>JAHDVF020001465.1:0-1321146 GCA_022606425.2 Lepidostoma basale
CTCGACCGGAGAGTTGGTTTTGGTTAGGATGCCTTCGAAAAATGAACCACATATTGAAAAATCCACGAATCCCCATTATCCTTAAATGAAAGATTTATTGAAGGTTAAAGCGTTAACACTGGGACTTCCGTTGTTATAACATTAGAATAAAAAAACAATGCTTTTTATGTCCGCTATTATTTATTATATATCTTTATAAAATAAAAATATGGACCATGACATGTTTTGAGGTGACCTCCATCCCCAGGTGTAAATATATAACTTAACTCTAAACAAAGAAAGCGTCATTATGTAAAGAAAAAATATTATATTGTTTTATGACCCTTCCCTAAAATTACATGTTCCAATTACAGTGGGGAAAACACACAATTAAATAATAATTAAATAAAACGATATTTTTTAACTACTTCCACTTTTGTCTTTATTTAGACAGCGACCGGTTTCGCCAGGCTCGCTGGCATCGACAGACTCTGTCTGACAGAGTCTGTCGATGCCAGCGAGCCTGGCGAAACCGGTCGCTGTCTAAATAAAGACAAAAGTGGAAGTAGTTAAAAAACATCGTTTTATTTAATTATTATTTAAAATGAACTTCCATCAAGAGATTTCAGTAAAATCATTTGATTAACACAATTAAATATTAATACATAACACTGTAATAATTCATTCCAATTAAAATATTCATCTGGACTAATTGTTTTTTGAACTTATAATTAATTATCCAACAAAATAAATAAAAATTATAAACCATTATTTTGGCGGAAACACTTTGATATTTCTACATTAACTGTTCAATTGAAACATTGTTATAAAATATCAAAATTGATTTAATTTCTATGAAATTATCGCGAGATCATCAATAATCGTTGATTGTAAATAATAAAACTCTATACCAATATGTTTTATTTTATTTTTCTACTCTCGTGGAATGTAAAATACAACATTTTAAAATCTAGTTGATGGTTAATCTAATTATGATTTAATAGAACGTGGTTGAGAGCATGGCATCAGAACACTTTCTAAGGTCAACACTCTTTTATATTCAGTATATGATATTATTTTATCTATTGAATATCGCATAGTTCAACACTGTTTTAAACATTTAACAAAGCGTCGATTAATATTAGGTCCTTACATTTGAAATTGGCGTTTTGTATGGGAGGAACATAAAGTTGATTTTTTTTAAATATAATATACGTATTTATTTAATCAAAGTATGTACCATTGCTATCTATGCACTTTTGCCATCTCATAGGTAGTTCATCGATCCCTTTACTAAAAAAACCATTAGGACGGGAATCAATAAAATCAATAAAGTCGGTTTGGACTGCCCCATCGGAGTTGAATTTTTTCCCTTGCAAGAAGTTATCCAAATTTCGAAAAAAATAGTAATCTATTGAGGCAAGGTCCGGAGAGTACGGTGGATGTCTTAGACATTCCAATTGAAGCTCTTCTAATTTGGTAGCCGTCTGTTGTGCAGTGTGTGGTCTAGCGTTATCATGAAGCAGCAGTGGCCTAGAGCGATTGACCAGCCTCGGTTGTTTAGCAGCTAGCTTTTCCATCATGGTTTGCAGTTGCTGACAATAGACATCTGCCGTAATCGTCTGGCCAGATTTAAGAAAGCTGTAGTGAACGACACCAGCACTAGTCCACCAAACGCTCACAAGTAATATTAGGTCCTTACATATGAAATTGGCGTTTTGCCGTACTGGCAACTTTGATCTCAAATATCTTCTCTTTGGTTAAGAATTCCAAATTCAAATTTATACAGCTATTAACTCAAGTATTTGTGTTTCGAAAATTATAATTCATTTGTTTTTTCCTCAATTGTTTTTTTTTCTTTGCGTCACTCAGTTTACAAAATGGAAAACTTGAAATATCGCGTTATTTGCGAGTACGAGTTCCACCGTGGCACCAGTGCTGCAGAAACGGCTTGAAGGATTAATGATGTGTATGGCGACGGTGCCGCAAAAGAAAACACTGTGCGTTTTTGGTTCCAACGTTTTCGTTCTGGAAATTTCGACCTGCAGAACAAGCCCCGTGGACGGCCGGAGACCAAAGTTGATAATGAAGAATTGAAGGCTATTGTGGAAGCGGATCCATCGCAAACCATGTCCGAGTTAGCTGCGGGCTGCGGTGTTAGTAATAAAACTGTTTTATTACTAACACCGCAGCCCACTTGAAGCAAATTGGGAAGGTGAAAAAGCTTGAAAGGTGGGTACCCCATGAATTAAGTGAAGCAAATCAACAAACGCGCGTTGACTGCTGCGTTGCATTACTCAACCGGCACAATAATGAAGGGATTTTGAATCGAACCTGTGATGAAAAGTGGATCCTGTATGATAATCGGAAGCGCTCATCGCAATGGCTGAACCCCGCCGAACCAGCCAAACCATGCCCCAAGCGAAAATTGACTCCAAAAAAGTTACTTGTGAGCGTTTGGTGGACTAGTGCTGGTGTCGTTCACTACAGCTTTCTTAAATCTGGCCAGACGATTACGGCAGATGTCTATTGTCAGCAACTGCAAACCATGATGGGAAAGCTAGCTGCTAAACAACCGAGGCTGGTTAATCGCTCTAGGCCACTGCTGCTTCATGATAACGCTAGACCACACACCGCACAACAGACGGCTACCAAATTAGAAGAGCTTCAATTGGAATGTCTAAGACATCCACCGTACTCTCCGGACCTTGCCCCAACAGATTACTATTTTTTTCGAAATTTGGATAACTTCTTGCAAGGGAAAAAATTCAACTCCGATGGGGCAGTCCAAACTGACTTCAAAGATTTTATTGATTCCCGTCCGAATGTTTTTTTTAGTAAAGGGATCGATGAACTACCTATGAGATGGCAAAAGTGCATAGATAGCAGTGGTACATACTTTGATTAAATAAATATATCATATTTATAAAAAAATCAACTTTATGTTCCTCCCATACAAAACGCCAATTTCATATGTAAGGACCTAATATTTAAAAAATCGTTTAATAAAAATGTATTGATAAATAAATTTTAATAACTAACTAACTAACCATCACGCCGTCTCTCCAAAGGAGTAGGCAGAAATAATGGACTGCCGCACTTTTTTTTCTCGGTTCCTCAACATTCATACATCGTGTCATGCACGCGCGTCAATTTCTCTGACTCCTCACGTTGCCGACATTCAATGTAAGAATGCGCCTCTTTGCTAGAAAAAGAGAATGACATATTGAGCATCAGCTTTAAAATCTGTAATTAGTTACAATCGTGCTACTTCTTGATAGTTTAAGACACATTTAGTTACGTAATTCAATGTTTTTAAGATTTGTATAATTAGACGATCTCGTTTGAAAGTTGAAACTTTGGAGTTGAAAGTTGAAACTTTGATGTTTTTATAATAATCTACACGAAAAATATACATGTGATTTTTTTTAATCGCCTTTCTTTTGGAGTTTGTCAATAAAAATAATTCAAATACTCGTATATGATATTTCCGTCTGGTATTTCCTAATGTGGAGAGATAATAAATGCTTGTTATGTTCACTAATTAAGAAAAAAAAATATTATGATAATGACCAACAGTTATTGTTGAATAATTTTTAAAACACCTGACCTCGATAAATTTCAAAAAAACTTAAATTCGTTTTATCTCAAAAATGGTTCAGTTTTGCATCATGCCTAAGTTGACATAATTCATCGGAAATAACCTCCCCTTTAATCTCCTAGAAGGAATGTCTTCAACGAACAATAACCTTGTATCTAGATTTTTTTGTTAATTTATTGAAAATTATTCTCCAAGTTCTTATTAACGAAATAAAAATAAATAAAAATTGTTAATTTCTTGAAAAAATGTTTTTCTTAATTAATTGAAAGCAGTACAAATCTGGATCAACAAGCTTCCTCCGTAAAATGTATATATATATATATATATATATACCACTTAAGATAGGAAGACCGTGTGCGGCCGTTGGTCAAAGCTTTGCAATTGAATGCTTTGTAATGTATTTTCATCTAATTATTTGTTCTGGAGAGCAATCAGGCAACCGCAGCTCGAGGGATTCGCTGGATCGGTAGCAGTGTCTACAGGAAAAATATATATTCATTATCAAATTTTTTTTAAATTTATTGAGAATGCAAATGCAGTCGAACCTCTCATAATGAGTAATTAACATAACGAGCAAAACATATTGTGAAAAAAACGCTCCCTTAACGAGCGACATTTCGCATAAAAAGTGACGCAGAAACTATTACATCGTTTATTGAGAAACATCACCCTAATAAGGAGGTGTCTATGCGTACAACAAATGTATTCAATGATAATGCAGTGTCACATTTTCACAAAATTTTGAAGCGTAGACAATAACAAATATCTCTAGTCAGTTACATATCTAGTAAAAAATAATTATTTGTTAAATAGTAAACTAGTTACGTAGATTTTTACGGTTGGTTGCAATATGTATTTTGGGATTTTGGGAAGATCCGTGTAGCTCGTCTCTTCGTACCGACGTTTCTGAGATCGTTGCGGTCTCCATCATATGGTTATAGCCACCCTGAAGATTTTTTTGAGACGGATTTTGCCAAAATCCAAAAATATATAGTCAATTTATTATTTAGTTTTTTTCATTTTTATTTTCAAATCGAAATCTCATTCCATGTTGTAACGCTCCGGAACAGTAAAAGTTTGTAATTTTATTTGAATAAACGTTAGAATCAAGAAAAAAAATTTCGGCAAGGGACGCATTACCGTGTTTAACATTGAATTATATGGGTAAAATTATTTATTATTTCTTGAACAATTAAAATCAATGAAAAAGTCTGTCTTCTAAAAGTTTTATTGTATTTTAGATGGAATGACATGTTTCGTCATTTTAAAGTATTATCAAAAGTCAAATGTCCGTAATGTATTCATTTGATAATGGTGAAACATGTCATTCCATCTAAAATATAATTAAACTCCTAGGAGTTCTTCTAGAAGACGGACGTTTTCATTCATATTAGTTATAGGTAAAATTGCTTCGCTTAACGAGTGTTTCACATATTAAGTAAGATTCTGGAATGATTTATTCTTGTTATGAGAGGTTCCATTGTATTATAAACTTGTGAACATTTTATCGAATACTCAATAAAAAATAATTTAACACAGTTTTTGTATTTGGTTTTTATGTTACACCACTTTATTTTGTTTTATTGATCCAACAGATTTCGCTCCCTCCGAGTTTCATCAGGGTAACGAAAACTTACTGTTCTTTTGTGACCCTGACGTAGCACCGGCGGGAGCAAAGCCGGTTTGTTTCATAAAACAAAAAAGAAGTAGTGCAAAAACAATCAACACGAGTGTTTAAAATTATTTTTAATTTTGCCACACCACAAAAGTGCTTCATTTGAAAAAAAAATAAAAAAATTATAAAAATTTATCGAAAAGTTAATTTATACCTTTGTGTTGTTTTGGTGGTGAAAAATATAATTACATTGTTTATGTGAAGTGTTTTGACAGGTGCCAAATTGGTTTTCATAATTTTATTTTTCGAACGTTTATGTACATTTGTTCCGATGTCTATTTGAAAAATTCTTTTGATTCATATTGAAGTGCTTGCTGGAAATTAAACTATTTAAAGTGCCTAACTAACTAAAATTTTATTGATATAACGGTGGTAACGGGAGAAACAAACTTTTAATGAAAGGATATTATCTTAGAAAATAGCTTATGTGTTATAACTTTTTTTTTTTTTTATGTGTTATATTTTGTTATTTTTATTTTATGATTTATTTTATTTTATTTATTTATTTTATATAATTGAATTTTATTTTAGATATAGTTTGTAAATGATTTAGCATTTAAGTGTGTGCGGGTGATGCCTACTGGTGGCGATGAGGTCCGCAACCCATCACACCGCATCTCCCGCAGGGGCGAACAGAGAAGGGTGGAGTGCCGCATCGGCACATGGAATATAAGGGGAGGTATGGAAGGAAAGTTGAATGAGATGTGTGCAGAAATGGATAATAAGTGTTTAGATGTTTTATGTGTGACTGAATGTATGATGAAAGAGTGTGGTTCCTTGGAGCATGCGGATAAGCTTGTTCTGTGGTCGGGTGTGCCGAATGACCACAGAGCATGCCAAGGCGTGGCGGCGGTGCTAGCTCCAAGGATGGTAGAATGTATGAAAGGTTAGAAATGTGTTAGCCCAAGACTCATGTGGATTCGCTTCAAGATCGGGTTAACAAGAGTTTTCCTTTTAATTGGATACGCCCCTGGTAACAACGAAAATGAGGCGAGTAAAGATGAGTTTTGGGACAAAGTGAGAGAGACATTGGTGTGTAAGAGTGAAAACGAAAGATTGATAATAGCAGGTGATATGAACGGTTGTGTGGGAATCCGTAGGAGTGGGTACGAGGAATGTCTGGGTACGTTTGGTGATAGACGAATAAATGATAATGGAAGGAGACTGCTTGAATTGTGTATAGAATGGGGTCTCTTTGTATCAAATACCATCTTCAATCATAAGAGAATCCATCTCTATACTTGGGAAAGAGGATTTGAAAGGTCCATTATAGATTACGTCATTGTAGACTCTAGATTACGGGCGGATACTGTTGATTCAAGGGTCTTCAGGGGAGCCGAACTGGAAACGGATCATTTTTTAGTAGTGGCAAAAGAGATCTTATTCCGGGGATGGCGAACCAGAAGAAGCAAAACAGTAGCCGCACCGACTAGAGTCAAAGTTGAAAAACTGCAAAACAATGACGTAAGAAATAATTTCGTAAGAAAAGTGAAAGATAAATTGAGTGAGCGGGATGTAAGTGAGTTGAGTATTGACGAGACCTGGAAATACTTGAAGGAGAGTTTGTGTGAATCAGCGAAAGAATCGTGTGGTGTGTGTGTACAAGGAAGAAGGAAAGGGGATGCATGGTGGAATGATGATGTAAAGATTGCTGTTAAAGAGAAGAAAGATGCTTGGTTGAATATGTTGTCGATAAATAAGAATGACAGAGTTAAGTATGAAAAAGCAAAAGATTTGTATAAGGTATGCAAGAAGAGAGTGAAGTCGGTAGTGAAAGCGCGGAAAGAAAAGCTGAAGGAGGAAGAAGGGCTCAAAATGACAAACAACTTCCAAGCAAATTTAAAAATGTTTTGGAAAGAAGTTAAAAGCCCGAAATCCTCCTGATAGTGGATGTGTGAAAGCAATTTTAGACAACGAGGGAAGAATGTTAACGGAGAGTAAGATCATACAAGAAAGATGGATGGAATATTTTAAGGAGATGTATGGTGGTGATACAAGCGTGATCGAAAGTATAACAACTAGTGCGAGTGCGGGACCTATGAATGATAATATTGAGAAAATAAGTACGAATGAGATGAAAAGATCTGTGAATGCAATGAAAAGTGGAAAAGCTGTTGGATTTGATTGTATTGCCATAGATTTTATTAAAAGCGGTGGCGAAGTGGTTTCTGCATGGTTATGTAAGTTATTTAACCAGTGCTTGAAGGAGGGATATACGCCGCTAGACTGGAGGAGAGCAGTAATTATGCCCCTGTACAAAGGAAAAGGATCGCGTATGGAATGTGGAAACCACAGAGCTATTAGTCTTTTGAGTGTCGTTGGTAAAGTCTATGGCAGAATTTAAATAGAAAGAGTAAGAAAATTGACGAGTGACAAAGTTTGGGATGTGCAAGGTGCCTTTATGAATGGCAGAGGATGTATGGATCAAATTTTTGGACTTCGTACATTGACAGAGAAGTTTCTGGCCAAAAACCGCAAACTTTTCTGTGCATTTGTGGACTTGCAAAAAGCATATGATTACGTTAATAGAGAAAAGTTGTGGAAAATATTGTCTGAATATGGAATAAGTACAAAACTGATCACGGCAATTAAGTCGCTATACACAGAAAGCACTGCTAGTGTCAGAGTAAATGGAGATCTTACAGCCTGGTTTGATATCAATAAAGGTGTCAAACAAGGTTGCGTAATGTCCCTGTGGTTATTTAATCTGTATATGGACAATTGTATGAGAGAGCTGAAAGGGTTGGATGTAGGTGCCAAAATGAGCGGAGTGTCAGTAAGCTGTCTCTTGTATGCGGATGACGCGGTCCTACTTGCTGACAACGAGCATGAACTACAAGTCCTGGTGAATTGTATGTATGAGGTATGCATGCGAAATGATCTGATGATGAATGTTAATAAGTCCAAGGTAATGATTTTTGAAAAGGAAGAAACCACGACAGTCTGCAACATTAGCGTGAATGGTGAAAACTTGGAGCAAGTAGCTGAGTTTGTGTATTTAGGTAGTATGTTTACAAGAGATGGGAGAGTGGAGAGGGATATTGAAAGAAGGGTTGGGGCAGGCAACAAAGTGAATGGTGCACTTAAAGTTGTCATCGCAAACAAAAACCTATCCAAAAAAGCTAGAATGGCAGTGCACAATGGTGTTCTTCTACCGACCCTTATGTATGGAAGCGAAGCATGGAACTGGCAAAAGAAGGATGAAAGTAGAATAAATGCAGTAGAAATGAGATCTCTTAGACGAATGTGTGGATACTCTGTGTATGATAGAGTGTCGAATGAAAATATAAGAAGTGAATGCGGTGCGAATGATGGTGTCATGAACAAAATAATGAAAGGATCATTAAGATGGTTTGGACATATGGAAAGAATGAATGAAGAAAGAATGGTAAAAAAATTATATGTTAATGATGTAAATGGTACCAGAAATAGAGGAAGACCAAGGAAAACGTGGCACGATCAAATAAATCAAATATTGAATGTCGGCCATGTGAGGAGTCAGAGAAATCGACGCGCGTGCATGACACGATGTATGAATGTTGAGGAAGCGAGAGAAATATGTCAGGAAAGAAAGGTGTGGCAGTCCATTCTTTCTGCCTACCCCTTCGGGGAGACGGCGTGATGGTTAGTTAGTTAGTTAGTTAGTTAGTTAAATCAAATCAAATCAAATCAGTTTATTTCATCAACAGGCATTACAAAATTTATTTTTAAGGCATCTATTGAGAACAGGTAAAATGATATATTATATATAGTATACTACCAGAAACGCATAAGAGATGGTTCAACATTAGGAAGCCACGATACTCTCCAGAATTAAGAGTATTTGCCTTCTGAACGTACTTTCACTAACATGAAAGACGTCGATCTCCGAGGAGACCGCGTTCAGCAGACTAATTGCTCTTCCCACCGGTGTCACCAGAGGCAGATTGGTTTTGGCGGCCGGTAGGTAAAACAATCTGTGCTGTCGCTGTCGGAGATATCTATCGGGGACAAAAATCCGAACACCCTCCAGTACGGCTGAGTTCTCGAAGTATCCCCTAATTAATCTAAAGAAATGGATAATTAGATGTCCATCTCTTCGAAGCTGTAGAGAATTGGTTCCGAGCATTCCCAAAAAAAATGCAGTGGGATAGAGCCAAGGATAGCTACCATACTCCCTCATGTAGAGATACCTCAGAAATTTTTTCTGAACCCTCTCCAGCATAATGGAATAACTTGGCAAGTACTAGGGAGATAACAATAGACATATCAATGGGTTAAATTTTGAAGTGATTTTAGATGGAAGTATTGAGTTGAATTGAGGGGACAGGACTGAAGGTCTTCGAAACATGTCGAGAAAAATAAACTCTAATGTGAAAAAAAACAGTGTTTTAATTCATAAAAAAATCTTTATTATTTATTGTATACAACAGGTCGATTGAACCGCGTTTTTTTAGCTATTTTATTGATTCTCATGACAAGTGATAGGTAGCTCATCTATCGCCATTTTATTGTCACGTGAATCCTATACCAGACCAAATAAAGTGTGACAATAACACTGCCCTCGCCGGGAATCGAACCCGGAAACTTCGGGGTGGCAGTCAATGCAATTACCACTCGGACACGAAGGCCACGAATTGTAAAACACGAAGGTGAAAATGGCTGTTTTTAGCCGTTTATTAAACATAAAAAGCCCGTTAATATAATATTAAACATAAAAGCCCCACAAGTGTGCACCATCTGTACCTTTATAGAATATGCAAGGCGGTTCTGTATATAAGAGGTAATCAATCAATCACTCAACTTGTACGAAAGCATCGCCTTCCACCAACACAATGATGGTAGATATTTACTTACAAAACTATATTTAGATTGCATGCGTTAACGTTTAGTCTAGCTACCACGATGATTATGAAAGACTAGACTATAAACAAGAATTTTGTTATCTTTCTTACTATAGATAAGTGAGATTGCAAAGTAGACAACAAGCAGTATGTTATATTTAACCTTGTGGGTAACCAACATACTAACCTCACAGAGATCTTTTCATTTACCACCTGAACATACCCAGCAGCCACTACTTACTTACTTCCATGGCAATACAACTCTTGAAGAGTTTTAGCCCTCTTGATGATTTTCCGCAAAGCTCCTCGATATTGCGCCTTTTGCTCCCAGCAATTCGATTCGCCCAACCTAGCCAGATCAGCCAGAACATTGTCAGCGCTGTCTAGGCCTTCCTAGAAGTCATACTCCAGTCGGTCTAGACGCGTACAAGATCTTGATTGCTCTAGTCTCTTCGGCTCGGCATACGTGCCCAATCCATGCTAGACGACCGGGTCTCACGGTGCTCGTTATAAGTGGCTGCTGGGTCATCGTACGGATTTCTTGGTTGGTCCTATGCCTCCAAGCTCCCGCTGCAACACCGGGTCTGGGTCCCAGGATCATTCTATTCTCAAACCAGTAGATTCTTTGTTGTTCATTCACGACTCCAAACGAGTCCAAAATCGATCCTCCTTCAGATGAACATTGGGAACCGCACAAATCAAGCTAACACATAAATCAACTCTCTTCTCTCACTCTTCGATGACGCTACAGCCCAAATCGAGCTTTGGCCTCCCATAACAGGTGCCTCCAACTTCGCCTGTCCTCTGCCGCCGTCTTTGAAATAGCCACATGGAGAAGCTGCTCCGCATCCTTCCAGACCTCATCATTCCATCTCAGCCTGGGTCTTCAAATTCGTCTTCTTCCACCTGAGTGTCCATTCATTATTATTTTAGGGACCCGTGAGTCAATTTGGTGGTATGATAACAACTAACCAGTTATTATACTACCCTGAGGAAGCTTGGGTCCAAGCGAAACTTCTTATATTTCTTCTTCCTCAGCCTATTCCAGTCCACTCCTGGACAAAGACCTCCTCCATTCGCTTCCATGTCACTCTGTCTTGAGCAGACTGCATCCAGGTTATTCCGAAGTGTCTGTTCAGATCATCCTTTCAATTCACTTCTTTGCACTTCTCTTTGCCGTCCACGGTCTCCTAGTCAGCAGTCTTCTTGTCCATTTTTAATCTGAGCTGGCTACGTGACCTGCCCATTGCCATTTTAGAGTCGCCACCCGGTGGATGATGTCAGTGACCTTTGTTTTTTCTCTCGCCGTATTGTTTCTGACTCTGTCTCTTTGGCTTATTCCTTACATAGCTCTTTTCATGTTTCCATTTATATCTATAAGTATCTTTAACGATTCTCGTCTTAATTGAATCCTGCACTGCCAGAGTGCATACGATGACATTTTGATATCCTCCTTCTACTTTCCCGCATTCGATTTTCATAAAGTCTAAAATTAAAACCGCTCGTAAAATGTATGATACATCTCCCGCCTTCATCCCATATGCCCGAATAATTATTTTTTACGCTCATTAAACCTGATTTAGTGGCGATTTTTACGGTTTTATGTAAGTGAAGTCATAAAGTGCTATTTTCGGTACAATTTATCCCGCGGCTTAAGTTCATTTCACTATTATTGTTTTGTAAACAAATTAATTTTATAGTTTGGAGCCGCGTTGAGCGATGTACGTGGCTGGAAATGTTTTTTTCTCGTTTATATCGAGAAAATTCTATCGTCCGTATTTAATTTTGAAGACAAAAATGCATGCAATGCACTGGAGCTTAGGTTCTCAAAGTTGGCGATAACGCCCCCTTGTGGGCGTTTGAGACTTCAGGGGGGCAGTAGAAGACCCAGAAAAAATAGAGAGCGTGGGCAGATAAAAAAATATAGTCTAAAAAGATTTTAAAAAAACATGCTAATCTTTTCTTCCTTTTCTTCGTTCGGTATTCTACCATAAGTCGTTTTCAGATACATAAAAGATTATTAGAACTATGTGTTTCTAAATATTTGGAATAACTTTTATGGGAGGGGGGCGTTGAACGTTTATTTTCCTTGTAAAGGGGGCAGTAGCCCAGAAAAGATAGGAAACTTAAGGTATGAAGGGAGATTTTTCAAAGCTGATGGGCCGGCTACTGCAAAGGCTCGGTTCTTGAAATTTGTATTAGGGCAACGCTTCTGCTCAACTTATCCTATTGCAGAGGAGTTCGCCGTTTCGAGTTAGAGGTCTGCAAGAAGATTGTTCCAGGTTGAAGAAGACAGCGTTTCGACATAGACAAACAGCCCATCGCAGAAGACGTTGCTGATTCTAGACCACGCCGTTTTCCCGGAGTAGTAGTAGACCGCCATACTGTCTGTCCATTCCTCTCGAGCTTCGTCTACGGTCGCTATGCACGCTCTTCGATTTTCCCGACATGTGGTCGTCTTTTACTATCCGATTAATTTGGTCATGCCATGCTTTCATTTGTCTTCCACGGCTTCTCTTTCCACTCACATTACTTGTATACAACTTTTTAACCATTCTTCTCTTGTCTATTCGTTCATTTTGTCCAAATCATCTTGCCTTAAATTTCAACATTTTCATATTTATTTCGTCGTTCGGTATTCTTTCATATATCGTTTTCCCGCACATATAATCGTCTGCTCGGTTATCTCTTTTGTAAGGCAATTATCTCACTTTCATCCTTATTTTGTCAGCTCCATGTTTCACTTCCATAAACAAGGGTTAGCACTAAAACTTCATCATGTACCGTCATCTTTACTTTAGTGGATATATTTATATATGCAGTGATGACTTTGAGAGCGCCATTTATTTTGTTCCATATCTTGTAAACATGCTTCCTAGATTAACTTGTATCGTTTTCTCACAAATTTTTCTCACTGAACTCATTTCTACGGCATTTCTTCTACTTGCCAGCTCCAAGCTTCACATCCATTCATAAGGGTTGGATTCATTTCACTGATTCTTACTTATTGTTTATTGAACAATGATGTAAAACTCCATATTAAATAAATAATATAAATGAAAACGTCTGTCCTCTAGGAGTTTTATTTAATTTTATATGGAATGACATGTTTCGCCCTTCTAAGGCAACATTTGATAATTCTTTAGAAGGGCGTAACATGTCATTCCATATAAAATCTAATAAAACTCCTAGAAGATAGACGTTTTCATTTATATTAATTACACCGATTCTTGTTAACCGCCCTAACTTCAGGTAATTTTCCGAGAAATTTGCAAAAAAACGGGTTTTTTATTAATGAAATTAATTTTTTTTAAATTACGAAACGTCAAATACTCGGCCGCAAACTTCGCTTGCCCCTTGTAATTTATGAAGACTTGTACTCAAGTGTTGTCGGCACACGCGCGTATCCCTAACAGTTTGTACATTTTAGGTACATAACTTTTTCTCAAGCGCGTACGTGACACGGGATAGCGCAGAATGGTACAGTCAAAATGAACGTATCACGTACGTTCAAATACGTAGGGTGGTTAAATAATAATACCGGGCGTAAGTTTGTAAATATATACAGATAACAAACGTATCGTATTTATGTTTAACTTCCCGAAAGTTGATCTTAAATTTAACTCGAGACATTCCTTGGGCCAAGAATAGAAAAATAAATATATTATACCTCGAATAACTCAAGCCAGATATGTCGGGAATGCATTATGAAATGTGTTGCATGCCACTTGGCCGAATCTATTTCGGCTCGTTCAAAAAAATGTGAGACTGTTATTTTGTTAGTGTTCGTTTATTTATTTCGTCATCGGATATCATAACTTCATCATTGGCAGAATGATGTGATATTGAACAATACTGTGGTGATTTATTATTGTTTGAACAATGATGCAATGCTGTTAGAGGCCTATATCCAGCAGTGGAGAGATCTAACCGAGCAGAGAAGGCATGTCTTTTTATTTGTATCTCTTCTCATGATTGAGGGTCGTGTCACTCCTATAATCCATTGGCTCAGAACTGTGAAAAAAAATAGAGAATCGTCCAAAGAGCAAAGAGTTGGACGTCCCCCTGCCCGCTGGACCGACGATCTGAAGAGGATTGCTGGACCTGGATGGATGGGAACGGCAATGGATAGGAGGCGGTGGCGTACTTTGGGAGAGGCCTACATTCAGCAGCGGATGACAGACGACTGATGATAATTGAGGCTTGATGTATTTAGACCACACGAAATTCCAACGCGAGAGACTTAACCCGTTGTTAATTATTCAGAATACGACATCTGTTGGGTGTTTTTTTTTTTTGCAAATTTATGCGTTAGTCCGCGCCTCGGAAAGTGGGTGAAAGGTGAACGATCGAACGCAATATTTGTACAGAAAATCTGTACACTTCAAACGTGCGATAACACTCACTGTGCGGTGGCCTTGTCAATCGAAAAGTTGCTTACAATCATACTTTTTTTTCCTGCGTCATCATATTTGGCTTTTTATAAAAAAGTATGAATATGAGTTTTACACCATTGTTCAAGAAATAATAAATACGAATGACCATGTCTGTATCTTAAATCAATAATATGTCTTTTTCTTTCGTATTAATTAATAATTACCCTATTTATTCTATTGATATGATAATAATTATCACCACATGTTTCGAAAGTATACCTTGAAAATGGTATGACTTATTTTAAGCGTATAAAGATTTTTTTTGTATTATGGAAACTGTTATATTAAAATTAAAAAAAAACATATAGTGAGGAAAACGTGGCACGATCATATAAATCAAATATTGAATGTCGGCCACGGGGGGAGTCAAATCGACCCGCGTATGTACGCGTCATGTGACACGATGTATGAATGTTGAGGAAGCGAGAGAATTCTGTCTGGAAAGAAAAGTGTGGCAGTGCATTATTAGTTAGTTTAAAAAAAAATTGAAAATATTCATTTATTAAAAATATAAGGCATATGAATTTACCGCTTGGAATTTCATACTTTTTTTTAGAACATTTGAAAATATGTAAGTACTGTAAATAGATTAGTACCTACGCATATAAAAAAAAAAAATGTTTTATTCTTTTCGGGCACCTTGTCACCTTACCACACTCAAGCACAATTCGTTATTTGAGATTATCAGCCATTTTGTTCGTAAATAGTTACATAATATAAACGCTAATTCTGTATTATCGGCGTTCGTAAGTATGTCAATGCCGTGCATTCACCGTTTACAGTTTGAGAAATTATTATAAAATCATTAAGAAATTAAAAGAAAATCGTTTTTTTCCGAAATTCGAGGCTTTATCGTAAAAAACTGGTTATACATTTATGATTCAAAGTATTGTCCATCGCTGGCCACTACTTTCTCCCATCTTTCGGGCAGCATACGAATCCCGCGTTGAAAAAACTGGTCATCTTTTGAAGCGATCCACGAATCGATCCAATTTTTTACTTCTTCATAAGACCGGAAGTGCTGGTCAGCTAGGCCGTGTGCCATTGATCGAAACAAGTGATAGTCCGAGGGAGCAACGTCTGGAGAATACGGCGGGTGGGGTAGGACTTCCCATTTCAAAGTTTCCAAGTATGTCTTGACCACTTTCGCAACATGGGGTCGAGCATTGTCATGCTGTAAAATCACTTTATCATGTCTCTCGTTGCATTGCGGCCGTTTGTCTTTCAATGCTCGGCTCAAACGCATTAATTGCGTTCGATAACGATCGCCTGTGATTGTTTCAGTCGGTTTTAACAACTCATAATACACTACGCCGAGCTGGTCCCACCAAATACTGAGCATAACCTTGGAACTGTGAATATTCGGTTTGGCCGTCGACGTGGAAGCATGGCCGGGATATCCCCATGATTTTCTGCGCTTGAGATTATCGATCGTAATGAACCCATTTCTCGTCCCCAGTCACAATGCGATGCAGAAATCCCTTCTGTCTTTGCCTTGCAAGCAGCTGTTCACAAACACACAAACGCCGTTCAACATCTCTCGGCTTCAACTCGTACGGCACCCAATTTCCTTGTTTCTGAATCATTCCCATGACTTTCAGGCGTTTTGAAATGGCTGGTTGCGTCACTCCCAATGATCCTGCCAATCTTTGTTGCGTTTGACACGAGTCTTGTTCAAGTAATGCCTCCAATTCTGCATCTTCGAAAACCTTCTCTCTTCCACCGCCATGCTGGTCTTCGACGTTAAAATCATCGTTCTTGAAGCGTTGAAACCACTCTCGGCACGTTCTTTCACTAATAGCGGCCTCACCATAGGTATTTGAGAGCATTCGATGAGCCTCAGCCGCAGATTTCTTCATATTAAAGCATAAAATTAAAACCTCCCGCAAATGACGAGAATTTGGCTCGTAAGCTGACATGTTTAATCGGGAATAACTTTATGATGCAGACACAAATCGACTAATATTTCGATGGCGTTATGTTTACAAATACTTTAGCTTATTGTATGACATCTATGATCTATTTATTCCAACTACCACTTACCGCTACTGCCATATATTGCAAAACGGCGGAAGCAAATTTATACACCAAATATTTCGATTCTATAGCTGCATATTCATAATGCGATGTTCTGTGCTCGGACTGGCATACAAAGATTTCTTATTATTTTCTCTAAGTGCCGTCTCCTCTGCGAAGTTTGACGACCATCAGGGCTATTTCCAACATGAAAACATGGTATTACCAAATTAATCAATTACTAAAAGGCGGACACATTCGAAGTCGGAAAAATCGACGAGCGTGCGTGTTACGGTGTTTAAATGTAGAGGTATCTCAAGTTGTACGCCAGGACAGAGCAGTGTGGCAGTCCATCCTCTCTTCCTACCTCTTGCATTTCTTGATTGGCGTGATAATTAATTAGTTTTTAAAGCGGAAAAATCCCAGTTAAAATCACTAAGAATAGTTTTAAATTGTAAATAAAACACTTGTTTTTCACCACTTGAGTATTTTTTTTACACGACTAGTTTCGGAAGCTACAGATGCTTCATCTACAGGTTTAAATATAAGTTTATATTCAAACCTGTAGATGGAAGCATCTGTAGCTTCCGAAACTAGTCGTGTAAAATATAATACTCAATTGGTGAACAACAAGTGTTTTATTTACAATTTAATCATGTCCTACCACAAAGTGAATGCCGAAACAATAAATAACATAACTAACTAACTAACTAACTAACCATCACGCCGTCTCCCCGAAGGGGTAGGCAGAAAGAATGGACTGCCACACCTTTCTTTCCTGACATATTTCTCTCGCTTCCTCAACATTCATACATCGTGTCATGCACGCGCGTCGAATTCTCTGACTCCTCACATGGCCGACATTCAATATTTGATTTATTTGATCGTGCCACGTTTTCCTCGGTCTTCCTCTATTTCTGGTACCATTTACATCATTAACATTTAATTTTTTTACCATTCTTTCTTCATTCATTCTTTCCATATGTCCAAACCATCTTAATGATCCTTTCATTATTTTGTTCATGACACCATCATTCGCACCACATTCACTTCTTATATTTTCATTCGACACTCTATCATACACAGAATATCCACACATTCGTCTAAGAGATCTCATTTCTACTGCATTCATTCTACTTTTATCCTTCCTTTGCCAGTTCCATGCTTCGCTTACATACATAAGGGTCGGTAGAAGAACACCATTGTCGATGTCAGAACAATATAAATAACATAAGAATAGTTTTGATGCAGTACAACATCTATGTTTAGAACTGCTGCATCCAAAGTAAAAATAGACATGATGTTGTCAAACCTACGATAGAAGAGGAACAACAAGAAGGAATATAATAGAACCATTAAAAAATCCTTACAAATAACATTCGACCATCTTTAAATATCGAGATAATTTTTTTTGCAATTAAGTAGATTTTACTTCACAATGCTTTTTGTTAATTTTTTTTAATTGTATTTAGCGTTCTGACATCGTTAAATCCAATTTGATTTTTGCCTTCCCCAATTAAAATATTTGCGATAATAGATTTTTTTGCATTTATTTAGTATTGAATATATTATAATTATGTACTGCATTTCAATACATTTTATTTCAATGTCGTTTTGAGGTTATATTGCGGTGACCGCAATGAAAAATGTTCGATTGTATAATCATATTTTGTGTTAGCGGAAATTCGACTTCTTTGCTGGTGACTATAAATATTTTTTTTCTGAATAATTACATTGTATCTCAATAGAGACGAAGATGCAAATTGGAAACAGAATATGGTGGTCGAGGCGTTTACAAGACTTATGACCTATCATTGGTTGGGTTAAGCGCACGCTTTATGTAATACAACATTCCCCATTCCGCCCTTCTTACTTAATCCAATCTTAACAGATGACGCTAGTGTAGATTGAACTAAAAAATGTGAAGTGTGGTGTTACATTGTAGCAAATATACAATTTTCAAAAATTTGTCAGACATGGTGGTCGTAAGAAGGGCGGAATGGGGACTGTTGTATTACATAAATTTCCGCTAACGCAAAATATGATTATATGATCGAATTTTTCTCATTGCGGTCACCGCGACATAACCTCAAAACGACATTGAAATAAAATGTATTGAAATGCAGTTTACAATTATTATATTATATATTATATTAAAATTAGGCTAATTTGTATAGCGCCGTTTTCGTGGATAACTAACCTAAAGGGTTCCATTGATAATGCCTTCGACAGGCGAAACATGTCATTCACATAAAATATAGTGAAACTTCTATAAAACAGACTTATTAATTATCATAGATTCTCACTGAATTCAGATTAGGAACAAAATTTGTATATTTACTAAGACCAGCAAATAAAGAAAATCTTCTTATCTTATCTAAGCATTACCCTTGCTACGACCTTGAATTATTTCCTTCAGAAATTCATACAACACCGTGACGTAATAAAATATCTCATACGTGCAATGCAAAAGTATATTATTATATAAACAATTTGAATTTTAAATCAATTCATTGTATTCAATTGCGTTCTCTATCAACATAAGTAATGATCTCAGTACATGTAACTGACAATGATAATAATAATAATATGCTAACTTTTAAAGCGCAGTTTTTTTATGTAATCTCCTCAAGGGCGCATTAAGACGTGTTTTAAATCTAAATGTGAACGCTGCATCTGATTGATATCCGAGATCGGTTAGAAAGTAGAACATAGAACAAAATATGCAAGTTTTAAATCGGGTATGTTATGTTATGAACAAAATAAAGAAATGATCATTAAGATGGTTTGGACACATGGAAAGAATGAATGAAAAAAGAATGGTAAAAAATATTTATATATGATTTTAACGATGGAAATAGAACCAGAAATAGAGGAAGCCCGAGGATAACGTGGCACGATCACGGGGATAGAACGCTTGGCTCCTGATCCAGGGGACATGGGTTCAAGCCTGGACACGACCAGATTCATTCTTCTTAATAATGAGGTATTTTCTGCTCACATTGAAGATTGTAATTAAAAATTCTAATATCATTGATATAAATCCTTGATGTTAGTCTTTTAAAAAATAATAATAAATAAATAAATCAAATATTGAATGTCTGAGAAATCGACGCGCGTGCATGACACGATGTATGAATGTTGAGGAAAAACGAAAATTGAAGTGTGGCAGTCCATTCCTTCTGCCTACTCCTTCGGAGAGACGGCGTGTTTTTTTTATGTACACAACAGGTCGTTTGGACCCAATTACTGTATATTTTTTTTATTTTTTTAGCTATTTTATTGATTCTCGTGACATGTGATAGGTAGCCAAATCTATCGCCATTTTATAGTTACGTGAATTCTACACCAGACCAAAGGCAGTGTGACAATCCCACTGCTATCGCCGGGAATCGAACCCAGAACCAGGACCAGGTGTTGGTTAGTTATTTAGTTAATATTTTCAAATTTCTTGCTTCGCATTCCGAACGCATGTCACACGACGCATTTGATTCTGTGGCGTTCATCCCCTCCTCGTATCCATTAATTCCCGATGCATCCGCGGTTTATATTTAACGCAGGGCCGGCGGTATACCTACAGATGCACTATTTCTGGAGCCGCCACTGCGGTGTGTATGTGTGAAAGATGCACTCTGGGAGGTAAAGCGTTTGTTTGTTTATCGTAAGTGATATTAGAAGAGGAAGAGGCATGCCACGTGTTTATGGACAGAGTAAACGCCTGCCAGTCTCCCGTACATTGATTTATGCCACGTGCACACCTTTTGCCCTTCTAAAATACCAATGTCGTCTCTTCCGTTTGGTTATACAATTATATCTATTAACGTAGAAATTCCTAACAGGTCTTTTTTCTTTTCGTTTTTAACCAACTAACTAACTAACTAACCAACCATCACGCCGTCTCCCCGAAGGGGTAGGCAGAAATAACTGCCACACTTTTCTTTCCTGACATATTTCTCTCGGTTCCTCAACATTCATACATCGTGTCATGCACGCCCGTCGATTTCTCTGACTCCTCACGTGGCCGACATTCAATATTTGATTTATTTGATCGTGCCACGTTTTCCTCGTGAGGAGTCAGAGAAACCGACGTGCGTGCATTACACTATGTATGAATGTTGAGGAACCCAGAGAAGAATGCCAGGAATGAACAGTGTGGCTGTCCATTTTATCCGCTTACCCATTCGGAGAGACGTATTGGTTATTTATTTAAGTGACGACCTTCGTGGCCGAGTGGCAAGTGCTTTGACTGCCACCCCGAAGGTCCCGGGTTCGATTCTCGGCGATGGAAGTGTGATTGTCACACTGCCTTTGGTCTGGTTGCAGAATTCACGTGACAATAAAATGGCGATAGATTAACTACCTATCACATGTCACAAAAATCAATATGATAGCTGTATAGCTATCATATATATTTTTTTTTACCCCATTTGGCTCGCGCTGTAATGATATAAAGAGCGATTCAACAAAAAAAAAATTGATTTCCGTAGTAAGACGAAGCATTTCATTCCCATAAAATATAAGAAGGTAGATATGAGGTCCCTAAGAAGTACGTGTGGTAGAACGATGTACCACAGAATCTCAAATGCTGATATAAGAAAGGAATGTACTGTGAACAAAATTATGAAAGGATCGTTGCGTTGGTTCGGACATATGGAGCGAATGAATGAAGAAAGAATGGTTAAAAAAGTATACGTTAACGATTTACATGGAGCACTAAGTCGAGGCAGACCGAGGAAAACATGGCATTACCATATCAATCAAATTTTAAATGTTGATCATGTCAGAAACCGGAAGAATCGACGTGAGTGTATGACTCGCTGTATGAATGTGGAGGAAGTTAGAGAGGTATGTCAGGATAGAGTAGTGTGGCGGTCCTTTCTCCCTGCCTACCCCTACGGGGAAACGGCGTGGTGGTTAGTTGTTGTTGTTAGAAAACAGACGTTTTCATTGTTCAAGATACAATAATCTCTTCTCTGGTTTCAATCCTGGAATTGGTTTGCAGCAATTTCCTCCATTATTCTCTTCCATTTTTCCCTGTCTTGTGCGGCTCTTTTGAGATCTGCATATGATGAGCAGCGTACGTCCACCAACAGGTCCTCCAGGTACTCTCGGCGTAGGTGTCCCCTAGAGTTTGTCCCCTCGATCATACCCTCCATTATGGCATGCAAGAGACCTTCTTGACGTATTACATGGCCGATCCATCTTGCACGCCTTTCGGACAAGGTCCTGAGCAGGTGCCTTTCTCCTTCGATTCCTTGAAGAACTTCCTCATTCGTGATGTGGTCTCTCCAGGAAATTCCAAAGAGTCTTCTATAGGACCACATCTCAAAAGCCTCTAGTCTCCGCTTATCCCTTTCGGATAGGCACCATGTCTCGCAGCCGCACATCAAGACACTCCATACATAGGTCTTGATGAGGAGTATTCTCAGTTTTAGGTCTATATTATTTGATTCTATTATTTTCGACCTTTTATTAAATGCAAGCCTAGCCAGATGTATACGGCTGTCGACCTCGCTCTTAGACCGACCGTCCCATGTTATTTTGCTCCCGAGGTAGACAAACTCCTTGGTGTTCTTTAGTGGAACTCCTGACATCACCACTCTCATCTGATGTTGCGTTCGGCCTACAGTCAGCAGCTTTGTTTTTTCCTTATTTATCTTCATGTTGTAATATAAACAATAAAAAATCCGCACATAATGTATCAAAATACACAACTCGAATCGGTCGTTTAAGTGTTAAATTTTTCCTACATTTTTTGTTGGTAAGGATGAAAGGATATTACACGAAAATTTGATTAGGTCAAGAACCTCATAGAGTGTACACACGATAAAAGATAAGTAGGAAATTTGGAAGACCATCAAAAGTATCCCACGACGATAATTGGGATAACTCTGTTATTCCGCTCGACTTGTGGATTCTGTAGGTTTCCTCTTGAAGAATTGGGGTGTGAAAAAGTGGCGTGCCTTGATATTTCTTTCTAGTTACTAACTAATCATTACAACATATCTGATCTCTGTATTGCTGATAGCCCTAAAGTGCAATCTACGCTTTGATCAGCAATACTCGGAACCAATTCTCTACAGCTTCGAAGAGATGGGCATCTCATAACCAATTTCTTTAGATTCTTCTTCTTCAGCCTGTATTGACCGTCCACTCCTGGACGTAGGCCTCCTATCGCATTTTCCATTCTCTTCTATCCTGAGCGATTCGCATCCAGGCACTTCCCGCACTTCTCCGGACATCGTCGCGCCAACGCAACTGTGGGCGCCCAACTCCACGCTTCGCCGTCCTTGGCCACCAGCACAGCAGTCGCCTTGTCCACTTTTCATCTGGATCGCGAGCGACATGTCCCGCCCATCGCCACTTGAGGGTTGCGGCCATCTTGATAACATCGGAAACCTTTGTCCTGACTCTTATGTCCTCATTTCTGAGTCTGTCCCGTAAACTGATACCCAACATGGCTCTCTCCATTGCTCTCTGAGTGACTCTTAGCTTGTTGGCACTTTTTTGTGACATTGTGAGAACTCGGCCGTGCTTGAGGGTGTTGGTCTTTTTGTCTCTGATAGATATCTCCGACAGCGACAGCATAGATTGTTTTACCTACGAGCCGTCAGAACCAATCTGTCTCTGGTGACACCGGTGGAAAGAGCAATTAGTCCTCGGAGATCGACGTCTTTCATATTAGTGAAGGTACGTTCAGAGCACAAAAAATCTTGACTTCAGAAAGTATATTGTCTTCCTAATGTTGAACCATCTCTTATACGTTCCTGGTAATATACTGTATGTGTATAATATTTTACCTGTACTCAAAAGATGCCTTAAACATTTATGCTGTTTGTAATGTCTTCTGCGAGACATGGTGCCTATCCGAAAGAGATAAGCGGAGACTAGAGGCTTTTGAGATGTGGTCCTATAGAAGACTATTAGGAATTTCCTGGAGAGACCACATCACGAATGAGGAAGTTCTTCAAGGAATCGAAGGAGGAAGGCACCTGCTCAGGACATTGTCCGAAAAGCGTACAAGATGGATCGGCCATGTAATACGTCAAGAAGGTCTCTTGCATGCCATAATGGAGGGTATGCCCGAGGGGACAAACTCTAGGGGACGCCCACGCCGAGAGTACCTGGAGGACCTGTTGGTGGACGTGCGCTGCTCATCATATGCAGATTTCAAAAAAGCCGCACAAGACAGGGAAGAATGGAAGAGAAGAATAGAAGAAATTGCTGCAAAACAATCCCAGGATTGAATCTTTCTAATTCTAACTAATGTCTTTTGAGTAAATAAACTGTATTGATTTAAAGGTATTTTGAGAGGAATTTCTGGATAAAGGCATGTGGTGGTTTATCCTCTCTGCCTACCGACCCGTCTAAACAAATTGATGGTTTGTTAGTTAGTTAGTTATCGCATAGCCATGGCAGTCTTCAAACGTGCCGCCCCTGCTGCAAGGATACGCTATATTTAGCCTTCCCATTTCCTCTTATTAGATGGGAGGAGTTGTCCTTGATGCGCACTTTGCCTAATGGAGTGGAAGAGAACGAACGGAGGCGGGTTATTTTTTATGTTACATCAGTGACACTGTATAAACTCACCATTATATGCATTCCTGTACTAACACCTCTGTAGTCACTTGCAATAGATTATGTAATGCCTATATTACACCATCAATACATTCGGTGATAATGAGATCCCTTAAACATGTTCAAATCAAATCAGTTTATTAACTCAAAAGACATTACAAACAGCAAAATGTTTAAGGCATCTATTGAGTACAGGTCAAATATTATAAAAATACAACATGGTACCAGGAACGCATTAGAGATGGTGCGACATTAGGAATACAATATACTTTCTAAAGTCAAGAGTATTTGTCTCCTGAATGTACCTACCTTCACTAATATGAAAGACGTCGATCTCCGAGGAGACTGCGTTCTGCAGACTAATTGCTCTTCACACCGGTGTCACCAGAGGCAGATTGGTTCTGGTGGCCGGTAGGTAAAACAATTTGTGCTGTCGCTGTCGGAGAAATCTATCAGGGACAAAAAGACCAACACCCTCTAGCACGGCCGAGTTCTCGAAAGATCCCCTGATGAATTTAAAGAAATGGGTAATGAGATGCCAATTTCTTCGAAGTTGTAAAGAATTGCTTTCGAGCATTTCCAAAAGAAATGCCGTGGGATAGAGCCACGGATAACTACCATACTCCCTCATCTAGAGATCCAATTTTTTCTGTACCCTCTCCAGCATAACGGAATATCTCGCCTCGCGAGGACTCCATATCACAGAACCACTTTTCGAGTCTGCTCCGAACCAATGCGTTGTATTGGACTCTGAGCACATTGGGATCTCTGAAAACTCTTCCGGTCCGAATGATGAAGCCCAACATCCTCAGTGCAATGTCACAAATCCTCTCGATATGTGCACGAAATGTCAGCCTACTCTCATAAATGATTACGAGTACTTCATCCTAGATACGTGTGCTAGTTGCTGGTTGTTCATTGGGTATCTATGATACACAGTTCTCAATGCTCTAGTAAAAGATAGCATAGCGCACTTAGAGACATTGAAGTGCATTTTATTGCTGTGACTCCAGTTAACAATATTATCAATGTCCGACTGGAGGCGAAGACAGTCGTCAGGATTGTTAATTTATTTATCACGCATCACCTGTACTAAGAGCTCTCATTTCTAATGATATCTCGTAACTTGTGATACGATTATAATATAAAACTCATGTTTTATTCTATTTTGTTTCAGGTAAGCATCGCTGCTCTTCCATCATTGAATAATGGATTTATCCACCAGGCGCATCTTCAATAATGGTTTTTATTTTTAATTATTACTTAATCGACATAGAAAGGAGAAATCAACGTGCGTGCATGACACGATAATAATAATAATATTATAATAATATGCTAACTTTTAAAGCGCCGTTTTTGTGATGTAATCAACTCAAGGGCGCATTAAGACGTGTTTTAAATCTAAATGTGAACGCTGCATCTGATTGATTTTCGCGATCGGTTAGAAAATTCAATAGAACAAAATATGCAAGTTTGAAAATGGGTAAAATGAAAAAGATGGGTTTTCAGCTTAGATCTGAAATATGTCGGATCATGAATGCATCTTAGGTGTGAAGGGAGATTGTTCCAAGCTGATGGACCGGCCACCGCAAACGCTCGATCCCCGAAATCTGTACTAGGGCAACGCTTCGGCTCAACTAATCTTTCTATTGCCGAGGAGTACGCCGAGCGAAGTGTGGATTTCCTTGTATTTAGGCTGTCCGTTATACAGAGTTCGAATATATAACTTGGAGCCATTCCATGTATGGCTTTGAAGACTGTCTAGCAGAGTTTATACTGAATTCTTTCTGGACTTATAAGCCAGTGAAGTTCTTTGAGATGTTGTATTATGTGGGACTTTTTTGGAATGCCTTTAATGAGTCTTGCTGCTGCATTAAACGCAGATTGAAGTTTGTTTAATTGTTGTTTTGGAATGTTTGCATGAATTCCATTACAATAGTCAAGTCGTGATGCAAGATTTTGAAAGTGTCATGGGGAATACTTCTTTTGACGGATTTTAATCGTCTTAGGTGGACGAAACTAGCGCTGGCCGTGTTATAATTTTTAGATTTAAGGGACAAATTTGCGAATGTTGAGTGTATGCGAACGATGTATGAATGTTGAGAAAGCGAGAGAAGTATGTCAGGATATAACATTGTGGCTGTCAATTTCTTTCTACATACCTCTTAGGGGAGACGGCGTGATGATTAGTTAGTTAGTTAAACCCAATTAATTGTTTTGTGTCAGCAGTTTGATAACTTAATTACTCTTTTTACTAGTTTATTACTCGCTGCGTTGGGACTAGTTAAAAAGCAATTATAACAATTTATTTTATAACGATTCTTTTATAATTATTTTCTCGTATCATTCACTTGCGTGTCTATGGTCTTTAGAGATTAAATTATACATTTTATTAGTCCAAAAGAAGTCTGAAATCGTCTTTAATTACTTTGCTGTCTTAGCTATTACTAAAATAATGAAATAGTTTTTACTATTGACGTGTTTCGTCCTCCTTGACCCACAATAACACGAATGCAAATATATAAATCTACCAATTCCATCAGCTTGGAACAATCTTCTTTTATACATACCTTAGGTGCATAAATGATCCGACAGATTTCAGATCTACACTCAAAACCCATCTTTTTCTCATTTCATACCTAAATTAAAACCAAATTTAAATATAATTATACCGTTCATCCGATGAAGCCTTCGAAACATCTCGAGAAAAATAAACTCAAAAGTGGAAATAAAACAGTGTTTTAATTCGCAAAAATTCATCATTATGAAATTCCACAGTTTTGCCTAAGTTTATCTAAAAATATATATTAGATTTGTTTTTATATAAAAAATAAATAAAACGATGCTTTTTAACCACTTCCAATTTTGTCTTTATTTCGACAACGACCGATTTCGCCAGGCTCACAGGCATCGATAGACTGGTGACACTGTTACAAACTGACTCCTTTATATACATACAGGTGGTAAACATGATTCTGTACAAAAATAATAATATCAATCAAATGATTTCACTGAAATCTCTTGATGGAAGTTCATTTTAAATAATAACTTAAATAAAACTTACCACCCCTGATTTCTATGTGTATAAAGGACTCAGTTTGCAATAGTGTCACCAGTCTGTCAATCTCAGCGAGCCTGGCGAAACCGGTCTCTGTCGAAATAAAGACAATAGTGAAAGTACCGTTTCCTTTAAGGGAGTCCTTAAAGCGTTTCCTCTGACCACCGTGTGAGCGTTTCCCTTGGGTAAGCTGAGAGTACATAATCTTCCTTGGGAGTCTTGTCTCAGGCATTCTGATGGCGTGACCAGCCCAGCGCAGTTGTCTCTGAATAATGGCAGCCTCAATACTTGTCATATTGACCTCAGCAAGTATGCTGTCATTTGTCCGTTTGTCCTGCCATTTCACATTTAGGATCCTACGTAGACAGCGTTGGTGGTATCGCTCTTGGGCTTTTATGTGTCTTCTGTATGGCGTATATGTTTCCGAGGCATACAGGAGTGTTGGCAGGACAACGGACT
Source organism: Lepidostoma basale (assembly GCA_022606425.2). NCBI lineage: Eukaryota > Metazoa > Arthropoda > Insecta > Trichoptera > Lepidostomatidae > Lepidostoma > Lepidostoma basale. Next base: position 27,626 of record JAHDVF020001465.1, read on the forward strand.
TGTAAACAAGCACCTTGGTATCTTTTCTGTAGTCATGGTCATACTCAGACCCCTTGATGAAATTAATTTCCTATCGAATCGTAGTCCAAAGGGAGTACCCCCGATTATAGGTATAACTCCACATTGTCCACACTAGTCAGCTTGATTTGGAGTCATTTGATTGTCGTTGCATTGTCCTACCTTGGTCCATCGAGGTATGTCCACTTTAATCGTTTTTTTTTTATTATTTTCTTTTTATTCATTCAATCGATTGATACCGGAACAAAGAGTTTTGACATGGTCTGCCGAGTACGGTGGCATTACAGTCGTGTCTCGCTTCCATACAACCGGCTGCAAAAACAGTAACAATGACAAAGTTGTAGCGAAAAGAGCAGGCCAAAAATAGACACTTCCATATTCCCTTAATATGTCGCGTGCCACATGCCATGGAAATAAAAATGCATCAAATGTTTGTGTAACTTCAGATTTTTTTTTATATAAACAAAGCATTTATACATCGAAAAAAATAATTAAGTACTTATTAATGGCATAATAAAAGAAATAAATAAAAAATGTTGAACCCTCAAAACTTCATTTTTGTGAGATTTTTGTTGTTGGATGCTAGATGTAAATTTTTTTTATGCATGAATGTCTTCATATCCTTCGTTTCCGTCGTTTGTGAAACTATTGATGAACGAAGAAAATACACATGGCTATTTAAATATTTTTAGAATTTTTTTATACTATTTCTAAAATATTTTGAATTTTTTGTAAAATCACTTTTATTTTTTCTCTTCATTCGCGTGCCATACAAAATCGTCTCGTGATAAAGATGATGATGATGATGATTTGTACAGCGCCATTTTTGTGAGAGATTCACTTCAAGGGCGCTCAACGTTCGGAAAGCTTCTCTTAAAAAGAAAAGTTTTAAGAGAGCTTCTGCAAACACTTCTTCGTCGTCTTGATTGCGAATATTGTAGGGCAGCCTGTTCCACGCCGTCGGTCCCGCGATGCCAAAAGCGCGATCCGCGAAGTTTGAAGCTCCTTGGCGCCGCGGGACGAGAAGTTTGTGTGTTGCTTCTTCCTTCGAGGATCGTAGAGTTGACTGCCGAGGGTTTAAATCTATCAGCTTGCAAAGTTCTGTGAGGTAATGGGGCAAGTAGACACAGTTTATAATCGATTCGCTCAGGTAACCTTAGCCAGTGAAGTCGATAAAGCATTGAGGTTATATGGCGAATTTTGATGCACCAAAAATTAATCTTGCTGCAGCATTCATTACGGATTGCAGTCTATCCAGTTGTCTCGTGCCATAAGTTCGGCATCCCCGCTCTATCATATGTTTCTCATTCTTCAAGTGCCCTGTCGGGTCCCCCCAACGTTGGCGATCACCTCGGCAAACCTGTCCCTGTCCTGCGCCGCTCGGAACAGCTCCTCCACACTTCGGATGCCGGTCCACTCCCTCACGTTTCGCAGCCAGGACATTTGTCTCCTTCCGGGCCCTCGGCGTCCCTCAATTTTTCCCTCCAATATCAGTTGGAGAAGGTGGTACCTTTCCCCACGCAGTATATGACCCAGATATGAGATCTTTCGAACCTTGATAGTTGATAACAATTCCCTGTCAACTCTAGCTCGCCTCAGGACTTCGGTATTGGTAACCATGTCTGTCCAGGAAATTCTGAGCATTCGGCGATGGAGCCACATTTCAAATGCTTCCAGTCTGTTCATTGAGTTAACTTTCAGGGTCCAAGTTTCACACCCGTACAATAAAACAAACCACACATAGCATTTGATCATTCTCTGGCGGAGTTTCAAGTTTACGTTATAATTGCAGAAGAGTGATTTCATCATATGTTTGACCTTTCGTTTATTAAGCGGACTGTATTGACCTGGTGCAAAACGGCATGCAGTAACGAAATCCCGGCGTGTTTGCGATATTCTCACACCATCTCTGTCGGGAGTTTTTGCACGGTTCATGGTCCACGCTTCTTCTATGATCTTTTTTGCCTGAGATCTTTGACGCTAAGTATACGGCCCGCCGACTGTTTTTCTGGTGAACGTTTTTTTTTATATTGCACTAATGACTATAAAATATTTTCATTGACGGGTATTAATGTTTATTATTGATCTTTGAATTATTTTCACTAATGATTCCCTTGTCTGGAGAGCTCTCTTCAAATCTCTTGACTCATAACTTTTCTTTTCACTTTCGCGTTAAAAAATTGAACGCGTTGAATGTGTTGTAATTCAAATCAAATCAAATCAGTTTATTTACTCAAAAGACATTACAAACAGCGTAAATGTTTAAGGCATCTATTGAGTACAGGTCAAATATTATACACATACAACATAATCCCAGGAACGCATTAGATATGCTTTCTAAAGTCAAGAGTATTGGTCCCCTGAACGTACCTTCACTAATATGAAAGACGTCGATCTCCGAGGAGACCGCGTTCAGCACACTAATTGCTCTTCCCACTGGTGTCACCAAAGGCAGATTAGTTCTAGCGGCCTGTAAGTAAAACAATCTGCGCTGTCGGAGATATCTATCAGGGATAAAAAGACCAACAACCTTCCAGCACGGCAGAGTTATTGAAATATCCCCTGTATAATGACTAACTAACTAACTAACTATCACGCCGTTCCCCGGAGGGGTAGGCAGATAGGATGGATCGCCACATTGTTCTATCCTGGCATAATTCTCGCGCCTCTTCTACATTCACACATCGTGATATGCACGCTCGTGGATTGTTCCTGCTTCGAACGTGGTCGCCTTTCAGTAAATGATTAATTTGGTCATGCCATGTCTTTTTTGGCCTTCCTCGACTTCTTTTCCCATTCACACTACTTGCATATATATTTTTAACCATTTTTTCCTCATCCATTCGTCCATGAGGGTCACTAAGATGGTTTGGACATATGGAAAGAATGAAAAAATAATGGTAAAAAAAATATATGTTAACGATGTAAATAGAATCAAATATAGAGGAAGAGCGAGGAAAACGTGGCACGATTAAATAAATCAAATATTGAATGTCGGCCATGTGAGGAGTTATAGAAATCGACGCGCGTGCATGACACGATGTATGAATGTTGAGGAAGCGAGAGAAATATGTCAGGAAAGAAAAGTGTGGCAGTCCATTCTTTCTGCCTACCCCTTCGGGGAGACAGCGTGATGGTTTGTTAGTTTTTTTGGTCACATTCGAAGTCGGAAAAATCGACGAACGTGCATGTAACGATGTATGAATGTGGAGGAAGCAAGAGAGGTGTGTCAGGACAGAACGGTATGGCGGTCCATCTTCTCTGCCTACCCCTCCGGGGAAACTGCGTGATTTTTAGTTAGTTAGTTTAGAAGCAATTTGTATTAGCTGCGCAGCAACGGTAATGGTAGGCAAATAAAAAAGAATTGGCCTATTCTATACATCGCACCATGTAGTACGTTTCGTTGGCCAGAGAAACGCGTATTTGCTGTGATAAATCTTTAGTTCTAGTTTTTAAATCGTTCGCGAAAGCCGTTTCGATGTCTTGTCTCCCCGTTTTGCATATCACTCCATACGAAACAATGCCATTTCCCCGCATTTGCATACTTTCTTTGGCGGTTTCGCTTTTTCACACGGGCGGGCTCTCCTAACAACTCGATGGGCGAGTGTGTCATAACTCACTCCGCCCGTGATTCACATCTCGCGGGTGGGTGGGTATGCGATGATGGCATTTGCATCGCCCACCGTGAAATCAAATCCAGCGTGAATGATGCACGAGGCGGCATTCAATTGTTTCTATCTTCGTTGCGCCGAAATTCGCATTTATAACACCACCATCAAGCCAATGGTGACATTGTTCTGAGTCGTGAAAAATGATTCTTAAAGGGTCGACTGGGCCTACGATGGTCAATTAACCAGGTTTTCCAATTATTCAGTTTTTAATGTATCCAGGTCCAGATTGTGCTTTGTTTTTTTAACCAGGTTTTGTAACCACATAAACAGAAAAAGCAATAAAAACAATTCATGGATTGGTGCATAGAACAATCAATAAAAAATGAATAAAAGTTTAATAAGTAGATTGTAATTGTACATACGTGCATAAACATACAAACAATAAATTTTATAAATGTGGCTTGAAAAAATCAGTTATATGGGCTTGTTTCACACGTTAAAAATGTTGCCCAACTCTTTGCGTTTTAGTTTCGAGCTCAAATCAAGGTCGTTATATTTACGTTTGTGAAACATTACGATCTAAAATGGACCACCTTCGATGAGTACAGAACAAATACTGAGGATTTGTCAGTTTAAAGAGATCAAGTAGGCAGTGCTCTCCAATTACAGAGGTACTCTCCGGCCAATTACAGAGGTCGAGAAGGCTGTACTCTCCAATTACAGAGGTCAAGGGCCAGAATAACGAATTCAATTAAACTAACTAACTAACTAACCACCACGCCGTCTCCCCGAAGGGGTAGGCAGAAAGAATGGACTGCCACACCTTTCTTTCCTGACATATTTCTCTCGCTTCCTCAACATTCATACATCGTGTCATGCACGCGCGTCGATTTCTCTGACTCCTCACATAGCCGACATTCAATATTTGATTTATTTGATCGTGCCACGTTTTCCTCGGTCTTCCTCTTTTTCTGGTTCCATTTACATCATTAACATATAATTTTTTACCATTCTTTCTTCATTCATTCTTTCCATATGTCCAAACCATCTTAATGATCCTTTCATTATTTTGTTCGTGACAACCTTCATTCGCATCGCATTCACTTATATTTTCATTCGACACTCTACCATACACAGCATATCCACACATTCGTCTAAGAGATCTCATTTATTCTACTTTCATCCTTCCTTTGCCAGTTCCATGCTTCGCTTCCATACATAAGGGTCGGTAGAAGAACACCATTGTGCACTGCCATTCTAGCTTTTTTGGATAGGTTTTTGTTTGCGATGACAACTTTAAGTGCACCATTCACTTTGTTGCCTAATTAAACAGGTTTCTTTTTTTCAATTAAAGAGCCATAAGTGCTCTTCGAGGATGGGAACGGAACTTTTCTGCCGGAATTATAGAGTTTTGCCAATTAACCCGGTTCCAATTATCCAGTTTCTACTGTTTATGAAATTCAAATATTCTTTACATATATTATTAATTTTTTTGATTTGTAGCAAATTTGGTACACCATATAATGAAAGGTTAAAACATTCGACCGGATCAGCATGTTTGGTCCAACAATCAGCACGGCCAATTGATGAGCATGAACAAATTGATTTCGCCCAGAGTATCAGTCCTATCTCAATTGGAGCGAAATTGCGAAAGGGGTGCAGTGAAGCAAGAGTAATTGGATACTTCCTTTGCTTGGATGGATGGCTGACTTGATTATTTGTATGCCCATCGATTCAATAACTTAACATGCGATCAATTCATATCTTAAGTATCAAGTAAATCAATTTGAATGATACGTTTATTGTTTATTATAATGTTTCGAAGGCATTACACCTTCATCATCGGGAGAACGTATAAACGGAGGATGCAGTTTGAAGAAGGGTTGGTGCTGGTAACAAAGTGAATGGAGCTTTAAAAATGGAAACAAAAATTGTATCATTTATAGCAAACATGGCCGTTCACAATGGAGTTTTAGTACCAACGCTGATGTATGGAATGGAAGCATAGAATAGGCAAAAGAAGGATGAGAGACCTAAGTCGTATGTGTAGTAAAACGATGTAAGACAGAATTTCAAATGCTGATATAAGAAAGGAATGTAGAGCGGAAGAAGGTATTATGAAAAAAATAATGAAAGGATCGCTGCGTTGGTTTAGACATATGGAGCGCATGGATGGAAAAAGAATGGTTTAGAAATTATACGTTAATGATGTAAATGGAGTACGGAGTCGAGGCAGACCGAGGAAAACATGGCATGACCAAATTAATCAAATTTTAAAGGTTGGTCATGTTAGCAGTCGGAAAAATCGACGTGCGTCTATGACTCGCTGTATGAATGTGGAGGAAGCTAGAAAGGTATGCCAGGATAGAGTAGTGTGGCGGTCCATTCTCTCTGCCTACCCCTGCGGGGAAACGGCGTGATGGTTTGTTGTTGTTGTTGCAATCATGGTCGTTCACAATGGAGTTTTAGTACAAACCCTGATGTATGGAATGGAAGCATGGAATTGGCAAAAGAAGGATGAGAACCCTAAGTCGTATGTGTAGTAAAACGATGTAAGACAGAATTTCAAATGATGATATAAAGAAAGAATGTAGAACGGAAGATATTATGAATAAAATTATGAAGGATTTGGACATGTCAGGGACCTTTGTTTTTTCTCTCACCGTATCGTTTTAGAATCTGTCTCTTATTCCTAACATGGCTCTTTCCATGGCACTTTGGGTCACTCGTAGTTTCTCGGGACTTTGTTTGGACAATGTAACAGTTTCAAGACCATAAGTACCAACGTGCAGAACGCAGGCTTCATATACTTCGTTTCAGGTTGATAGATATTTTACGGTTTTTAAGGATGTAACTCTTGTTTCCGAAAGCTGCCCAGCTTAGTCCATATTCTTCTTCCTGTGCCGTGTCAGGTCCCCCCGACGTTGGCGATCACTCCGGCGAAAACCTCCCTGTCCTGCGCTGCCCGAAACAGGTCATCCACCGTCCTCATTCCGGTCCACTCTCTAATGTTGCGCAGCCAGGACATCTGTCTTCTGCCAACTCCCCGTCTTCCCTCTATCTTGCCCTCCAATATAAGTCGGAGGAGGCGGTACTTTTCTCCACGCAGCACGTGACCCAAATATGAGACCTTTTTCACTTTGACATTCGACAACAGCTCTCTCTTGGCTCTTGGCTCGCGTAGTTTTTGGTTTGCTCTATCTTCGGTTCGGATGAATGTCCAATTGGTAAATAAACGAATGGATAACTGTATCAGAACTGTGATGAATTACGTGATTCCATTATGAGCGCTCGCGATTCGCCTTTTTTACTTGAAGCCAGCCAGACTGAGCCATTACTCATCGCCGTAATGAATTCACGCTTGATGGAACGGTATAACGAAATGTACAGTGTTGTCAGAAAACGTGTGCCGATGCTAAATCACATATTATTAATCTCTAGAACAGATAACTGCATTCCTTTTCAAATCAAATCTAATCAAATCACTTTTTAAGGATTAATTGTATCTCAATAGAGACGAAGATGTACATTATTTGGAAACAGAATATGGTAGTCGAGGCGTTTACAGGACTTATGACCTGTCATTGGTTGGGTTAAGCGATCACTTTATGTTAACAACATTCCCCATTGCGCTCTTCTTACGACACCACGTCTGACAAATTTTTGGAACTTGTATATATGCTACTATTTTTTAATAACTTCACATTGTTGTACACTAGCGCCATCTATTAAGATAAATACAATTAATCCTTAAAAAATTATTAACCCGCAACGGGTAAAAATCCAGTATTTGTCTAGAAGTATTTGTTTCCAAAGAAACAAATTCTAATCAAATCAGTTTATTTCATCAACAGACATTACGAAATTAATTTTTAAGGCATCTATTGGTAAAAGGTAAAATATAATATATTGTGTATAGTATACTACCAGAAATGCATGAGAGATGGTTCAAAATTAGCAAGACAGGATACTCTCCAGAATAAAGAGTATTTGCCTTCTGAACGTACTTTCACTAATGTGAAAGACGTCCATGTTAGAGACGAATTCTCTTCAGCTTCGAAGAGCCGAAGATCGACAGAACCAATCTGCCTCTGGTTACACCAGTGGGAAGAGCTGTTAGTCTGCTGAACGCGGTCTCCTCGGAGATCGGCGTCTTTCATATTAGTAAAGGTACGTTCAGGAGACAAATACTCTTAACTTTAGAAAGTATCTTGTCTTCCTAATGTCGAACCATCTCTAATGCATTCCTGATACTATGTTGTATTTTTATAATATTTTATCTGTACTCAATAGATGCCTTAAACATTTTCCTGTTTGTAATGTGTTTTGAGTTAATAAACTGATTTAATTTGATTTGATTTTCACATAACCTATATTTTACTTATCTAGGAGCATGTTTCTCAGAGATGAATTTTTCTTCTTCTTCTTCCTTGTTGTAGACCTTTGTGGTCTGTTATCCAGAGTGTTGCTCCTCCTGTGAGGTAGATTCCCAGCTGTCCTTCCATCTTTTAGGAGGTCTTCCACGAAGACGAATCCCATGAGGCTGATTATGCAATGCAATATAGGGGAGTCTGGTGGTGTCCATTCTTTGTACATGACCGTACCAATCCATTTTTCGCTGTCTGTTCCATCTTATAATATCCTCAACCTCACATATCCTCAATTTCTCTTATTCTGGTGTTTCTCACGCGATCTCTCAGTGTCTTGCCTGCTATCGTCCTCAGTGTCTTCATTTCGGAAGTCCTCAAAACTTGTTTGGTCCTTACTGTGTCTGCCCTTACTTCGACGCCATATGTTATTATTGGTCTTACGCATGCTTTATAGATTCTCATTTTACTCTTAATGGCCATATCTTTGTTTTTCCATATTGTATTTCTTCCCGCAGATCAGCTCCTCTCACCAGGTCTATGCCTAGATACTTGACTTTTTGCCATTCTTTCCATGTGTCCAAAACAACTTTTTAAACTTTAAATGTTATGTTTGTAATGTCTTTTGAGATAAACTGATTTGTTCGATTGATAACCCTCAACTCATTAAAACATATACTTTATAAATTATTAGGAAGTAAATTATGAAACTGCCATAAGAATACTGTATTTATTTATTTATTTATTAAATGATTTTTAAATCTAGAAAAATTATGGGAAATGAGAACCACAGTTTGATTTTTGATCTTAATAACCCTGTATTATTATCGTTCTATTGGCTACCCTGCGTGAAGATTCAAGAGTGGCAAAGATTGGTTGTCTTTCAAGTGGATATTTGCAATTTCCTAACCATTGTGGTGGCTCTTTTTTTCCTCCAATCGTAGGACAATGCTGTTACGTGCTGTTAAGCTTCGCATAACATTCTTTCTACTGATAGAAAAGTGATGATCGATTGTTGTTTCGCGTGCCCCGCTGAATCGTCAGAAAAAATATTTTTAATTATGTAATTTACCTTATTTATGAGACTATATCTGATCATACAATTTTTGTTTTCTAAACTTCTTATTCCTTGTTGAAGACCTATGTGGTATGTTCTCCAGAGTGTAGCTCCTCCTGTGAGGTAGACTCCCAGCTGTCCTTCCATCGTTTAAGAGGTCTTCCACGAGGACGAATCCCATGAGGCTGATTATGCAATGAAATATAGGGGAGTCTGGTGGTGTCCATTCTTTGAACACGACCGTACCAGTCCCCTTTTCGCTGTCTGTTTCATCTTATAATATCCTCAACCTCACATATCTATTTTATTCTGGTGTTTCTCGCGCGATCTCTCAGTGTCTTGCCTGCTATCGTCCTTAGTGTCTTCATCTCGGAAGTCTTTAAAGCTTGTTTGGTCCTTAGATGGTTTGGACACATGGAATGAATTGTTTTTTTTAATACAAGCATTGCTTGAAGCCATACACTCCAAGAGGTATGGGCTATCAATGAGGCTACCGCGTATTTTAAATCTTAAGATCATCAATGTACGCTTTCTTCTTGATTCGAAACTGCGGTGCTCTGTTATTCAGCATCACCACGTATGGTCATTAATTTGTTATTATCCACTTGGTTTCAAATCTGTGTTTGTCTGTCGGGTTTCGTTGCTTCCTTTTCTACAGTATCACTTTAAAACACATTAGCGAAAATTATTGTTCGCCTTGCCAATTTCAGGGTGACGACCTCTATGGTGGTCACACAATCTCCAGAAAATGCTACGCCCATCGTGACGCGTCATTATCTATTTTTTTCTTCTTCAGCCTTTTTCCATTCACTGCTGGATATAGGCCTCTGCCATTTTTCCACTTGCCTCCCGCATCCAGATTCTTCCAGCTATTCTGGTAATGTCAGCAATCCATATTTTAGGTGGCTTCCCGACATGGCATCCATTGCATGAATGTCCATCTGGTACTACCCTATCTGGATATATGTCGAAGCCCATTGCCACCCCAGCACAGCCGAGTTCTCGACATATCACCTGATTAATCTAAAGAAATTTGTTATGAGATGCCAATCTCTTTGAAGCTGCAGATAGTTGGTTCCCAGCATTCCCAAAAGAAAAGCCGTGGGATGGAGCCAAAGATAGCTACCATACCCCTTCATTTTTTTATTTTATTTTATTTATATATTTTAGGGTAACAATCAGCGAATAAGTATATAATATTATATAAACATACACAAAGAATTACTCAAATAAGGCCAATTACATGTTACCACAAATATAAATGAATGAACAGAGTTAACATTATAGACTTATGAAACGAGATTTAACTAAACTAAAATCAAGATAAAACTAACTAAGGTAATATTATAAAAATTAACAAAAAGATAATAATAATAATACAAGTAAAGGAATATAACATTATAGCACTTTAAACAACGAAAAGTTGCTGCAACATTTTTTTTTTAAATCATAAGCGTTTAGGTGAAAAACATCGCTTGCATTAAAAGATTTGTTATAAGTGTCGCATTTCCGGTACATTCCCGCGCTCTGAGCGTAATTGGTGCGATAAGTAGGAAGGTGGAATACTTGGCTCGCGGTGTGTCTTGTACGAAACATAGGGGTATTAATGGTCAATTTGCTAAGAAGTTACAGGATAGTCAGAGATATAGATAGTCACAGATACCTCAGTTTTTATTTCTGAACCCTCTCCAGCATAACGGTATATCTCGCCTCCGCATACCGAGGGCGATATTGTCGCTTTGAATACCGCTGCGTTAACACAGTATCCACTAATGTTCTCGAATTGCGAAGGGAGTATTTTCGAGTTGTTCCATAATAGACTCTTTCAAACTTTGACCTTTTCCCGCATTCTAAGAGCTCCCGTTCCGTTGTTGTTTTGTTTTTCGATTCCAACAAAAGAACCGCACTCAGTGTGCGCCGTTGCAGGAGCGATTGCGTCGAATTCTTTTGTTTATTTTCGTTTCGACACTTTTGTTTCGGAATGTTCCATCCCGGTGTGTGTAGCCGCCGGTCCGTGTGAGTTTTATATTTAAGTTTTTTCCCTAGCAATTGTATAGTGAGAACGAGAAGTTACATGTCTTCAATTCAATTCAATTTATTTATTTAAAAAAACATAAACATCACAGTATAATTACTAAATCGCTTATGACTTCTTCTTCCTCAGCCTATTTCAGCCTATTCCCGTCCACTCCTGGACAAAGGCCTCCTCCATTTGCTTCCATGTCATTCTGTCCTGTGCAGACTGCATCCAGGTTATTCAGACGTGTCTGTTTAGATCATCCTTCCACCGTAGTTGCGGTCGCCCTGCACTTCTCTTCGCCGTCCACGGTCTCCAAGTCAGCAGTCTTCTTGTCCACTTTTCATCTGAGCTTCTGGCTACGTGACCTGCCCATTGCCATTTTAGAGTCGCCACCCAGTGGATGATGTCAGTGACCTTTTTTTTTCTCTCACCGTATCGTTTCTGACTCTGTCTCTCTTAGGCTTATTCCTAACATGGCTCTTTCCATGGCTCTTTGGGTCACTCGTAGTTTCTCGGCACTTTGTTTGGACAATGTAACAGTTTCAAGACCATAAGTACCAACTGGCAGAACGCAGGCTTCTAAGACTTTTCGTTTCAGGTTGATCGGTATTTTCCGGTTTTTAAGGATGTAACTCATGTTTCCGAAAGCTGCTCAGCAGAGTCCAATTCTTCTTTTTAGCTTATGACTATAGAATCCAAAAGAAACTATTTTAAACACAAAGAAGATACAATTGTGAAATTTAAAAAAGACAAAATACAATATAAACAATAAACATAAACACAAAAACACAAGATAATAAAAAAATTAAGAAAAAAATAAGAAAGAAATATCAATTTTATACATAATATGAGAGATTGATGCTTTCTGAGGGTAGCCTCACTATCGTGGAAGATGTCTACATCCGAAGAGATGCGGTTTAGAAGGATTATTGCCCTGCCCACGGGTATTACCTTAGGTAGATTGGTTCTACACACTGGCAGGTGAAATAATCTATTTTGCCTTTGTCGCAGATAATTGTCAGGGACAAACAAACTCAAGTCATTCAAAATATCAGAGTTATGTATTCGACCACGAATGCTGTCATGGTGTAAAGAGCGATTCAACATAATAATAATAAAGCCTTCGAAAGATTTCGATAAAAATATACTCAAAAGCGGAAATAACAATGTTTTATTTCATAAAAAAACGAACAGTCATTATGGAATTCCACAGTGTTAACGTTTTAATTTTTTCAAAAAATAATGTGCTAACTTTTAATGCGGCGTTTTTTTGTAATCACCTCAAGGGCGCATAATTCTTATCTTCGTCACAAGCGTTTAGTTTAAAGATATTTTTTATGCCGGAAACTTTTCGATCGTCCTACGTTGTTTAATTTGTAATTCGTTCCCGTGACGGTGATTTAATGTTTCGCTGCACTTTACACCTGCAGTTTGAGCATCACCCTCACCTCCGTATTCTGATTCCACTATTTATCTCGATTCTACAATATAGTGCTCCATAAGTGTACCCCGTGACCGTAATTACGGGTAATTGTTACCGTACAAACCACGTTATTACTTGCGTATAATCACGTATTCCGAACAAATAATTGTGCACTTTATTATTTAGTGTGCTTAACACTCGATTTACGGTGATAAATCCATCCTTTACCCACGTTTCTGGACTCGGTAAACTTTTTATTTTATTTATTTATACATAAAATAAAAAGTTGTTCAATCTATACTTGGACAAGTGTATGAAAGAACTTGAAGGCATAGACGCTGGTGCTAAGATGAATTATTTGTCAGTCAGCTGTTTGTTATATGCAGACGATGCTGTGTTAATCGCTGACAGTAAAGAAAATTTGCAAGTCTTAGTGTCAAGGATGTATGAAGCATGCAAAAAGAGTGACTTGGTGATGAATGTGTCTAAATCTAAAGTGATGGTTTTCGAGAAAGAAGAATGTATGACGATTTGTGATATAAGTGCGATGGGCGAGAAATTGGAGCAAGTTACTGAATTTACGTATCTGGGAAGCATGTTTACAAGGGACGGAAAAATGAAGAAAGACATCGAAAGGAGGGTTGGTGCTGGGAATAAAAAAAATGGCGCACTCAAAGTCATTACTGCAAATAGAAATATATCCACAGAAGCAAAGATGGCAGTACACAATGGAGTTCTAGTGCCAACCCTCATGTATGGAAGTGAAGCCTGGAGCTGGCAAAAGAAGGATGAAAGCAGGATAAACGCCGTAGAAATGAAATCACTACGAAGAATGTGCGGGAAAACGTTGTATGATGGAATACCGAACGATAAAATAAGAGATAAATGTAGGGCAGATGACTGCATCATGGATAAAATTAAAAAAGGATCCCTGAGATTGTTTGGACATATGGAACGAATGGATGAGAGAAGAATGGTTATAAAGTTGTACACAAGCAGCGTGAGTGGGAAAAGAAGCCGAGGACGACCGAGGAAAACATGGCATGACCAAATTAATCAATTAGTAAAATCAAGTCGGAATAATCGACGTGCGTGCATGGTACGATGTATGAATGTAGAGGAACCCGAGAAGTATGCCAGGTTGTGAGAGCATTGTGGCGATCCATTCTCTCTGCCTACCTCTCCGTGGAAATGGCGTGATGGTTAGTTAGTTAGTTTCTTACGTTAATCCTAAGACCAAGAAGTTAAAATATGTAGGCACAGGAACAGCCAAGATCAAATTATCAAGAATTGAAATCTTCTCTTAGGCGAATGTGTGGATACTCTGTGTATGATAGAGTGTCGAATGAAAATATAAGAAGTGAATGCGGTGCGAATGATGGTGTCATGAACAAAATAATGAAAGGTTTATTAAGATGGTTTGGACATATGGAAAGAATGAATGAAGAAAGAATGGTAAAAAAATTATATGTTAATAATGTAAATGGAACCAGAAATAGAGGAAGACCGAGGAAAACGTGGCACGATCAAATAAATCAAATATTGAATGTCGGCCATGTGAGGAGTCAGAGAAATCGACGCGCGTGCATGACACGATGTATGAATGTTGAGGAAGCGAGAGAAATATGTCAGGAAAGAAAAGTGTGGCAGTCCATTCTTTCTGCCTACCCCTTCGGGGAGACGGCGTGATGGTTAGTTAGTTAGTTTAGAAATCTTCTCTGCACCGTCATGATGGACACCTTGTTATGATATGGGCGGGGGTGATTTGAAACGGTCTGGTGGATCCACGATAGTACCATATCCCATTCCGTGGCAAGGACACATATTAGTCTTCCTCTATCAGGCCTATCCGCCCTCGGTCACGAAGGAAACGAATTAACCTAACTTATGTACACGCGAGGTTATTTGCCCTAATAGATTGCCATGTATACCTATATAATATTGTTTTAGTTAATAATATAGGGTTATTATGAAGTCTATGTGAAATACAATGATAAATTATATCGAATTTATTTTGTTAAATACTTTTATTTTTTATCAATGTCCATACATTATTTTATTTATTATTCATCTCTGTAAGTAATAATAAATATCAACTGAAACAAAAATGGTAGTACATAATGGAGTTCTAGTGCCAACCCTTCGTGTGGAAGTGAAAATTGAATCTGGCAAAAGAAGAATAAAAATATGATAAGTGCCATTGAAACGAAATCACTGAAATAAACGTGCGAAAAAACAATGTATGGTAGAATATAGAACGATGAAGTAAGATAGGAATGCAAGGCGGATGAATGCGTCCCAAATAAAATTAATTAAGGCCACAGAGATGGTTTGGACGTATTGAAGAAATGGGTGAGGGAAGAATGGTTAAACATATATATCTTAAAATAATAATAAGACCCTTAAGCACTTGGTTGACAATGGGAAGAACGACACAAAGACCTGTTCTTATTGGAGCCCAGGTATTATCTTACAACAAATAATATAAATCAAATACTTTACTTTCAATTATTTTATTATTTATAATATTTTATTTATTTTTAATTGCTTTTTCAATTTCTTAAATTTCGAGATTAATCAAAGCTATATAGTTATCGTTATAATAGTTTTATCGTTTTTATAAAGAATTTTGACAGGTGTAAAAATAAATTTTTCATTTGTTCCAATGACAATTTGAATAATTTTTTGTTCAATATTATTTTTAAGTTCTTGCTGGTTAAGTGCCTAATTACAGCTAATTTAAAAAACGGTGGATACGTGTAACAAAAATTAAATAAACACAAAAGTCCGGATCGTCCATGTCAACATGTGCAACATCGAAAAAAACATTATATGTTATTATGTGCTAAATTAAAAAACGGTGTATTCGTGGAACATAAATTAAATAGACAATATGTGCACCATCTAAAAAGAACATTTTGTGTTAAATTATTTTTATTTTGTTATTTTATTTTATGTCATTGTATTTTATATTATTTGTTTTAGATTTATTTTGTGGGTGTTGGTCGATCGAAGTGTGCGCGGGAGATGCCTATTGGTGGCGATGAGGTTCGCAACCCATCACACCGCGTCTCCCGCGGAGCGAAAAGAGAAGGATGGAGTGCCGCATTAGTAAAAGTGTGACAGTCCATTCTTTCTGCCTACCCTTTCGGGGAGACGGCGTGATGGTTTGTTAGTTAGCTAGTTCAAAGCTATATTTCTATTATTAACTTGCAAAATTTCAACGGCATTATCTTTATTAAACAAATGATATTTTTCAATGAGATGGTTTGCAAATTCAGACAAGTTCTTATTAGAGAGACATCTTCTGTGCTCTTTTATTCTTCATTTAAAATTTCGCCTTGTTTTTTCAATACTAAAGATGAGCAAAATGTTGTATGATAATACCTGGACCCCAATAAGAACATTAAATTATTAAACGTTCCAAAATAAATCATTTATATATCTTCTATGTTCGCCATACTTTGTGTTGTAGATGTTAAATTTGTCTTTTTCTTTTTTTATATACTTTGTACATACAACACTATTAAAATTTGCAATATTATATGAAATATTTGCAATATTATATTTATATAATACGAGTATTTATCATATATCGCTGATGAAGGGCTCGTGTCGTCCGAAACATGTTTGGTTTTTTATTTTTATAATAAATTTTGTGTTTTATTTGGCATGTTCAGAAATGTACTTTATGTGATATTATGACCAAATAATATCTCATTTTGTAGTACATTTACGAACAAGTCTGTATTTACTATTATTGCTCTCTTGGTTGTATTTATTCGACCTATTTCTAACTTAATTATCATTTCATGGCTTATTTCTTAGCTTCTTTATAATTAATCTTCGTGGCTGTTGACTCTGTTAATACCGCAAATACGCTGAATTTTTTTGGTACCATCACAAAAAATAAACGATTATAAGAACTGACATTTCTTAAAATATATGAACATACAATCCTTTGCTATCAAATATAATAAATAAATAAAAGATCATTAAATAATCATAATTTTTAGGTCAAAACAATGGATTGCCTAAAAACATTTTAATGCACCTTTTATATTCTTGATCATAGTGCTCTTAACAATCTGCATTTGACAATCTATCACTTAAAAAAAATACAACACATTCGTCTAAGAGATCTCATTTCCACACCATTTATTCTAATTTTATACTTCATTTGCCAGTTGCATGCTTAACTTATATTAGCGTATGAAAGTATCATGAACAAAATAATCGACGTGCGTGCATGTTTGTTGAGGAATCAAGAGAATTATGCCCGGAAAGAACAGTGTGGCGGTCCATTATTTATGTCTACCCGTTCGAGGAGACGGCGTGATGGTTAGTTATTTAGTTAAATATAATGATATATTAGCGAATGAAAGTGTCATGAACAAAATAATGAAAGGATCATTAAGATGGTTTGGACTTACTTACTTCTTACTTCCTATGGCCATACAACTCTTGAAGAGTTTTAGCCTCCTTGATGATTTTTCGCCAAGCTCCTCGATCCTGCGCCTTTTGCTCCCAGCAGTCCGATTCGCCCAACCTAGCCAGGTCAGCCAGAACATTGTCCATTAGGCGCTGTCTAGGCCTTCCTAGAGGTCTTACTACAGTCGGTCTAGACGCGTACAGGGTCTTGATAGCTCTGGTCTCTTCGGTTCGGCATACTTGCCCAATCCATGCTAGGCGACCGGCTCTCACAGACTCGTTATAAGGGGCTGCTGGGATGGTTTGGACACATGGAAACAATGAATAAAGAAATAATGGTAAAAAACTATATGTTAACGATGTAAA
The DNA here is from genome assembly GCA_022606425.2 of Lepidostoma basale. Lineage (NCBI taxonomy): Eukaryota > Metazoa > Arthropoda > Insecta > Trichoptera > Lepidostomatidae > Lepidostoma > Lepidostoma basale. The sequence goes on from JAHDVF020001465.1 coordinate 44,919, forward strand.
CGGAACTAGAAATAAAGGAAATCCGAGAAAAATTTGGCACGATCAAATTAATCAAATATTGAATGTCGGCCACGTGAGGAGTCGGAGAAATCTACGTGCAGGCATGTTGAGGGATCGAGAGAAGTATGTCAAGAAGGAACAGTGTGGCGGTTGATTTTTTACGTCTACCCTTTCGGGGAGTTGGCGTGATGGTTAATTAGCTAGTTTTTTTTAATAATAAATAATTATTCGTCTAAGGTTTTCGAACAATTCGTACCAATGAGCTATTTCGTTTTCTAGCTCCAGTCTGACCAGGACAGTTTTAGAAAGGTGTTTCCTTCTATAGATAATTAAAATGCTTGTTTTCTCACCGCCGGTCATTTAAATTTCTCCTTATTAGTCTATGGTCACTATTTTTTTTCTTTAGTTTGCAGCCGCTTACTCGCATTTCTATATCAGATACAAGTTCTTCGCAAATTGTCAAACGAAAGTGGCGATTGATTACATGTGCAATGCGAAGAAAAATGTATTAAACATATTTTAAAACGGCGCTAACGATGACGTCACTGCTGATATTGATATAGCTGTTACCGTCAGTCCCGGATGGATTGGAGACGGGCCTCGGAAGTGAACGAACGAGGTTTACAAAAGGGCGACGCTGCGTCCTATAACAGCCTCGGGTAAGCGGTTAGTACCCCTACTTTCTGATATGAATATCGGTTATATATTTTGCTTCTTTTGATGTATGTCTAAGGCGTCAAAATTTCCTGATAGATATCAGCGACAGCGATAGCATAGATTGTTTTACCTACCGGCCGCCAGAACCAACCTGCCTTTGGTAACACCGGTGGGAAGAGCAATCAGTCTGCTGAATACGATCTCCTCAGAAATCGACGTGCAGAATACAAATACTCCAGGCTTTAGAGAGTATCTCGTCTTCCTATCTCAAACCTTCTCGCTTCTTTCGGTGCCGTGTAAGGTCCCCCCAACGTTGGCGATCACTGCAGCAAAGGCATCTCTGTCCTGCGCCACTTGGAACAGGTTCTGAATTCTTGTCATTCCTGTCCACTATTTTATGTTCTGCAGCCAGGACAACTGCCTTCTACCAACTCCCCGACGTCCCTCCACTTTACCCATTAATATCAGTCGAAGTAGGTGGTATTTTTCCCCCCTTAGCACATGATCCAAATTTGAGACCTTTCTAACATTAACTCGACAATAGCTCTCTATTGGCTCTGGCTCTCTGCAGTACGTCTGCATTGCTGATCCTATCGGTCCACGGTATACTGAATATCCACATTTCAAACGTCTCCAACTGGTTCATGACATTAACTTTTAGAGTCCAGGTTTCGGTAAAATACTCGTATAATGTATTATATCAGGAACCCTCTTACGCTTCCCTGATATTTACTTACTTACTTACTTAGACAGCCGTTGTCGTCCACTGCTGGACATAGGCCTCCCCCATACTTCTCTACTTATCCCTATCTTGTGCCTTTTGCATCCAATCGCCAGCAATTCTTCTTATGTCATCAGACCATCGTGTGGGGGGTCTCCCTCTGTTTCGTTTGTCTTCGCGGGGTCTCCACTCTACCACCCTTCTGGTCCATCTATCGTCTGTCAATCTGGCAACATGTTCCGCAAATGACCATTTAAGCTTCGCTACCCTTGCGACAACATCCTGATATTATATTATATTTTACATGTTCTCAATATATGCCCTAAACTTTAAGGATTAATTGTATCTCAACACAGACGAAGATGCAAATTGGAAACAGAATATGGTTGATCGAGGTGTTAACAGGACTTTTGACCTGTCATTGGTTGGGTTAAGCGCACGCTTTATGTAATACAACATTCCCCATTCCACCTTTTCTTATGACCACCATGTCTGACAAATTTTTGGAAGTTGTGTATGTTAATCTGTAACACCACCCTTTACATGGTAGTTTCAATCTACACACATCTATGAAGATTGTATTTTAAGCATTAAGCAGAAGATCTTTTTAACGTAAATTGAAAGGCTACCGCCATTATCGTATTGCTAGAAACCGCCTGGAGATGTCACTCCAATTTATATGCTATTATTTGGACCAGTTTTTTGAGAAAATAAACTTATTCGAATTGAAAATACAACGCGATGTATGAACGCTTAGGAGTCAAGGGAAAAATGACAGGAAATAACACTGTGGCAGTCTATCCTCAATGCGTATGAAACAACACGATTTTTAGTTATTTGGGCGGAGTTTCCAAATACCGTTCGGGCCTCTGCGTGTTGGACAGACGCGGACGGAAACTAGAAATGCCCTAAAGAGTGAAAGCGCTTTGAAACGATAATGAGCGTGCAACGGCCGCATCGGACGTGGTAGGAATACTAGCACGCACGGGCGCGTTCCGCATGGGTGCGAATCAGTCTAATGCAATTACATAACGCCTCATTATTATTGGTTATTTCATTTTTCTGAGATATCTCTACATGAGGGAGTTTGGTAGCTTCTTCTTCTTCCTAGCGTTCCCTCCACTGCTGGATGTAGGCCTCTTCCATCTGTCTCCATTTTTCTCTATCCTGTGCCGCTTCAATCCATTTTTTCCCGGCGACCACAACAATATCGTCGGCACATCTCTTCTGTGGCCGACCGACACCCCTTTTGTTTTCCCATGGCCTCCACTTTAAGACTTTGGGAGTCCATCTTGAACTTGACTGTATGGCTACGTGTCCTGCCCATTGCCATTTCAATTTTACGATCCGATCCATGATATCGGCGACTTTTGTTCGGCGTCTGATTTCTGTATTTGTAATTCTATCACTCATACTTATGCCCAACATGTGCCTCTCCGTGGATAGTTGCGCGCATTTCAATTTGTGAACAGTATTTATGGTCAGGGACATTGTTTCCAAACCATATGTTTGGTAGCTATCGTGGCTTTATCCCGCTGCATTCTTCCTGGGCATGCTAAGGACCAATAGTTTACAGATATGGAGGGATGGATGCACACTACCCATTTCTTCAGACTTATCAGCTATTTTTTTTAAAATTACGTCATCTTGGATAGTTCCGTCATCTTAATGTTACTTTGAATATTTTGTTCGTAACACTTTGATTCGCACTGCATTCACTTCTTATATTTTCATTCGACACTCTATCATACACAGTTTTCCACACATTCGTCTAAGAGATCTCATTTGTATTGCTATATTCTACTTGAGAAATCTGACATTTTGACACTTCGTGGCCGAGTGATAAGTGATTGGATTGCCACACCGAAGGTCCCGGCTTCGATTCTCGGGGATCGGATTGCGGGGTGATTGTCACATTGTCTTTGGTCTGGTGTAGAATTCACGCGATAATTAAATTGCAATAGATTAGCTACCTATCACATGTCACGAGAATCAACATGATAGCTATACTCTTTACATCGATTTGGCTCGTGCTTCGTAAAGAGCGATTCTACAAAATAATAATAATAAAACATTTGTTTTTTTTTCTTTTTTATATACTCGTACTTTGTATATACAACACTAACTTTAAATAAATTAAAATTACATATCAGACATGTTTCGGACAACCGGTCCTTCTTCAGTGACATATATTATAAAGATACATATTTAAAATTCTATAAAATTGTTTACAAATATGATCATTTTTGACAGATGTTATAAAGATTAATTTTGGAAATAAATTTTTAACTAACTAACTAACCATTACGCCGTCTCCCCGAAAGGGTAGTCAGAAAGAATGGACTGTCACACTTCACCGATGCGGCACTCCATCCTTCTCTTTTCGCCCCGCGGGAGACGCGGTGTGATGGGTTGCGAACCTCATCGCCACCAATAGGCATCTCCCGCGCACACTTCGATCGTCCAACATCCACAAAATAAATCTAAAACAAATAATATAAAATACAATGATATAAACTAAAATAACGAAATAAAAATAATTTAACACAAAATGTTCTTTTTAGAAACAAACAAACAAACCATCACGCCGTAGGCAGAGAGAATGGACCGCCACACTACTCTATCCTGGCAAACCTCTCTAGCTTCCTCCACATTCATACAACGAGTCATACACGCACGTCGATTCCTCCGACTTCTAACATGACCAACCTTTAAAATTTGATTAATTTGGTCATGCCATGTTTTCCTCGGTCTGCCTCGACTTCGTACCCCATTTACATCATTAACGTATACTTTCTTAACCATTCTTTCTCCATCCATGCGTTCCATATGTCCGAACCAACGCAGCGATCCTTTCATAATTTTGTTCATTATACCTTCTTCCGCTCTACATTCCTTTCTTATATCAGCATTTGAGATTCTGTCGTATATCGTTCTACCACACATACGTCTTAGGGACCTCATCTCTACCGCATTTATTCTACTCTCATCCTTCTTTTGCCAGTTCCATGCTTCGCTTCCATACATTAAGGTTGGGACCAGAACTCCATTGTGAACGGCCGTTTTCGCTTTCATTGATAAATTCTTGTTTCCAATAACTATTTTTAAAGCTCCATTCACTTTGTTACCCGCACCAACCCTTCTTTCGACGTCACTATCCGTTCGGGCATCTGCTGTGAACATACTACCTAAATACACAAATTCCCTCACCTGTTCCAAGTTCTCTTCGTTCACACTTATATTACAAACTGTCATTTGCTCTTTCCTTTCGAAAACCATCACCTTTGACTTTCCGACATTCATCATTAAATCATTTGACTTGCATACCTCATTCATTCTCGACACCAAGACTTCTTTTTAGATGGTGCACATATTGTCTATTTAATTTATGTTCCACGTATTCGTAATTTTTTTAATATTTTAAATATGTATCACTGAAGAAGGACCGGTTGTCCGAAACATGTCTGATATGTAATTTTAAAAAAATTTATGTTAGTGTTGTATGTACAACGAGTATATAAAAAAGAAAAACAACACAAAGTATGGCGAAAAAAGATGAAATAATAAAACATGATTGAAAGTTGATGTTCGCAAGCCTCGCTTTTCTATCCATGTGTTTCTTGCGTGAAGTCATCAATGGTGCGTTACTTGAATGAATGGGGCTTTTGAACAGTACGCTGTTGGGTCTCCACGTTACTCCCTTTTACGGGTATAATGCATTGCACTTGGCCGATCGCTGAGCGAACCATCGCCTGCCTGTTGCCGGAAATAATTCACCGGTCTTACTCCGCGGGATACGGCTTGTGAATTCGAAATGAAGAGGAGTGCCTACCTAGTGAAATGCATACCCGAGGGCTTCTAAAAATACATGCATGGAAACAGACAGTGTTACAAGTGAGCATATGATCTTGTCGACCAATCTACCTTACGCATTGAAGCGTAATTATTTTGACGTTTTCATTACCTTCAAGAAAGAAAGAAGAATAAAAAAAGGGTGTCGGGAGGCCACCTAAAAGATGGACTGACGATATTGCCCGAATAGCTGGAACAACCTGGATGCGGAAAGGAAAATACAAGGGCCTATCTTCTTCTTCTTTCTGTGTCCTGTCAGGTCTCCCTAACGTTGACTATCACCAAGTGATGACCTGGGGAAAAATATCCAGAGTGGTATCCCCTTGCCTTCTCTGGAGGATTTTCTGTCGGGGTTACCTTCCCTTAGCTGGGTGTATCCAGTTTTTTGACGCTAGAAGCTTGCTATTCGTCCTCTCTCTCTTTCTCTCTGCGCTGGCACTAAGTAATATGTGCTACATTGCCCGGGGTTCGCGGGGTCTTTAAAAGACCTCTCGTGGACGCTAGAGAGTTGGACTTGATAGTAGTGTTGCTGTTATAAATGCAACATGGCGCCTTACGACATTTTATAGAGGCATGCTTTCCAGCAAAACATACCCCATCGTAGCCCTACTACCATTTTGAACACCTAAGGGCCTATATCAAATCAAATCGAATCAAATCAGTTTAGTATTTCAACAGATATTACAAACAATATTAATGTTTAAAACATCTATTGATTATAGGTCAAATATAATATAAACAATGTTATACCAGAAACGCATAAGAGAATGTTTGACATAAGAGAGACAATATTCTCTCTAAAGTCAAGAGTATTTGTCTTCTGAACGTACTTTCATTAATATGAAAGACGTCGATCGCCGAGGAGACCGCGTTCAAAAGACTAATTGCTTTTCGAACCGGTGTCACTAGAGGCAGATTGGTTCTGGTAGACGGTCGGTAAAACAATCTATGCTGTCTCTGTCTGAGATATCTATCAGGGACAAAAAGACCAATATCTCCAGCGCGGCTGAGTTCTCGAAATATCCCCTGATTAATCTAAATAAATGGGTTACAAGATGCCCATCTCTTGGAAGCTGCAAAGAGTTATGAGATATCCAGCAGTGGAGGGAAGTAAGGCTGAAGAAGAATAATCACCTTGAAGTGCCCTATTCCCTTTAACCCTGTGGTACACCATCCAGCAATGGAGGGAAGAAGGTTGAAGAAGAATAATCACCTTCAAGTGGCCTATTCTCTTACCCTGTGGTACACCATCCAGCAATGGAGGGAAGAAGGTTGAAGAAGTATAATCACTTTCAAGTGGCCTATTCTCTTACCTTATGGTACACCATTCAGCAGTGGAGGAAATAAGACTGAAGAAGAATAATCACCTTCAAGTGGCCTATTATCTTACCCTGTGGTACACCAGAAGTACTCTATGTAGTTTTGTCACGATTGTTATTTCAAATGCCGCCTTAATTTCCACTGTTGTTTTTTCTTTTCTTTCGTTTTTATCTTTCGCTCTCTGTGTCTTGCTTCTGGTCCAGCGGTCGCTAATGACAATCGTTTCACGAGCAATGACCACACATTTATCTCATTACTTGGTCACGTTTTAGAGTGCTTTGTGTAAGCTTATGCTCTTTGAATAGATTACCGAAAGTTGTTGACCAGGCCTGTACGTTCAACAGTATATGTATGTGCATATTTTTAGATAATCCATTGTTTTTGCGGAAATGCTTAGGTATTTAAACGTTATAAGCTGTTTATTTGTATTTATTGTTTCTTGAACAATGTAAAACTCAATATTAAAGAATAAATATGAATGAAAACGTCTGTTTTCTGAATGTTTTATTATAATTTATGTGAATGACATGTTTCGCATGTCTAAGGCATTATCAAATATCATTAATATCCTTTAATTCCATGACATGTTTCGCCTGTCTAAGCAATATCAAACATTTGATAATGTCTTAGACAGGCAAAACATGATTCATATAAATTATAAGAAAACTTCAAAAATTATTATTTTAAAATTTAAATTGATTCATAATATTTATAATAACAAAAGCATAAACGTTCCTAAATAAATCTTTAGAACATCTGTCAAAACTCATCATACGAGTATTTGTAAACAATTTTATAATATTTTAAATATGTATCTTTATAATATCACTGAGGAAGGACCGGTTGTCCGAAACATGTCTGATATGTAATTTTATTTTTTTAATGTTAGTGTTGTATATACGAAGTATATAAAAAATACAAATAAAACATCTACAACACAAAGTATGGCGAACATAGAAGAAAGATCAACATATATATCAGGATAATATCTCGATCTAAACTCTGAAGGTTCTTAATGCACTCGAGGTCTTTTAATATTGACTCTGCTAGTTTTTACTTTTGGATCTGGATACACATTACTCAGACTCGTTATTTCTTTAGAATTGGTTAAGAAGTCTCACGGGTGAGTCGTTCACGTACAGGCCAAGCATAGAGGAACTCACAGCTGAGTCGTCCGCACTTGTTGGGTTCAAAGTATATAAATCTGCCACGCTTTTTGAATGTACTTGTCTATCTTGGATTAATCACATTCAATCCGAGATGCACGATTGTTATTATGTATTTGATATTGGATGTACAAGTTTTCCCTCCCTTGGAGCGTCCGTTTAGATACGCATCGTGATATTCCGCTTCGCTATCTTATATCTTTCGTCCTCTGGGGATACTTCCGATGTCTGTTTCTTGAACTGGTTGCCACCTAAGCAATATAGCATATCCTTATTAAGTAGTAAATCGTTACACTTTTGCTATGAAATTTGTTCAATTCGTTGTTATTCATCAGTTAAAGCATATAAGGAGATTCATTCACCTATTGGTGAAGCTAGAACTCGAAGAAGCTCGTAAATTTTTTTGTAGTGTCACGTTTAGATTATTGCAACGGAATGTACGCCGGATTGCCAAATAATCAATTAAGCAGAATACAAAGCGTTTTTTTTTCAAATCAAATCAGTTTATTTTCGCAAAATATATTACAAACAACAATTATAGTTAAAGGCATCTATTGAGAACAGGTAAAACATAAAACATATATAATACCAGGAACGCATGAGAGATGGTTCGAGATTAGGAATACAAGATTCTCTCCAAAGTGTCTTTGGTCTAGTGAAGAATTCACGTGACAATAAAATAGTGATAGATTATCTACCTATTACATGTCACGAGAATCAATATGAGGGTTATACCATTTACATCGATTTAGCTATAATGTAAAATTCAGTATGTGATAGTGCTAAATGCAAATATAAGAAGTGAATGCAATGTGAACGAAAGCGTTATAAACAAAATGAGGAAAGGTTCATTATATGTTTTGGACACGTGGAATTTAAGATTTTTTTTTAAATGTATGGCCGAGACATAAAGGGCTCCCTCCGCTTACCCGAAGCTGTTATAGGCGCAGCGGCGCCTTTCGTCAGCTTCACTCGTGCACTCCCTAGGCCCGTCCCTCGTCCATGCGGGACTTACGTTAAAAAATAATAATATATATATATTTGTAACCATGGGGGACCCAGACCACATTTAAGCTACGCTACTCTCCCTCGATGTCCCGCTGTACACCCATAGCAATACAACAGCAAAAGAAAATACACAATGGATACATAAATAACATATGTTAGAGAAAGAATAAAAAAGAAATAATGCACAGCAGAAGGCACAGGAGGGAGGGAGGATATAATAAAATTCAGGAGGGGGGAAATTAGAAAATGTATTTAATATGTATGGATTAAGAAAGTATACGATAACGTTGTGAAAGGAACACGAAATAGTACAAGTCCGTGGAAAACGTTAAAAATCAAATATTTAATATCAGCAATATGAGGAGTCGGTGAAATCGACGTGCGTCATGATACGATGTATGAGTGTTGAGGATACCAAAGAAGTATGTTAGAAAATAACAGTGTGGCTGTTCTTTCTTTGTACGCCATGTTCAGTTAGTTCGAAATAAATAGATATACGGGTATAATTTTAGTAATTCGTAAAAAAAAAATGCTAATGCATAGTTGGCACGTATATCATTTGGCATTGAAAATACAGCTGTATTGTTTGCTGTCGATTTACGGAGAACTTTATACTCCGGCGGATAAATGCATTTCATTATTAAAATACACATTTGTGGGCGAAGAAATATTTATTTATGAAACTCAATATTTTATTGAACAAGACTGTAAAAATAAATATGTATTATATCAACACATTAAAAGGTGACTCGTATTCATACTTTCAGTTAGTTGTTTATGTAATGTTGTTTGTCGTAGTAGACAAAATCGAGGAGCATGCGTTTCTTGGCCTTTGAATTTTGAGCATAGGCAACCTTATGGGCCTACCGCCTTCTATTCGAAAAAAAATTACTTACCGCCCCCTTAAATATACTTACCGCCCCCTTAAAAATACTTACCGCCCCCTTAAAATACTTACCGCCCCCTTAAAATACTTACCGCCCCCTTAAAATACGTACCGACCCCTTAAAACTACTATTTGCCCCCTTAAAAATGCTTACCGCCCCCTTTTCAGTAGAAAAGCTACAACCCTTTCTTGAAATCAATATTTTAACCATATTTTCTTTACTATTTTAGTGAAAGCCTACATTTAAAACTATGAATCGATGGCGCCCTTCTTAAGTGAAATATATTATTTTGAATATTCTCGTGAATCGAACTTAGCGGGGTTTTGCGAGTATTTCTCGGGGGCGAGGATGGCTTTCAACGCCGTAAATATTTGCATTAAACCAAAAACGCCCCCTTATCTATTTTCAACACCCATCTGCGGGTGGTATCGACCCCGTTTGGAAGCGCTGGTTTAGAGGAAGTAGGTAACAAGTTGAAATAGCGTGGCGTTCTATTTCGATTATATTCGACGTTATTTATTCGATTGGTCTATCCATCACAACTCGATTATTTGATCCAATTTCCTGGCAATTAATCTTACATACATAATCCCCCCTTTTTGATGTGGCATTTTAACATCCGATGTGTATGCGATGTCGGTCTGATAATCATCTACCCTCTTTCATTCGTGGCTTACAATCAGACCTATTGCCGTTCCTATGAAAAGCTTGTCATTCATATACAAATGTTCCCAAAACATTTTTAAATATATTTATTCGCTCCTCCTGTGAGATAGACTCCCGGCTGTCCTTCCATTTTTTAGGTCTCCCACGAGGACGAGTCCCATGAGGCTGATTTTTTAATGTAATATAGGAGATTTTCTTCTATATTCGCCATATTTTGTGTTTATTTCTCTACGATGGTTTATTTCTCTTTTTCTTTTTTATGTGCTTTGTATATGCAATACTTAAATAAAAATTACATAGACATATTTTGGACAAACAGTCTTTCTTCAGTAAAGATACATTTTTAAAAATATTATAAAATTGTTTGCATGATCTGACAGATGTTAAAAAGATTTATTTTTAAATAAATTTAACGTCAAGTCCAATCTTTCATTTATTTCCTTTGTTGTAAGTAATTACCTGAACCCCAGTAAGAACTTTAAATAATTATTATAAATTTTGAATTGAATCATAATATTTGATATACCAAAAGCATAAACGTTCCAATATAAATCTTTATAACATCTGTCAGATCATGTAAACAATTTTATAATATTTTTAAAAATATATCTTTACTGAAGAAGGACTGTTTGTCCGAAACATATACGAAGTATATAAAAAGAAAAATAGAAATAATATAGGGGAGTCTGGTGGTGTCCATTCTTTGAACATGACCGTACCAGTCCCTTTTTCGCTGTCTGCTCCATCTTATAATATCCTCGATCTCACATATCTCTCTTATTCTGGTGTTCCTCACGCGATCTCTCAGTGTCTTGCCTGCGATGACCCTAAGTGCAATTTAATAATTTTGTACTAATTTGTCTCTTCGGAGATTGGCCAACCCCAAGGTAGATGACTCCCGCGCAAACCTATAAAGAAATGAATTGACAGCTGGGAGCCAACCTCGCAGGACGCTAATTCCTCTTAAGAAACAGGCCATAAGCCCAAGAAGAAAAAATAAGGAGATTGGCTTATATGACGGGTTATAATTGATTTACCAACCACCAGAACTAATCTGCCTCTGATGACACCGGTGGAAAGAGCAATTAGTCTGCTGAACGCGGTCTCCTCGGAGATCGACGTCTTTTATATTAGTGAAGGTACGTTCAGGGGACAAATACTCTTGACATTAGAAAGTATCTTGTCTTCCTAATGTCGAACCATCTCTAATGCGTTCCTGGTACTATGTTGTATTTTTTATAATATTTTACCTGTACTCAATAGATGCCTTAAACATTTTGCTGTTTGTAATGTCTTTTGAGTTAATAAACTGATTTGATTTGATTTGATGATCGATAATTCTTTGATTCCGATAACGCAATGGCATGGCGTTTGGATTAGGTGAAAGCGTGGTGTATAATAGTTTCCAGGAAATGAGCATACAACAGCCATGGAGGTAAATATTATACAAGGCCACTAGTTCTTGAAAAGTGCGTTTTGACTGACTGATTCGGCAGGGTTATCAATGATCGTCACGCTAGAGATGGCAGAGGGAGAATGCGATTCACGTCTGACCAGGACTGCCCGCCGTGAATCCGAAGCGAAACGAAATCAGAGAACATATTTATATAACCTAGTTAACACTCGCCGCACAGTCATGGATATCAGTGAAGCGAGAATTCATTCATGTTGCGACCGTCGCGCGGGCAAGACGTATGCGCACAAATCTTTCATACTTCTTTAAAAATATTTATCTTGGAAAATTCTTCTTCTTCTTTGCTAGTTTCAATCCAAGGGATTGATTTGCAGCAAGGTATAACATTTTTCCTGATTCTTGGGATGCCACTTGTGTCTTTAATGTGGTAGTTTCCCATTGCTTTCAACATGGATATTTATTACGAATGAAAACGTCTGTTTACTAGAAGTTTTATTTTACGAGTGTTTTATGGAAATGACTTGTTTCGACTTTCTAAGGCATATTAAGGAGAAACATGTCATCGGAATAGAATATAATAAGACATCTAGAAAACAAACATTTTCATCGAAATTTTAGAAATTAAAAAAACAATTAAAAAGAAAGAGAATATTATAAATAATCAAATAAATTTAGCGTCAAATCCAATATTTGATTTATTTCCTTTGTTGTAAGTAATTACCTGAACCCCAATAAGAACTTTGAATTATTTTTTTAAAGTTTAAATAGCATCATAATATTTGTTATAACAAACGTATAAATATTCCAAAATAAATCTTTGTAACATCTGTCAGATCATGTAAACAATTTTATAATATTTTAAATATGTATCACTGAAGAAGGACTGGTTGTCCGAAACATGTCTATGTAATTATAAAATATTTTTTAATGTAAGTGTTGTATAAACGAAGTGTATAAAAAAAAGAGAAATAAAGCAATTACGGAAAAATGGTCATACGTATTCATTATTTAATTTGAAGTATTATATAATATTCATGAAACAATAAATACATTTCCTTGTATTATATATTCACATTCATCATCTGCCTCTGGTGACACCGGTGGGAAGAGCAATTAGTCTGTTGAACGCGGTCTCCTCGGAGATCGACGTCTTTCATATTAGTGAAGTTACGTTCAGGGGACAAATACTCTTGACTTTAGAAAGTGTCTTGACTTCCTAATGTCGAACCGTGTCTAATGCGTTCCTGGTATTATGTTGTATTTTTATAATATTTTACCTGTACTCAATAGATGCCTTAAACATTTTCCTGTTTATATTGTCTTTTGAGTTATTAAACTGATTTGATTGGATTGGATTTGATCATCAAATCGTACGTAATGACACCAGAATTTGTAATTCATGCTCGTTGTCTGCAAGTAGCACAGCGTCAACCGCATACAATAGACAGATTACGGACATTCCGCTCATTTTTGCACTTGCATCCAACCCTTTCAGCTCTTTTATTTACATAGTATTTTTAAAACGTACATACTTTCTTTTAAAAAAAAATTGATAATGGAACTGGCAAAAAATGATTATCTTCTACCGACCCTTATGTATGGAAGCGGAGCATGGAACTGGCAAAAGAAGGATGCAAGTAGAATAAATGCAGTAGAAATGAGATCTCTTAGACGAATGTGTGGATACTCTTTGTATGATAGAGTGTCGAATGAAAATATAAGAAGTGAATGCGGTGCGAATGACGGTGTTATGAACAAAATAATGAAAGGATCATTAAGATGGTTTAGACACATGGAAAGAATGTAAATTATGTAAATGGAACTAGAAGACCGAGGAAAACGTGGCACGATCAAATCAAATATTGAATGTCGGCCACTGACACGATGTATGAATGTTGAGGAAGCGAGAAAAATATGCCAGAAAAGAAAAGTGTGGCAATCCATTCTTTCTGCCTATCCCTTCGGATAGACGGTGTGATGGTTAGTTAGTTAGTTATTTAGTTACTTTCTTTAATTTGATTAAATGGCCTTGGCATACCGTCTGCGCGCAGAATGGACCCACGACAGGAAAATAAGGGGGGTGCCTCTATCCGGGACTGTCGTGCTGAATGGGTAATGCAGCTCATGCGAGGTCCGAGTGATTTACAGCTTCCTTCCTGCTTGACGTCACCGTGCATCCTGGCCAATCGTGTAGCGCTCCGGCACTATGGACTCAATCGCCATTTCATACCACGCGTTATGCAATGTTATCCGGATTCTCTTGAATATCACAAGAGTTAGACACACATATGAGGGTATTATTTGCAAACCTGGCAAACTCCCTCATTAGATGTTTTGAGTAAATCGCAAAAAACTGATACGTTAATAAAATGCGCTTTTTTACGATATTTATTTTTTTCATCTCAACCAGTTAGTATTTTAAAGCCATGAAATAATCATCATTATGTTGATAATTAAAGTAAAATAATGAATTTCATTTTGGAGTTTGCCAGCTTTGCAACACTCAAGTGGAGGTTGCCATGTTTGCAACAAACCCTATATTTTAATAGGAAAATTCTTCAGAATGAAGCCGAATTTGAAACTGAAAATCAATAAAAATTGTGTGCATATGTATTATGAATAAGACCCAATTCATATCTCACTTTTGATATTTGGTGGATTTTGCCGGGTTTGCAAATAGTACCCTCATATATGTCTTAGGTAATAAACAGAAAGTACCTACGCAACCAGCGATATTCGAACACGCGATTTTCACTACTTATATCAACGATATCGAAATCTTTATTTGCCTTCATTTCTAAGATTGTATGTCCAAGCTATTGAACACCAACACCAAAGAAAAGTGTAGCCTGCAACACTTTTCTTTACTGACATATTTCTTTCGATTCCTCAACATTCATACACCGTGTCATGCACGCGCATCGATTTCTCTGACTCCTCACGTGACAGACATTAAAAATTTGATTGATTTGATCGTGCCACGTTTTCCTCGGTCTTCCTCTATTTCTAAATCCATTTACATCGTTAACATATAATTTTTTTACCATTCTTTCTTTATTCATTCTTTCCATATTTCCAAATCATCTTAATGATCCTTTCATTATTTTGTTCATAACACCATCATATATTGTTAGTTATTATATAGTAATTTAAGAGAGTGACATGTTTCGCCTTGTAAGGACGCATTTGATAAGGCGAAATTCGTCATTATCTTTAAATGTACTTGTAATAATACTTGTGTATAGAAATTATGCATGGAACTGGCCAAAAAGGATGAAAGTAGAATAAATTGCAGTAGAATTGAGATCTCTTAGACGAATGAGACATAATTATTTTACCATTCTTTCTTCAATCATTCTTTCCATGTGTCAAAAACCATCTTAATGATCCTTTCATTATTTTTTTCATAACACTTTCATTCGCACCGCATTCACTTCTTATATTTTCATTCGACACTCTATTACACACAGATTTTCCACACATTCGTCTAAGAGATCTCATTTCTACTGCATTTATTCTACTTTCATCCTTCTTTTGCCAGTTCCATACATAAGGGTCCGTACAATAACTTTTTTTTTCTAATATTCGATACAATGACAAGATATTTTTTTCCTAATATTCGAGATAATAACGAAGTCGGAACAATCGACGTGCGTGCATGGTACGATGTATGGATGTAGAGGAAGCTCGAGAGGTATGCCAGGACAGGCCAGTGTGGCGATCCATCCTCTCTGCCTACCCCTCCGGGGAAATGGCGTGATGGTTAGTTAGTTAGTTAACATTGGATTTGGACCAGCCCGGAGGTTATTGCTCCCCCACATATTGGAGTATTAAAAATTACTTTCTTGGGAGTTGGAATAAGAGTTAGATAAAGTAAGGTTAGGTTAGGTTATTGTGACGGTTTCGGTCCAACATTTGGACCTGATGAGCTTGGACTTGGATCTTCTGGCTTACAGAGGTTCAGCTCTAATGGCTATTCCTCTTACGCCTGTAGGAAACATCGTTGGAATGCGATTTGGTAGTTGTTTTATGATGGGGCTAAATGCACTTTTACATCATTGTTCAAGAAATAAAATATTTGAATTCAACACGTTCGATTTAACCGTCGCGTTGCCATGTGGTCAATTGAGTTTCCACTGCCAATTTAAAGTTGATTTTCTTAAAACCAATGGACCCTAATATTATAAAAAAAAAATTAATCCTCCATTGAAGTGTTCTCAATATTTCGTAATAAAAAAAAAGCAAAAAATTACTTCCTTCATCCCAAAAAAAAATATTTTCTAAGACTGCCCTCACCTTCATTCGTGTTAAGGTAGAATTTGTTTTGCTAATATTTACAACTTTATCAAAAGTGACAAATACTTACTCGCTGTTTTGAACGTATTATAAATTATATGTTTGACCTTTTCATAGGTACGTAATAATATCGACTGTGGACGAAACGCAGCACGCAACTTAATAATATCAGAACTGTGAAAATATTAACACTTTACCAAAAGGGACAAATATTAATACGTACTCGTTGTCTTGAACGTACTATACATTTTGCCTAGGTGCCTTTATCATACGTAAAATCTCGTAAAGTTTCGCCCCGCCGCGCCGGCCGCCGGCCGCAAGACATGTTTATACTTGGTGTCAGTCGCTCGTATGCTGTGACGCATTCCATATCAGAAATCGCATGGTTCCAGAAAAAAATTAATAATGATATGTTTTTCAAATAATTCATGTATGTTATAGATATCGATCTATTCCTAATGAAATTCCCTACAAGATGACATAAATTAAATTTTGATTCATCGAGTCATATGCTTGATATTTAGATAAAGTTAGCGGTAAACTGAATTTACCACATGGGAGCGAGCGTTTTGTTTTGAACACGGTACGTTAAGGGTTAATATATTCATAGTACAGTTTGACATATGTATGTGTGTTTGTATAATACAATAAAATATATGCACATGCATTTGTGTGTATGTGTGTAATAAACCTATTATTACCCCATTTTGTTTGCTATTTTCATAATATCATTTTTCTCCAGTCCGTTTCTAAAGGCTCTTCCGTAAAAAGGATATTTTCTATATGCTTATAATAATAATGTTGTATTTGAATAGTCTCGATCGTTTTACATAATCACGTCCGATTCCCAGCTGTGGGATCGTCCGCTTGATTGGTTCAGTCGGTTTATAGGTCACACATCCTCACCAGATAGGTGAGTAGGTCTGCTCGGTACATTATACAGGGGGGTTCGAAAATATGTACATATTAAATAATATTTTTGTTAACACTCGCCACACGGTGATGGATACCAAGTGAAGAGTGACGCGCGAGTTCTTTCCTGTTGCGACTGTCTCAAGGGCAAGATGTGTGTTAGAATACATGTTATTGCTAAATATAATAATTACCATTATAGCTTTTGCACACGTGTTTAGCAAGAATTAATTAAAACTATTTATTTTACAAAATGAAAATTAAATAACATTTTTAATGTGTTTTTTTTTTAAAGATCTCCAATATAAGCAGAAAATACCTCGTTTATATGAATAAAGAATCCGTCTTGTCCAGACTTGAACCTATGCCCCAAATCAAGAGCCATGCGTTCTGTCTGCTCCATAATCTTAATAGATGGCGCTAGTGTAGATTGACCTAAAAATGTGAAGTTATTTTAACATAGTAGCATATATATAAGTTCCAAAAATTTGTCAGACGTGGTGGTCGTAAGAAGTGCGGAATGGGGAATGTTGTTCCCCATTCCCCCCCTTCGGGGAGACGGCGTGATGGTTAGTTAGTTAGTTAGTCACTTCGAGAACTCGGCCGTACTGGAGGATGTTGGTCTTTTTGTCCCCGATAGATATCTCCGACAGCGACAGCACAGATTATTTTACCTACCGGCCGCCAGAACCAATCTGCCTCTGGTGACACCGGTGGGAAGAGCAATTAGTGTGCTGAACGCGGTCTCCTCGGAGATCGACGTCTTTTATATTAGTGAAGGTACGTTCAGGGGACAAATACTCTTGACTTTAGAAAGTATCTTGTCTTCCTAATGTCGAACCATCACTAATGCGTTCCTGGTATTATGTTGTATGTGTATAATATTTTACCTGTACTCAATAGATGCCTTAAACATTTATGCTGTTTGTAATGTCTTTTGAGTTAGTAAACTGATTTGATTTGAAGAGGCGCAAGAATTATGCCAGGATAGAACAATGTGGCGATCCATCCTATCTGCCTACCCCTCCGGCGTGACGGTTAGTTAGTTAGTTTTTTTTTTTGGTTATTTGTGTTTTACTAGTTTAAATGTTTTCCTAACCACCCTGTGGAGCTAGCTCCACAATATGTAGTGCGGATCGAGCAATGAATATTACGCCATACGTGAGTGACATCACCGAAGATTCACCAACGTGATCACATCACCATCCGCCGCGCACACAATACGTTTTGTTTCCACGGCCTCTTTGCATGTTCCTACTGTACGCTTTGTGCGCCGGGCGTTTTATCGCCTCTGCTAATGGCTTGCGAACTGGAAAGACGTAAACAATGTACTTTTTGTCTTACTAACTATGTAATCGGCATGTGGTCTCACGCAGGATGCTATCTCCTACCACAACTCCATCCAGGCGCTGCTCCTCTTATCTTTCCCTCGGGAACTTTATAAATACAATCCCAACCCTAACTGGGCTTCCATTCCTTGACAATAATGTAAGACTTTATCATAAACCCTAAATCCCCCCTCGCCCTCTTTCGGAGGGACACTCCGGGCCATACATTTAGTCCCATCATAAAACAACTACCAAATCACATTCCAACAATGTTTCCTACAGACGTAAGAGGAATAGCCATTAGAGCTGAACCTCTGTAAGCCAGAAGATCCAAGTCCAAGCTCATCAGGTCCAAATGTTGGACCGAAACCGTCACAATAACCTAACCTAACCTTACTTTATCTAACTCTTATTCCAACTCCCAAGAAAGTAATTTTTAATACTCCAATATGTGGGGGAGCAATAACCTCCGGGCTGGTACTCCCGAAAAGATAAGATCCAAGAAAGGAAACTCAATACCTAATCTTGGACTTGGACTTGGATCTTCTGGCTTACAGAGGTTCAGCTCATGTGGCTGTTCCTCTTACGTCTGATGGGAACATTGCTGGAAGGTGATTTGGTGGGTTGTTGGTTTATGCGGGGGCATGATTGGGGGGGTTGCATGATGGGGGGGTTCCTCTGAAGGAGAATCGATTTTGGGCGCTTGTGGCGCACAGTGGTCCGGATTTGGGAAACAGTGGACTTAGGAACCAAAGTCATTATTTCGATTTGAAAAAAATTGCTTGCTGTAGAAAATCTAATTTGTAACAATATTTGTCATGTTCAACTTTTCGTTATTTGGAGCTTAACATGGTTTAAAAAAATACAAACGAAAAAAATGTATGGAGTAAAATTGAATTATATTTTTTTCTCGATATATTTTAAATTGCTAGCAACAAAACTTTTTGTATATTAACGTATGTAATTAGTACTTTATGTCCATATTTTTTTCTTTCCAATATACTTGCATTCTTGGCGTTAAATTGCAGTTGAACTTTAAAAAAAATATTTTTATTTCACAACACAACAAATGTTTCTGCCAGAAGATTTGGTTGGGTGGTTATGATGCACAATTATTTCTTTATTACAAATAAGAAAACCAAAATTGCCTATCACCTCCAGTTTTTTAAATATTCTCCAAAAACTGCATTTTAAAGTATGAAAACCCATGCTTACAAATATAATGTTATTATAATGGAGTGCTACATAATAATTTATTTTATGAATGAGTCGTTACTGCAGTTTTTAAGAATTATGCGAAACAAATAAATAATTATTAACACCTTCTTTATGGTAATAATTCACCGTTATGACTTATTTGATGAATCATTAAAGGAATTTCCTGCACTTTCTGAGAATTATATGGAACAAATAATATACAAAAATACTATTTTTACCTGTTTCGTGGTAATGGTAGCGCGGCTTATTTGATGAATCATTATGGCAATTTCCTGCAGTTGCTAAGGATTATATGCAACAAATATAAAAATAGACTCATGAATACCCGTTTAATTGTAATGGTACCTTAATGACTCATTTTATGTATCACCATATCAATTCACCTACTTCTTTTCGTATATAAAACACGCAAGAGCGCATTTTTGGGTTACTAGCTACTGAATTTTTGAAGAAGCAACATACCTTGAACTTGACCGCGACCAGAAAAGGGCCTGAAAATCATGACTCGATTTGGCACTCATATGGACATTTACACATTTCTACGAGAAGGAGACCTCAAGGACTACAAGCGACTTCACCGAGCAATTTTGAACTCCATTTCGCTTGAAATCTCACCAGAAGATTCTGAAGTGATATTGAAATTTGCAAAATATCTCACTGTCAACTTGAAGAGCAGATAGACCGCGGCCCACAGAATTCAAAACAAATTTATAAATAAGCATTTGAACTGGTTGAAAGCAAGAATCCAGTGGCCTTCCTGCAATTCCGTAAATCTCGCCGAGATTTTTAAAGAAACCGAAAATATTGCAGAAACCGAATATTTAGAGCAAGAGGATCAATATTTAGCGGAATCTAATGAAATCATCATAGCATCTACATCTATGGCCACTAAAGATATGGGCACTTCTACAGAAGTTCAAACAAGAAAACCATTTGCAGACCTGGGGAACAAGCAGAAGAAAAGGCGGTCGGGTACATTGAGTGACTATTCGGAAGAGAAGTTAGCTTTTGCTTTGGTCACTAGGCTAAAATCGAATGGAAAAGAGATCCTTGCTCGCATTATTGATCACCTCTTGAAGAATCCTGACAAAGCCCCAGATGTCAAATCGCATTTATTCGATAAGGAAAAGAAGAAAACAAATCAGGAAAACCAAGCTTTGGCTCTTACTACTTCATTAGATCTGTCAAAGTGGAAATATCTGACGTTAAGGGCTGCAATGTCAGATTGGAAGAATTCTCTGCAGCTTCCTTCCTACCACAAATTATTAGAAGCTAAGAAGAGGTGCTATCCGGATGCCAAAGACGTTGAAATATCTGAACACGGAGCAAAAGTGAACTTGCAAGCACTTTTTGATTTGACTATTCAGAAGATCCTGCAAATTGTGGGAGACAAACTAGGTATTTCGAGTGGGAATCTGAAGCTAACAAGCAAATGGGGATTTGACGGATCTTCAACACAAAGCAATTATAGGCAGAAGAGTGAACTGACAGAATTTGATGAGTCTTCGGTGTTCATGACGAGCCTTGTTCCTTTGAAGTTGGAGTCGAACAATGTGGTCATTTGGGAAAATCCAAAGCCATCTTCGACGTTTCACTGTAGGCCTGTCAAATTCCAGTTCGCAAAAGAAACCATTGACTTTGTCAACCAAGAAAATGCGGCAATGAAAGAAGAAATACGTAATTTGGTTGCATCAAAATGCGGTAATTACGAAATTACTCATGAGCTGCACATGACAATGATAGATGGCAAAGTAGCTACTATTATTACAGATACTCCATCCGCAGCAATTTTATATTATTTATTCCATATAATTCTTAGAAAGTGCAGGAAATTCCTTTAATGATTCATCAAATAAGTCATAACGGTGAATTATTACCATAAAGAAGGTGTTAATAATTATTTATTTGTTTCGCATAATTCTTAAAAACTGCAGTAACGACTCATTCATAAAATAAATTATTATGTAGCACTCCATTATAATAACATTATATTTGTAAGCATGGGTTTTCATACTTTAAAATGCAGTTTTTGGAGAATATTTAAAAAAACTGGAGGTGATAGGCAATTTTGGTTTTCTTATTTGTAATAAAGAAATAATTGTGCATCATAACCACCCAACCAAATCTTCTGGCAGAAACATTTGTTGTGTTGTGAAATAAAAATATTTTTTTTTAAAGTTCAATTGCAATTTAACGCCAAGAATGCAAGTATATTGAAAAGAAAAAAATATGGACATAAAGTACTAATTACATACGTTAATATACAAAAAGTTTTGTTGCTAGCAATTTAAATATATTGAGAAAAAAATATAATTCAATTTTACTCCATACATTTTTTTCGTTTGTATTTTTTTAAACCATGTTAGGCTCCAAATAACGAAAATTTGAACATGACAAATATTGTTACAAATTAGATTTTCTACAGCAAACAATTTTTTTCAAATCGAAATAATGACTTTGGTTCCTAAGTCCACTGTTTCCCAAATCCGGACCACTGTGTGGCGGCTGGAAGTGTTTGGGTCGTAATTAGAGAGGTCTTTTATTGTGGGGTTGGGATGTGAAGGGAGTCCTTTGTAAAAACGTTCGGCAAGTTTCAGAATGAATTCATCTATCATCGGGATTCCCGATTCTAGGTGCAGTTGTGTGACCCTGGTCCACGAAGGCGCACCAAGCGATAAACGGATAGCCAAAATAGCCAAATTTCAGCATTTTTTAAAGCAACATTCGATGTAGACAGCCAATTTTTTTATTATTATTTTTTTTATGATAATTTTTATTTTTAACAATGTTAAAAAATTACCAAAAAACTAAGATGGCAGTGCACAATGGTGTTCTTGTGCCGACCCTTATGTATGGAAGTGAAGCATGGAACTGGCAAAAGAAGGATGAAAGTAGAATAAATGCAGTAGAAATGAGATCTCTAAGACGAATGTGTGGCAAATCTGTATATGATAGAGTGACAAATGCAAGTATAAGAAGTGAATGTGGTGCGAATGAAAGTGTTATGAACAAAATAAGTAAAGGGTCATTAAGATGGTTTGGACACATGGAAAGAATGAGTGAAGACAGAATGGTAAAGAAGGTATATGTAAACGGCGTGAACGGATCTAGAAATAGAGGAAGGCCTAGGAAAACGTGGCACGATCAAATCAATCAAATATTGAATGTCGGTCACGTGAGGAGTCGGAGAAATCGACGTGCGTGCATGACAAGATGATGTATGAATGTAGAGGAAGCGAGAGACGTATATCAGGACAGAACAGTGTGGCGTTCCATTCTTTCTGCCTACCCCTCCGGGGAGACGGCCTGATGGTAAGTTAGTTAGTTAGTTTAAAAAATTACAAATAACACATTAAATAATATCAAACCAATAATCGTAGGTCCTCACCAAAAAGAAGTACTTTTGTGCTTGGTGAAGGATATCACTATATAAAAATATACATATAATATAAGAAAGTTTACAATACAAGGTAAAAGTATAATCTACTACATACTAATCAATACAAAAACATAATAAAGTACAAAATTTTACACATTAATTACAACAAATACTGCAAAATTTCAGCATAATCTTTATTTATACAGCTAAATTTCAACAATATTCCGATATAGAAAGCCAAATTTCAGAAAATTCTCAATTTGAAAGACAAATTTGAGCAATATCTCAATTCAGAAAATCAAATTTCAGCAATACCTCGATCTAGACAGCCAAATGATATACGAGTAATAAAACTTCTACTATAGAAAGCAGGCTTTTATTAGTATTTAGAGAAGAAATGTTTCTTTCATACATTCTCGTATAGGAATTATAATGTATTATCGTTTACCGCGTGACCTTGTTATTAATGGATGCTGTGAGCGGAGTGTGCATCTCGTTCAGTTCATCTGGGACGGTCATAAACATGTCAATTATAGAGTTGACCCCGCCTGCAGCTACGCGGCAATAGTTCATTCACGACTCGGGTGACTGCTATCATCTGATCTCTTCAATTAATGAATCACTCTTAATATTACTCTCAAAGGGAATACCGAAGCAATTATCGTAGAGCAAATTATTCAAAACAGGGCTATGAGCATTCGCACATGCAATGGATGGTTTCCCCCAGAATCCCACACGTTATGATGCATCATATTCCTGTCTTCCTTGATAGGAACATACCGAGGGTCTATAAGAACTAAACAAATAACTAACCATCACGCCGTCTCCCCGAAGGGGTAGGCAGAAAGAATGGACCGCCACACTGTTGTGTCTTGACATACTTCTCTTTCATACACAGATGAAACTCTTTCATACACAGATGAAACTCTTTCATACACAGATTTTCCACACATTCGTCTAAGAGATCAAATAAATCAAATATTGAATGTCGGCCATGTGAGGAGTCGAAATCGACGCGCGTGCATGACACGATGTATGAATGTTGAGGAAGCGAGAGAAATATGTCAGGAAAGAAATGTGTGGCAGTTCATTCTTTCTGCCTACCCCTTCGGGGAGACGGCGTGATGGTTAGTTTTTCGTCTCAGAGATCTACTTTCTACTGCATTTTACTTTCTATTTTCTTTTGCCAGTTCCATGCTTTGCTTCCATTTACAAGGATCGGTACAAGAACACCATTGTGCACTGCCATTTTAGATTTTTTGGATAGGTTTTTTTATTTGGTTAGTACGGTCACTGTCCATTTACACTGGAAAGTGACCGTAATGGCACCGTAACGTCACCGACGTAGCCTTGAATCTTAAATGCTAAAAAAAATCAGGAGGTTGATAAGAGACACGCAGACGTAAAATTGAAACTTTCAATATTTTGTTCATAACACTTTCATTCGCACCGCATTTACTTCTTGCTTCATTCCCGATGGCGATTTAATTATAGCATTTGTGATAACCAGTCGGTGAGATTCAAGGCTACGTCGGTGACGTTATGGTCACTGTCCAGTGTAAATGAACCCCTTGGAAGTCGTGTTGTTTGACTTATCTTAATTTTTTGTATCAAATAAGACACGCAAGTATTATAACGAACCCGCATGCCAGACGCGCCCTTCTCGTCTGTCCATTAGCCGCCGTCAAGATATGAATTACAATTGGATGATTCGTCTTCCCGCCTGAGACAATGATGATGGATAAATGATGGTGTAATCGCCATGTGGCGATCGTCCACTCGGATGCCTCTGCCCTCGAGACTAATAAAACAATTTTAAACTAACTAACTAACTAACCATCACGCCGTACCCCCCGAAGCCGCCACACTACTCTATCCTGGCAAACCTCTTTAGCTTCCTCCACATTCATACAGCGAGTCATACACGCACGTCGATTCCTCCGACTTCTAACATGACCAACCTTTAAAATTTGATTAATTTGGTCATGCCATGTTTTCCTCGGTCTGCCTCGACTTCGTACCCCATTTACATCATTAACGTATACTTTCTTAACCATTCTTTCTCCATCCATGCGTTCCATATGTCCGAACCAACGCAGCGATCCTTTCATAATTTTGTTCATAATACCTTCTTCCGCTCTACATTCCTTTCTTATATCAGCATTTGAGATTCTGTCGTATATCGTTCTACCACACATACGTCTTAGGGACCTCATCTCTACCGCATTTATTCTACTCTCATCCTTCTTCTGCCAGTTCCATGCTTCGCTTCCATACATTAGGGTTGGGACCAGAACTCCATTGTGAATGGCCGTTTTCGCTTTCATTGATAAATTCTTGTTTCCAATAACTATTTTAAAAGCTCCATTCACTTTGTTACCCGCACCAACCCTTCTTTCGACGTCACTATCCGTTCGGGCATCTGCTGTGAACATGCTACCTAAATACACAAATTCCCTCACCTGTTCTAAGTTCTCTTCGTTCACACTTATATTACAAACTGTCATTTGCTCTTCCCTTTCGAAAACCATCACCTTTGACTTTCCGACATTCATCATTAAATCATTTGACTTGCATACCTCATTCATTCTCGACACCAAGACTTGTAATTCGTCCGCACTATCCGCAACGAGAACGGCATCGTCCGCGTAAAGCAGACAGTTTACAGACAGATCACTCAAAATTATTATTTTAATTTTTAAATTGATTCATAATATTTGTTATAACAAAAGCATAAACGTTCCAAAATAAATCTTTATAACATCTATCAAAACTGATCATATTTGTAAATAATTTTATAATATTTTAAATATGTATTTTTTTAATATCACTGAGGAAGGACCGATTGTCCGAAACATGTCTGATATTTAATTTAATTTTTTTTTAAAGTTAGTGTTGTAGGGTGTTTTTTTAGAGGTTTGGTTTTTAAACTGGCAACATTGTTTCTACAGACTGTCAATTTGGCAGTTGACAGTGGATTTGTAGTCATTATGTTTTGCCATTTCACCCAATTGCTGAATAAAGATGTCGAAAATTGGACTTCACGATTGCGCTTCATTCGAGCTAGCCGTGGCGCTCATATGCCGAAAACATATTTAAACAATAATGGCATAAAATTATCTATATATAGGTATATAAAATTATCTGTGTATAAAAATTATCTGTATGTACAAAAATAACACTCTGTATATTCAAGGTATATAAAAAAAGACAAATTTAATATTATTTGTCTTCTGAACGTACTTTTACTACTTGTATTATTTTTTTATAAATCAAAACACTGTTTTTTTCCACTTTTGAGTTTACTTTTCTCGACAAGTTTCGAAGGCTTAACATCATGGAGAACGATATAAACCTTAGAGTTTATGATTTTTTTTTTATATAAATAAACTGAAATTAACATTTGCCACTCTAACATATACAGATTTACCTCACATCCGTCTAAGAGTTATAATTTCTACATCATTTATTCTACTCTCATCATTATTTTGCCAGTTCCATGCTGTACTTCCGTGAAGCTTTCCCATCACATGAGTACCATTTCAATTCATACATACTCGCATGTATACAGTTATCTATTTCGCACGTATGTTGGCATTCTCACAAACAATGCATGCCGAATCAGCCGACAATGACATTAGTGGAAGCTGCAATGCTATGAGAAACTGAAGCACGGTTGAATTCCGCATTTATCACGAATGCAGCTAATGCATTATATACGAGTACGTTCAAATGTCTGTCACACGGGTACGTTTGCATTCGCGTGGAACAGACTGTGGCAGAATGTCAGGGCATTTGACACTCTAACTAACTAATTAACTAACCATCACGCCGTCTCTCCGAAGAGGTCTTCTTCTTCTTTTTGTCCTGTCACACCTCCGTGGTGCATAGGGCCTCAAGGAATCTTCTCCACCCGACTCTATCGCATGCCTAATGCTTAACATCATCCCAAGTGAGGACTGCTACCTTAACCTCGTCCTGCAGGGTTCTTCTCCAGGTGGCTCTAGGTCTGCCTCGTTTTCTCTTTCCCCCCATAGGGGACCAGTCTAGTGCGCCCTGAAGCGCTGAAGCGCCTTTCTCTTCCCCCCATAGGGGACCAGTCTAGTGCGTCTCCGAAGAGGTAGGCAGAAAGAATAGACTGCCACACTTTTCTTTCCTGACATGTTTCTCTCGATTCCTCAACATTTACACATCGTGTCATGCACGCGCGTCGATTATTCTGACTCCTCACGTGGCCGATATTCAAAATTTTATTTATTTTATCGTGCCACGTTTTCCTTGGTCTTCCTCTATTTCTAGTTCTATTTACATCGTTAACATACACTTTTTTACCATTATTTCTTCATTCATTTTTTCCATGTGTTCCAACCATCTTAATATATAAGGATATCCTTTCATTATTTTGTTCATAACACCATCATTCGCACCGCATTCACCGGGTTCGATTCCCGGCGAGGGCAGTGTGATTGTCACACTGTCTTTGGTCTGGTGTAGAATTCACGTGACAATAAAATGGCGATAGATTAGCTACCTATCACATGTCACGAGAATCACTATGATAGCTATAATACCCTTTACGTCGATTTGGCTCATGATGTCACGATGTAAAGAGCGATTCAACCAAATAATAATAATAATAATAATTCACTTTTTATATTTTCATTGGAAACATCATAAATAGATTCTCCATACATTCGTCTAAGAGATCTCATTTCTAATGATTTATTCTACGTTCATCCTTCTTTTGCCAGTTCCATGCTTCGCTTC
Source organism: Lepidostoma basale (assembly GCA_022606425.2). Taxonomy (NCBI): domain Eukaryota; kingdom Metazoa; phylum Arthropoda; class Insecta; order Trichoptera; family Lepidostomatidae; genus Lepidostoma; species Lepidostoma basale. The sequence goes on from JAHDVF020001465.1 coordinate 72,510, forward strand.
CTTACATAAGGGTCGGTACAAGAACACCATTGTGCACTGCCATATTAGCTTTTTTGGGTAGATTTTTGTTTGCGATGACAACTTTAAGTGTATTATTCTTATTAGATGCCTTAAACCTTAATTTTGTTATTTATTGCTTCTTGAACAATGAAGTAAAACTCCATATTAAATAATTAATACGAATGAAAACGTCAGCTTTATAGAAGTTTTATCATATATTTTATGGGAATGACATGTTTCGCCCTTCTAAGGCATTATCAAATGTAACGAAACTTCAACTCTTTGCAGTTTATATACACTAGTAAATGGAGCAGCATTGTCATAAAATTTCTTGACGAGTTCCAAGAAACACTTTTCAATACCTGGACCTACCTTAATAATTATTTGTTAAAAAAGTATAAAGTCACATCAATTTTCGTTAATCACCATATTCTGCTCCATTTACTAGTGTATATAAACTGCAAAGAGTTGAAGTTTCGTTACATTTGATAATGCCTTAGAAGGGCGAAACATGTCATTCCCATAAAATATGATAAAACTTCTATAAAGCTGACGTTTTCATTCGTATTAATTACTTAATTTTGTTTGTAATGTCTCTTGAGAATCAGTATAATAATATGATTTGAAATGTAGTCGGTACCTACCAGTTTGAAAATGCTTGTTTTACTGCAAACAAGTCCAGCACAATAAGGGTTAATTATATCAGAATCTTCGGCATTATCCGCCGATAATCGAGCGGAAATTACCGAGTATTAAAAACTACTTAAAGGCACCGCTCCAAGGAAGCGTACGTATCTCGTAACTGCATGAAGAGCGTGCGGTCGGCTGTGTGGATTCTTGGTCTTGCTAAGAGATTTTCTGTCCACAGCCGCCGGCGTGTGAGAGATGCTGGAGAGATTGCATCTCGTGCCGACTGCGTTAGGAGATGCGAACACGCGCATACGAGATCTGAATCCGATACACGAAGATCCAAATCTTCGGCATGTGGTGAAATAAAACACCTGTTCAACACTTTTATATGGAGTAGAATCTAACTAACTAACTAACCATCACGCCATTTCCCCGGAGGAGTAGGCAGAGAGGATGGATCGCCACACTGGCCTGTCCTGGCATACCTCTCGGGCTTCCTCTACATTCATACATCGTACCATGCACGCACGTCGATTGTTCCGACTTCGAATGTGGCCGCCTTTTAGTAATTGATTAATTTGGTCATGCCATGTTTTCCTAATAACAATAATAACCAACCAAATGGGTTAGTGGCTTCTACAAATCAATAAAATATTAAATGTCAGGTCAAATCAATCAATCAAATAGCCATGTGAGGAGTCAGAGAAAACGACGCGCGTGCATGACACGATGTATGAATGTTGAGGAAGCGAGAGAAATATGTCAGGAAAGAAAAGTGTGGCAGTCCATTCTTTCTGCCTGCCCCTTCGGAGAGATGGCGTGATGGTTAGTTAGTTAGTTTAATTTGATCGTGCCACGTATCACCCTTTCATCCATCTTTGGCCATTTCCATGTTTCGCTTCCGTACATAATGGTTGAATTCAACTCCATTGTGCTCGCGATGGTGAAGTAATATTTTATTGTCTCGATTACTCCATCTTAATGGGTCCATTCTGTCGGAGATGCGCTCCTATAATATACATCTGTTGGTTTTATTACGTTTATCACCTCGCTTGAGTGCATTCGCGGCAGTAAACAATCCATACTGTTTGTCGGATCGGAAGTCTAATTACGGCAGTAGAATGGCTTTGCCTTTTGCCGCGCTGCCAGATACTAATTTTCCACATTCTTCTGCCACTAACCCATTTATCTTGCTCCTCTCGTGACGAAACATCTCTGCACGAAGACTGCCCGACTAGCAGCGCATAGAAATAACGTAAAATAATGATGGAATAGGAACTAACGAATTACATATGGAAAAAAACAAACAAACGATTTAAAACCAAAATTCCTCCCTGATAGCCCATCACCCACTGCCATGATGATCTGAAATTATTCCTGGAAATTAAAAATCCTGAAGACTGTCTTCCCCTCCAGTCGGACATCAATAATATTGTTAACTGGAGTCACAGTAATCAAATGTAATTCAATGTCTCTAAATGCGTTATGCTATCTTTTAATAATACAAGTAAAGGAATATAACATTATAGCACTATACACAACGGCCGTTGTGTATAGTGCTATAATGTTGTGTATAGTGTTATAAAGTGCTATAATTAAACGGCCGTTCACAATGGAGTTCTGGTCCCAACCCTAATGTATGGAAGCGAAGCATGGAACTGGCAGAAGAAGGATGAGAGTAGAATAAATGCGGTAGAGATGAGGTCCCTAAGACGTATGTGTGGTAGAACGATATACGACAGAATCTCAAATGCTGATATAAGAAAGGAATGTAGAGCGGAAGAAGGTATTATGAACAAAATTATGAAAGGATCGCTGCGTTGGTTCGGACATATGGAACGCATGGATGGAGAAAGAATGGTTAAGAAAGTATACGTTAATGATGTAAATGGGGTACGAAGTCGAGGCAGACCGAGGAAAAGATGGCATGACCAAATTAATCAAATTTTAAAGGTTGGTCATGTTAGAAGTCGGAGGAATCGACGTGCGTGCATGACTCGTTGTATGAATGTGGAGGAAGCTAGAGAGGTTTGCCAGGATAGAGTAGTGTGGCGGTCCATTCTCTCTGCCTACCCCTGCGGGGAAACGGCGTGATGGTTTGTTGTTGTTGTTGTTGTTGCACTTTACACACCGAAAAGTTGCTGCAACTATTTTTTAAAAATTATAAGCGTTTAGGTGAAAAACATCGATTGCATTAAAAGATTTGTTGTAAGTGTTGCCAATCCGATACATTGCCGCGCTTTGAGCGTAATTGGTGCGATAAGCAGGAAGGTGGAATACTTGGCTCGCGGTGTGTCTTGTACGAAACATTGGGGTATTAATGGTCAATTTGCTATGATTTTGTGATCAAATCAAATCAAATCAGTTTATTAACTCAATAGACATTACAAACAGGAAAATGTTTAAGGCATCTATTAAGTACAGGTAAAATATCATAAAAATATTACAACAAAGTACCAGGAACGCATTAGAGATGGTTCGACATTAGGAAGATAAGATACTTTCTAAAGTCAATAGTATTTGCCCCCTGAACGTACTTTCACTAACATGAAAGACGTCGATCTCGGAGGAGACCGCGTTCAGCAGACTAATTGCTCTTCCCACCGGTGTCACCAGAGGCAAATTGGTTCTGGCGGCCGGTAGGTAAAACAATCTGTGCTGTCGCTGTCGGAGATATCTATCGGGGACAAAAAGACCAACATCCTCCAGTACGGCCGAGTTCTCGAAGTATCCCCTAATTAATGTATGTATCCCCTAATTAGTGATGTAGCATCATATCGTTTAGTATTCGTCTATCTTTAAGAATGTTTATTTCAACTATCCCATCAGAAGTTGTTCAGTCTATTCCATCTTTGGTCTGCTGTCCATGGTTTGTCGACCTTTGATATATATATTTTTTTCATCTGTTCGTTTAAACTGTCTTTGGTTTCGTTAAAGCATTGTGTAGATTTTTCATTTCGGCTCTTTGGAGGAAGCATACGACGCGTGTAAATGCCGATTCCCGCCGCCTACTCTAATAATCTGTGGTAATTCAAGCTAATTGTATTACACCATCAAAAGGTCATACCCACTCCAGAGTATTAGCGAGAGTCCCTGAGGAGTCGTTATGTTTCTTACTACTCGATTGCGTAATTTTGACATCACGTGTATCGTTGATGACGCTATTCTTCTTCTATTTATTTTTTGAATACAACAGAGAAAAGGGTTCCCACCACATACCCGAGGCTGTTATAGGGCGCAGCGTCGTCTTTTCGTCAGCCTCGTTCATGCACTTCCTAGGTCTGTTCCCCATCCATCCGAAATTTACATTTAATATATACCAATCGCAAGGGGATGCCGGACCGCATTTAATCTAATATTTTTTCCCCCCTTCTATGTCCCGCTCACTTACACATGTAAACTTACACTATATTTCTTAAAGGTAACATTTAGTGAACTTAACCTAGGTATCACAGAGAAGACAAACTTTTTTTCTATAAAACAGGTCGTTTGAACCGAATTACTGTATACAATTTGTTTTTAGCTATATTACATTGATTCTCATGACGTGTGATAGGTAGCTAATCTATAGCCATTTTATTGTCACGTGAATTTTACCCCAGACCAAAGACAGTGTGACAATCAGACTGCCATCGCCGGGTATTGAACCCGGGACCTTCGGTAAGCCAGTCAGAGCTCTTACCCCTCTGCCACGAAGGATCTATTGATACAGTTATGCCATTGGGATTTTTGTCTTGGTAACCTTTTTGTCAATACGATTATTGACGACCTTCGTGGCAGAGTGACAGCAGCCATGACTGCCACATCGAAGGTTCCTGATTCGATTCCCGGCAATAACAGTGTGATTCTCTCATTGGTTCGGAGATATGGAGAAAGACGGAAACGGACATATATATTCGGACATGGATGGAAAAATAATGGCTAAAAAAGTATACGTTAATGATGTAAATGGAGTACGGAGTCGAGGCAGACAGAGGAGAACATGGCATGACCAAATTAATCAAAATTTAAAAGTTGGTCATGTTAGAAGTCGGAAGAATCGACGTGCGTGTATGACTCGCTGTATGAATGTGGAGGAATCTAGAGAGGTGTGCCAGGATAGAGTAGTGTGGCGGTCCATTCTCTCTGCCTACCCCTACGGGGAAACGGCGTGGTGGTTTGTTGTTGTTATAAAATAACGATAGATTAGCTACCTATCACATGTCATGAGAATCAAGTTAATGGCTAAACCCTTAATATCGATTTGGCTTGCGCTGTAATGATGTAAAAAGGTATGTCACGATAGAGCAGTATGGTGCTCCATCTTCTATGTATAGCCCTCTGGAGAAACGGCGTGATTATTAGTTTGTTAGTTTTCCAACCATTTCTTTCTTCCATCCTGGATTCATTATCAAGTATGGTTTATTGCCTATTCCACTGATACATCTAATTTATTTAACTTTCATTCTTGACTTGTCTTTTTATACTTCACTGGCACACGTTCTTCCATAATAAACCTGACCTTTGTAACTTGTGATATTTTCCTATCAATCTTGAAGGTTGAATACTAATCATATATCATTATGTCATTATACAATACAGAATTTAATGTCTTGACTATTTCCTTGAACAAACAATAGATGCCAAGGTAAGTATTCAAGAAATCCAACAGTCTGAGAATGCGGTACAACCCGTTGGTTCAAACTGGGCTTGTTTGTAGTCCGGTGAAGATGGTTCTCTTAGTGGTACTCCCATAGATGCCCAGAAGCCCGGCTTGCGTAAGAAATTTTGAATCAAAATCCCCCAAATCTAAGTATCATGCCCCCCGCATAAACCAACAACGCACCAAATCACCTTGCAACAATGTCCCCATCAGACGTAAGAGGAATAGCCACAAGAGCTGAACCTCTGTAATCCAGAAGAGGTTTTGATTCAAAATTTCTTACGCAAGCCGAGATTCTGGGCTTCTATGGGAGTACCGCCACTAAAGTTTATCAATATTACGTAGTTTGATACCAATTCTTAGATATAGCCTATCGCATTCCTCTCAGGCATTGGTTCAAAAACTTTTTGGGCCACTGTCCCCTTTGCAAGGCATACATTTTGTAAAACCTTCCATTACTACTTTAACTATTATATAATTTCTGAGATATCCACCTAAGGCGATTAAAATCCGTCAAAAGTAGTATTCCCCATGACACTTTCAAAACTCTTGTAAATTCTTTCGTTGTGTCACGACTTGACTATTGTAATGGAATTTATGCGAACATTCCAAAACAACAATAAAACAAACTTCAATCTGCGTTCTCAATGCAGCAGCAAGACTCTAAAGGCATTCCAAAAAAGTGCCATATAACACAACATCTCAAAGAACTTCACTGGCTTAAGAGTCCAGAAAGAATCCAGTATAAACTCTGCTAGACAGTCTTCAAAGCGCTACATGGAATGGCTCCAAATTATATATCCGCACTTTGAAAACGGACAGCCTAAATACAAGGAAATCCACACTTCGCTCGGCGAATTCCTCGGCAATAGGAAGATTAGTTGAGCCAAAGCGTTGCCCTAGTACAAATTTCGGGGATCGAGCGTTTGCGGTAGCCGGTCCATCAGCTTGGAACAATCTTCCTTCACACCTCAGATGCATAAATGATCCGACAGATTTCAGATCTAAGCTGAAAACCCATCTTTTTCATATTTCATACCCAATTTAAAACTTGAATATTTTGTTCTATTATACTTTCTAATCGATCGCGAATATCAATCAGATGCAGCGTTCATATTTAGATTTAAAACACGTCTTAATGCGCCCTTGAGGTGATTACAACACAAAAACGGCGCTTTAAAAGTTAGCATCTTATTATTATTTATCTCTACATCAGGGAGTGTGGTAGCTATCCGTGGCTCTATCCCACGGCATTTATTTTGGTAATGTTGGACACTAACTCTCTGTAGCTTCGAAGAGATGGGCATTTCATAACCCCATTTCTTTAGATTAATCAGGAGATATTTTGAAATCTCGGTCGTACTGGAGGGTGTTTGCTTTTTGTTCCTGTCTACCACTCCAGGGAAATGGCGTGATGTTTTTTCTATTTTCAAATAATAAAATAAGTTACCGAATTTTTTAATTTTAAGCAAGTTACCGAATTTACGTATCTGGGAAGCATGTTTACAAGAGACGGAAAAATGGAGAAAGACATCGAAAGAAGGGTTGGTGCTGGGAATAAAGTAAATGGCGCACTCAAAGTCATTACTGCAAATAGAAATATATCCACAGAAGCAAAGATGGCTTTACACAATGGAGTTCTAGTGCCAACCCTCATGTACGGAAGTGAAGCTTGGAGCTGGCAAAAGAAGGATGAAAGCAGGATAAACGCCGTAGAAATGAGATCACTAAGAATAATGTGCGAGAATACCTTGTATGATAGAATACCGAACGATGAGATGTATATAAGAGAGAAATGTAAGGCAGATGACAGAATCATGGATAAAATTAAAAAAGGATCCCTGAGATGGTTTGGACATATGGAACAAATGGATGAGAGAAGAATGGTTAAAAAGTTGTACACAAGCAGCGTGAGTGGAAAAAGAAGTCGAGGAAAACTTAATAAGTTACTAAAAGGCGGCCACATTCGAAGTCGGAATAATCGACGTGCGTGCATGGTACGATGTATGAATGTAGAGGAAGCCCGAGAGGTATGTCAGGACAGAGCATTGTGGCGATCCATCCTCTCTGCCTACACCTGCGGGGAAGTGGCGTGATGGTTAGTTAGTTAGTTAGTTAAATAAGTTTAAGGCCAGGTACTTCTTGGACTGTCCTTGTATTCGATTCTTGACTACATAACATATGCAACAATCATAAAATATTTCCCACTCATGCGCTAAGAGTTTAATCTTTTTTTATCTGTCTTTTTGCCACATATTTGCCGGTTAATTTCGTTTGTAGACTTTCTTTATCTCGTCGCAACGCTCGCGAGTCAACCAAAGGTCGCATAATTATCACGTTAAGTCAAATTCAATATGCAACGTATCCGCATTATAGAAATGAAAAGTGATCAAGTATTATGGCAGTCCATTACTAAAACTATAATGAAAGTGCACAAAGCAGAAATGGAAAGCGAAAGAAATACGATCCCTGAAATGTTTTAATATTTGTATGATAGAGTGTCAAACGCCGATAATTAACTAACTAAGAAAGAATGGTAAAAAAAATTATATGTTAATGATGTAAATGGAACCAGAAATAGAGGAAGACCGAGGAAAACGTGGCATGATCAAATCGATCAAATATTGAATGTCGGCCATATGAGGAGTCGAAGAAATCGACGTGCGTGCATGGCAAGATGTATGAATGTAGAGGAACGAGAGAAGTATGTTAGGAAAGAAAAGTGTGGCAGTCCATTCTTTCTGCCTTCCCCTTCGGGGAGACGGCGTGATGATTAGTTAGTTCAGTTATGTATAATAGTACAATTAGAAAAACAAGAAAGGCAAATACCGTATATAAGAGATAGATACTTTCTGAGGGAAACCTCACTATCGTTTCATTTTCCTACCCACTCCTCTGTGAAAACGATATGATGGTTAAGTAATTGCAACAGTATTAAACTGTGTATATTTTAGGTTTACATGTTATTTTGACTTTAGTTTGTATATTGCTGTCCAAGTTAGCAATGAAATTAAACTAATATTTATAGGAGTACCACAGGGTCTTGGATTAGGTCCATTTTTTATTTGATATTTTTCGTAAATTGAATTATAATAATCCAACCCGGCTTAAAGAACGGATCTCAGTTCTTTATTGTGGTTATCTTCAGCTTCGAAGAGATGGATTCCTTCTGACCTATTTCTTTAAAAAAAAATTTTTTTTAATAACTCTGTTATTTAACTCTGCTCATCCACCTTTATGTTTTTTTGTGTTTTAATTCAGATTGTTTTATTTTCCAACTTGCATAACCTTCTTCTGGCAATGTCGATAGGGAAAGCAGTTGCAGCAACTGTTGAACCTGATCATTTTGGAGACCAATATCTTAAATCATTGTTACAATGTTTGAGGGAAATGTGTGGTCGGTCTTCTTATAAATGTATAAGAATTGTTGCTGTATTGTTGGACCGATGTTGACATTATTATTTCTCTGATCTAACGTGAATTTGTCTCCTTCCTCCTCAGGTAAAACTTTCTGCCAGGCGTGCGGGAAGAAATGCTCCGGCGAGGTGCTGAGGGTCACGGACAAGTACTTCCACATGAGCTGCTTCGTCTGCCGGACGTGCGGCAACACCCTCTCCCATGGCGGGTTCTTCTGCAAGGATGGAGTCTACTACTGTCCCCAGGTGAGATGGCTTGCGTTATCTCTTTCGATACTCCTCCTCGAATGATTTACTATACTTTACTTATACAGCCGATGTCGTCCACTGCTGGACATATGTCTCCCCAATATTTCTCCACAAATTCCTATTTTGTGCATTCTGCAATTCATTCACCGGCCATTTATCGAATGTCATGGGACCATCGTGTGGGGAGTCTCCCTCTGATTTTTCTATCTTCACGAGGTCTCAACTTCCCTTCTGCTCCGTCTTTGGTGATTTACTTACTAAGACAGCCGTTGTCGTCCACTGCTGGACATAGGCCTCCCCCATACTTCTCCACGTATCCCTATCCTGTGCCTTTTGCATCCAATCGCCAGCAATTCTTTTAATGTCATCGGACCATCGTATGGGGGGTCTCCCTCTGTTTCGTTTGGTGATTTATGGGTTTCATTTAATTCCAAATTATCTTTTAGTCTTTTTATTACATTAACAGCTCCAACAAATTTCTGAGATTTGTTCTTGGGAATAAAAAAATATATACATTGATTCAGAAGTCCTGAAGTTGATTCCTTGGTATGAAGTCAGTTGGATTTTAGTATACTGTTGTGGGCACCGCATGAAATAAAATGTTGTCTTTTGATCTAGATGATACATTATACCTCAGAGAAAAAACGGGTATATCCTTGGCTACATATAGTCAACAATTCTTTTTACTAGTTATACCAATCATTTGAAGTTAAACAAAACAACCATTTGGGTGGGTTATTTTTTTTTTTACTGATTCGTGGTCAAATTGATCCACTTTGAAATGTGTGTCAAGAAAGGCACTTAGACTTCTTCTTCTTGTCCTGTCACATCTCCGTGGTGCTTAGGGCATCAAGGATCCTTCTTCACCCGACTCTATTGCACGTCTAATGTCTATCACTATCACAAGTTAATTGTGCAGGGTTCTTCTCCAGGTGGCTCTAGGCCTGCCTCACTTACTCTTTCCACCCACAGGGGACCAGTCTAGTCCATGCTGAGTGATGCAGCTTGGGTTCTGTTTAAGTGTGTGACCAATCCAAAGCCATTTGCGCCTAGAGAAGGCACTTAGTATAACATTTTTGTTTTTTGAATGTATACAAATACTTGTAGACAAATTGTAATAACTTTATGTAATACAACATTCCCCATTCCGCCCTTCTACGAACACCACGTCTGCCAATTATTTAAACGTTGTATATATGCTACCATGTTGAGAAACATTTCACATATGTTTAGTTCAATCTACACTAGCGCCATCTATTGAGACTAGAGGTAAGCATTAAGCAGAAAATCTTTATTAATGTAATGTGAAAGGCTATCAACTCAATTATCACATATTACTAGATAACGCCTGGAGAAAACTCTCAAATTTTTATATGCTTTTTAATTTTGACCATTTTTTTACAACATTTTTGTTTTTTGAATGTATACAAATACAAATACTACAATCACTCAACCCAACCAATGACAGGTCATAAGTTCCGTAAACGCCTCGACCACCATATTCTGTTTCCAAATAATTTACATCTTCGTCTCTATTGAGATACAATTAATTCTTAACTTAGTTTCTAATTCGCTTGTATGACATTTTTCAGGATTACCAAAAGCTGTTTGGGACCCGCTGTGCCGCGTGCAACACCTACGTGGAAGGGGAGGTGGTGTCTGCCCTGGGGAACACCTACCACCAGAAGTGCTTCACCTGCGCTAGATGCAGGTAGGCACACAACTGCTTTGCAAGACTGCATGTAAAAGTTGAAAGGAGGCATTTTTGATGGTGAAACTTACCATTAAAAAAAATAGGAATATGTCTAATTTTTGTCAATTTTAATTTGGCATTTAATTAGAATCAAATCAGTTTCGACTTTAGGAAGACAAGATATTTGTCTTCTGAACACACTTTCACTAATATGAAAGTGGTCGATTTTTCAAGGAGACCGCCCGCGTTCAGCAGATTAATTGCTCTTCCCACCGGTGTCACGTGTCTGTAGGTAAAATGATCTATGCTGTCGCTGTCGGAGATATCTAACAGGGACAGAAAGGCCAATATCCTCCAGCACGGCCGAGTTCTCGAAATATCCCTGATTAATCTAAAGAAATTAGTTATGAGGTGCCCATCTCTTTGAAGCTGCAGAAAGTAAATCCCCAATATTCCTAAAAGATATGCCGTGGGATAGAGGCACGGATAGCTACCATACTCCCTCATGTAGAGATACCAAAGAAATTTTTTCTGAACCCTCTCCAACATTACAGAATATCTCGCTTTGTGAGGACTCCACATCACAGAACTACTTTCGATTCTGCTCCTAACCAGTGGGTTGTATAGGACTCTGAGGACATTGGGATCTCTGAAAACCTTTCCTGTCCAAACGATGAAACCCAACATCCGCAGTGTAATGTCATAAATCCTCTCGATATGTGCAATTTTTATCAATTAGGCCACGTCGATATGCGTAAGATCTGTTGATGGAATGTATACAGTCACCGAAGGATTAAATGATGATGTTTCCCTTTGAAGGCAAGCGTTCCCGTCCGGGGAGAAGGTGACCTACACCGGCAAGGAAGTCCTGTGCCAGAAGTGCGTGATGGTGCCCGTCAAGGAGATAGTGCGCAGCGAGGCCGTCAGCCCTACCGCCAGCAATCCCAACGGTAAATTATGAACACTGGAATTTCTTATGAAAAACTCTTCTTCTTCTTTTGCTTTATTTAGGACTGTGTCCTGTTATTTCTCGTAGCTTGTTCCTGGGATGCCGATGTCCAACGGTCTCGCCATCTTTTAGGTGGTCTTCCTGCAGGTCGATTTCCTGTTGGTACTTTATTTGCTGCAATATTTATCACTCTTTCAGAACATGCTTTTTCCACATGATCTCTTCAGTAGCGTCTTCTCAGTCTTCCCCATCGTCACATCCCCATGAACAACTCCATATCAATAATTAATACGAGTGAAAATGTCTGTTTTCTAGCAGTTTTATTATAATTTATGTGAATGACGTGTTTCACCTGTCTGAGGCATTATCAAATATCAAACACAATGTTGTATCAAAAAATAAAGCAAAAGAAAAATCAATTGTCGTGACTGCTGTTCAATTGAGTACAAACTGATGATGATGATGCCAACATCGGTTGGCGAAACAGCTATCTGCAGCGACAATTTTGTAGAAATTAAATAAATAGTAATTTGTTTTGGCCGAAACACTTTGATACTAAAACATTATTACTGTTAAAATTGAAAACACTCTTATAATATCACAATTTCTTTTTATTCACTGAGAGTGTCGCGACAGCTGTTTCGCCAGCCGATGTTGGCATCATCAGGTGTTACAATAAAGTTTATTGTAACATAACAGTGTTTCAAATTAAACAGTCAACGTAATGTTTTGATATGATGGTTTAATTATTATTTTTTTTCTTTCTAGAATGTGCCGGATGTAATCAGGAACTTTCCGAAGGGCAAGCGCTGGTTGCATTAGATAGGTGATTATGTATTTTATTATTTTAAGGTCTTTGAAAAAATACCTTTACTGTCTTTAAAAAAAATCTATTTAAAACTTTGGCTGCTACAATTTTCAATCAATTTCCTCACCAGCATCACTAAACGCAGGTTGGTTATGCCTGTTGGGAGATAAAACAGTTATGTGTTGACGCTGTCGAAGATAACCGTTCGGAGCATAAAGATGGATACTTTCCAAGATGGCAGAGTTCTCAAAGAATCCCCTAATCAGTCTGAAGAAAATATATTTTTTTTTATTGCATACAACAGGTCTTTAGAACCCAATTACTGTATACATTTACAAAAATAACACAGACATACATGTTAAAATAATACACATATCAGCAATTGTGGTATGTATCTATATGTTCCTTAAAGGACGCATATGTAATTTGAATTGGATTTACCTTATCCCGCATTGTATAAATCCATAAAAATGACTTTCGTGTTAAAATTAATGCAAGAATCAATTGTATCTCAATAGAGACGAAGATGCAAATTGGAAACAGAATATGGTTGATAGAGGTGTTTACAGGACTTATGACCTATCATTGGTTGGGTTAAGCGCACGCTTTATGTAATACAACATTCCCCATTCCACCTTTTCTTATGACCACGATGTCTGACAAATTTTTGGAACTTGTATATATGTTAATCTGTAAGACCACCCTTTACATGGTGTTTTTGCAATCTACACACTAACGCCATCTATTAAGATTGTATTTTTTTAAGCACTAAGCAGAAGATCTTTTTAACGCAATGTGAAAGGCTACCGCCATTTAGCGCATTGCTAGAAACCGCCTGGAGATGTCACTCCAATCTATATGCTATAATTTTTTGACCAGTTTTTGTTTTTTGCATCTTCGTCTCTATTGAGATACAATTGATTCTTGAATTGATAGCCCGCAATGGGTGAAATCCAGTTGTTCGTCTACAAGTATTTGTATACATTCAAAATGTTGTTAAAATTAATGCTTTTATTTTGTTGCGTTGCAGACAATGGCACATGTGGTGCTTTGCGTGCCGCGCATGCAAGTGCGTGCTGCACGGGGAGTACATGGGGCGGGACGGGGTGCCCTACTGCGAGAAGGACTACCAGCGGCTCTACGGGGTTCGCTGCGCCTACTGCCAGCGTTTCATCTCGGGGAAGGTTCTGCAGGTAGTCAAATCTGTACTCTTCTTATTTTAACATCTTTCTTTGATTTATCTCTCAAATGCTGATATTAGGAAGGAATGTAGAGCGAAATAAGGTATTATGAACAAAATTATTAAAGGATCGCTGCATTGGCTCGGACATATGGAGCGCATGGGTGAAGAAAGAATGGTTAAAAAAGTATTCGTTAACGATGTAAATGGAGTAAGGAGTCGAGGTAGACCGAGGAAAACATGGCATGACCAAATTAATCATATATATATATATATATATATATATATATATATATATATATATATATATATATATATATATATATATATATATATATATATATATATAGATATATATATATATATATATATATATATATATATATATATATATATATATATATATATATATATATATATATATATATATATATATATATATATATATATATATAACTAACTAACTAATAACCATCACGCCGTCTCCCGAAAGGGTAGGCAGAAAGAATGGACTGCCACACTTTAATCGATGCGGCACTCCATCCTTCTCTTTTCGCCATCGCGAGAGACGCGGTGTGATGGGTTGCGAACCTCATCGCCACCAATAGGCATCTCCCGCGCACACTTCGATCGTTCAACGTCTACATAATAAATCTAAAACAAATTATCTGAAATACAACAATAATACAAATTATCTAAAATACAATAATATAAAATAAAATAACAAAGAAAAATAATTTAACACATATTGTTATTTTAGATGTTGCACTTGTCGTCAGCTGGACGATCCGGACATTTGTGTTTATTTAATTTTTATTCTACGTTATCCACTGTTTTTTTTAATTCACTGTAATTAGGCACTTAAAACAATCTTACACCAGCAAAAACTTAAAAATTTTATTGAAGAATTTATTCAAATTGTCATTGGAACAAATGAAAAATTTATTTTTACACCTGTCAAAATTCTTTTGATAAACGAAAAAACTATATATATATATATATATATATATATATATATATATATATATATATATATATATATATATATATATATATATATATATATATATATATATATATATATATATATACTCTATATATATATATATATATATATATATATATATATATATATCATTGGCCCAGAAGTCTGCCAGCCGGATCGCTCTTCCGGATGCTCGAACCAGGTTCTGTGCAGCTGACCCGGCAGCTATATGCAGCAATTTATGCTGCATATACAGTGCGTCCCTTCTCCGCGGAGAATTCCCTATCTTGCCAAGTTGTCCTTAGATCTGCTAATGCGTGTAGTAGGTTCAGGGTCTTCCATGGCAGCTCTTGTTTGGCTGGTGAAGTCTCTTTGAGTTCTAACCAGTCAAAACACCCATAATTTCTTGTTCATTCGTCTTCCAGTCTTTCTATGGGTGTTTCTTTTAGAGGTTTGGTTTTTAAACCGGCAACATTGATTCTACAGACTGTCAATTTGACAGTTGACAGTTGATTTGTAGTCAGTACGTTTTGCCATTTCACCCAGTTGCTCGTTAAAGCTCTTTATGCGCATTGTTATAAAAAGAGTTTTTTTTTTTAGAGGTACCTATACAAAATCAAAATGAAAAAAACACATTAATGTAATGATATTGGCTTTATTTAATAGATAGTTTTATGCCATTATTGTTTTAAATATGATTTCGGGCATATGAGCGCCACGGCTAGCTCGAATGAAGCGCAATCGTGAAGTCCAATTTTAGACAACTTTATTGAGCAACTGGGTGAAATGGCAAAACGTACTGACTAAAAATCAACTGTCAACTGTCAAATTTACAGTCTGTAGAAACAATGTTGCCAGTTTAAAAACCAAACCTCTAAAAATACACCCTAGGTTAAACAATCTATGCTGTCGCTGTCGGAGATATCCATAAGGAACTAAAAGATCAACTCGAAATACTGCTGATAAGTCTAAAGAAATGGGTTAATATCAATCATTATTTCAGGCCGGCGACAATCACCATTTCCATCCGACCTGCGCCCGCTGCACCAAGTGCGGGGATCCCTTCGGCGATGGCGAAGAGATGTTCCTACAGGGTAAATATTCTTGATCTTAAAATTAAAATTACAGTTCATCAGTTAATAGGGCTATCAACATGTATAGGGTCTTCCAATAGGCACTTCCGAACTTTGACAGTTGAAAGCGGCCATATTGTTGAAGCGCCATCTGTCAAATTGGCTGTCATTTATTCAGTCTGTTTTGCCAAATCACCATGGACGGATATAGCTTTCAACAACGCGTGCAAATTATAAAATTATTTGTTCAAAATTGGTGTTCTGTTCGGGCAATGTTCTGCGCGCTTCGCCCATTTTACGGTCGCCATAAGCGTCCTACCAAGAGGACTATTCGCAGTGTGGTGGATAAATTTGAGTCCACTGGTTCAGTAATCAATCAACCAACACCCGTACGTCGACGAAACGCAAGATCTGCCGAAAACATCGCCACTGTCCGTGAGAATGTGCCAGAGAATCTGAAGCCGTCGATTTCGCGTCGCTCACAAGAACTCGGCCTTTCACAGACCACAACTTGGCAAATTTTGCATAGGAACTTGGGCCTGCACTCGTATAAAATTCAACTGACCAAGGAGCTCAAGGTAAACGACCATAGACAACGACGTGCGTTCGCTAATTGGGGTCTGAAGCAGTTGGAAACTGACCCTAATTTTCATCGAAAAATCATCTTCAGCGATGAGGCACATTTCTGGATGAATGGGTGTATGTCAACAAACAAAATTTTCGAATTTGGGACGATACCAATCCACATGAGATCCAAGAGACATTTCGGATGCGCGCCACCCAGAGAAGCCGCGACGGACATTTGAACGATGTTATATTGCATACATAATGGCATCGATAGGCCTTTTAAACGAATAAAAAAAAATTATGATATCTCACGCACAGTTTGTTTTATTTAAATTTAAAGATAGGAAGCGCTTAATGAAAGACGCTTTATGATGGCTAGTTATTTATGAAGAGTATTGCATTCTCTCTGGCTACTCTTAAGTAAAATAGTTACTTATTTTTTCCAGGTGGCGCCATCTGGCACCCTCGCTGCGGTCCCGGCCCTGGATTGGAGGGGACCATTGCCACCAACGGCCACCACACGGATTCTGAGGCCGACCGGGCCTCCAGTGTTGCCAACAGCGACATGCAGGTGACCATAGACAACCGGCATTAAAATATTCCCTAAACCGGGGCTAATTGTTTTAAAATAATCCCTCTAATGCCAGGGTTATAGGATGACTTTTTTCTTGATTAATCCCCTTGCTAATGATATTAATATACTGTTATGAAGCTAAATTTTGATATTTTTGCATTTTTTATTTTTATTTTAAAACACAATTTAAACACCCTTTTATCGTTTTTATTTTTGCATTTTTTTAAAATGGCATTTGTGTTTTTTAAATCGTTTGTTGTATTTATTAATGCATTTAATTTTTTTCTTATTTATATACCTTAATCATTTGACTGCTACAAAGTTTTTCAAAATACTAACGAGAAATGCTATAATTCGTAAATAATTCTAATAATATAAAAAACATACTTCATTGTTTGTATGTAAAAGAGATAGTGCCCTAACATCGTTTGGATATGCACTATATTTTTCTCTCTTGCTTGTTTGTATGAGCGAGATACACAATTTATCTCACAAAAAGTATTTTAATTTGACCATTTATATGAGCAACGGATGATCGTTAGCATTTCTCGGTGGTTTAGTGAACAATGACATATCATTATTTAGCGTCTTAAGGGTTAAAGCTTTTTAAAAATTTAAATAATGTAATTAAAATTATGATTTAGGACTGTATAACAATTGTTTTTAATTAATAAAAATGCAATTTTTTGAGAAGTTTCATTGAATTGTACGAGACTGACATGTTTCGCGTTTCTAGGGCTACTTTTGATATTGCCTCATCAAGGTGAAATGTCACTCTCATATAATACAATTAAACTTCTGAACATTTTCATCAATATTAAAATCTATAAATACATAATATAAAATCATACAATGTTTTAATAATTATTGAAGTGATAATGAATTGTTATAGTAATACCCACATTATGCATTTAAATATTTAGCAATATCCATATTAAACTTAAATACTCTTGCTAAGTTTTTATATTTGAATGTACAGTAGCGAGCACAGAAATCTTTTCACACTAAAAATATCGTTTTTTTGTAATTATATAATTTTTTTGTGATTCCTTGATAGCTTTTCAGTCCAAATTATTAAGCAACACTGTTTAAATGGCTATGCAGCTTCGAGTCACATACAAAAACTCCAAATCCTGCAAAATAAGGCTATCCGTTTATCGCTTGGTGCGCCTTCATGGACCAGGATTACACAACTGCACCTAGAATCGGGAATCCCGATGATAGATGAATTCATTCTGAAACTTACCGAACGTTTTTACAAAGGACTCCCTTCACATCCCAACCCCACAATAAAAGACCTCTCTAATTACGACCCAAACACTTCCAGCCGCCACAAGCGCCCAAAATCGATTCTCCTTCAGAGGAACACTCCGGGCCACACAAATCATGCCACCGAATAAACTAACAACCCACCAAATCACCTTCCAACAATGTTCCCATCAGACGTAAGAGGAATAGCCACATGAGCTGAACCTCTGTAAGCCAGAAGATCCAAGTCCACTGTTTAAAGATGATCTGCAAGAAAAGTGCCTTCTTAGGGATCAAAACAATTTTTTTTCTTAATTTTAGAGTTAATCGGTAGATTTTCGATTTTTTGTCACAAAAATTAAAAATGCTCACATAATTTATAATACATAATTTAGTGAAATCCATGCCTAAACGTATTGAAGCAGTTATTTAAAAAAAAGGAGGAATAACAAAGTACTGATTTTGTTGGTTTTTGATAATTGTTAGTGTTATATACCTGTGTAATTTTATTTGAAATAAATATGTGTTTATTTAAATTATGTGAGCATTTTTAATTTTTGTGACAAAAAATTGAAAATCTACAAATTAACTCTGAAATTAAGAAGAAAAAAAATTGTATCCCTAAGAAGGCACTTTTCTTGCAGATCATCTTTAAACAGTGTTGCTTAATAATTTGGACTGAAAAGCTATCAAGGAATCAACAAAATATATATATAATTACAAAAAACTGATATTTTCAGTGTGAAAAGATTTCTGTGCTCGCTACTGTATATTATAAATCTTTGTACTTCAGTTTCTTACTACTAAATTGTATGTAATATTATGATGAACTGGGACTATCTGTCTCAGCTTCAAATGTAGCCAGCCGCAGTTCGAGTCCAATTATTTTTTTTACTGCAAATGTAGTCAGCCACACAATTGGGGTTAAATAAATGATATTTTTTAAATGTCTAAAGTTATGTACCCTTCAAAAAGAAGCCTTTAAAAAATTGTAATACGTAGATTTAAAATGAATTGTAATAAAATTGTAATACGTCGACCTTCGTGGCTGAGTGGTAAGAGCTCCGACTTCCATTCTCAAGGTCCCGGGTTCGATTCCCGGCGATGGCAGTGTGATTGTCACACTGTCATTGGTCTGGTGTAGAATTCACGTGACAATAAAATGGCGATAGATTGGCTACCTATCACATGTCATGAGAATCAATATAATAGCTAAAATATATTGTATACAGTAATTGGGTTCAAACGACCTGTTGTATACAAGGGAAAAAAAAAAGAAGCCTTTGTAAAATTGTAATACGTAGATTTAAAATGAAATCACCCCCCATATAAATTTAATATTTTAAAAAATCTCTGATTTTCACATTTGCACCCGTTTGTTGTTTTTTGTAGCATGCACTTAACCTGTGTTTTTTTAAATTTATTTATTAAATTTTAGATTATTTTTAACAGCCATTTTGTTTTTGCATCCCTTTGTCTTGTTTGTTTGTTTTTATTTTATTTTATTTTTTTGTGTGTTTTTTTTATAACAATTTTCAGTTTTTGATGAGATCGCGGACTCCGAGCCTGAACGGTTCAATCTACAGCCCGTATAGTAGTTTGAATAGAAAGGTTTGATTCTTGGTTCATTTTAAATACAAAAGAGTCATTAAGATATCACATTTTTTTACTAAGGACCTTCATACTTTTAAATTATAGTCTTATTTTGGATTCATTATAATTAAATGATGGGCGGTATTGATTGAAGCCTTGAATTGATTAAAAAAATGTTTATTTTAATGTCTCTTTGTTATAATATTATTTTATAATTTGCATTAAGATTTATTTTTTTTGTCATTTTAATTTGGGGTTATATTGTTTCCATTAAAAAATATCTTATTTATTCTTGAATTTTTAATTATTTAATATCAAATTAATATGCTCATATTAATAAGATAAATTAATTCTTCAAACATTTGTATAAAAAATAAAAATAATTTACCCGTAACGTGACTCGAACCCACATCCCTCACTCTTGGGGCATAGTGCATTATAAATAATTTACTTTTTAAAATTCGCTAAATAGCAATAAATCTTCCATAAGTAGACTAGAGTAGCATGTGCATTTTAAACAATAAAAGCCCAATTTTCTCAATAAAAGGCAAATTTTCTCAATAAAAGGCATATTTTCTCAATAAAAGGCATATTTTCTCAATAAAAGGCATATTTTCTCAATAAAAGGCATATTTTCTCAATAAAAGGCAAATTTCTTTATTTACTCAATAATTGGCAAATTTTCTTACTAGTGCATACCGTGTTTTACACATTCAAATCAAATAAAATTCAATCCATTTCATTATGATCTAACCCCAAATTAAAACATATTTTATATAAAGTTACTCAAGAATTATTGTTTTAATAATGCTTGTGAATGAGAGTGTTTTTATTTTATTTTGCATTTTTGTGTTTGTTTAATAAATTAACTTTAATAAGGTTATGGTCTTTCTTCTTCGGTTTTAATTTTTTTTTACTTTAATAACCCCATTGGCAATCATTGTATCAAATAATATTTTATTTTTAAAGCCAAATAAACCCTAATTATAAAAAGGTTTGTGGAATTTACAACAGATGTCATCTAATTTCATATGAAGTTATTTCATACAGTATGTAAAATAAAATATGCACCTGAATTTAATCCTACAGTGTGTCATGAATTGACCGAAATAATAGTAATTAATATTTTTATATTGAGTAATTTAAACAATAACTCACATGTTGTTTTTTGTGAATGTATACTTATACTTGTATACGAATACTGGATTTCACCCACGGTGGGTGATTAATTCATCAAATCAAAATCTACATAGATGGCGTATTGAAACTGACATGTGAAGTTAAGCATAGAATTGTAACATATATACAACCTCCAAAAATTTGTTTTACATGGTCATAAAGAAATAGATGGAATGGGGAATGTTGTAATTACATAAAGCGTGCGCTTAACCCAACCAATGGCAGGTCATAAGTCCTGTAAACACCTTGATCAACCATATTCAGTTTCCAGTTTGCATCTTCGTCTCTATTGAGATACAATTAAATCACATGTTGTTGTCAATACGTTTCAACCATCTCCAAATTTTGGACAGTGGGTATAATAGAAAACTGTTTTACCGACCAATCTTTGAATTGAAGTTTGGCATGTTGCGCATAGATGACTTTTGTGATTTGTCCCTGTTTGACATCAAAATAATTTATTATATACATTATTTTTTTCTGTTTCAATATATATACAATGCACAAATACATATTTATTTTTTAAATTAAAAAAATTACTCAATGTAGGATTAAAAATACATTTTATTCTATTTTTAAATTAATATATCGCCTCTTTGCGAGAATAACGTGACACTTCGAAAATCAAATCCGTCGTGTTCAACTTTATTTTCTACAAAAACATGGTATTTTTAAAGTGAAAAACAGAGAATTTATGAGAGAAAGAGACTACACAACAGCGGTATATTGTGTTGTCACGTTGTCTCTTTCAGACAGTTATCTTGTTTCATTTTTTTGACATAACACGTTATTCTCGCAAAGAGGCGATATATATATATGTTTTTTTGTAATTCTGTGTTTGTAAATTTATTGTAATATTATCCACTTGTGTTAACGTTTTGATATGACGATTGCAGCAATACGGCAGTTACTGGAGTCGCGTGGGTTCCCCTGGTCTGGTGCTCCGGGAGTATGGCCATGGGAACAGCCGCGGGCGCACGCTGGAGGGGCCCCCGCACCGCATCCTCACCTACAGCTACCTCACGGAGCAGCCCGCCCAGGGCTACCTGCGCAGGCCCATCGAGCCCTACGATCGCCCCCCCACAAGTCCTCACTTCCATCGCCCTCATTGTGAGTAGCCCGACATGTTTCGCCTTCAGCATCATCAACATCGGCCTGAATTAAGAGATTATTTGAGAACTCCGTGAGCTTGGAAGCTTTACATCTTTATGTCTTATATCTTCTGGATGGTTACTTTCAACAGCGTTAGCACAGACTGTTTTATCCCCCAACATGCAGAAACTTGCCTTTTCTAATGTCGAAGGGAAGAGCAATGAAACTGCTGAACATGATCGCTTTGGAGATCGACATTTTTCGACTTTAGGAATACAAGATACTATCCAAAGTCAAGAGTATATGAATCGTTTTTTTCAGAAGTAGCACACATCCAGTAACCCCAACTTTACAGGACGGACAAAAAACTGTCTGGTACAAAATTTTCCTACAATATATATATTTTTTTCAATACACATTTGTCATAGGGAGTAAAATAGACAAAAGTGTATTGAAAAAAATTTATATATTGTAGGAAAATTTTGTACCAGACAGTTTTTTGTCCGTCCTGTAAAGTTGAGGTTACTGGATGTGTGCTACTTCTGAAAAACACGATTCATATGTCTTCTGTACGTACTTTAACTAATATGAGAGACGTCGATCTCCTAAACGATGATGGTCAGCAGTTTGAATGCTCTCCCCAGAGTTCTCTTATCCGTACCTAGCATTTTACCTGTTCTCAAATAGATGTCTTAAACTATTATCATGTTTGTAATGTCTATTGAGAGAAACAAACTAATTTGATGTATCCATCCACTCCTGGACGCAGTCTTCCTCCATCTGCTTCCATGTCTGTCAACCCTGGGCAACACGCATCCATGTCATATTAGCGGTCTCTTTAATTTCGTCCCTCCATCGAAGTTGGGGACGTCCTGGGTTTCGAGTAAGAGTTCTACGATACCAGGATAGGATGCATTTTGTCCAACTATCGTCAGAGCTGCGAGCAAAATGGCCTACCCAGCGTCTTTATTATTATTATATTAAATAATAATAATTATACAAATTTTTATAGCGCCGTTTTCATAATTAACTCACCTCAAGGGCACTGTTATTAAAGGGTTGGATGTAGGCGCCAAAATGAGCAGAGTGTCAGTAACTTGTTATTTAGTTATATTTTTATGCTTACTAGTAAACATACTAACGGTATTGTGGTTTCATTGCAGCTTCCAATTCATCCCGCGGAGACACCCTGTACTCACGCAGCAGCTCCAAGAACTCTCACCGCCCGGGCATGCGCGTGCTGGTAGACTCCATCCGCAGCGAGACACCCAGGGCCAAGTCTCCCTCCATGAATAATGAGGTAACCTTACTTGTTTAAACATAATGGGAATTTCACAGTGAACTGCAAATCAGTTAAATAAATTAACCCTTTGCTGAAAGCAATCTTTCGCATTAGTTCGATGCTGGTTCTTGTGGAATTCAGATTTCTGCTGTTTGCGCTCCAATGGATATGAAATTACAAATAGAAGAAACTCACAAGTGCCAAGGAGATAACAGGACATGAATTACGAGGCATATCTAGAAAGTAAGTGTACTGAGGCTCTCACAACCGGATGGATTTTATTTTCGACATGTTGGTTAC
This sequence comes from Lepidostoma basale, assembly GCA_022606425.2. Taxonomy (NCBI): domain Eukaryota; kingdom Metazoa; phylum Arthropoda; class Insecta; order Trichoptera; family Lepidostomatidae; genus Lepidostoma; species Lepidostoma basale. The sequence continues at coordinate 95,970 of JAHDVF020001465.1, forward strand.
ACTTTCGTGTAGCCTGACCCTTCCTCTTCGCAACGAGACCGGTTCGAGGTCAGTACGTTGAGAAGTGTCGACGCGACAACATGTTTTGTGAAAAATGTCAATCCAATCTCCCGCCAAGTGCAAAGTACGCGGCGCCGTGCAAGAGTTTTTGAGGCTCTGCAAACTCCATGGAGATGAATTTCTAGGGGTTGGCGGTAAACTACTTCGAGGAAGGCATCAAAAAGTTGATACCCCGCTTCACCACCTGCATTGAGAGGAATGGCAACTATGTCGAAAAATAGCTTACATATGTACTACGGTAACCACGTAATTTTTTTGATTAAATAAAAAAAATTGTAACCTACAAAAATTCAGTACACTTACTTTCTGGAGATGCCTCTTAGATCCATGGACAACATGCCAAGATGAGGTGTCTTTCAGGACAGTACGACACTCTGCATCTGTGGCATGGAGCAATCCATGCTGCATATAAAGGAGTGCCCTTGCTGTCCTGAGACATGCACAGAAAAGAATCTGGTTCGGGTATCAGGCAGCGCAGTCCAGCTGGCGTACTTCTGGGCTTATGTTATTTCATCAAGTTTTCTTTGATGTGACGACGAAGAAGATCCGTCAATATTTAAATCCTTAATAGCTCTTGGAGGGTCCGATGTTCTGCGGGATACCCGCTTGTACAGCGCGGGCCAAAACTGAAAGCTGTGCGTCCCTCGTCTTAATTAAGCTTAGACTATAATGTTCTCTGCGAAAATCTGATTTGTGTGAAACAGCTCTTGATTTATTTTATTTATTTATATACAATAGGTCTTTAGATAAATTACTGAATACAATTTGTTTTTAGCTATTATATTGATTCTCACGAGATGTGATAGGTAGTGAATTCTTTACCAGACCAACGACAGTGTGACAATCACACTGCCATTGCTGGGAATCGAACCCAGGACCTATAGTGTGGCAGTTGTAGCTCTTACCACTATGCCACGAAGGTCTTCATTATAATGCTTATTAAAGCAATTTTTCATTTTTAAGATCGGAGGTTTTGTAATAAAAGCAATCTGACGAAAAATAACGAAATAGAGCTACCAAATTCTGCCTGACATCCATTATTATTATTATTATTATATTGTTGAATCGCTCTTTACACCATAACAGCATGAGCCAAATCGATGCAAAGGGTATTATTGCTATCATAGTGATTCTCTTGACATGTGATAAGTAGGTAATCTATCGCCATTTTATTGTCATGTGAATTCTACACCAGACCAAAGACAGTGTGACAATCACACTGCCTTCACCGGAAATCGAGCCCGGAACCTTCGGGGTGGCAGTCAATGCGCTTACCACTCGGCCACGACGGTCGTCTTTCACAGTTCACGGCGGTTGTGTTGCCGTGAACTATGAAAACCGTTTACTTGTTTGTATTTCACGTTCGAACAAAAGAGACAAAATGGCACAAAAAAAAGAAGCCATGTCGAAAAAAAAAATTTTATCTGTATTTTTATTTTTGCAGGAGCCGATAGAACTGGCACACTATCCCGCGGCCAGCAAGCCGCCCCCCGGATACAAGGCAAAGATCGATAGGGACGACTTCCCAGCTCCCCCTTACCCTTACACTGATCCAGGTATACCCTAATTTCTTATGCACAATCAAGTACTTCGCATAAACTTACCTGTTTTTTTTTTTTAATATCCTGGGTATGTTTTATTTTATTTGGCAACATTATTAACCTGGCAACACTCACTTGTTTTTTTTGCTGTTTGAAAATTAAGAATATTTTATTTATTTAAATCAGACGCTAATAGAAACGTCTAATCATATTATTATATAAGTGAAAATTATACCATCTTTAAAGAAGGTATATGTAAACGGAGTGAACGGAGCTAGAAATAGAGGAAGGCCGAGGAAAACGTGGCACGATCAAATCAATCAAATATTGAATGTCGGACACGTGAGGTGTCGGAGAAATCGACGTGCGTGCATGACAAGATGTATGAATGTAGAGGAAGTGAGAGAAGTATGTCAGGACAGAACAGTGTGGCGTTCCATTCTTTCTGCCTACCCCTCCGGGGAGACGGCGTGATGGTTAGTTAGTTGAAAATTATAGTATGTTCTGGTCTTTTAAATGTTAGTTAACCTTTTCATAGCCGCAAATAAATCACGCCGCCAGGTTGTCAGGCCAAATATTTTTTGGCAAAATAAAACTGGCGATGAGGTTCGCAACCCATCACACCGCGTCTCCCGCGGAGCGAAAAGAGAAGGATGGAGTGCCGCATCAGTAAAAGTGTGACAGTCCATTCTTTCTGCCTACCCTTTCAGGGAGATGGCGTGATGGTTAGTTAGTTAGTTATAAAACTTGTATAAATTAATTTTTTTACTGTGTTAGAAAGAAATTATAATTTACTTACGAAATATTATATCCCCCATCGATTGTTACGGTTTTTTCTTGAACTTAAACCAGTTAAAATTTTTCATTGTCAAACAATTTTCGAAAACAGTCTTCGAAATTTACCTATAAATCGGTTAAAAGTATTTGGAAACTTGATTAAATATTTCAGAACTTGATAAAATATTTCGGGATAACTAAAACAGATGTCAGCGTGTGTTCTGTTTCTACCAAATTATACATACAAGTCAATAAGGCGCAAGAACAAGTCTGCTGAACGCGGTTTCCTCGGAGATCGACGTCTTTCATGTTAGTGAAAGTACGTTTAGAAGGCAAATACTCTAAATTCTGGAGAGTATCCTGTCTTCCTAATGTTGAACCATCTCTTATGCGTTTCTGGTATTATACTATATATAATATATTATTTTACCTGTTCTCAATAGATGCCTTAAAAATAAATTTTGTAATGTCTGTTGATGAAATAAACTGATTTGATTTTGATTTTGAAAGAATACACCAAAAGTTCTTCAGAGATATCTCATCTCTGGCACTTTTGGACTGCCACACTTTTCTTTCCTGGCATACTTCTCTCCCTTCCTCAACATTTATACATCGGTCATGCACGCACGTCAATTTCCTCATGTGGCCGACATTCAATATTTGATTTATTTGATCCAAACCTTCTTTTTTTTATAATAGACATTTGATAATGGCGATAATTAGCAAGGCGAAACATTTGGCAAAGCATTTGATAATGTTTTCATTCATATAAATTATTAAATAATTAGTTTTACATCATTGTTTAAGATTATTACTATTCTTGGATATTTATTGTTTCACGTAAAATATAATAAAACTTCTAGAAAACGGATGTAACTATTCTTGGACTATTTTTTTTTACAGAGCGTCGTCGACGCTGGTCGGATTCGTACAAAGGTGTTCCCGTGTCCGACGAAGAAAACGGTGAAGCGGTCGATGGGAAAGTGAACGGAAAAGCAGGTTTGTATTTTTTTTATTGCCTTCGCAATCATTTTTAAAAATTAATAATAGAGAATGAGAATAGTTTTGACGATTTTTTTATGAATTAAAACACTGTTTTTTCCACTTTTAAGTTTATTTTTCTCAACATATTTAAAAGGATTTACACGTTCATCATCGGGAGAACGATATATCTCTTGATGATGACGGTGTAAAGCCTGTGAAACACGTCTTTTTCTTCTTTAAGTGCGCTGTCAGGTCCCCCCAACGTTGGCGATCACCTCGGCAAACTTGTCTCTGTCGTGCGCCGCTCGGAAGGACATTTGTCTCCTACCAGGCCCTCAGTGTCCCTCAATTTTTCCCTCCAATATCAGTTGGAGAAGGTGGTTCTTTTCCCCATGCAGTATATGACCCAGATGTGAAATTTTCCGAACCTTGAAAGTTGATAACAGTTCTTTGTCAACTCTAGCTCGCCTCAGGACTTCGGTATTGGTAACCATGTCTGTCCAGGGAATTCTGAGCATTCGACGATGGAGCCACATTTCAAACAAAGTCGTGAAACACGTCGAGAAAAATAAACTCAAAAGTGGAAAACACGTCATTACGGAATTCCACAGTGCCTTATGTTTATCTAAAAAAAAGAAATGGTTTTCTCTATGATATTTTCTTCTTTTTAGCATTTTTTTCTCCACTGCTGGATAGGCCTCTTCTAAACTCTTCCAACATTTTCTATCATGGGCTATCTGTTGCCACCTACGACCCGCAAGTTGGATATCATCATTAGTCCACCTTTTTTGTTGTCTTCCTATTCCTCTTCTGTTGTTCCAAAGCCTCCACTTCAGGATTCTAGGTGACCACCTGAGCTCATCCTGTCTTGCCACATGCCCTTCTCTATGATATGGAGAGACATAATTATGGTCTCGTGTTACAGAAGTGACCGACCCGCAGCTGAAGAAAGAGGTGCAGGAGCTGTCCAAGATCGAGTCCGGTATCGCCAAGGTGTTCCTGAAGAACGTCAAGGACCGCGAGAAGGTCAAGCAGTGGAAGAGGGCCAACCTGGATCCCAGGAACGCCAGCAGGTTGGATTTAATTTATTACTATATATAATTTGTTCTGGTAGATGAGTTTATTTATTTAGGTAGTATGTTTACAAAGGTTGGGCGAGTGGAGAGGGATATTGAAAGAAGGATTGGGGCAGGCAACAAAGTGAATGGTGCACTTAAAGTTGTCATCGCAAACAAATGCCTATTCAAAAAAGCTAAAGCGGAAATGGGAAATGGAACTGGCAGAAGAAGGGTGAAAGTAGAATAAATGTAGTAGAAATGAGATCTCTCAGACGAATGTATGGAAAAACTGTATAGTATAGAGTGTCGAATGAAAATATAATAATTGAATGGAGCATGAATAATAGTGTTATGAACAACATAATGAAAGGATCTTTTAGATGCTTTGAACACATGGAAAGAATGAATAAAGAAAGAATGGTAAAAAAAGTATATGTTAACTATGTAAATGGAACTAGAAATAGAAGAAGACCGAGGAAAACGTGGCACGATCAAATAAATCAAATATTGAATGTCCGGCCACGTGAGGAGTCAGAGAAATCATTATTTTTGCCTACCCCTTCGGAGAGATAGCGTGATGATTAGTTAGTTAGTTAGTTTATGTTTAACACCAATTGGGATCAATGCTGGGCCGCAAGACACCAAGAAGAAGTTTGTTTAAATCTCGATGTTGCTTTTAGGACTCCCTCGGCGAATAAGGAGCCCCGCTACGGGCTGCGCTACGAGTCTCCGGTGGGAGCCTCGCCATCGAGGAACCTCGACCACCCACGCCTGTTTGACGATGAGGACTACTCCCTGGCCATGGACCGCGCCAGCAGCTACCGCGGGAGCGTCGGCCGCTCTGTCGGACAGATACCCAGTTACAACGGTAGGTTGTCACAAATCTCTTCATCTTAATATATTTCACATCACAAATATAATTTGAAATCTCAAATTATTTAAATATAATGTTAAATCAAAAAAGTCTCTAGAATTTATTGTTTTCTATCAAAACAGTAATCACTAAGAAAATTTTATTCTAAAAATATTATTATATTTTATGGGTGTGACATGTTTTGCCTTACTATGGCATTATCAAATATTTAACTAACTAACTAACCATCACGCCGTCTCCCCGAAAGGGTAGGCAGAAAGAATGAACTGCCACACTTTAACCGATGCGGCACTCCATCCTTCTCTTTTCCCCCCTTGGGAGATGCGGTGTGATGGGTTGCGAACTTCATCGCCACTAATAGGCATCTCCCGCGCACACTTCGTTCGTCCAACATCCACAAAATAAATCTAAAACAAATAGCATAAAATACAATGATATAAAATAAAATAACAAAATAAAAATAATATTTATTAGAAATATAAAAACATTTAATTGTGCTCTAGCAATGCGAAACGTGTCACTCTTGTAAAATATCTGACGTTTTCGTCAATATTAGATGTTTTAAATATATTTTTAAAAATTCTGAAATATATGTCAATAATCAGAGGTCCTCTTCATTTTTAGAGTTAACTTATTTCTAAAATTAAATCTTTTTTAATTATTTTAATTTGTACTCTATTGAAATGTGAAAATATTAAATAATATTTATAAATTTGGGTAATTTTGAACTGAAAGCCATTGATCGAGTTTTTTTATTAAGTAAAACTTATTCTGAAAATGGCTCATTTGATGTTTATTTAAAATTACTCAAATTTAAAATTTTTTTTAAAACTTTGTATTATATAGTTAACGAGTAAACCGAGTTTTCTTGAAATAGCCATTATCATCGGTAGGCAGTGTCAAATCTAAAGTTCCGCAGTTAAAATGTTTAACTTTATAATACAATGTTTTTTTATACCTATTATTTCAAATGCGGAATTATTCTAAACGGCGTGTAAAAGCAGATGAAGCACGATTCAGTTGTTGAAACGTGACACGATCAAATCATGCGATGAGTCAAAGAAATTGTCAGTATATAACAGCCTGACGGTGCTTCTTACGGCCTACCCCTTCAGGGAAATGGTATTTTATTTAGTTGTTTTAGTTACTGTGAAGTTTTATAGCATACAATGAAAAACATGAAAGAGTTTGTGTATTTAAAGCCGCGTCAAGAACAATCTCAGCCCTCTACCCAATGCTAGCTAGAAACAGTAAACTAAGCACCGACAATAAACTCCTGATATACAAACGGTCATAAGCATCTTCACTTACGCAGCCCCAATCTGGGTCTATGCCGCAAAATAAGGCTATCCGTTTATCGCTTGGTGCCCCTTCATGGACCAGGATCACACAACTGCACCTAGAATCGGGAATCCCGATGATAGATGAATTCATTCTGAAACTTGCCGAACGTTTTTACAAAGGACTCCCTTCACATCCTAACCCCACAATAAAAGACCTCTCAAATTACGACCCAAACACCTCCAGCCGCCACAAGAGCCAAAAATCGATCCTCCTTCAGAGGAACACTCCGGGCCACACAAATCATGCCCCCGCATAAACCAACAAGCCACCAAATCACCTTGTAACAATGTTCCCATCAGACGTAAGAGGAATAGCCACATGACCTGAACCTCTGAAGTCTAAGTGGAACTAAGATCACTTTGGATGGTAGAACAAGAAGTGAAATCGACAGCCGCATACATCAGGCAAGGCTTGCGTTCAACAAAAAATATCCTCTTCTTCAGCCTATTCCCGTCCACTCCTGGACAAAGGCCTCTTCCATATGTTTCCACGTCGCTCTGTCTTATGCAGACTGCATCCAGGTTATTCCGACATGTCTGTTCAGGTCATCCTTCCACCGTAGTTCCGGTCGCCCTGTACTTCACTTTGCCGTCCACGGTCTCCAAGTCAGCAGTCTTCTTGTCCATTTTTCATCAGCCCTTCCTATCAGGAAATGATAATTTGAAAAGGTGCGTTTTGAGTCTCGATCTAAACTCCAACTGTTTATCTATGCACTTAAGGTCTGCTGGAAGATTGTTCCAGGCTGAAGGGCTGGCTACCGCGAAGGCTCGTTCGCCAAAGTTTGTGCTTGGACAAGATTTTGGCACAGTCACACACACACTTAGCTGATCGCAATGTAGACTGTCTGGCATTCAGGATCTCGTTGATGCAGAGTTCAGATATATAAGCTGGTGCCATTCCATGCAACGCCTTATAGACCGTCCAACAGAGCTTGTGTTGTATCCTTTCTGGACATTTCAGCCAGTGGAGCTCCTTTAGATGCTATCTGCTCAGGCAACTAACTATTTAAATTAGTGGCGACATTTCTAATATGTAAGCAACTGTGAAAAGTTGAAAGGCTTCTAGAAATTGGCTGGTTATTGCGCTTTCTCACTTTGACTATGGACGTCTCTTAGGGGGTACTACGATCCTGCAAAATCCCATCCCGAAGTCAAGTTCCTATGACTCTTTTTGTTAGATCAATATCTTGAGGTATGTTTGGCAGTCTATATTATATGCTTGCACTCTAGGACACTCGGTTTTTACATTCCGTTTAGAATAATTTCAACTGTTATATTCAAAATGTTCTTCCCCTACTAATCGATGAATTTTCTCCATTAAGCATTACTTGTGATGTTATTGACACATTGTCTGGGGGTAGATTTACATGTTAATTACAACGCGTAACTTGTATCTGAAAGACAGTGACATTTTTGATAAACAGGCTTTAACACTGTGGATTTATTTATGAATTAAAACACTATTTTAAACTATAAAACACATGTCACTAGAATATTGTGTAAAATAACACTTATCTTAGAGTCATTAAAAGAGGTATTTTTTACATTCCCAGTCCAGTACACGGGTATTAATACCCATCTCGCAGACAATGTGTTAATGTATAAATATATATATTTTTGTTTTATAATAATTGCTCTATATCAGTGGTTCCCAATTAGTTTTTCCTGCGTACCACTTCAAGAAAGACCTCAAACTCGCGTACCCCTGATTGCGGGAATGATAAATAAAAAATAAAAATTCACTTTTAATATTTATATTTAAACCACTTTATTTGTTAACACCAACTGGTTTCGCTCCCGCCGGAGCTTCGTTAGGGTAAGAGATTAAACTAAACATGAAATCAGAGAACAACATACGAAAAAAGACATAAAAAAGAGGGGTAGGAGAAATTGTGCATGAGGACGAATAGGATGTTAGAACGGTGAGTCATGATCATTATGGAAAATTATGGAGAATTTCTAAATAAGATTCTAGTGGCGGACGGGGGAGTTTCCGTCACTAGAATCTTATTTATAAATTTTCCATAATTTTTCCCTAATGATCATGACTCACCGTTCTAACATCCTATTTGTCCTCGTGCACACTTTCTCCCCTGCATTTTATATATATTTTTTCTTTTGTTGTTTTCTGATTTTATGTTTTGTGTATTCTCTCACCCTGACGAAGCTCCGGTGGGAGCGAAACCGGTTGGTGTTAACAAGTAAAGTGGTTTAAATACGAATATTAAAAGTGTATTATTATTTTTATTTAATAATGTCACACCACAAATTATTTGTTTCATATGAAAGTTTAAATTTGTTTATTTTACACTGTTAAATTAACTAACTTTGTTTTATGTATCACAATTTATTTTATTTTACGCGACAGCTGTTTCGTCAACCTACGTTGACATCATCAGATGTTACAGTAATATAAGAAATTATTCAAATTGACATAGGAACAAATACATAAAGGTTCGAAAAATCACGAAAATTTGACATTTGATATATCATTGTAACACCTGATGATGTCAACATAGGTTGACGAAACAGCTGTCGCGTAAAATAAAGTAAATTGTGATACATAAAACAAAGTTATTTAATTTAACAGTTTAAAATGTTAAGGTATCATAGTTTTTCGGCCAAAACAATGGACTATTTAATTTATTTTAATATTTATTACCATCAAAACACAGTTTTAATTGCGGTGAAAATCATTTTAATATGACAAATGTGTATTTCTTTGCACAACTCTGAAAAATCTGGTTGCTTTTTTATTGGCTTCAGTCTCAAGTCGTCTTTGAGTTGAAGTCTGTGACGATGGTTAGTTTTTAAGTTTGTTATGGTCAAAAATCGCCCTCGCACAGGTACGTCGTGCAAAATGGTTAAAAGAGATTGCCGCGCGTACCTTGATGCAAATTCTGGTACGCATATCACTAATTGGGAAAAACTGCTCTATATTAATCATGTCCCGCCAATGTTGTGTGTAATCTCATTTCATCGTGACTCCACTTTTCCATCTTGTCTCCATCTAAACATCATCACACCTCACATCCATACTAGAGACGGATAGTTTAGACCAAAGCCTCCTTGGAATCGTTATGATCTTGAGCAATTTTTAGCCGAAGGTTTTCAAAGTTCTCTCAAGGTGAGAAAAGCATGAAGAAAATTGTTAAGCACATCAAATTTTAAAAAAATATATACATTTTTTTTTTACTTTCAAAATTCATCTTTTTATAATTTTCGATTAATTGGATTGCCATTATTTAACATTTTATTGAAAAAAAAAAATTAATAACTTATAATTTTTATTTTATTTAAATTTTGGCTCTGCAATTAATTTAACTTTTATTTATTTTTTGTTCAGCTTTTTAATTAGTAAATCAGCGCTTTTGTTTTTGTGATTTGTCTGTAGTTGTATTGGAATAGATTATACATATGAAAAATAAATATATCTTCATTTTTAAATATACATTTATATATTTATTTAGGTTATATAATTTTTTAACGTTTTTATTTATTGCTAATTATATTATTAATTTCAATATATATTATTTACAATTTTATTGATTTTACTTAAAATATAAAGACTACATTTTTTATTTATTTATATATTTTCATTTGTATTTGAAATCATAATAGATTATATTTTGTTGTTTAAACTGAACATTTTTTCATTGATTTTGAATGAATAAAAACATTTTTGAAAAGCTATGGAATTTCATAAGAAAAATTAAATCTCTTTTATTCAACATTTGAGTTAAATTTTCTCGACATGTTTCGGAGATTTTGCTCCTTTATCATCCGTGAGAATGATATAAACTCTGATAATCAAGGTGTAAATCTTTTTCAAAAAGTTGAGAAGGGTTGGGGCAGGCAACAGAGTAAACGGTGCACTTAAAGTTGTCATCGCAAACAAAAGCCTATCGAAAAAAGCCAAGATGGCAGTGCGTAATGGTGTTCTTGTGCCGACCCTTATGTATGGAAGTGAAGCATGGAACTGGCAAAAGAAGGATGAAAGTAGAATAAATGCAGTAGAAATGAGATCAATAAGACGAATGTGTGTTGAATCTGTATATGATAGAGTGTTAAAGGCAAGTATAAGAAGTATATGCGGTGCGAATGAAAGTGTTATGAACAATATAATGAAAGGGTCATTAAGATGGTTTGGACACATGGAAAGAATGAGTGAAGACAGAATGGTGAAGAAGGTGTATGTAAACGACGTGAACGGAGCTAGAAATAGAAAAAGACTGAGGAATACGTGACACGATCAATTCAATCAAATATTAAACGTCGGTCACGTGAGGAGTCGGAGAAATCGATGTGCATGCATGGCAGGATGTATGAATGCAGAGGAAGCGAGAGAGTGTGGTGTTCCATTCTTTCTGCCTACCTCTCCAGAGAGACAGCGTGATGGTTAGTTAGTTAGTTAGTTGAGAAAAATAAACTCAAGTGAAAGAATAACAGAGTTTTAATTCATTTAAAAATCTAATAAAAGTTTATTTTTTTTTGTTCCTTTTTTAAGTTTATTTATTTTATCACGGTTTGAAGGTTTGAGGTATGTTTAACCTAAAAAGTTAAAATTAAATAAATGCAGTCTTATTTTTAATAAAAAGGGGTATTAATAATATATTGTTAATACCTTTAAAATGTGTGGTTTCAACAACCGATTAATTTTATTGTGATTTTATTTAATACCATTTAAAAAATCTCTTTAGATAGCAATATAAATTTGAGTTATTCGTAATGAAGTTTTATTCTGTATTAATATAATATAATATTATATATATTTATATAATATAACATATAATATTTTATAAGTAGATTTTTTTTTGAGATTGTAGCATTGAAGTTTTACGCTTAGTAGCTAAATTAATGTAAATATATTTAATTATTCCACTGAAGAAAGAAACGCGTTTTTTTTTTAATTCGAATTGGCATATTAAATTCAATTCACTTTTTTTTATATATAAAAAATGTCACGTTCCCTTCCATACAAATGATTCTTCCCTTTTTACAATTTTCTCTTCGAGCACACTTTTCCTTCTACAGACTTCAAACTAGTACAAAAAGCACACTCCATTTTTACACATTCTCACTCTCACAATTTTTTTTTTGTTCGTTTATTTATGGGTTACACTGCTGTCTTTAATAAATTTGATATTACTTTTGAAAATAGAACTCTTTGAAAATGTAAATTCGTTTAATTTATTTTTATATGTTTTTGTATACAACAGGACGTTTGAATGCAATTACTGTAGACAATTTATTTTAATTATTATATTGATTCTCATGACATGTTTTAGGTAGCTAATCTATCAACATTTTATTGTCACGTGAATTCTACACCAGACCAAAGACAGTCTGACAATCTCACTGCTATCGCCGGGAATCAAAACCCAAGACCTTCAGTATGGCAGTCAGAGCTCTTATAATTCTGCTACGAAGTTTGTCATGATTTTAAATGATAATTAAATAAAACAATGTTTTTTTTATGAACTACTTTCACTTTTGTCTTAGTTTAACCGTGGGGCCATTGAATACATGGTCAGAGAGCATATGGCCCCATGCTTAGGCCTCATTTATAATTTCTCCAATATTCCCAGATTATGACAAAATTTGGACTACCGGCGACATCTATTGGTGTACGCAAAATAAATGATTTTTTCAGCCATGTTTTACAAACTGCAAAAAAGATGTTGCGTATATGTCATGAATATCTTACTATCCGAGAGGTTAAACAGTGATTTCGCCAGGGTCACTGGCATTGACAGACTGGTCTGCCAGCGAGCCTGTCGAAACTGGTCAATGTCGTAATAAAGACAAAAGTGAAAGAAGTTATTAAAAAAAACATTGTTTTATTTAATTATTATTTAAAATGAACTTCCATCCAAGAGATTACAGTAAAATCATTCGTTTATCTTATATTTTGGAGTTTACGTTTTCAAAGAGTTATATTTTCAAAACAAATAACATTAGCCTATTAATTTATTTTAAATAAATAATATTTGTTCGCTTCCACCGAGCTTCATCAGGGTAACAAAAGAAACTGTTTTTTTTCCAATTTGTTTTGTTAAAAACTAAAAAAATAATGGTCTTAAAATTTCCTCACAAATTAATTTCTTATTACCAAAGTCATATTTTTATTTTTTATTTTTTGGGAAATGTTGTAAAGCTCCTTATTAAATAATTAATTCAAATGAAAATTGCTGTTTTATAGAAGTTTAATTATTTTTTATGGGAATGATATCTTTCACATTACTAAGGCATTATCAAATCAATAGATTAAATCAGTTTATTATGTTGACAGACATTACAAATTAATGTTTAAGGCATCTATTGAGTACAAGTAAAATATAATATATACAATATAATACCAGGAATGCATAAGAGATGGTTCGACATTAGGAATACAAGATACTCTTTAAAGTCGAGATTATTTGTCTTCTGAACGTACTTTCACTAATATGAAAGACGCCGATCTCCGAGGAGACTGCATTCAGTAGACTAATTGAAGACTACAGGGGAAAAACAAGGAATGTCAGTTAAAATTCAAAATAAATGTAATAATGCCATCTAGCGGCATTTGTACGTATCTATCCACAGTAAAATTTTCATATTCAAAAATCATCTGTGTCATCGACTATGGCCAGATAATCGATTGCTAATTGCTAAGAAACATATAGACTTTGATTAGCTTTATTCTCAATTTATTCAAATTAACCTTCTACTGACATTCCTTGTTTTTCCCCTGTAGTCTTTAATTGCTCTCCCAATCAAATGCATTTCATAATATCTTAACAAGTAGAAAAGGGTCATTCCCATAAAATATTTTTCGTTTTCATTTATATTAATTGTAACCGATCGGCAGTTTATGATTTGTGACCAAAAAGTAAAAGTTAAATAATTTCTACCGTTTTTGATTTTGTCGAAAGTAACATCCATACAACACTCACATCCATGCACCGATACGTATCCAACATCCCACAAGACATGACCATCTCAGCGTGTCGTTCGGTTATTTTGTTTATTTTTTCGTTATGTGTTTGTTATTTTATTGTATTTATTTTTTTGTTACATTATTTTGTTTGTTGTTTTGACATTTGTGTGTTATTGTGGTTGGTCAGTGGTACACGCGGCCCCCCGCCCGGGATACTCCCTCAAGTCCTCCACCCTCCCCGCCACCATAAGGACCAACGGATGTAACGTGAGTAATTTCAAGAGCTTAACGGGGAATACGCCGACGAGGGGAAACCACCATCTTTGACTCGTTCAGTTCCAACAGTGGATTCAAATACACTCTATTCCACATTCAAAATTATAATAATTACACTGTGTTTCAAATAAAACTAAATCTTATTGTGGATCCAATTACACTGTGTTTCAAATACAAAAGTATTATGGATCCAATTACACTGTGTTTCAAATACATTAGTATTATGGATCCAATTACACTGTTTCAAATACATTAGTATTATGGATCCAATTACATTGTGTTTCAAATACGAAAGTATTATGGATCCAATTACACCGTGTTTCAAATACAAAAGTATTATGGATCCAATTACACTGTGTTTCAAATACAAAAGTATTATGGATCCAATTACACTGTGTTTCAAATACAAAAGTATTATGTATCCAATTACACTGTGTTTCAAATACAAATTTAGTATGGATCCAATTGCACTATGTTTCAACTACAAAAGTATTCTGAATATACTCGTAATTACTCAGTTCCAAATAAAAAATAGTTACAGATAAAATTTAGCTATTGTATATAAAATTTAGCTATACTCTGTTAAAAATAAATCTAATTACAAGTATTTCAAAAGTAATATGGATCCAATTACACTCTATTTCACATAAAAAAAAAGTATTGCAGATTCAATTACACTGTGCTCCAAATACAAATTGGTTATAAACCCTAAAACATTGCATTCCACATTCAAAGTGATTAATGGATCAGATTACACTGTGTTCCATATTCAATGTGATAATGGATTAGCAAACATTGTGTTCTATATAAAAAAAATTAAGTCAGATTCAAACACACAGCATTCCACATTCAAAATGATATTTAATTAGATTACATTGGATCAAAATTGATAAGGAATTCAAATTAAAGTTCTTTCTTTTTTTACACTTCCAATGCATTCAAACTCGTTACATTCAAAGATTTGAATTTGTTATTTTCCAATTAAACAAAGATGGAGGTTCCCTCTACGTCAATGTGCACGCTTAATTATTAATATTTGCGCATACTTTATATTTGGTTGGGATTCTACTTTATTATATGTCTAATAGCAACCATCTTATTGTTTTAACTATCGTAATAAAAAGATGTATAATTGCTTCGAATTGTAACAAAATTGTTGCGTGCTTCGAAGCGATTATACGTTTTTTTCGTCTAATCCATTTTGCAGGTTACGGCTATCATCCAGACGGTATTTTAAGTAAGGTACGTTAAGGAGGTTAGGTCTCGCGTCATGCTAGGTTAGTCAGGGTTAGTTTATTGTTTTATTGCCCCGCCGTTGAGTTTAGGAGATGAGTTATCATATGGAAATTTATATCTGGAGTTGGTGTTTTTTTTTTGGTGTATTCCACAGTTGTATCGTCGTTAAGGCAAGTTCCGAAGCCCGGATATGGCTTGGGAGGAAGGTCCCACACATTCTCTTCAAGTACAGCAGTAAGTCATAACGATATCAAATCAAAATCGTTTTATTATACATATATATATTTTTAGTGTACATAAACATCAAATTAATAATATCTATTTGATTATTCTCAATGGCTTGTAAAATAAGAATGCGTTTGAATTGGATACAATATCAAAAATACCGAAATAATATTAATAATAATTTTGTTAAATAGTTCTTTACAAATCGATCTAAAGGGTATAGCTTTCATAATGATTCTCATGACATGTGATAGGTAGCTAACCTATCGTCATTTTATTGTCACGTGAATTCGTAGACAAGCGTTACAAAACTCTTTATTTTTTAATAAGTTGGCATCTGAAGCAGAATTCTTTAGATGATTCTATAGTAAATTTATAAAAATTTTGATATTTTATTTTTTTAGTTTCTTTTTCTCGACATGTTTCGAAGGTTTTATATATCGCCTCTTTGCAAGAATTACTTAACATTTCGAAAATCAAATCCGCCGTGTTTATCATTATTTTCTACAAAAACATGGTATTTTTAAAGTGAAAAACAGAGAATTTATGAGGGAAAGAGACAACACACAAGTGGTATATTGTGTTGTCACGTTGTCTCTTTCAGACGGGTATCTTGATTCATTTTTAAAAATTTCAATTTTTCGAGATAACACGTTATTCTTGCAAAGAGGCGGTATAGGCTGATTTTTTTAGAGGTATACAATACATATTCAAAATGAAAAAAAAACACATTAAAATAATGTTAATGTCTATGATATTGGCTTTATTTAATAGATAATTTTATGCCATTATTGTTTAAATATGATTTCGTGCATATGTGCGCCACGGCTAACTCGAATGAAGCGCAATCGTGAAATCCAATTTTCGACAATTGTCGTCTTTGTGGATGAGTATTATTCACTACGTGGTGCGAAAACGATCCATGGTCTTCCGAATAACTTGCTCGGATGGACGATTATGTCGACCGTAAAATGGACGTAGTGCACGATAAGTTTGGCGAACCGAACCGTGATTTTCAAAATAAATTTGCACAATTTGCAAGCGCTGTTCTGACGTCAGTCTATTCGTGGTGAAATGGCAAAACGTACTGACTACAAATCAACTGTCAACTGTTAAATTGACAGTCTGCAGAAACAATGTTGCCAGTTTAAAAATCAAACCTCTTAAAAAAACACACATATTATCTACATTTGTAGATAGATAAAACAAACTTAAAAAGTGGGTTTCTTCTTTTGTTTTAACATTAGCTTTAAAATGTTCTACTTCAGTTTATTCTTAATTTAAGTGCCATTTAGAATAATTAATGTATTTGTATTGATAACAGGTAGGATAGGAAAAATTTGGGATGGAGCATTTAGCTTTTAATTTAACGATCGTGGGTTCAATCATAGACACAACCGATATCCATCATATTATAAAAGAATTAAAAGTTATATTTTATTGTAAATATTTATTTTTTATTTTTACTATACATAACATTTTTTTTATGAGTTTAAAATAGTTTTAATATTCTAAGTTAAGATTTTTTAGTTATCTGCAATTATAAAATGAATATGATAAGAGAAACAGTTTCTAAAGGTGAATTCAAGGTGTTTTAGATATAAAATTTAGACATGTTTCCTTTTGTACCCACAATTAATTTTAAATAACACATGGTCACCCTAATTTTATTTTAAATTTAGTATTAACTAGACCCTGTTTGGCTTTTGTTACTTCATAAAACAAAGTGTTTTTATTTATTTAAAAAAATATATTAGGATTATATTTAACTTGTTTTGTACATTTTATTATTATTTATCTTTTTTTTAACATATTGTTTTTAGATTGCCGCTTCTAAATTTAAAATATAGTGTTTTGGCCATAATTGGATTTTAAACCCCGCATAGTTTGGCAATATTTATTTTCAAAATTAAGAAATTTCTCGTGCCACCTCTTTTACACTATTTTTTTAACCTTCCCTTAGCGGTCTTGTGTAGCTAGTACACATTGCTTCTAATAACTTTAATTTCTGTAATACATTTATGTATGGATTCAAATAATTATATTATTACACAATAAAAACATATTGGGCATAGTAATAATTATTTTTATTGAAAATCGGAGATACATTACTAATACAATCAAATAACAAAATACCAGTATATCGCATTTTGCTTATTAATATGTAAAGAGTAACGTTTCTCTTTTCGTCTCACTCTTGCTACTTATATTTTCACGAGTGCGAGATAGACAAATTATAAACCTTGTTTTGTTCTGCAAGTAGATTTAGAATATTCGATCACCGCATTGCAGTGGATCTTTGATAGTTTTTCACATATTGTGGACGTTTGCCAATAGATATTCCATTTTTTTAAAGCTCACCCAAGAATACTAGTTTTTAAATGTATTCCATTTTTAAATGTGTAGTGACTACACGGCACCGTAATACACAGACCTTTTTAGAAGGGAAAGGTTATTTTCTAATAATATTATTCTTCATGAAGACTAATTTAAAATCAGAACAAATTTTTCAAAAGTGTGTACTTTTAGATTTAAGATTATAAACCCATTTTTAACTGTTTTAACCTGTATAGTGCATGCTGGCTACATTTGCAGTCCAAAAAATTGGTTTCTAACTGCGACATACTACATTTACAGCTCATATTTGTTGGACATAGGCCAACTTCAGTGTTGGACATAGACATCCCTTTCGGACTTCCACAACTCTCTATACCTTGACACTATATGCCATTGACCTCCTGCCACTCGTTTGATTTCATCAGACCATCTTGCTTGTGGTCTGTCCAGATTTCTGTGGCCGGTTCTCGGTCGCGCCACTCTAGAGTGCGTCTGGTCCACCGATCATCTGTTTTCCTCGTTCTATATCCGGCCCAATTCTACTTCAACGACGCTATTTTGCACGCTACATCGACAATTTTGGTCCTTCTCTGATCCATTCATTTAGTTTTCTGTCACTGATGTTCAGCATTCTACTCTTCGTTTCCCACTGGGTCACTCAGAGTTTCTGTACTCATTTTTTGTATACTAGGTGTGTTCAGAAAATAACGGAAATTTTTAATATTCGCGGGTTTGGAGAGTCCGATTGTATTTTTTTTTAGTATGTTGGTATACATGCCCCTGAAGTATGCTAAACTTTTCAGCTGTATTCATTGTTTACTTTGTCTGTGGCAGCCGCTAAGGTTAGACGTTTTATGAGCACGGCGATTTTCGTGTTTTTGAAAAAAAGTAACAATTGAGCCTTAGTTTCGATGTCATATCCGTAAACCCATGTTTCGTCACCTTTTATACGCACACCTGACACCTTAAACCACACCAAAATTTTAGACAATCGGACTCTTTAAATCCGTGAAATTGAAAAATTCCCGTTATATTCTGAACACAACTCGTACAACGTTTGAACCCAATTACAGAATACAATTTTTTTAGCTATTTTATTGATTCTCGTGACATGCATGTAGTGTAGTGTAGCATGCGGTAGATAATCTATCGCCATTTTATCATCATGTGACTTCTACACCAGATTAAAGACAGTGTGACAATCACACTGCCATCATCGGGAATCGAATCCGGACAGAGCTCTTGCCACTCTTCGACGAAGGTCTTTCTTTTATGAATGTGATTGTTTGTTAACTTTAGTTCCTTAATATTAAATTGTACTTAACCCCCCTACCTTCAGGGTTTTTTCCGAGAAACATGCAAAAAAAGCAGTTTTTTTTTAATTAAATTTAATTACATATTAAATTTATTTTTTTAAATTACGGAATGTCAAAGACTTAACCGCAAACTTCGCCTGCCCCTTGTAAAACTATCATATTTGCGAAGACTTGTACTCAAGTGTTGTTGGCACACGCGCGTATCCCTAACAGTTTGTACATTACTTTTTCTCAAGCGCGTACGGGATAGCGCAGAATGGTACAGTCAAAGTGAACGTATCACATACATTCAAATACCTAGGGCGGTTAATATTAATTATGATGAACTGGGACTATCTATCCGAGCTGTAAATGTAGTCAGTCGCAATTTGAAGTATTTTTTTTTTACTGCAAATAAAGTCAGCAGCGCAATGAGGGTTAATTGAATTATTATTAACCGTTGAAATTAATATTAGTATTCAAATAGATTATTTTTATTAAATATTTTTTAACTTTATAGGGAGACTTTTCGTTTAGCGGGCTCGGTGACAAAACGCACAGTACGGAGTTCAGCAGCGGGAAATCCGACAGTAAGTAATTACACCCCTTTTTACTATTAACCCCAACTCTAATGTATTTGAATGAATCAAAATGGTATAACGTGAAAGGTCTGGTTTTAAACATTTCCAAACCATTCAGAAAAAGACAAATATTATAGAAAAATTAATTAATTTAACAAAAGGACTCCTTTCACGTATGCTGTTTGATATTAATATTATTTTTAATACGCTTTTTTATTTATTTTATTTAATAGTTTTTATTTTTTTAAGGCATGGTTATTTTTTAACAATTATTAATAAATTAATGAGAGAACTAATTTTAAATAAAATTCTTCCTTACATTTTGTATTAATATAATATATTGTTTTAATATAGTGTACATATATAAAATATATTAATTTGAATTATTATATTACGAGTTATTAATTATTATTTTAGAGTTAATTATAATTTATTTTATGGGTAAATTGAAATTTTCCAAAAATAAATTTAAGATATATTATTTAAAAACATTTTTTACTATTTTTAATTTAATTTTCGCTTTGCTTACTTAACTTTCTTCTTATTTATTTATTTATTTAATATATATATAATATTATAACCAAATAATATGTATGCAAAATTATTTATGATCACATTTTATTATAAACAAACAAACAAATCGTCACCCAGTTCCTCCGTAAGGATAGGCAGAGAGAATTAACCTCCACACTACTCTAACTTGACAAATCCTCTAGATTCCTCCGCATACTTACAGCCAGTCATACCCACACGTCGAATCTTTGGATTTCTAACATTAAAATTTGATTATTTTAAGCCATGCTGTATTTTCCTCGGTCTTCCTCAACTCTTTAATCGATTCAAATTGTTAACAAATCCTTTATTTCTTCATCTGTGTATTCCATATATGTCCAAACCAAACAATATAATGAAAGAGCTGAAAGGGTTGAATGTAGGTGCCAAAATGAGCGGAGTGTCAGTAAGCTGTCTATTGTATGCGGATGACGCTGTCCTACTTGCAGACAACGAGCATGAACTACAAGTCCTGGTGAATAGTATGTATAAGGTATGCATGCGAAATGATCTGATGATGAATGTGAATAAGTCCAAGGTAATGATTTTTGAAAAAGAAGAAATCATGACAGTCTGCAACATTAGCGTGAATGGTGAATATTTGGAGCAAGTAGATGAGTTTGTGTATTTCGTCGGTACAAGTGCACGATGGTGTTCTTGTACCGACCCTTATGTATGGAAGCGTAGCATGGCACTGGCAAAAGAAGGAAGAAAATAGAACAAATGCAATAGAAATAATATCTAATAGACGAATGTGTAGATACTCTGAGTATGAGATAGAGTGTCAAATGAAAATATAAGAAGTGAATGCAGTGCGAATGAAAGTGTTATGAACAAAATAACGATAGGATTATTAAGATGGTTTGGACACATGGAAAGAATGAATGAAGAAAGAATGGTAAAAAAAAAGTATATGTTAACGATGTAAATGGAACTGGAAACAGAGGAAGACCGAGGAAAACGTGGCGCGATCAAATCAATCAAATTAAATGTCGGCCGCGTGAGGAGTCGGAGAATTAGACGTTCGTGCATGACGCAATGTATGAATGGAGAGGAAGCAAGAGAAGTATGTAAATATAGAATAGTGTGGCAGTGCATTCTCTCTGCCTGGCGTGATGGTTAGTTAATTAGTTATGTTGTACATATTATGTTTTATTTATATATTTATAGATGTATTTTTATTTTATTTATGTGACAATAATGCACTCACTGTGGTTTTGTCATAAATGTTATTTTCTTTATATATTTACGTATTGCTTTGTAAATAACATATATTTTATCAGCGTAGTAAAACTGTCTGATGTGTCAATTCAATTCGTGTACTTTTAAGTAAAGGTATCCAACAGTGCCAGGATGTCATTAAAGATCTTCTTCGTGACGATAGCAAGTCTCGTAGGGATAGTCCTAAATAGAATCTCATTTGTTCTATTTCTCTTTTCATTGTGGTAGAAGGTTTAGCCGACTGCTGTTTCTAAGAGTGTTATAGTAACACAAGTGGAGACACTTTCTTCACCCCCTAAAGACGAATTAAACACACCATATACGAGTACATGTGATTTGTAATGCTAGTAAGCTGAAAAAAAGCAAAATTTTAATTTATTATTTATTAATTTTATATTTTATTATAAATTAAGTCTTTTGACATTATTTTAAATATGAAATACAGTCGAACTCGATTATTGCGATCATCAAATCAGTTTATTAACTCAAAAGACATTACAAACAGGAAAATGTTTAAGGCATCTATTGAGTACAGGTAAAATATTATAAAAATACAACATAGTACCAGGAACGCATTAGAGATAAAGTCAAGAGTATTTGTCTCCTGAACGTACCTTCACTAATATAAAAGACGTCGATCTCCGAGGAGACCGGGTTCAGCAGACTAATTGCTCTTCCCACCTATGTCACCAGAGGCAGATTGGTTCTGGTGGCCGGTAGGTAAAACAATCTGTGCTGTCGCTGTCGGAGAAATCTATCAGGAACAAAAAGACCAACACCCTCTAGCACGGCCGAGTTCTCGAAATATCCTCTGATTAATTTAAAGAAATGGGTAATGTGATGCCCATCTCTTCGAAGCTGTAAAGAATTGGTTCCAAGCATTCATAAAAGAAATGCCGTGGGATAGAGCCACGGATAATTACCATACTCTCTCATGTAGAGATACCTCAGAATTTTTTTCTGAACCCTCTCCAGCATAACGGAATATCATGGAAATAATGAGTCTTATGTGATGGGGTATTTTTCTTATAACGAAGAAATTCGTGGTCCCATCCTCGTAATAACTAAGTTCGACTGTATTTTCAATCAGATTATGATTACATTAATGATCTGTTTAAACTCTAGTCTAGTGGTTGGCAAACTGTGTCTTGCGAGCCAACTATGGTTCTTTAGCTAATTAGCTTATGTTACTTTTTACACTAGGTATAAAATAAAATAATGTGCATTAAAAAAAATTTAATACCAAAGGATATAAAGTGAAAAATATTCTAGAGCTTTTTCAATTTAAATTAACTTTAATGACATCCTGTCAATCATTGGATAACTGTTAAATATAGGGTTCAACTACCTTAAATGCCATGACCAGATATAGGGATCATCTATTCTAGATTCGATGGCCAAATATAGGAATCAACGATCCTAAATACTATGATTAAATATAGTGATCAACAACCTTAGATGCCATGGCCAAATATAGGGATCAGCTAACCTAGATTTTTATGACTAAATATAGGGATCAACAACCCTAGGTGCCATGACTAAATATAGGGATCAACTATCCTAAATGCCATGACGAAATATAGGGATCAACAACCTAAGATGCCATGGCCAAATATAGGAATCAGCTAGTCTAGATTCCATGACCGGATATAGGGATCAACTACCCTAGATTCGATGGCCAAATATAGGGATCAACTACCCTAGATGCCATGACCAAACATAGGGAATAATATCCCTAGATCCCATGGCCAAACATAGGGAATAATATCCCTAGATGCCATGCCCAAATATAGGGATAAACTACCCTAGATGCCATGATCAAATATAGGGATCAACTACCCTAAATGCCATGACCAAACATAGGGATTAACATGCCTAAATGCCATGACCAAACATTGGGATTAACATGCCTAGATGCCATGGCCAAATATAGGGATCAACAACCCTATATGCCATGACCAAATATAGGGATCAACAATCCTAGATGCCAAGATCAAATATAGGGATCTACTACCTTAAATGCCATGACCAAATATTTCAAAGTTTAGAATCTAGTCCATTTCTTAATTTTTTATATACTTATCTATATGTATAGATATCATTTTATTTTCTCTGTTTTTATGGTATATCGAAGTTTTTTTAGTTTTTTTGTTGTGAAATTAAATGTTTGTTTTCAGCTGAAAAAATATGTAATTACATAAAAATGATTAACTTCTTAAGTATTGTAAAGGAAAAATGTTATGTCTTCTGTGCCTCCCTTTTTTCAATTTATAGACTTGGGTAAGGAAAACGGTTTAAGCCTCGTTTTTGCATTTTTTAAAAATAATTATTTACCAATAAAATTACGAGCTGGTGAAGGCTGATTATGTAGTGAAATATAGGGGATTCTGGTAG
This sequence comes from Lepidostoma basale, assembly GCA_022606425.2. Lineage (NCBI taxonomy): Eukaryota > Metazoa > Arthropoda > Insecta > Trichoptera > Lepidostomatidae > Lepidostoma > Lepidostoma basale. The sequence goes on from JAHDVF020001465.1 coordinate 119,646, forward strand.
TGTCCATTCATTGGACATGATTGTACCAGTCTGTCCATTACTGTCTACTCAGCTTCACATTTTTCCTGTATATAATAGGTTGTTTGAACCCAATTACTGTAAACAATTTGTTTTAGCTATTATATTATATATCACATGACATGTGATAGGTTATTAATCTATCGTCATTTTATTGTCATGATAATTCTACACCAGACCAAAGACAGTGTGACTATCATGTTGTCTTTGGATCAAACCTGGGACCTCCAGTGTGGCAGTCATAAGTCTTGCCACTCTGCCACGAAGGTTGTTGTTAGTTAGTTAGTTTATACGGCAATGAAAGTGTGGCAATCACATTGCCATCGCTGGGAATCAAACCCGGGACCTTCGGTGTGGCAGTCTTAGCTCTTGCCACTATGCCTTTGAAGGTCGTCGTTTCTCTATTATTCTGGTATTTCTCGCGTGATCTCTTAGTGTCTTGCCTGTTATCATTCTCAGTGTCTTCATTTCGGAAGTCCTCAGAACATGTTTGGTTATGATTTTAATCAAATCAAAAGATTTCTTTTAATGTATACAAATACTTGTAGACAAATACTGGATTTTACCCATTACGGTTAATCATTAAGAATTAATTGTATCTCAAAAGAGACAAAGATTTACATTATTTGGAAACAGAATACCTGTATTGTGGTCGAGGCGTTTACAGGACTTGTCATTGGTTGGGTTAAGCGATCGCATAAACAAACAACCCACCAAATCACTATCCAACAATGTTCCCATCAGACGTAAGAGGAATAGCCACAAGAGCTGTACCTCTGTAAGAGGTTTTGATTCAAAATTTCTTACGCAAGCCGGGCTTATGGGCTTCTATGGGAGTACCGCCACTGGTTGTCTAGTAATGTGTGATAATTGGGTTGATATCCTTTCACATTACATTAATAAAAGATTTCTGCTTAATGCTTACATCTAATCTCAATAGATGGCGCTAGTGTAGATTGAACTAAACATATGTGAAATGTTTCTCAACATGGTAACATATAAACAACTTTCAAAAATAATTGTCAGCCGTGGTGTTCGTAAGAAGGGAGGAATGGGGGATGTTGTATTACATAAAGCGATCGCTTATCCGAACCAATGACAGGTCATAAGTCCTGTAAACACCTCGACCAGCATATTCTGTTTCCAAATAATTGACATCTTCGTCTCTATTGAGATACAATTAATTATTAAATCAAAAGATATTACAAACAACAATTATAGTTTAATTCGTCTATTGAGAACAGGTAAAATATAATAAATATATATTACCAGGAACGCATGAGAGATGGTTCGACATTAGGAATACAATATACTCTCCAAAGTCAAGAGTATTTGTCTTCTGAACGTAGTTCATGAATATGAAAGACGTTGATCTAAAAATATTATTTATTATTCTTAATATTTATTTTTAGTTTCAAACCTAGGGATTACTTTGCAGCAAAGTCTATTCGTGCCGTTTTAATGTGGTAGTTTTCCGTTGTTTTTCACGTTTTTAAGATAAAATAATTTTGATAGAATAAAGCTAATGTAGACTGAACTAAAAAATGTGAAGTGTTTCTCAACATAGTAGCATATTTAAAAAAAAAATTGTCAGACGTGGTGGTCGTAAGAAGGGCGGAATGGGGAATGTTGTTAACATAAAGCGATCGCTTAACCCAACCAATGATAGGTCATAAGTCCTGTAAACGTCTCGACCACCATATTCTGTTTCCAAAAAAAAAAACAATTTGCATCTTTGTCTCTATTACAATTAATCATTGAAATAATTTTCTTAAAATAGCAGAGTGGATTGAATAAAGAATTAACTATGGTTTGGACCGTTTTGCCTTAAGCCCGTTAAGTTGTTTGATCTGTAAATAGGTATAATATATATTTTTATAATCTTGCTTCTGCTTTCCTCAATGCTGCTACAGTTTCTGGAGGCTCTATCACGGACGTGGATCGGAGCGCCATGGTAAGACAATCCCATAATACTCGAGTGTAAATACTAATAATAACGTGCGCCCGTTTGTAAATAATCCCCCGGTATTTGATAACTCTTCATCCATTTCACGGCATGCCTAATAACCTAACACTAATGCTTCTATCAAATGTTACCCCGTCTGCAGATTGAAAAGGTTATATGCGAGACGGGTTGAACCTTTAAATTACTCTTGTTTATAGTAAAAAAAACAATTAGAATGTTTGATATTAGAACCTTGACAATTTTATGATTGATATTAGTGAATTTTGTATGTTTGAAGTTAGAATCTTAATGGTTTATGTAAGATTGAAGTTGAAACTATGGTGGTTAATGTGTATTTGAAGTAAGAATCATAATAGTTTATGTGAGATTGAAGTTGAAACTATGGTAGTTTATGGGTATTTGAAGTTAGAATCATAATGGTTTTTGTGAGGCTGAAGTTGAAACAATAATATGATGTTATTTATGTGTATTTGAAGTTTGTATTTTTATATTGTCAATAATGGTTTACGTGAGACTGAAGTTGAAATTATGGTAGTTTATGTGTAATTGAAGTAAGAATCTAGATGGTTTATGCGTAATTGAAGTTAGAATCATAATAGTTTATGAGATTGAAGTTGAAACTATGGTGGTTAATGTGTATTTGAAGTTAGATTTCATAATGGTTTATGTGAGATTGAAGTAAAAACTATGGTGTTTCATGTGTAATTGAAATAAGATTTCATAATGGTTTATGTGAGATTGAAGTTAAAACTATGGTGTGTTATGTGCATTTGAAGTTACATTCATAATAGTTTATGTGAAATTGAAGTAAAAACTATGGTGTTTTATGTGTAATTGAAGTTATCGCAGAATTATAATGGTTTATATGATATTGAAGTTGAAACTACGGTTGTTCATGTGTAATCGAAGCTAGAATCATAATTATTTATTAGGAATTATGTATGATTGAAGTTAGAATCGCGATGATTGAAATTGTGAACATAGTGGATTATGTGCAATGAAGTCAGAAGTATCTTAATGGCTTACGAGTATATATGATTGATGTTAACACCATGGTTCATTGTATGATTGAAGTAATTGAGGTTGGATGCATAGTTGATTAATATTGGAGTAATGATTGTCAATATCCGATTGAAGTTATTGATTTATGTTAAATTATAATTAAATTGATTGAAGTTGGAGCTTTGATGGACCCTGTTTGTTTTAACTTGGAACTCGTGATTATATGGTAGATGTCCGATTGAAGTAGAAACCATAGGTGATTGACATGATTTCAAAGTGTAAGCTATTATTTTTTTATCAATATTTGATGGTTGAAGATGGATCCAAATGTTTTAATACTAGTTTTCACATTTTATATCTGCAATTAAGCCATTTTGCATATAACCTCATCAATTTGAAAATCTAATAGCTGTGTGGTTTCATAAATAAATCATTTACATATCATTGTGTCTTTGTCGTTTTTCGTTCAGTTTTCATTACGATGTAATTTATGTATCATTGTCTCAAAATTGTCCCAATGTCACCATTGTAGCTTTAAAATTCACCCAGCGTTCTTATGATATGACATGAACGTTGTCTAAAAATCATGAGTGATAATGCAAGTATTTTCATCTGCTTTGTGTTGTCATATATTATGTCGTGCATCTTTGTGTCAAGAATCAAAATCATCTCTGTGTAATTCTTTTGTTTCGTTCAGTTCCAAATTTGATTTTATCATACATAACCCCTTTGTACAATATGTAGGTCATCAGACATATGTAAATCTCATCCAAAGCACGTTTATTTTATATTTGTAGTTCATATTATTTGTGTAAGACGTCATTTGCACTATAAAGTATCGATATATAAACAAATATCAAGTTGCAACATAGAACCGTGTTGATTTATGTGTGATTGAAGTGGGAGTTATGAATATTTATATCTGGTTGAAGTAAAAACACGTTTATAATCTTTTATTGGAGTTATAACTGTTTGTTGATTATTTAATGTATGATTGAAGTTGGAACCTTAATGATTAATGTATGATTGAAGTTGGAACCATGTTAATAAATGCCCACTTGAAGTTGGAGCCTTCATGATTAATGTATGATTGAAGTTGGAACCATGTTAATAAATGCCCACTTGAAGTTGGAGCCTTCATGATTAATGTATGATTGAAGTTGGAACCATGTTAATAAATGCCTGATTGAAGTTGGAGCTTTAATGATTAATGTATGATTAAAGTTGGAACCTTAATGATTAATGCATGATTGAAGTTGGAACCATGATAATTAATGTATGGTTGAAATTGGAGCCATGATAATTAATGTCTGAAGTTGGAACCTTAATGATTAATGTCCGATTGAAATTGGAACCATGATAATTAATGTCTGATTGAAGTTGGAACCTTAATGATTAATGTATGATTGAAGTTGGAACCTTAATGATTATGTTTGATTGAAGTTGGAAATATGATAATTGAAATTAATGTATGGTTGAAATTTGAACCATGATAATTAATGTATGATAGAAGTTGGAACTATGATAATAAAGAAACCATAATAATTAATATATGATGGAAGTTGGAACCATGGTAATGAATGCCTGAATGAAGTTGGAACGGTGTAGATGCCCTCAGTTCCCCTGTGGTCAGTGTACGATTGAACCATGATAATGTGCAGACCGCTGCTGACATCCCGGTGTCGTCCACGTTTGTGGGCATCCTGAGGGCCGGGCCGCCGCTGCCGGCGCACCGGCCGGGCGGAGGAGGGGGCGGAGTGCGGCGCTCGCTGCCCAACATGGCGCACTCGCACCTGGTGCACGAGCCCGCCAAGATCTACCCCTACCATCTGCTGCTCATCTCCAACTACAGGCTGCCGCATGACGTGGACAGGCTCAACCTGGAGGTCAGTATAATAATCTTCTTCGCTACTTTCAATCCAAGAGATTGGCACTTGGGATGGGCATCAGGCATGCGATAAGAGAACAATGGCATTTGCCACTGTTTGGGGCCAATAGATTTTGAATATTGAGCGAAGGCACCTATTTATAAACACCTGGAGTTTACCAATAACGTCCGCGGTAGATTTCCAAGTCTCACATCCGTAAAGCAGTATCTGTTTTACTAAAACAAAACAAAAAAATATTTTTATAAATTTTTGTTTTTCAATTCAAATTTCTTTTGTTTTCTTAAAAAAATGCTTCGATTTGGCGGTATGCATATACCAAAATGTTTTGTGTGCAAAGGGTTCAAATCTTAACACTCATTTTCATTTATTTATTTATAAACATTACAAACATTACAGATGCGTCCAAGTCGTCTGCAACCTCAAAATTACATAATTAGATAAAAATATTAAAAAAATAACAAAATACATAAATACTACGGCATCAGAGATAACAATCACAACATTGATATTGCATCCCTGAGGCAACTCACACTATCAGGAAATATGTCCACCTCCGAGGCGATCCGATTAAGCAATAAGATTGCCCTACCCACAGGCATAACCATTGGCAGGTTGGTTCTGCAGCGCGGCAAATAAAACAATCTGTGCTGTCTTTGACGAAGGTAATTATCAGGGACAAATAGACCTACATCACTCAGGACATCCGAGTTCAAAATCAAAATCAATCAAATCAGTTTATTAAATTAATAGACATTACAAACAGGAAAATGTTTAAGGCATCTATTAAGTACAGGTAAAATATCATAAAAATATTACAACAAAGTACCAGGAACGCATTAGAGATGGTTCGACATTAGGAAGACAAGATACTTTCTAAAGTCAATAGTATTTGCCCCCTGAACGTACTTTCACTAACATGAAAGACGTCGATCTCCGAGGAGACCTGGAGACGAGGAGAGAGAGTTCTGTATACGGCCGCCAATCAGCTGAAAGAAGTGAACTCCCAAGTGAATATTCCTCCTTCTCTCCAATGATTGGTAGCTTAGCATACCTAGCAAGAATTCAGTCGGAAAGAGCCACGGGTAATAACGGGTAATTAACTCGAGAAGTTAAGATGAATTCTGATACATAGGTAATATGGATGATTATTTGTGTTTCAGCGCCATTTGTCGGATGCTGAATTCGAGGTCATCCTGCAGTGCGGGCGGGTGGAGTTTTACCGCCTGCCCCAGTGGAGGCGCAACGAGATAAAGAGGAGAGCCTATCTCTTCTGAACGCCCCCCACCAGCGTACATACCCAAAAATACTTTTAAGCGACATCCAACTTATTTTAACTTTCATTTTACACCTTGATTCATAAAAAAAAAATTATTAATTTAGAATTAAGTTATTACAATTTGATTTCTTTTTTCATACCAATGACTATTGCAAAAAAAATATATATATATCTGTATATTATTTTGTCACTAGAAGCCTCACTATAAAATAATGAATGCCAACTATTGCCAATCTAAAAAAAAATTATAAAACGTACATTTTTACCAAATATGACATCTGTAAGAAGTCTGATTTACAATTATCCGTACTATTAATAAACAAATTGTGACATTTCTAACACGCTCGGAGTATAATTTTCTTCTTCTTCTTCACTTTTGATAGACTCAGGAGTCTGTTATTTCAGGCGGGTCCTCTTGAGACGCTGAGCTCCAGCTTTCTCTCCACCGTTTCGGGGGTCTTCCTGGTCGGCGTTGTCCGTTTGGTGTCCCATGGAGAGCTATGTGTGGTATCCTATTTGAGCTCATTCTTTCTACATGTTGATGCCAGTATCGCCGTCTTTGACGTCCCCGTCTGACCACATCTTCGACCTCACAGATTTCTCGGATTGCTGTATTCCTAACTCGATCACGTAGGGTCTTGCCAGCTATAGCGCGGAGTGTTTTCATCTCGGTTGTCCTGAGCATGCTCTTTGTCTTGACAGTGTCTGCCCTCGATTCAATGCCATATGTAAGGATTGGTCGCACACAGGTCTTATAAATGCGTACCTTGCTGTCAGTCTTCATGTCCTTGTTTCTCCATATGACATCTTTCAGGCAGCCTGCAACCTATTATCTACCTGCGACCTTACTTCTCTGGGGAGGTCATTAGAGCTGGTTTCTTCGCTTCCGAGATATCTGAATTGGTCTACCTGTTCAATTTTTTCTTGGCATACGGAGATTTCGCATCTTAGTTGGTTTCTAGAGAATGTGCTCGGAGTATAGTGTTGCCATAAAATGGCCGTGGTAAAAATAATATTCTAAAAGTACCTACCGATCTTTACACATCCTGGTAGCACATTTTGCACAAGTAGAGAGTGTGACTGATGTAAAAAAATATTCTACCCATCGCGTGTCACTGTTAAAAATGACTTATTCAAAATTTGTTTGTACTATTTATATATTGTGATAAAGCAGAGTGTTGCCAACGTCAAAAAAAAAAAATCATTTGACGCCAAAAATAATTAATCTGAATTGTTGAAAAACGCAAATTTATTTTTTTAGTGAGGCTTTTATATTTTATTATGTTGGTAATTTTTTTTAATTAGATTTTTTTTCTTTCATATAAATTTTAATCTTTAGATTTAAGATTTAATACTTTTATTATGTTATCTTTATTTATTTGTTGTAATTTTTTTTTTAATTCCCTTTAAGTGTAAATTTTGACTGTCACGAATTTCGTCTTCTATTTATTAAAATAATGAAAATTGTGTTTGTATATTATAAATGTTGATATTTTCACGTCATCGTGAATTTTTTAATCTGCGTAAGTCAAAACATCGTGGCATGGTATCACAGATACTAAAGCCAAATGTGACATGTGTCGAATGTAGCATGTGTCAAATGTGATATATGCCGGATGTTACATATGTCATATGTAACATATGTAGAACGTGACATGTATCAAATGTGAAGTATGTCGGATGTTACATGTGTCATATGTAACAAATGTAGAACTTGACATGTATCAAATGTGAAGTATGTCGGATTTGGCATTTGCCAAATATAACATATGTTGGATTTGACATGTCGCACGCTTAATAGTAAACTGACCGATTATGGTTTAGATCATAATTGAGTTAACATTAGACAGAGGCTTGTGTTAACGCTATCCATCGTTTCGCGTTAAAATTAAGTCAAAATTCCGCCAATTGACCTCCATTACACTATATCGGTCTTTTTCATTCGTACGTGTTTTTCGACTGTTTTTGTTAAAACACCGACTCATGTCAGATTGAGCAAAACTTGCTTTTTTGAGTTAAGCCAGTGTTCTATTAAGCGTGCGATGTGTCAAATATTACATGTTAGTTTTGACATGTATCAAATGTGAAATATGTCAGATGTGACATGTGTTACATGTGACATAAGCCTATGTGATTTGTCGAATTCTGACATTATCAGTGTTTAATATTTGATATATTTGTCATCTTTTATCATGGTTGATGGTACATTTGTCAGATTAATTAGTTGTCACGTTAAATGACTTACGTGGTTAAGGTTTCATTGACGATTTATTTTGTTTTCGTTTATACCAATGTAATATTATTTACATAGTAGGTTCTATCATAATTTTTACGATTTTTACGAGTGCTCTGATCCACAAACAGATTTGTCACAAGACTTCACAAAACGACGATATTGAAACCTCAATAATATTTCATAACTGGTGGATTATTACTACTTTTAATTACTATTATACAAGTACATCCAACTTCTATCTTTTCAAAAGTACGTTCAACCGTTTATAGAGACGTGAAACGTACAAAAGACACGGTTGAACCGACCGTACAATCTATTTCCGGAGGGAGTTATCATATAGGAATTAGGCAGATCCGAATTAATAAAGTGTAATTATTTGAAACACTTCAATATCGGATAAGATTACTCTAATTCAATGCCAATCCACAATTAAAGAATTAAGATAAATTCATAATTTTCATATTCATCTAATCATTCATTACTTTAAAACTAGGCAACCTGTTAATTAAAAAAAAAGTGCATATAAATAAATATGTTCTGAAATATAATTTTTAGTCATGTATGACATTCAGTAAAACAAAATCTTGTTTTTAGGTTATACTGTGTCAAACTCAATTTGCTTTTGGCCAAAATTACATTTGGCAAAAATTACTTTTGGCAAAAATTGCTTTTAGCGAAAATTACATTTAGCAAAAAATACTTTTGTCAAAAATTGCTTTTGGCCAAAATTACATTTGGCAAAAATTACATTTGGCAAAAATTACTTTTGCCAAAAATTGCTTTTGGCCAATATTACATTTGTCAAAAATACTTTTGCCAAAAACTGCTATTGGCCAAAATTACATTTGGCAAAAATTACTTTTGGTAACAATTACATTTGGCAAAAATTACTTTTGACAAATATTATTTTATGCAAAAGTATTCATTTAATGTAGAAAATGACTGAAATATGCAGAAAAATTACTTATAAACAAAAATGCCTAGCTTATCAGGTTTAAGATTTGAAACAAATATATAAAGGAATGATTTTTTTTTTAAATTTTTATGTATATTTTGTTTTGCTGATGTCATTTTTGGCCAACATCACAAACTAACCAGTAATTGCCAATAGAATTAAGCATTGTTGTAAATTTAATGATGAAAAATAGGAATGCGTGTGCGGTGACGCAGAGCAATACGGGCTTTGTAAATTGCTACGCGCTTCTAAGTATATTCCAAGTAAAAGCTTAACTCGTATGTGGTGCCTGCTAGCATTATGCTGAAGCATTATTTTTAAAGTGAATGTTTGCCCATCCCACGTTCCGTACGCATTATTTATGAATTTAATTGTTCTTTCCGGAAACAGGAGACTTACACTTTTACATCATGCTCTGAGATAGTTTTATATTGAAATTCAAGAATTATTAACTGTTCAATTATAAAACTCTGTTTATGTATCACAATTTTAAAAATATTATTGTAACACCTGACGATGTCAAAATAGTTTGATGAAATAGCTGTCGCGAAAAATAAAATAATAAAAATTGTGAAGAAAAACAGAGCTTTATTAATTAACAGTTAATAATGTATCATATTGCTTCCGCCAAAACAATGGACTATTCGAGAATTACACAATTGCTTTGGGCAAAAATTGCTTTTATTGAAATTAATTTTGGCAAAAATTATATTTTGTCAAAAATTACTTTTGTCAAAAATTCCTTTTGTCAAAAATTCCTTTTGTCAAAAATTCCTTTTGTCAAAAGTTCCTTTTGTCAAAAGTTACTTATGGCATAATTTACTTTTGGCAAAAATTACGTTTGTCAAATGTTGCTTAGTTGTCATATGTAACTTACGTAAAAAAAATTACATCTTTGGTAAGTTACATTATAAAACTGTCCTGCATTGCAATCTTACGAAAGAACATTAAATTCTTCATTTTTATATTACATATATAAACAATTTTTGTATGTATAGCAATGAAATCTCGGACATTATAATTAAAACGACATAAAATATGGTTTTAATTGTAACTTATTATTTAAAAAAAAACTATTCCAGTGACATAAATTTATATTAAAAATATAAAGTGAAATCACTTCATTTTGAATTACATTTTAATAACATATTATCGTCACCTGAGAGTAAGAAGGTTCCAACAGACAAAAGTAAAAAGCTGAGAAAAATGAAGTCAAAGTTTTGTTGGTTTCGGGTGTGTATCTTGGAATAAAAGGGTTCCATCTAAAGCAGATGAAACTCTTTTACTGAGAAGCATGTAAATTTTCTCTGGCGACAGTTGGAATAATAAAGTTCTAAGTGTAAATGAATCCTTCTTCAGTGAATCGTGTGTTTTAAATGATCAGATGGAACTTGATTCTTTTCTTAACATCAAAATGACGATACTATTACATGTTTTTTTAATTGTATGTATAGATAAGGTTAGTAAGAACCCTTTTCACAAAAAAAAGCCAAATGCGAAATTTTGTTATTTGGAACCCTCTTACTCTCAGGTGACGATATGTATTAGTTAAAATTTATATGCAGCTTTTTTCCAGCTGGCAACACCAACGATTCAATTGTTTTAATATTTAAAATTTTGCATTAAAACCATGTAATGTGACGTTTTAGTATAATATTTTTGATATTCATTGTGTAATAGTGCCTATTAATTCCTCAGATATTTTTATTTATTTGTAAATATACATTGAATAACTTCTTTCTTCCTCTTCTTCCACAGATGTTATGATTTTTATAATCGTACATTGTCTTTTAAAAAAAAGTTTAATAAATTCCACACAAAAATGTACTAATTTTTTTTCCAACTCAATTCAGACATTGTAGATATATACGAGTACAATACCAATTTTATTATTATTCTTTTTGTATATTTTGTCACCTTGTGTTATCTATTAGTAGAAACATAATTATTATTTTATTTCTAGGTGGTTAAGTTAAAATATGTTTTAGATTGTCACCTTTTTTGTCTACTTGTCATTTTTGTGATTTATTTGTTTAATTACTAACAAACCTCTTGGTTTTCTTAATTATTGTTATTCTTTTTTTGGTGTTTGGCCGGTAACTTGCTCTATACAAATGTGTTATATAAAGGTAAACCTAAAGCACACTATATACCAGCATGTAACTTATGGTAAACCAGCATGTTATCTACAGTATACTTGTATGTGACCTATAGGTATTCCAGTATGTAACATACAGTTTAATAGTATGTAACCTACACAATATACCAGTATGTAACATTGGTATACCAGCATGTAATTTATGGTAAACCAGTATGTAACCTATGGTAATACAGTATGTAACCTATGGTATACCAGTATGTAATCAGGTAATACAGTATGTAACCTGTGGAATACCAGTATGTAACCTGTGGAATACCAGTATGTAATCTATGGTATAACAGTATGTAACCTATGGTATAACAGTATGTAACCTATGGTATAACAGTATGTAACCTATGGTATAACAGTGTGTAACTTGTGGTATACCAGTATGTAACACACGGTTAATAAGTAGCCCGCCATACACCAAATTATTACCCATGGTTCTTTATAGCTATTAAAGGGAGGTGCATAACGCAACAATTTTCACATAAATTTAATTCTTCCTTCACAAATAATCCCTACTATCCTATTCACTTGTATTTGATTTGCGGAAGCCCCCCTAAAAACGGGTCCTCCTCGTAAGAATGTTTTAGTATATTTTGTGTCGTACAAGGGGAGTAGTTTTAAATTGATATTCTTTTATTTTGCTTTGGCTAGTCTTAATAAATATATATATAGATATTTTGGTGTAATTTTAAATGTAGCTTAATATTTCAGGGGTGCGGGGTAGATCCCAGAAGAATTGGCTAATGCGAGACGACTATATTGCTTTGTATAAAATTATATATGTATAATATATATTTTCACTATTCGATTAAGCATTTGAATAAATAAAAGAAATATCTTTGATTTTGCGTGATTCGTATTTGTGTGCAACATGATTTCTCTTCATTAAAATTTGTACGTGATTATTTTTAATATCTGTCCGTGCGTTTGATGCAAATTCAGAAATATTTCACGCAGTCGTGTGTGGTACGAGAAAAAAAATTAATATATTGGTAATATATTTTACTAGTTATTTATGTTAGTTTGTAGATTCTTTTTTTTTTTTGTTATTTCCTGTGTAGGTGGATTAGTATGAGGAATAAATTGCCCCTTTTAATCTAATGAGATCGCTTTCGGTGTGGTCGTAATAAAAAAAAATAATAAAAAAATCCTTTATTTTGTAAGTCAGTTAGGCACTTTTATTATTATATGTAAAATCATAGCACTGCAGAAAATATATGTTTCTAATTTTATTTTCATTTAAAACATTTTTTAATATACCTTACATCAAAATATAATTTCCATCGCTTTTCCATATAAACATATTGTATTTTAGTTATGAAAGTGAATGATAAAGTACCGATTTGATATTGAAGCAATTATTTCCATCAGAATTTCCATCTTGATATTGAAGGAAACATAATCTTTTATTTTAATATTTTCTTATTGGAATCTGATAAGTAAAATTAAAGTTTAAAAAAACGTATGTTATCATATTATCTGTCCATTTATTTTCATTCTATAATTTGACAGCTCGAATTCAAAAATCGATCCATAGATAAACAAATTGTTTAAAAAAAATAACATAGAGAACACAAATTGGACATAACTTATGTGTATGAAAATCGATGCTGTCTTAAAAAACATAGATTTCAAGAGGCCATTGATGAAAATGGATTTAGATTCTTGTTTATCTGTGGAATTCAAAATGTAATTTTTATTCAAAGGATGCATTTTTTTTATTTTTATTTTTTCTAGTGTTTTATTATGCCACTGGCCACTGCTAATTTCGGAAGCAATGTTTTATTATTTTTATTTTTTATTGTATTACTATCACATTTGCAAATTGATTGATAAATAAAATAAACCATTTGCTTATGTTTTTGCCTTTTTATTTTTATACCTTTCTCCCGTGATTACATCACTCTTTTAAAAGTGAAAAAAATACGTATACAGTAAAACCTCGATATATCGGACTAATTGAGGGGAGGGGGTATCCGTTAAAGCCTTATGTCCGTTATATAAAAATAGGTTTAAAATAAATCCAAAGTCTTTTATTTAAATATATACACTTTATTTAGATATAAACAATACAACAACAACAAACCATCACACCTTTTCCGCAGGGGTAGGCAGAGAGAATGGACCGCCACATTACCCTATCCTGGCAAACCTCTCTAGCTTCCTCCACATTCATACAACGAGTCATACACGCACGTCAATTCCTCTGACTTCTAACATGACCAACCTTTAAAATTTTATTAATTTGGTCATGCCATGTTTTTCTCGGTCTGCCTCGACTCCGTACTCCATTTACATCATTAACGTATACTTTTTTAACCATCCTTTCTCCATACATGCGTTCTATATGTCCGAACCATCGCAGCGATCCTTTCATAATTTTGTTCATAATACCTCCTTCCGCTCTACATTCCTTTCTTATATATCAGCATTTGAGATTCTGTCGTATACCGTTCTACCACACATACGTCTTAGGAACCTCATCTCTACCGCATTTACTCTGATTTCATCCTTCTTCTACCAGTTCCATGCTTCACTATAACAATACACAAACAAAATTCTATTTATTGTCTTCGGATACTCGTTGTGAAGTGACATTGCAGTTTGATATCGACACGTCTGCTTTCGGCAATCCTGCTTTGAAAAAGGAATCAAGTTTTGTTCCCACTTTTGATGTTTGCTGTTTTTTATAATCAACTCTTTAAAATTACGAAAATGCGTTTAATTCATTTACATTTGACCAGATTTTTTATCCGTTATATCCGAAGTTCATTAAATAGAGGTCTGTTATATCGAGGTTTTACTGTACTGTTTTTTATTAGCTAATTTTTGACAAAATTGAAATAGAAAACATCAATTTCAAGGAAGTTTATCAAAGCCATGATATATTAAATAATAAACTTGATATGGATAAATAGATTTCTGTGGGTTGATATATGGTAGATAAACAGGGTTGGTGCGGGTAACAAAGAGAATGGAGCTATAAAAATAGTTACTAGAAACAAGAATTTATCAATGAAAGCGAAAATGGCCATTCACAATGGAGTTCTGTTCACAACCCTTATGTATGGAAGCTAAGCATGGAACTGGCGGAAGGGGTCCTTAAGACGCATGTGTGGTAGAACGATGTATGACAGAATCTCAATTGCTGATACAAGAAAGGAATGTAAAGCGGGAGAAGATATCATAAACAAAATTATGAAAGGATCGCTCCGTTGATTCGGACATATGGAGCGCATGGATGGAGAAAGAATGTTTAAGAAAGTATATGTAAATGATGTAAATGGAGTACCTAGTCGATTCCAGGAGTGCCGAGTTTCATATTTGGTTTATTTTTTATATGGCTTGCATGATTGTTATTTTTTGCATTTGAATAATGAGAAAGAAGGTTCTTTTTCCCCTTTTCAATTAGAACGTCGAAATAAATTTGAATTTTATTCTCTTGCTACCAGTGGCCAGTTAATTCATTAGTCCTTGAAATAAGAGTTTTCTTCTAATCTACCTATGCTATTTTAAACAATTTGATACTTCATTATAATGACTTAGCTACTACGCGGCATATCCAGAAAGCAAGTGTACTGAATTTTTGTAGGTTACAATTTTTTTTATTTAAAAAAAAAATTACGTGGTTACCGTAGTACATATGTAAGCTATTTTTCGACATAGTCGCCATTCCTCTCAATGCAGGTGGTGAAGCGGGGTATCAACTTTTTGATGCCTTCCTCGAAGTAGTTTCCCGCTAACCCCTTTGTCCACTTCTCCGCCTCCTTCTTTACCTCCTCGTCGGTTGAAAACCTTTTTCCACCCATGTGCAGCTTCAGGGAGGTAAAGAGATATTAATCTGTCTAGTAATCTCTCTTCAACCTCATAATGGATGGGATTGTGGAGGAAATTAAGACACTGAATAAAGGATACAGACTGGGAGAGAAGATCATAGACATTGTCTGTTATGCGGACGACGCTGTTATATTTGCCGAGACCGAGGATAACCTACAAATACTTTTGAACGCATTCCATCTTGCTAGTCAAAAATATAACATGATTATATCCGTAGCAAAGACCAAGAAGATGTCGTTAGATGGGGAAGCCAACGGAGAAGATACCGGTATGCACACGCGAGGAGAATGGATCCATCCAGACTCCAACTCATTGTGTTGCACGGCCAACCCCAAGGTAGACGACCCCCGGGCAGACCACCAAAGAGATGGATCGACAGCTGGAAATCCACTTCGCAGGAGGCCAATTCCTCGTAAGAAATAGGCCACATGGCCTACGCTAAGAAAAAGAATAATAAATTTGGTTTCAAAATTGAGGTATCGAAAATAATTCGGTTTAAGCTCTATTATATCAAAATGTATATGCATTTAATTCCAATACAAAATTTGTTTTGAATAAATTCAATTTTTTTTATTTAGTTTCTTATCTGTCATGTAATATATAAATAGGGTCAAATTAGCTGTCGTGTTTACTTTCGTTTCTCCTCCCCCCCGCCCCACCTTCATGCAACATAGTAAATGTGAAAACAAAACAAAAATAATTGAATATTATAAACCAATAAAGCTACGTGTAATTGAATACATATTTTCCATTTAAGCCATTGGTATAACGGAAGTGCATGTATTTGTAAAATAAAAAAGGGTGAGTAGTAAAGCGTGATTTTGCGTAACAGGGAGGTCGATATTTCTCCGTTATTATTGATCTGTATTCCTTTTTGACATATGGGTACGTTCCATTAAAACATAATAAAAGGCGCCAACAAAACCTCTGTGGGCTTTTGCGCTTCAGGCAACGCCTGCAAATAATGGAATGATCCGACATTTCTTCAATATATTGATATTTAACGGTATATACAGAATAGAACATAATAATTTTCAATCGTTGTGCTGAGAATTACAAAATGGACAATAATTTGCTGGAAAATCCCGGCTAGATGTACAATTATAAGAAATTTTCAATGTGATGTTCAGACGAGTAATCATGTTGCCAAACCATGTCCGGGCCGAATGCGGCGTTGCCAAACGTCAACATTAGGTTATTTTCTTGTAATAAATTGTATTATATTACAATGTTGAGCGTCGGATTCGTCTTTTGTATTGTAACTAATATAGACGTATTTAGATGACTGATTTACCGAGCATATTTGCATTTCGTATGGTATTATCGGAGTCCATTGTTAGAAAAATGTGTTCTGGCGGCCATTTTATAGAATGTCCCGTCATTGATTTCTAGGTCAACTTTTCAGCATTAAATGCGATGACTAAAAAGAAATTGCAGTCTTCACAGATCTATAACAGAGTTTTCAGAATAAATCAGCCTTTATTATTTACATCGTTGAACAAATTCACAATGAATTACTTTGCATAATTTTTTTATGCGTTTCAATTAAACTTTGCTTGTGAATGTGAAATTTCAAATGATAAAACGAGATAATAAAATATTTGCTTCTGTGTTTATGTTTGAATTATTAATTTGATCTATTATAAAAAGTTGGTCTGTTTATTTAACTTATTTTCATATCCCTCTGGAATTTTGAAATTGAATAATAAGTTTAATGAATTGTTTAAATAATAATTTTATTAAACGTAGATTAAGTAGAAAGGTTTGCTTGTTAGCAATTTCATCTCTACGTAAGATAAAATCTTATCCTACGTAAGATTTTATGTATATATTTTTCGATTAACTTATAGAAAACACGTGTGGCGAAACTGTAAGTGGATTGGATAAAAGTATTCTTGAGAGTTGTGCTAATATTTTCTTAATTGGTCGAGTATAATTAGTTAATCGCGAGTTTCGGCACATTTCCTATAATTACGTATTATTTTTAAATTAAGAAACATGAAAATAGATGTTTTTTTTAAATATTTGTTTATTTTTCTAATGTTCACTATACTCTTTTATATTAATTGCATAGTGGCGTAATTCAATTGTCTGTTTTTTTTATTAAAAAAAACATATACAAATCAAATCAGCATACCGGTTTCATTTAATATCTAACAGATTGCCGTTTTTACATTTTATAAACCTAAACAATGTAATATTTGAAATAATTTGATGGCATATTCGTTTTAGCAGCTATATCGGCCATTTTGAAATATTATTCTACCCAGACGTTATTGTAGGAGGTGTTGGTGTTGAGGCGAGTTACCAACACCGGCTCAGCTGGGCGCATGCGCAGTCTAAAAAAACGTGCGATATTTATGTACGTTGTACGTAGCTCTATGCCCCTAGTCGCGAGCGGTTGTTCGCGGTTTCTCCACCGAGGTGTATTCTCGCTGCCGTGTTTTCGAGTGTTTCGGTCAAATCGAAAAATTCGCAGATTGGCGTGAAAATACGTGTACACAAACCGCGGCGTTAGAACCTAGAGGCAGTTCGGGATCATTCGCGCTTAGTGTCAGTATTAAATTAGTTCATATTATGAGCTTTGAGGATTATGAAACGCTCCCGACGCAAAATGTTGTCATCCATATGACGGCTGGATCTATCGCGGGGGTGATGGAGCACTGCGTGATGTACCCGCTGGATTCTGTGAAGGTAATGCACGAGCGGCCAGGATACTGTAATAGGTCCCAATTGAGCCGTTCCACCGAATGTCATCGTGAAACTAGACCACTTCTCATACGTAACATGTCGAGCGAACCTAACCTCACTATTAGAAAGTGAATCTTGTGGTTTGCTCTCTTCCGACCGCCGCGTTCCTCACGAAGTCGACCGTCTTGGATGCACCGCAAATCCAAAAAATACCAAACCTGAACTTTGTTTACAAAAAATAATGTCTACTGTCCAAATTTATTTGAATTTTTATTACTTAATACGACTGTCATACCATTTTTATACTACTATAATATATAAACATATATTATATCAAATTAATATACACTTATTTTACTAACGTTAAATACAACATGCGTTTGTTTTTATTTATAGGGTAGAATAATTTTCGTATGACATGTCAGGAAATAATTATATGTCCATTAAATTCTCATCATTTCGCTAGACTTGTTCTTTTCACGCAAAAAAATAAATAGCTCAATTTGTTTTTAATTTGCGCTGAAAGGTTTTATTGTTATTCTTATATCTAGTGTATTCTGGCAGATTCAAGCCAACTATTCGACTATTACATAATTTTAGTACAATCCGGCAAAGATTCGCTTTGAAGGACGCGTACATACATATTTGTATGTAAATAAAGTGTCATTTTTTTGCATGTAATTAGCTAGTCATTGAAATTGTTACTAACTCTCATTATCATTGTATTTTTTTGTTCCTTTTATGGTCGATTTTACTGTAGAAAAAATCAATTAAAACTTAATTTTACAACATACAAACGCGTTTATAAATTTAAAACACATTTTTTATCGACGCTATAAATTAATATCGCAACAACAAATGAATGAAATGAATTTGTATAATTTTGAATTCGCGGCTAACTTCACGTTTGTTTGAACTGTCAAAAGTAAAAATATTTTTTTTTGTGGAATCAGTTTGTACTGATATTTTATACATATTACATTTGAATATGTCTATAAAAAAATATTTGCTCACATATTATTCACCTGCTGTCTATAAAATAGTTTTATCTATAGATATGAACCATAATTATTTTTTACACCATAAATAAACAGGTTATTTTTTTTATGTAACCGATGTTTACATTTTTCTATAAATATTGATTAATAAAACCTTGGATATTATATTAATAATCTCTTATTAGTACAGGAATCCAACGTGTTATTGAATATTAACCAAAGAGTTTTATGTGTTTTTAACCGTCGCGTTGCCATGTGGTCAATTGAGTTTCCACTGCCAATTTAAAGTTGATTTTCTTAAAATCTATGGACCCTAATATTATAAAAAAATTCTAATCCTCCATTGAAGTGTTCTCAATATTTCGTAATAAAAAAAAAGCAAAAAATTACTTCCTTCATCCCAAAAAAAAATATTTTCTAAGACTGCCCTCACCTTCATTCGTGTTAAGGTAGAATTTGTTTTGCTAATATTTACAACTTTATCAAAAGTGACAAATACTTACTCGCTGTTTTGAACGTATTATAAATTATATGTTTGACCTTTTCATAGGTACGTAATAATACCGACTGTGGACAGAAACGCAGCACGCAACTTAATAATATCAGAACTGTGAAAATATTAACACTTTACCAAAAGGGACAAATATTAATACGTACTCGTTGTCTTGAACGTACTATACATTTTGCCTAGGTGCCTTTATCATACGTAAAATCTCGTAAAGTCTCGCCCCGCCGGCCGCCGCACAGTGGGGCCAAAATATGAAAACGTGTCATTAACTCATAGAAGCTATATATATAGCTACAAATCAAAGGATTTAATGTAATTAGGTAGGTTAATGAAAATAAGAGACAATGTCATGAATATTAACACTTTATTTTTCCAATAACAATGAAATATGTGTCAAATACTGTCTTATTTTTATATGCTCGTTAAAGTCATTTTTTATTATTTTTAATAACGTAAAATGCAGCTTAGTTTTACATAATATATATGTTTCTTGAAAGAACGTCCATTTTACCCTTCATAAATACACACCAATATTTTTTTTACTCGTTATCAGATATTTCTGAGACACCATCATTGTCATCGGATTCATCATTTTCGCTTTGGCTGGAGGACCCTGTAGATGGAGGTATTATCAGATCCAAAACGTCTTTGAGGAATCTAGTTAGTTCCTCTTTCGGTAATTTTCTCTTACTAGTTATTAAAGGATCTGATGAGAGTAAAAGAAAATTTAAAATATCCGTGTTTGAATTCGTTCTGCTGGATTTCCTCGAGTGGTACTCCCTAAACTTTTTAAAATCTTTGTTACGTGCTTCCTGCGCTTCTTCGATTAATTGATCTATCGGCAATATTGACGTTTTTATTATTTCAGGTCCGTGTATTAAATATTCGTGAAGTATGGGTGGCATATTACACCACGGATATTTTTCTTCAAAATATCTGGCTGTATGTAACGCATACTCCCGGTATTTTTCCACACTAATTTCATGACCACATGATATAACTATTAAAATGGTGTGCATTTTTCTTATTAATTCTAAATCTAAATTGGTTATTTCTGCAGACACCTCTGCACTTAAAAAAAAACGCCTGGCGGTATTTCCATCGTTTGTGTTACCAAAGCCCGGCTTGGTTTGTCCACGATCAAACCTAGTTTTTCTTTGAACTGAGCTTGAATTTTTTTCTTAGTTTCTTCAACGATTTCCTTGTCTGTCCCTCGAGCTTTTATAGGCAGTTTGTACGTCAAATGGAGAAGACACTAAAAAAAGCGTATCCATCCGTGCAAGACCGAAATGCCGAATTCTAAATTTTCTGTTTTTATTTATTTTGTTAGCAATGCATCTATATATTATAATTCAATTGTTTAGATGTGGCACCACGTATGTAACATTTTTGGGTAGAAGAAGTTTGTGTGATAGCATTACATACTTTGCCATCAATCATTGCGAATATTAAATGATGTTTGATTACGATAACGCGCCCATGTAGTCTGACTATGGTTGTGGTAATATGTTTTATTTCTTCATCTACCCTTCGTTTCTCTTCCAAAGGTACTGCTGTGCATTCCTTAATAAATTCTATTTTCAGAGGTCTGCAATACCTCGTTGAACCAGGTCTTGGATTTTGCCAAATAATTTTGGCACCAGACACTAGGCGTAAGGGGGCAAATTATGTGATAAAAACCGCTGCATCATCGGCATCTGCGTCAAAAAAAGCCTGTTTATGTGAACTGTGCCCCGAACTTCCATCAACTCCCCATTTGGAATATAATATCATATTATTTAATTCTTTGGGTTTGAGTGTAAAAACAACATCTTGATGGGTGATAATTAAACGCTCAATCGTGAGATTAAGCATGATCTGCAAATCAACATATACCAAAGTATCCGTGACATGTATATTTTCTGGCTCTGGATAACATCGTCTTTTTAGGCCTGTACAGTTTTATACGAAGGATATAAGTTTTTAGATTTCAACTTAATAGCGTTATACTGATGTGGAGGCAAGTCCGCTTCTATTAAAAGTGCTAAAGCATCTCCTGCTGACATGAACACGTTTCCAAAAGACTCCCTGGAAGTTTGATGAGATTTACCTGAACCTGTTGGAACAGATAAAATACCTCGAACCAACTTTGAGGCATCTGCCTGTCATGCAGCTCTAAGTTCCATTTGTGTTGCGTAGAGTAAGTCTGGCAGAGATGCAGAATTCCTCAGATTAACCGTCTTTTGCCGCTTCACCCTTTCTGTACTCTCCTCAAAAGGAATCATCGGACGACCGCCACATGTTTTTGTAGCGCGAATGAAAGAAACGGATGTATCAAGCCACGTTTTATTAACATCGAGAAATCTTTCTTTCATCCAGTGAGCTGATTCCCATCATGATTTATAATCAAATTTAAACCGAATAAAATTTTTAACACACGTAACACTTTTTCCTAACTCATCAACACACCCTGTCCGTTTTATGATTTCTTTTTGCAGGAAATCAATCTGATCCTCCAATTTTTCTTTTCCGAAACTCTTCATAAGCGTTATTAATTGATGCTTTGTCATGAACAAAGTGCTGGAGCTGGTACCTAGGTATGCGAGAAAAGGAAAAACAGAATAAGATACAAAATTGGTGTATTTTTTTTTCATTTTTGGTTATTCGAAATGTGCTGTTATTATAAAAAAGTGCAAAAAGTGGCAAAAAATAACATCATATCAATAAAGTACAACAATTACTTATTATAAATCAATTAAAATACTTGCGGAATTCATCGGGATTCTATACTAAATCTCTAAATGTTTTTTTAATATTACAAAAACCTCTGTATCATTTTAATGCGAAATCGGTTTAATTTTTTTACATTTAAAACAAGCCGTAATTACAATTAATTTAACTCGAAAAAGAGGATACATACCTGACGTGTAAGGTTCCATACTAAAACTTTAAATTTTTTATCAATAATACAACTAAAGAAATGTTAGAAACTAGGTGTTGCGCTGACTTGAAATAACGGACGTGTAACCTCTACGAGTAATCGGCTCCGATTGAGGGGTGCTAGAGCGAACGTGTCACAGTCTAGCTTGTCTATCTGCTCGTGATCATATGCTAAATATATCTGAGTCATCATATAATAACAAAGCGTTTAATGAATCATAATTTTTATTTTTTGGGTTATTGTATGAGAAATCTGAATCCTGCCCCATTGTGCGCCGGCCGCAAGACAAGTATTTACTTGACGTTTAGTCGATCGTGTGTTGTGACGCATTACATATCAGAAATCGCATGGTTCCAGAAAAAAATTAATAATGATATGTTTTTTCAAATAATCCATGTATGTTATAGATATCGATCTATTCCTAATGAAATTCCCTACAAGATGACATAAATTAAATTTTGATTCATCGAGTCATATGCTTGATATTTAGATAAAGTTAGCGGTAAACTGAATTTACCACATGGGAGCGAGCGTTTTGTTTTGAACACGGTACGTTAAGGGTTAAATCGGCAGTCATCAATGTGGTATTTAAAAAAATACATTTTATATTGTATAGAGCAAGAAGAATAAATAGAAATGAATGATTGATATATGATAGTGTCAAATTCAAATATAAGAAGGGATTGCTGTGCGAAAGAAAGTTTTCTTCTTTTAATAGATCTGACGATCTGTGACACAGAAATCATGTCTCGTCGGATGATGAGATCCAGCTGTCCCTCCATCTCTTAGGCGGTCTTCCAGGTGGGCGGTGTCCGGAGGGGATTTCATAAGCGGCTGAATATGCAAGTCTGTCACCATACATTCGGGCTACATGGTCCCTCCAGTATCTTCTCTGGATCTACTCCACTGAACGATATCCTCTATTTTGCAAGTTTTTCTTATGTCTACGTTGCGGACACGATCTCGGAGAGTTTTTCCAGTAATCGATCTTAGGACCTTCATCTTCGATGTTCTTAGTAGTCCCTTGGTTCGCACAGTGTCGGCCCGCGTCTCTATCGCATACGTCATGATAGTTCGCACGCATGTTTTAAAAATTCTGATCTTGCTGTCGATACGCATGTGATTGTTCTTCCAGACCAGATTCTTCAGGCATCCTGACACGGCAGAGGCTTTACTGACTTGTTCTCGTACTTGGGTATAAAGGTCATTTTGGCTGCAGATCTCTACTCCCAAATATCTGAAACGCATTACTTTTTCCACAGTAGGTTGCCTAGATATAGTGAGACTTTTTGTTTAGATGAAAGAAAGTGTTATGAACAAAATAATAAAAAGGGTCGTTAAGATGGTTTGGACACATGGAAAAAATCAGTCAAAACAAAATGGTGAAGAAGGTATATGTAAACAACGTGAATGGAGCTAGGAAAACATGGCACGATAAAATCAATCAAATATTAAATGTTGGTCACTTGAGAAGTCGGAGAAATTGACGTGCGTGCATGGCACGATGTATGAATGTAGAGGAAGCGAGAGAAGTATGTCAGTTTGGTAGTCCATTCTTTATTCCTTCCACTCCGGGGAGACGGGAGTTAGTTAGTCAGTTATGATTAATATAGTAAAAATGAGATGACTGTATTACGAACTTAAGACCTTCGTAGGCTAGTGGTAAGTGCTTTGACTGCCACACGGAAGGTCCCGGGTTTGTTTCCCGGCGAAGGCAGTGTGATTGTCATACTGTCCATGTTCTGGTGTAGAATTCACGTGGAAATAACTTTGTTTATATTGTTCATATATAAAGTTTATATCGTTCTCCTGATGATGAATGGCAAACCTTCCAAACACGTCGAAAAAATGGACTCAAAAGTTATAAATAGTGTTTTAATTCGTAAAAAATTCATCATTATGGAATTCCACAGTATTAATGCCTTAAACTTATCTAAAACAAATGTTTTAATTTAATTATTTAAATTTGTATTAAACTAATCATTTTTAAGAATATGTATGGAAGTGAAGCTTGGAGCTGGCAAAAAAGGATGAAAGTAGGATAAATGTCGTAGAAATGAGACCCTAGAATGTGCGGGAAAACGATATATGATAGAATACCGAACGACGAAATAAGGAAGAAATGTAAGGCAGATGTTTGAATCATAAGTTAAATTAAAAAAGGATCCCTGAGATGGTTTGGACGTATGGAACAAATGGACGAGAGAAGAACGGTTAAATTTTGTATACAAGCAGTGTGAGTGGAAAGAGAAGCCGTGGAAGACCAAGGAAAGCGTGGCATGGCCAAATTAATCAAATACTGAAAGGTGACCACATTCGAAGTCGGAAAAATCGACGAGTGTGCATGTTATGATGTATGAATTTGGAGGAAGCTAGAGAGGTATGTCAGCACAGAACGGTATGGCGGTCCATCCTCTCAGCCTACCCCTCCGGATAAAAGCGGCGTGATGGTTAGTTAGTTAAGTATATGGTATTTATAAAAACAATCACCCAACTGACGGGGAACTTTTCATAAACTGCACTTATAACAAGGCAAACTTTTGTTTGTTGAATAGACTCAAGACTAAGACTTTTTCACACTTGTGTTTCTGCATATCCAATTATAGATGCCTATAGGGATTGAATTTCAGTGCGGTAAGTCAGTAGACATCGGTAGAATGATGATTCAGTGATATTTAAAATGAAAAGATTACAAATCGTATTCAATGCTGCTGCCCGATTGATTATGGGGCAACACTGTCATATCACGCCGCTCCTGAAGGACCTTCACTGGCTTAAAATCCGAGAGCGAGTAAAATATAAATTGTGTTTGACAGTGTTTAAGGCTCGACACCAGAGAGCGCCAGCGTATATATCGGACCTCTGCGTGTCACCCATGCCAACGGAAAGGCAACGTTCACTCCGATCAGTAGAAACAAGTGCAAACAACATAGCGATTCCAGTCAGAGCCAATAAAGCATGTTTCTATGATCGTGCTTTCAGCGTTGCGGGTCCGTTGGCGTGGAATAGCCTCCATGTTAGTATTAAGTATGAGGATAGTGACGTTAAATTTAAGAAACAGCTGAAGACTGCACTGTTCGGTCAGTCATTTCCTAGTGCACCCTTGGAGTAATTGATTTTACAAAACGGCGCACTTAAAATACAAGTCATCAGAATAATAATAATAATTAAAAGGAGTATTCCATATGTTGACACGCTCCAATTCTGAAATATCTAATGCGTTAAGTCATCCCTTGTAGAAGGTAAAAATGCCTTTCCCGACATCAACCACCAGTCGGTATAGAAGGTAATAATACCCTTCTCGACTGGAATGTCTTAATGACTCTTTCATTATTTTTTTTGCATTTGACACCATCTAATACTGATTTATCACACATTCCTCTAAGAGATCTCATATCTACTGCATTTATTATACTTTCATCCTTTTTTAAATGTAAATATAATATTAATGATAAATTGGATATCTTCAGGGTGCTGTAGTAAATGCTCCATTTGTTTAAATATATATATTTTTTAAATTTTTTAACTAACTAACTAACCATCACGCCGTCTTCCCGAAGGGGTAGGCAGAAATAATGGACTGCCACACTTTTCTTTCCTGACATATTTCTCTCGCTTCCTCAACATTCATACATCGTGTCATGCACGCGCGTCGATTTCTCTGACTCCTCACATGGCCGACATTCAATATTTGATCGTGCCACGTTTTCCTCGGTCTTCCTCTATTTCTGGTTCCATTTACATCATTAACATATAATTTTTTTACCATTCTTTCTTCATTCATTCTTTCCATATGTCCAAACCATCTTAATGATCCTTTCATTATTTTGTTCATGACACCATCATTCGCACCGCATTCACTTCTTATATTTTCATTCGACACTCTTCATATCATACACAGAGTATCCACACAGTATTTATATATTTTTTATTTTTAAAAACCCAATTGGGTTATATGGATAAATTTTTTGATCTTACTAACTAACTAACTAACCATCACGCCGTCTCCCCGGAGGGGTAGGCAGAAAGAATGGAACGCCACACTGTTCTGTCTTGACATACTTCTCTCGCTTCCTCTACATTCATACATCTTGTCATGCACGCACGTCGATTTCTCCGACTCCTCACGTGTCCGACATTCAATATTTGATTGATTTGATCGTGCCACGTTTTCCTCGGCCTTCCTCTATTTCTAGCTCCGTTCACGCCGTTTACATATACCTTCTTTACCATTCTGTCTTCACTCATTCTTTCCATGTGTCCAAACCATCTTAATGACCCTTTCCTTATTTTGTTCACTTCATTCATTCGCACCACATTCACTTCTTATACTTGCATTTGTCACTCTATCAAATACAGATTTGCCACACATTCGTCTGAGAGATCTCATTTCTACTGCATTTATTCTACTTTCATCCTTCTTTTGCCAGTTCCATGCTTCACTTCCATACATTTTTTGATCTTACTTGTAATTATATAATGTTTCAGGTATATTTTAAATTGATTTGTAGTGAGACTCCTTGTGTCTTTTGGTAGTTCATTGTAAAGTTTTAATTCATTGTTCAATATCCTTGATTGTCCTGCCTTAGTTTGTGCATTCGGTAAGTGATATCTGTCACAGTTCCTGGTCCAGTGTCTGTGTACATCTGAATTTTTGGTTAATTTGTAGCTGCTGTCTGTTGTCTCTTCCATGGTCATTCTGTGTACAATTTTCAAGGTCTCGAATTTGGTCAGGTCTGATATTCCATTTGTTTTGTTTTGTCTGTATACTTGTATGGTTGGGGTAAGATAGTTATAGTTATAATATAATGTTATATTTATGAACTAGTTAAAAATAAACATCTATGCCTTTCTTCCACGGGGGTGAAAAGAGAATGATGGAGTGCCGCATCGGTTAAAGTGGCAGTCCATTCTTTCTGCCTACCATTTCGGAGAGACGGCATGATGGTTATAGTTAGTTAAGTTTGAAAAATTGACAACCATCTGCTCACAGATACAAAGTGATAGTGTGATGCATGTTTCAGCAGAATCTCAATAGATGTCATGCTCGATAACATCACATGACACAACTTGCATTTACGTGTTAATCTCTTTATTATTAGGTGATATTTCAATAAAATGACGGGCTTAATACGTAGGTAGTTATATGCTTTATCTTTCTAATAACTGTTCATTTATACTGTAATAACGTCACAAATCAACAACTATTTCTTCTTCTTCAGCCTTGATCCGTTCACTGCTGGATATAGGACTCTTCCATTTTTCTCTACTCGTCTTTGTCTTGTCCCTTCCGCAACCAGGCCGTTCTAGCTATTTGGGCAATATCATCCGTCCATCTTTTAGGTGACCTCCCGATTCTTCCTTTCTTTGTCCAAGGTCTCCACTAAAGTATCGTGGACCTTCATAGGGTACTTCCCTGTCTTGCTATATGTCCAACTCATTGCTGTATCGGCAACTTTGGTTCGGTGTCTTATTTCTTATTTTGTCTCGGAGACTCACTCCATGGATCGTTGTGTGCTTTTTAGTTTATAGACACTTTTTGCTGTTAGGGAGAATCAAATACACGTTAAAGAAAACCAAAACTTCTTTTTTTCTCTTATAGATCTTTGTAATCTGTTTTCCAGAGGATTCCTCCTCCTGTGAAATGGATTCTTAGTTGTCCTTCCATCTCTTAGGAAGTCTTTCACGAGGGCGAGTCTCATGGGGCTGATTATGTAGTGCGATTAGGGAAGTCTAGTGGAGTCCATTCTTAGGACATTACCATACCAGTCCCACCTTCGCTGTTAACTCCATTTTATAATATCCTCAACCTCACATATTCACATAGCCTCATTACCGCACATAGAAATATATCGACTGAAGCAAAGATGGCAGTGCACAATGGAGTTCTAGTGCCAACCCTCTACTTTCGGTCGTTTGAACCCAATTACTGGTTACAATTTATTTTAGCTATTTATTGATTCTCATGACATGTGATAGGTAGCCAATCTATCGCCATTTTATTGTCACGTGAATTCTACACCAGGTCAAAGACAGTGTGACAATCACACTGCCATCGCCGGGAATTGAATCCGGGACCTTCGGTATGGAAGTCAGAGCTCTTACCACTCTGCCACGAAGGTCGACAAGGAGTTGGCAGAAGAAATATGAAAGTAGGATAGATGCTGTAGAAATGAGGTCACTAAGAAGAATATGCGGAAAAAAAATGTATGATAGAATATCTAAGTAAAAAAGGAATGTAAGGCAGATGAATGCGTAATAAATAAAATCAAGAAACGGTCACTAAGATGGTTTGGACATATGGAATGAATGGATGAGGGAAGAATGGTTAAAAAGATATATACAAGTAGTGTGAATGGAAAAAGATGTCAAGGAAGGCCAAGGAAGACATGGCATGACCAAATTAATCAATTACTGAAAGGCGACCATATTAAAAGTAGGAACAATCAATGAGCGTGCATGTCACGATGTGTGAATGTAGAAGATGTGCAAGAGTTATGTCAGGATAGAACAGTGGCAATCCATCCTCTCTGCCTACCCCTTTTCTTTTTTTAAGTTTATTTTCTCAAACGATATTACACACATTTATTATAGTTTAAGATATCTATTGAGAACAGGTAAAATATAATAAATATATAATACCAGGAATGCATGAGAGATGGTTCAACATTAGGAGTACAAGATACTCTCCAAAGTCAAGAATTTGTCTTCTGAACGTACTTTCACGAATATGAAAGACATCGATCTCTGAAGCTATCATGTTCAGCAGTTTGATTGCTCTCCCCACCTGCATCACCAGAGGTAGGTTGGTTCTGCATTCTGGGAGATAAAACAGTCTGCGCTGACACTGTCGAAGATAACCATCCGGAACATAAAGGTTAATAGCCTCCCAGATGACGGAATTTTCCTCTCGAGAAACGGCGTGATAGTTAGTTAGTTAGTTAGTCACATATCCAAAGTTTTCTCTGCACTGTGAGCTTGTGTTTGTTTTTATGTTTGTCTGGTTTGCTCTACATTCATACATCGTAACATGCACGCTCGTCAAATTTACTGATCTCGAATGTGGCTCCATTTCAGTATTGTTTTAAAATTTGTTCTAAATGAAAGCATCATCGCAGGAAAATTATGTCACAATGGAAAAATCGCCAACGGAGACGAATGTTCCAACGACTGAGTGTGATACAGACCGGAACGGTAGTATTTTTGTGCATTTATTTGTACAGCAGTTTATATCTATTTTAGTACTAGCGTTGATAACAATACCTTATTGGACGAGGCAAATTTTTGTTTTTGTTTTTAATGGACCAGAAATTTTTCTTTATATCTTCTTCCTCGTTGTAGACCTATGTGGTCTGTTCTCCAGAGTGTTGCTCCTCCTGTGAGGTAGACTCCCAGCTGCCCTTCCATCTTTTAGGTCTTCCACGAGGACCACGTTATTTATGAAAACAAATATCACCAGTGAATATAATAAAAAAAAAAATCATAAAAAAAACTAACTAACCATCACGCTGTCTCTCCGAAGGGGTAGGCAGAAAGAATGGACTGCCACACTTTTCCTTCCTGACATATTTCTCTCGCTTCCTCAACATTCATGCATCGTGTCATGCACGCGCGTCGATTTCTCTGACTCCTCACATGGCCACATTCAATATTTGATTAATTTGATTGTGCCACGCTTTCCTCGGTCTTCTTCATTCTTTCTTCATTCGTTCTTTCCATATGTCCAAACCATCTTAATGATCCTTTCGTTATTTTGTTCATAACACCATAATTCGCACTGCATTCACTTTTTATATTTAAATCATATATGATTTGATATTTCAATTTCAGTATCAGTGAAAGATCTGTCTTTGAAACTACACCTCTTATATCCCTTATAACTTTTAGACAGCTTTATTTAGGTGACTTTTATAAAAATAACCAAAAAACTTAAATATTTTATTTTTTAAACTACTGACTAGTTTTGCTTCAAGCGGAACTTTATCAGGGTAACAAAACAAATCTTATTAGGATAACAGCACAATCTTCATTATGATAACAACACAAACTTCATTAGGGTAAGAAAATAATATTCACCAGAGTAACGAATAGACCTAATCAGAGTAAAAAAACAATCCTCATCAGGGTAACAGACCAAACTTCATTAGGGTAACAAAATAATCTTCATCAGAGTGACAAAAGAACCATGATCCGAGTAACAAAACAAACTTTTTAAGTTTATTAACTGTTTAAATAAAAAAACTTTGTTATAAATATCACTAACTAACTAATTAACCATCACGCCGTCTCCCCGAAAGGGTAGGGAGAAAGAATGGACTGTCACACTTTAACCGATGCGACACTCCATCCTTCTCTTTTCACCCCGGGGGAGACGCGGTGTGATGGGTTGCGAACCTCATCTCCACTAATTGATAAAATTTTGACCCGACAGCTGTTTCGCTAACATAGCATCATCAGTTGAACAAAACTACCTTCTCCAGGGTAACAAAATAAACAGTTTGTTTTATAAACTAACTAACCATCATGCCATTTCCCCGGAGGGGTAGGCAGAGAGGATGGATCGCCACAATGCTCTGTCCTGGCATACCTCTCGGGCTTCATCTACATTCATACATCGTACCATGCACGCACGTCGATTATTCCGACTTCGAATGTGGCCGCCTTTTAGTAATTGATTAATTTAGTCATGCCATGTTTTCCTCGGTCGTCCTCGGCTTCTTTTTCCACTCA
Source organism: Lepidostoma basale (assembly GCA_022606425.2). Classification (NCBI taxonomy): domain Eukaryota; kingdom Metazoa; phylum Arthropoda; class Insecta; order Trichoptera; family Lepidostomatidae; genus Lepidostoma; species Lepidostoma basale. Next base: position 150,821 of record JAHDVF020001465.1, read on the forward strand.
CAGTGCTTGTGTACAACTTTTTAACCATTCTACTCTCATCCATTCGTTCCATATGTCCAAACCATTTCAGGGATCCTTTTTTATTTTATTCATGAAGCAGTCATCTGCCTTACATTTCTCTCTTATTTCATTGTTCGGTATTCTATCATACAACGTTTTCCCGCACATTCTTCTTAGTGATCTCATTTCTACGGCGTTTATCCTCCTTTCAGCCTTCTTTTGCCAGCTCCAAGCTTCACTTCCATTTTTTTAGCTGATATATTGATTCTCGTGACATGTGATAGGTAGCTAATCTATTGCCATTTTATTGTCACGAGAATTCTACACCAGACCAAAGACAGTGTGACAATCACACTGCCGGCGCCGGGAATCAAACCCGGAACCTTCGGTATGGTAGTCAAAGCTCTCACCACTCTGCCACGAAGGTCGCTACTTATTTATTTATTTATACATGATACACAAATGAGACATTACAAACGAAAAACACTTAGGCGACTCATTTAGACACAAAACGGTGTTACAAAGATAAGATAAAACAACATGAGACCAAAAAATCATACATATCAGAAGGAACCCAAATATGTCGACGTCAGTGAGGCAGTACTCTTTCCAGAATTTGCAATATTTTTTTTTATGAATACTGCCTCACTGACACTGAAAATGTCCAAATCCGAGATGATTAGATTCAGCGTCCGAATTGCTCTTCCTACTGGCATCACCAAAGGCAGGTTGGTTCTGCGTGACGGAGCAAAGAACAATTGATGTCGGCGCTGTCGCAGGTAGTTATCAGGAACAAAAAGACCTATTTGCTCCAGAACATAGGGGTTCTCAATAGAGCCCCGAATCAGTTTGAAAAAAAAGTTCGAGGGAGTTATACCCCAGCATACCCAAGAGAAATGCCGTTGGATAGAGCCAAGGATATACCCCGTACTCTCTCATGTAGAGGGCTCTCAAGAATTTCTTTTGAACCCTCTCCAACATGAGAGAATACTGAGCCTCACGAGGACTCCATATCACGGCACCTCCCTCGAGTCTGCTTCTGACTAAGGAGTTGTACAGAGTTCTAAGGACCCAGGTATCTCTGAAAACCCTAACAGTTCTAAGAACAAAACCCAGCATCTTTAACTTTAACTTCCATATATAGTTAGGAAAACAGTTTGTTTTATCACCCAAATAAAGCTCTGCTTGGAGCGAAAGCGATCAGTGGCCAAATAAAATGGTGTTAAAACAAAATATTTAATTGTTTCATTCATATCTATAAAAATTATTACTTCATTAATTGTTGCCATCGGTTAAAATGAAAGTCTTTATCACACAGGTCGCTATTATCAGCGAGTGCATTTAATAATCCCCAACACTTCTAGATTGATCTAAGTTATTACGTAACACTTATGAAGTGGTATATATATGGAGGCAGAGTGCCCGCGCTGATAAATCCACACCCGACGACATTGTTTTATCAACGCCGGGGAACCATATCTCTGGATTGTCTTTATTTATAGTCGCTTTCTTGGAATTCAGCTAATAATGCGGCAGCATTTACTTTGGAAATAAGAACTTCACGTTATGTTCTAGAGAAACACTGCATTTTAATCTCAACGTAAAAGTCCTTCAATGTATTCCAACAACAACAAACCATTACGTCATTTCTCCGTAGGGGTAGGCAGAGAGGATGGATCGCCACATTGTTCTATCCTGACATAACTCTCGCGTCTCTTCTACATCAACACATCGTGACATGCACGCTCGTCGATTGTTCCTACTTCGGTTGGATGGACGGAACGCATGGATGGAGAAAGAATGGTTAAGAATGTATACGTTAATGATGTAAATGGAGTACAGAGTCGAGGCAGACCAAGGAAAACATGGCATCACCAAATTAATAAAATTTTAAAGGAGGAGGAATCGACGTGCGTGTGCGACTCGTATGAATGTTGAGGAAGCTAGAGAGGTTTGTCAGGATAGAGTAGTGTAGCGGTCCATTCTCTCTGCGTACCCCTGCGGAGAACCACGTGATGGTTTGTTTGTTTGTTTCGTCAATTAGAGGTCTGTTATTTTGAGGTTTTACTCTACTTAAAATGCACCACTTATTCTATTATTTTATAAATATAATCATTAATATTAAATATTTAAAATGGAGTTTCATATATTGTTCAAGAAACAATAAATTAAATATCGTCTTTTGAAATTTTAAACCCGTAATTGATTGGTGATTTAATGCGAGTATATAAATCTACTTTTAAATTCTTTAGCCAAACCGGTTCTGTGAATATACATGAGACATATAACATCAATGCATAGTTAAAGATATCACGGGATTCCCAGTTTTTTCTTAGACACATTTCATTGACTCAATTTACATATTGTTGAATCATAGCATTCACTCTTGCAATGGAATTTACAATCGTGCATATACCATCGCTGGGTTTTATACATTCCACATTATGTTATAACAGTGTAATGAATATTAATTATCATTTTATTAAATCAGTACTACAGAGAGCCAGAGCCAATAGAGAGTTGTTGTTGAGTGTGAAAGTTAGAAAGGTCTCATATTTGGGTCATGTGCTAAGGGGAGAAAAATACCACCTCCTTCCACTGATATGATTCAATGATGAAGAATCTCGGAATCTTCTATGAGAGTAGGCTGACTTCTCTTGCACTTATCGAGAGGATTTGTTACATTGCACTGAGGATGTTGGGCTTCATCATTCGGACCGGAAGAGTTATCAGAGATCCCAATGTGCTCAGAGTCCTATACGACGCGTTGGTTCGGAGCAGACTCGAAAGTGGTTCTATGGAGTCCTAACGAGGCGAGATATTCTGTTATGCTGGATAAGGTTTAGTAAAAAATTCTGAGGTATCTCTACATGAGGGAGTATGGTAGTTATCCGTCGCTCTATCCCACGGCATTTCTTTTAGAAATGCTCGGAACCAATTCTTTACAGCTTTGAAGATATGGGCATCTCATAACCAATTTCTTTAAATTAATCAGGGGATATTTCGAGAACTCGGCCGTGCTAGAGGGTGTTAGTCTTTTTGTCCCTGATAGATTTCTCCGACAGCGACAGCACAGATTGTTTTACCAACCGGCCACCAGAACCAACTTGCCTCTAGTGACGCCGGTGGGAAGAGCAATTAATCTGCTGAACCCGGTCTCCTCGGAGATCTACGTCTTTCATATTAGTGAAGGTACGTTCAGGGGACAAATACTCTTGACTTTAGAAAGTATCTTGTCTTCCTAATTTCGAACCATCTCTAATGCGTTCCTGGTATTATGTTGTATTTTTATAATATTTTACCTGCACTCAATAGATGCCTTAAACATTTTGCTGTTTGTAATGTCTTGAGTTAATAAACTGATTTGATTTGATTTGAATAATATTCGCCTTTCATCCTTCAAACTACTAGAAAATCAATGTTTTCATTAACCCATTGGTTTCCTGACGCCTTTATCGGGTGACCTACTTCTAACAAAGTAAGAACAAATAAACAGTTTCCAGTTAGCTGATGGGTTAAATATTTGATTTGATTACGTTTTGAATTGTCGATGGTATAATGAATGTTCTAATTTTATAATTTTACGTGTTCTAACGGCATATTTGAATTTTGTTCCAGACGCGGATGCAGTCGATGGGAGTAGCGAAACAGACCACAGTATTAAGTACTCTCAGGCATATGGTACAGCATGAAGGATTCTTAAGGTGAGAACACCAACCTTTGGAAATTAGACAAATCATCCTATCCTCTTTGTTAATTCTTTCATAGATAAGGAGATATTGAATTAATCCACTATATTTTTCTTTGATAATCTTATAAACATGTATATAATTAAATGTCTATGTGTTTGTGCATCATTAATAATAATAATAATATAACTTTTAAATAGCTGTTTTTGTGATGTAATCACCTCAAGGGCGCATTAAGACGTGTTTTAAATCTAAAAATCTAAATGTGAACACTGCATCTGATATTTGCGATCGATTAGAAAGTATAATAGAACAAAATATGCATGTTTTGAATTGGGTATGAAATATGAAAAATATGGTTTAGATCTGAAGTCTGTCGGATCATTTATGCATCTGAGGTGTGAAGGAAGATTGTTCCAAGCTGATGGACCGGCTACCGCAAAGGCTCGATCCCCGAAATTTGTACTAGGGCAACGCTTGCCCAATACTAATCTTCCTATTGCCAAGGAGTTCACCGGGCGAAGTGTAGATTTCGTTGTATTTAGGCTGTCCGTTATACAGAGTTCGGATATATAACTTGAAGCCATTCCATGTAACGCTTTGAAGACTGTCCAGCAGAGTTTATATTGATTTTTTCTGGACTTTTAAGATTGATTGAATACTATGACTCTTCACATGTTCGACATTAAAAATTTTATTGGTTCAACGCCATGTTTTCATCGGTTTTTCATTCACAATGTTAACATGTACTTTCATAATTCTTCTTCTTCTTCCTCAGCCTATTCCCGTCCACTCCTGGACAATTTCTTCAGACTTATCAGGGGATTCTTTGAGAACTCCGTTATCTTGGAGGCTATCCATCTTTACGTTCTAGATGGTTATCTTCGACAGCGTCAGCACAGACTGTTTTATCTCCCAGCATGCAGAACCAACCTGCCTCTGGTGATGCCGGTGGGAAAGTACGTTCAGAAGACAAATACTCTTGACTTTGGAGAATATCTTGTATTCCTATTCTCGAACCATCTCTCATGTGTTCCTGGTATTATATATTTATTATGTTTTACCTGTTCTCAATAGATGCCTTAAACTAAAATTGTTGTTTGTAATATCTTTTGAGAAAATAAATTGATTTGATTTGATTTGACAAAGACCTCCTCCATTCGCTTCCATGTCGCTCTGTCTTGTGCAGACAGACTGCATCCAGTTATTCCGACGTGTCTTGTTCAGATCATCCTTCCACTGTAGTTACAGTCGCCCTGCATTTCTCTTTGCTGTCTACGGTCTCCAAGTCAGCAGTCTTCTTGTCCACTTTTCGTCTGAACTTCTGGCTACGTGACCTGCCGATTGCCATTTTAGAGCGCCACCCGGTGGATGATATCAGTGACCTTTTTTTTTCTCTCACCGTATCGTTTCTGACTCTGTCTCTTAGGCTTATTCCTAACATGGCTCTTTGGGTCACTCGTAGTTTCTCGGCACTTTGTTTGGACAATGTTACAGTTTCAAGATCATAAGTACCAACTGGCAGAACACAGGCTTCATAGACTTTTCGTTTCAGGTTGACCATTCATAATTAATTCTTTCCATTTGTCCAAACTATTTTTATGAACCTTTCATTATTTTATCTGCACTGTATTGACTTATATTCAGACTTTTGATCGAAGAGACTTGGGTTCAAGAATGGTCACAACCAGATTCCTTCTCCATATAAATAATGGTCTATTTCAGCTCGCTTTGGAGATTTTATAATAAATTTTAACAACAACAACAAACCATCACGCCGTTTCCCCGCAGGGGTAGGCAGAGAGAATGGACCGCCACACTACTCTATCCTGGCAAACCTCTCTAGCTTCCTCCACATTCATACAACGAGTCATACACGCACGTCGATTCCTCCGACTTCTAACATGACCAACCTTTAAATTTGATTAATTTGGTCATGCCATGTTTTCCTCGGTCTGCCTCGACTTCGTACCCCATTTACATCATTAACGTATACTTTCTTAACTATTCTTTCTCCATCCATGCGTTCCATATGTCCGAACCAACGCAGCGATCCTTTCATAATTTTGTTCATTATACCTTCTTCCGCTCTACATTCCTTTCTTATATCAGCATTTGAGATTCTGTCGTATATCGTTCTACCACACTACGTTCTATCTTCTGAGATGAGGTCTTAGGGACCTCATCTCTACCGCATTTATTCTACTCTCATCCTTCTTCTGCCAGTTCCATGCTTCGCTTCCATACATTAGGGTTGGGACCAGAACTCCATTGTGAACGGCCGTTTTCGCTTTCATTGATAAATTCTTGTTTCCAATAACTATTTTTAAAGCTCCATTCACTTTGTTACCCGCACCAACCCTTCTTTCGACGTCACTATCCGTTCGGCCATCTGCTGTGAACATGCTACCTAAATACACAAATTCCCTCACCTGTTCCAAGTTCTCTTCGTTCACACTTATATTACAAACTGTCATTTGCTCTTCCCTTTCGAAAACCATCACCTTTGACTTTCCGACATTCATCATTAAATCATTTGACTTGCATACCTCATACATTCTCGACACCAAGACTTGTAATTCGTCCGCACTATCCGCAACGAGAACGGCATCGTCCGCGTAAAGCAGACAGTTTACAGACAGATAAATTTTAATATTATTGATTTAAATAAATCCTTGCTGCTAGTTAATCTTACAGTGCTCAATGATGCATATATGAATCAAACAAAGTTTTTTAACTCTTAACGGACATAAGTCACATCTGACGTGACAACAGAACTTTGTCGCTGCGGTCGTATGGCACATGTGAGGTGACACGATGAATCATGTTGAATCATTTTGTCTGTGGAATCTGCGTGTGATTACTTTGCCAGTTGAATATTACCAATGGGACGATTAAAATGAAATATTGATAAAATTATAAATACAAAAGATATAAATGCTCTTCAGATAAGGGTTAATATATCCAAACATAAGACTAATGCTCTGTTATGATAAATGACTCAACCTTTTACTTCAATGTGAGATACAAAAGTCTCGAAATTTTGTTCTTCTTCTTCACTTTTGGTAGACTTAGGAGTCTGTTATTTTAGGTGGGTCTTCTTGAGACGCTGAACTCCAGCTTTCTCTCCACTGTTTCGGGGGTCTTCCTATGTATGGTATCCTATTTGAGCTCATTCTTTCTACATGTTGATGCCAGTATCGCCATCTTTGACGTCCCCATCTAACCACATCTTCGACCTCGCAGATTTCTCGGATTGCTGTATTCCTAACTCGATCACGTAGGGTCTTGCCAGCTATAGGGCGGAGTGTTTTCATCTCGGTTGTCCTGAGCATGATCTTTGTCTTGACAGTGTCTGCCCTCGATTCAATGCCATATGTGAGGATTGGTCGCACACAGGTCTTATAGATGCATACCTTGCTGTCAGTCCTCATGTCCTTGTTTCTCCATGACATCTTTCAGGCAGCTTGCAACCGTTGCAGCCTTATCTACCTGAAATTTTGTTATCTGAGAAAAATGCAATGCTGTTTTGCGTTTCAACATATTCAAAATTTTGAATAATCTTTTAAACTTTGCATCACAACGGTACCTCATCCTTCTTCTGTCAGGGTTGGAACCAGAACTCCATGGCTCGGAACCCGTGGCTCTTTCCGACTGAATTCTTGCTAGGTATGCTAAGCTACCAATCATTGGAGAGGAGGAGGAACATTCACTTGGGAGTTCACTTCTTTCAGCTGATTGGCGGCCGTATACAGAACTCGGATGTCCTGAGTGATGTAGGTCTATTTGTCCCTGATAATTACCTTCGTCAAAGACAGCACAGATTGTTTTATTTGCCACGCTGCAGAACCAACCTGCCAATGGTTATGCCTGTGGGTAGGGCAATCTTATTGCTTAATCGGATCGCCTCGGAGGTCGACATATTTCGTGATAGTGTGAGTTGCCTCAGGGATGCAATATCAATGTTATGATTTTTTCTTATTCTTAAGCTTAATATTTATTTATTTTTAATGTTTTCTTTTTATAATGTAATTGCAAACGATTTGGAAATGTGTATGTCTGTAATGTTTGTGATTTTTATCAAAATAAATGAAATGAAATTGTGAACGGCCATTTTCGCTTTCATTGATATTTTTTTTTAAATTAAAGGTTAAATTTCAGATTAAAAAAAAGAACGGAAGAGCTATGGATTTAAATCGATTTTTGACATGCTCCATTCTGTCGTATGGCTAACAATATTTTTGTTAGGGTTATTTGCTGTTGTCAAGGCCGCCGCCTTGAACTCGAAAATCGAAATTCAAACGCCGCCACTTCGGACGCGTTCGTGCCCTCGCACGTGACACGACCTTCCGCTCTGTATCGCAGGGCGCGCAGTCTAGACGTGACTACGGTTCTGCAATGATGCCAGTCGATCGAATTACATCATCGTAAAATGACAGGAGCGGGGGAAACTGCATGTATAGTCGCGTGCTAAGGACGCGGAAATGAAGCGCTATTAGAGTTATGTAATTCATGGAATAATTGAATGTGAATAAAAAAATACATTTGTAAGAAAAGTCAACAAAGCATGTTTGCAATAATTATCGTACAACGTTAGTCATACGATATAAATTTGTTGCACAATATTTATACAAACATATATTAACATTTATAGGAATAGCCATTAGAGCTTTTTTGAAAATAGGATTTTATAACTAACTAACCATCTTGCCGTCTCCCCGAAGGGGTAGGCAGAAAGAATGGACTGCCACACTTTTCTTTCCTGACATATTTCTCAATTCGCTTCCTCAACATTCATGCATCGTGTCATGCACGCGCGTCGATTTCTCTGACTCCTCACATGGCCGACATTCGATATTTGATTTATTTGATCGTGCCACGTTTTCCTCGGTCTTCCTCTATTTCTGGTTCCATTTACATCATTAACGTATAATTTTTTTACCATTCTTTCTTCATTCATTCTTTCCATATGTCCAATTTCCTTTCATTATTTTGTTCATGACACCATCATTCGCACCGCATTCACTTCTTATATTTTCATTCGGCACTATTATATAATAATAATAATAATAATAATAATAAATTGGATAATTTATAAAGCGCCATTTTTATGAATTGCTCATCTCAAGGGCGCTGTAGAAGATGCTCCGTTTTATCAACTTGATAATAATAATAATAATAATGATAAAAAATATATATAAACATATTTAGTATGAGGGCTGCACCCGACGAAATCGATCAGCCCTTCCTGTCAGGAAATGATAATTTGAAAAGGTGCGTTTTGAGTCTCGATCTAAACTCTGATTGATTCTCAATGCACTTAAGGTCTGCTGGAAGACTGTTCCAGGCTGAAGGGCCGGCTACCGCGAAGGCTCGGTCGCCAAAGTTTGTGCTTGGACAGCGTTTTGGCACAGTCAATCTACCGATCGCAGAAGACTTAGCTGATCGCAATGTAGACTGTCTAGCATTCAGGTTCTCGTTGATGCAGAGTTCAGATATATAAGCTGGTGCCATTCCATGCAACGCCTTATAGACCGTCCAGCAGAACTTGTATTGTATCCTTTCTGGACATTTCAGCCAGTAGAGCTCCTATACAGAGTATCCACACATTCGTCTAAGAGATCTATCGAAACAGGATTTTATTTGCGATAATAATAATATGGTAACTTTTAAAGCGCCGTTTTTGTGAAGTACGAAGCCCGACTCCGTGAAATGAAGTAAGGAGTCGGGGTCGACTGAGGATAACACGGCATGACCAAATTTATCAAATTTTAAAGGTTGGTCATGTTAAAATTCGGAAGAAACAACGAGCGTGTATGACTCGTTGTATGAATGTAAAGGAATCTAGAGAGAGTCAGGATAGAGTAGTGTGGCGGTCAATTCTCTCTGCGGGGAAACGGCGTGATGGTTTGTTTGTTAGTTTAAAAAAAATGTTATCAATTGCAAAATTGAATATGGGGAAAATATTAATAAGCTGTTTTATGTATGAAAAGTATGTTTAGAGGTTTGGGGCAGGCAACAAAGTGAAAGGTGCACTTAATGTTGTCATCGCAGACAAAATCCTATCCAAAAAAGCTAAGATGTCAGTGTATAATGGTGTTTTTGTACCGACCCTTTTTTTAATTTTTAAAAAATAATTTAATTTAAATTACTAAAACACATAATTTTAACATCACGTGTATCGTTGATGGACGCTATTCTTCTTCTTTTTTTTTGTATACAACAGGTCGTTTGAACCCATTTACTGTACACAATTAATTTTTAGCTATTATATTGATTCTCATGACATGTGCTAGGTAGCCAGTCTATCGCCATTTTATTGTCACGTGAATTCTACACCAGACTAAAGACAATCACACTGCCATCGCCGGGAATCGAACCTGGGGCCTTTGGTATGGAAGTCAGAGCTCTTACCACTCTGCCACGAAGGTCGACTGTATGTACTTATGTATGAAAGTGAGACGTAACTGGTAAATAAAGGATGAAAATAGAATAAATGTAGGAAAAATGAGATATCTTAGACGGGTGTTTGTAAATCTTCATATGATTGTGTCAAATGCAATTGTAAAAAGTGAATGCAGTGCGAATGAAAGTGTTATGGATAAAACAATGAAAAGATCATTTAGATGGTTTAGACACAGGGAAATAATGAATGAAGAAAGAATCATAAATAACGTATATGTAAACGAAGTATAAACGGATCTAGAAATAGAGGAAGTAAAAGGAAAACGTGGTACTATCAAATTACTCAAATATTAAATGTCGGCCACGTGAGGAGTCGGAGAAATCGGCGTGCATGTATGACACCATGTATGAATGTTGAAGAAGCGAGAGATGTATGTCTGGAAAGAACAGTGTACCGGCCCATTCTTTCTGACTGCCCCTCTGGAGACGGCGTGATGGTTAATTAGTTGAATTTCGGCCACATGAGGAGTCGGAGAAATCGACGTGGGTGGATGACACGACGTATGAATGTTGAAAAAGCGAAAGATGTATGTCTGGAAAGAACAGTGTAGCGGCCCATTCTCTCTGCCTGCCTCTCTGAGAGACGGCAGGATGGTTAGTTAGTTGAATTTCGGCTATGTGAGGAGTCGGAGAAATCGACGTGCGTGCATGACACGATGCACGAATGTTGAGGAAACTAGAAAAGTATGTCAGGAAAGAACAATGTGGAGGTCCATTCTTTCTGACCACCCCTACGGTTAGACGGCGTGATGGTTAGGTAGGTTTTTTAAGATTATTATACCTCGAATTCTTTTGCAACGATAATCTTAACTTGAAACTCCGACAAAGAATGATTAAATGTTATATATGGTCTGTTGTACTATATGGCTGCGAAACCTGGACTCTAAAAGTGAATGTAATGAACCAGTTGGAGACGTTCGAGATGTGGATATACCGCAGAATGCTCCGTAATCCGTAGACCGATAGGGTCAGTAATGCAGACGTACTACAGAGAGCCAGAGCCAATTGAGAGCTGTTGTCGAGTGTGAAAATTAGAAAGGTCTCATATTTGGGTCATGTGCTGAGGGAAGAAAAATACCACCTCCTTCGACTGATATGAATATTATTATTATTTTTGTTGAATCGTTCATTACACCATGACAGCACAAGCCAAATCGATATAAAGGGTATTATAGCTATCATAGTGATTCTCGTGACATGTGATCTATCGCCATTTTATTGTTACGTGAATTGTACACCAGACCAAAGACAGTGTGACAATCACACTGCCCTCGCCGGGAATCGAACCCAGAACCTTCGGGGTGGCAGTCAATGCACTAACCACTCGGCCACGAAGAACGCAATATGTAAAGTGGAGGGACGTCGGGGAATTTGTAGAAGGCAGCTGTCCTGGCTGCGGAACATAAAATAGTGGACAGGAATTACAAGAGTCCAGAAACTGTTCCGAGTGGCGCAGGACATAGATGCCCTTGCTGCAGTGATTGTCAACGTTGGGGGGACCTGATACGGCACCGAAATAAGAAGATTCCTCGAATATGAAGTGTGTTAGAAAAAAACAGTAACCATTTTTTTAATGAATGGTAAATACTCTTATAAATGCACCTCAATGATTGAATTTCGTTTCACACAGTCATGCTGAGTATTTTTATATATATTATGTATGTTTTTATTTTATTATTTAATGACACGGTTAAATAATTGATAATTTACTATATGGCGCTCACAATCGTCGGGTTGAATTGCACAACGAAACAGCGGCCCAATCTATATACGTATCGTAAATAAATTGAAATATAAAATACGAGTACAAATGCATAACGATGATTAAGCACTTTTGGTGCTCTATCAATAATGGATTCCCTCTCTTGTGATTCACGCCTTTTTATTGTTAGGGACGTTTTTTGTTGTTTAATTTTATGTTCTGTCAGATATTTGTATACTTACATATTTATATAATATTATATATTTTTGGTAATGTTATTAACATATTTTTAAAGTCATATATACTTGCTTAAAATATTGTTTATGAATGTCATTAAATATTATTTATTGTTTCCTGAACAATGATTTTACTTTTTCTTCTAATCACGCTATAACTTTGTGTTTTAGATGTTTAATGTTTCTTTTTTATATATACTTTGAATACAACACTCACTTTATTAAAAAATACCAAACATATTTCGGACTAACCAGTCCTTCATCAGTGATTTTATATAAATATAAATATTTAAAATTGATTACAAATATGGCCAGTTTTGACAGATGTTATCATCTCATATTAACATCTGTCAAAACTGACAATATTTGTAAACAATTTTATAATATTTTAAATATTTATATTTATATAATATCACTGATGAAGGGCTGGTTAGTCCGAGACATGACAAACGGGCCAGAAGCTCCAGGAGCTCAGATAGGAAAAAAAAAAAAAAAAACCATCACGCCGTTTCCCCGCAGGGGTAGGCAGAGAGAATGAACCGCCACACTACTCTATCCTGGCACACCTCTCTAGCTTCCTCCACATTCATACATCGAGTCATACACGCACGTCGATTCTTCCGGCTTCTGACATGACCAACTTTTAATATTTGATTAATTTGGTCATGCCATGTTTTCCTCGGTCTACCTCGACTCCTTACTCCATTTACATTGTTAACGTATACTTTTTTAACCATTCTTTCTTCACCCATGCGCTCCATATGTCCGAACCAACGAAGCGAACCTTTCATAATTTTGTTCATAATACCTTCTTTCGCTCTACACTCTTTCCTAATATCAGCATTTGAGATTCTGTCGTACATCGTTCTACCACACATACGTCTTAGGGACCTCATCTCTACCGCATTTATTCTGCTCTCATCTTTCTTCTGCCAGTTCCATGCTTCGCTTCCATACATAAGGGTTGGAACCAGAACTCCATTGTGAACGGCCATTTTCGCTTTCATTGATAAATTCTTGTTTCCAATAACTACTTTTAAAGCTCCATTCACTTTGTTACCCGCACCAACCCTTCTTTCAATATCACTGTCCGTTCGGCCATCCGCTGTGAACATGCTACCTAAATACACAAATTCGCTCACCTGTTCCAAGTTCTCTTCATTTACACTTATATTACAAACTGTCATTTGCTCTTCCCTTTCAAAAACTAACACCTTTGACTTTCCGACATTCATCATTAAATCGTTCGACTTGCATACCTCATACATTCTCGACACCAAGACTTGTAATTCGTCCGCACTATCCGCAACGAGAACGGCGTCGTCCGCGTAAAGCAGACAGTTTACAGACAGATCACTCATCTTTCTCAGTTTACAGACAGATCACTCATCATCTCAGATAGGAAGTTCTTATTTATCCACCCTATAGTTCGGACCTGGCACCAAGTGACTACCACCTGTTCCTGTTTATGGCCAACGCGCTTGGGGATACAAATTTGGCCTTATTAGAGGCCTGTGAAAATTGTTTGTCCGAGTTTTTGCCAATAGGGACAAGGGCTTCTACGAGAGGGGCATTATGAAGTTGGATTGTCGTTGGCAACAAGTCATCAAACAGAACGGCGCATATTTGACTTAAATCGGATGATTGTAACACTTTTTATAAAGCATTATATATAAGGTTCCCACCACCACCCGAGACTGTTATAGGACGCAGCGACGCCCTTTCGTCAGTCTCGCTGCACTATCTAGGCCTGTTCCTTGTCCATCCGGGACTTACGTTAATTTAATTTAGCCTTTTCTTGTCATCAATCAAAAGGGTGACAGACCACATTTAATCTATTCTTTTAACCTTATATATCTCCCGCGCGGCCTCACATCTCTTTATTATGAAATAAAATCAGAAGTAAATATTATATAAAGCACACCTTAAATTAGTAAAAAAAAAAACAACACATTAAAATGATATAAAACACACATTAATTCACAATACACAATAGGACAAATATATAACAAACTAAATTTTAAAACAAGAAGAAGATGGTGTATGAGAGAGGCGGGAAGATGTTAAGTAAGAATGAATAAATTGGGATGGGATGGATAGAGGACAGGTTTTAGAAAGAGCAGAAATTAATTAAAAAAAACAGTATTTATAAAAGACACATTATAAACAGAAAAGTATATCAGAACACACCCACCAAGGGGCAGTAAAGCATTGAAATAAAGCGAAAAATACGAAATTACTATTTCTTCAACTTAATATTATGATGAACTGTGACTATCTGTCTGAGCTGTTAATGTAGCCAATCGCAATTCGAGACTATTTTTTACTGCAAATGAAGCCACCCGCACAATGAGGGTTAAACAGTGGATGAGAAAGAAGTGGAAACGTTTGGAAGAGGCCTATATAACCTTTACCCCTCCCGCAATCAATGCGGATAAAAAAAATCCTCCCCGATAGCCCACTACGTACTCCGCCAAACAAAATGGTCTCACGCAGGATGCTATCTCCTACCACAACTCCATCCAGGCACTGTTCCTCTTATCTTCCCATCGGGAACAGACTTTTTTTATAAATACAATCCCGACCCTAACTGGTCTTCCATTCCTTGACAATAATGTAAGACTTTATCATAAACCCTAAATCCCCCCTCGCCCTCTTTCGGAGGGACACTCCGGGCCACACATTTAGCCCCATCATAAAACAATTACCAAATCACATTCCAACCATGTTTCCTACAGACGTAAGAGGAATAGCCATTAGAGCTGAACCTCTGTAAGCCAGAAGATCCAAGTCCAAGTATATAAATTTGTGAAGATATCAAATCTGTGGAAGTAGAAGAAGCGAGACAAAACGCGCTGATGACTCTTTCCAAAATATTAGATAATTGATTTGGGTTAATTTTTATTTTTAAATCAAATAATTAGGTGAGTGTGCCGTAATCTCTCGACCGCAAAGACAATGCATTATTTGAATTACCGAAACAATTTACAAATCTTATTAATCATAATACACGCAACACTTTGTTTGATAGGATCAAATCTTTTTACAATAGCTAATTTTATATGCTTAAGAATAATTGTATAATTCGTTTATACATTGTTCGATCTGACGATAAATAATTAAAATGAAATTAAAATATCAACTGAACAAAAGAAAATCTAAAATATATAAGATAATCAAATGATTTTACTGAAATCTCTTGATGGAAGTTCATTTTAAATAATAATTAAATAAAACGATGTTTTTTTTTAAACTACTTCCACTTTTGTCTTTATTTCGACAGCGACCATTTTCGCCAGGCTCGCTGGCATCGACAGACTGGCCCAGCCAGCGAGCCTGGCGAAACCGGTCGCTGTCGAAATAAAGACAAAAGTGGAAGTAATTATAAAAAATAAAAAAACAGTGCTTTATTTAATTGATATTTAAAATGAACTTCCATCAAGAGGTTTCAGTCAAATCATTTGATTATCTTATAATAAAGTGTTGTGATAAAAAAATATCGTTTTATTTAATTATTATTTAAAATATATAATAAAAAATAATTGAAATTTTAATAGAGCCAAGCATGTAATCTAATTTTATTATCAATTAGAAATAATAATCTGTGCAAACGAATATATCACCGACCTTTGTGGCCGAGTGGTAAATGCTTTGATCGTAAGGCCCGGGTTCGATTCCCGGCGATGGCAGTATGATTGTCACACGTCTGGTGTAGAATTCACGTGACAATAAAATGGCCGGCTAATTACAGAAAATACCCCTAAGTACGACGTCGGCTGTTATTCTGGGGTAGGCCTCTCTGTCCTGTGCCAGTCGGAACAACTTCACCACCCTCTGAATTCCGGTCCACTATTTGATGATATCCAGCCTGGACAACTGGGGTCTTCCCACACCGCGTCTTCACCAATCTCCCCTTTCATGGTGAGGTGCAGCAGACCGTATTTCTCGTTGCGGAGAATTCGTCCCAAATATGCAATCTTTCTATAAAAAATGACAAAATAAACAATGGATCGAAACAAGGCGTTTTCCGTGTACTGGAAACATACAATGGGCATTCTAAAGCGCTTACCCAGAAGCGATCGTTATAAGGAATTATTTCATGAACAATGATGTAAAACACATTACAAATAAAGTCAAAGCCGCGTCAAGACCAATCTCAGCCCTCTACCCAATGCTAGCTAGAAACAGTAAACTAAGCACCGACAATAAACTCCTGATATACAAAACGGTCATAAGGCCGATCTTCACTTATGCAGCCCCAATCGGGGGCTATGCAGCTTCGAGTCACATACGAAAACTCCAAATCCTGAAAAATAAGGCTATCCGTTTATCGCTTGGTGCGCCTTCATGGACCAGGATCACACAACTGCACCTAGAATCGGGAATCCCGATGATAGACGAATTCATTCTGAAACTTGCCGAACGTTTTTCATTTCATTTTTTTTCATTTTCATTTAATTTATTTTGCTAATAATCACAAACATTACAGACATACAATTCCAAATCGTTTGCAACTACATTATAAAAAGAGAAGCATTAAAAAAATAAAAATTAAACTTAAGTATAAGAAAAAAATCCTAACATTGATATTGCATCCCTGAGACAACT
Organism: Lepidostoma basale; assembly: GCA_022606425.2. Classification (NCBI taxonomy): domain Eukaryota; kingdom Metazoa; phylum Arthropoda; class Insecta; order Trichoptera; family Lepidostomatidae; genus Lepidostoma; species Lepidostoma basale. The sequence continues at coordinate 167,521 of JAHDVF020001465.1, forward strand.
CACACTATCACGAAATATGTCGACCTCCGAGGCGATCCGATTAAGCAATAAGATTGCCCTACCCACAAAGGAATCCCTTCACATTCTAACCCCACAATAAAAGATCTCTCAAATTACGACCCAAACACCTCCAGCCGCCACAAGCGCCCAAAATCGATCCTCCTTCAGAGGAACACTCCGGGCCACACAAATCATGCCTCCGCATAAACTAACAACCCACAAATCACCTTCCTATCAGACGTAGGGGGAATAGCCACATGAGCTGAACCTCTGTAAGCCAGAAGATCCAAGTCCAAGTCCATATTAAATATATCTAGGAAACACCAAGTTTTTTTTAGATCTAGGGAAATCCATTTATAATAATTTGTCTTTTTCGACTGACGTTTCGGAGATCGTTGCATTCTTCATCTTCAGGGTAGTAATGACTATGATGAACAACTAACTAACTTATCTCCCTGAAGATGGAGACTGCAACGATATCTGAAACATACTTTTGACAACAATATATAATATCACTGATGAAGGGCTGGTTAGTCCGAGACATGACAAACGGGCCAGAAGCTCCAGGAGCTCGGATGGGAAGTTCTTATTTATCCACCCTATAGTTCGGACCTGGCACCAAGTGACTACCACCTGTTCCTGTTTACTTATCTCCCTGAAGATGGAGACTGCAACGATATCTGAAACATACTTTTGACAGCAATGTTTTTTTTTTTTTAATTATAATAACTACTTCCACTTGGTGTCTTTATTTCGACAGTGACCGGTTTCGCCAGGTCGACAGACTGGTGACACTGTTATAAGCTTACTCCGTTATATATAAAACGTACAGATCAGGGGCAGTAAACAATATTCTATACAAAAAGCTAAGTCTTCTGCGATCGGTAGATTGACTGTGCCAAAACGCTGTCCTAGCACAAACTTTGGCGACCGAGCCTTCGCGGTAGCCGGCCCTTCAGCCTGGAACAATATTCCAGCAAACCTCAAGTGCATAGAGAATCAGTCAGAGTTTAGATCGAGATTCAAAACGCATCTTTTTAAATTATCCTTTCCTGATAAGAAGGGTTGATCGGCTACGTCAGGTGCAGCCCTCATACTAAATATATATATTTTTAACTAGTTCATAAAACGGAGCATTTTCTACAGCGCCCTTGAGATGACTAATTCATAAAAATGGCGCTCTATAAATTATACAATTTATTATTATACTAAAAATAAAATTAAAATCTTCTTCTTCTTCTTCTTCTTCCTTATTGTAGACCTATGTGGTCTGTTCTCCAGAGTGTTGCTCATCCTGTGAGGTAGATTCCCAGCTGTCCTTCCATCTTTTAGGAGGTCTTCCACGAGGACGAGTCCCATGAGGTTGATTATGCAATGCAATATAGGGGAGTCTGGCGGTGTCCATTCTTTGAACATGACCGTACCAATCCCTTTTTTCGCTGTCTGCTCCATCTTATAATATCCTCAACCTCACATATCTCTCTTATTCTGGTGTTCCTCACGCGATCCCTCAGTGTCTTGCCTGCTATCGTCCTCAGTTTCTGAAGTCCTTGTTTGGTCCTTACTGTGTCTGCCCTTGCTTCGACGCCATATGTTATTATTGGTCTTAAATTAAAATAATTATGAAAAATTTAAAAACAGGTCACTGTCGAAATAAAGGCAGCAAGTGAAGTAGTTAATAAAAAAATGTCATCTGCATATCTGATATTATGATGACTTCTCCATTGACCTTCACACCGAGATTTGTATCAGTCAACGTTTCTTTAACCCTCCGTTCCTTGTGATGGGTATCTTCTACACGTTGCTTCTAATAATTATCTATATCTTTATAAATATAATAAATACAAGGTAGATTTTAGGTATTCCTCCATAATATATTTACGAATTGATTAAAAAAATAATATTAACAATAATCAAAATTTATCGGGTACGTCTGAGATATTTTGTGAAATCGGAAACGAAATTCGTAGCGCTGAGTGCGCGACACTATATTCGCATCTCACTCTTGCATACTTCACTGTGGAAGCGCGAGGAGCTTGATGTTCTCACTGTCCGGCAGTAGCTCTCGGGCTTGCAACCATAGTGGGCCCTATGCACGTCCCGTGAGTGTTGCCAGGTGTTTTTTTTAATGTTTTTAGAAAATAAATCTCAATTATTATAATTTTTGACTTCAATTGAAGACTACAGGGGAAAAACAAGGAATGTCAGTAGAATGTTAATTTGAATAAATTGAGAATAAAGCTAATCAAAGTCTATAAATTTCTTAGCAATTAGCAATCGATTATCTGGCCATAGTCGATGACTCACATGATTTATGAATATGAAAATTTTACTGTGGATAGATACGAGTACGTACAAATGCCGCTAGATGGCATTATTACATTTATTTTGAAATTTAACTGACATTCCTTGTTTTTCCCCTGTAGTCTTCAATTATAATTAATTAAGGGGATTAGCTATGAATGTTCTTATTTTTCCGATTTAAAATCGCTAATTTTTGATTGGGTACTGACTACCCAACACAGGAACGCGCGTTTTTATTTTAGCACCGAAAGGGAAAGGTTAAAGACCAAGTCAGAGTACATATTAAATAAAATTGGTGAGAGAACAAACAAATAATGGTTCTTAATTCTATTTTTGAATGTGAAAGTTTCGCGGCCATTTTGTAGACGGCCGAACGTTAATTTGAATTTAATATTTGATTAGTACAAGTGTTTGTAATGACTTGTGGATTTCGGGGAAGTTCTTGTGAAGTGTATTGTTTTGTTGGAAATTCTAGAGGTTTTGAAGTTAATTTACAAAGGCACGGCTACTCGATGACAAGTGTGAAAGATAAGGGATTGCCCCCACTTTCTTATACTCCGTTCGCTGAAACAGTTGAATTGCCAGCTTACATAAAAGAAATATTCTATTAAAAAAAACTAAAATGGCAGTACACGATGACATGACCAACCTTTAAAATTTGATTAATTTGGTCATGCCATGTTTTCCTCGGTCTGCCTCGACTTCGTACCCCATTTACATCATTAACGTATACTTTCTTAACCACTCTTTCTCCATCCATGCGTTCCATATGTCTGAACCAACGGAGCGATCCTTTCATAATTTTGTTCATAATACCTTCTTCCGCTCTACATTCCTTTCTTATATGAGTATTTGAGATTCTGTCGTATATCGTTCTACCACACATACGTCTTAGGGACCTCATCTCTACCGCATTTATTCTGCTCTCATCCTTCTTCTGCCAGTTCCATGCTTTGCTTCCATACATTAGGGTTGGGACCAGAACTCCATTGTGAACGGCCGTTTTCGCTTTCATTGATAAATTCTATAATAATAAGGTGGAGACCATGGGAAAATAGGAGAAGCGTCGGCAGGCCGCAAAAAATGTGGACCGACGACATTGCTGTCGTTGGGGGGAAAATGTGGCTGCAGCTGGCAGAAAATAGAGACGAGTGGAAAAGAAGGGAAGAGGCCTATGTCCAGCAGTGGACCGATGAAGGCTGACGAAGAAGAAGTTGTGAACACGAGTCGATTTCTCCGACTTCTCGAGTGGCTGACATTTAATATTTGATTGATTTGATCGTGTTCATTTATAAATCACTCATTTCGAAATGTGTAGCGATTGCACAGTACCGTAACGCGCGCCTTTTTTTTAAATCCGTAACAAGGAAAAGAGTAAGGCACCAGACGCACGATAGTGGAATTGAAATCACACGCGTGCATTAAACAGGTGTGACAGACACGTAGAAGAACAAACATATACCCCTTCAATAATCATTAACCACTTCAATACCGTAAGGCCACTGGTGGCCGCTACGTAGGCGCACCATCAATACCGTAAGGCCACTTTGCATTAAAAATGATTCCAGTAGGAATTTAAACATTTTTTTTGTGTGGCTAGCGACATCTATACACTATCTCTGCAAGAAAAATGAACCTTCTGACGTTGGTCGATTTTTTGATTTTTGTAGAAGTCGAGCACTAGGGATACCCCTTATGGTGAGATTGATATAAAGGATCAAAAGGATATCACTTGAAAGAATTAAATTTCACGTGATAATTGACATGAACTGATACAACATACTTTGATTTTTTAATGTTTGCTTTCAATAAATATATATTTTATAACTAACTAACTAACTAACCATCACGCCGTCTCCCCAAAGGGGTAGGCAGAAAGAATGGACTGCAACACTTTTCTTTCCTGGCATATTTCTCTCGCTTCCTCAACATTCGAATACGATTCGAATTCGAGTACGCGCGTCGATTTCTCTGACTCCTCACATGGCCGATATTCAATATTTGATTTATTTGATCGTGCCACGTTTTCCTATATTTTTTATAAAAATGTAAAATTCATATTTATTAATGCTTGTGACAACCCCGAAAGAAAAATCAAATATACGAAATTTCGAAAATGCAATTTGAAAATTTTAAACTTGATATATCATTTTATAGGTAAACTTTTATAACTAATTAACTAACTAACCATCACGCCGTCTCCCCGAAAGGGTAGGCAGAAAGAATGGACTGCCACACTTTAATCGATGCGGCACTCCATCCTTCTCTTTTCGGCATCGCGAGAGAGAACTTATAAACTTTTATAGGTAAACATAATGCATAAAATCCATTAGACCTATTTTTTTAAAATATTAAAAACATAGGGTATATGAGTGTTCCTAAGCTTAAAACATCACGGAACTAAAAGGGTTAAAAATAAAAAAATGAAAAAAAAATAAAAACTCGTTTTTTATAAATAAATTTTATATCCTGAACATACCATATATACTCGTATATATACCCTCTATAAAAGCCATTTCGGGTCCAAAATGGGTCTGAATATTGATACTATGGTGCATAATGTGAAAAAAAACATTAGAAATATCATAATTTTTTTATGATGATTGATGAAGAAATTAGAATCATCTCAGCTGCCTTTGTCTCGCTTCCACATACCATAAATCGTATTTATTTTCGCCCGAGTATATTCGGGAGTGATCTTTTCTGCCCGAGTTATCTCGGGTGTGCGAATTTTCGCATATAATTATCGCCCGAGTATACTCGGGCTTGATACTTAAGCGGTTAATGATATAATTAACTACTTCATGTCTCTAAGCAAATACATTTTAATATCAGTTAAAATTCAACGGAAATTTCTATTGTCAGTAGCACGTTTTTATTGAGATAAGATTGTTGGAAAACATAACAGGCGCAAAGCAAATAGCATTCGAAACTTCATCCATCGAAACTGTTCATTTTTTCTGTTTTCATTATTTTCTACTAATAATTTAAATTTTATATTGAGGTCATTTTTTGTTATTATTTAAAACTAAAAATTTATTCATAATTGTTATAATAAAAGCATAAACGTCCCAAAATAAATCTTTATAACATTGTCAAAACTGACCATATTTGTAAACAATTTTATAATATTTTAAATAACTTTATAATATCACAGAGGAAGGGCTGGGTAGTCCGAAACATGGTTGATATTTAATTTAAATTTGTTTAAAATCGGGTGGTGGTCTAGGGGATAGAACGCTTGGCTTCTGATCCAGGGGACTTGGGTTCGAGCCTGGACACGACCAGATTCCTTCTTCATAATAATGAGCTATTTTCTGCTTATATTGAAGATTGTAAAATAAATTCTAATATCATTGATTGAAATCTTTGGTATTAGTCTTTAAAAAAAAAAAAAAAAACTGTTGTATACAAAGTATAATATATAAAAAAAAAAAGAAAAATATAAAACATCTACAACACAAAGTATGGCGAAAAATAATGTAAAACTCCATATTAAATAATTAATACGAATGAAAACGACAGTTTTCTAGAAGTTTTATTATATTTTATGGGAATGACATGTTTCGTCCTTCTAAGGCATTATCAAATGTCATCGCAAACAAAAACCTATCCAAAAAACCTAGAATGGCAGTGCACAATGGTGTTCTTCTACCGACCCATATGTATGGAAGCGAAGCATGGAACTGGCAAAGGAAGGATGAAAGTAGAATAAATGCAGTAGAAATGAGATCTCTTAGACGAATGTGTGGATATTCTGTGTATGATAGAGTATCGAATGAAAATATAAGAAGTGAATGCGGTGCGAATGATGGTGTCATGAACAAAATAATGAAAGGATCATTAAGATGGTTTGGACATATTGAAAGAATGAATGAAGAAAGAATGGTAAAAAAATTATATGTTAATGATGTACATGGAACCAGAAATAGAGGAAGACCGAGGAAAACGTGGCACGATCAAATAAATCAAATATTGAATGTCGGCCATGTGAGGAGTCAGAGAAATCGACGCGCGTGCATGACACGATGTATGAATGTTGAGGAAGCGAGAGAAATATGTCAGGAAAGAAAAGTGTGGCAGTCCATTCTTTCTGCCTACCCCTTCGGGGAGACGGCGTGATGGTTAGTTAGTTAGTTAGTTAGAAAAGTGACGTTTTCATTCGTATTAATTAAATGATAATAAAGTTATCAGAAGCAATGTGTACGAGCTACACAGCGCCGTCAAGTGAAGGTCTAATCGTGTGTGAAGTAATCCAGAGGTCGCCGACCCCCCGGCCATTACGTAAGGCCGCCCTTGATCGAATGCAGCGTCCTATTGCGTTTGATAATATTACGGTTTCCTTGGAATCAACTCGGCCGGTCTGAATTTATTGATTTATTGACCGACACACCGCATTGTATCGAGCGAGGTGCGCGGGGTCGACCCTGACCGTGTCACAATGGCGCGAGGAACTTCCATACAATTTGTATAATTCATATATCATACATACAGGTAGTAGTCGACTTATAAACAGGCCGCAAGTCGATCTGTTGGACGTTATGCTTATTTTTCGATGGCCGTTTTTTAGTGTTAATTTTTAGTAGTCTTAAAATAAAATATATTTTTTTAACATCGGCATCAAAATCGTGATGGAGTAAGCGAAAACATTAAATTAAACATCCTTTTACGAATTAAAACATTTTTTCCACATTTTAATTTCTTTTTTTCGACATGTTTCAAAGATTTTACACCGAGAAACTGTACAAAGGAGGTGTACACACCTGTGTACAGTGGGTGGTTTAGGATTAAAACTGTCCAAAGGAGGTGTACACATCTGTGTACATTGGGTGGTTTAGGATTAAAACTGTTGAAAGCAGGTGTACACATCTGTGTACAGTGGGTGGTTTAGGATTAAAACTGTCCAAAGCAGGTGTACACGTCTGTGTATAATGGGTGGCTTAGGATTAAAACTGTCTAAAGCAGGTGTACACGTCTGTGTAAAGTGGGTGGTTTAGGAACGTAACTGACCAATGCTGTACACATTTGTGTACATTGAGTGGTTTAGCAATGAAACTATGTACATAAGATATACACAGATGTGTACATTGAATGGTTTAGGATTGAAACTTTCTATATCAGATGTACACAGTCGTGTACAGTGGGTGGCTTTGGAGTGAAACTGTTTAAAGCAGGTGTGTACAAGCGTGTACCGATTGGTAACAAAACTATCTAACTAACCATCAAGCCGTCTTTTCGAAGGGGTAGGCAGAAAGAATGGACTGCCACACTTTTCTTTCCTGACATGCTTCTTTCGCATCCTCAACATTCATACATCCTATCATGCACCCATCTAGATTTCTCTGACTCCACACGTGGCCGACATTCAATATTTGGTTTATTTCTAGATCCATTGTTAATCAATATACTTTTTTACCATTCTTGTACAAATCGTATTATTGAGTTAATAGCCTGACATAGTTTTGGCTTCCTCTACGCTTATACGGCCAATTAATAACAAAGTGTAATGTAGATATTCTTCTTCTTCCTTGTTGTAGACCTATGTGGTCTGTTCTCCAGAGTGTCGCTCCTCCTGTGAGGCAGATTCCCAGCTGTCCTTCCATCTTTTATTATTATTATTTTCTTGAATCGCTCTTTACATCATGACAGCATGAGCCAAATCGATGTAAAGGGTATTATAGCTATCATAGTGATTCTCGTGATATGTGATAGATAGCTAATCTATCGCCATTTTATTGTCACGTGTATTCTACACCAGACCAAAGACAGTGTGACAATCACACTGCCCTCGCCGGGAATTGAACCCGGAACCTTCGGGGTGGCAGTCAATGCACTTACCACTCGGCCACGAAGGTCGTCATTTAGGAGGTCTTCCACGAGGATGAGTCCCATGAGGCTGATTATGCAATGCAATATAGGGGAGTCTGGTGGTGTCCATTCTTTGAACATGACCGTACCAGTCTCTTTTTCGCTGTCTGCTCCATCTTATAATAAGATACTTGCTTACATCAACTAGATACTTGAAGGTCCTGACCTGTTCTATGGGTTGATTTTTTATAAAAATCAATATGTATGACCTTTTCTAAAACACGTAACCTGGTTAATGTAGATATTAATTTGTATTAAATTTATCCTTATTTGTATTGCATTTCTATGAATTATTTATGGCTAGCCTGGAATGATCCGGATAAGGGGTCTAGTATCAACAGTGTCGGTTGAGTGCCCAACTCAAGGCAACAACTCCTCTTATCATTCTATGGTTTACAATGTTCATGATATCCCACCGACTAGCTGTGACGTGTGAAATTAATGTAAAATAAAATATATGTTGATATTTATTTTATTTTATATAAATATTGGTATTCTGTTATACAATTGTTTTACCGCACATTCTTCTGAGCGAATTCATTTCTACGACAATTTATCTTTACTTTCATCCCCTTTCTGTCAACTGCAAGCTTTACTTCGACTAGTTGGAACCCGTGAAACATTCACGGAAGTAAATATTTTTAACCCTTAAAAAATTGGTTTACTGTACAATCGTCATCAGTAAAAAGCAAAAAATTTTTTTTTTCAAATACATTAAAAATTTCACAATTAACAACACCAAATTATCCTTTTATTTTCTACGCTCCTGGCTTACAACAATAATTAGAACAAAATTCAAAATAACCCAGAAACTTTCTCGAGCTTGCGCGTAGTGCGGATGTGAAACGTGGACCTTGAAAGTTAACTCAATGAACAGACTGGAAGCATTTGAAATGTGGCTCCATCGCGGAATGCTCAGAGTTCCCTGGACAGACATGGTTACCAATACCGAAGTCCTGAGGCGAGCTAGAGTTGACAGGGAACTGTTATCAACTATCAAGGTTCAAAAGATCTCACATCTGGGTCATATACTGCGTGGGAAAAAGTACCACCTTCTTCAACTGATATTGGAGGGGAAAATTGAGGGACGCCGAGGGCCCGGAAGGAGATAAACATCCTGGCTGCGAAACGTGAGGGAGTGGACCGGCATCGGAAGTGTGGAGGAGCTGTTCCGAGCGGCGCAGGACAGGGACAGGTTCGCTGAGGTGATTGCCAATGTTGGGGGGACCCGACAGGGCACTTGAAGAAGAAGAAGTGCATTTCGAATTACTTTCGGAGATAATCCAAGTATTTCTCTTTCGACCTTTTGTATTCGAAATATTGACGTACTCTTTATATTATGATTCATAAGAGTTAAGAATATAAAAAAAAATACACTTATTCTTGATCTAGAATAATATGATACTCGGCCATACATGGCTCTGTTTATTAATATGGATGTTGTCATAAATTACAATATAAAGTGGTTTCCGATAGAAACTCGAGAACGACTTTGTCATAATGCAATTATCCTCGTTAAGACTGCCGTGTTATCAAGGGTCAGTTATTATTTCTCCGCTATCTTGTACAATGTTCCTATCTACATTGTCATCCACTATAAATATATGGATACTATCATTTATTTATATACATAATACTGTGACTAAAACATAAGTGACCTGATATACGTGTCAGGGTTTTCCCACATTGAATTTTTCAGACATCTTGAAATGACCCCAGTCTTGTTTATTTGACCCATCACTTCACGTGGTAGATCCGTTTGTTCACACAAGTTCACACCCCAGATACTTGAATTTTTCCATCTAAACTGATGATGTTTTGAATCATCCACCGGGTGGCGGCTCTAAAATGGCAGTGGGCAGGTCACGTAGCCAGAAGCTCAGATGAAAAATGGACTAGAAGACTGCTGACTTGGAGACCGTGGACAGCAAAGAGAAGTGCAGGGCGACCGCAACTACGGTGGAAGGATGATCTGAACAGAAACGTAGCCATCTCCTGGAATGTCTGTCGCAAGTCTTGATTTTTGAGGATAGCCGGAAAGTCATTGAGGGGGACCGCCTTCTCCTAGTCTCTTTCTCAAGCTTCCTGCTGACGAGCATCGGACAGTGCAGAAGAACGTGCTCGATAGTTTGTTCGGTTGCGGTGTCACATTGGGAAGCATTTCCGCTTATTTGGAATTCGCAGAGATCCAACGATATTAAAAGGATTGCTGGACATGGATGGATTAGAGTGCAACGGTTAGGGAGCAGTTGCTTGCTATGAGAGAGGCCTACGTTCAGCTGTGGACGACAGACAGCATTATAACGATATAAAGGCGCTGGCTTAATGTCTTCATATCTCGACGTTATCCTTTTTTCTAATGTGGACAATCCATCGAGGAAACATGGTCTTTCTGTTACCATTTATCATCTGTGGCCGCAACCAGCTATAATTGGTGCAATCTCATTTATTTTTATCTCTGTGTTTAGAAATTTTGATAAGGTTACTTTTACTTCATAACTAATTTTCATTAAAATTGCTGCTTGGGTTACTGCAGACTAAATTAGTGTTATCTTAACACGTTTGCGAGTAGATTTTAGTGCTTATTAACATATGTATTGATTGAAATTGAAATACAATTACAACATTTAGTAATTAATAGCGATGGGCCGAGTACTCGTTTAATACTCGGTATTCGGCGTATTCGGTGTTTTCTTTTTTATTCGTACTCGGCCGAATAACTCTGTCTAAATGACGAGTATACTCGGTTTAACTAAAGTAATATAGTATTTTGGGAAATATAATGAAAACAGGAGGATTAAAAGTTGCGTTTTTTAAAATTGAAATTAAACAATTAATATTTAAAATTGAGCAAAGGCAAGTTGTGATGTAATAATACAAGACTCTCCGCACGTTCTGGTAACAGCCTGTTCCTTTTTTTTTTCATAGACGTTACCTGATTCTGAAAATAAACGCTCGCTATACACAGTGCTTGCAGGTGCACAGAAAAACACTCTAGCTAAATGTGCTAACTCTGGATATCTTGTTTTATGTCTTGCCCACCACTCGAAAGGACTCTTATCTTTTGACAACAATCCTTCGTTTACATATCGATCCAATTCTAGAGCCATGGGGCTTTTAGGATCGTCGCGCTCCTGTGGCTGGGTAGAAGCAAGTTCTTCCAAGCAATTCCAAGATGATACATGAGCATCTTGTGATTGTCTTAATTGGTTAAGGTTAGAATTATATTCGTTTTCTTCACTGCTGCTGGCACTCTCTGTAACGTCGCTTCTTTCAATGGATTCTAAAAGTAGGATCTTCCTGATCTATTCGCACTTCTCTGGATTTAAAAATCTTATTCTGAATCTGGGGTCCAGTAAAGTAGCCAAACAGGAATTTTTATCACCTTCTAAGCCTTGAAAGCGATCCTGAACTTCATCTTTAAGCTTTTCTTGCATATCCGCTATGTTTGGGCAGATTTCACCGTCTTAAAATTGAACCGAGTTATTCGGCCGAGTACTCGGTTTGGCAAAAATTCGTACTCGGTAACTCGGTAAAACTTGTACTCGGCGCATCTCTACTAATTAATATGAATGATAACGTCTGCCTTCTAGGAGTTTTACTGTATAAATTTTCATATGAAGCACTCACTCTGTGGTTAGATATTTTTATCTTAAACATATAAAATAACAAAGCTCTTCATATTTAACCACAACAATGGCAATTATCTGCGACAAAGGCAAAATAGATTATTTCACCTGCCACTGTGTAGAACCAATCTACCTAAGGTAATGCCCGTGGGCAGGGCAATAATCCTTCTAAACCGCATCTATTCGGATGTGGACATCTTCCACGATTGTGAGGCTACCCTCAGAACACATCTATCTCTTATAAAAAAAATAACTAACTAACTAACCATCACGCCGTCTCACCGAAGGGGTAGGCAGAAATAATGGACTGCCACACTTTTCTTTCCTGACATATTTCTCTCACTTCCTCAACATTCATACATCGTGTCATGCACGCGCATCGATTTCTCTGACTCCTCACATGGCCGACATTCAATATTTGATTTATTTGATTGTGTCACATTTTCCTCGGTCTTCCTCTATTTCTGGTTCCATTTACATCGTTAACATATACTTTTTTACGATTCTTTCTTCATTCATTCTTTCCATGTGTCCAAACCATCTTAATGATCCTTTCATTATTTTGTTCATAACACCATCATTCGCACCGCATTCATTTCTTATATTTTCATTCGACACTATCATACACAGATAACCACACATTTGTCTAAGAGATCTCATTTCTACTGCATTTATTCTACTTTCATCCTTCTTTTGCCAGTTCCATGCTTCCAAATCTATCTCTTATAATTATAATGTATAAAATTGATATTTGCTTCTCTTGTTCTTCTTTTTGTTTCTTCTTACTTAATTTTTCTTATTTTTTTTAATTATCTTGTATTTTTTGTGTTTATGTCTATTGTTTAAATTGTATTTTTTAAATTTCACAATTGTATATTGTGTTAATTTTTTTTTGTATTCTATAGTCATAGGCGCTTTTATTTACTGTGATGTTTATGATTTAAAAAAATAAATGAATTGAAATTAAATTGAAATGATATGCATTTCATGTTTTATAAAGACGAAACATGTCATTCCCATAAACTATAATAAACAAACAAACCGTCACGCTGTTTCAGCGCAGAGGTAGGCAGAGAGAATGGACCGCCACACTAATCTATCCTGGCACACCTCTCTAGCTTCCTCCTAGAGTCATACACGCACGCCGATTCTTCTGATTTCTAACATGACCAAACTTTAAAATTGGATTAATTTGGTCATGCCTTGTTTTCCTCGGTCTACCTCGACTCCGTACTCCATTTACATCATTATCGTATACTTTCTTAACCATTCTTTCTCCATCCATGCGCTACATATGTCCGAACCAACGCAGCGATCCTTTCATAATTTTGTTCATAATACCTTCTTCCGCTCTACATTCCTTTCTTATATCAGCATTTGAAATTCTTTCGTATATCGTTCTACCACACATACCATACGTCTTAGGGACCTCATCTCCACCACATTTATTCTGCTCTCGTCCTTCTGCCAGTTCCATGCTTCAACTCCATAAATAAGGGTCAGCACAAGAACACCATTATGCACTATAATAAAACTTGTATTATAAGCAGACATTTTCATTCATATTAATTATTCAATATGGAGTTTTACATATTTGTTCAAGGAACAATAAAAAAAAATTGTACTTTTATTTACTGAAATTGACAATTTACTGAGAATCGTGGATAAAATCGATATGACAAACCACATATTTTTCATATTTATCAGTGTATACATAATTGTTTTGTTTTGACCAGTGGTCAAAGTGGAAATAATAACTAACTAACTAACCAACCATCACGTTGTTTCTCCGGAGGGGTAGGCAGAGAGGATGAACTGCCACCCTGCCCTATCCTGACATACCTCTCTTGATTCCCCTACATTCATACATCATGACATGCAGGCTCATCGATTTTTCTGACTTCGAATGTGGCCACCTTTTAGTATTTGATTAATTTGGTCATGGCATATTTTCCTCGGTCTTCCACGGCTCCTCTTTTCACTCACACCGCTTGTATACAACATTTTAACCATTGTTCTCTCGTTCATTCGTTCCGCATATCCAAATCATCTCAGGAATCTTTTTTAATTTTATCCATGATGCAGTCATCTGCCTTACATTTCTCTCTTAATTCATCGTTCGGTATTCTATCATACAACATTTTCCCGCACATTCTTCTTAGTGATATCATTTCTACGGCGTTTATCCTGCTTTCATCCTTCTTTTGCCAGCTCCAAGCTTTACTTCCATACATTAGGGTTGGGACCAGAACTCCATTGTGAACGGCCATTTTAGCTTTCATTGATAAATTCTTGCTTTCCTTGGTCTTCCATGGCTTCTCTTTCCACTCACACTGCTTGTATACAACATTTTAACCATTGTTCTCTTCGTTCTCTTCATTCGTTCCGTATGTCACCATCTCAGGAATCCCTTTTAATTTTGCTTACAATGCTATCATCTGCCTTACATTTCTCTCTTATTTCATCGTTCGGTATTCTATCGTACAACGTTTTCCCGCACATTCTTCTTAGTGATCTCATTTTTATGGCATTTATTCTGCTTTTGCCAGCTCCAAGCTTCACTTACATACATGAGGGTTGGCACTAGAACTCCGTTGTGTACTGCCTGTAATGAAATGCTGCCTGTAATATAATGAAAATTCTATATCCGGACACACCTCTTTAGCTTCTTCCATATTCATAGAATGAGTCATATACGTATGTTGATTCTTATTAATGACGCTTCAAACATTATAATGTTATCATGTTTAATGCGATCAATGGCTTTTTGCTTTCTTGGAAGTTTGGGATAATCCATTTTTTTACTATTGTTTTTAATTGCAAGCACGATTCCGGGTGGTTTATGTCAATTAAACTAATAAAATTTTGTGCTTAAACATTATAATGCTATCATGTTTAAATGGCATCAATGGCTTTGCGCTTCCTTGGAATATTGGTCAGTGCTTATGTACCGAGTGGAGTCATGAACCCTCAAAATCAGCAATATGAACACGCTAGAGGCATTCGAGATATGGATACATCGTAGAATGGTACGCATTCCATGGACAATATTATTGTGCTACAAAGAGCAAAAATACATAGACATTGCTGACTGATATCAAGGTTCGGAAGGTGTCCTACCTGGGTCATGTGCTTCTCTCTCCCGTCTCAATCTAGCGATTGGTCTGCAGCAAGGCGACGCATCTCCTCTTCAACTCCGCATAAGAGGTGCAGCCCATATCTCGGTAAAACTGGTCTAGGTACTCTTGGCGAGGTCCTCCTCTGCCAATCTATTCCTCGACCATTCCCTCCAACACATTATGCAGGAACCATTTGTGTCGCAACACATGACAAATCCATCTTGCGCGCCTCCGCTATGGTGTTCAACACGTGCCTACTCTCTTCAACTCTGCTGAGAACTTTTTCATTTGTAATGTGGTCCCTCCATGAAACATGGGCAACTCGTCGGTAGGTCCACATCTCAAATGCCTCCAGCCTTTTGCGTTCTCTTTCGCCCAGGCACCAAGTTCGCAGCCGTACAGTAAAACACTCCACACCAATGTATTTAAAAGTTGTCTTCGGAGGTTCAGGTCTATATTGTTGGAATCGAATATTTTAGACTTTTTATTGAAGGCAAGTTTAGCCTGGTGGATACGACTATCGACATCTTGACTTGGGTCATGTGCTTAGGGGAGAAAAGTACAAGCTACTGCAATTAATGACATAGTTAAAAACATACAACATTGTAAAATAAGACTGTTTGCCGATGATGCATTGGTATACATATCAGGGGAAAACTAGAAATCTATTGTGAATAAATTAAATGGGGATCTTAACAATATTTCAATATGGCTTAGGAAAAATAAACTCAAATTGAATGTGACAAAAACAAAATTCATGAATGTTGGCAAAATTCATGAATAAAAGAATACCTTTGGCACCAGCAGTGATGATAGACGATGAAATTATAAAAGAAATACACGAATTCAAATATTTTGGTGTCCTAATAGATAACAGACAAATTTTTCCCAAAATACAAAATATGTTACTAAGAAGATGGCTAAAAATATATCACTTCTGGGCAGGATTAGACGATTTATCAACGCTGAAACATGCAAGACTGTATATAACGCAATCATTCTCCCTCATATCAATTACTGACTCATCTCATTTAAAAGACGAATCGCTTTCAATACAGGAGAACTTCGAAGGGCCTCTGTGCGGCAATTTGGGGCATAAAATAATATATACCCCCTTGCTCTGCTATGGGGAAGATATAGATTTAGTTCTCTCAGTATTCCTGGATTGTAAATACCTCCGGATAATAGCTAAAAAAAATGCTTACCTAGAAAGATCATTCGACGAGTTTCAAGAGTGTTGAAATCCAACACTCCTGTGAGAAATAGTGAGGATAATACAAAAAAGGATAATAGTTATACTCCCTGAGGTATAAATATCTCAAAAATCGTTTCTGGATCCTTTCTAGTTCCAAGATGACTGACTGTTCTTTCTCTGGGGTCCCAAATGATAGAGCAGTACTCCAAGTTACTACGAACCAGCGCTTCATACAGTTGCCGCTGTGTTGGACTTCTTGCATTCCGTAGAATAAAACCAAGCATTTTGTTGGCTCGCGTGATAATATTAGATAGATGTAATTTAAATGTGAAGTTGGACTCAAATGTGATACCCAGATCCTTAAAATGACCAACACGCTGTAAATAAGTATTGTTCATCTGGTATGGGAATAATTGAGTATTTCCAGATCGAGTATATGTAATTACAGAGCACTTTGGTATACTAAATGGTAGTATTAATTATATCTATGCCTCGAAAGACTATTGTATAAATCTTGTCTCTCTATTTTTCAGACCTTTGCGAGGGATATCGGCGGTTGTGGCGGGGGCTGGACCAGCGCACGCCCTATACTTCAGTACGTACGAATACTCTAAGGAAAAGCTGATGCGGATTGCCAATCCTAGATACGAACATTTTGTTTATGGTGAGTTTCAATACTTAATTTTACTTATACAGTCAATGTCATAGGCCTCCCCCATACTTCTCCTTCTTCTTCTTTCTCAGCCTATTCCCGTCGACTCCTGGACAGAGGCCTCCTCCATTCACTTCCATGTCACTATGTCTTGTGCAGACTGCATCCAGGTTATTCCGACGTGTCTGTTCAGATCATCCTTCCACCGTAGTTGCGGTCACCCTGCACTTCTCTTTGCCGTCCACGGTCTCCAAGTCAGCAGTTTTCTTGTCCATTTTTTGTCTGAGCTTCTGGCTACGTGACCAGCCCATTGCCATTTTAGAGTCGCCACCCGGTGGATAATGTCAGTGACCTTTGTTTTTTCTCTCACTGTATCGTTTTTGACTCTGTCTCTTAGGCTTATACCTAACATGGCTCTTTCCATGGC
Source organism: Lepidostoma basale (assembly GCA_022606425.2). NCBI lineage: Eukaryota > Metazoa > Arthropoda > Insecta > Trichoptera > Lepidostomatidae > Lepidostoma > Lepidostoma basale. Next base: position 184,715 of record JAHDVF020001465.1, read on the forward strand.
TCTTTGGGTCAATCGTAGTTTCTCGACACAGTTTCTCCACACACTCTTAACTTGTGCCTTTTGAACTACGCTTTCAAACTACAAAGATTCTACAAAAGACTGGCATCGACTGTGATTGCTAGGAAAGACTGCAGAGGACAGATCTAGATGGAGAACAGTAGTACATAAAGGCACACGAGACTTTGAAGCACAGCGCCGAGACGACGTCGCAGAGAAGAGGAGGAGGAGAAAGGAGAGACCACTGGGAGACGGTGATGGCTCCATTACAAGCGCCTTCCCCTGCCCCAGATGCCCCAGAATATGTGGGTCCAGGATCGGGCTCTTCAGTCACATGCAGACCCACAACCGTGAAGGACAGTCTTCCTCGGACACGAGGGACAGCCGATGATGATGATCTGTCGGAGAACCGACGGCCGAGAACCGAGACCACGTACAGGATTCCGTAGAGTTGTATGTCCCCCTGCCCGATGGACCGACGATCTGAAGAGGATTGCTGGAGAGATGGATGGGAGCGGCAATGGATAGGGGGTGGTGGCGTGCTTTGGGAGAGGCCTACATTCAGCAGTGGATGACAGACGGCTGAAGATGATGATGATGTCTTATAAATTCCGACCTTGCTGTCAATGTGCATGTGCTTGTTCTTTCAGATCAGATTCTTCAGACACCCTGACATATTATGTATTGTTTACTTTACAAATTATTTAGCAATCTAATCTATCCAAATTAACCCTTTCCCTTTCAACATAACCTTATAGTTCAAAATATAATTTGATTAATTTGAAAATGTTATTTTCCAGGTTTTTCCGGCTGCTTAGCTTCACTCATCCACGATGGAATATCAAATCCTACAGAAGGTGATAATATTATTATTATTTTATTAAATTAATCTTTACAGCATTACAGTGAGAGTCAAATGAACCCTTTAGGGCGCTAGCTTTTGTATCGTTTGTATATGTTATTCTATCAATATTTACTTTTAACCTTTCCCTTACGGTACTAAAATAAAAACGCGCGTTCCGGTGTAGGGTAGTCAGTACCCGATCAAAAATTAGCTATTTTAAATCGGAAAAATAAGAACATTCATACCTAATCCCTTTAATTGATTATAATTTAAGTAAAAAATTATAATAATTGAAATTTTTTTGCTGAAAACATTAAAAAATATCTGGCAACGCCCACGTAACGGGCATAGGTCCACTCTGGTTGCAAGCCCGAGAGCTACTGCTGGCGGCAGTGAGAACATTGAGCTCCTCGCGCTTCCACAGTGAAGTATGCAAGAGTGAGATGTGAATATAGTATCGCACACTCATAGCGCTGTTTATACGTGAATTTGTTTCTAATGTTTTGGCTTTCGTTTGCGATGACAACTTTAAGTGCACCATTTACTCTGTTGCCTGCCCCAACCCTTCTTTCAATATCCTTCTCCATTCTCCCATCCTTTGTAAACATACTTTCTAAATAAACAAATTCATCCACTTGTTCCAGATATTCACCCTTTACACAATTTTCTCATGTTCGTTGTGTGCAAGTAGCACAGCGTCGTCCGCATACAACAAACAGTATACCGACGCACCATTCATTTTTGCACCTGCATCCAACCCTTCAGCTTTTTCTTACAATTGTCCATATGTAGATTAAACAACGACGGGAACATTACACACCCCTGTTTGACACCTTTCTTGATATCAAACCAGGCTGTAAGATCTCCATTTACTCTGACTCTAGCAGTGCTACTGGGAACTAGTTATTCATATAGCAGCCAAATCACCGCGTGGTTAGAAAATGATCTAGCATTTCATAAAATAGAAGCAAGCATGATAACATTAGATGTGTTATAATTTAAATGTGAAGTACATTAATATGTTTTTATCTATTCAACATTGTACGTGTGTAGTTAATAAATTTTCTACGTCATTAAACGTTGCATGTGCGCGCGCTTGTGTTGGTGATAATACGGGTAGGGGCATCTGTCTGCGAGCGCACAAACACTCAACGAGTTGATAAGTCGCTTCCAAAGTGTAGATTATTAGTTCCTCTCTTGGGTTACACATATCCGATGCTTGTATTTAAACAGCTCGATGCAATAATAACAAAATGAGTCCCCTAAATGTTGTTCGTTTGTTATGTCACATTTTGTAAATAAAAAAAAAAATAAGAATATTGACAAAGATAAAATGAAACACCCATATTGTTGAGAATTCTTCTTCAGGTCCCCCTAATGTTTACAATCACCGCAGCGAAAGCATCTCTGTCATGTGCTATTTGAAACATATTCTCAACTTTCATTCTTGTTCAATCCCTTATATTCCGCAGCCAAGACAACTACCTTCTGCCAATTCTCTGATGTCCCTTTATCTTGCCCATGATTATCATCCGAAGGAGGTGGTATTTTTCTCTCCGTGGCACAATACCCAAATACCTAAGCTACCAATCATTGTAGAGAAGGAGGAATATCCATTTGGGAGTACACTTCTTTCAGCTGATTGGCGGCCGTATACAAAACTCGGATGTCCTGAGTGATGTAGGTCTATTTGTCCCTGACCTTCGTCAAAGAGAGCACAGATTGTTTTATTTACCACGCTGCAGAACCAACCTGCCAATGGAAAATTACGCCATGTTCTCACCTCTAAAATACCACAATGCCTCAAGATTAAAGTCTTCAACCAGTGTGTCTTGCCAGTCATGACGTACGGAGCCGAGACGTGGACACTGACAAAAGGTCTAGTCTACAGATTCAAGGTCACCCAACGCGCCATGGAAAGAGCCATGCTTGGAATAACCTTGATAGACAGATTTAGAAACGAATTTATTCGACAACAAACCGAGGTGACTGAGGTGGCTCTGAGGATGGGCGGGCTGAAGTGGCGATGGGCTGGCCATGCCTGTCGGAGAACCGACGGCCTATGGGGGAGACGGGTTCTCGAGTGGAGACCATGCACAGGATTCTGCAGACGTCACGGGACCCGCTGGACCGACGATCTGAAGAGGATTGCTGGACATGGATGGATGGAAGCGGTAATGGATAGGGGGCGGTGGCGTGCTTTGGGAGAGGCCTACATTCAGAAGTGGATGACAGATGGCTGATGATGATTTATTTTTGAAACCAGTATCAAGGGTCATTTGGTAAAGGCGTAAATATGTGGGATTTATCTCTGTGATGAATTAGGCGTTTACGCAATTATATATAGTTGATACAAATTGGCCGGTATCTTTACATCACGCACGCAGATTAGTGGGAACGGAGGATTTAAATCGGAGTGCCGGCTACCCTGTATATGTCAGGTACGGGCAATCTATTGATAAGATTGGTTTTTACGGTTTGGTGTAATATATTTGACCCACAGTATAATAAATAGTTGCATAATAAAGCTAATTAGTTATCATTTATGACACGTTACATACGAAAAATGTTCTCGAATCAAGGTTAGATTCGGCTAGAACAGGTCAGTAAACTCATTAGTCAAAAAAGCCAAATACAGTAAAACCTTGATATAACGGACGAAAGTCCGTTATATAAAAATAGATTTAAAATAAATCAAAAAACTTATTTTTTAAAATATGTACACTGTAGTTAGATATAAAAAAACAAACAAACCATTACGCCGTTTCACCGCAGGGGTGGGCAGAGAGAATGGACCGCCACACTACTCTATCCTGGCACACCTCTCTAGCTTCTTACACATTTATACAGCGAGTCATACATGCACGTTGATTCTTCCGACTTCTAACATGACCAACCTTTAAAATTTGATTAATTTGGTCATGCCATGTTTTCCTCAGTCTGCATTGACTCCGTACTCCATTTACATTATTAATATATACTTTCTTAACCATTCTTTCTCCATCCATTCGCTCCATATGTCCGAACCAACGCAGCGATCCTTTCATAATTTTGTTCATAATACCTTCTTTCGCTCTACATTCCTTTCTTATATCAGGATTTGAGATTCTGTCGTATATCGTTCAATACAAAACACAAACAAAATTCTATTTATTATCTTTGGATACTCGTCGTGAAGATAGTTTCAGTAATCCTGCTTTGAAAAAGGAATCGAGTTTTGTTTGCACTTTTGAAGTTTGCTGTTTTTTAATCATCTCTAAAATAACAAAAATGCTTATAATATAGTTGAACTTCGTTATCTGACGAATAGTCAATAAATGTTATTAGATCGTCGAGATGTGATCTTACCACCGATAACTTCATTTTTGTCAGTTTTGTTTCTTCTTTTTCGCTATCTTCACTTTCATCCTCGGCATTATGTCTAAAATTCTAGTGCTAGACATGGCCGCTAAAAATTATTTACATGCCACGATGAATGTCTAATGCATGAATTTAAGCATGTCTAATATTAACAGGACATTTTTAATTTTTTTTACATTTGACCGGATTTAACTAACTAACTAACTAACCATCACGCCGTCTCCCCGAAGGGGTAGGCAGAAAGAATGGACTGCCACACCTTTCTTTCCTGACATATTTCTCTCGCTCCCTCAACATTCATACATCGTGTCATGCACGCGCGTCGATTTCTCTGACTCCTCACATGGCCGACATTCAATATTTGATTTATTTGATCGTGCCACGTTTTCCTTGGTCTTCCTCTATTTCTGGTACCATTTACATCATTAACATATAATTTTTTTAACATTCTTTCTTCATTCATTCTTTCCATATGTCCAAACCATCTTAATGATCCTTTCATTATTTTGTTCATGACACCATCATTCGCACCGCATTCACTTCTTATATTTTGACCGGATTTTTTGTCCATTATATCCGAAGTTCGTTATATCGAGGTTTTACTGTACTTACACCTCATTTGTATATCATGGTTTCATTAATTTTTTTCCATAACACTTTCATTTGTACTGCATCACATCTTATTTTTGCATTTGACACTCTCATATACAGATATACCCACACATTACTCTAAGAGTTCTCATTGTCAAGAGTTGTCAATGTCGTTCATCCTTCTTTTGCCAGTACCATGCTGCGCTTTCATATCTAAGGGTCGTCACAAGAACACCATAGTGCACAGCCGTCTTAGCTTTTTTGGATAGGCTTTGTGATGACAAATTTTGTAAGATGATTGTTTTGTAAGTTATACTTTGAATTGGGGTTTTTACGTTCAACATGTGTTATCATTCACATTGAATGGGTTTTAAATTTATTATTTTTATCAGTCAGCCATTACATATTTACATAAAACGTTATCAGTTATATTATGACTTTTAAATTCAAGTGTACTTGTGTCTTGACAGTGAAGAGATTATCGTGAATTGCCAGTGCACACATGTCTTGTCTGAGAGACAGCCGGGCCTTTGTGAATTTGACAGTCGAAACATCTTGACGCACGTTTAAAGGCGTGTCGTCTCGCCGATAACGCGCAAAAAAACATGTTTTCTGCATTTCCAACACTTCAAACTAACCCCGGGGTGAAAGGATGGAGTTTATTTACTTTTTTTTTATGTTAAAACATTTTATCCAGGCGTCTCAAGTGGATATCTCTTCGGGGGATCTCTGCAATCCACGGATTCGTTGTTTGAATAGACATTTAAAATATAAATACATTTAAATCACTGGCAAAAGAAGGATGAAAGTAGAATAAATGCTGTAGAAATGAGATCTCTTAAAAGAAGTGTTGGAACAGGCAACAAAGCGAATGGTGCACTTAAAGTTGTCATCGTAAACAAAAGCGTATCCAAAAAAGCTAAAATAGCAGTGCACAATGGTGTTCTGGCAAAAGAAGGGTGGAAGTAGAATAAATGCAGTAGAAATGAGATCTCTTAGACAAATGTGTGATACTCTGTGTATGATAGAGTGTCGAATGAAAATATAAGAAGTGAATGCGGTGCGAATGATGGTGTCTTGAACAAAACAATGAAAGGATCATTAAGATGGTTTGGACATATGGAAAGAATGAATGAAAAAAGAATGCTAAAAAAATTATATGTGTACGATGCAAATGGAACTAGAAATAGAGGAAGACTGAGGAAATCGTGGCACGATCAAAACAATTTTTTTTAATGTCTTCCACGTGAGGAGTCGGAGCAATCGACGTGCGTGCACGACACGATGTATGAATGTTGAGGATGCGAGAAAAGTATGTCAGGGAAGAAAAGTGTGGCAGTTCATTATTTCTGCCTACCCCTTTGGAGAGGGCGTGATGGTTAGTTAGTTTTTTTAAACCAATGATTTGTGAGAATTCATGGACATAGTAACACGTGAACAAGCACTATGCTAATGAGGCTGAATACTTTCCAATATTTGGAGTATTTTCCATCCAATATGAAGAAACGTTTAGTATTTTTATTGCTCTCCCCACCGGCATCACCAGAGACAGTCTGTGCAGATGCTTTTGAAGATAACCAGCCGAAGCATGAAGATGAATGATGATGATTTATATAGCGCCATTTTTGTGAGAGATTCACTTCAAGGGCGCTTGTTTTCTACACAGTAGTGTAGAAAACAAAAAGAGAACAATCTGGTGTTATTAATTGTGAATTTTTTAACTTGTGTGTTATAAAACAATTACATTAAAATTTAAAACTTATTGATTACGATTGACAGTAAACCAAGTTTTTAAAGGGTAGAAAAAACCTTAAACGACGATATAAGGAAGAAATGTAAGGCAGATGATTGCATCATATCTCCATATCTCTCAAAGATGGCAGTACACAGTGGAGTTCTAGTGCCAGCCCTTATGTATGTAAGTGAAGCTTGGAGCTGGCAATAAAAGGATGAAAGTAGTATAAATGCCGTAGAAATGAGATCACTGAGAAGAATGAGCGGGAAAAAGATATATGATAGAATACTGAACGACGAAATAAGAAAGTAATGTAAGGCAGATGATTGCATCGTAAGTAAGATTAAAAAAAGGATCCCTCAGGTTTGGACATATGGAAGGAATGGATGAGAGAAGAATGGTTAAAATATTATTATATATACAAGCAGTGTGAGTGGAAAGAGAAGTCGTGAAAGATCAAGGAAACCATGGCATTACCAAATCAATAAAATATTGAAAGGCAGCCACATTTGAAGTCGGAAAAATCAACGAACGTGCATGTTTCGGTGTATGAATATGGAGGAAGCAAGAGAGGTGTGTCAGGACAGAACGACATAGCGGTCTATCCTCTCTGTCTTCCCCTCTAGGGAAACGGCGTGATGTTTTTTTTATTTTATTTTAAAAATAATATTATTATTTAATATTTTTATTTAATATACCAAGGATTTAAATCAATAATATTAGAATTTATTTTTACAATCTTCAATGTGAGCAGAAAATAGCTCATTATTATGAAGAAGGAATCTGGTCGTGTTCAGGCTTGAACCCAAGTCCCCTGGATCAGGAGCCAAGTGTTCTGTCCCCTAGACCACCACCCGTTAGTTAGTTAGTTAAAAAATCTTTGCTTCCGTGAATATTTCACGGGTTGCAACTCATTTATAACGATCTGCAATATTTTCATCTTCACATACCGTTGCTAGGTGAGACGGCGAGACGAATCTAAGTCATATTACGTGTGCAATTTGGCCGGATGATTTGGTCCAGACAGCATCCTTTATTGTGAGATTATCCAATCTTGAGTCCATTCATCTCGACCACTTTTATTTTTTGTATAAATTATATACCACATACAAATGCCTATTGAATACCGAGTCTTTATCCTTATTTACAGGGTGTTTGAAAATCGTATGCTTTTTAAAAATTATTAACCCTAGAAATCAAACTAATCGAAAAAGGTTTGAGCCACAACTGAAACATGTCTGCGTAAAGTGTAATAACTAACTAACTAACTAACTAACCATCACGGGGTAGGCAGAGAGGATGGATCGCCACAATGCCCTGTCCTGGCATACCTCTCGGGCTTCCTCTACATTCATACATCGTACCATGCACGCACATCGATTATTCCGACTTCGAATGTGACCGCCTCTTAGTAATTTATTAATTTGGTCATGCCATGTTTTCCTCGGTAGTCCTCGGCTTCTTTTTGCCGCTTGTGTACAACTTTTTAACCATTCTACTCTCATCCATTCGTTCCATATGTCCAAACCATCTCAGGGATCCTTTTTTAATTTTATCCATGATGCAGTCATCTGTCTTACATTTCTTTCTTATTTAATCGTTTGGTATTCTATCATACAACGTTTTCCCGCACATTCTTCTTAGTGACCTCATTTCTACGGCATTCATCCTGCTTTCATCCTTCTTTTGCCAGCTCAAGCTTCACTTCCATACATGAGGGTTGGCACCAGAACTCCATTGTGTACTGCCATCTTTGCTTTTATGGATATATTTCTATTTGCACTTTGAGTGGGCCATTTATTTTATTCCCAGCACCAACCCTTCTTTTAATGTCTTTCTCCATTTTTCCGTCTCTTGTAAACATGCTTCCCAAATACGTAAATTCGGTAACTTGCTCCAATTTATATCACAAATCGTCATACATTCTTCTTTCTCGAAAATCATCACTTTAATAAAGTACTTCTTGCCTGCCACACCTCCGTAGTGCATAGGGCCTCAAGGAACCTTCTCCACCTGACTCTATGGCACACCTGATGCCTAACATCATTTCAAGTGAGGCCTGCTGTTTTTATCTTGTCCTGCAGGGCTCTTCTCCAGGTGGTTCTAGGTCTGCCTCGCTTCCTCTTTCTTCCATAGGGGACCAGTCTAGTGCGCCCTAGGCGATGCAGGCTGGGTTACGTCTTTGCGTCTAGCAACTTGTTCTCTGATTGGCTTTTCGCCTGCCATGGTTCAGAAAACAGCATTTGACACTGTTTGGGGCCAATAGATCTTGAATATTGAGCGAAGGCACCTATTTATAAACACCTGGAGTTTTCCTATAACGTCTGCGGTCGATTTCCAAATCTCACATCCGTACAGCGGTATGCTTTTAACGCTACTGTTGAATATTTGGAGCTTGAGCTTTCTCGAAATGATACTGGAACGCCATACAGGGCGAATAATTGCAAATGGAGGTATATTTTTTCAAATATGAATCCACAACACAAAGTGAAGACAAATATAGAATAAATTAGATAACTGATTTGTGTGTAGATTATAAGTGATTTTTAGGTTTATTGTACAGTGTGTTATTTCATCTTGCTAGGGGAATTTCTAATGTCACTCATCGAAATCATTAAACTTAGGTCCTCTTAATAAATAAAAAATGTGAAAATGTTGTATACAAGCAGTGTGAGTGGAAAGAGAAGTCGTAGAAGACCAAGGAAAGCACGGCATGACCAAATTAATCAAATACTGAAAGGCGGCCACATTCGAAGTCGGAAAAATTTACGAACGTGCATGTTACGATGTATGAATGGGGAGGAAGCTAGAGAGGTATGTCAGGACAGAACGGTATTGCAGTCCATCCTCTCTGCCTACCCCTCCGCACAAATGGCTTGATGGTTATTTTTTGTTTCTTGAACAATGATGTGAAACTCCATATTAAATTATTAATATGTATGAAAAAACTATAGTTTTCAAGGAATTTTATTATAATATTTATATATGACATGTTTCGCCCTTCTAAGGCATTATCAAACATTTGATAAAGTTAGTTAGTTAGTTAGTTTATCCCTGAGAGAAACACAAGCAAGAATCATATTCCTTAATGCCGAAGAGGGTTCAGAAAAAATTCTGAGGAATCTTTACATAAGGGTGTATGGTAGCTATCCGTGGCTCTATCCCACGGCATTTCTTTTGAAAATGCTGAGGATCAACTCTCTGCAGTTTTGAAGAGATGGCCATCTCATAACCCATTTCTTTAGATTAATCAGGGGATATTTCGACTCAACCGTGCTGGAGGAATTTGGTCTTTTTATTCCTGATAGATAACTCCGACAGCGACACTATAGATTGTTTTATCTACCAGCCATCAGAATCAACCTGTCTCTGGTGACACCGGCGGAAAGAGCAATCGGTCTGCTGAACACAATCTCCTCGGAGATCAACATCTTTCATATTAGTGAAATTACGTTCAGAACGCAAATACTCTTTGACCTCCTAATGTCGAACCATCTCTTATGCGTTCCTGGTATTATATTTTATCTGTTCTCAATAGATGTCTTAAACTTTAATTTTGTTTGTAATATCTTACTTGATTTGATTAAGCAAATAAACAAAAAAATAAATTCACTCCTCAAAATATTATAAAACTTGTAGAAAAAGATTTTTGAAATGTATTTTTTTATTTAAAAAATACTTAAATTTTTTCTATATTCGCCATACTTTGTGTTTAAGATGCTTTATTTCTCTTTTTCTTTTTTATATACTTTGTATATACAACACTTCCATAATTTTGTTTTTAATTACATAGACATGTTTCGGATAACCAGTCCTTCTTCAGTGATACATATTATAAAGATACATATTTCATATACTTACTTACAATATTTCGACCCTTATGTATGGAAGCGAAGCATGGAACTGGCAAAAGAAGGATGAAAGTATAATAAATGCAGTAGAAATGAGATCTCTTAGATGAATGTGTGGATACTGTATCTGTATATGATAGAGTGTCAAATGAAAATATAAGAAGTGAATGCGGTGCGAATGATGGTGTCATGAACAAAATAATGAAAGGATCATTAAGATGGTCTGGACATATGGAAAGAATGAATGAAGAAAGAATGGTAATTTTTTTTTATGTTAATGATGTAAATGGAACCAGAAATAGAGGAAAACATGGCACGATCAAATAAATCAAATATTGAATGTCGGCCATGTGAGGAGTCAGAGAAATCGTCGCGCGTGCATGACACGATGTATGAATGTTGAGGAAGCGAGAGAAATATGTAAGGAAAGAAAAGTGTGGCAGTCCATTCTTTCTGCCTACCCCTTCGGGGAGACGGCGTGATGGTTAGTTAGTTAGTTTTATTTCATATACATAAAGATATATATAAACGTTCCAAAATAAATCTTTATAACATCTGTCAGATCATGTAAACAATTTTATAATATTTTAAATATGTATCTTTATAATATGAATCACTGAAGGACTGGTTGTCCGAAACATGTCTATGTAATAAAACGAAAAATTATGGAAGTGTTGTATATATTAAGTATATAAAAAAGAAAAAGAGAAATACTTTAGTTTTGTTAATTTATCAGTTTAGAATCACTCATTTTGATAAAGTGCTAATATTTTTATAACACACCAATATTAAACATAAAATTTAAAAGTCATTTAACTTGTTTTAATATTTCTCAGTATTTGATATTTTATTATTCTAAAATAGATGCTTTTAAAATAATATACTAGATATGTGTTCTCGATTTGAATAATTTTAAAACCGGCGATAACTGGTTAGAATGTAAAAATTTGTTTTTAACTCTTCCCGGTATTTGACACATGTTCGCATAAATTATTTTATTTATAAACCACTTCAGCTATATTAATAATGTGATTCTCTTCTTTTCATATGCTGTCCGCTGCCTCGCAACCCGAATGGATCCTGCCCGATGGTCTGCATAAAATTAAAATAATTTCTACATTCGGTAACATTTCACGTTGTTACGATTTCGTTTTTATTTCTTTGGCAATCCAGTCGTGAAACAAAGGTTACAAATGTACAATTCGCAGTACCGGAGCGTGATACAGTGCGTCACCAACGTGTACAGGACGGAAGGGTTTAAGGCTTTTTACAGGTCGTATACAACGCAGCTCACGATGAACGTACCCTTCCAGTCCATATATTTCACTTCCTACGAGTTTGTACAGAATGTTACCAACAAAGGGCGAGAGTATAACCCCCCAGCGCATATGATATCCGGAGCCATCGCGGGGGCCTTCGCCGCAGCAGCCACGACCCCCCTAGACGTCTGCAAGACTGTTTTAAACACCCAGGAAGCGGGGGTGAAGGCTAAAGGGTTCCTCGACGCCGTCCAACACGTTCTCAGACTAAGCGGTCCCATGGGATTCTTCAAAGGCATGCAGGCGAGAGTTTTATACCAGATGCCGGCGGCCGCAATCTGTTGGTCGACGTACGAAACGTTCAAATATTACCTCATCGGAAAGTCGGACGCAGCGATGCTCAAAACGGCCGAGAAAGCCAAAATCGACAGCGGCGTCGTTAAAGAAAAGATGAATATAAGGTTAGTTTTACCGCAGGCTTCCGTCAAAGCTGAGGATCCTCAGTCCAGCGGGGCGTCTCCCGAGGGCATCGGGGCCTTCAAGGCCATGGAGATGCCGGCCGTTAGCGGCTCGCTGTACGGAGTACTCAGCTTGAACACGGTCCACCACGGAGGCTGCGACGTCCCTACGATGTTGTCCACGCAGGAGACTTAGCGTCGCGGCTGCACTCTTCATTCTGATTGTTAAATTTACCTTAATTTATAGTCACCTCACGCTAAACTTGTTCCGTGACCGGTTTCTAAAAAAAAAAAAACACTATCGAATCTTCACTACCGGCGATGATGGAGTCTGTAGGTTTTCGCAAGGCACCGGTGTGTTTGACTAGTGTTTTCTAATTTATTTATTTACCTTAGAGACCGGTCCATTGGAGGGTTTCAGCGAAGAAATCCAAAATTACAAGGAGTATTTGTACATAATTTTTTTTTATTAATTTGTTCTATTACGGAGAAACCATAGTCAAACTTTTCATTATTTCCACATTATTTCTCTTGTAGCAAAAAAATTCAATCTATACATACATATTTATTTATCACAGGAATCTTATAATAAAATAAAAATATATACATAGAAGTTCTTATGATGAATTTTTTATGAATTAAAATAATGTTTTTTTCCACTTTTGAGTTTATTTTTCTCAACGTGTTTCTAAGGCATTACACCTTCATCATCGGGAGAACGATATAAACAAACCAAAATTATTACAAACAAGAACCTAGGAACACATGTAACATATGTTAGTTAACATAGGCTGAGTACCAGGGACATATGAGATTGACTGGTTAAATTTTGATGAAGGTGTAAAACCTTTGAAACATGTCGAGAAAAATAAACTCAAAGTGGAATAATCCGTGTTGTTGTTTCCATAATTGAATTCCACGAGTTTGTCTAACAGTAATTGTTATATTTAAACTTCTTGTATAATGAAACAAAATACTATCTCACGTAAATGCAGACTTTAATTTATTTTGCTGTCATAATGTTTCACCTTATCAAGTCATCATCAGTATCTGGTGAGAACCACTAATGCTTTGATATTTATAATAAATAATCTTCTTCTTCTTCAGCCTTCTTCCATCTACTGCTAACCTCTTCCATTTCCTTCTGTCTTGTCCCTTCCGCATCCGGATCGTTCCAGCTATTCGGGCAACATCGTCAGTCCATCTTTTAGGTGGTCTTCTGACACTCATTTTCTTTGTCCAAGGCTTCCACTGAAGTATTGTGGATGTCAATCGGGTACTACAATATCTTGGTATATGTCCAGCCCATTGTCGCTGTAATTTAGCTGTACGATCCATGATGTTGCCAACTTTGGTTTGGCGTCTTATTTCTCCATTTCTTAATTTGTCTCGGAGACTCGCACCATAATCTTCTTCTTTTTGTCCTGTCACACCTCCGTGGTGCATAGGGCCTCAAGGAACCTTCTCTATCCGACTCTATTGCATGCCTGATGCCCAACATCATCCCAAGTGAGGCCTGCTGTCTTAACCTTGCCCTGCAGGGCTCTTCCCCAGGTGGCTCTAGGTCTGCCTCGCTTTCTCTTTCCCGCCATAGGGGACCAGTCTAGTGCGCCCTGAGCGATGCAGGCTGGGTTCCGTCTCAAAGTGTGACCGATCCATTTGCGTCTAGCGACTTGTTCTCTAATTGGCTTTTCGCCTGCCATGGTCCAGAGAACGGCATTTGACACTGTTTGGGGCCAATAGATTTTGAATATTGAGCGAAGGCACGTCGCACCATAATAAATATTGTTTTTTTTTATATGCAATTTTAAAAGTAATTTAATCGCATGATTGTTTTTATTTATTGTTCAGTATAACTCAAATTTTTTTTACAACAAGCCGGTTATGATGTAAAAGCCAAACACAAGTGATTTAGGAAGGTATTTTTTTTATGTTGAACAAAATACATTTAATATCGGTTCCTAAATCACAACCTTTCAACTTTAGCTTAGTATTAGAGATGACCTTGGATATTGAAAAATTCAAAATTTTAAATTTATTATAAATTATTTCCTCATTATAGAAAGATAATGGATTCATTCAATTTGCGTTAAAAAATTATATAAAAATTATAATACTTACATATGCAGTATTAATTTTCTGATATTTGAAAATATTTACATACAAAAGTGATTTTACATATTATTTATAATTTATTCTTATGTTAATATTTTTTTAAAACCATTTTTTAATTTGCATTTTTCGACTGAGCGATCAGAATTTATTTTATATTATTAAAATTACGATATTCCCTTCTTCTTCTTCTTTCTTGCTACAGATCACAGGCTCTCAACCTTTTTTGGACTATTGCCCTTTTTACAAAAAAAATAAAAAATTTCAATGCACCCTCCGATATTAGTTAAACACGAATGAAGTTAATTGTAATAAAATAGTAGCAAATATTATATTGTAAAGATTCAGTCTCGCTCTCCCCGTTGGCATGTCCATTGAAATTTTCATCCGGTCTAATTTTTATTTTTATTTTAGATAATGAAGAATGAATTGGAAAATATTTGGAAGTTTTTCAACTAATATATTTACGGAAGCAAGAGTTGTTGCATGAAAATATATCGAGAAGTACTATTTTTTATATATAAGGTAATGTTATTAAATTTTTTCATGATAAAACCTCGTATAATTATGGAAAAGAATTTTAAAATGAAATATATAGTAATGCACGATTCAAATAAATAAAAATCCAATTTTCATATGAAGCACTCACTTTGTGGTTAGACATTTTAAACTATTATACTGCTCTGATGATGATAAGTCCAAGCGAAACTAGTTGGCATCAATTATAATAACCATATTTTATGTCTATAAATAAAAAACAATTTTGTGTAGTATGTAAAAGCAGAACTAAAGTGATTCAAGAGATGTATCATTTGTTTTTATACTCTTAAAAATATGTTTGATGTAAAATTCATAAATTATTTATAAAAAAAATATTTATTGAAACCGACACCAGTGACTAATTTATTTAGTTTTAAAGATTTTAAAAATCTTTTAATATAGACTTTAAAAAAATCTAACAAAGACCAAATTGTTAAAAAGTATAAATTTTTTTTTTTTTAAATAATTTTTATCAAAGCGTTTGGTTTCAGCCATTGAATCACCTATTTTCTGCTTTTACATACCATTAACAAATACCCTTCATTTATATATTAGATTTTAACAATTTAACCTTTCTTTTTCACCAGGTATACATTATACAAGATTATTGAATGCTACAAGTAACATTTTCAAGAAGACAAACTAGTAAAGATTAATTTAAAATGAAAAATTCCCATTATGGTTTCTCCGTCAAGACATTATCAGTAAACATCATGGTGTACACTTCTTAGGATATAATGTTAGATATACAACATAACGGACGCTTTCGTCATGAACGCCGAAGAGTAAACCCCATTTAATTGAGTTGAATATACCAAAGAAACACACTAATTTATTAGTTACCCAACTATTTATGTCACTTGTCATGTTCAATACCAGATCAATTCCGGTTCAATGTTAGTTCAACACTAGATCGATGATAGTCCAACACTAGATCAATGATTGTTCAACATTAATTCAATAAGATTTCAAATATATATCAATGTAGTTTAACTCATTGATTCTGGTTTGACTATTTAAATTATTTTTTAACGGATAAAATTAACTCAACTAAAGCTATATTGATGTACGATTCTTGTTCAATGCTAGCTTAACTTTATGTTTATTGTAGTTTTGAGTTCGGAACAATTCTAGTTTAAATCAAATACAACATTAGTTTGTCTTTAGTACAACGCTAGCTCGACTGTAGTTCAACACTAGTTTGACTATAGCTCAATGCTGGATCCACTCTAGTTCTAAAATGTTTTAATATGTGATTCTTAGTAATAAGAAGCCAAGTCCGAATGCACCGAGAAACTATGAAAATGCAGAAGGAAGTCAGTGGAAGGATAGTCAAAATTGATATTCAAAGATGTCATCAAAGATTTTGATAATTGGAAGCAGCTCTTTAACAGCGAAAACATCAAGGAATCAAGGCTTTTTTCAACGTGTTTACATCTAGAATGCCCGAATGGCTCCAAGGCTTCAATATATTATGCTCTAAATTGTAGCGCAGAAGCAATTCAAAACTTTATACGTCTGTTCCTGACTTCTTTCTAAAACTGTACTCCCAATTCTCTTGAAATGTACAATAAAATATGCCTTACAATAATTTGTATATTTAAAACGAAATTGAAACTGGTTATACATTATCTCAATTTCGGCCATCCGGGTCATAAATAAACACTCTAAAAATTAAGAAAAAACATTGTGAAGGAAACTTATGGTGACGTCAAATTTCGACTATTGGAGTGAAATTACATGCTAAGAAATTAGTTTGGATTTTGGAGTATGAACATAATTTTTGATAGTTGTATAATAACCACATCCATACGTACATTTGAAATTTAAAAAAATGTTTTTATTTTGCCTTTGTATTTCTTGTTTGTTTATTTTTCTCAAATAATGTTACATTTTTAATATAAGTACTGTTGTATAGATTTGTGTAATATATTGATAACAATATCAAACATAAAATTGAAGTTGTGTCACTAACATATTGAACTTGTGTTGTACAAAAATTTAACTTCTGTTGGACACAAATTGAACTTGTGTTGTACACGAGTTGAACTTGCGTTGGACACGAGTTGAACTTGCGTTATACGCGCGTTGAACTTGTGTTGTACGCGCGTTGAACTTGTGTTGTACGCGAGTTGAACTTACGTTGTACGCGCGTAGAAACTTGATTTTGCGTGAGTTGAACTAGCGTTGTACGCGCGTTGAACTTGTGTTGTGCGCGCGTTGAACTTGTGTTGCACGCGAGTTGAACTAGCGTTGGATACGAGTTGAACTTGCGTTGTACGCGAGTTGAACCTGCGTTGTACGCGAGTTGAACTAGCGATGGACACGAGTTGAACTTGCGTTGCACGTGTGTTAAACTTGCGTTGTACTCGAGTTAAACTTGCGTTGTACGCGAGTTAAACTTGCGTTGTACCTGAGTTGAACTAGCGTTGTACGCGAGTTGAACTTGCGTTGTACGCGAGTTGAACCTGCGTTGTACGCGCGTTGTACCTGCGTTGTACGCGCGTTGAAATTGTGTTGTACGCGCGTTGAACTTGTGTTGTACGCGCGTTGCACTTGTGTTGTGCGCGCGTTGAACCTGTGTTGCACGTGTGTTGAACTTGCGTTGTACTCGAGTTGAACCTGTGTTGTACGCGAGTTGAACTTGCGTTGTGCGTGAGTTGAACTAGTGTTGTACACGAGTTGAACTAGTGTTGGACACGAGTTGAACTTGTGTTGGACCGAGTTGAAATTGTGTGGGACACGAGTTGAACTAGTGTTGTACACGAGTTGAGCATGTGTTGTACACGAGTTGAAACTGTGTTGCACACGAATTGAACTTGTGTTGTACACAAATTGATTTAGTGTTGTACATGAATTGAAATTGTGTTGTAAATGAATTGAACTTGTGTTGTACATTAATTGAACTTGTGTTGATCATGAATTGATCACAAACACACAGTGAACCTGTATCGGTTGCAAATTGATGTATTGATTAAGGACGCATCATATAGTTGTGTTAATTTTAAATTTAACTCGTGTTTCTGAGATTATAGTTGGGTCCGTTGAATGGGCGGCTCTCAAGCGCGTCGTGGTGGAAAATTGTATGACTTTATAAAAGAGGCGAATATTTTTTATTGCCTGTTATAGTTTGTTATGATTATTGTTTTTGTGGAGATTACACACCCGGCTAGATTTCCACTATATTAGTGACATAGAGCCGTGTGTAATAACCACGCCCATCGCACGCTGTCCTCTCTCTCTTCCGGAAAGAAGTCTTTGGCGAGTTATTTTCATCAACCGCTATCGAAGCCGACACGTTTTACTACGAAGCTTTAAGGAGACGTTTCACATATTTTAAAATGATTACCATATTTTACGGACTAGTAAAACCCCCCATTTCTTCAAAAAAAGGCCGCCAAAATTTAGGTACATCTTTTACTCGAAATTAATATAAACATGTCCAGTGTTTGATTTAAAATTCCCGCCAGTCTTAAAAATGGCTATGGTAAAAATGTTTTTTTTTAATTGTTAAAAAATTAAGGTGCATCTTATAGTATAGCGTGTGTAGAGAACTTGTCACAATTTAGATTTTAAAGATACATAATTAAAAACCTATCTTACATATTTTTCTTTCGATTCTGTTGTTGTCTGCGATTCTGCGAGTGTCCATACGGTTTACATGGTCTTGCACAGAATCGTCTTCTTGTTCTGCTCCATCTCACAATTTTCCTTATTTATCGTTCTGTCTCTGATTGTCACTATCCTACCAATTTTTAAAATTTATTATTACTGAACATTATTCTTTATAAAATCAGCTGTATATCCAATTTGTGTTTGTTTTTCTTAACACATTGTGTGCGCGAAACGTAAAAATATGTGATTCTTGAGATTTAAACAAATTGTATTTGTAGCATATAATATGAAAATGGCAACAGAATATTTTAAATAAAGTTTTTATTTAGGTTTAAAAATCTCATTTAGTTAAAACAGCATCAAGAACAATTATTTAGGACTTATTTATTGTTTCTTGAACAATAATTTAAAACTTCATATTAAATAATTAATATGAATGAAAACACTTGTCTTTTAGGAGTTTTATTATATTTTAGATGAAATGACATTTGATAATGTCTTAGAAAGGCGAAACATGTCATTCCATCTAAAATATAATAAGACTCCTAGAAGACGGGTGTTTTAATTCATATTAATTATATAGGAATTAATTTACAGTAAACTCTCTAGCACAAAAGTTTCTTCTCCTTCTCAGTCATATTCCTCATGATTGAGGGTCGTGTCCATCCTGTAAACTATTGACCATGGCACGCCATGCGCTCCTGTCACCCGTTAGTCTCCAGGCTGCATCTAATGAGAGACCAGTCAGATCCCTGATTTGATCGGACCAGCGGCTCGGGGGTCATCCTTGTCGTCGCCTTCCCTCCACTTTGCGCATTATGAAGGTTGTCCTGATCTCTCTGGGCTATGTCCAAAATATTTCAACACTCTCTAAGAGCACATCCGCAAGAGTCTTGCCTTGATATCCAGCTGGTCAATGATTGACTGGTTTGTTCTTGCCGTCCAGGGTATACGCAGCATTCATCGCCAGCACCACATCTCGAATGCATTCATTTTGGACCTCTCCGATGTTCGCATAGTCCAAGACTCGCAACCATAAAGGAATATGCTATATCTCATCACACGACCTTCGTGGCCGAGTGGTAAGTGCATTGACTGCCACCCCGAAGGTTTCGGGTTCGATTCCCGGCGATTGTCACACTGTCTATGGTCTGGTGTAGAATTCACGTGACAATAAAATGGCGATAGATTAGCTACCTATCACATGTCACGAGAATCACTATGATAGCTATAATAATACCCTTTACATTGATTTGGCTCGTGCTGTCATGATGTAAAGAACGATTCAACAAAATAATTATAATAATATAAAGCACCCGCATGCAATTTGTTAAATAGAAATCTAAATATTCTATCTATATGTAAAATTATTGTATAAACATTAAATTGATTAAATTGCTAGTAAAAATAATGTGAAAATAACGCTGCTTGAACGTATAAGAATCTATTTATTTTTTACTTCCGCCATTGATATGGTTGATGATATTCCTAAAACCGGTTTGCAAATTATCAGTCCGCAAAAAAAGTTATTACTGACTTATCACAAAGATATTAATTTTTATATCAATGACAATAATCCTTCGAATAAGATATGTCGAAAACAAAATTTTAACGTGTGTATATGAAATGGCTCTTACAAGTACCACATTATGACCAACTAACCATCACGCCATCTCACCGGAGGGGTAGGCAGAGAGGCTGGATCGCCACAATGCTCTGTCCTGGCATTCTTCTCGGGCTTTCTCTACATTCATACATCGTACCATGCACGCACGTCGATTAGTCTGACTTCGAATGTGACCGCCTTTTAGTAATTGATTAATTTGGTCATGCCATGTTTTCCTCGGTCGTCCTCGGCTTCTTTTTCCACTCACGCTGCGTGTGTACAACTTTTTAACCATTCTACCATCTCATCCATTCGTTCCGTATGTCAAAACCATCTCAGGGATCCTTTTTTAATTTTATCCACGATGCAGTCATCTGCCTTACATTTCTCTCTTATTTCATCGTTCGGTATTCTATCATACAACGTTTTCCCGCACATTCTTAGTGATCTCATTTCTACGGCGTTTATCCTGCTTTCATCCTTCTTTTGCCAGCTCCAAGCTTCACTTCCATACATGAGGGTTGGCACTTGAACTCCATTGTGTACTGCCATCTTTGCTTCTGTGGATATATTTCTATTTGCAGTAATGACTCTTCCGATGTATGAATATTGCGGAAGTATGTAAGGATAGAGCAGTTTATCTTCAAATCAAATCAAATCAAAACAGTTTATTTACTCAAAAGACATTACAAACAGCATAAATGTTTAAGGCATCTATTGAGTATAGGGAAGATATTATACACATACAACATAATACCAGGAACCCATTAGTGATGCTTCAACATTAGGAAGACAAGATACTTTCCAAAGTTAAGAGTATTTGCCTCCTGAACGTACCTTCACTAACATGAAAGACGTCGATCTCCGAGGAGACCGCGTTCAGCAGACTAATTGCTTATCTTCTTTGCCTATCCGTTGAATTGGCACGATGGTTAGTTCAGACACTCATTCCTCAATTAGTTATGGCAGCACTGTTCACAGCGGATGGCCGAACGGACAGTGATATTGAAAGAAGGGTTGGTGCGGGTAACAAAGTGAATGGAGCTTTAAAGGTAGTTATTGGAAACAAGAATTTATCAATGAAAGCGAAAATGGCCGTTCACAATGGAGTTCTGGTTCCAACCCTTATGTATGGAAGCGAAGCATGGAACTGGCAGAAGAAAGATGAGAGCAGAATAAATGCGGTAGAGATGAGGTCCCTAAGACGTATGTGTGGTAGAACGATGTACGACAGAATCTCAAATGCTGATATTAGGAAGGAATGTAGAGCGAAAGAAGGTATTATGAACAAAATTATGAAAGGTTCGCTGCGTTGGTTCGGACATATGGAGCGCATGGGTGAAGAAAGAATGGTTAAAAAGTATACGTTAACAATGTAGATGGAGTAAGGAGTCGAGGTAGACCGAGGAAAACATGGCACGACCAAATTAATCAAATATTAAAAGTTGGTCATGTCAGAAGCCGGAAGAATCGACGTGCGTGTATGACTCGATGTATGAATGTGGAGGAAGCTAGAGAGGTGTGCCAGGATAGAGTGGTGTGGCGGTCCATTCTCTCTGCCTACCCCTGCGGGGAAACGGCGTGATGGTTTGTTGTTGTTGTTTCAGGAATAAATATATCGACTATATTATTTTGTACTATTAAAATTTAAGCTTCAAGACATAGATTTCCGAGCGGAAGAGAGAGATATCCTAGGCGTGTTTTAGTGTAGTAGTTAATATATTATTGAAACTGAAAAAAAAAATGAAATATATACAAATTATCAAATACAAAACTTTTCAAAAAACATCTTTTATTTTCAGTTAGTATTTAATAATATTGCTAGTTAGAAAGAAATGTGATATACCATTGTTGGATTTTTTTTTTTTAAATAAATTGCTGGACAGTTATTTTGGATATTTCTTTTGTACACTTCACTCTATTTTGTGTTAAATTATGTATTTTTTTTGTTGCTTTTTGTATTTTTATTTTTATTTTGTAATGCTGCATTATGGTGGAGTTTTTAAATATAATAAGCATAAGAAAGATGGTAAATAATTACTTCAAGATTGTATTACTGGATAAACTTATATAACTTTGGATTTTTCACATTTTATTTTATTTTAAATATAATATTTTTGATCCACTTGACCTAACATAATTGAATAATCAGTATTAAAATAATAAATTGCATTATAGATAATTTATTTCAATAGAATTCCATTTTTTGTCATTTCACAAGTCAACCATTTTTAAATAGTAAAAAAAAACTTTTTTATAATCTTTCAAAATTTTAACTTAAAACTGCCCATCACGCCGTCTCCCCGAAAGGGTAGTATATAACTAACTAACTAATCATCACGCCGTCTCCCGAAGGGGTAGGCAGAAAGAATGGACTGCCACACTTTTCTTTACCGACATATTTCTCTCGCTTCCTCAACATTCATACATGGTGTCATCCACACGCGTCGATTTCTGACACCTCACGTGACCGACATTCAATATTTGACTTATTTGATTCTTCCAGACAACGAGCATGAACTACAAGTCCTGGTGAATAGTATGTATGAGGTATGCATGTGAAATGATCTGATAATGAATGTTAATAAGTCCAAGGTAATGATTTTTGAAAAAGAAGAAATCATGACAGTCTGCAACATTAGTGAAAATTTAGAGCAAGTAGATGAGTTCGTGTATTTAGGTAGTATGTTTACAAGAGATGGGCGAGTGGAAAGGGATACTGAAAGAAGGGTTGGGGTAGGCAATTAAGTGAATGGTGTACCTACTTAAAGTTGTCATCGCAAACAAAGACCCATCCAAAAAAGCTAGAATGGCGGTGCACAATGGTTTTCTTCTACCGATCCTTATGTATGGAAGCAAAGCATGGAACTGGCAAAAGAAGGATGAAAGTAGAATAAATGCAGTAGAAATGAGATCTTTTAGACGTGTGGATACTCTGTGTATGATAGTGTTGAATGAAAATATAAGAAATGAATGCGGTGCGAATGATGGTGTTATGAACAAAATAATGAAAGGATCATTAAGATGGTTTGGACATATGGAAAGAATGAATGAAGAAAGAATAGTTAGAAAAATTATATGTTGGCGATGTAAATGGAACCAGAAATCAAGGAAGACCGAGGAAAACGTGGCACGATCAAATAAATCAGTTCAAATTATAGTTTTGTAAATGTTTTTTTTTTTGTTTTCCTGTCGACGCTACGTGATTTCAACACTGGAATTAGAGAGAAGTATGTCTTATTGGCTGCAGTTGTTCTTTTCTGATTTCTGCTGGCTTTTCATTATCTTCGGTTAGAATGGAACCCAGATATTTCACATCAAAATTTGGTGTAAATGAAGTCACAATAATGTGTATTAAGTTATAGAAATTTTGCATATATCAGAAAGAAAATAAAAATAAAATACATTAATGCATTTTTCTCTTACAACCCTACTAAGGGATATATAAAAAAATGTAAGCTTACACAATAAAACACAATATTTATCTTATGTTAGCCATAAAAATTAAAAAACAGTAGAACCTGGATAATTGGAACCTGGTTAATTGGCCGAAAAGTTACAGTCCCACCCCTTTGGTGTACTAAAACTTCATTAATTGGAAAAAAGAAACCTGCTTAATTGAACTCGATATTCTGGCCCTAAACCTCTGTTATTGGAGAGCACTGCCTTCTCGATCTCTGTAAACTGACAAATCCTCAGTATTTGTTCTGTACTAATCTAACTACCGGTTTGTCTCAAAAGAAAGGTCTATGACATGTGTATACTGCCCATGATGACATACGGACTAGAGACGACAACTCTTACAGCGAAAAGTGTCCACAGGCTCAAGTGTACACAGAGGTCCATGGAAAGACAGATACTTGGTGTGAGCTTGCGGGACTGCATAAGGAATGAAGAAATCAGACGCCGCACCAGGGTTGCTGACGTCATGGACCGAGTGGCAAAATTGAAATGGCAATGGGCTGGACACTTGGCTACACAAGATGGCAACAGATGGGCACCCAGGATACTCGGTTGGAGACCATGGGCAAATAGGCGAAGTGTCGGAAAGCCACCGATGAGATGGACCGATGATATTGTCAAAAGGGTTGGAAAATCTTGGATACAAAGGGGGCAGGATGGAGACGAGTGGAGGAAATTGGAAGAGGCCTATATCCAGCAGTGGAGGAAAGGAGGCTAGCAAAGAAGAAGAAGACTAATCTAAGGTGGTCCATTTTAGATCGCAATGTTTCACAAACGTAAATATAACGGCCTTGATTTGAGCTCTAAACTAAAATTAATCCAAGAATTTGACGCCAGTAAATCTCACGAAGATTTGTGACACATTTTTAGCGTGTAAAACAGGCCCATATAACTGTTTTTTTCAATTCACAATTACACTTATTAAACTCTAATATTTTTATTTATTGTTTTATGCATCAAGTGTTTTTATTGCTTTTCTGTTTATGTGGTTACAAAACCTGGTTAAAAAACTAAAACACAATCTGGACCTGGATACATGAAAAACTGGATAATTGGAAAACTTGGTTAATTGACCATCGTGGGCCTGGTCTCTTGGAATGCCAATTATCCAGGTTCTACTGTACATACATCAACGAATGGAATTATAATATTTAAAAAAAGTTCTATTTATCATGAAAAGATACCTTCTCATAGTTTACAATGAAACACTCGATACAATTAATCAGCAAATGTGATACAACCTTTATAAACAGGATAAAAATGTTTTTAAATATGTTGTATAGATGTCTCTGTGTATCTTTGTACGTCAATATTGTTTTTGTGCGTAAATTATCTTTCAAGATATCTTGTCTCGGACGTGACACACCTAATTTGTTGTTTAATTTTCATGCATTTATTAGATAAAAATGGTGTCAGTAACATTTCAATTTGAATACTTTCCATGTAGACACAACAGTATAAAAAATATAGATAACCTAACCACAATAATAACCTCAAACTCGGTAATAAATATGTCCATGTCTAATTAAGAAATTAAATATCCCGTTTATGGCAAACAAAAGGTTAAATATTGAAATGTATTTGAAAATGGAGTTATTTTTTAACATTTTAATCGAATCATAATTTGCTCTTGTGGCTATTCCTCTTACGTCTGGTGGGAACATTGTTGGAAGGTGATTTGGTGGGTTGTTGGTTTATGTGGGGGCATGATTACTTAGATTTGGGTTTTTTTATTCAAAATTTGTTACGCAAGCCGGGCTTCTGGGCCTCTATGAGAGTACCGCCACTGATTGTAAGTGACATGTCCCGTCCATTGCCACTCAAGGTTGTGGGCATCTTGATGACGCCAGAGACCTTGGCTTCTCTGTCTTCCGCCGCCTGGTCAACTTCTCCATACTCCCTAATCCAGTCGAATCTTTGTTGTCGAATGTTGCACAGCCAAGACGTTTGCCTTCGGTCAGGACCACGTTGTCCCTCAATTTTGCCCATTAACATAAGTTGGAAGATCTCGTATTTGTCTCCACGCAAGATGTGACCCAGATTGGAAATCTTACAGACCATACATTTCAATAATTCTCTGTTACAATGAGCTCTCCTTAGGACTGTTACTTATTAACAACTAAATCAAAATCACACATTCGTTATTTCAAGTATGTATTCGTTATTTCATCCAAAGATGTAAAAAGTTGACTTTGACATTGGCTTATTTTTGTGAGATGCATACGTGTATAAGTGTATTGTATCTTAGTTATTTAGCTCTCAGACATGGCGTTTAGTCTTCTTCTTCTTCACTTTTGGTAGACTCAGGAGTCTGTTATTTCAGGCGGGTCCTCTTGAGACGCTGAACTCCAGCTTTCTCTCCACCGTTTCGGGGGTTTTCCTGGTTGGCGTTGTTCGTTTGGCGTTCCATGGAGAGCTATGTGTGGTATTCTATTTGAGCTCATTCTTTCTACACGTTGATGCCAGTATCGCCGTCTTTGATGTCCCCTTCTGACCACATCTTCGACCTCGCAGATTTCTCGGATTGCTGTATTCCTAACTTGATCACGTAGGGTTTTGCCAGCTATAGCGTTTAGTTATTAAAAAAATCCTCTTAAAAAAAAGAATTCCTTTTCGTTACATTGTTTTTATTTGAGTAATTGTAACAAAATACAATTATTTCACTTCGAAAAACAAATGAATCGCCCGAATGTACCCCTATTGTTTTATTTTATCTATTCTTTAAGATTACATTATTTTCTATTTGTTTTTGTTTATATTATTACACAACAAATAATATTACACAATCACAGATTTCTTATTAATCTTTTAATGGAAAAATAAAGCAAATGTTTGGCATACTTAGATTAAATAACATATTGTTTTAATAGTGAGAAGAATTGAAATGTATTGCTTATACTTTAAAAAGCACTTGTGAGTAGCCCATGGCTAATATTTCTCAATTAACCCTTATCCGATGCTAGCTTTTGTACATGTCGCCGCCATCTAGTTAAATACGCCGCTCAATTGAACGGCTAGGCTGATAATGAAATGGCGGCATTCAATGAAGTGACTAGGCTGGTAGTTGAATAAATTAAGATAGCTCAACGTTTTATTTCTAATTTTTACCACTGCAGCGCTAGCAGTCATCTAACAACGTTCAACTGTCAGTCGGCATTCGATAACACGTGTTTTTGTAAAAAGTAACACGATTTTCAAACAAAAAAGAGAGAGAGTATGCGTATAGGAGATGTAGGATGTATTATTTAAAAAAAACTAACTCTAACCTAAACGTACTGTTCTTCTTTACTACCGTACGAGTTTTGACATTGGCTTAGCGCTTGTACGGTTATAATGTTCATATTGACGCATAGCGTGTTTATAAAAACATAACTTTATTTTTATTTCTATTTTATTGTATTTTACTTTAACCACCTCAGCAGACTGGAAGACCCAATTACAGAGAGGAATTACATCACAATCACCCAGGCTTCACAAAAAACACTTTTTAATCATTATTCAGGAACAGCTCCTCCACGGTCCTCAGCCCCGTCCACTCTCGGATGTTCCTCAGCCAGGAAACCTCCCTTCTCCCAACACCTCGTCGACCCTCAATCTTACCCTTTAAGATCAGATGTAACAGTGCATATTTTTCGCGTCTCGGAGCATGGCCCAAGTAGGACACCTTACAGACTTTGATGTTGGTCAGTAACTCTCTGTCAACTCTGGCTCTATGGAGAACGTTTGTGTTGCTGACCATGTCTATCTAATAGGCACTGCATATGTTAATCACTTCATTGTTAGTTTATGCGGGGGCATGATTACTTAGATTTGGGGGTTTTGATTTAAAATTTCTTACGCAAGCCGGGCTTCTAGGCTTCTATGGGAGTACCGCCACTGGATGTATGGACACATAAAGGGAGCAAAAGCGTGGTGGTCCATCCTCTCTGTCTACCCCGGGAAAATGGCGTGATGGAGGTTCAAAGTAATTCACTTTATTAAGCAGGATGTATTGAAGTTTTAATCTTCCATGTTATTTATAATTTTCAAAATATACTCTTGTAATGTTGTTCTCATTAATAAACATGAAAATATTACAATTAATATTACATTTGAAAATTTTGTTATTCAAAATTCAGATGACACCATAAACATTATAAAAACTGCATGTGTAAATTCAATAACCATTAAAACAATAAAAAAGTTCTTGACCGTGTGGACATTACAAAATCACATTATCAATGGTCAGTTTTTGTGACATTTAAAATATTCCATAAAAGAATTTACATGTTTGATTTGTCTCTGGGCATCTTCATGTTATTTTCAATGTATATAAGTGCTTTGTTATCATTTTTCTTTAAACAAATTGTTTATTTGAAAACCCTTTGTAAATATAATTATTACCGCATTTTGTGGCTTATTCCTTATTCTTTTTTATTATACGTAACTTCAAAAGTGTTCTTTTTATTAGTATATAAATAGATACAACTGCATTTTGTGTTGTTCTGTCTTTACTATGCAACCAATGTCAATTTGTCAATGCCTCTGTATGATTTATTATGCGACATTTGTATGCTTGTAGTGGAAGCAATGATCCCCTTGAATTGTAAGTATTCCCACCCAGTTAATTGACAGTGCTATTGATGTTTTGTTACTATGATAATTATTTTTAATGAGTTTGTAATATAAAATGTTGGATATACGAAGAAAATAAAAGTTATTTGTTAAAGTATTTGTTATTTTCTTTTATTATTATTATTATATAAGAAATGAATGCGGTGCGAATGATAGTGTTTTGAACAAAATAATGAAAGGATCATTAAGATGGTTTGGACATATGGAAAGAATGAATGAAGAAAAAATGGTAAAAAAATTATATGTTAACGATGTAAATGGAACCAGAAATAGAGGAAGACCGAGGAAAACGTGGCACGATCAAATAAATCAAATATTAAATGTCGGCCATGTGAGGAGTCAGAGAAATCGACGCGCGTGTATGACACGATGTATGAATGTTGAGGAAGCAAGAGAAATATGTCAGGAAAGAAAGGTGTGGCAGTCTATTCTTCCTGCCTACCCCTTCGGAGAGACGGCGTTTTGGTTAGTTAGTTAGTTAGCTATTATTATTATTAAGAAGCCATATGTTATTGTTGTACATGGTGTTGAAGAAAGGGCAGACACAGGACCAAATAAGTTTTGAGGACTTCCGAGATGATGACACTGAGGATGATAGCAGGCAAGACACTAAGATATCATGTAAAGATAGAGTAGACAGGGAAGGAGGAACAGGTATGGTCAAGTCCAAAGAATAAACACCACCAGACTCCCCTATATTGTACCGCATAATCTGCCTTACAGGGCTCATCCTCGTAAGACCTCCCACTCGTAAAAGATGGAAGGACAGCTGAAAATCTACCTCACAGGAGGAGCAACCTTCTGGTGAACAGACCACATAGGTCATATAGCAAGGAAGAAGAAGATTATTTAGACACAAAAAGCATATAATAAAACATATCCGTAATGACTAACGGAATCAAAGCAAGAGCAGACACTGTCGGAACGAAACATATTAGAACATCAGAAATGAAAATATTGCTATCTATCAAGAGTTACGAGACAAGATACCTAACGGAGATATTCGCAGAACCTGCAATTGATGACATTGTGAGATGGAGAAACAGAAAAGACAATTCTGGAGGGGTCACATCAAGTGGATGGACCCAGGGATGATTCCCAAGATTGTGATGCACAGAGGGCCATTGACCACCAACTAGATGGACCAAGATTGTTATCCTGTCTTAACAGATTGCAAGATTCACAGAAAGAAGGTAATTAAGATGGTTTGGGCACATGGAAATAATTAATGAAGATAGAATAGTAAATAAAATGTATGTTAACAATGTAAATGGAACAACTATGTATTTCTTATTTCTATAGGAAGACTGAGGAAAATGTGGTAATGAAGAAATCAATGCGTGTGCATGACAAGAAGTATGAATGTTGAGGAAGTAAGAGAAGTATGTTGTGAGAGAACACTGGCGATCCATTCTATCTGACAACCACTTCAAGGAAACGGTGTGACTTGACTCATGATGTCATGCGCGCGCTCTATAATAGTATTTTTTTGAGTAGTAAAGAATATAAATATAAACATATAAAAATATTAAAATAAATATATTTAATGTTCTTTTGGGTAAGTATATTCATACAGATAATAAAACAATAATAGTAATTTAAATTTAGTAACTGACAATTCAAGATTCTGGAATAAAACTGATCATCATTTGTTGATTTTAGTTTCCAATAATAAAAATAAAAAAACTTTATAAGAAATTAAATTTCGAAATCATTAATAACAAAACCATATGCCTTATAAATGTTTATTGAAATACAAATATTCTTTTGCAATATTCATTCAGAATGAAATAGAAAACATAAAACTGTTTACCCTTGATAAGAGATGAGAAACAAATTTGAATAAAAGCTACTTTTGGTCTTTGATTTATGACAGTGGAACCTCGATAATTGGCATTCCAAGGGACCAGGCCCACGATGGTCAATTAACCAGGTTTTCTAATTATCCAGTATTTCATGTATCCAGGTCCAGATTGTGCCTTGGATTTTTTAACCAGGTTTTGTATCCACATAAACAGAAAAGCAATAAAAACAATTCATAGATTTGATGCATAAAACAATCAATAAAAATATATTAAAGTTTAATAAGTGTAATTGTAAATTGAAAAAAACAGTTATATGGGTCTGTTTCACACGCTAAAAATGTTGCACAACTCTTCGCGAGATTTACCGGCGTCAAATTCTTGGATTAGTTTTAGTTTCGAGCTAAAATCAAGGCCGTTATATTTACGATTGTGAAACATTGCGATCTAAAATGGACCACTTTCGATGAGTACAGAACAAATACTGAGGAGTTGTCAGTTTACAAAGATCGAGAGGGCAGTGCTCTTCAATTACAGAGGTTTAGGGCCAGAATGTCGTGTTCAATTAAACAGGTTTCTTTCTTCAAATTAAAGAGGTTTGAGCGCTCCAAGAGGGTGGGACCGGAACTTTTCTGCCAATTATAGTTTTGCCAATTAACCAGGTTCCACTGTATTTATTATTTTGACACTATTAAATAAAGTGGCAACATTTCAAAATAAGTAAATTCCAATTTTACTACTAGCAGCACTGTCAGTAAGGACGTTGTGACAGCGAATGCAGATATGTGCATTTTGTTTTAATTTGTGCGGGAATTTCGTATCTGTTTCCAAAGTATTTTCAAAAGGAAATCGTACCTTCCTTCGCTCGATCAAAGACTAAACGAAAACGTATCATTAGTGTCATGTACAATGGCAGGTATTCTAACTAGACCGATCCGTCGGTGTGTGTTATCCAACAAGAATTATGGAGTATTATCACAACTCGTTGCCAAAAATTTGAACACTCAAACTTATTACGGCAGCGGGTATAGTGGAAATGAACATTCTAGTAAATTTAGATACGGCAGAGCTGTGCTTGCCGGTGTTTTAGGTTATGTTTTGTATAAAAAGTTTGAGTTCCCTGTCGTTGAGGCGGCGCTGCCCTTCACCGGCGGAGGCGACAACAGTTCGCTTAAAGGGCGAAGGGACAAGTTCAACTTCATCGCGGACGTGGTGCGGGTTTGCGCACCATCTGTAGTTTACATAGAAATAAAAGACACTCGGCGAGTTGACTATTTCACTGGTCAGCCGACGACCATATCAAACGGGTCAGGGTTCATCGTCCAGGAAGACGGACTCATATTGACGAATGCGCACGTCGTCGTAAGCAAATCTCAGAGCATGGTTTTGGTACGGCTCCAAGTAAGTATTTAAATCTGATAAATATTTTTGTTATTATTTTGTAGAATATCCCTTTACATAATTTACAAATCAGAGCCAAATCGATGTCTTCTTCTTCTTCCTTGTCGTAGACCTATGTGGTCTGTTCTCCCATAGTGTTGCTCCTCCTGTGAGGTAGACTCTCAGCTGTCCTTCCATCTTTTAGGAGGTCTTCCACGAGGACGAGTCCCATGAGGCTGATTATGCAATGCAATATAGGGGAGTCTGGTGGTGTCCATTCTTTGAACCCGTACCAGTCTCTTTTTCGCTGTCTGTTCCATCTTATAACATCCTCAACCTCACATATCTCCCTTATTCTGGTGTTCCTCACGCGATTTCTCAGTGTCTTGCCTGCTATTGTCCTCAGTGTCTTCATCTCGGAAGTCCTCAAAATTTGTTTGGTCCTTACTGTGTCTGCCCTTGCTTCGATGCCATATGTTATTTTTGGTCTTACGCATTATAGATTCTCATCTTAATGGCCATGTCTTTGTTTTTCCATATTGTGGATTTCAGAGTGCCAGAGATTGCAGCTGCCTTATTTACTTGGGCTTGTATTTCTTCCTGCAGATCAGCTCCTCCCACCAGGTCTATGCCTAGATACTTAAAGGTCCTTCCAAATTTCATTCATGGTCATTTCCAAATGACAACGGTCATTTGTCTTTTGATAGAGATTGTCTTGTTGTATTTCTTACAGGCGTGATGTAGTCCGTCTGTAATAATATAATTATTACCCTTTTATTTTAGGATGGTACCACCTATAACGGCACGGTGGAAGACGTGGACATGAAATCGGATCTGGCCACCGTCAGAATACCCGTCAAGGGTCTGCCAGTCATGAAACTTGGTCTCTCCTCGGATATCCTACCCGGTGAATGGGTGAGCATTCAATCTTTTATTACATTCACGTTTGTTGTTGTTGTTTTAAGTTAACGTGTTTTTTGTTTAATATTCAGGTTATAGCATTAGGAAGTCCACTGGCCCTTAGCAATACCGTGACAGCAGGTGTGGTCAGCTCTACCCAGAGGGGATCCGATGAATTGGGACTATCGGGTGAATATTATCATTTGCATTAAATTGAAACCACATTTGCTGACTAAACTAAACTAACTAACCTTCACGCCGTAGGCAGAAAGAATAGACCGCCACACTGTTCTGTCCTGACATACTTCTCTCGCTTCCTCTACATTCATACATCTTGTCATGCACGCACGTCAATTTCTCTGACTCCTCACGTGACCGACATTCAATATTTGATTGATTTAATCGTGCCACGTTTTCCTCGGCCTTCTGCTATTTCTAGTTCCGTTCGCGCCGTTTACATATACCTTCTTTACCATTCTGTCTTCACTCATTCTTTCCATGTGTCCAAGCCATCTTAACGACCCTTTCATTATTTTATTCATAACACTTTCATTCGCACCACATTCACTTCTTATATTTACATTTGACACTCTATCATATACAGTTTTGCCACACATTCGTCTTAGAGATCTCATTTCTACTGCATTTATTTTATTCATATTTGATTGTTAGATTTAAAACACGTCTTAACCACCCTATGTATTTGAACGTACGTGATACATTCACTTTGACTGTACCATTCTGCGCTAACCTGTATCACGTACGCGCTTGAGAAAAAGTAATGTAAATACCTAAAATGTTCAAACTGTTAGGGATACGCGTGTGTGCCAACAACACTTGAGTACAAGTATTCATAAATATGATAGTTTTACAAGGGGCAGGCGAAGTGTGCGTCCGAGTATTTGACGTTTCGTATTTAAAAAAAATAAAATTAAAATATAATTAAATTTCATTAATAAAAAACCTGCTTTATTTTTCACGTTTCTCGGAAAATAACCTGAAGGTAGGGCGGTTTATTGCGCCCTTGAGGTGATTACATCACAAAAACGGCACTTTAAAAGTTAACATATTATTATTATTATTACTAAAAATAATTTATTTTACATGTTCGAATGACTTTTTTCCAGGCAAAGACATGAGCTACATCCAGACAGATGCGGCCATCACATTCGGAAACTCTGGAGGGCCGCTGATTAATCTGGACGGGGAGGCTATCGGGATAAACAGCATGAAAGTGACATCGGGAATATCATTTGCTATACCCATCGACTACGCCAAGCAGTTCTTATCTAGAAGTAAACACATTTTACTATTGGAATTGTTGCTTGATTTATCACATAGATTATTTCGATGAGCAATGCACCGATGTGGAGTGTAATTTTATGCGTCAATAGATATGATATTGTCATGCACACTTCACAAACCTTTGTTCCGTTACAATTTTAATATTATTTTCATTGTTATCCAGTGGCGGTACTTCCATACAAGCCGAAATGCCGGGCTTGCCTTAAAAAATCTATATTAAAAGATGTTTTTTGCGCGTTTGAGCCGTCTACGAATAAAATAATATTTTGAATTTTTGCGCGATTAAATTCGTTGCGTTGCAAATGACTCCGCTGATATGCGCAGAAATCGTCTACGTCCACATGTTTTCAATGGGCATGCAAAATGTAAAGGGGTCTTTGTATTTTTGGCTTGTAATTATATAGCTAGGTGCATATATACCAGAAGATATCTACAATTTTTTGTATAGATTTCAAGCCGGGCTTTATCACTCTGAAGTGTCACGAACTTCATTTCTATTGTCAGAATGTTATCTGTCATTTATGTTATGTGCAGAAAGATTATTTTCTTTTCGAAAGATTCTTTACGAATATTTATTTATAATTCCTTGGCTTGCCTTACTGGCAGACCCTAGGCATGCCACTGTTGTTATCGTGTTCAAATTCAAATTAAGTTTATTTGTCATTGCAAACAAAATTAACCCTCACCACTCCAATTTCGAGTATGGCTAGACATAGTATTTCTTACACCATCTTTTTATTCTTTTTGTCCTGTCACACCTCCGTGGTGCATAGGACCTCAAGGAACCTTTTCCATCCGACTCTATCGCGCTAAAAAAAAGGGTACCAATGACTTAAAAATTGCAAAAGTGACTTTTTTTTTTTGCTAGTTTCAGAAATTCATTTTTACAAATTACTCAAAATGGTGAACCATGAATAATTAAAAAGAGTCGGCTCACTTTGCTGATCGGAACCGTTCAGCTCAGATCCCTTAAAGAGCTCACTAAAAAGAGTAGACTATTTTGCAATAATTTACTATTCATCCAGCGGAACATTGAGCTGCCGCTCTTTTTTTATGAATCATCGCTCACATGTTCACCAAAGTGAGTCGACTCTTTGAGTTAATTCGTGAGCGGATCGCACATCCCTAGTCAGGATACAGTAGTGTGGCGGTCTATTCTCTCTGCCTATCCCTACAGAGAAACGGCGCAATGTATGTAATACCAGGAACGTATGAGAGATGGTTTTACTTTAGGAAGACTAGTTCACTCTCTAATATCAAGAGTATTTCCTTTCTGAACTTACTTTCACTAATGCGAAAGACATCGATCTCCAAAGAGATAATTTTTAGTATTTTTTTTTATCTTAAAATATTATTGCACGACTAATTAACCATCACACCATTTCCATGGTGAGGAAGGTGGAAACCTTGGACCTCTGCACCATTCTATCCTGTCATGGGTCCCTCCTTCCAGTGTCTAGCTGTAGGGCTTTTGGGACAAGTATCTGTATTTTATTTTAAGATTTTCTGCTTAATGCTTACAAATTATCTTAATAGATGGCTCTAGTGTAGATTGACCTACAAAATGTGAAGTTATTTAAAAATACAAGTTCCAAAAATTTGTCAGATGTGGTGGTCGTAAGAAGGGCGGAATGGTGAATGTTGTTAAACATAAAGTGATCGCTTAACCCAACTAATGACAGGTCATAAGTCGTGTAAACGCCTCGACAACTATATTCTGTTTCCAAGAAATTTACATCTTCGTCTCTATTGAGATACAATTAGTCCTTAAAAATGATTAACCCTCAATGGGTAAAGATCCAGTATTTGTCTGCAAATATTTGTATAAAAAACAAATCTGTATTTTAATTTAATTGACTATTTGTTTTTATTTTCAGGGAAAGAAAATTCGGCTACTCCCGTTTCCAAGAGATATCTAGGCATTACGATGCTCTCACTCACCCCTCATATCCTCAGGGAGTTGCGTCAAAGAAATCCAGAAGTAAGATCAAATTACATAAATATATAATATTTAAAATCTCTTATGTATGGAAGTGAATAATGAAACTGGCAAAAGAAGGTTGAAAGGTATTTCCGGAATTAATGTCATTTTTGATAATAAAACTCAAACTAGTATTTTAAAATTATTTATTTATTTATTAATAGAAAGTAATTTCCAATGTTATCTACGACTCTTTGCCATCTATATACTAGATATAAAATTTCTCTAAAAAAAAGTCGTTGATTTAGATTTGAAGACCTCCAAGAGACCCAATTTCAGAAATAAGTGATAGTTGCTCGGTGCCAAGTCCGGAGAATAAGGTGGATGCAATAAAATATCTCAGCCAAGGTCCTGGATTTTTTTCCGGGTAATATCGGCAACGTGTGGCCGAGCGTTATTATGTTAAAGGACATTCCTACTATTGAACTTGAATTAGAGGAAGACCGAGAAAAACGTGCCACGATCAAATAAATCAAATATTGAATTTCGACCACGTGAGGAGTTGGAGAAATCGACATGCGTGCATGACAGATGTATGAATGTCGAGCGAGAGAAGTACACCAGGAAAGAACAGTGTGGTGGTCCATTCTTTCTGTTTACCCCTTCGGAGAGATGGCGTGATAGACAGTAATTTTTCTTCTTGATTTTTAAGTTTTTTGACCTATTATTCTTTATGTCAAGTTCGATCTTGAGAAGTGGACTCCCAGCTATCTACCATATTTTTAGAGGCTATACTTCCTTGAGGAAGACCGTCCCTTGCTGCGCTTATGGCTCTTGATTCTGCCATTCTGGTCACATATTCATTCCAGAAATTTTTTCTCTGCCGGACCCATCTTATAATATCCTCGACTTCGCATAACCTTCGGATATCCATGTTAATATTCTTCTTCTTCATGTTGGCCTGTTTCTTAACCCTTATAGTCTGGTTGGCTACAATAGCAGTCCGCATATATTATCCGTGTTTAACGTGTAATATCCCGTAAATTTAATACGACAGATCAAAAGTAAAAATGTGTATTATATACTATTATGTATTCTCTGCGATTTAGAGTTAAACTTTAATCTTTTTTGTACAAAGATTTTATTTTATTTTATTTTCTAATATGCGTGTCCCATACGGATCACGGCTCGCGGCCAATCATCACACACACAATTGCGTAACCGCTGAGCTACGAAGTGATGGTTTCTCGTACTGTGTCGGAATCTTTGATTTGAGTGTGTGTTTACTTAGAGTGACTCTTATATAATTATATCAGTTATCAACAGCGCAATGTTTTGGTTTCATTTATAAAGGAACATTTTCAATGTAATATATTTTTATTTGTTTTCTTAAACTTGAAATGAGACAAAAAAGTCAGATTATTTTTATAACATAAAAAATGTAAAACATTTGACTACAAAATACAATTTATTTGATATTTTTATGTATTTTGTGTGAAGAGTAAACAAAAACTGGTCCAAGTTAGCATATAAATTGGAGTGACATTTCCAGGCGTTATCTAGCAGTGCATTAATGGCGGTAGCCTTTCACATTGCGTTATGAAGATCTTCTGCTTAATGCTTAAATCTAATCTTCATAGATGGCGCTGGTATGTAAATTGAAACTGACATGTGAATCGTGGTGTTGGATATTAACATATATACAACTTCCAAAAATTTGTCAGACATGGTGGTCATAAGAAAGGTGGAATGGGGAATGTTGTAATTACATAAAGCGTGCGCTTAACCCAATCGATGACAGGTCATAAGTCCTGTAAACACCTTGATCAACCATATTCTGTTTCCAATTTGCATCTTCGTCTCTATTGAGATAAAAATTAATCCTTGAAGTAATTTAATTGTTTACAAGAGCTTTCCGATGTTTCATATTCTCGACGGCCTTTAAGGGTTAAGAGGAATTGGCCTCCTGTGAGGTGGACTCCCAGTTGTCGCTATCCATTTCTTTGGTGGTCTGCCCGGGGGTCGTCTACCTTGGGGTTGGCCATGCAACACAATGAAGGGGAATCTGGATGGATCCATTCTCCTCAAGTGTGCATATCAGTATCTTCTCCTTTGCCTTTTCCACCTAACGACATCCTTGACTTTGCATATCTCCTTTATCCTTGAGTTCTTTATAGTATACAATACAATACTCCGAGATAGAATGTTAATTAATATTGATTTAACAAATTATTTTGCAGATGGGGCAAGACATCACGCACGGTGTTTTAGTGTGGAAAGTAATACTCGGTTCCCCTGCTTATGCGTAAGTATCCATTTTAATTAATGAAGGAATTAGCATTTTGGACACATCTCTTTTAACATTAACCGTTTTAGTGCTACCAAAATGTTCTAAAATGCCAAATGAAAAGTCTTATTTATAATAATTTATATGAACAAGAAAAAAATGTGTCATTCCTGTAAAAATACACCAAGTTTCATATTTCTTTCAATATTCTCTTCACTACGAGGTGTGGCAATTAAATTCTGAGAATTTGTAAATAAAACAGGCAATTAAAGTTAGCAACCAATTTTTTTTAACGGCCTTCACAGTAGTTCCCTCTTAACTCAGAACAACGTTTCTCCCATGTTTGCAAGCAGCCTTGATAGTTCCCTTTAGGGGCTGCTGTATCTGCTGTATGTAGGATCCGTAGAAATGAGTTCACTAAGAAGAATGTGCGGGAAAACATTGTATGATAGAATACCGAATGATGAAATAAGAAAGAAATGTAAGACTGCATCATGGATAAAATTAAAAAAAGGATCCCTGAGATGGTTTAGACATATGGAACTAATGGATGAGAGTAGAATGGTTAAAAAGTTGTACACAAGCAGCGTGAGTGGAAAAAGAAGCCAAGGACGACCGAGGAAAACATGGCATGACCAAATGAATCAATTACTAAAAGGCGGCCACATTCGAAGTCGGAATAATCGACGTGCGTGCATGTACGATGTATGAATGTAGAGGAAGCCCGAGAGGCATGCCAGGACAGGGCATTGTGGCGATCCATCCTCTCTGCCTACCCCTCCGGAGAAATGGCGTGATGGTTAGTTAGTTAGTATAAAAATATTTTTTTACTTAACATTTTTGGCACCTACTGGGCCATAGTCTGCGGCTCCCTGGTTGGAAACCTCTGCCTTCGACTTACGTGTGGTGCTTTATAAATTATCCAATTTATTATTATCATTGCAGCGGCGGTCTCAGGCCCGGCGACATCGTAACGCACATCAACGGCAAGAAGATGCATTCTGCAAACGATGTGTACCAGGTCTTGGAGCAGAACACGCCCGTGCTGAGCGTGAAGGTGTCCCGCAGTAACACGTTCGTCGAGCTAACTATCAAGCCAGAAGACCCCTCTAGCTAGACAACCGGGGATGACAACTCACAAATTTTAATTTTTCTCAAGCGCGTACGTGATACGGGATAGCGCAGAATGGTACAGTCAAAGTGAACGTATCACGTACGTTCAAATCTAAGCACCTTTTTTTTCTATTTCTCTGTATCATCTTAACTGCAATGGAATATAAAAGCAAATATCTTAAAATATGGAAGTAAAGCATGGAGCTTTAACAAGAAAGATAAAAATAGAATAAATGCCATAGAAATTTAATCAACACGAAGAATCTACTGAAAAGGTTTCAATGCAAGGAAGATGAATGCGTCCTAAATAGAATAATTAAGAAAGATTCATTGAATGGTACACACTGCTTACCCGAGGCTGTTATAGGGTGCAGCGATGCCCTTTTGTCAGCATTGCTTCTTCATTTCCTAGGCCTGTCCCTTGTCTATTCGGGACAGGCGTTAACAGTTAATTCATTAAAGCAAATCAAAGGGGACAACCAGGCCACATTTAAGCTACTATATTTTCCCCCTTCTATGTTCAACACATACAAATGTTCCGTCATCTTATAATGACGGAACGGTTGACTCCTGGTCTTGAGGACTTGATTTCAAACCTGGACATCAGCTTGAAAAGAACAGAACACGCTTACGAAGCGAGAGTGCGACATAAATAGTTGTCTGGCGCTTCCATTACTTTATAGAACCTGGACTTAATTATTTGGCCTATAAAATTTACTTTCAAGTTAATTATT
Organism: Lepidostoma basale; assembly: GCA_022606425.2. NCBI lineage: Eukaryota > Metazoa > Arthropoda > Insecta > Trichoptera > Lepidostomatidae > Lepidostoma > Lepidostoma basale. Next base: position 224,201 of record JAHDVF020001465.1, read on the forward strand.
TTTTATTATTATATATTAAAAATATATTTACGCACTGATTATTAGTTATTTTATTGGGAGTATGCATTAATGCGTGCGTTTTTTTTTTCTCCGAAAATTAAGGCTTTATTGTGAAAAAATGGTTATACATTCAATGTTCAAAGTATTGTCCATGGGAAGCTACAACATTTGCCCATCTTTCTGGCAGTTTGTGGATTCCATCCCAAAAGAACTTCTCTGGCTTGGCGGCCAAGAATGAATCGAGCCAATTTTTGATACCCTGTTCTGAAGTGAACCCTATTCCGGTGAGGGCATTCTGCATTGATCTGAACAAGTAGTAATCAGAAGGGGGCATCTCTGGGCTATACGGCGGGTGAAGTAGAACAATGACAAGCAAAGCAATGACAGTAGCTTTCAAATGAATATAGTCACTGATGAACACGACGCGAAATAATACTAGTAACCCCCTCTCTTAGAAAACCGCACGAATTAATGCATACACCCAATAATAAAATATGTCAGACATAAATTATAACATTAAAAAATGTCATGTTGTATTGAAAAATAAGGTATTTCGGTGTTAATTGTTCAGAGGATTCTGCATTATGTTATTTATATAAAATATATATAAAGATTTATAATATAATATAGTTTCTTATGTATAGTGTTATTATTGGATGTAAATAAAATATAATTATATTTATCTAACGTTATTAAACAGTCTGAGAATGTAAGATTGATTAAATTAATTTTAATAATGTCTCGTCATTTCTTTGGTGACAGTTGTAAATAAATTGTTATTATAATGTTGTTTATTTATTTTATTTATTTCTATCAATGCCCAAATTAATTTATTTGCACTTAAAGTTGTCATCGCAAACAAAAGCCTATCCAAAAAAGCTAAGATGGCAGTGCATAATGGTGTTCTTGTGCCGAACGCTATGTATGGAAGTGAAGTACGGAACTGGCAAAAGAAGGATGAAAGTAGAATAAATGCAGTAGAAATGAAATCTCTAAGACGAATGTGTGGCAAATCTGTATATGATTTGTTCTACTATACTTTTTAACCGAACGCGAAAATCAGATGCGGCGTTCACATTTAGATTTTTAGATTTAAAAGACGTCTTAATGCGCCCTTGAGGTGATTACATCACAAAAACGGTGCTATAAAAGTATGCATATTATTATTATTATTATGATAGAGTGACAAATGCAAGTATAGGAAGTGAACGTGGTGCGAATGAAAGTGTTATGAACAAAATAAGGAAAGGATCGTTAAGATGTTTTGGACACATGGAAAAAATGAGTGAAGACAGAATGGTAAAGAAGGTATATGTAAGCGGTGTGAACGTAGCTAGAAATAGAGGAAGGCCGAAGAAAACGTGGCACGATCAAATCAATCAAATATTGAATGTCGGTCACGTGAGGAGTCAGAGAAATCGACGTGCGTGCATGACAAGATGTATGAATGTAGAGGAATCGAGAGAAGTATGTCAGGACGGAACAGCGTGGCGTTCCATTCTTTCTGCCTACCCCTCCGGGGAGACGGCGTGATGGTTAGTTTGTTAGTTAGTTTTGAATAACAAATATCGATTGTGTAACATAACAGTTGGGCTGAAAAGTTCGTAGGCTGACACATAGATGGCGTTACTAGAATTAAATCCATATGATTTTTAGTTAGTACCAACCTTGAAAAGATGCATGTATAAATTTGACTGCTTACGGACATTTGGTTCCTGAGATATAGCATTGCGAAATGGGTTTTACTATGTTAGCCTACCAAATTTTCAGCCTAACTGTTATATATATAAACAGATAGAGAAATCATAAAAAAGTACCAATTATATGCTGCCACATATAAAAATTTTGTTACACGCTTCAAAATTTGGAATTTAAAAATGGAATATTCATAGAACAATATAAAATGGGAAAAGCAAACATTCCACTGCCTATAATTCAGCTCATAGCCAGCTTTCTGTAAGATCGCTTCTTCTGCGTCAGTCAACAGTCCCTTGCGTCCTATCAGAGCAGGATTTCCCCAAGGCCCGGTGATGGCTTCTACTCTGTTCAACATCTCGTCACCTGAGAGTAAGAGGGTTCCAACTAACAAAATTTCAAATTTTGCTTTTTTTCGTGAAAAGGGTTCTTACTAACCTTATCTATACGTACAATTAAAAAAAACATGTAATAGTATCGTCATTTTGATGCTATGAAAAGAATCAAGTTCCATCTGATTATTCAAAACACGATTCACTGAAAAAGGATTAATTTAAACTTAGAACTTTATTATTCCAACTGTTGCCAGACAAAATTTACACGTTTTTCAATAAAAGAATCTCTGGAAATTGGAATAAAACCCTTTTATTCCAAGATACACATCCGAAACCAACAAAACTTTGACTTCGTTTTTCCAGCTTTTTCCAACTTTTGTCAGTTGGAACCTTCTTACTCTCAGGTGACGATCTATTGGAGTGACATCCCACTTCCCCAAGATTATAACATTGCCCAATTCGCCGACGACACGGGTATCATCTCCAGTTCCAAAAGTCCGCTTCTCGCGACCCGCATGATGCAAAAATATAATGAATAAAATGTTTTAATTAGTAAAAAACAGAATTGTTTGATAAATTTGATACAGCGTAGGCCAAAATTGAAAACCGTACTCCCTCGTTTTAATTAAGCTTAGACTATAATGTTCTCTGCGAAAATCTGATTCGTGTGAATGCACCCCCGCTTAAAGATTTTTCTACTTAATCACAGATGGCGGTAAAAAATGGAATTGTATTATTAAATTAGTTACTCTATTGAAACACAGATAGCAACAACTGTCAACATATTACACGTGAAATATTGTATGGTGAATCAACTTATTTTAATAGATAATTATTTAGTGATTATGTTACTGAATTAAAATTAAATTAAAACCGTCACACTTTTCGTATGGTCCATAGACAACAAAAAAACTTACTTTTGACAGCGGAAAAACGAAAAAGTTTCTATAAATTTTAAGTAGATGGAGTACTGTTATCTTGTAGCTTTTGTCTTTCATACATTTAAAACAAATATTTTTAAATGAATATTCAATACAGTGGCGGTATTCCCATAAAAGCCTTGCGTAAGAAATTTTGAATCAAAACTCCCAAATCTAAGTAATCATGCCCCCGTATAAACCAATAACCCACCAAATCACCTTCCAACAATGTTCCCATCAGACGTAAGAGGAATAGCCACAAGAGCTGAACCTCTGTAAGCCAGAAGAGGTTTTGATTCAAAATTTCTTACACAATCCGGGCTTCTGGGCTTCTATGGGAGTATCGCTGTGTCAATACTGATTCAATAAGTCATTCACTGTGGGTATCTTATGACTTTAGTACCGTAAATCGAGTGTTGAGTCGATATCAAATTTATTTATCTTGTAGATTTTTGCTTTACGAGTATATCACACATATATTTAAAACACATTTTAAACTAATTACTCACTGAGTCCTCAACTGTGGGTATCTTATGACTTCTTATGACTTCAATCTTATGACTTCAATCTTATGACTTCAATCTTATGACTTCAATCTTATGACTTCAATCTTATGACTTCAATCTTATGACTTTAATCTTATGACTTCAATCTTATGACTTCAATCTTATGACTTCAATCTTATGACTTCAATCTTATGACTTCAATCTTATGACTTCAATCTTATGACTTCAATCTTATGACTTCAATCTTATGACTTCAATCTTATGACTTCAATCTTATGACTTCAATCTTATGACTTCAATCTTATGACTTCAATACCATAAAGCGAGTGTTAAGTTGATTTCGAATTTATTTATTTGACGTTTATTTCATGACAAAACCATTTTTATATCTAATTACAATAATTAATTTTGTAGATTTTTCTCTAATATCAATTTAAAATACGCATTTTTAACTGGATGCGGGCATCGTATGAAATTAGCGCCGTAAAGCGAGTGTTAAGTCGAATTCGAATTTTGAAAAATTATTAATCACGTGGGAATTTAGCTTCATGCGGATTACAACCCACCTTCTTCGCTTCCAAGTCGTCATGTTGCGAGTTAAATGGCATGACCCTTCGCCGGTAGTTATCGAATTCTCTTTGTATCGCGCGGCATTTTTGTACGCCATAACCACAAATCTGGTGCAGTGCGAAGCGCTTAACCCCAAAACACCGGTGTCGTTAGGCGTGCGCTCTCGCATTCAAAGGGCGCCGCGACATTTTAAGTGTCCCTTCTCAAGAAAGGTACTCCGTGTTGAAATAAATGAAGCTATTAGAGGCGAGGAGTCGGGGAGATCACTACTTATCGCCTCCGACCGGATGCTGAGTGTAAAAAGGGACGCGAAGACCACTTGCCTAACGCGCCTGCGCAGGGCTGCGCCATAGACTCACATTAAACCAAAGATTACAAGTGAAATCTGGAAGAGCATTTGGTAATAATCATTTCGTTATAGTGAATAGGGGAAAAATCATATTCTAAATCTTACATAAAAATATGTTTTCCAATAAGACGAAATATGTCAGTTCCAAATAATATAATAAAACTTCTAGAAAACGGATGTATTGTATGTAAACTTAATGAGTTTGGCCTGCTTTTGCATGATAAATACTTAATACAGAGTTTGCTCTACATTTGATATTGTCCCTACAAGGCGAAATATGTCACTTTAAAATAATAGAATAAATCTTCTAGAAAACGGAACTTTTTATTAATGTTAAATACTTATTAAATTTGATATTAGATAATCCATTGTTTTGTCTGAAACACTTCGATGTTTCAACATTATAACTAACTAACTAACTAGCCATCACGCCGTCTCCCCGAAAGGGTAGGCAGAAAGAATGGACTGTCACACTTTTACTGATGCGGCACTCCATCCTTCTCTTTTCGCCCCGCGGGAGACGCGGTGTGATGGGTTGCGAACCTCATCGCCACCAATAGGCATCTCCCGCGCACACTTTGATCGTCCAACACCCACAAAATAAATCTAAAACGAATAATATAAAATACAATGACATAAAAAAAAATAACAAAAAAAATATAATTTAACACAAAATGTTCTTTTTAGATGGTGCACACATTGACTATTTAATTTATGTTTCACGAATTCACCGCTTTCTTTAATTTAGCACATAATGTAATAACACATAATGTTTTTTTCGATGTTGCACATGTTGACATGGACGATCCGGACTTTTGTGTTTATTTAATTTATGTTACACGTATCCACCGTTTTTTAAATTAGCTGTAATTAGGGACTTAACGAGCAAAAACTTAAAAATAATATTGAAGAAATTATTAAAATTGTCATTGGAACAAATGAAAAATTTATTTTTACACATGTCAAAATTCTTTATAAAAACGATAAAAACTAATATATTTTTAACAGCAAAACAGTACAAACGTATTACGTGTCACATTTAACTATTATAAAATGCGACAACAGTTAAATTGATCAAAACAATTCACTTGTACACGAAATATCTCCGAATTTACAGGAGCACCATATGAACCAAACCAAATTTTCAAAATCAGAATAATAATAATAATCAACATTATTAACTGTATAAATAAAAAAAACTTTGTTATAAATATCGCAATTGATTGTTTTGTCGCGACAGCTGTTTCGCTAATCGAAATAGTTCCATTAATGTTATTTGCTTCTCTGTTTATTTCTCCTAATTTTGTTTGACCCATCAACATTGAATTTCTGTAACTGAAACTAATTACCGTTTTTCCCATCTTTATTATAATTTTGTACATAAACTAAGTCTTTCTGATGTATTTTTTAGTTGATTTAAGACATGACGATGCTAGCATCGGTTAGCGACACAGCTGTCGCGACAAAATATAATCAATTGTGATATTTATTACAAAGTTTCTTTATTTAAAAAAACTAAAAACTAACTTACCATCACGCCGTCTCTCCGGAGGGGTAGGCAGAAAGAATGGAACGCCACACTGTTCTGTCCTGACATACTTCCCTCGATTCCTCTACATTAATACATCTTGTCGTGCACGCACGTCGATTTCTCTGACTCCTCACGTGACCGACGTTCAATATTTGATTGATTTGATCGTGCCACGTTTTCCTCGGCCTTCCTCTATTTCTTGCTCCGTTCACGCCGTTTACATATACCTTCTTTACCATTCTGTCTTCACTCATTCTTTCTATGTGTCCAAACCATCTTAATGACCCTTTCCTTATTTTGTTCATAACACTTTCATTCGCACCACATTCACTTTTTATACTTGCATTTGTCACTCTATCATATACAGATTTGTCACACATTCGTCTTAGAGATCTCATTTCTACTGCATTTATTCTACTTTTATCCTGCTTTTGCCAGTTCCACGCTTTACTTCCATACATAAGGGTCGGCACAAGAACACCATTGTGCACTGCTATCTATTTAAACAGTTAATAAATCTGATATTGTCAATGAAAAAAACATGCCACATCCAAAAATATATTTAATAAAACATCTAGGAAACGATAAAGACGATTTCATGAATATTAGGAGTTCGGAATTTATTAAGCTAACTTAGTAAGATAAAAATAATTAATTCTTACGAACTAAGTTACAAAATAATTGTTTGCTAGTGGCAACCCTGCCTGCATCACTTCCTGAGTAGCTACTGAATGTTATAGATTTAGACGCCATTAATCCACCGCAGTAGCTGATTAAGTAACCAAAAAACCATTTAAAAAATAAGGAACCAGAATCCTGGACGATCTTTTTACAATAACACTGACTCGTGCTTTATACAAACCGGATTCATATATTTCCACTACATAAAGCCGGAAAACATTCCGTGATCATCTCCAAGAGATGTTAAATGTAATAGGTATATTTATTACTCAAAGAAACGGCTTAGAAACAAAACATTTGTACCAAATAAATCACACTTTTAAGACATCAATTTGAAAGGTCGCTTCAAACAAGGAACACAAGAACAAATTCGACTCCAAGGAGACATAATATTCTCCAATATTTGCAGGTACTTACTTCTGTAACATTGTTCAATAAACCTTCCCTTACCGATGATGTGTATCTAGTGCACATTATTTTTCCTTGTTGTAGACCTATGTGGTATGTTCTTCAGAGTGTTGCTCCTCCTGTGAGGTAGACTCCCAGCTGTCTTTCTATCTTTTAGGAGGTCTTCCACGAGGACGAGTTCCATGAGGCTGATTATGCAATTCAATATAGGGGAGTTTGGTGGTGTCCATTCTTTGAACATGACCGTACCATTCCTTTTTCGCTGTCTGCTCCATCTTATAATATCCTCAACCTCACATATCTCTCTTATTCTGGTGTTCCTCACGCGGTCTCTCAGTGTCTTGCCTGCTATCGTCCTCAGTGTCTTCATCTCGGAAGTCCTCAAAACTTGTTTGGTCTTAACTGTGTCTGCCCTTGCTTCGACGCCAAATATTATTATTGGTCTTACGCATGCTTTGATTCTCATAATAAATAACAAACAAAGAAAATAATGATGACGACCTTCGTGGCCGAGTGGTAAGTGCATTGACTGCCACCCCGAAGGTTCCGGGTTCGATTCCCGGCGAGGGCAGTGTGGTTGTCACACTGTCTTTGGTTTGGGTGTAAAATTCACGTGACAAGAAAATGGCGATAGATTAGCTTCCTATCACATGTCACGAGAATCACTATGATAGCTATAATACCCTCTACATCGATTTGGCTCATGCTGTCATGACGTAAAGAGCAATTAAAAAAAAAAAAAAAATGATATCAGGTATCAGGCATCATCAGGTGTTATAAACTGTTTTTTTTCTTCTGAGTTTATTGTAACACCTGATGATGCCAACATCGGTTGGCGAAACAGCTATCTCGACACTCTCAGTGAATAAAAAGAAATTGTGATATTATAACAGTGTTTTAATTTTTAACAGTAATTATATGAGGGTGTATATAATTTAAATTTTGCAGGAATTAGAAATACCTCGATTTTTCCAGACTTTTAGGTGTAAACATGGGATAATTATATTTATGTTAGTAAAGTACTTTGGGCGCTTAACAAAATGGGCGGTAAGAATTAGATTCCGATGTTCCAGGATCGGGAAGACGGTAATTAAACTGATTTATTGTTCGTCGTTATTTTAAAACGCCCCCTGAATTCATTCAAAGTCATCTCAATCTCTCCGATCTACGCAATCCCCTATTTTCAAGACATCCCGAAGCATATGCGTCTCGTGGTAAAAACTTCATTAAATAATAAAAAAAATATATTAAAAAAATCAAATCAAATCCAACTGGCGATCGACTTTAAGGAAGACCACCCAAAAGATGGCGAGACAGTTAAATAATAATAATAATATTAATATGCTAACTTTTAAAGCGCCCTTTTTGTGATTTAATCACCTCAAGGGCGCATTAAGACGTGTTTTAAATCTAAATGTGAACGCTGCATCTGATTGATATTCGCGATCGATTAGAAAGTATAATAGAACAAAATATGCATTTTTTTTTTTTTTTTTTTAATTGTATCTCAATAGAGACGAAGACGTAAACTGGAAACTGAACATGGATGATCAAGGTGTTTACAGGACTTATGACCTGTCATTGGTTGGGTTAAGCGCACGCTTTATGTAATTACAACATTCCCCATTCCACCTTTGTTATTTGTGATCATGCATGACAAATTTTTGGAAGATGTATACGAGTATATACTTCAAAATCCATATTTATCTTCACGTGTCAGTTTCAGTCAGCCATCTATGTAGATTTGGTTGCACTAGTGAATTTTTTCAAGAATTAACCTATACAACCGACCCACTAACGCCATCTATGGAGAATGATTTTCGGCATTTAGCAAACTACCTTATTAACACAATGTGAAGGCTGTCGACCAACATATTGTTAGAAGCCGCTAGGAGTATTATTCCATTCTATATGCCAAAGAATTTTGACCAGAATATTTGAAGACCAAATATTTGTGAATGTATACTTATACCTGTATACATGGATAGGCTTTAAATTGGGTATGAAATATGAAAAAGATGGGCTTTCAGCTTAGATCTGAAGTCTGTCGAATCATTTATGCATCTAAGGTGTGAAGAAAGATTGTTCCCCGAAATTTATACTAGGGCAACGCTTTGGCCCAACTATTTTTCCTATTGCCGAGGAGTTCACCGAGCGAAGTGTGGATTTCCTTGTATTTAGGCTGTTCGTTATACAGGGTTCGGATATATAAGTTGGACAACTACATCGCAGGAAAAAATAATTAAAAACAGAAAAATCAAATGATATGTGTGGTCTGTTTTATTATATACTCGTAGATGTGAAACCTGGACCTTAAAAGTCAACTCAATGAACAGACTGGAAGCATTTGAAATGTGGATCTATCGCCGAATGCTCAGAATTCCCTGGAGAGACATGATTACCAATACCGAAGTCCTGAGGCGAGCTAGAGTTGACAGGGAACTGTTATCAACTATCAAAGTTCGGAAGATTTCACATCTGGGTTATATACTGCGTGGGGAAAAGTACCACCTTCTCCAACTGACATTTGAGGGGAAAATTGAAGGACGCCGAAGGCCCGGTAGGAGATAAATGTCCTGGCTGCGAAACGTGAGGGAGTGGACCGGCATACGAAGAGTGGAGGAGCTGTTCCGAGCGATGCAGGACAGGGACAGGTTCGCCGAGGTGATCGCCAACGTTGGGGGGACCCGACAGGGCACTTTAAGAAGAAGAAGAAGTAAAAAGAAACAATAAGAAAAACAAGAGAAGCAAATATCAATTTAATACATTATATAAGGGACTTGTGTGGTAAAACGGATCTACCGTGTGAAGTGATGGGGCAAATAAACAATGCTGCGGTCATTTCAGGATGTTTGAAGAATTCAATTTGGAAAAACCGTGACATGAAGATCAGCAACAAAGTGAGAATCTATAAGACTTGTGTGCGACCTATCATGACATATGGGATCGAGTGCAGGGCGGACACCACAATCACAAAAAACGCGCTCAGAGTGTCAGAAATGGAGACGCTCAGATATATATCTGGCAAGACACTGCAAGAGAGGATAAGGAATACACGGATAAGGGAGATATGCGAGGTCGAGGATGCCGTTAAGTGGAGAAGGCAAAGGAGAAGATACTGGTATGCACATGTGAGGAGAGTGGATCCACCCAGACTCCCCTTCATTGTGTTGCACGGCCAGCCCCAAGGTAGACGACCACCAAAGAGATGGATCGATAGCTGGGAGTCGACTTCGCAGGAGGCCAATTCCTCTTAAGAAACAGGCCACTAGGCCTACACTAAGAATAATAATAATAAGAAGAAGATATAAGGGATAGATGCTTTCTGAGGGTAGCCTCACTATCGTGGAAGATGTCTACATCTGAAGAGATGCGGTTTAGAAGGATTATTGCCCTGCCCACGGCCATTATCTTAGGTAGATTATCCAAAAGATCTTGATTGGAAATAAATGAAAAATCCCTACAGCACTGGAACTCACTGATGCGGCATGCAGTGAGGCCTATTAACTTGATGTGTATGAATAGATGTCACATTCCTGAAATAAAGATCTAGAAAGATGAATATTTGAACAGATTCTTGTTTACCAGCATATCTCGGTGTTTAAATACCAAATACTTACATATATAACAAACGTAGGTACACGTGACACATGGAAAGAATGAATGAAAAAATAATGGTAAACGGAATTAGAAATAGAGGAAGATTGTGGAAATCGTGGCACGATCGAATAAATAAAATATCTAACGTCTGAATCTTGAAGTATCGAGAGAAGTATGTCAGGAAAGAACAGACAATACCTACAAACTAATAAAAAAACTCAGATGTATAAAGTCACTGGACTAGAAACTGTAACAGATATCAATTACCAAAAGCACGGACAAATACAGGATAATCTATGATAGAATAATGTATCTTCTTCTTCTTCTTCTTTCACAGCCTATTCCCGTCCACCCCGGGAAAAGGCCTCCTCCATTCGCTTCCATGTCACTCTGTCCTGTGCAGACTGCATCCAGGTTATTCCGACGTGTCTGTTCAGATCATCCTTCCACCGTAGTTGCGGTCGCCCTGCATTTCTCCACGGTCTCCTAGTCAGTAGTCTCCTTGTCCACTTTTCATCTGAGCTTCTGGCTACGTGACCTGCCCATTGCCATTTTACAGTCGCCACCCGGTGGATGATGTCAGTGACCTTGGTTTTTTCTCTCACCGTATTGTTTCTGACTCTGTCTCTTAGGCTTATTACTAACATGGCTCTTTGGGTCACTCGTAGTTTCTCTGCACTTTGTTTGGACAATGTAACAGTTTCAAGACCATAAGTACCAACTGGCTGTCCATTATATTTGGCTACCCCTTCGGGGAGACGGCGTGATGGTTAGTTAGCTTTTGTACTGTGAACGAAAGAACTAATTAACTAATAAACCATCATCCGTTTCAATGGAGGGGTTAGCAAGGAGAATGAACCGCCACATTGCTCTATCTACTGCTCTAGCTTCCTATTTGGTATATTCATATATCGTGACACTGCGCCGGTCTGGTCACGTCATCGTGAAACGTTCACACGGAGGTCATAGGAAATGCTTCAAGGACTCCCTAAAAGAGAACCTCTAAAGGGCTAACGTTAATAGTGATTGCTGGGATAAAAGTGCAGAAGGCAGATCTAGGTGGTGGATAACAGTATATAAAGGCACGCAGGACTTTGAAGCACAGCACAGAAACGACGCAGCAGAGAAGAGGAGGAAGAAAATGGAGAGACCATCGCGTAAAATGTAAACAAAGGTTATCTGATGATAGCCCACTACATACTCCGCCAAACAAAATGGTCTCACGCGGGATGCTGTCTCCTACCACAATTCCATCCAGGCACTGCTCCTCTTATCTTCCCCTCTGGAACAGACTTTTTTATAAATACAATCCCAACCCTAACTGGTCTTCCATTCCTTGACAATAATGTAAGACTTCACCATAAACCCTAAATCCCCCCTCGCCCTCTTTCGGAGGGACGCTTCGGGCCATACATTTAGCCCGATCATAAAACAACTACCAAATCACATTACAACAATGTTTCCTACAGACATAAGAGGAATAGCCATTAGAGCTGAACCTCTGTAAGCCAGAAGATCCAAGTTCAAGTCCAATGTTTTTAGTCATGAGAGCTGCATTCAAAAAAACATTGTCAAAGCGCCCTTGCGGTGAGCTATTCACGAAAACGGCGCTATACAAATAAGCCATTATTATAATTATTATTAAAGCGTAAAACTGTTGGAATTGTTCCCACATGATTGTGATACAAATTCGAATTTTTTCTTATATTTTTTTAAGTCCAAAATTTCGGTGAAGTTGAAATATCTCATTTTAATTACCATCATGGTTGCAATGTCGGTGTTTTTTTTTTAATCCAGATTTTCGATTAATCTCGATTCTCCTCGCGGTGTCTACGGCCACCATAAATCTTGTGGTTTCCTAACTATGTCTAATTACCAATTATTAATTGGAGCAGCTACCGGCTGGCTCTGTGTTTTAATTAAGAGTTTGTGTTACCGGTTGATATCTGAATTGTGCGCCGGTGGCAGGAAACATGGCCTGGGAGGGCATGAGAGATGTACAGACGATTACTCTATGAAACGGTTCACAATTGAAACAATATATATAGAACTTCCAAAAAAAAATTGTCAGACGTGGTGGTCGTAAGAAGGGCGGAATGTGAAATGTTGTTAAACATAAAGCGATCGCCCAACCCAACCAATGACAGGTTATAAGTCCTGTAAGCGCCTCGACCACCATATTCTGTTCCCAGAAAACAATTTACATCTTCGTCTCTATTGAGATACAATTAATCCTTATAAAAACAATATATTATATTTCCATTATCGCGGAAGGCTCATTAAGATGTTTTGGACCAATGCCATCTCGAAATTACTGTTTTTTCTTCTTCTTTCGATGGCGCTACAGCCCATATCGAGCCTTGGCCTCCGTCAACTTTCGCCTCCAGCAGTCCCTGTCCTCAGCAGTCGTCCTCCAGTTCGGCACCCGAAGAAGTTGTGCTGCATCCCTCCTTGCTTCGTTCTCCCACCTCAGCCTTGGTCTTCCTACCCTTCTCCTTCCTCCCGGGTGTCCAGTTATAATGCTTTTGGGGATCCGTGAGTTCGACATCCTCTGTACATGTCCAGTCTATCTCAATCTTTGTAGCTTTAGGGCCTGGTACATGGAATACAGTTCATCATTGCGTCGAATACGCCATTGTTCTCCGTCTCTCTTCTTCTTCTTCTTCTCCGGCGCTACAACCCTTGGTGGGTCTTGGCCTCCTCCAAGAAACGTCTCCATCCCGTCCTGTCTCTGGCCGCCACCTCCCTTCTTCATTCTTCTTAGTGATCTTATTTCTACGGCGTTTATTCTGCTTTCATCCTTATTTTGCCAGCTCCAAGCTTCACTTCCATACATGAGGGTTGGCACTAGAACTCTAACTAACTAACTAACTAAACATCACGCCATTTCTCCGGAGGGGTAGGCAGAGAGGATGGATCGCCACAATGCCCTGTCCTGGCATTCCTCTCGGGCTTCCTCTACATTCATACATCGTACCATGCACGCACGTCGATTATTCCGACTTCGAATGTGGCCGCCTTTTAGTAATTGATTCATTTGGTCATGCCATGTTTTCCTCGGTCGTCCTCGGCTTCTTTTCCCACTCACGCTGCTTGTGTACAACTTTTTAACCATTTTACTCTCATCCATTCGTTCCATATGTCCGAACCATCTCAGGGATTCTTTTTTTAATTTTATTCATGATGCAGTCATCTGCCTTACATTTCTTACTTATTTCATCGTTCGGTATTCTATCATACAACGTTTTCCCGCACATTCTTCCCAGTGATCTCATTTCTACGGCGTTTATCCTGCTTTCATCCTTCTTTTGCCAGCTCCAAGCTTCACTTCCATACATGAGGGTTGGTACTAGAACTCCATTGTGTACTGCCATCTTTGCTTCTGTGGATATATTTCTATTTGCAGTAATGACTTTGAGTGCGCCATTTATTTTATTCCCAGCACCAACCCTTCTTTCGATGTCTTTCTCCATTTTTCCGTCTCTTGTAAACATGCTTCCCAGATATGTAAATTCGTAGAGAGAGTATGTCAGGATAGAGTAGTGTGGCGGTCCATTCTCTCTGCCTACCCATGCGGGGAAACGGCGTGATGGTTTGTTGTTGTTGTTGTTGTGTTGCCATTGACACGACGAAGAAGTAAATTAAAGAGGCGAACCGGTCGCAAGTGTGCCGGTTCACACGAGCCGGCACATCGCTAGTATTTACAAACTGGATATTTTATTAGATGCCACGTCCCGAAACCAGAAACTTGAATTGATTTGTTTAATTTATATCTCGCAATTAATCCGGATTTTTGATAATCAATTATGACTGTACTGCGTATTAATACATACCTCATGCATACAAATGTAGATGGCAGTACATTATGGAGTTCTAGTGCCAACCCTTATGTATGGAAGTGAAGCTTGGAGCTGGCAAAAAAAAATTAAGTAGAATAAATGCCGTAGAAATGAGATCACTGAGAAAAATGTGCGGGGAAACGATATATGATAGAATACCGAACGACGAAATAAGGAAGAAATGTGATTGCATCATAAGTAAAATTAAAAAATCATCCTTAAGATGGTTTGGACATCAATCAATCAATCAATCAAATCATTTTATTTCATCAACAGACATTATAAAATTTATTTTTAAGGCATCTATTGAGAACAGGTATAATAATATATATATTATACTCGTATATAGTATACTACCAGAAACGCATAAGAGATGATTCAACATTAGGAAGACAGGATACTCTCCAGAATTAAGAGTATTTGCCTTCTGAACGTACTTTCACTAACATGAAAGACGTCGATCTCCGAGGAGACCGTGTTCAGCAGACTAATTGCTCTTCCCACCGGTGTCACCAGAGGCAGATTGGTTCTGGCGGTCGGTAGGTAAAACAATCTGTGCTGTCGCTGTCGGAGATATCTATCGGGGACAAAAAGCCGAACACCCTCCAGTACGGCCGAGTTCTCGAAGTATCCCCTAATTAATCTAAAGAAATGGGTAATTAGATGTCCATCTCTTCGAAGCTGTAGAGAATTGGTTCCGAGCATTCCCAAAAGAAATGCCGTGGAATAGAGCCAAGGATATATGGAATGAACGGTTACATTTTGTATACAAGCAGTGTGAATGGAAAGAGAGTCGTGGAAGTCCAAGGAAAGTATGGCATGAGAAAATTAATCAAATACTGAAAGGCGGCCACATTCGAAGTTGGAAAAATCGACCAGCGTGCATGTTACAATGTATGAATGTAGTGGAAGCCAGAAAGGTATGTCAGGACAGAACAGAATGGCGGTCCATCCTCTCTGCCTACCACTCCGGGGAAACGGCGTTTATTGAGTTGACCTCTTCCATCCTCAGATGTAAATCTAACTACAAAGATGTAAATCCTCTAATGTAAGAATTTTTTTTTTCTTTCTTCATTTAGTTATATTTAGGTACATCTGAGGACGAAGGAGGTCACCTCCGAAACAATTGTGGATAATATCTATATATATTTTTAATGTTTAATAAATTAAGTGGATAATGCAGTGTTTTTATATTCTCCTTTCGTATTCTATCTTTTTTTATTTTATTTATTTTATACTTTTTTTTATACAACAGGTCGTTTAAAACCAATTACTGTATACAATTTATTTTTTAGCTATTACATTGATTCTCATGACACGTGATAGGTAGCTAATCTATCGCCATATTATTGCTACTTGAATTCTACCCCAGACCAAAGACAGTGTGACAATCACACTGCCATCGCCGGGAATCGAACCCGAGACATTCGGTATTGAAGTCGGAGCTCTTACCACTCTGCCACGAAGGTCGACACTTGTCTATCTTCTTCTTCTTTGCTAGCATTCTTCCCTCCACTGCTGGATATACCGTTCCAATTTCTTCCACTCGTCTCTATCCTGCCCCCTTTGTATCCAAGATTTTCCAACCCTTTTAACAATATCATCGGTGGCCTTCCGACACTTCGCCTATTTGCCCATGGTCTCCAACTGAGTATCCTGGGTGCCCATCTGTTGCCACCCTGTCTAGCCAAGTGTCCAGCCCATTGCCATTTCAAATTTGCCACTCGGTCCATGACGTCAGCAACCCTGGTGCGGCGTCTGATTTCTTCATTCCTTATGCGGTCACTTGTCTATCACTCCAACGAAATTACGTGATGATTTGTTTTGTTTTGAGAATCAATGTGTATTGGCTCTACAGCATCGGTACTCGAAGGCCAAGACTGATCGAAGTTTATAAAAAAATATTTTTTGCGTATTTACATACACGTTTTGAACCAATTATCATACGTAGGCCTCAATTTATTATAGCAAATAAATTAGCTTTTTTTAACCACCCTTTGAGTTGCGCCAACAGAGCAAAATGAAGGATATTATTTGTTAGGATTGCAGGATGCATAAATTACTATTATCGTCCACGGATCTCTGAACAGTAGCCCAAGCAACCAAAAGTCTCCGGGCGTGGTACGACTACTGTTTGTGCGCTGGTATTAGCGAAGGGGCGACACCCTTGCGGATGGTTGCCGAATGTTTTCGGCAAGATTTTTCGTGAGAAATAAGAGCAAGTAACCGAATTTGATTATCTGGGAAGCATGTTTACAAGAGATGGAAGAATGGAGAAAAACATCGGAAGAAGGGTTGAAGCTGGAATCAAAATAAACGGTACCCCTGAAAGACCGCCAAAGAGATGGAGGGATAGCTGGGAGTCAACCTCCCAAGTGAGGCCAGCTTGACTACAGGAACAGACTAAAGGTCTAAAACCTAGGTTCTCAAAGTGTGCGATAACGCCCCCTAGTGGGCGTTTGAGACTTTCAGGGGGGCAGTAGAAGACCCAGAGAAAATTAGGGGGCGTTGAGATGGCACAGTGAGGGGGTGGATAGTCTAAAAAAGACAACAAAAAACACGCTAATCAACAACAACAACAACAACAACAAACCCTCACGCCGTTTCCCCGCAGGGGTAGGCAGAGAGAATGGACCGCCACACTACTCTATCCTGGCAAACCTCTCTAGCTTCCTCCACATTCATACAACGAGTCATACACGCACGTTGATTCCTCCGACTTCTAACATGACCAACCTTTAAAATTTGATTAATTTGGTCATGCCATGTTTTCCTCGGTCTGCCTCGACTATACCCCATTTACATCATTAACGTTTACTTTCTTAACCATTCTTTCTCCATCCATGCGTTCCATATGTCCGAACCAACGCAGCGATCCTTTCATAATTTTGTTCATAATACCTTCTTCCGCTCTACATTCCTTTCTTATATCAGTATTTGAGATTCTGTCGTATATCGTTCTACCACACATACGTCTTAGGGACCTCATCTCTACCGCATTTATTCTACTCTCATCCTTCTTCTGCCAGTTCCATGCTTCGCTTCCATACATTAGGGTTGGGACCAGAACTCCATTGTGAACGGCCGTTTTCGCTTTCATTGATAAATTCTTGTTTCCAATAACTATTTTTAAAGCTCCATTCACTTTGTTACCCGCACTAACCCTTCTTTCGACATATCTTAATCATGAAATCATAAAGCAAATTAAACTTTAATATTGGTTAATTTTTGTTACTGTATATATTGTAATGATTTTTGTCACGTGTGGGAAAATTCACATATTTCGGTAGTTCGGAAAGTGAATGAAAATTTAACTGAAAGATTCCATTATATTCAGATCTACATTAAATAGGATACGAAAATTTTTATTTTTTGATTTTAGTTAAAAATTAAAAAATATATATATTTCTTCTTCTTCTTCTTGGTGCCATCCCAACTCATCGTCTGTATTGACTGTTGGGGTGGGCTCTTCTCGATCTCACCTTGCACGGTTCTGAGTATCGTCCTCACTCAAGCCATTTCTCTGCAAGATGCTATTGCACTGAATCATCCACGTGTTTCTAGGTCTTCCTCTGGATGGTTCATCATCATCATCATCAGCCGTCTGTCATCCACTGCTGAATGTAGGCCTCTCCCAAAGCCCTCCACCGCCCCCTATCCATTGCCGCTCCCATCCATCCATGTCCAGCAATCCTCTTCAGATCGTCGGTCCAGCGGGCAGGGGGACGTCCAACTCTACGGAATCCTGTACGCGGTCTCCACTCCAGAACCCCTCTTCCCCATCGGCTGTCGGTTCTCCGGCAGATATGGCCAGCCCACCGCCACTTCAGCCCGCCTATCCGTAGAGCCACCTCAGTCACCTTGGTTTGTTGTCGAATAAATTCGTTTCTAAATCTATCCCTCAAGGTTATTCCAAGCATGGCTCTTTCCATGGCGCGCTGGGCAACCTTGAATCTGTAGACTAGACCTTTTGTCAATGTCCACGTCTCGGCTCCGTATGCTATGACTGGCAAAACGCACTGGTTGGTTGACGATGAAGAAAAATATATGTATTTATATACTATAAATATTATTATTTTTTAATTTTTAATAGTTGCAATGTAATTTAAATAATGTTTCGTGTAAACCATAAGTTCCAAACCATTTTTTGTCTGACGCCTTTTGTAGGAGAGGGGGCGTTCGAAATTTATCTTTGTGTAAAGGGGGCGGCGGGTCAGAAAAGTTTGGAAACCTATGGTCTAAAAGAAGAAGGAAAAGAAGTGTCCAAGAAACACACAATTTGATTTTTAGAATAATAATTAAAGGTCGCCGAAAGATTTCGGATGCCGAACGCTAACCCATCCCTAGTGTGAATTCTCCACATTTGAACTTCTAATTAAGTCGTACGATGTATCGATTCATTAGAGAATGTCAATTATCCCGGCGTGTTCCGTGTTCAGGCTTACATATGGTACATCTGGGTATGTAAATATTGCCCGAGGAACGTTTTTTTAGATTGGATATATCGCCATTGCCCGAGATGGATTTCTCTATCGAGATGTTACGTATCCCAACGGCTAAGCGAGATGTTTGCTTTAGAAATTGATTTATTTAAACAACACAGTAGTCGAGTACAGGGTTTCCCAACTAGTGTCAGCGAAAACGGTTGTCTCCGATTTTTTTATTCATGGGCATAAAAAATAAATTAAATCGTCATTAACCTTCCCTCGTCTGTGCTTTGTAACAAGTAAACGTACAACAAAAACAGGAAGAACACCAACAACAATACCAACAACAACAACAGGAAAAAGAGACATGTAGTTAGTTACATGACATGAGATCACTAAGAATAATGTGCGAAAAGACGATACGTGACAGAATACAGAATGAAGAATTATGGAAACTATTATATATACGAGTATATGACATATGAAAGCATGCTTGAGAAAATTATGAAAAAGTTAATAAGATAGTTTGGACATAATAAATTAAAGTGGAAAAATGGTTAAAAAGTTGTATACGCGAATGGAAAAAAGGTTGAAAAAACGTAAGATGACTTCGAAAATGGTTTACAGCGACGCATTGTTTCAAGCTGATTTGGGGCTCAATTGAGAACCCCTATGTTCTGGAAGAAATAGTTTTTTAATTTTATATGTAATTTTATTTTTAATTTTATTATTTATACAACGGATCGTTTGAACCCAATTACTGTACATAATTTGTGTTTTTTTAGCTATTATTATAGTGATTCTCGTGACATGTGATAGGTATGTAGCTAATCTATCACCATTTTATTGTCACGTGAATTCTACATCAGACCAAAGACAGTGTGACAATCACACTACCATCGCCGGGAATCGAACCCGGGATCTTCGGTATGGAAGTGTGAGCTCTTACCACTCTGCCACGAAGGCCGTTGGTCGTCAATGAAGGTTTTTGTTCCTGATGGTTACCTGCGACAGCGCTGACATCAATTGTTTTTTCCTCTGTCACGGAGAACCAACCTGCCTTTGGTGATGCCAGTAGGAAGAGTAATTCGGACGTTGAATTTAATCGTCTCAATTAGTGTCAGCGAGGTAGTGTTCACAAAAAATATATATTACAAATTCTGGAAAGAGTATTGTCTTTTGAGATACTCGTATGTTATCTTTTAGTTTCCTTCTTCTTCTTAATGTGCATTCTCCCTGTCAGGTCATCACTCTGGTAAACTCTTCCCTATCCTGCGCTGTCCGGAATAGCTTCTCCACAGTTCAGATTCCCGTCCATTCCCTCACATTGCGCAGCCAAGAGATCTGCCTTCTCCTTGCCCCCCTGCGGCCCTCTATTTTTCCCTTCAAAATATCCGTTCAGTTGCATCACCGAATCAGTATGATCCAGTCGTCCGAATGTCATCCACTTAGTTTACTTTAGTGCTCTATCGATATTATATTTTTGTGTACTGTTTTGTCTTCAAATGAGTCGCCTAAATGTTTTTCGTTTGTTATATCTATTTGTGTGTTAAGAAACATAATTAATGAAATTTTCTTGTAGTAATAAAAATGCATATATTTTTATCAGCGCCAATCCAGTTTGTCAGTTTAATTAATGAATTAATTACTAAACGTTAACTGAACAAAAAGCGATGCCTTTTACTCGCACAGTCGCTACCTACTTCAGTGCTGCTCGGAAATCTCGTAAAACATGTGTTTTGACAGCTGTCATTTCATACTTAATCATCCCGCCTAATCTACCGGCGCTGCTTTTTCTGAGCATTCTTTTTTCAAATTCAAATGCGCGCACAGAGGCGCAATCAGGGCCGTAAATAAATAAATTCATAAAGTGTCAAATGTTAATTAACTGTTTGAATTAAAACACTGTTATAGAATTTCACAATTGATTATATTTCTTTCGAAACATCTGTCGCGACAATTTCAAAAGAAATATAATCTATAACAGTGTTTTTTATTTAAACAGTTAATTAACATGTTTAAAGGCCGTGCCACACTGTTTGAAACAAGCTCTCCACAGGGGTGGGCTCCACAGCACTCCTTGGTGGAGAGCTGTGGAGCCCACGGTTGGTGTAGCGTCCACATACTATTGTAAACAAACTCTCCGCAGGGGTCACCTTTGTGGAGCCCACGGTTGGTGTGGCATTCACAGTAGACACCGTCACTAAATAAGTATTCGTTCAATACGTCCGCATTCCATCGATGATATCGCTATGCAACTGACCTTGACTGGTGGAATGTGGAGCGCCCACAGTGTGGAATGCGTGTTTACAACGGCGGGATCCACGCGCTAGGTACTATGCCCGTCCGTCCACAAAGGTTGTTGAAGGTCAAACGAATTTTTGTTTCAAACAAATGTCTACATAGTTTTAAACCGCCGGTGGATACCGATGTGGAGAGCTTGTTTAAAAGAGTGTGGCACGGCTTTAAGCCACAAGAGTCTCAAATGTGTGCATTAACGACGTATTGTGGATTCTGCAGGGCGGCCATGAATGTCATAAATTGGCGAACAGAGCACTAATTTTGATAATAAATTTTAACAATTTAAACGCGTTGTTGAAACGTGTAGCGTTCCATGGTAAAATGTGAAGACTAAATGAATATTCTTTAAAATTTGACAGCTATCGCTATACCAAAGTGGCCGCTATACGATGTCAAAGTTCGAGTATCCCAATTGAAAAACCCTTTGATCACTAAGATACACCACCTCAGCAAAGCCACGGCGGCCATTTGGCTGAAATTATATTTCATACATAATGTCATTAAATGTCCTTTAAAACAAAATAAAAATGGTGGCAATATCATTTAGACAGGTTGTTTTATTTTATTTCAAAGTTTGAGCGCTCCTAATGAAAAACATTATATAGGATGTTTTTTTAGAGGTTTGGTTTTTAAACTAGCAACATTGTTTCTACAGACTGTCAATTAGACAGTTGACAGTTGATTTGCAGTCAGTACGTTTTGCCATTTTACCCAGTTGCTCGATAGAGTTGTCGATTGCGCTTCATTCCTTATACTCATTGTTATAAAAATGGTGTTTTTTAGAGGTATACAAATTTAAAATAAAAATAAAAATATTAAAATAATGTTAATGTTTATGATATTGGCTTTATTTAATAGATAATTTTGTGCTATTATTGTTTAAATATGATTTCGGGCATATGAGCGCCACGGCTATCTCGAATGAAGCGCAATCTTGAAGTCCAATTTCCGACACCTTTATTGAGCAACTGAGTAAAATGGCAAAACGTTTTGACTACAAATCAACTGTCAACTGTCAAATTGACAGTCTGTAGAAACAATGTTGCCAGTTTAAAAATCATACCTCTAAAAAAAAACACCATATATTATCCAATTTGCGGGCTAATAGAAGGCAACAAATAGCCTAATAAATTTATATAAAATATTGGAAGAGTTTAGAAGAGGCCTATATACAGCAGTGGAGTAAAATGAAAGGTTACAATTGATGTTTGATAATGTTGTTTAAATATATAATAATTAAAGTAATAGATTAATATATTTTTAAACGCATTATTACGATAATCGGTGCGGCTCTGTGCGCTTGCGCACACCCAAACATCGTTTAATTGCAGTGACATCTTTGGGCGAAACAAAAAAGCACAGGGCGACACACCACAAAATGGAGTTTGCGTTTTTTTTTGTTTAGCTCATAATTGTCGTCCCGAAAGACAAGCAACGGAAGAAAAAAATATGTCTCCGCAGACGTTGATACCCGCTCTTATTTAGAATACTTCGAAACAAATTAATCATAACAGAATTTCAGAATCTTTTCTCGAAATCTACCGTGCTAGCGCTGTCAAAAGAAAAATGGTCGTACGAAAGAGTGGGCATTTATAGATAAAGAATTTCGATTATTTGGCCGCGTTCGACAATAGACTGTTAATATAATAAGGTGTTGATATGATCAATGAAACGTTTTATTATTATTTTTAGGTTCTTAAATAGGAGCTTTGTTCTGGCACGGGAGTTTTGTATTCGAAAACAAAATGGCTGAAAAATGGGAGCTGTCAAATTTTATGCCATTGCGACAAATGATATTATGATTATTTGAGTCCCTCTATATATCAAATTAATGTTATAATAATACAAGGCCTTCGTGGCTGAGTGGCAACAGCTATGTCTGCTACACCTGGTTTGATTCCCGGCGATGACAGTGCAAAAAAATCACAACGTCTTTGGTCTGATAGAATTCACGTGACAATAAAAATACAGGATTGGGTTCCCATTACCTGTTGTTTAAGAAACGGGAAACTACTACATTACACTAGGCCAAAGCAGAATCCCACGAATTAGCATAAATGTAACACTTGGGTGCAAACCAATCCTTAGTTTTGAAACTGAAAAACAAAAATTAAAATAATAGTTTATTTGAAAAATCTTTACATCATTACAGCGCGAGCCAAATCACGGTATAATGACATACCTTTCTAGATTCCTCTACATTCATATATCGTAACATGCACGCACATCGATTTTTCCGACTTCGAATGTGGCCGCCTTTTTAGTAGGTATTTGATTAATTTGGTCATGCCATGCTTTGCTTGGTCTTCCACGGCTTCTCTTTCCACACTGCTTGTATACAACATTTTAACCATTCTTCTCTCGTCCATTCGTTCCATATGTCCAAACCGTCTTAGGGATCCTTTTTTAATTTTACTTTATACATCGTTTTCCACACATCCTTCTTAGTGATCTCATATCTACGACATTTATTCTTCTTTCATCCTTATATTTCAGCACCAAGCTTCACTTTAATACATAAGGGTTGGCACTAGAACTCCATTATGTACTGCCATCTCTGCTATAGTGGATATATTTCTATTTGCAGTGGTAACTTTGAGAGCCCCATTTATTTTGTTTCCAGCATACATCCTTCTTACGATGTCTTTCTCCATTTTTCCATCTCTTGTAAACATGCTTCCCAGATAAATAAATATGGTAACTTGCTTGTATTTCTCACCGTTCACAATATTTTTCTTAAAATCAATGATACCTTTGATCTGGTTAGTGATTTCGTTTTTGTTTGTAATGTTATCGTGTTTCTGCCAGTTCCACGAGCGCATAATTAAGTGAAGACGTCGTGCATAGAAGCGCCCATGTGACCGCCGCCGATTAAGTATTTAAACAGTGAAAAATGTTCTTTTGTGATATATCGGAGTCAACTGTCACCAGATTAATGTTTCTGGCTGGATGCTCTTAAGAAAATTTACAGTCCAACCGCACCATAAAAATAATAAGCACATTTGAACTAACTAACTAACTAACTAACCATCACGCCATTTCCCCGGAGGGGTGTGCAGAGAGGATGGATCGCCACACTGGCCTGTCCTGGCATACCTCTCGGGCTTTCTCTACATTCATACATCGTACCATGCACGCACGTCGATTGTTCCAACTTCGAATGTGGCCGCCTTTTAGTAATTGATTAATTTGGTCATGCCATGTTTTCCTCGGTCGTCCTCGGCTTTTTTTCCCACTCACGCTGCTTGTGTAAAACTTTTTAACCATTCTACTCTCATATGTCCAAGCCATCTCAGGGATCCTTTTTTAATTTTATTCGTGATGTAGTCATCTGCCTTACATTTCTTTCTTATTTCATCGTTCGATATTCTATCATACAACGTTTTCCCGCACATTCTTCTTAGTGATCTCATTTCTACGGCGTTTATCCTGCTTTCATACTTCTTTTTCCAGCTCCAAGCTTCACTTCCATACAACACATTTGAAAATTTGCAAATATGGAGTTCTTGTGCCAAACCTTATGTATGAAAATCAAATCAAATCGGTTTATTTTCTCAAAATATATTACAAACGACAATTATACTTATAGTTTAAGGCATAGATGGGCAACCGCCGGCCCGCGGAGCTATTTTGTCAGGCCCTGATTCATCTCGGCGAAGTAATAGAGAAATAAAATTATAGTTTAAAATTTAAATAATAATGTGCCAGCAAATTTACAGATGGAATTCATTGAACTTTAGGGGGATTTGGCGCTAAAATCACAATTCGACAAAGTTTCTTTGACAAAGTTGCTTTTAAAGTTCTTGCTGGTTAAGTGCCTAATTACAACTAATTTAAATAACGGTGGATACGTGTAACATAAATTAAATAAGCACAAAAGTCCGAATCGTCCATGTCAACATGTGCTACATCGAAAAAAACATTATGTGCTAAATTAAAAAAAAACGGTGGATTCGTGGAACATAAATTAAATAGTCAATATGTGCACCATCTAAAAAGAACATTTTGTGTGAAATTATTTTAATTTTATATCATTGTATTTATTTGTATATATTATTTGTTTTAGATTTATTTTGTGGGTGTTGGACGATCGAAGTGTGCGCGGGAGATGCCTATTGGTGGCGATGAGGTTCGCAACCCATCACACCGCGTCTCCCGCGGGGCGAAAAGAGAAGGATGGAGTGCCGCATCAGTAAAAGTGTGACAGTCCATTCTTTCTGTCTACCCTTTCAGAGAGACGGCGTGATGGTTAGTTAGTTTAGTTAGTTGCTTTGACGGATTTTTATAAATTATATTTGGTGAAAGAAAAAAAAAAACATTTGTAAGTTCTGGCTAAGGGGCGAAAAATACCACCTCCTTCGATTGATGTTAATGGGTAAAGCGGAGGGCCGTCGGGGAGTTGGTAGGGCAGCTGTCTTGGCTGCGGAACATCAAAGAGTGGACAGTAATAACAAGAGTTCAGAACCTGTTACAAGTGGCGCGGGCGCAGAAGAATGAGAAGTCTGAATTCAGTTTTATTTTTTAATTGATAGTTTGAATAGAGTATCATTTTAGTGCGGTTTGACTGTATCTGCGAGATGAGAGAGATTTTTTTTTGTTCCTTCCTCCTGTTTTCTTTAATAGTCGCTTGTCTGTCTTTCCCGGCGGTTAAACGTTTCGGCAGCACGACAAGCTCATCTTCAGGAATGGGGACACTTTTGTGTAGGAATGCGTGTTACATTCGACTCTTCTAGAAATACTTTCAAGCTGAGAATCAAAACAATTAATTTGCTAACACTATTTCGAAATATGTCTATTATTTCTTGAAAGATTTTTAAAAACTCCATATAAAGTATTCAAAAAGATAGAAATATTAGTTTTATATAAGTAATGTGTTATTACTAAATATTATATGCTCTAACTAACTAACTAATCATTACGCCGTTTTCTCGAAGAGGTAGGCAGAAATAATAGACCGCCACAATATTCTTTCCTGACATAATTCTCTCATTAATATAAATGAAAACGTCTGTCTTCAAGGAGTTTTATTACATTTTATATGGAATGACATGTTTCGCCCATCTACGGAACTATCCAATGTCTTGCCTTCTAAGGCATTATCAAATTATAATTAACTACAAACATAAATGAAACCGTCTGTTTCCTCGGAGTTTTCGGACATATTTCGCCCTTTAAGGCATTATCAAATATCAAATGCATTAATAAACACTGTGCATTCCTGACATTATTCTCTCATTAATATAAATGAAAACGTCTGTCTTCAAGGAGTTTTATTGAATTTTATATGGAATGACATGTTTCGCCCTTTTAAGGCATTATCCAATGTCTTGCCTTCTTAGGCATTATCAAATATCAAATTAATAATTAATATAAATGAAAACGTCTGTCTTCTAGGAATTTTATTAAATTTTATATGGAATGACATGTTTCGCCCTTCTAAGGCATTATCCAATGTCTTGCCTTCTAAGGCATTATCAAATTAATAATTAATATAAATGAAAACGTCTGTCTTCTAGGAATTTTATTGAATTTTATGAATGACAAGTTTCGCCCTAGGCATTATCAAATGTCAAATGCCTTAGAAGGGCGAAACATGTAATTCCACATAAAATTTAATTAAACTCCTAGAAGACAGACGTTTTTATTTATATTAATTATTCAATATGGAGTTTTACATCATTGTTTAAGAAACAATAAATAATTCTCTCGCTTCCTCTACATTCATGCATTGTGTCACGACTCCTCACATGACGGACATTTAATATTTGATTATGCTACATTTTATTTTGTCTTCCTCTATTTCTTGTTCCTGTTACATTGTTTACATGCTTTACCATTAATTCTTCATTCATTCTTTCTATATGTCCAAACCATCTTTGACCTTTTTATTATTTTGTTGATCATACTTTCATTCGAACTGCTTTCACATCTTATATTTTCATTTGATACTCTCTAACATTCCTCTTAGTGATCTCATTCCTAGACGTTTATCCTACTTTCATTCTGCCAGCTTTAAGATCCTCTTGATTGCATAGGGGTTGGAATTAGCTCTATTTTCAAGAAACAATAAATAGGTTAGTCACCTTGATAGATTTACGAATGTCCACGGAAATTTTGAATTCGAATTTCGAATTCCGAGGTGTTAATCGAATCATGGCTTTAAAGCTTCATCGGCTCTCTCACAAAGGGGTTTGGGTTTATGCGGTCATTATTTTGGTTACGCCACTGGCTTTATGTTATGGAACACGAGACCTTATGAGAATAAAAACGGCTTTTGTCGGTGAATACCATACTCTGAGGGCATCGCCTTCATCTAACACTGCTAAAAACACACGCGTTACGGTGCCGTGTAGCAACTACACATTTTAAAGCGAGAGGTTTTAACTATCTTCTTTATCTTCTTCCTCAGTCTATTCCCGTCCACTCCTGGACAAAGGCCTCCTCCATTCGCTTCAATGTCATTCTGTCCTGTGCAGACTGCATCCAGGTAATTCCGACGTGTCTGTTCAGATCATCCTTCCACCGTAGTTGCGGTCGCCCTGCACTTCTCTTTGCCGTCCACGGTCTCCAAGTCAGCAGTCTTCTTAAACACTTTTTATCTGAGCTCCTGGCTACGTGACCTGCCCATTGCCATTTAAGAGTCGCCACCCGGTGGATGATGCCAGTGACCTTTGTTTTTTCTCTCACCGTATCGTTTCTGACTCTGTCTCTTAGGCTTATTCCTAACATGGCTCTTTCCATGGCTCTTTGGGTCGCTCGTAGTTTCTTGGCACTTTGTTTGGACAATTTGAAAGGAGCAAGAAACAAGAAAGCTTTGTGGTTGGCTGCTTGAAAAATGCTGTTTGTAAAAACAAAAATATGCTAAAGGAGAGCAAAATACGAATCTACAAGAAAAACTAGGTAATGACATATGGAATAGAAACGAGAGACACCATCGGAACAAAAAGTCTTCTAAGAACCACAGAAATGAAGACTCTCCGATCCGTTGCGGGAACGACACTCCGAGACAGAATAAGAAATTCTGAAATAAGAAAGATCTGCAATGTGGAAGATGTCGTGCGATGGGGAAGACTGAGAAGACGCTATTGGAGAGATTATATGGAAAGAGCATATTCTGAAAAAATGATAAATATCTCTTCTCCGGTCTCAATCTAAAGATTGGTCTGCAGCAAGGCGACGCATCTCCTCTTCCACTCCGCTCGGTCCTCGGCAACTCTCTTTAACTCCGCATAAGAGGTGCAGCCCATATCTCGGCAAATCTGGTCTAGGTACTCCAGGCGAGGTCGTCACCTGCCAATCGATCGCTCGACCATTCCCTCCAACACATCATGCAGGAAACATTCGTGTCGCAACACATGACCAATCCATCTCGCGTGCCTCTCCGCTAAAGTGTTCAACATGTGCCTATTCTCTTCAACTCTGCTGAGAACCTCCTTATTTGTAACGTGGTCCCTCCATGAAACATGGGCAATTCGTCGGTAGGTCCACATTTCAAATGGTTTCAGCCTTTTGCGTTCTCTTTCGCCCAGGCATCAAGTCTCGCAGCCGTATAGTAAAACACTCCACACCAATGTTTTTTTGTTTTATAATATAGTCGTAAATAAAGTACCAACAGTAAATCGACCTCCAGGAAGACCACCCAATAGATGGCGAGACAGTTGGACATCTACATCCCAGGAACAGGCTCCGAGAAATAATAGGACGCAGTCCTAAATAAATCAGAAGAAGAAATATTCAAAATTTCCAAAGATAATAAATTCCAAGGCATCAGGCCATTTGCTTTGAACAAGGAAGTAAGAACAATGTTAATTAATAACCTTCGACTTACACAGCAATAAAGATCACATTCGCCCGCATTCAATGGCCGTGCGATTTGACATGCTTCCATGCAATTTTCATGCCAGCCAAATGAAATGAGTTGGACGGTTGTAAGCGAAAATCACTCTTAAGTGTATCGTATATTGAACGTAACCAAAGTAAAGTGTGGACGCCATCTTGTTTTAGTGAATTTGTATTTAATAAATAATTATGTATTTAATAAATAAAAAAATAATAATATAGCCCTTTGAATGCATCGTTATTGAAATCCCTTTTTTTGTCTCTAAAAGTTCAATTGAACAATGTCTATCCATTGTCAATGTATATCAATCCTCAGCCTATTCCCGTCCACTCCTGGACAAAGGCCTCCTCAAAGGTCACTCTGTCTTGTGCAAACTGCTTCCAGGTTATTCCGATGTGTCTGTTCAGATCATCCTTCCACCGTAGTTGCGGTTGCCCTGCACTTTTCTTTGCCGTCCACGGTTTTCAAGTCAGCAGTCTCCTTGTCCATTTTTCATATGAGCTTCTGGCTAAGTGACCTGCCCATTGCCATTTTAGAGTCGCCACCCGGTGGATGATGTCAGTGACTTTTGTTTTTTCTTTCAAGTTCGGGGTTGTTTCGTTGTCGCGTTACACCTCCGAATGCCATGCAGCAAATTTCCGTTTACGAGGAAAGGTGAGGAAACAATTGCCAGTCGGTAGCGCGGCCAATCGGCCCCGCTCGACTCGAGCACGGACTTTGCCGAAGTTTTCTGATCATCATTATTTCGGAAGGATTGGAACGGATCGGGAACCAAACCTGGTAAATAAAAATAATATTTAAATAAAACAATGTTTTTAAATAACTCTTTCCATATTGGCTTTAGATCGACAGCGACCGGTTTCGCAAAGCTCGCTGGCATCGACAGACTGGTTACCCTGTTATTAACTTATTCTTATATATGCATATACTGCCAAGCTACGACTGACCCAAAGAGCCATGTTAAGAATAAGCCTAAGAGACAGAATCAGAAACGATACGGTGAGAGAAGTGCAGGGCGACCGCAACTACGGTGGAAGGATGATTTGAATAGACACGTCGGAATAACCTGGATGCAGTCTGCATAAGACAGAGTGACATGGAAGCGAATGTAGGAGGCCTTTGTCCAGGAGTGGACGGGAATAGGCTGAGGAAGAAGAAGAATAAGATATATACATATACATCAGGGGTGGTAAACAAAATCTTTTACAAAAAATTGTTTTTACAATAATAATTAAACAAAATAATGTTTTTTAAGATTAAATTTCACTTTTGTCTTTATATCGAGAGCGACCAGTTTCGTTAGGCTCACTGGCATCGACAGATTGGGGATCCTGTTATTAACTTATTCCTTTATATACATACAATTCAGGGGTGGCATACAATACCCTTTATTAAAATATTTATTTGAAAAAAAAAAATTAAAAAAAATTACTTTTTTTTCAAGAACTACTTCCATCTTGGCTTTATTTCGATAGCGACCGGTTTCGCCAGTCTTTCTGGGATCAAAAGACTGGTAACACTATTATTTACTTACTCTTTTATATACATACAGATCACGTGGTAAACAAGATTCTATAAAAAAATAATGTTTTTATAATTTTATAAAATTAAATGATTTTCTACTTCTTCGATGCTCTACAGTCCATATCGAGCCTTGGCCTCCATAAGTCCTCGCTTCCTACGTCTTCAGTCTTCTTCTGTTGCGACACTCCAATGTGAGTGAAGGTAGTCCCCAAAAGCACAATAACTGGACACCCGGGCTGAAGGAGAAGGGTGAGAAGACCAAGGCTGAGGTGGGAGGACGACTGCTGAAGACAGAGACTGCTGGAGGTGAAAGTTGACGGAGGCCATGGCTCGATATGGGTTGTAGCGCCATCGGAAAATATTAGAATGATAAAAGATATTAGGGATTTATTTTACAATCTTAAATAACTAACTAACTAACTAACTAACCATCACGCCGTCTCCCCGAAGGGGTAGGCAGAAAGAATGGACTGCCACACCTTTCTTTCCTGACATATTTCTCTCGATTCCTCAACATTCATACATCGTGTCATGCACGCGCGTCGATTTTTCTGACTCCTCACATGGCCGACATTCAATATTTGATTTATTTGATCGTGCCACGTTTCCCTCGGTCTTCCTCTATTTCTGGTTCCATTTACATCATTGACATATAATTTTTACCATTCTTTCTTCATTCATTCTTTCCATATGTCCAAACCATCTTAATGATCCTTTCATTATTTTGTTCATGATACCATCATTCGCACCGCATTCACTTCTTATATTTTCATTCGACACTCTATCATACACAGAATATCCACACATTCGTCTAAGGGATCTCATTTCTACTGCATTTATTCTACTTTCATCCTTCCTTTGCCAGTTCCATGCTTCGCTTCCATACATAAGGGTCGGTAGAAGAACACCATTGTGCACTGCCATTCTAGCTTTTTTGGATAGGTTTTTGTTTGCGATGACAACTTTAAGTGCACCATTCACTTTGCTGCCTGCCCCAACCCTTCTTTCAATATCCCTTTCCACTCTCCCATCTCTTGTAAACATACTACCTAAATACACAAACTCAACTACTTGCTGAAAAAGGAATCTGGTCGTGTCCAGGTTCGAACCCAAGTCCCCTGAATCAGGAGAGAAGCGTTCTATCCCCTAGATCACCACTGATTCAAGAAGAAGAAGTAGACAGTGAAGGAAGGACTGGTACGGTCATGTCAAACGAATGGACACCACCAGACTTCCCTTTATCGAGCTACATAATCAGCTTCACGGGACTCGTCTTACAGAATACCACCTTAAAGATGGAATGGCAGATCCACCTCGCAGGAGGAGCAACCCCCTGGAGAACAGACCACGTAAGTCTACAGCAAGAAGTAAACGACACAGCAGAAAAAATCTGGAAAATATCACGTGATGCATTTAAACAGTTCATTAATATCTTATATAATGTATAATACATTACCATAATTTCTTCAAATTACATGCGTTACAATGCAAATATCAGTGGCAACAAACGGTGATCCAGTGAACTATGTTAAGTAATGTCTCGAATGAAGTGAATGCAGTTTTATTATGCGATTACAGTTAGGTTAGCTTAGGTTAACGCAGGCGGGACAATGCATTCTTGACCTCGACAAACTGCTGTTTTATTATGCATACAACTTATATCCAAATGAATCATGGAGCTTGTAATAAAGAGAAAAAAATGTGGAAAATTGTCGAATTATAAGTAGAAGAAGTTATTATAAAATATCGTTTCATTCTGTTCTTATTTTAAATGAACTTCTAAAGCATTTAACGCATTGAAAGAGTCCAAAAAACTTTCATTAAACACATCAATTTCAAAATGCGCAGGTAGGGATTTTGAATTAAAATATCAGATTAAGCCATTTTCAACATTGCCCACATTTTGGAATTTTTATCTTTCAAGGAGTGCCCCTCAAACTGAAATAGATGATAGTCAGACTGAATAAGGGCTGGTGAATATGGATGGTAAGGTATAACCTCCCACTTTAGGTCATGTACTGAGTGAGGGGGGGTGTATTGTCTTGATGCAGAATTATTCCACTTGGGTTTAGGCGTTTTTCTTTAAGCTTCAGGTCGATTTCTCCAATTACCGACAATAAACTTCTGACGTTATTGTTTACCTACGCACAAACTAACATTTTTTAGAGTTTAATTTGGTTTTGCTGTCGGAATGGGTGTTCGATTTTGTGAAAGCAATTGTTTTTTTCGCCTGACATTATCATAAGTTATCCACTTTTCGTCCCCTGTTACAAGTTGTGCCAAAAATGGTGGGTTATTTATGAAAACATTAGATTAACTATTTGTAATGTTATGCATTTATCTGATTCATATACGAGGTCTGTTCAAAAAGTATCGCGAATTTTGAATTTCCGCTGGCTACGTATATTTGATTTTTGATTTTTTTGTAGCGTTATGTTGGTACTCATGTTTCTTACTTATGCTGACAAGGTCGGCCATTTCGAATGTTTAGTTAATTTTTGACAGCTGTTTTGCTTGGATGTGTTTTGGCTCGTCTTCGATTTTTGCCTATTCCAAAAAATGGATCAAAGAATCTGTATCAAATTTTGTGTGAAAAACAAAATAAAGTGCGCGGACGCATTTCGAATGTTGACTGTGGCATATGGTGAAGCTACCTTGGACCAAAGCAACGTTTATCGGTGGTACAAAATGTTCTCAGAGGGCCGAGAAGATATGAACGACGAAGAGCGTGCCGGACGCCCGAGCACGTCAACAACAGACGAAAACATTGATAAAGTGAAGAAAATAGTATTAGCCAATCGTCGAATCACCGTTAGAGAAGTTGCTGAGGACCTAAACATATCGATTGGCTCGTGCCATTCGATTTTAACCAATGATTTGGGCATGAGTCGGGTCGCCGCGAAATTCGTGCCAAAATTGCTCAATTTCGACCAAAAACAGCATCGCGTTAACATTGCTCAGGAGATGTTGGACTCGGTCCGTGACGACCCAAATGTACTCCAGAGGGTCATAACTGGTGACGAATCATGGGTTTATGGTTATGACGTGGAAACCAAAGCTCAATCATCCCAATGGAAGCTGCCGCATGAGCCAAGACCAAAAAAAGCGCGCCAAGTTCGGTCGAACGTGAAGGTCTTGCTCACAGTTTTCTTCGATTGCAGGGGCGTGGTACATCATGAGTTCTTGCCACAGGGTAGTACGGTCAATAAGGAAGGAATACCTGCAAGTTATGCGCAATTTGCGCGAAGCAATCCGCCAGAAACGCCCGGATTTGTGGAAGAACAAAAACTGGCTTTTGCACCATGATAACGCCCCTGCTCACACATCGTTGCTTGTGCGCGAATATTTGGCCAAAAACAACACAGTAATGGTGCCGCAGTCACCGTATTCCCCAGACCTGGCCCCCTGTGACTTTTTCCTGTTTCCAAAACTGAAGAGGCCCATGAAAGGACGACGCTACGCCACGATTGAGGAGATAAAGACGGCATCGAAGGAGGAGCTGAACAAGATCACAAAAATGATTTTTTTAAGTGCTTCGAGGATTGGAAAAAACGTTGGCATAAATGTATTATATCCGAGGGGAATTACTTTGAAGGGGACAAAATAGATATTCATGAATAAATAAATACTTTTTGAAAAAATATAAAATTCGCGATACTTTTTGAACAGACCTCGTATGATAATCATATGATTTTACTGAAATCTCTTGATGGAAGTTCATTTTGAATAACAATTAAATAGAATGATGTTATTTAACTACTTCCACTATTGTCTTAATTTCGACAGCGACCGGCTTCGCCAGGTTTGCTTCATATAATATAATTATAAAAGGGCACACCTCCTAAGAATTATTAAGAAAATTGAAAGCAATGAGTACCAACATAAATAACGACTCTTTATATGTATGAAACTATTTTTATGCATATACACATAAGGACATTATGTTAAAATGCTCAAATCGATGATAATGTAAAGTGTTAATATTTGTTTTTAATGTAAATGCCTGCAAGACCTTTATGAACCTTTCTTCGCGCTTGACATTTGATCCTGTACAAGGAAAAAATCCTTTACTTCAGTAAATAATTTACGTTTTCCGAACGCAAATAGGAAAATTAATTCTGTAGTCAGTTGCTTTTAACAAACTAACTAGGTAACTGAAAATAATGGACCATCACACTGTTCTTTCCTGACGTATTTATCTCGGTTCCTCAACATTCATACATCGTGGCATGATGCACGTCGATCGGATGGTGGTCTAGGGGATCGAACGCTATGCTTCTGATCCAGGGGACAGTCTGGATACGACAAGATTTCTTCTTCATAACAGTCAGCTATTATCTGAACATATTGAAGATTATCCCACTGCATTCCTCTTGGGCATGCTGGAGACCAAAAGTTTACATATAAGGAGGGATGGGTGCACACTTACCCATTTCTTCAGACTTATCAGGGGATTCTTTGAGAATTCCGTCATCTTGGAGGCTTCATCCATCTTTATGTTCCGGGTGGTTATCTTCGACAGTGTCAGCACAAACTGTTTTATCTCCGAACAGGTGATTCAGAACCAACCTGCCTCTGGTGATGCTGGTGGGGAGAGCAATTAAACTGCTGAACATGATCGCTTCGGAAATCGACGTCTTTCATATTAGTGAAAGTTCAGAAGACAATTACTCTTGACTTTGGAAAGTATCTTGTATTCCTAATGTTGAACCATCTCTCATGCGTTCCTGGTATTATATATTTATTATATTTTACCTGTTCTCAATAGATGCCTTAAACTATAATATAATAATTGTTTGTAATATCTTTTGAGAAAATAAACTGATTTTATTTAATATAAAATCAATTATAATTTCATTGATTTACATCCTTGGAAAATTAAATCACTTACAAAAAAAAACTAACTAACTAACCATCACGCCGTCTCTCCGAAAGGGTAGGCAGAAAGAATGGCCTGCCACACTTTTCTTTCCTGACATATTTCTCTCGCTTCCTCAACATTCATACATCGTGTCATGCACGCGCGTCGATTTCTCTGGCTCCTCACATGATAACATAAACTTGAAGCTCCGCCAGAGAATGATCAAATGCTATGTGTGGTCTGTTTTATTGTACGGATGTGAAACGTGGACCTTGAAAGTTAACTCAATGAACAGACTGGAAGCATTTGAAATGTGGCTCCATCGCCGAATGCTCAGAGTTCCCTGGACAGACATGGTTACCAATACCGAAGTCCTGAGGCGAGCTAGAGTTGACAGGGAATTGTTATCAACTATCAAGGTTCGAAAGATCTCACATCTGGGTCATATTCTGCGTGGGGAAAAGTACCACCTTCTCCAACTGATATTGGAGGGGAAAATTGAGGGACGCCGAGGGCCCGGAAGGAGACAAATGTCCTGGCTGCGAAACGTGAGGGAGTGGACCGGCATCCGAAGTGTGGAGACAGAGACAGATCGCTAACGTTGGGGGAACCCAACAGGGCACTTGAAGAAGACGATAATAAAAAAACGTTGTACGTAAAAAAAAAAACTCTGTGTTTTTTTGGCAGAAGTTTCTGGACTATGTCGGACTTTTATTTCTTTTCACGCTGATACAGAATTTCCATTAATTGCTTGAAACCTAACCGTAATAAAATTTAAACCAATATCCAAGATAGGGACACTTTGACAATCGGATGTCTGTGTTTGAAGGCGTTTCTTTTGTCGTGCGCGTTTGTCGGCAGACGTGAAAACCGATAAAATTAATAATTGATACAGGTGACAAGATTTCGATCTCCCAGAAACAGGTAACATGGGATGCGGGCCGCGTCTCCACCTCGGCAATCTTCTTATTTATCTCCCGTTATCTTAAGGGATGATCTCTTGTGTTTCACCACTCATCTGGCTACCTGTAGCTTCCGCAAACAAAACCTTTTCGTTGATTTGCAGCATCAATTCGAATTTTCGGCATTTAATTGATGAATCCATCCATGATATGCCCATCCATTAATCCAGCTGAAGATGACAACGAGCTGCGGAAACCGGTCGAAGCCGTAAAACCAAGTGGAATATAAAAATGAATATTTTAAATAATTTTTTTATTATCCTTATTATTTATTGTTTCTTGAACAATTATGTAAAACTCCATATTAAATAATTAATACGAATAGTTAACAGTACAGACTAATGAATCGAAAAGATAAACTAAGTTTAGAAAACTTTAGTAACAGTAATTAGGCACTTAAAACAATCCAATATCTAGCAAGAATTTTAAATCATATCAAATCAGTTTATTTTCTCAAAAGATATTACAAACAATAATTATAGTTTAAGGCATCTATTGAGAACAGGTAAAACATAAAAATATATAATACCAGGAACGCATGAGAGATGGTTCGACATTAGGAATACAAGATACTCTCCAAAGTAAAGAGTATTTGTCTCTGAACGTACTTTCACGAATATGAAAGACGTCGATCTCCGAAGTGATCATGTTCAGCAGTTTGATTGTTCTCCCACAGGCATCACCAAAGGCAGGTTGGTTCTGCATCCTGGGAGATAAAACAGTCTGTGCTGACGCTGTCGAAGATAACCATCTGTAGCATAAAGATGGATAGCCTCCAAGATAGAGGAGTTCTCAAAGAATCCCCTGATAAGTCTGAAGAAATGGGTAAGTGTGCACTCATCTCTTCTTATCTGCAAACTATTGGTCCCCAGCATGCCCAAGAGGAATGCAGTGGGATAAAGCCACGGATAGCTACCAAACTCCCTCATGTAGAGATATCTCAGAAATCTTTTCTGAACCCTCTCTAACATGAGCGAGTATCTCGCCTCGTGGGGACCTCGTGGGGGCAAAACATAGGGATTCCTGAAAACTCTACCACTTCGGAGAATAAATCCCAACATTTTCAGTGCAACTCCACATATTCTCTCGATGTGAGCATGGAAAGTCAGCCTACTTTCAAAAACAATACCAAGATCCTTTATCGTTGAAACACGCTTAAGTTGCTGGTTATCCATTGTGTATCTGTAATAAACAGTACGCAATGTTCGCAGTACTTCAAAATGTTATCAAATGATTGCATCATAGTTTGGCGGTCCATCTTTCTGCCTACCCCTTCGGAGAGACGTAGTGATGGTTAGTTGGTTATACATTTTTATGTTTGATCTGTAGTCGACTCGCCACTTCATCGTCCTGCAGGGTTCTTCTCCAGGTGGTTCTAGGTCTGCCTCGCTTCCTCTCTCCCTCCAAGAGTATTTATTTAATTATAATAATAAAAAACGAATACACTATCAAAGCATTTTCACACTCCCTGCAGCAAACAATAAAGATAATGGCGTGGCAGCAAGTGGAACCCTTATAATGGGGATGATTAGATCGATTTATGATGCCATCAAATTAATTAGGGGTGTGAAAACTTGTATATTATTTTATACCCTTATCTATAAAAAGGGTGCCGCCTTTTAAACTATGTAATTAACTTACATATTTACTTAAATATTTAGAGTACACGATTATATTATTCTTCTTCTTTCTCTTATTATTATTATTATTTTGTTGAATCGTTTATTGCATCATTACAGCGCGAGCCAAATCGATGTTAAGGGTATAGCTAGCATATTGATTCTCGTGACATGTGACAGGTAGCTAATCTATCGGCATTTTATTGTTACATGAATATTACACCAGACCAAAGACAGTGTGACAATCACACTGCCATCGCTGGGAATCGAACCTGGGACCTTCGGTGTGGCTGTCAAAGCACTTACCACTCGGCCACGAAGGTCGTCTATTGTAGACTTTGCGATCTGTTTATGCAGGATATTGATTTTCTTCTTGTGATGAAGGCGATTAGCCTTCTCTTCATCTCTTTGGTGGTTACCTGGTGGTCGACGGCCCTCTGGAGTCTCGTGCATCACGAACATAGGAATCTCTCGATGTGGTCCCTCCAGAATCGTTTTATCTGCCTACTCCATCTTACTATGTCATGAGTTTTGCATGATTTGTTTGGGTATCCTATATCTAAGGGTTCTACCCGGGAATAGGTCGCAATGTTTTCATTTCTGCTACTCTTAAGAGATGTTTGGTTCTGACAGTGTCTGCTCATGCTTTGATTCCGTATGCCATTATGGGCTTGATGCTTTTTTTAAAATTCTAACTTTGCTTTCCACTAGTATATGCTTATTGTCCCAGAGAGTATCCCTTAGACATCCGGAGATAACTGCAGCTTTATCAGTCGGTTTTTTAACTTCATGACCTGTTCTATGGGTTTATCGTCTACAACCAATTTGCATCTGAGAGGCTGTCTAGATATTGTTAGACATTTTGTTTTTATTACGAAATAAATGGGTTAATTTTTTAATTAATCTAATCGTTAATCCTTCAAAAATATACAAGCAAATAAATTCGGTAACATTCTAATTTCTCGCCGTTCGCACTTATGTTACAACCTTTTTAAGTTTAAATTGTATTATATTCTTAAATGAGAAGGATATTGAAAGAAGGGTTGGGGCGTGTAACAGAGTAGGTAAAAGGTGCACTTAAAATTGTCATCGTAAACCAAAAAAGTTAAGATGGCAGTGCACAATTGTGTTCTTGTGCCGACCCTTATGTATGGAAGTGAAGCATGGAACTGGCAAAAGAAGGATGAAAGTAGAATAAATGCAGTAGAAATGAGATCTCTAAGACGAATGTGTGGCAAATCTGTTTATGATAGAGTGACAAATGCAAGTATAAGAAGTGAATGCGGTGCGAATGAAAGTGTTATGAACAAAATAAGGAAAGGGTCATTAAGATGGTTTGGACACATGGAAAGAATGAGTGAACACAGAATGGTGAAGAAGGTATACGTAAACGACGTGAACGGAGCTAGAAATAGGGAAAGGCCGAAGAAAACTTGGCACGATCAAATCAATCAAATTTTAAATGTCGGTCACGTAAGGAGTCTAAGAAATCGACGTGCGTGCATGACGATGTATGAATGTAGAGGAAGGAAGAAATGTATGTCACGACAGAACAATGTGAGGGTCCATTTTTTCTAGGCGGTAGGCACCCCTTCGAGGAGGCGGCGTGATGGTAAGTTAGATAGCTATATTTAAAAATATTTATCCAACTTAAGTGTTCCGACTCATCCTCGTGGAAGACCTCCTAAAAGATGGAAGGACAGCTGGGAGTCTATCTCACAGGAGGAGCAACACTCCGGAGAACAGACCACATAGGTCTACCACAAGGAAGAAGAAGAAGAATAAGAAGAAATGTGCCGTTAAAAATTCTGGGATTGCGAAGTATTCCATTACAGAAAATGTTTGGGAAACCCTGTTATAAGTTATCATTTCTCGCATTTTTGATAGCTCTCCCTACCGGCATCACCATCGGTAGTTTGATTCTGCATGCAGAAAGTATAATAATGATCTACGCTGACTGATTTTTCTGGATATATATATACGAGTATTTTTGTTAATGATGGTTTTATTTATTCAAAACGTTTATAGAACGACCCAATTAATATAAGGAGGTTTCGAAGGATTCGTTTCTATTATATTGTTTTGTAAAAGTATTTACATTTTTTCAATCGACCACCATTGAGATTTTGAATTTGGAATGTCCGGTTAGCAAGTATCACTACGCTTTTTTCATTCATCAAAATAATATTTAAAAAGTAACAATGAAACCACTGATTAATTTCGGCGTCTACCAATTTCGATACTACATATATGTAACATAAAATATCTTCGGCAGGGTGTTCTCTCGCTTCCTCAACATTCATACATCGTGTCATGCACGCGCGTCGATTTCTCTGACTCCTCACATGGCCGACATTCAATATTTGATTTA
The DNA here is from genome assembly GCA_022606425.2 of Lepidostoma basale. Taxonomy (NCBI): domain Eukaryota; kingdom Metazoa; phylum Arthropoda; class Insecta; order Trichoptera; family Lepidostomatidae; genus Lepidostoma; species Lepidostoma basale. The sequence goes on from JAHDVF020001465.1 coordinate 264,540, forward strand.
TTTCATCATGTCACGTTTTCCTCGGTTTTCATCTATTTCTATTTCCATTTACATCGTTAACAAATACTTTTTTTACCATTCTTTCTTCATTCATTCTTTCCATGTGTCCAAACCATCTTAATGATCCATCATTATTTTGTTCATAACACAGTCATTCGCCCCGCATTCACTCATTAAATTTTTATTCGACACACAGTATATATACACATTCGTCTAAGAGATCTCATTTCTACCGCATTTATTCTACTTCCATCCTATTAACTAATTATCTGTCTATAATTCCAAAATACGGAAAATTTGTGAAGTCGAAGATGTTGAAAGATGGATCCAAGAAGACCACCCAAAAGATGGTGAGACAGCTGGACATCTACATCCCAGGAACAGGCATTGAGAAATGACAGGACACAGTCGTAAACAAAGCAGACGAAGAAGAAGAGGAATACTCTGCATACCCCTACAGAGAAACGGCGAGATGTTTAATGAAAAAAATATCTCAAAACTTGAAGAATGAACTTATGAAGAAAAAAGTATAATCTATATGTCCATTTTTCCATTATACTACGGAGTCTTGTTCTAAGAATTAAACCCTTAAAATTGAATTTGGAACTGTCCTGAAGTCGCGGCCAATTAGGCGACCACAGATGTCTATCTGAGACAAACGGAATTTTATTATTTCGAATTTAGAATCAGATTCAAACTGCGGCTCGTTATTTGTAGACAACCCGATATGTGGCTGACGTTTGTCTATGGACTTGGGACCAATAAAACTAACGCTCGCGTTTCCATGGAATTTTGAATGGGCCAATTGGAATACTTTGTCGCGTTCGAATATAGAAAAACGTATGGGGTATGGGGTATATTTGTTTTGTTTTTATTTGTACAAATATTATAGCGATTATTATTTTATCTTCTTCTTCGTGATAAGCCAATGTGTAAATCTGTAGGAATAAGTGAATGCAGTGCGAATAAAAGTGCTATGAACAGAATAAAGAATTAACTATGGAAATAATAAACGAAGAAAGAATGGTAAGGAAAGTTTATAATAACGATGTAAACGGATCAAGAAATAGAGGAAAATATCGCACGGTCAAATCAATCGAATTTTAAATGTCGGCCACGTGAAGAGTCGAATAAGTCGACGTGTGTGCATTACATGATGTATGAATGTTGAGGATGCGATAGAAGTATGTCAGGAAAGAACAGTGTATTCCATTTTTGAAAAGTAATTAGCGTGGTCTGTTTTATTGTATGGATGTTCACATACAATGTAGCATTTAAAAGTCAACGCAATGAACAGACTGGAAGCATTTGAAATGTGGCTCTATCACCAAATACTTAGAATTCCACGGAAAGACGTGTTTACCAATACCAGAGGTGAGTTAGAGTTGACAGGGAGCTGTTGTCAACTATCAATGTTCGGAAGATTTCACATCTAGGTCATGTACTGCGTGGGGAAAAGTACTACCTTCGAAATTGAGGGATGCCGAGGGCCCGGTAGGAGACAGATGTCCTGGCTGCGAAACGTGAGGGAGTGGACCGGCATCCGAAGTATGGAGGAGGTGTTCCGAGCGGTGTAGGACAGTGACAGGTTCGCCGAGGTGATCGCCAACGTTGGGGGGACCCGACAGGGCACTTGAAGAAGAAGAAGTCGCATGACGACCCACATCTGTTAAGAAAAGTCTTCCTCGGATACGAGGGACAGCCAATGATCTTCAAGCAGGGTATGTTCCACCGTGACACTCCCAATGATTGAAATTTGAGTATATTTTTTTTTAATGTATACAAATACTTGTAGACAAATACTGGATTTTACCCATTACTGGTGTATCGATCATTAAGAATTATTTGTATCTCAATAGAGACGAAGATGTCAATTATTTGGAAATAGAAACTGAGACATGTCTTTGAAAATGATGAAATAGCGGTTTGTCTCAAAAGAAAGGTCTACGACATGTGTATACTGCCCATGATGACATACGGACTAGAGACGACAACTCTTACAGCAAAAAGTGTCCACAGGCTCAAGTGTGCACAGAGGTCCATGGAAAGACAGATACACGGTGTGAGCTTGCGTGACCGCATAAGGAATGAAGAAATCAGACGCCGCACCAGGGTTACTGACGTCATGGACCGAGTGGCAAAATTAAAATGGCAATGGGCTGGACACTTGGCTAGACAGAGTGGCAACAGCCGGGCACCCAGGATACTCAGTTGGAGACCATGGGCAAATAGGCGAAGTGTCGGAAGGCCACCGATGAGATGGACCGATGACATTATCAAAAGGGTTGGAAAATTTTTGATACGAAGAGGGCAGGATAGAGACGAGTGGAGGAAATTGGAAGAGGCCTATATCCAGCAGTGGAGGGAAGAAGGCTAGCAAAGAAGAATATGGGTATAGTATTATTATTGTATTACATAAAGCGATCGTTTAACCCAACCAATGACAGGTCATAAGTCCTGTAAACGCCTCGACAACCATATTCTGTTTACAAATAATTTACATCTTCGTTCGTTTCTATTGAGATACAATTAAATCTTAATGAAATTTGGGTCATTAAATATTTTTTTCGTCGGAATTTGAGTCGGCATTGTATATTGGGTTTGAAAGCTTCTGTTTTATTGGCGTTCAATCCTCTTCCAAGAACCACAATTACGTAGGATGAGATAAAACGTACATTAGTATCCCCGGTGTTCGAGTGTGATCCGAAACCAATTCTGTTATCTGTAAAATTATTGGATGGGGTTGATAAATCGATAAATTCGCTGGCATCTTCATCTCCTGACTGGCATACAACAAGTTAATTGAATAAATTAAATTAATGCTTTTGGGCCATTACTAAAGGCCGCCACTGTTGACGCTTTCAGGGGCGGCTAAAAAACAATTTATAAAATTAACATATCTGTACCTCAGAGACAGACAGATGCAAATACCAATTTCTTAAAATGGTTTTGAAAAACTTTAATCGTTACTTCCACTTTTGTCTTTATTTAGACATCGGCCGATTTCGTCTTACTATTACTTTAAACAATTTTAATAGCAATATTTAGATAAATTAAATTTTACATTATTATTTTTGTATAGTATCGTGTTAACTTATAATAAAATATAATAAATTGGATAATTTATAAAGCGCCATTTTTATGAATTACTCATCTCAAGGGCGCTGTAGAAGATGCTCCGTTTTATCAACCAGATAATAATAATAATAATAATGATAAAAAAATTATAAACATATTTAGTATGAGGGCTGCACCTGACGAAGTCGATCAGCCCTTCCTGTCAGGAAATGATAATTTTAAAAGGTGCATTTTGAGTCTCGATCTAAACTCTGATTGATTCTCAATGCACTTAAGGTCTGCTGGAAGACTGTTCCAGGCTGAAGGGCCGGCTACCGCGAAGGCTCGCTCGTAACTTGGCAGCATTATCACCAAAGCGCTTGACCCGGACATTGAAATAAAATTCAGAATTGAAGTTGCACGAGCTGCATTTAATAAAATGAGAACATTCTTTTGCAATGATAATCTTATCTTGAAACTCCGACAAAAATGATTAAATGTTATACGAGTATATGGTATGTTCTACTATATGGCTGCGAAACCGGGACTCTGAAAGTGAATGTAATAAACCAGTTGGAAGCGTTCGAAATGTGGATGGAATGCTCCGTATACCGTGGACCGATAGGGTCAGTAGTACAGACGTTCTACAGAGAGCCAGAGCCAATAGAGAGCTGTCGTCGAGTGTGAAAGTAAGAAAGGAAAGAAAAAAGGAAAAAGATATTGAAAGAAGGTTTGTAGCTGGAAACAAAATAAATGCTGCATTAAAGTCATTAATGCGAATAAAAATATATCGACTGAAGCAAAGATAACAGAGTACAATACAGCTCTAGTGCCAATTTTAATGTATGGAAGTGAAGCTTGGAGTTGACCGAAGAAGAATGAAAGTAGGATAAATGCCGTAGAAATGAGGTCACTAAAAATAATGTGCTGAAAAACAATGTATGATAGAATAATATAATAATTTATGAAGTAAGAAAGGAATGTAAGGCGGATGAATGTGTCCTGAATAAAATTAAGAAATGGTTACTAAAATGCTTTGGACATATGGAGCGAATAGATGAGGAAAGAATGGTTAAAAATATATATACAAGTAGTGTGAATTGGAAAAGAAATCGAGGAAAGCCAAGGAAGACATGGCATGACAAAATTAATCGATTACTGAAAGGCGGCCATGTTCGAAGTAGGAACAATTGATCAACGTGCATGATACGATGTGCGAATACAGAAGAGGCGCCAGAGTTATATTAGGATAGAAGAGTACGGCGATCCATCCTCTCTGCCTACCTCTCCATTTGTAAGATTTGGAAGATATACATGTTGATTCAAGATTTTCCACTAAGAATATAATATCTTATGTGTTATTACATTATGTGTTATTACATTATTTGTTAAATTAAAAAAACGGTGGATACGTGGAACATTAATAAATAACAACAATATGTGCACCATCTAAAAAGAACATTTTGTGTTAAATTATTTTTATTTTGTTATTTTATTTTATATCATTGTATTTTATATTATTTGTTTTAGATTTATTTTGTGGGTGTTGGACGATCGAAGTGTGCGCGGGAGATGCATATTGGTGGCGATGAGGTTCGCAACCAGTCACACCGCGTCTCCCGCGGAGCGAAAAGCGAAGGATGGAGTGCCGCATCAGTAAAAGTGTGACAGTCCATTCATTCTGCCTACCCTTTCGGGGAGACGGCGTGATGGTTAGTTAGTTAGTTAGTTAGTTAATATAATATCTAAATTATTAGATTTTAAAATTCTGTGGGGACGCCACTGACAGCGATCGCGTTTGTATCGTCCGCCATAAATCTGGTGTATAGTGTCAACGGCAAATTGACGCTTGGAAACCATCCTGCTAATGTGAAGGCGCGAGGATAACAGTGGCGTCCTCCGTTCTACATATTTCCCATACAGCCTAACCGATTGTTAAACAAAAACATATTTTCATACATGTGCTGTTTTTTAGTTTTAATCGAGTATATTAACATCTTTGCTGGTTCTTGGGATGCTACTTGGACCTATTTAATGTGGTGGTTTCCCGTTGCTTTCCACAATAATGTATTTAACAGGTTATTTAAACTCAATTAAAAAAGTTTCCCCGAGATGGTTTGGACATATGGAACGAATGGATGAGAGTAGAATGGTTAAAAAGTTGTACACAAGCAGCGTGAGTGGGAAAACATGGCGTGACCAAATTAATCAATTACTAAAAGACGGCCACATTCGAAGTCGGAATAATCGATGTGCGTGCATGGTACGATGTATGAATGTAGAGGAAGCCCGAGAGGTATGCCAGGACAGGCCATTATGGCGATCCATCCTTTGTGCCTACCTCTCCGGGGAAATTGCGTGATGGTTAGTTAGTTCGTTTTTAAACTCAATTATTGCATTAAAATTTTTAGACATTGAATCTCATGACATGTGAAAGGTAGCTAATCTAACGCAATTTTAATGTCACGTGAATTCTACACCAGATCTAAAACAGTGTGACAATCACATTGCAATCGCCTGGAATTGAACTCAGGACCTTCGTTGTGGCAATCATAGCTCTTGCTACTCTGCCATGAAGGTTATCAACTGGATATGTGACACTTACAAAAAACGAAAAATAAATTAGGTTATATGCCGTCTGGGGTCCCTCTTTTTGTTGGAATGTTGCATAATTGTTAACGTAAGTCATGGACAGGAAATGGGACTAGGGATTGCGTTAGTGAAGCTGATGTAGGGGCGCCGCTGCGTCTTATAACAGCTTCGGGTAAGCGGTGGGTAACTTTCTATAGTTGCAACAAATGTTTTAATATAATGACATTAAAATGGGGATATTTAAACTTCCTATCACATGTCATGAGAATCTATATGATAGCTACACCTTTTACATCGATTTGGTTTGCGCTATCATGATGTAAAGAGCGATAAAACAAAATAAAAAATAAAAATGGAATGGTTTTACTGAAATTTCGTGATGGAAGTTCATTTGAAATAATAATTAAATAAAATGATGTTTTTAAAGAACTACTTCCACTTTGGTCTTCATTTCGCCAATATCACTGGCATCGACAGACTAGTTTCGATATACTGGAACAGTCTGTTGATGCCAGCGAGACTGGCGAAACCGGACACTGTCGAAATAGACAAAAGTGGAAGTGCTTTTATAAAATTGATGTTTATTACATGAATGCAAAAGGTTTTAAATGAATGGTTGGAGCATAATATTGATTAATTAAATATATTTCCTGCATTTGAAAGAAAATAACAAAAAATGGAAAAAAACTATCTTTTTAATTTTAATTTCAATTTGAATTTAATTTGCGGGAGATGCTTATTGGTGGCGATGAGGTTCGCAACCCATCACACCGCGTCTCCCGCGGGGCGAAAAGAGAAGGATGGAGTGCGGCATCGGTTAAAGTGTGCCAGTCCATTCTTTCTGCCTACCCTTTCAGAGGGACGGCGTGATGGTTGTTAGTTGTATTTAATTTTGTAATTGTTATATTAATTATTACTTTTTTATTTATTTATCATTATCACTGTTCTTCTTCTTTATTTTTTCTCCTAGCCTCTTTTAGTTACTCGGGTTTAATTTTTTATCACTTTTTAATCTTTCTTACTCCCCACGTGGACGACATTAAATATTTGATTAATTTGACATGCCAGGATTTCCTTGGTCTTCGTCCATTTCTTGATCCATTCACTTCGTTAACGTGTACTATATTTACCGTTCTTTTAATATATTTATTGCCATTTAAAATATAACAACTTAAACGGATCAACATACCTGAAAAGGTTGTGAACCTATGCTTTAAATCAGTGGTTCACAACTGTTTTGATACCACCAGCGTTGAATAGATTTCGGGGGGCTTTGGTGTCCAATTGCTGTACCCTGGGGTATATACGAGTATACTTAGCAGAACGTGATTGATACTAAATAAAATCCTTCATCTTCGTCCACCTGACTTCGACTATCACTTGAGAGTGCGTTTTCTTGTCTTGCGCAGTTCTGAATAGTGCTTCAACTGTTCCAATGCCAATCGAGTCACGAAATAATATAACATTTTGAATGTATACAAATTCTTGTAGACAAATACTGGATTTAACCCATTGCGGATATTTTTATTATTTTTATAAGGATTAATTGTATCTCAATAGAGACGAAGATGTAAATTGTTTTTCTGGGAACAGAATGTGGTGGCCGAGGCGCAATCTTAATAGATGACGCTAGTGTAGAGTGAACTAACTAACTAACTAACTAACCATCACGCCGTCTCCCCGAAGGGGTAGGCAGAAAGAATGGACTGCCACACTTTTCTTACCTGACATATTTCTCTCGCTTCCTCAACATTCATACATCGTGTCATGCACGCGCGTCGATTTCTCTGACTCCTCACATGGCCGACATTCAATATTTGATTTATTTGATCGTGCCACGTTTTCCTCGGTCTTCCTCTATTTCTGGTTCCATTTACATCATTAACATATTTTTTTTTACCATTCTTTCTTCATTCATTCTTTCCATATGTCCAAACCATCTTAATGATCCTTTCATTATTTTGTTCATGACACTATCATTCGCACCGCATTCACTTCTTATATTTTCATTCGACACTCTATCATACACAGAGTATCGACACATTCGTCTAAGAGATCTCATTTCTACTGCATTTATTCTACTTTCATCCTTCTTTTGCCAGTTCCATGCTTCGCTTCCATACGTAAGGGTCGGTAGAAGAACACCATTGTGCACTGCCATTCTAGCTTTTTTGGATAGGTTTTTGTTTGCGATGACAACTTTAAGTTAGTTTATAACTTTTAGCTATTAGTCTTTTGAGCATACGAGTATATACAAGTTCCAAAAAATTGTCAGATGTGGTGGTCATAAGAAGGGCGGAATGGGGAATGTTGTTAAACATAAAGCGATCGCTCAACCCAGCCAATGACAGGTTATAAGTCCTGTAAGCGCCTCGGCCACCACATTCTGTTCCCAGAAAAACAATTTACATCTTCGTCTCTATTGAGACTTATAAGACCGAAATAATATATTTCAGTTGTTGATCGAATTTCGTCGGTAGAAGTTTGTCTAGTTGTTGGTTAATCTGTTCTTGAACGGGGATTATCTTATTGAGAAGTGGAACACCAGCTGTCCTTCCATCTATTAAGATGTCTTCCATGAGTCCCGTGAGGCTGATTATGTTGTGACAGATAGGAGAGTCTGGTGGTGTCCATTCTATGAATATGATTATACCAGTCCATCTTTTGCTGTCTACTCCAGCTTAAAAAACGTCCATCTTATTAAAAAAAATAAACAAAAAAAAGGATCCCTGAGATGGTTTGGACATATGGAACGAATGGATGAGAGTAGAATTGTTAAAAAGTTGTACAATAGCAGCGTGAGTGGAAAAAGAAGCCAAGGACGACCGAGGAAAACATGGCATGACCAAATTAATCAATTACTAAAATGCGGCCACATACGAAGTCGGAATAATCGACGTGCGGGCATGGTACGATGTATGAATGTAGAGGAAGCCCGAGAGGTATGCCAGGACAGAGCATTGTGGCGATCCATCCTCTCTGCCTACGTGAAATGGCGTGATGGTTAGTTAGTTCCATCTTATAATATTCTTAGCATCACATATCTCTCCCTTTCTGATATATTTATTAAAATATCGTATAATGTTATTGCGAAAAATAATTCAAATTTTTTGGACAGTCTGTACATCGAGAGATTATTTCCAAAAGTGGTCCCACTAAAATAAATATCCATTGACACTTGCTAATTGGTATTTATTATAACAGATAGCAACCGGTCGGGTGACTTGTCGTCGTCGTAGAGTGGCGCGGGTCGAACCGGCCGCGCTATGTCGGCCACTGGTCGAACCGGCCGGTATATATACAGGTGTCCCATGGTACTCAGTATGTATCCAGTATGTAGTTGGAGACCATGGGCAAATAGGCGAAGTGTCGGAAGGCCACCGATGAGATGGACCAATGATATTGTCAAAAGGGTTGGAAAATCTTGGATACAAAGGGATAGATAAGAGTGGAGGAAATTGGAAGAGGCCTATATCCAGCAGTGGAGGGAAGAAAGCTAGCAAAGAAGAAGAAGACCCTGAGTTATTTAAGGAATAAACAACTGCTGAATTAGAGACCATGGTCGGCAAAGAGAAGTGCAGGGCAACTACGGTAGAAGGATGATCTGAACAGACACGTCGAAATAATCTGGATGCAGTCTGCACAGGACAGAGTGACATGGAAGCGAATAGAGGAGGCCTTTGCCCAGGAGTGGACGGGAATAGGCTGAGGAAAAAGAAGAAGAAACAGTGGTAAGTGTTTTGACTTCCACCCCGAAGGTTCCGGGTTCGATTCCCGGTGATGGCAGTGTGACAATCACACTGCCTTTGGTCTAGTGCAGAATTTACGTGATAATAAAATAGCGATAGATTAGCTATCTATCACATGTCACAAGAATCAATATGATAGCTGTACACTTTACACCGATTCGGTATGCGCTGTAATGATGTAAAGAGCGATTCATCGAAATAACAATAATAATAATAATAATGATAATAATGATAATAATAATAATAATAATAATAATAATAATAATAATAATAATATTAATAATAATAAATAAATAATAATAGTGAAAACGACGGTCTTCGTGGCAGAGTGGCAACAACTATGACTGCCATACTGAAGGTTCCGGGTTCGATTTACTTGACAGTAAAATGGCGAATATCTATCACATGTAATGATAATCAATAGCTTATATATATATTAGGTCCTTACATATGAAATTGGCGTTTTGTATGGGAGGAACATAAAGTTGATTTTTTAAAAATATAATATATTTATTTAATCAAAGTATGTACCATTGCTATCTATGCACTTTTGCCATCTCATACGTAGGTAGTTCATCGATCCCTTTACTAAAAAAACCATTCGGACGGGAATCAATAAAATCTTTGAAGTCGGTTTGGTCTGCCCCATCGGAGTTGAATTTTTTCCCTTGCAAGAAGTTATCCAAATTCCGAAAAAAATAGTAATCTGTTGGGGCAAGGTCCGGAGAGTACGGTGGATGTCTTAGACATTCCAATTGAAGCTCTTCTAATTTGGTAGCCGTCTGTTGTGCAGTGTGTGGTCTAGCGTTATCATGAAGCAGCAGTGGCCTAGAGCGATTAACCAGCCTCGGTTGCTTAGCAGCTAGCTTTTCCATCATGGTTTGCAGTTGCTGACAAAAGACATCTGCCGTAATCGTCTGGCCAGATTTAAGAAAGCTGTAGTGAACGACACCAGCACTAGTCCACCAAACGCTCACAAGTAACTTTTTTGGAGTCAATTTCGCTTGGGGCATGGTTTGGCTGGTTCGGCAGGGTTCAGCCATTGCGATGAGCGCTTCCGATTATCATACAGGATCCACTTTTCATCACAGGTAATGATTCGATTCAAAATCTCTTCATTATTGTGCCGGTTGAGTAATGCAACGCAGCAGTCAACGCGCGTTTGTTGATTTGCTTCACTCAATTCGTGAGGTACCCACCTTTCAAGCTTTTTCACCTTCCCAATTTGCTTCAAGTGGATTAAAACAAATTTATCACTAACACCGCAGCCTGCAGCTAACTCGGACGTGGTTTGCGATGGATCCGCTTCCACAATAGCCTTCAATTCTTCATTATCAACTTTGGTCTCCGGCCGTCCACGGGCTTGTTCTGCAGGTCGAAATTTCCAGAACGAAAACGTTGGAACCAAAAACGCACTGTGTTTTTTTTTGCGGCACCGTCGCCATACACATCATTAATCCTTCGAGCCGTTTCTGCAGCACTGGTGCCACGGTGGAACTCGTACTCGTAAATAACACGATATTTCAAGTTTTCCATTTTGTAAACTGAGTGACGCAAAGAAAAAAAACAATTGAGGAAAAACAAATGAATTATAATTTTCGAAACACAAATACTTGAGTAAATAGCTGCATAAATTTGAATTTGGAATTCCTAACCAAAGAGAAGATATTTGAGATCAAAGTTGCCAGTACGGCAAAACGCCAATTTCATATGTAAGGACCTAATATATACAGTAATTAGGTTCAAATAACCTGTAGTATACAAAAAATATGGAAAGCAACGGGCAACTACCACATTAAAAAGGCCTAAGTTGAATCTCAAGATCCAGTTAAGATGTTTATAGACTTTGGTGCAAACTAATCCCTAGGGTTTAAATTTAAAATAATTAAAAAAATAGCTGTGCCATCATGATCGAACAAAAATATTGTTTAGATTAGTGTCGAAATATATATTGTTTATTGCGTGTTAGAGAGAGAGGAACACAAAAAGTTTCCCACCACATACCCGAGACTGTTATAGGGCGCAGCGGCATCCATTCATCACCCTCGCTCGTACACTCCCTGGGCCTGTCCCCGTCCATCCGGGACGTACTTTTAATATACGCAAATACAATGGGATGCCAGGTCACATTTATTCTACTTTATATTTCCTTCTGTGTCCCGCACTTCCACGTGCAAATCTCTATTTATTAAAAGAAAATATAGAAATAATAATATTTGTGAATGTATACTTATACCTGTATACGAAATCCTGGATTTTCACCAAAGGGTGGTTAATTCAAATTTAATTGTATCTCAATAGAGACGAAGACGCAAACTGGAAACTGAACATGGATGATCAAGGTGTTTACAGGACTTATGACCTGTCATTGGTTGGGTTAAGCGCACGTTTTATGTAATTACAACATTCCCCATTCCACCTTTGTTATTATGTGTTAATAAGGTAGTTTGCTAAATGCCGAAAATCATTCTCCATAGATGGCGTTAGTGGGTCGGTTGTATAGGTTAATCTTGAAAAATTCACAAGTGCAATCAAATCTATATAGATGGCTAATTGAAACTGACACGTGAAGATAGATATGGATTTGAAGTATATATACATCTTCCAAAATTTGTCATGCATGATCATAATAACAAAGGTGGAATGGGGAATGTTGTAATTACATAAAGCGTGCGCTTAACCCAACCAATGACAGGTCATAAGCCCTGTAAACACCTTGATCATCCATGTTCAGTTTCCAGTTTGCGTCTTCGTCTCTATTGAGATACAATTAAATTAGAAATAATAATGTTAATAACAATAATTGAGTGTTTTTTTAACCCTAGAATCCTACAAGGGGTGCTAGGGCACCCCCAAAAGGTTTTGTTTTTAAATTTACTTCTCTGGTTTTATGCACAACTTTGACATCCCGCGTATTTTACCTCGAGGTCCCACGCTACGGATTAGCCAGTGACGCGGCGACAGCCTGACGGTATAGACGTGTGCATGTGTGTCATTGGATTTTGGGGTACCCCAGAGTAGTAAAAACGTAAGTATTTTCTACATACAAAAGGAAGGAATAAATATGAAAGTATTTCGGCGATTCTCAAAAAACCTATGCCTGTCGATCATCCTGGGTCTGAACGTCACGCAAAGAGGTGTTGTGGTTTCTGTCAAGAAACAAGGATCGTAAAAGTATGATCCGCTGCACTAAGTGCGAAATTCCAATTTGCTTGGAACACCAAGTCAAAGTATGCCAAAAATGGTCAAATTGATATCTTATTGTCAAAATTATGAGGCTGATTTATGATCCTTATGTTAATTAATATAAATAAAGGTAAAATTTTCTAAAACGGCTTTTATTTATATAATTTATGGACTAATTATTTTTGGGGTATTTCATCACCTCTGTGTAGGAACTCTGTATACGCCAGACTGCGTAGGGTTCTAGGGTTAAGAATGTTGAAATTCAGTCAGATCCAGTTTTACGACAGTATTCAAGCACTGAAACGTCGCGAACCGGCCGCATTCGCGAGAGCCGCCACTGATCGAACCGGCCGGGGTAGAGAGCCGCCCATCCCGCGCAAAAGGCCGGCATCCGTCAGTGGCGTGGTCAGATTATTTTTAATTACTAGCGGCCATTTCCTGCCACTGAAGAAGCTGTTACATTTATATTAGTAAAGGAATCATCTCTAGATAAAAGGGATTTAATGTGTATAATAAATATTTTGTAAGAACACAACTAACGGCGGCTTCGATCTGTGTGTAATGAAATTTTTTAAAGTTAATTATATTCAGATTACTAATTTAGGTTTTAATGTAAATTATTTTATCTAACTTGTTTGATGTTCCCGATTTTGAAGTCGATACATTTTTTAGTATAATAAATCCAGTAGAAATGCGATCTCTTACACGAATGTGTCACTTTCATGTAAAACTTTCAAAAATAATTGTCAGACGTGGTGTTCGTAAGAAGGGCAGAATGGGGAATGTTGTATTACATAAACCGATCGCTTAACCCAACCAATGACAGGTCATAAGTCCTGTTAACGCCTCGACCACCATATTCTGTTTCCAAATAATTTACATCTTCGTCTCTATTGAGATACAATTAATTTTTAAATAATAAGGGTTGGGACCAGAACTCCATTGTAAACCGGGTTTTTCGCTTTCCCTTATATTGCACTACATAAACAGTCTCACGGTACTTGTCTTCATGGAAAACCTCTTAAAATATATAAAGATAGCTGGGTATCTATTTCACAGGAGGATCAACCCTCTAGAGAACAGTCCATTTGGGTTTATAGCAAAGAAAACGAAGAAGAAGAAATGGTACTAAAGTTATTAGAAACAATGTGTACTAGATACACAACTGGTACTCAAAGGATAGTTAAATTTGTTATTATTTAATAAGTATATAAAAATAAACGATAATGTGAAATTGTGCATACTTTTCTTTGGAGCCATTTTCCGGGTGGATTTTTACGCGCCGAGTAAAGATCATAGATAGGTTATCCGCAAAATGATTTTCAATTTCGGCCTTTGCGAATATCCGTAGTGAAATAAGTGAGGAATGGAATAAAATGAGTATACTCGTATAACTGGGAGTTACTTTATGGTAAATGCCAGATATTCTCAAACCCATCAGTTAAAACGACCTTCGTGGCCGAGTGGTAAGTGCATTGACTGCCACCCCGAAGGTTCCGGGTTCGATTCCCGGCAAGGGCTTGTGATTGTCACACTGTCTTTGGTCTGGTGTAGAATTCACGTGACAATAAAATGCCGATAGATTAGCTACCTATCACATGTCACGAGAATCACTATGATAGATATAATACCCTTTGCATCGATTTGGCTCATGCTGTCATGGCGTAAAGAGCGATTCAACAAAATAATAATAATAATAATCAAGCCACATGCCCAAGAAGAACATACGACAAGAACGAAGGCTTAAGTGGGAGTAACAGAGATGCGAACGCTGAGGATGATAGCAGGAAAGACTCTTCGAGATAGTGGAACATGGCTATCCGTGAAATCTGCAAGGTGGAAGATATCGTAAGATGGGGCAGACAACTCAGAAAATACTGGAATAAGCACGTGGAGAGGATGGATCCCTCCAGAATCCCACACGATGTAGCGCATCAGATTCCTGATGACTATCGTCCCCCCAGAAGACCACCATAGAGATGGAGGGATAGCTGTTAGTCAACCACCCAAAGGAAGCCAACCTGACTACAGGAACAGACCAATGTTCTAAAAGAAGAAGAACACACTCTTATTAAAATCAGACATATTCTTCTTCAGCTTAATTTAAGAATATGTGTTGTTATTTCTCGGAGCCTGTTTCTGGGATGTAGATGTCCAACTGTCTCTCCATCTCTTGGGTGATCTTCCTGAAGGTCGACTGCCTGTTGTTATTTTATTTGGTGCTTTGCTTATCACTCTTTCAGGACACGTTCTCCCCATATGATCTCTCCAGTAATGCCTTCACAGTCTTCTCCATGGTACAACATCATAGATGTTGCAGAACTGAATTATTTCGGAGTCTCTCACTCTCTCGGAGAGTCGTTCCCGCTATAGATCGGTGAATCCTCATATCTGTGGTGTTTAGGACCCCTTTTTCTAATGGTGTCAGCCCTAGTCTCAAATCCATATGTCATTACAGGTAGAACATAGGGTTTGTAGATTCGCAGTATGCTCTCCTTCAGCATAATATATTTGTTTTTCCAAACAGCATTTTTCGAGCATCCAGCCACAACGGTGGCTTTGTTTGTTTGTTATCTTCTTCTTCATAGAGGTCACTGCTGCTTGATGTATCAACACCTAAGATCTTAATATGCATCACTTGATATATAGTCTTATTATCTAGTGCTGCTCGCAACGTACTGGCTGTTTTGATGTTACCATGTTCTTTGTCTTATCTACGGAGATTTTCACATTGAATCTTTGAAAACTAGATATCGCATCTTATAATTTTTTTATTGTTATTAAATTTATAAAAAAACTAGGATATAGGATGGCAGAGAAAATTGTTAATGTGGTTTGTTATGCGGGACTTCACTACGCCTATAAATGATATATTGTAACATGACAATTTCTATCGAAATGGCGAAATGTACGAGTATGAACTTTTACAAAACATCAAAAACATGTAACCTGACTGTAGAGAATCAACTCATAGAACAGGTCAGAACCTTTAGATATATAGGCAGAGACCTGGTTGAAGGGAGTGATCCCCGGGAAGAAATACAAGCCCAAGTCAACAGAGCAGCTGAAATCTCTGATGCTCTAAAATCCACAATACAGAAAAACAAAGACATGGACATTAATAGGCGGGCCACACTGTGATAAACAAGCTGGTTTGAAACCAAAATTTGTATACTGAATGTTATTACTCAAACTTAAACCATGTTCTAGACGTAGTAAAAACGTCGATTTTAGTAAACCATGAGTTAAACCGCGGATGTTTCTGCATACGGTTATCCTTTCAAGTAAAATTCAAACTATTCAACAAACATGGTACGTTTATCTCTCTTCCTCGCATTATTTTACCCGGCGTAGAATGAGATAGAAGCCCTATACAAGACAAATTTTATGTTGGAAACCGATGTTTATCACAGTGTGGCCCGCCTTTAAGAGTAAGATGAAAACATATAAATCATGCGTAAGACCAATAATAACATATGGCGTTGAAGCAAGGGCAGACACAGGCAGGACCAAATATGTTTTGAGGACTTTTGAGTTGAAGACACTGAGGATGATAGCAAGACACTGAGAGATCGAGTGAGAAACACCAGAATAAAGAGATATGTGTGGCTGGGGATATTATAAGATGGAATAGACTGCGAAGAAAGGACACCACCAGGCTCCCCTTTTTTGAATTGCACAATCAGAAGACCTCTTAAAAGATGGAAGAACAGCTGTGAATCCACATTGTAGGAGTAGCAGCCTTCTGGAGAACAAACCACATACGTCTACAATACGGAAAAGAAGAAGTTTTTCATAACGTGCCCGGAGTTTTCAAGTTTTTCTGCGCTTTATGGTCGTGATAATTTATTTTTCCTTCTTCATCCAATCCTTCTTCTTCTTCTTCTTAAAGTGCCCTGTCAGGTCTCCCCGAGGTTGGCGATCACTCTGGTAACTCTGATTTCCTTCTTCTTAAAGTGCCCAGTCAGGTCTCCCCGACGTTGGCGATTACTCTGGTAAACTCTGATTTCTCTCCATAGTGATTTCCTGGGAAAATATATAACCAGAGTGGTTTCCCGTTGGTGGATTTTCTATTGGGGTTACCTTCCTTTAGCTGCGGTGGTTTTGAGGCGCCAGAAACTCGCCTTCCATCCTCTCGTTACCTGCTATGACTCCTCTGCCAGGGTGAAGCCACATTGTCCGGGGTTCGTGACGCGGACACTAACGAGTAGGACTAGCTAGTAGTTTTGCTGGTGTTATGCAAGAGAGCGTTACGCAGCATTTTATAGACTTACATCCTACAGCACAGATGTAAATCACTGCGGCTCCTACTAGCCATTGAACCATTCATCCTTCGAACGATCAAAATACGACCTTCGTGGCAGAGTGGTTACAAGCTCTGAATTCCATGCCGAAGGTTCTGGGTTCGCTTCCCGGCGATGCACACTGGAGCCGAATTAAGAATTGTCGGAATAAATTATTTTTGTGGTCTTTTAAATATGAAATAAATAAAACAATGTAAATAAATTGTTATAAAGTAATTTTAATGATAAAAACAGGATTTTTTAAAATTTTATTCACTATCTGAAGAATTTTCGGCTTCGTTTTCACTGATCGTAGATAGCGTGGAAGCGTCGGACGTTATAATCTTAGGTGGAGCCATAATATCATATAAATTGTCCGATATCAACCTTAAAGGTACTAAAGACGATATAAAAATATTATTATCCTTAGAATTTGGATCGCTACTAAACTTCTGTTTGTATTCTGACTGTGCAGATCCGTCTAAGCCCCATTTGCATATTAAGGTCATATTTTTTACATTTTCAGATTTTTATGGGCTTGCAAAAGACGAGTGGCAGTATGATCAAGTAAATTTTGCAATTTAATCTCAGCAAAAGTATCTGTGACTACAATGCTTTCCTTTGGAGGGTAACATTCACTTTTCGCCTGTTGTATTTTTTTGTGAGATGGAAATAGGAATTTGTCATGTTCTCGAATTATATTGTATTGATGTTTGGTGAGTTTTGCTTCAATAAACATCGAAAGAGCTTCTTTTCCTGTAAGCTGCTTCCTTTTACAGATGTTAATTTTCTTGTATGCATTTCTGTATGAGGCAGCTCTTTTGGGCGAAGTTGTCGTAACTTTCTTCAAAACTTTGGATGCATCCACTTGACCAGCAGCTCGCAAACTCACCTGTGCTGCGAATGACAATTCCTCAGGAGAGTGCTTTGATCTCAAAGATTTAGTCTTTTGGAGTTTAGCTCTTTCACAAGATTCTTTAAAATTTGTTTGAGGGTGACCCACTTTTTTACTGAAAACAACAGAATAGTTCTGAAAACCTATTGAAGTATCTAGCCAGTCATTATTAAAAATCAAGAATCTGTTCTCTTTTCTGAGAGCCTTATGCCACCTCTTCTTAAAATCAGACACAAAAAATGAAATTGTTTTATAAAGGTTTGGTAATTGGTATTTTGGACATTTAGTACGTATTTCGACAAATTCCTTCAAGCATGATACTTGATCAGCCAATCTAACGTGGCCAGATTGTCTCATTTGATCAAATAAGGTACGTCTACTTATAAAAAATATTAGTTGTACCTGATCCTGAAACAAAAAATAATAATTAAAAATAACTAATAAATGCCTTACTTTTTACTATGTTTCCACATCCTGGACAAAAGTGACCTTTATGTGAAAAAGCGCAAATATGCGCAAAATGTTTTTTATGTTTCCTTAAGAACAATGAATAGGTAAACAAATAAGCCCAAAACTACAGACATGATATGAACTGATATCAACTAAAAGTTTACATATAAAATCAATAAACTAAAAAAAATCAAAAATATTCTCTAGTAATGTAAATACCCGTTTAAAATATTACAATTCAGATTATACCAACGATATTTTCAAAAAAAATATGTACCAACCTGTGGGTGATAACGCCATATTGAAAGAATAACAAAATTTGGAAGCACTATAAAGTATTTGCAATGTAGCCAAGGTAACTTTTCGTATTGAAATTGTGTCCAAACGACCTGTTGTGTACATAAAAAAAAAAAAAAACAAACAAACAAATATTGAATGTCAGCCACGTGAGGAGTTAGAGAAATCGACGCGCGTGCATGAAACGATGTATGAATGTTGAGGAAGCGAGAGAAATATGTCAGAAAAGAAAAATATGGCAGTCCATTCTTTTTGCCTACCCCTTCGGAGAGACGGCGTGATGGTTAGTTAGCTTAGTTTTTCAGCAAATGATTTTTGAAAAAACTAAGTCAGGAATTTAAAAATGTATCTTAAACTTGGAAGTAGTCTAAAAGCTTCATGTGGTTCTCGAGACGCAGTTTGTCGACCACTGGTATAGACGGTAGCACAACATTGATATGCACTGCGAGGGAATACAGCAATATCAAATGGTTTTAAGGAGGATATAGCGACATTAAAGAAAGTTAAATGGACGCTTTAAAATCTTTTCCCGTTTTAAAACTATTGGGGAGATACTCTGGAGGTAAAGATATCTACACATTCTTACATTTTGCACATCGTTAAAAAAAAAAACCTTTCTTATACGACCATAGCATAATAACCTATTTTGCATATTTTTGACTCTTGTATTTTGTTTCATTGCAATTAGCACACGTTACATCTTTGATCCAACCCTTCTTTCAATATCCCTTTCCACTGGCCTATTTTTTGTTAACATACTACCCAAAAACACGAGCTCATCTTCTGGCTCTAAATTTTCACCATTCACGCTAATGTTACAGACTGTCATAGTATCTTATTTTTCAAATATCATTACTTTGGACATATACACATTCATTATCAGATCATTTCGCATGCATACCTAATACATATCATTCACCATTACATGTAGTTCATGCTCGTTGTCTGCAAGTAGGACAGCGTCATCCACATACAAGGGACAGCTTACTGACACTCCGCTCATTTTATTTATTTATTTATTTATACATTATACACAAATGAGACATTAAAAACGATTAAACATTTAGGCGACTCATTTGGACACAAAACGGTATTACAAAGATAAAATAAAACAAAACAACATGAGACCAAAAAATTCATACATATCAGAAGGAATCCAAATATGTCGACGTCAGTGAGGCAGTACTCTTTCCAGAATTTGGAATATTTTTTTACGAATACTGCCTCACTGACATTGAAAATGTCCAAATCCGATATGATTAGATTCAGCGTCCGAATTGCTCTTCCTACTGGCATCACCAAAGGCAGGTTGGTTCTGCGTGACGGAGTAAAGAACAATTGATGTCGGCGTTGTCGCAGGTAGTTATCAGGAACAAAAAGACCTATTTGCTCCAGAACATAGGGGTTCTCAATAGAGCCCCGAATCAGTTTGAAAAAATGTGTTGACAGAAATCCTTCCCTCCTCAGTTCGAGGGAGTTATACCCCAGCATACCCAAGAGAAATGCCGGCACCAAAATTTTGGCAGCTGCATACAAGCCAATCTAATTTAAATAAATAAACAAGACCCTCGTTGTGTTCCTAATAATGGGAACAGATCAACGGTCTAAAATGAGAAGAAGTTGTATTGTAACGTATCCACTATTGGACTACGAAAATCTTGGATATTACACATGTCTCGCTAGCAGTTTGTCTGATGGTGATATGCTTCCATAAATAAGGCTCCGTTTGAGAAAATTCCAAAGCGTTTGAAAGTATCGCCCCTGAAGAAGGATGTTATTCCATCTCAGCGGCGCGGCGTGGTGACATGTCACTCCAAAAAGGGTGTTGGCAATATAATACTTTACGATGTTGTAATAACAAATGCCGGCGCGTGATGTGGTGGGGGAGGGGTACAGGCGTACAGCCAATCAAATGGGAACTAGAAAAAAATATAATATGTATATTTGGCACACAAAATAGTACTGGGTATGGAAAGCTAACTAACTAACTAACTATCACGCCTTCTCGCCGAAGGGGTAGGCATAAAGAATGTACTGCCACACTTTTCCTTCCTGACAAATTTTCTTTCACTTCCTCAACATTCAAATGCACGCGCGTCGATTTCTCTGACTACTCACGTGGCCGACATTCAATATTTGATTTATTTGATCGTGCCACGTTTTCCTCGGTCTTCTTCTATTTCTAGTTCCATTTACATCGTTAACATATACTTTTTATACCATTATTTCCATGTGTCCAAAACATCTTAATGATCCTTTCATTATTTTGTTCACAACACCATCGTTCGCATGGCATTTACTTTTTATAATTTCATTCGACACTCTATCATTTACAGGTTTGCCACACATTCGTTTAAGAGATCTAATTTCTGTTGCTTTTCTACTTTCATCCTTGTTTTGTCAGTTCCATGCTTCACTTCCATACATAAGGCTCGGCACAAGAAATTAATCAATTACCAAATTAATCAATTACTAAAAGGCGGTCACATTCGAAGTCTGAATAATCGACGTGCGTGCATGGTACGATGTATGAATGTAGAGGAAGCCCGAGAGGTATGCCAGGACAGAGCATTGTGGCGATCCATCCTCTCTACCTACCCCTCCTGGGAATGGCGTGATGGTTAGTTAGTTAGTTTTTTAATATTGTAATTAATTTTTTTTTTTTAATTTTAGAACAAAGAAACAGTTTTCTCATAGAAGGAGTGTTCACTCTTTATCTGTTCCGTTTTACGCTGCGAACCTATATTAAATACACTTCGCGTGAGCTAGAGAGGGACCGCAACACCCCTCCAGCGCCACCCCTTACCGCCCAGCGCGACAAAAAGAGACGACACTACCTCAGGAAATTACCATTCGCCTATCTTTCATTTTACACCCCAAATTTTCTTATTCCAATTTCCCGTTTGAAAAGCTGCCAGTCCGCGGCGAAACGGCGCAAGCACCGCTCGCGGGGGAAGGGATTTTGATTATTTTACGAACGTGTTTCCTTGGTTTGAGGGTAGATTTTCGCGTGCGCGTTTGGGGGTTGTGTCTGGTTGTAGAAATGGCGGGAAAGCGTTCACTCTGTCATCTGAAATGAGTCATTTTCTGATAAGGCGGGTACCCTTATTGGTTTCAACGTTCCGAGTTCGCTCGCTCGGTTTATATATACGGTAAATAATATTTCCGCATGTGACGTCTTGTGAATGCGGGAGTTTGAAATTGGAATGGGTCCCATTGTTGCCGCTTTGCCGCCAAAACGCGGTGGCTGGCAAGTTTACGATGGCTGGGCATTGTTTCGCCCTGGTGGGGCGGGAAATTGCGGAGTTCAACAGGTCCCTTTGGTTAATTGTAATATTTACAAATTCGTTAATTTTTAATTAACTAACTAATAATATGGAGTAACTGGTGCCCTCGAAAGGGTACCTACGCATAAATAACAATTTGTGGGACATGTTGCCAGACTGGGAGATCAAAGATGGACCAGAAAGGTAGTGAAATGTTGGTAGTTATCTGTGGCTCTATCCCACGGCATTTCTTTTGGAAATACTCATCATCATCAGCCGTCTGTCATCCACTGCTGAATGTAGGCCTCTCCCAAAGCCCGCCACCGCCCCCTATCCCCCTATCCCTCCACTCCAGAACCTGTCTTCCCCATCGGCTGTTGGTTCTCCGACTGATATGGCCAGCCCACCGCCACTTCAGCCCGCCTATCCGTAGAGCCACTTCAGTCACCTTGGTGTGTTGTCGAATAAATTCGTTTCTAAATCTGTCCCTCAAGGTTATTCCAAGCATGGCTCTTCCCATGGCGCGCTGGGCAACCTTGAATCTGTAGACTAGACTTTTTGTCAATGTCCACGTCTCGGCATTTATCTACAGCTTCGAAGATATGAGAATTTAATAACCCATTTCTTTAGATTAATCAGGGGATATTTCGCAAACTCGATCTTTTTGTCCCTGATAGATATCTCCGACACCGACATCATAGATTATTTTAACTACCCGTCGCCAGAGCCAATCTGCCTCTGGTGACACCGGTGGGAAAAGCAATTAGTCTGCTGAACGCGGTCTCCTCGGAGATCGACGTCTTTCATATTAGTGAAGGTACGTTCAGGGGACAAATACTCTTGACTTTAGAAAGTATCTCGTCTTCGTTATTTCGAACCATCTCTAATGCGTTCTTGGTATTATGTTGTATTTTTATAATATTTTACCTGTACTCAAAAGATGCCTTAAAATTTTTGCTGTTTGTAATGTCTTTTGAGTTAATAAACTGATTTGATTTGATTTGAAAAATATATATACAAATAGTTTGAATGGAAAAAGAAGTCGACGGAGGCCAAGGAAAACATGGCATGATCAAATTAACCAAATGCTGAAAGGCGGCCATGTTCGAAGTAGGAACGGTGTGTGAATGCAGAAGAACGCGAGATTTATGATGGTTAGTTAAAGCCGTGCAACACTGTTTTAAACAAGCTCTCCACATCGGTCTCCACCGGCGGTTTAAAACTGTGTAGACACTTGTTTGAAACCAAAATTCGTTTGACCTTCAACAAACTTTGTGGACGGACGCGCATAGTATGCGTGTGGATCCACCGTTTAAACACGTATTCCACATGTGGAGAGCTTGTTTACAACAGTATGTGGACGCTACACCAACCGTGGGCTCCACAGCTCTCCACCAAGGTCACCCTTTTGGAGAGCTTGTTTCAAACAGTTTGGCACGGCCTTTAGTTAGTGTTTGTAAAAAAAAACTGTGGTGAAACTGCGGTAGCAGGAATGCAATAACACAATGGTTTTAAAAATACTTTTTACCCAATTTTGTCCACACTTACTCGTATATATTCACATCGCAACAATTCGACAATATGTCCGAACCTGCGGTCCGAAATCCAAACAATACCCCAGAAATCCTGAGAAATTCTCACAAGCCGAGAGAAATTACTCCACAAAGGTGTTGGCGAACGCATCGACAAGTGAAATCGGTCAATAACTCTGATATTTCTCATAAAATCTCATTCACACACCTGGCATACAACACACTTGACTTACGATGGCACAAAACAAATTTTTACGGGCTAGAGTGTGTCCGAGATGAACAATAACTTTTTTTTAAACTTATTCACCAAAAAAAGTCCATTCACACCACTGCCCATTGTTAATCAAACGACATCTATATTTTATTTCACGTACCAAAAGATACTTTATGACAATCTGAGAAATTTATTGACTTTCGTTTGTTATTAAGAGTTCATTCACAAAGTCCTTGTTAAATACACGCTTTCTGGTGATTTTGAGAAATGGATTTGACTGGTGTGAAAAGACATGATATTTTTTTTTATTAGTTTCTATTCGTACGATATGAATTGGTATTATGAAAAATTATATGACCATTCATTATGGGTATCTTTCATTATTTTCTTATTAATGGAATTTGAATGGATTCACTATAAAAGTCATCATTTTAATAGTGTATATGATTTATGAACGAAATATTTGTTCTGTTGTATATTTATTTTATTTATTGTGATGGAGATCACAAAATAAATTTAAGTTATTTAATTTTTATTTTCATTATGATTCGTAAATTTTTAACGACATTTTGTTAGTAGGTACTAGCGGATTCGAGTCCAATATAATATTATACATAACTAACTAACTAACTAACTTATAGAAAGCTAAGGCATTAACACTGTGGAATTTCATAGTAATATACTTTGGAAATAGAAAAACTTTGTGCAGAGTGGTAAGAGCTCTGACTTTCATACAGAAGGTCCCGGGTTCGATTCCCGGCGATGGCAATGAGATTGTCACACCTAATCGGGTGTAGAATTCACGTGAAAATAAAATTGCGATAGATTGGCTACCTATCACATGTCATGAGAATCAATATAATAGCTTAAATAATTTATATACAGTAATTGGGTTGTATACAAGAAAAAAAATGCATTAATTTATTAAATATGTGTAAAATAATTTACTTTACTCATTTATAAAAACCAAAGGTGAAAAAAAGTGCATAAATTAAAAAAAAATCATAATACTTTTTTTCTCTATTATGACATTACATTTTTTAATAAAAAAAAGCTGCTTGAAAGCAATGTCAGAATTATGAATCATGCATCAGACCAATAATGACTTACGTAATTGAAGTAAGAACAGATCCCTGCCAGAATCGAATATATCCTCAAGAATCGAACAGTAGGATGAAAGCATTGCCACTTATCGTAGATAGGACTCTAAAAGATAGGATACTTACTTGAAATATAGAAAATATTGTGAGATGGAGCAAGCAGATAAGACAATTCTGGAGAGACCGCGTTGAGGGGATGAACCCAGCAAGGATTCATAATAAGGTCGTGATGCACGAGATTCCAGAGGGTCGTCGACCACCAGGACGACCACCAAAGATGTGGAGAAACAGTTGGACATCTTCATCACGGGATCTAAATTGGCTTCCTTTTTTGAGCGGATCCCAAAATCTACAGAAAGAAGAATAAGATTATTATTGTGGTATTGTATAATTTTATGACTAAAAAATCTGGGTAAATAGTGTGTGCATGGCACGATGGATGAGTGTCGGGAAGAAGTATGTCAGGATAGAACAGTGTGGCGGTCCAATCATTTCATTTTATTTTTCATTTAATAAAAAAACGGTATTAATCTAAGTCGTTAGCAAGTACATGATTTAAACAATTAAAAAAAAAAACATTTAAAATAAAATAAAAATATAAAAATTAGGCATTAGAGAAACAGACCCTGCCAAAATCAAATATCTCCTCAGAACAGCAGAATGAAAACATTATATTTAAAAAAAAATCTAAAATGGCAGTACACAATGGTATTCTTGTATATTATGGAACTGCAGTAGAAATAAGATCTCTTAAACGAATGTGTAATACTCTGAAAATATAAGTGGTGTAATGAACAAAATAATGAAAGGATCATTAAGGTGGTTTGGACACATGGAAATAATTAATGAAGAAAGAATGGTAAAAAAAAGTATTTCTTAATGATGTAAATGAAACTTGAAATAGAGGAAGACCGAGGAAAATGTGGCACGATCAAATAATCAAATATTGAATGTCGGTCACGTAAGGAGTCCGAGAAATATGTAAGGAAAGAAATGTGTGGTAGTCCATTATTTCTGCCTACCCTTTCGGGGAGACGGCTTGATGGTTAGTCAGTAAGTTAGTTTTTAAAAGTCTGTTTATCCAGTGGATAAAATTGATTCACAAAGTTTTATGAGGTGATTTAATATATATAAATGTTTTTTAAAAATTTATATATAGAATTACTTTTTTGTTTATTAGTGAATTGACTATTTATCAAAAGCTCATAATAAAAAATATCTTAAAATAATAAATTTTGATTTCCATACAAAGATTCATTCTTATTGTCGCGTTATGGTATCTCTGTAAGGGCACAATAGCTAAAATGTGTCTTTCGATACAAAAAAGTGTCATTTGATTCGAGCGAGTGATTTCTTGGGAATAAAATTCGCCCTTAAAGGCAGCCGCCTGCAATAAATTAACTTTACATCCCTTAAAATAGACTACCCCACCCACATTGGATAAGGGATGACTTAATCGAAATATCTGGCATTCGCTTCAAGGGCGTAGCATATAATTTAAGCCCCAAATAATAATTTTTATAAAAAAAAAAAAAAAATTAATAACCATCACGCCGTCTCTCCGAAGGAGTAGGCATAAAGAATAGACTGCCAAACTTTTTTATTATGAAATATTTCTTTCACTTCCTCAACATTCTTACATCGTGTCATGCACGCACGTCGATTTCTCCGACTCCTCACGTGGCTGACATTCAATATTACAAATTTTAATATTATATAAAAACTTTTGCAACCCGTGAAATATTTCTATACTTAGGAAATTTAAAATAAGCGGGAGATGCCTATTGGTGGCGATGAGGTTCGCAACCCATCACACCGCGTCTCCCGCGAAGCGAAAAGAGAAGGATGGAGTGCCGCATCAGTAAAAGTGTGACAGTCCATTCTTTCTGCCTACCCTTTCGGGGAAACGGCGTGATGGTTAGTTAGTTAGTTAGTTAGTTAGTTTGTTTAATCCACAAAATATTAAAAAACACGACATGTTTCGGAGGATACTTCCATCTTCAGGTGTAAAATATAACAAAAACTAAACAAAGAAAGACTTATATAAAAACGCATTTAAAATTCGACAAAATTATTCTAATTTAAAAATTGACCTGGGCTATTTGTTATAAGTACAAATAATATATTTATTTTTTTATCAGTAAAAACATTTTTTTTTTTTAAATATTTTGTGGATTAAACAAAGTGATTTTCAATTTCCTAAGTATATTACTATGGAATTCCACAGTGTTAATGCCTTAGCGTTCAATAAAGGTTTTCTACCCTTAAAAAACTTGCTTCACTGTACAATTGTAATCAGTAATAAGTTTTAACATTTAATGTAAATATTTTTTTCACACACATTAAAAAAATCACAATTAACTACACGAAATTGTTCTCCTTTTGTTTTCTAGACTTCTGCCCTACGACAATAATCAGAACAAAATTAAAAATAATCTAGAATCGTTCTCAGGCATACGCATCGTGTGCATTTCGGATTAATTTCTGAGAGAACCGAAGACCTCTCCTCAAATTAATCAAATACTAAACGACTCTATGGGAGTACTACAAACCTTACATAATCCCATTCCAAAGTCAATTTCCTATGTCATGCCTTTCCCTTGTGAGCTGAAAACTGAAAGAATAAAAATAAAAATAGATAAACAAAGGAAAATAAACGAAATAACAAGATAAATAAAGATAATTATTGATAAATAAAGATATTTATTGATAAATAAAGATAAATACAGATAAATAAATAAAAATAAATAAAGATAAATAAAAATAAATAAAGATAAAAAAATATTAAAAAAGATAAAAAAATATAATTAAAGATTTCGTTTTTTTGAATGTATACAAATACTTGTAGAAAAATACTGTATTTGTCTATAAGTATTTGTATACATTAAAAAAAAAATGTTGTATAAAAACTGGTCAAAGTTAAAAGCATATAAAATTTTTAGAGTTTTCTCCAGGCGTTGTCTAGTAATGTGTGATAATTGGGTTGATAGCCTTTCACATTACATTAATAAAGATTTTCTGCTTAATGCTTACATCTTGTCTCAATAGATTGAACTAAAATATGTGAAATATTTCTCAACACGGTAGCATTTATAAAACTTTCAACAATAATTGTCAGTCATGGTGTTCGTAAGAAGGGAGGAATGGGGAATGTTGTATTACATAAAGCGATCGCTTAACCCAACCAATGACAGGTCATAAGTCCTGTAAACGCCTCGACCACCACATTACGTTTCCAAATAATTTACATCTTCGTCTTTATTAAGATACAATTAATTCTTAATAAATAAAGATAATTAAAATAAATAAAGATAAACCAAAAAGATACATCTTTGTTAAAAATAAGAATAAAAATAAGTTAACTGTAGTTTGAGACGAATTTTGTTTTAACTAAAAATAAAGTAAGCCACACAATGGGGGTTAAAAGTGATATCCAATGCTACAGCACTGTCTCGTCTGCATCCACGCATCTGGCTTCACAATCGAAATGCGTCTTTATCACATCAGATACACAGCTAATGTGAATCAAAATATGAGAGATCCTTCATTGAGGCGCGGATGAATAGACTTCGGGTCCATTAGGTCTACCGAAATTCTACAGCATCGCTCCTCAGATCATTTGCTCTTTGAGCTTTTGAAAAATCCCTGGAACATTGACGCTTCATTCACTAGTCGCCCCAACAATGCGCCCATTCTCTGCGTTTCTCTACCCGGCACTGGGTGTTTTGTGATACAGATTCGAGTCGATATATTAGGGGATGACATGTCATTAATAACTTTTTTGTGTCAAACATTTCACATGATTTAACGATGTCATTAAATGTTTCTTTCCACTAAATGCATTTGATCTAACATACGCATATTTAAAACCTATCCAAAAAAACTAGAATGGCAATGCACAATGGTGTTCTTCTACCGACCCTTATGTATAGAAGTGAAGCATGGAACTGGCAAAAGAAGGATGAAAGTAGAATAAATACAGTAGAAATGAGATCTCTTAGACGAATGTGTGCATGATAGAGTGTCGAATGAAAATATAAGAAGTGAATGCGGTGCGAATGATGGTTTCATGAACAAAATAATGAAAGGATCATTAGGATGGTTTGGACATATGGAAAGAATGAATGAAGAAAGAATGGTAAAAAAAATATATGTTATTGATGTAAATGGAACCAGAAATAGTGAAAGACCTAGGAAAACGTGGCACGATCAAATAAATCAAATATTGGATGTCGGCCACGAAAGGAGTCAGAGAAATCGACGCGCGTGCATGACACGATGTATGAATGTTAAGGAATCGAGAGAAATATGTCAGGAAAGAAAAGTGTGGCAGTCCATTCTTTCTGCCTACCCCTTCGGGGAGACGGCGTGATGGTTAGTTAGTTAGTTAGTTACGCATATTTAATATAAAAAAAAAAATCATGAGTATAAAGTTTGAGCATAATGAACAATTCATCCTTGAATTGATAACCCGCAATGGGTAAAATCCAGTATTCGTCTACAAGTATTTGTATACATTCAAAATGTTGTAAAAACAAAAACTGGTCAAAATTATAGCATATAAATTGGAGTGACATCTCCAGGCGTTATCTAGCAGTACGATAATGGCGGTAGCCTTTCACATTGTGTTAAAAAGTCCATAGATGGCGCTAGTGTGTAGATTGAAACTACTATGTAAAGGGTGGTGTTACAGATTAACAACTTCCAAAAATTTGTCAGGTATGGTGGTCATAAGAATAGGTGGAATGGTGAATGATGTATTACATAAAGCGTGCGCTTAACCCAACCAATGACAAGTCATAAGTCCTGTAAACACCTCGATCAACCATATTCTGTTTCCAATTTGCATCTTCGTCTCTATTGAGATACAATTAACCCTTGAATTGATAACCCGCAATGGGTGAAATCCAGTATTGTCTACAGGTATTTATATACATTCAAAATGTTTTAAAAATATACATAAGCCCTCGAATACATTTAAAAATATCTGAACTGTAAATATTTACTGAAAATATTTAAACCATCTACGTTTTGCCGATGACATCGTACTCGTGAGCAACACTCCGGAGGAACTAGCTGAAATGCTTAAAGAACTAAACGATGTATCCAAATCTGTAGGTTTGAATATGAACCTGGCAAAGACCAAGGTGATGGGCACGGAAAGGATTGAAATCAACATGGATGGCAACAGAATTGAGAATGTCCAAGAATGTATATATCTGGGACACAACATTCGGTTTGGCCGAGATAACCAAACCGCAGAACTAAAAATAAGAATTGGACTAAGCTGGGCAGCTTTCAAAAACATGGGTTACATCCTTAAAAAACGAAAAATACCGATCAACCTGAAACGAAATATTTATGAAGCCTGCGTTCTGCCAGTTGGTACTTATGGTCTTGAAACCGTAACACTGTTCAAACAAAGTGTCGAGAAACTATGAGTGAACCAAAGAGTCATGGAAAGAGCCATGTTAGGAATAAACCTCAGAGACAGAGTCAAAAACGATACGGTGAAAGAAAAAACAAAGGTCACTGACATCATCCACCGGGTGGCGACTCTAAAATGGCAATAGGCAGGTCACGTAGCCAGAAGCTCAGATGAAAAGTGGATAAGAAGGCTGCTGACTTGGAGACCGTGGACGGCGAAGAGAAATGCAGGTCGACCGCAACTACGGTGGAAGGATGATCTGAACAGACATGTCGGAATAACCTGGATGCAGTCTGCACAAGACAGAGTGATATGGAAGCGAATGGAGGAGGCCTTTGTCCAGGAGTGGACGGGAATAGGCCGAGGAAGAAGAAGAAGATGAAGAAGATTACAAATATACATCTTTCAAAATTTTGTCAGACGTGGTGGTCGTAAGAAGTTTTAAACCATAATCTCTATTGAGATAAAATTCTTTTTCTTCAAGTGCCCTGTCGGGTCCCCCCAACGTTGGCGATCACCTCGGCGAACCTGTCCTTGTCCTGCGCCGCTCGGAACAGCTCCTCCAAACTTCGGATGCCGGTCCACTCCCTCACGTTTCGCAGCCAGGACATTTGTCTCCTTCCGGGCCCTCGGGGTGCCTTAACATTCCCCTCCAATATCAGTTGGAGATGGTGGTACTTTTCCCCACGCAGTATATGACTCAGATGTGAGATCTTTCGAACCTTGATAGTTGATAACAGTTCCCTGTCAACTCTAGCTCGCCTCAGGACCTCGGTATTGGTAACCATGTCTGTCCAGGGAACTCTGTGCATTCGGCGATGGAGCCACATTTCAAATGCTTCCAGTCTGTTCGTTCAGTTAAATTTCAGGGTCCAAGTTGTACAATTTATCATTTTAAAATGATTAACCCGTAATGGGTAAAATCCAGTATTTGTCTACAAGTTATTGTATACGAGTACATTCAAAATGTTGAACGTATGTATGTTTCAGAAGCGAGCTGTAATTCATTAACAATCATTTTTACGATGGTTAATTGGTTTGCGTGCAATGCCTTCGCGAAAATACGCCGACGTCCATTTTGTCATTTGGCAATTCGCGTCATAAAAATAGTTTCGATAAAACCCCCCCCATAAATAAGCGCGATATCAAATTCAAACTTGGAACATCCTTTCGCAAATGGCGGGAACGGAGTCAGAAACGGAAATTTGCCAAGGAGAAAACGTGTAGTGTATATTTTTCAATAGAAATAGGTTACGTATTTCAAAATGTGTTCAATGTTCGCTCAGAAAGTATACAAAAACCACTAGAACAAACTTACGACATACAAATGCCTATCCAAAAATAAAACTAAAATGGCAGTGCACAATGGTATTCTTGTACCGACCCTAACGTATGTAAGTGGAACATGGAACTGGCAAAAGAAGGAGTAGTATAAATGGAGTATAAATGAGATCTAACTAACTGACTAACATGTTGGGGTTCATCGTCAGGACCGGAAGGGTTTTCAGGGATCCCAATGTGCTCAGAGTCCTATACAACGCATTGGTTCGGAGCAGGCTCGAAAGTGGTTCTGTGATATGGAGTCCTCACGAGGCGAGATATTCCGTTATGCTGGAGAGGGTTCAGAAAAAAATTCTGAGGTATCTCTACATGAGGGAGTATGGTAGCTATCCGTGGCTCTATCCCACGGCATTTCTTCTGGGAATGCTCGGAACCAATTCTTTACGGCTTCGAAGAGATGGACATCTAATAACCCATTTCTTCAAATTAATTAGGGGATACTTCGAGAACTCGGCCGTACTGGAGGATGTTGGTCTTTTTGTCCCCGATAGATATCTCCGACAGCGACAGCACAGATTGTTTTACCTACCGGCCGCCAGAACCAATCTGCCTCTGGTGACACCGGTGGGAAGAGCAATTAGTCTGCTGAACGCGGTCTCCTCGGAGATCGACGTCTTTCATGTTAGTGAAAGTACGTTCAGGGGGCAAATACTATTGATTTTAGAAAGTATCTTGTCTTCCTAATGTCGAACCATCTCTAATGCGTTCCTGGTACTTTGTTGTAATATTTTTATGATATTTTACCTGTACTTAATAGATGCCTTAAACATTTTCCTGTTTGTAATGTCTATTAATTTAATAAACTGATTTGATTTGATAACTAACCATCACGCCGTCTCCCCGAAGGAGTCGGCAGAAAGAATGGACTGCCAAATCTTTTTTCCTGACACATTTCTCTCGCTTTCTCAACATTCATACATCGTGTCATGCATGCGCGTCGATTTCTCTGACTCCTCACATGGCCGACATTCAATATTTGATTTATTTGATCTTGCCACGTTTTCCTCGGTCTTCCTTTATTTCTGCTTCCATTTACATCGTTAACATATAATTTTTTTACCATTCTTTCTTCATTCATTCTTTTCATATGTCCAAACCATTTTAATGATCCTTTCATTATTTTGTTCATAACACGCTCTACATTCCTTTCTTATATCAGCATTTGAGATTCTGTCGTATATCGTTCTACCACACATAAGACTTAGGGACCTCATCTCTACTGCATTTATTCTGGTCTCATCCTTCTTCTGCCAGTTCCATTGTTGGTACCAGAACTCCATTGAGAACGACCGTTTTCGCTAAGAATAAATTATAGAATGTGAATACAGTGTATTTTAATGAATTTGTATTAATTTTTTTAATGTAATTTTACATCAGCGCTCAAGAAGCAAAAAATAGATTGGATTGTCATTTAACTTGGAGTCTGACATCTTCCAAATACTTCTCTTTAACTTTCTCCGCGATAATTATCGAGCAGGTATAAAAAGCATTTTTTCTTTTTTTGATGAAGTATAATTGAGATATCCATTAATTAAATGGATCATTTAAGTTAGCAGTCAGTTATAGTCGTTTTAAAGTCCAGAAACAGTGATATTTTAAAGACATTTTGATATTTAAAAAAATATCAAATTTTTGTATGAAGCACTTAATTTGTGGTATGAAATTATAACTAACTAACTAACTAACCATCACGCCGTCTCTCCGAAGGGGTAGGCAGAAAGAATGCTCTCGATTCCTCAACATTCATACATCTTGTCATGCACGCGCGTCGAATTCTCTGACTACATGACCGACATTCAATATTTGATTTATTTGATCGTGCCACGTTTTCCTCGGTCTTCCTCTATTTCTGGTTCCATTTACATCGTTAACATATAATTGTTTTACCATTCTTTCTTCATTCATTCTTTCCATATGTCCAAACCATCTTAATGATCCTTTCATTATTTTGTTCATAACACCACCATTCGCACCGCATTCACTTCTTATATTTTCATTGGACACCCTATCATACACAGAGTATCCACACATTCATTTATTTAATTTCATTTATTTTATTTATTTATTTATTTTAAACATATCTAAAGCATTACAGATTTTTTTTTCCAATACACTAAAGATACAAGTTAGAGATACACAATAATAAGCAATACATAATAGATTAATAAAAAGAGCGAGAAACATAAGATGCATGACAAATTAATAAAATATAGGTATATACCAAACAATTATAATAAAGATAGTACTTCCCTCAGATGAGCTAAACTATCAAAAAATATGTCAAACTCCGAGGTGATACGATTAAGCAAAGATATTGCTCTACCTACCGGCATAACCATTGGCAGGCGTCTAAGAGATCTCATTTCTACTGCATTTATTCTACTTTCATCCATTTTTGCCAGTTCCATGCTTCGCTTTCAACCAGAAACCGGTTGGTATTACCAAATTAAGAGGTTTTGATACAAATACTAAAAGTGTATTATTATTTTAATTAGTAATGTATCCTGTGATATTATTAAACAAAATAATAATAAACTTAAAGTATTTGTATCAAAACCACTTTATTAGTTAACACCAACCGGTTTCGCTCCCACCGGAGCTTCGTCAGGGTGAGAGAGTAAACTAAATATAAAATCAGAGAACAACATATGAAGAAAGAAATATTAAATGGAGGGGAGAAAGAGGGGTAGGCGAAAGTGTGCGCGAAGACGACATATTTCATCTTGCTTAAATGAGATAATTTGGATGCATTAGAAATTAAGAAAGCCCTTAACAATAATCTACCATTAATGCATAATCAAACTAATCTTTCCCATAGTCCCATAGAGTCGGAGAAATCGAAGTGCGTGCATGACACGATGTATGAATGTTGAATTATCGAAAGAAGTATCTCAGAAAATAACAGTTTGATTTATTTTTGTTTATAAAAATTAACGTACGGAGAAATCGACGTGTGTATTATACGTATTTAATGTAAAAATTATTGGTGCCCAAAATTGGTGCCACTGTATGAATTTTTCAAGACAATCACGTGACTCGAAGGCCGCACCAGATTTTTAGTACCCATCATTCTTACCGCTGAAGTACTCTCGGGCTGCGTAGGTATATGTCACAAGACTTGTCGATTGTTCCAGCGGTGTGTGTGTGCGCGCGCATGGCTGTGTTGGTTTCCAAAAAACCGGGAGCCATTAAAATACAGAAGCCAAAACACGTCGGACTGAAAAATTGTTATCATGATACAGCACTCTGCGCAGGGGCGGACTGGGGAAAGCATTGTCACATTTAATATTTAATAATAATAAAAAAAATAAAAAAAATGGTAAACTAAATAACTAAACTTCACGCCATCTCTCCGAAGTATTTAAACCTGTAGATGGAAGCATCTGTAGCTCCCGAAACTAGTCGTGTAAAATATAATACTCGAGTGGTGAAAAACAAGTGTTTTATTTACAATTTAATCATGTCCTACCACAAAGTGAATGCCGATACAATAAATAACATTAATAAAATATATTTATGCATATATTTATTCATTAAAAATTAACAAAAATAACGCACAAAAAATCAAACGTTGAATAAAACAGCAAACGAAGTCAATATCTTCTTCTTTCTGTGTCCTGTCAGGTCTCCCTAACGTTGACTATCACCCTAAAGTGATGACCTGGGGGAAAATATCCAGAGTGGTATCCCCTTGCCTTCTCTGGAAGATTTTCTGTCGGGGTTACCTTCCCTTAGCTGGGTGTATCCAGTTTTATGGCGCTGGAAGCTCGCCATTCGTCCTCTCTCTATCTGCTTTGGCACAAAGTAATATGTGCCACATTGAGACCTCTCATGGACGCTAGAGAGTTGGACTTGATAGTAGTGTTGCTGTTGTAAATGCAAAATGGCGCCTTAAGACAAAAATATGATGATGAATGTCCTCTACAAAAGTAGAGGCATACTTTCCAGCAAAGCATACCCCATCGTAGCCCTACTACCTTTTTGAAGTCGATATAAATTATCGCAACTACGACGCAAAAAAAACTGTAGTCGGTAACCCTTCTTGACTGTCAGTGAAGGCTTTTATAAAGATGACATGAAATTGTAATATTTTAGTATATCTTGTCTTGTCTTGTCAAGTCTTGGATAAGTTGCTGGACACAAATGGCAGTGGATCGGTCACACTCTGAGACGGAACCCAGCCTGCATCGCTCAAGGCTCACTAAACTGGTCCCCTATGGGGGGAAAGAGGATGCGAGGCAGACCTAGAGCCACCTGGAGAAGGACCCTGCAGGACGAGATGTTAGACATCAGGCATGCGATAGAGTCGGGTGGAGAAGGTTCCTTGAGGCCCTATGCATCGGGGAGGTGTGACAGGTCAAAAATAAGAAGAAGAGTATTTCTTGACCATCCTAATATATGTTATTTTTAGATTTGATGTTGGCTTGCGACAAGCTCAAAGGTGAGCGCATATACGCGCTCATTTTTTATGTCCAGCCTGGCGAGCTCGGAATCGGAGAGCGCGTAAACGCGCTCGTAGCATCGAACTAGTTAAAAAAACATATATCATACCTTTGGTAAGACAAGGGCACAAATGCACGTTTTAGATACATTTAAAGATTTTTGAAGGATTATATCGTTGATATTCTGGCTATATTGATCATACTCGTACACTATCGCCCTCTGGCAAAATGAACTTAATGAGCGACTTTATTCCTCCAGAAAAAGGGATGTTTTAAAAATACATTGGCATACTTAACTCAATTTGAGAAAATCTAACAATTATACCCTTGTCTGACCGAAGGTGCTATACTCGTATAATAAAAAAAGGATATTTTAAAATTGTTGCAAATTTAACAGCTAATAATGATGTAGTATCATAGCGTTTCAGCAAAAACAAAAGCATTGCACGATTTAAAAAAGAAATATTTTTGGGTTAGCTTAAAGTTCGGCCCTGCATTCGCTGATAGTCAGCTCATTAGTAAGTATCCCTCGCCTAATTGGGTTCGGATACCAGTAGCTGCTCGGTGACATCTATTTACTCGGACCAGGTCTGGTGAACCGGTTGGCGAACCGACCACGCTCGGCGAACGGACGCCCGCTATCGGGAGAAAGGGGTGCTTACGTTGCAGGGAGGAACTTATCGACATTACATACCTTCACTCGCCGACGCTGTGTAGCTAGTACACATTTCTTCAAATTACTTTAACCCTTAAATGCATTCTGTTGCATATCTGCAACAATTAATTTAAGCGCTTATAATTCTGTATACATGGAATAAATGAACTCCAATGCATCTTCTTCTCTGGTTTCAATCCTGGGATTGGTTTGCAGCAATTTCCTCTATTATTCTCTTCCATTCTTCCCTGTCTTGTGCGGCTCTTTTGAAATCTGCATATGATGAGCAGCGCACGTCCACCAACAGGTCATCCAGGTACTCTCGGCGTGGGCGTCCCCTAGAGTTTGTCCCCTCGGTCATACCCTCCATTATGGCATGCAAGAGACCTTCTTGACGTATTACATGGCCGATCCATCTTGCACGCCTTTCGGACAAGGTCCTGAGGAGGTGCCTTCCTCCTTCGATTCCTTGAAGAACTTCCTCATTCGTGATGTGGTCTCTCCAGGAAATTCCAAAGAGTCTTCTATAGGACCACATCTCAAAAGTCTCTAGTCTCCGCTTATCCCTTTCGGATAGGCACCATGTCTCGCAGCCGTACATCAAGACACTCCATACATAGGTCTTGATGAGGAGTATTCTCAGTTTTAGGTCTATATTATTTGACTCTATTATTTTCGACATTTTATTAAATGCAAGCCTAGCCTGATGTATACGGCTGTCGACCTCGCTCTTAGACCGACCGTCCCATGTTATTTTGCTCCCGAGGTAGACAAACTCCTTGGTGTTCTTTAGTGGAACTCCTGACATCACTACTCTCATCTGATGTTGCGTTCGACTCGTACATGGAATATACTCGTATATATAGGTTAAACTAAAGTATAAAAATATTTTTACTATTGAATTTGGAAAAATCATGCATTTAAGGGTGAAAATCTCCGAAAAAACTAATTAACTAACCATCACTGATACGGTGTGAAAATGAATGATATGTCCGCTGTATACTATATGCAGACGACGCTGTTTTAATCGCTGACAGCATGGACGAAGTACAAGTCCTAGTGTCAAGAATGTACGAAGTATGCAATAAGTATGACCTTGTGATGAACGTGTCAAAGTCTAAAGTTATGGTATTTGAAAAGGAAGAATATATGACGGATTGTGACAAAAGTGCGAACGGTGAGAAATCAGAGCAAGTTACCGAATCTGTTTATCTGGGAAGCATGTTTACAAGAGATGGAATAATGAAGAAAGATATCGGAAGAAAGATTGGAGCAGGAAACAAAATAAATGGTGAACTCAAAGTCATTACCGCAAATAGAAATACTCGTATATCGACTGAAGCAAATATGGAAGTGCACAATGGAGTTTTAGTCCCGACCCATATGTATGGAAGTGAAGCTTGGAGTTGGCAGAAGAAGGATGAAAGTAGGATAAACGCCGTAGAAATAAGGTCACTGAGAAGAATCTGCGAAAAAACAATGTATGATAGAATATCTAATGATGAAGTAAGAAAGGAATGTAAGGCGGATGAATGTGTGATAAAAAAGAAAATTAAGAAAGGGTCACTAAGATGGTTTTGTATTTTGTATTTTGTTCGGATAGTTGTATGACAGTAGTGTAGAAAACAATAGGAGAACAATTTGGTGTTGCTAATTGTAAAATTTTTAATTGTGAATTTTTTTTTCATGAACTAATTAACTAAGTAACCATCACGCCGTCTCACCAAAGTAGTTGGCAGAAAGAATGGACTGCCACACTTTTCATTCCTGACATATTTCTCTCGAATCGTCAACATTCATACATCGTGTCATGCACGCGCGTCGATTTCTCTGACTCCTCACATGGCCGACATTCAATATTTGATATAAATTTGATCGAGCCACGTTTTCCTCGGTCTCCATTTCTGGTTCCATTTACATCGTTAGTTTATATATATTTTTACCATTCTTTCTTCATTCATTCTTTCTATATGTCCAAACCATCTTAATGATCCTTTCATTATTTTGTTCATAACACCGTCATTGGCACCGCATTCGCTTCTTATATTTTCATTCGACACGCTATCATACACATTTAATTCTTAATGCATTTATTCTACTTTCATCCTTCTTTGCCCAGTTCCATGCTTCGCTTCTATACATAAGGGTCGGTAGAAGAACACCATTGTGCACGGCCATTCTAGCTCTTTTGGATAGGTTTTTGTTATGTAAGTTAATTCATATCTAAAAAAAAAATCGTATCTAATTAATTCATATCCTAAAGTTAATTCATATAATTTAAAAGTTAAAACATATAACAGTTTATGATTGTGCAGTGACCAAAGTTTAAAGGGTAAGGATTCTTTACTTCCATAAATATATCACGGGTTGCAACCAGTCATAAATTAATAATTTATTTAAAATAATAGTGTTTTTTTTGCTATGCGTATGAGAACAATTAGTTGGGAGTATGGTAGCTATACGTGGCTCTATGCCACAGGTTTTCTTTTGGGAATGCTTGGGGCCAACTCTCTGCAGCTTCGAAGAGATGGGCATCTCATAACCCATTTTTTTAGATTACCTACTCAAGGGATATTTCGAGAACTCGGCCGTGCTGGAGGGTGTTCGGCTTTTTGTTCCTGATAGATATCTCCGACAGCGACAGCATACATTGTTTTACCTGCCGGCGGCCAGAACCAACCTGCTTCTGGTGACACCGGTGGGAAGAACAGTTAATCTGCTGAGCGCGGTCTCCTCGGAGATCGACGTTTTTCATATTAGTGTAAGTACGTTCAAAAGGCAATAATCTTAATTCTGGAGAGTATCCTGTCTTCCTAATGTTGAACCATCTCTCATGCGTTTCTGGTAGTATACTATACACAATATATTATTTTACCTGTTCTCAATAGATGCCTTATAAATTAATTTTGTAATGTCTTAATGAAATAAACTGATTTGATTTGATTTATTATTTTTTTCTCGTTTTTTGATATCGCTTTTAAATTGTTCGCATTTATTTACGTTTTTGTATAGCGTGGACAAGAGCTGCAGGTGTTCTCAAATAACTGACAAGATTTCGTTTTAAATTGGGACTTTAACTTCTTCTTTTAAATCTTCTTCGGAAATATTTCAAGTGCCGACCTGCCGACTCACCACGGGCGGAGCGCTTGATCCAATAAGGGAAGAAACCGCTTCAACATCAAGATGAGCCGATTCGCATTGCCGGATCGCCATATTAAATGCCAATTCCAAGAAGACATTCAGGGCTCAGCCACTTCAGAGAGACACAAATGTATTGATAAATTCACTTTTAGAGATTTTAATACGAATGAAAACGTTAGTTTTATTGAAGTTTTATTATATTTTATGGGAATGACATGTTACGCCCTTCTAAGGCATTATCAAATGTGAAAAAATTCAACTCGTTTCAGTTTATATACACTTGTAAATGGAGCAGAATATGGTAATTAACGGACCACACATAATCAATTTTTTTGATTAAGAACAATAATTCAAAATGTTTTCAATAAAAGGGATTATTCGACTTCTTTACCGCACTGCCAACACCTTGATTCCAATACATTGAACGACTTTGCTTAAAATAAAGAGGTCTTGTTCGATTCTGATATTTAATATGGAAAAATAAGAAGGAAAGTTCTGATATTTATATGGAGAAATACTTACATTACTTAAACAGCAGATGTCGTCCACTGCTGGACATAGGCCTCCTCGATACTTCTTCATACACTCCTGTGTGGTGCCTTCTGCATCTGGTCACCAGAAAATTTTCTTTTTCCATCAGACGATCGTGTGGAGGTTTTCCTCTGCTTCTTCCAGCTCCACGAGGTATCCGCTCCATTACCCTTCTGGTCTTTGGCATCTGGTAAAATAAGTTTAGATAAAACACATTTATAAATTATTTACAGTTAAAATGGCGGCCATAATATATTCTTAAACTGTATTTTATCAAGAGCATGGGTAAACCATTTTCTGAATTCATCCCAACTCTTTCTAGCCATTTAAAACGTGGTATTTATGGAGTTCTGATACCCAATGCATAAAATGGTCTTCTTTATACACCAGAAGTTCTGTTCATAAGAAGTGATGTTTAAATTTTTTAAGAATAAGTTCTGGTAAAAAATAAATATAGTGTTTCGGCCATAACAATGAACTATAATATTGGAAATAACTTTTGTTTTAACTATTTTAATTAAATTGTATTTTCTACGGCATTTGCAAACGGCAGAGCCAAAAATGTGTTTCATGTATTATTATTATTATTTTGTTGAATCGCTCTTTACATCATGACAGAAAGAGCCAAATCAATGTAAAGGGCTATGTAAAAAATCAATGTAAATTATAGCTATCATAGTGATTCTCGTGACATGTGATAGGTAGCTAATCTATCGCCATTACATTGTCACGTAAATTCTACACCAGACCAAAGACAGTGTGACAATCTCACTGCCCTCGCCGGGAATCGAACCCGGAACCTTCGGGGTGGCAGTCAATGCACTACGTCCATTTTACGTTCGACATAATCGTCCATCCGAGTAAGTTATTCGGAAGACCATGGATCGTTTTCGCACCACGTACACTCTAGTAGATAATACGTATCCACAAAGACGACAATTGTCGATAATTGGATTTCACGATTGCGCTTCATTTGAGCTAGCCGTGGCGCTCATATGCCTGAAATCATATTTAAACAATGATGGCATTAAATGATCTATTAAGTAAAGCCAATAACATATACATTAACATTATTTTAATGTGTTTTTTTTTCATTTTTAATACGTATTGTATAGGTACTTCTGAAATAAATATCAATATTTAATTTTAAAAAGGCATTCTGTATGTTAATTGCTCAATGATAATATTCAACTGACAAAATAATTACGCGCAGATTCCACAGATAACAAGATCCGTCATGTCACCTCATATGAGCCATACGACTGCAGCTGTTCTCAAAGTTTTGTTGTCACGTCAGAGGTGACATGCGTTCATTAAGGGTTAACATCTGACTGATATCTTGGCATCGGCGTTTTATTTAATTCATTCATAAAAACATTATATTAAATCATTTCATTCTGATGTGTAGTATAGATAAAATGGAATTTTCTAGAAATCATGGCTTCCTTTTCAAATAAACATAAAAATTCTATTAGATATGTAGTTTGTGGATAAAAACAGACAAGAATAAAAAAAAACACTTCCATCGGATGACAATCGTTAGGCCATTAAAAATACTACCTGAATAAGGAAATGGCGTGAAAATAAAATGGTACAACTCCAGCATAAACGCCACGCGAAATATATTCTTAATACCGAAAACAATAAGATATATTTTCGCGTGTTAGTGTTTTTCTTCGGGCTACAATTCCGCACGAAATGACGTGTCCGCGCCGCGTAAAAAACGACTTTACGACCAATATAAATACGGCCGATAATCGCTTCAAGGGGCAATCAAAAGTTCACCTTCTTCCGATCGGAGTTTTTGGAAATGGCATTTAAACGAGCTGGGAGCGCGCCGCGCGGGGAATGGCGGTACTACGTGCGCTGCGCGCGCCATCTTGGGATGCGCGCGCGTCCCGCAAAAGGCGGGAATTCGCTAAACGTCATCGTGACTTTTACAGCTTTTCGGGTCTGCGCGAGCCCAGCAAACCTTTTGTGTTGTTCCAGAAGAAGTGGCGAGCTGTATTCGCCGCAATTTATTGTCCCAATTAGCTGTATCGGTCGGAGGAAGGTTTTTATCGGATCGCTCCTGTCCCGGATAGAAGAATGTGACGAAATATATGTAACTATGGGCGGCTGCCTGAATTGCAACGCGATGGCGGATACACTAAACCAACTTTTTATTACGAAATAAATATCAAATTAAATTTATTGCGCCGTAAAATAATATTGTAACGGAACAGTAGCATTTAGTGTTTAATGTTGATGAAAACGTCTGTTTTCTAGAAGTCTGATATTACATACAACAACAACAACAAGCCATCACTCCGTTTCCCCACAGGGGTAGGTAGAGAGAATGGACCGCCACACTACTCTATCCTGGCACACCTCTCTAGCTTCCTCCACATTTATACAGCGAGACATACACGCACGTCGATTCTTCCGACTTCTATTTCATTTATATATTTTAAACATATCTAAAGCATTACATATTTTTTTTCCAATACACTAAAGATACAAGTTAGAGATACACAATAATAAGTAATACATAATAGATTAATAACAAGAGCGAGAAACATAAGATGCATGACAAATTAATAAAATATATATACCATACAATTATAATAAATATAGTACTTCCCTCAGATGAGCCAAACTATCACAAAATATGTCAAACTCCGAGGTGATACGATTAAGCAAAGATATTGCTCTACCTACCGGCATAACCATTGGCAGGTTGGTTCTGCATTGTTCGACATAAAACAATGTAATGTTATTCTAACATGACCAACCTTAAAAAATTGATTAATTTAATCATGCCATGTTTTCCTCGGTTTGCCTCGACTCCGTACTCCATTTACATCATTAACGTATACTTTGTTAACCATTCTTTCTCCATCCATGCGCTCCATATGTCTGGACCAACGCAGCGATCCTTTCATAATTTTGTTCATAATACCTTCTTCCGCCATCAATGAAAGCGAAAACGGCCGTTCACAATGGAGTTCTGGTCCCAACCCTAATGTATGGAAGCGAAGCATGGAACTGGCAGAAGAAGGATGAGAGCAGAGAGATGAGGTCCGTAAGACGTATGTGTGATAGAACGATATACGACAGAATCTCAAATGCTGATATAAGAAAGGAATGATATTACATTGTTGTACATAATTCACTATTCGCATTGTTATCTGATAATCATACACTTCGGGAATAGACGTAATTGCCACTCCCATAAAAAACAAAAAACTTAATTAAAAAATACGTTTTCATCTAAACGAATTTTCATTTACTGACACTGTTTAACACTTGAATTAATATGTATAAAAATTAATTGATTTATTTCGTGATGCTACGTTTTATTCAGCCGTACTTGGATTCTTTTTCAATTCACACAGTTGTATACAACTTTTTAACTATTCTTCTCTTAACCGTTTGTCATATATGTCCAAACCATATAAGTGATCCTTTTTTAATTTAATTTAGAATCCAATTATATGGTTTACATTTCTTTCTTATTTCGTCACTCAGTATTCTATTATACATATGTCCTTTTTCGTACATTCTTCTCAGTGATCTTATGTATACTACTTTTATCATACGTTCTTCCTTCTTTTGCCAGCTCCAAGCTTCGCAATCATCTGCCTTTTATTTTTTTCTTATTTCGGCGTTCGGTATTATATCTTACGTCGTTATCCGCACA
Source organism: Lepidostoma basale (assembly GCA_022606425.2). Classification (NCBI taxonomy): domain Eukaryota; kingdom Metazoa; phylum Arthropoda; class Insecta; order Trichoptera; family Lepidostomatidae; genus Lepidostoma; species Lepidostoma basale. Next base: position 308,381 of record JAHDVF020001465.1, read on the forward strand.
ATCTTCTCAGTGTTCTTATTTCTACAGCATTTATCTTACTTTCATCTTTATTTTGCCAGTTTCAAGCTTCCCAATCTTCTGTCTTATATTTCTTCCTTATTTGGTCTTTAGGTATTATATCATACGTCGTTTACCGCACATTATTCTCAGCGATCTAATTTCAATGCAATTTATTCTACCTTTTTAACCTTTCCCTTACGGCGCTAAAATAAAAACGCGCGTTTCGGTGTTGGGTAGTCAGTACCCGATCAAAAATTAGCGATTTTAAATCGGAAAAATAAGAACTTTCATAGCTAATTCCCTTAATTAATTGTAATGATTGAGATTTATTTGCTGAAAACATTGAAAAACCGTGTGGCAACGCTCACGGAACGGGCATAATAACGTCTACTCCTGTTGCAAGCCCGAGAGCTACTGCCGGCGGCAGTGAGAACATTGAGCTCCTCGCGCTTCCACAGTGAAGTATGCAAGAGTGAGATGCGAATATAGTGTCGCGCACTCACAGCGCTGTTTACACGGGAATTTGAATCCGATGTTCACAAAATACCTCCGATGTACCCGATAAATTCTGATTATTATTAATATTATTTTTTAAACCAATGCGTAAATATATTATGGAGGAACACCTAAAATCTTAACCTTGTATTTTTTATACTTATAGAGATATTGGTGGTTATTAGAAGCAACGTGTAGAAGATACCCATCATAGGGAAGGGAGGGTTAACTCCATGCTTCAATTTCATGCATAAGGGTAAGCGCCATAACTCCATTATTTGTAATCAGCTTATCCTATTTGTAGGATTATATTGCAGCATAGAAAGCACGTTAAAGGGCTTTATTGATTTTAAATTACTGTCTCCAGAGTTGAACCCGTAAAAATAAATTACACCCAAAACCACAAATCGGTCATTTCGATCTTCACTCCTAATCTGGGACGTAAAAATAAATTGTTTTCCGATTATCATTATTTGAAATATTTAAACATAATGACATTGAAAATTATTTAATAATGGCGGCATTATTTCGCGCCCAAATCTTCGACGGTACGCTTTTTATGAGCTGCAAGGTACTCGTTTATCGGAAAAAGTCATTTTCGTTCGTCCGAAGGTCATTATATTTTCTTTCTGTATATTTCAAATGGCGCGAAAGTAATGTTCCAAGATTTGAAAAAAGGAATACTTTATAATTTAAATACAAAACTTGACTTAAACTTCGAATATTGAAATTTCATGTTTTTAATAGAAATTTCTTGGTAGAAGTTCATTGTATCGACAGACTGGTGATTGGTGAGACCAGTTTGTTGATGCCAGCAAACCTGGCGAAACCGGTAGCTGTTGAAATAAAGATAAAAGCGGAAGTAGTTAAAAATACGAGGGTAATTCGTAAAATAAGGTTCCCTATGCTGTCAATAAAGATAGCGGCACGCTGATCGGAGGATTACCATTAACGAACTTGCTCTTCGTATTCCTGGGACTTCCAACACCACAATTCACAAAATTTTAACCGAAAAATTAGGCTATCGAAAGGTGTGTGCGCGATGGGTACCACGAATGCTCACAGAAAACCACAAGCAGAAACGTGTTAAGCCCTCGACCTCATGTCTCAAATCAAACTCAAGAACTGCTGACAGATTTTGGCTAGACTGTTTTGCCCCACCCACCCTACAGTCCGGACCTAGCCCCTAGTGATTACCACTTATTCCCAAAATTAAAGGAACACTTGGGTGGAATGCGCATCCATACTGATGATAAAGGCAAAGAAGAGGTTATTCGATTTCTCAGAGGAATGGCGGCAGAATTTTATGACTTGGGGATACAAAAGTTGGAGCATCGTCTGCAAAAGTGTTTAGACAGAAACGGCGATTATGTAGATAAATAGAGTAAGTTTAAGATGATCTAAGGAAAACAATGAAGCCGTATATTTTAAAAAAATATGGGAACCTTATTTTATGAATGACCCTAGTATTATTTAAATGGATTATTATTTAAAATGACTTCCATCAAGAAGACCTAAAAGATGAAAGGGCAGCTAGGAATCCACTTCATAGTAGGAGCAACACTCTCGAGAACAGACCACATAGATCTACAACAAGGAAGAAGAAGAATATTACAGTTTATGCGTCACAATGACACTTATTTATACCCAAAATTTTGATCTGATAATCTTATATTCAATATTATAGACTTTTGAAAACACGGAGTGATCCAAAATGACAAAATCTTTACAGCTTCCGCCATCTTAGCCGTTAAACTTCAAAACGGCTCATTTTATCTCCGACAAATCTCGCGGTGCGTTTTTGATATTTTGTTCAAGAATGGCTAATCTTAATTAGGCGAAAATTAAAGAGGCTTAGAGAAACAGAGACACCTGTTTTTTTGTAAGTGAAATGGGTATATTATTTTTGAGTATTTCGTTTTATTTTTATGGAAGCTTCGGCAGTAAGAATTAACATAGGGAACCAGTTTGAAGAGAGATTAATAGGCCAATTAAGAGTTTAATGTAACGGCTAGTCGCCATTAGTATGATTTGCTGACATCGAATGTTGCTGTTCTTTTTAAAGCAGGGCAGAATTTAGATTATTTAAAGAATTTTGACAGGTGTAGAAATAAAATTTTCTATAGAATTAGATTTTTTTGTATACAAATGCATGTAGACAAATACTTGATTTTTACCCATTGCGGGTTAATATTTTTTTAAGGATTAATTGTATCTCAATAGAGACGATGTTGCTAGTGTACAACAATGTGAAGTTATTAAAAATAGTAGCATACTCGTATATACAAGTTCCAAAAATTTGTCAAATGTGGCGTCGTAAGAAGGGCGGAATGGGGAATGTTGTTAACATAAAGTGATCGCTTAACCCAACCAATGACAGGTCATAAGTCCTGTAAACGCCTCGACTACCATATTCTGTTTCCAAATAATTTACATCTTCGTCTCTACTGAGATACAATTAATCCTTAATAAATTTTTCGTTTGTTCCAATGACAATTTGAATAATTTCTTCAATATTATTTTAAAGTTCTTACTGGAGTTTGTTTGTTTTAAGTGTCTGCTTACTGCTTATAAAAAAAACGGCGAATACGTGGAACATAAATTAAATAGACAATGTGTGCCCCATTTAAAAAGAACATTTCGTGTTTAATTTATTGTTTGTATTTTGTTAAATTATTTTATATCATTGTATTTTATATTATTTGTTTTAGATTTATTTTGTGGATGTTGGACGATCGAAATGCGCGCGAGAGATGCCTTTTGGTGGCGATGAGGTTCGCAACCCATCACACCGCGTCTCCCGCGGGGCGAAAAGAAAAAGATGGAGTGCCGATCGGTTAAAGTGTGACAGTTCATTCTTTCTGCCTACCCTTTCGGGGAGACGGCGTGATGGTTAGTTAGTTAGTTTAAAATCGAATCATAATACAAATCATCATTATTGACGACCTTCGTGGCCGAGTGGTAAGTACTTTGACTGCCACCCCGAAGGTTCCGGGTTCGATTGCAGTGTGATTGTCACACTGTCTTTATATATAAATAAAAACTTATTACTGTCAAAACAAATTTTTTTGACAACACCTAACATTTGATAATGCCGTAGACAGGCGAAACATGTCATTCCCATAAATTATAAAAAAACTTCTATACAACAGACGTTTTCATTTGTGTTCATTAATATGGAGTTTTACAATATTGTTCAAGAAACAATAAATATTAATACGAATGAAAATGTTTCTTATAATCTATGGGAATGACATGCTCCGCTTTTCGAAGGCATTATCAAATGTTTGATAACACATAACATTTGATAATATCTTAGAAAGGCGAAACACGCAATTTCCATAAACTATAATAGAATTTCCATAAACTATAATTAAATTAAGCAATGTGTTTTCTCAGTAAATGTATAGTAAGATTATTTTTATTTACTTTCCTAATAATTAATATCAGACAAAGCCACAGCGAAGCGTGGCCGGGTTTAGCTAGTTAAATATAAATATGTCTCTCTGAATGCCTAATGCGGACCTGTATAATTTCGAATGTTTGAATATTCAAATTAGAAAACATATTCCAGAGATAATGGCGACACTGAGTACTGGGTAGGTACCTGCCTGCGCCGGTAGCAGGAGCGGCCACTGATATCAATTTGCAATCAATTTAATGGAATGATATCTAAACTAGTAGATATTTTCTTGATTGAATCATTCACTTTGTGGGTACAGGGTATTCATCATGGATGCTGTCCAAATACTATATATGTATTTGTATAAAACAAAGAAGGAATTTAGACTATTAAAAGTGTGGTATTGAGAAACGTCATGTACGTAGGTACCTACCTATCCGAGAAAAAAATACGTAAGTAAATAAAAGTACCTACCTTGGTAGGTAGAGAGGTGTGGGCAGAGAGGATGGTCGGTTAAACCGTTCTATCCTGACATAACTCTCGCGTTTCTTTTTCATTCACTGCTTCAATCGTGGCCGCCATTCAGTGATCGATTAATTTGGTCATGTCATATCTTCCTCGGCCTTCCTCGGCCTCTTTTTCCATTCACACTACTTGCATATATCTTTTTAAACATTCTTCACTCATGTCCAAGTCATTCGTTCCATATGTCTAAAGTATCTTGGAGACCCTTTTTTAATTTTATTTACGCAATCATCCGCTTTACATTTCTTTCTAACTTTTTCATTGGGTATTCTATCATACGTCCCAGCTAATTAAAAAAAAAAAATTAATTAATTTTTTTTTAAATGCTTTTAAAATTAACGTGTTTGAATGCATACAAGCAGAAAAATAATGAATATAAATAACTGTCACTGTTTCTTTCTTGAATTAATTTTTAGAGCAGCCTTTGATTATCATCTATAAGAGCAGTCATGTCTAGCCATCACTGGTCTTAAACCCAAGATGTCCCAACTCCGATGGAGGAACGACATTGAAGAGACAGCCGGTACTACATGGATGCGTGTTGCCCAGGATCGACAGACATGGAAGCAGATGAGGAGGCTTACCTCCAGGAGTGGACGAAGACAGGCTGATGATGATGATGATAAATGTCACAAAAAAACGTTTTAACCGTCGCGTTGCCATGTGGTCAATTGAGTTTCCACTGCCAATTTAAAGTTGATTTTCTTAAAACCTATGGACCCTAATATTATAAAAAAAATTGTAATCCTCTATTGAAGTGTTCTCAATATTTCGTAATAAAAAAAAAAGCAAAAAATTACTTCCTTCATCCCAAAAAAAAATATTTTCTAAGACTGCCCTCATCTTCATTCGTGTTAAGGTAGAATTTGTTTTGCTAATATTTACAACTTTATCAAAAGTGACAAATACTTACTCGCTGTTTTGAACGTATTATAAATTATATCTTTGACCTTTTCAATAGGTACGTAATAATACCGACTGGATGAAAACGCAGGACGTAACTTAATAATATCAGAACTGTGAAAATATTAACACTTTACCAAAAGGGACAAATATTAATACGTACTCGTTGTCTTGAACGTACTATACATTTTGCCTAGGTGCCTTTATCTTCGCCCCGCCGGCCGCGGCGCGTAGACAAGTTTATTCCTGATGTTTAGTCGGTCGTATGCTATGACGCATTACATATCAGAAATCGCATGGTTCCAGAAAAAAATTAATAATGATATGTTTTTCAAATAATCCATGTATGCTATAGATATCGATCTATTCCTAATGAAATTCCCTACAAGACGACATAAATTAAATTTTGATTCATCTAGTCATATGCTTGATATTTAGATAAAGTTAGCGGTAAACTGAACTTACCACATGGGAGCAAGCGTTTTGTTTTGAACACGGTACGTTAAGGGTTAAAGGATTCATGTTAAATGAGCGCATTTATTTTAAACAATAAATAATTTCTGCAATCGAACCCACGTCAGCTACATCATTAGCCAAACGTTTTATTCAATAGGCCACCCCTCAGATATTTAAAGACTTGTACAAACGCGAAATACAAACTAATAGATATCACACTATTCTGATTTAGATTGATGTTCCAAAACTCATCAATCACGTAGCAGTTCAAATTATATAATTACGTAATTCGAGTAAGACCGCCCGTTCGAAAACTAAAAAACTAATCAACCGAAGGGAGCGTTCGAAACAAAGCAACAAAACAAACGCAGCCAATTCCATAGATTAAAATTCAATGGATTATTTTATTTCGCTCGTATTTTAATTGCGTGTTATCTCCACCAGACTGGCCGGTGGCGCAGGAGTATCAAAAATCCCGCCATTTTAGATGTCACGTTCAAGTTTAGTAGCCCATATGTTAACGGAACGATGACTTTATAATTGTGATGATGACGAAATAAGGAAATCTACACTTTAAGTAATTAATTTTAGATGCGACATTCACAAAACAGCTTTATTGTTATCCCGAGGGCCACAAAAATCCTTGAATGTTTCATAAAACAAATTGAAATGAAATATTTGGCATTGGATTTAGACGAAGCGCCGTGATCAGTATCATGACAAGCGAATTTTTAACATGAGGATCTTACTGAAATGTTTTTAGTGTTAAACCCTTATAGCCAACGTAGAATATAACTAACTAACTAACTAACCATCACGCCGTTTCCCCGGAGGGTTAGGCAGAGAGGATGGATCGCCACATTGTTCTACCCTGACATAATTCCCACGCCTCTTCTAAATGAACACATCGTGACATACAAGCTCGTCGAATGTTCCTACTTCGAACACGGCCGTCTTTCAGTGATTGATTAATTTGGTCTTCCACGACTTCTTTTCCCATTCACACCACTTGTATATATATTTTTAACCATTCTTCCCTCATCCATTCGTTCCATGTGTCCAAACCATCTTAGTGACCCTTTCTTAATTTTATTTATCACGCATTCATCTGCCTTACATTCCTTTCTTACTTCATCATTAGATATTCTATTATACATTGTTTCTACGCACATTCTTCTTAGTGACCTAATTTCTACGTCCTTTATCCTACTTTCATCCGTCTTTTGCCAACTCTAAGCTTGATATCATATATAAAAAAATATGTATTTGTGAGACTCTTTTGCTCTTAGATTTTTTTCATTTGTCATTGTTAATCTAATTAAAAAAATAAGATTAGAAACTTTTCAAATAATAGCTTAAAGATTAAGCTATGTTTGTGTAATATATTATATAATAAAAAACGCAAGCGTCTACTAGTGATACCGTAGTTCAGTGCAAAGAGGAACGTAAATTCGCTTTGAATTTTAAATGCGTACTGACAAATTGGTGGGCAGAGATAACGCTCTACAATGTCGAAAGGATTTGCGCTTTACGGCGGGTTGAAGTTTTCTTTAGACTAAAAAAAACCGTGGTGTAAAGAAACTATTAACCAGCAAATATAATGTTTGTAAGGGTGACACTATTCGTAACGCTTGGATTAATTTGCAATTAATTTGAATGCACAAAATTAACTTAATTTTTTTATTATTATTTAAATATATCTTATGTTTTGAATTCTATAAAATTTATTTTTAATAATCCTGCCGTTTCTCTAGAAGACATTGATGAACTCCTAACACAGTGGAATCTTGATATATTTCTTTCTTTACTTTTTTCGACCATACTGGAGGATGTTGGTAATTTTGTCCCCGATAGATATCTCCGACTGCGACAGCACAGCTTGTTTTACCTACCGGCCGCCAGAACCAATCTACCTTTGGTGACACCGGTGGGAAGAGCAATTAGTCTGCTGAACGCGGTCTCCTCGTAGATCGACGTCTTTCATATTAGTGAAAGTATGTTCAGGGGACAAATACTCCTGTCTTCCTAATGTTGAACCATCACTAATGCGTTCCAGGTTTTATGTTGTATGTACGAGTATATAATATTTGACCTGTACTCAAAACATGACTTAAACATTTATACTGTTTGTAATGTCTTTTGAGTAAATAAACTGATTTGATTGATTTTTTTATAATTCTGTGAAAGAAATCTTTTGTTAATTAATGCTTGACTGTCCGTTCATTTTCGGTTGACGTTATCCCAGTGACTTTCCGGCGATGCTTTCCTGCCGTCTTTCCTGACAGCTTTCCCGGCGCGTGCGGGTCGCATTTGGAACACTTTTTCGCGCCATCCACAAATTCGGTAGCGATGTGCAATTTGTGAAATTAAGTTCGTAGAATTGAACGCTTTAAATATACATACCGGTCTCTTGTACCGGCTACCGGTCCGCCGGTAGGTAGGCACCTACCTGCCGCTGAGATATCATCGTACGGCAACACCCGAGCAAGAAACGAGCTGCGCCAGCGCCATTTTGAATGCAGTTCGAAAATGGAATAAATGAATTGAATTACTTTGAAGGGTTTCATTTATAAATAATTCGATCTCTATCTGTCAAAATGGAGAATGATTGCTCAGAAATGTTTCGCGCGGAATGAGAACGTTTTTAATAGCTAATAATTGAACATTCGATTTTTAAAATTAATTAAACACAAAATGTATGGAAGCGAAGCATGGAACTGGCAAAAGAAGGATGAAAGTAGAATAAATGCAGTAGAAATGAGATCTCTTAGACGAATGTGCGGATACTCTGTGTATGATAGAGTGTCGAATGAAAATATAAGAAGTGAATGCGGTGCGAATGATGGTGTTATGAACAAAATAATAAAATGATCATTAAGATAGTTTGGACATATGGAAAGAATGAATGAAGAGAGAATGGTAAAAAAATATATGTTAACGATGTAAATGGAACCAGAAATAGAGGAAGACCGAGGAAAACGTGGCACGATCGGAGGAGTCAGATATAGACAATTCATAAGGAATGAATGGAGGAGAGAAGAATGGTTAAAATGTTGTATACAAGCAGTGTGAGTGGAAAGAGAAGCCGTGGAAGACCAAGGCAAGCATGGCCTGATCAAATTAATCAAATCGGAAGTCGGAAAAATCGATGAGCGTGCATGTTCTCTCTCTCTGGTTTCAATCCTGGGATTGGTTTGCAACAATAAACTCTATTCTTCTCTTCCATTTATCCCTGTCTTGTGCGGCTCTTTTGAAATCTGCATATGATGAGCAGCGCACGTCCACCAAAAGGTTCTCCAGGTACTCTCGGCGTGGGCGTCCCCTAGAGTTTGTCCCCTCGGTCATACCTTCCACTATGGCGTGCAAGATGCCTTCTTGTCGTATTACATGGCCGATCCATCTTGCAGCCTTTCGGACAAGGTCCTAAGGAGGTGCCTTCCGCCTTCGATTCTTTGGAGAACCTCCTCATTTGTAATGTGGTCTCTCCAGGAAATTCCTAATAGTATTCTATAGGACCACATCTCAAAAGGCACCATGTCTCATGTGCATGTTACGATGTATGAATGTCGAGGAAGCTAGAGAGGTATGTTAGGATAAACTGCTTTCCCCTTTCGGGAAACGGCGTAATGGTTAGTTAGTTAGTACCCGTGTAGTTTAAATTCACCTTAAAAACTTAAATTAAAAATAAAATCAATTTATCATTTTATCACAGTACCTACATCACATCAGGATGAAGAAAAACAATCAGTATTGCAAAGAATTTCACAAAATAACACCTGTACATAATAATATATACAGGTAGCCATAAATCGAGGTGAAGTTTTTGCAATTTAAATAGTGAATATAAGATATTTATTGTAGTGATAAACAAATTAATTAGGGTCTGAAACAAAGATGCCATTCAGTTGCTAATTTTCATTTGTCTCTATAAATTTTGATCCTTTGATTAACGCTTGCTCAAATTATTTTTATAACACACCACCTGCCATTATAAATATTTTTAAATGGGATAATAAAATATAAGAAGTTAATTAATGGTCACACGAGTTTTGCGAGGATGATCTTATTCATGAAGAAATTCCATCATACATTATGCTCAAATTATTATTTTGCAAGTGTTCCAGACAAAAGAAGTAGAGGCAGATCTCCTGCGAGGTGGTGTGACCAGATTTAGGGGATGACTAGGGGAGACCTCTACTCGGTGGTGCGGGCTGCGAAGAACAGTGAGAGTTGGAAGCGTTTTGTTTTGGCCACGACCAGCTCCATGGATCACGATCTTCAGGAATGAGGATACGAAGAAAGAAGAAGAAGAATTGATTTTAATCAACAAATTTAATAATGCCTAAGAAAGGAATGGGGGAGTAAGGGGGATCCTATTGACTCTTCGAGCGGTGCATGGCCATCACCGTGGTGATGGGAAATCTACGCTGGAGGATTGATCTGATCCCAAGTACTTATCCACACCTCCTCGACTTTGGTCTCCCCTGGAAACTATGCTATAAATGTTAGAGATCGAGTGTGAATAACCTCGGTAGATAATATTGATGCATAGGCTAACGTGGAAGGACACCTCGCCAACCCGTCTGGCAAGCGTGGCGTTGTAATGCCAACCACCCTCCGTATGACATGTCATACATGGAGAAGTATGGGGGAGGCCTATGTCCAGCAATGGACGACAACGGCTGTCAAAGAAGAAGAAAAGCTTTCGCATTCACTATGCTTCGCCCTGTATGGCGTTCCAGTATCATTTCGAGAAAGCTCAAGCTCCAAATATTCAGCAGTAGCGTTAAAAGCGCACTGCTGATTTGGGAATCTACCGCGGACGTTATTGAAAAACTCCAGGTGTTTATAAATAGGTGCCTTCGCTCAATATTCAAGATCTATTGGCCCCAAACGGGTCGACGATCGGTCACACTCTGAGACGGAACCCAGTCTGCATCGCTCAGGGCGCACTAGACTGGTCCAAAGAGGAAGCGAGGCAGACCTAGAGCCACCTGGAGAAGAGCCCTGCAGGACGAGGTTAAGGCAGCAGGCTTCACTTGAGACGATAGGCATCAGGTATGCGATAGAGTCGGGTGGAGAAGGTTCCTTGAGGCCCTATGCACCACGAAGGTGTGACAGAACAAAAACAAGAAGAAGAGATGATAAAACTAGAAAACAAATATTTTCATTCATATTAATTATCTTCACTTAAAAACATCAGTGTCAAACCCCTGAAGATACCGCGAATTATAGCAGCAGAGACACTAACGAAGAACACCAGAATAAGAGAGATATTTGAGGCTGGGGATATTATAAGAAGAAGTAAAGAGATAAGGAGGGACTGGTACGGTCATGTCCAAATAAAATACACCATCAAAATCCCTTATATTGCACTATATAATCAGCCTCATTGGACTCGTCCTCGTGAAAGACCCCCTAAAAGGACAACTGTGATTCCACCCCACAGGGGGAGCAACCCTTTGGAGAACAGACCACAGGTCTACACCAAGGTAGAAGAAGAGTAAATACTTGGACAGGTTGTGAACTCTTGTTATTCTTGTTCACTCTTTGATGTTCCGCAGCCAGGACAGCTGCCTTCTACCAACTCCCCGACGTCCCTCCACTTTACCCATTAATATTAGTCGAAGGAGGTGGTATTTTTCTTCCCTTAGCACATGATCCAAATATGAGACCTTTCTAATTTTCACACTCGACAACAGCTCTCTATTGGCTCTGGCTAACAGATTAAATAGTATGGAGGTAGATTTTGATTGTACTACCCAGAAGATGAAGTCTTCAACGATCTCCGAAACGCCGATCGAAGAAGACATACACAAGTTCTTCTACCTGATAAACATGGTCAATCCAGTTTTTGCAGTGCTTGTTTCAAAGTGTAGCTGGGTTTTGTTCCTTATTTAAAATACAAATTCTGTTCTTAAATTTGAATGTCGTGTCTATTCCATCTCTGTCACGGGACGCTGACGGCTCGTTCGCGTGATAAAAGTAGACACTTGTGCTGGTACCTACCTGTCTTCATTCACGTGTAAATATTTCCGCGGGGGCAGCTGCCCTCAACCGGCCCTGTAAGGATCACCAGTACCGCATTGGGCAATTGGGCATACTAATTCAATTAACCTAAATATTTTTTTTTTACTAAACAAACTTTTTAACTACCACGCCGTTTCTCCGAAGAGGTAGGTAAAAATATTGAACCGCCGTACTGTTAATCCTGACATACTTCTCTCGAATCCTCAACATTCAAACATCGTGTTATGCACGTTCATCAATTTATCACATGGCAAACATTTAATAATTTACTTGATTGATTTGATCGTGCCATGCTTTCCTCGGTCTACCTCTATTTCTAGTTTGGTTTACGTCGTTTACGTATACTATGGTTACTATATATTTTTCATTCATTCTTTCCGTGTGGCCAAACCATATAAATGACCCTTTTATTATTGAAAATTTTATACGAGTATGAATTGATATCGCTTTGGAAGAGTTTTTCTTGATTTACAAATACATATTAAAAAGAAGATCCCAGTTATTTGACAACCTTATTATAATTCAGAAGCAGAAGGAGAAGGAAAAGAAGGAGAAGGAGAAGGAGAAGGCGAAGGAGAAGGAGAAGGAGAAGGAGAAGGAGAAGGAGAAGGAGAAGGAGAAGGAGAAGGAGAAGGAGAAGGAGAAGGAGAAGGAGAAGGAGAAGGAGAAGGAGAAGGAGAAGGAGAAGGAGAAGGAGAAGGAGAAGGAGAAGGAGAAGGAGAAGGAGAAGAAGAGAAGAGAAGGAGAAGGAGAAGGAGAAGGAGAAGGAGAAGGAGAAGGAGAAGGAGAGAAGGAGAAGAGAAGGAGAAGGAGAAGGAGAAGGAGAAGGAGAAGGAGAAGGAGAAGGGAGAAGGGAGGAAGGAGAAGGAGAAGGAGAAGGAGAAGGAGAAGGAGAAGGAGAAGGAGAAGGAGAAGGAGAAGGAGAAGGAGAAGAAGGAGAAGGGAGAAGGAGAAGGAGAAGGAGAAGGAGAAGGAGAAGGAGAAGGAGAAGGAGAAGGAGAAGGAGAAGGAGAAGGAGAAGGAGAAGGAGAAGGAGAAGGGAGAAGGAGAAGGAGAAGGAGAAGGAGAAGGAGAAGGAGGAGAAGAGAGAAGGAGGAGAAGGAGAAGGAGAAGGAGAAGGAGAAGGAGAAGGAGAAGGAGAAGAGGAGAAGGAGAAGGAGAAGGAGAAGGAGAAGGAGAAGGAGAAGGAGAAGGAGAAGGAGAAGGAGAAGGAGAAGGAGAAGGAGAAGGAGAAGGAGAAGGACAAGGAGAAGGAGAAGGAGAAGGAGAAGGAGAAGGAGAAGGAGAAGGAGAAGGAGAAGGAGAAGGAGAAGGAGAAGGAGAAGGAGAAGGAGAAGGAGAAGGAGAAGGAGAAGGAGAAGGAGAAGGAGAAGGAGAAGGAGAAGGAGAAGGAGAAGGAGAAAATCAGTTGCAGCACATTAAAATTAATTATATACAAATTTAATTTTCGAATGCCATTCTGTGCAAGCTCGCTGATTTCAGGCGCGAGATTAGTAACACTGCTTGAACACGAAAAGCCAACTCATTACAATATTGCGACATTAAATCCACTTGTTTTTTAGTTGGTACTCCTCCACAGATGGACTGAAGCCTTACAGTCCAATATAATAATAATATTAATACTTCAATATTTGATTTATTTGTACGTGCCACATTTTCCTCGGTCTTCTTCTATTTCTGGTTCCATTTACAGCGTTAACATATACTTTTTTTACCATTCTTTCTTCATTCATTCTTTCCATATGCCCAAACCATCTTAATGATCCTTTCATTATTTTGTTCATAACACCATCATTCGCACCGCATTCAATTCTTATATTTTCATTTGACACTCTATCATACACAGAGTATCTACACATTTCTACTGCATTTATTCTACTTTCATCCTTTTTTGCCAGTTCCATGCTTCGCTTCCATACATAAGGGTATGTGAGGAGTCAGAGAAATCGACGCGCGTGCATGACACGATGTATGAATGTTGAGGAAGCGAGAGAAATATGTCAGGAAAGAAAAGTGTGGCAGTCCATTCTTTCTGTCTACCCCTTCGGAGAGACGGCGTGCTGGTTAGTTAGTTAGTTTTTTAATACTTCATTTAGAACATGAATCTTCAACCTTTTATATAAGGCTGGGAGTTACCCGATTAAATTTAAGAAATATAGTTGGAAAAATATATTAAAATATTTGGTATCCTTCTTGTTGTTCCTCTGGTATTTTGAATGCACTAAAATAATAGTAATACATGTTTGATAATTTTTTTAATGCCTACTCAGTTCAATTCAATATTAAATAAGGCGTACGACCGGGTTTTTGCTCGTATATAAATAACTAACTAACTATCTAACCAACACGCCGTCTGCCCTATCTTTCTTTCCATGGACTGCCATATCTTTCTTTCCAGACAGACATCTTCTTCTTTCGGTGCCGTGTCAGGTCTCCCCAACGTTGGCGATCACTGCAGAAAAGGCATATCTATCCTGCGCCACTTGGAACAGGTTCTGAACTCTTGTTATTCCTGTCCACTCTTTGATGTAACGCAGCCAGGACAGCTGCCTTATACCAACTCCCCATAACGTTCCTCCAGACATACGAGTATTTGATTTATTTGATCGTGCCACGTTTTCCTCGATCTTCCTCTATATCTTGTTGCATTTACATCGATAACATATTCTTTACTTACATTCTTTCTTCATTCATTCTTTCCATGTGTCCAAACTATCATAATGATCCTTTCATTATTTTGTTCATAACACTTTCATTCGCACAGCATTCCCTTATTATATTTTCATTCGATACTCTATCATACACATTTTCCACATTCGTCTAAGAGATCTCATTTCAACTGTATATTTTAAAACTGTTAAATTAAATAACTTTGTTTTTGTATCACAATTGTATTTTATTTTACGCGACAGCTGTTTCATCAACCTATGTTGACATGATCGTAGCACCTGATGATGTCAACATAGGTTGATGAAACAGCTGTCGCGTAAAATTAAATACAATTGTGATACAAAAACAAAGTTATTTAATTAAACAGGTTTAAAATGTTAAGGTATAGTGTTTCGGCCAAAACAATGGATTATTAAACTTATATATTGTTTATCTTTTATTGCCAGGTTTTTAAATTATCTCCATTATTGTTTTATATGTACTATATAATGCCTTAGCAGGGTGAAATGTGTACACGTTATTCCCATAAAATATAATAAAACTTCTATCTTCTTCTTCAAGTGCCATGTCAGGTCCCCCCGACATCGGCTATCACCCTGGCGTAGGCCTCTCTGTCCTGTGTCAGACGGAAGAACTTCCCCACCTCCCGAACTTCGGTCCATTCCTTGATATTTTCGAGCCAGGACATCTGGGGTCTTCACACACCGCGCCTACCCTCGATCTTCCCTTCTATGATGAGGTGCAGCAGATCGTATTTCTCGTTGCGGAGAATGTGTCCCAAATATGTAGGTATATCTTTTTCCAGAGTTTTCAGGGATCCTCGTGTGCTCTGAGTCCTATACAACACATTGGTTCGGAGCAGACTCGAAAGTGGTTCTGTGATGTGGAGTCCTCACGAGGCGAGATATTCCGTTATGCTGGAGAGATATCAGAAAAAAATTCTGCGGTATCTATACATGAAGGAGTATGGTAGCTATCCGTGGCTCTATTCCACAGTATTTCTTTTGGGAATGCTTGTGGCCAACTCTCTGCAGCTTCGAAGAGATGGGCATCGCATAACCCATTTCTTTATATTACTTAGGGGATATTTCGAGAACTCGGCCGTGCTGGAGGGTGTTCGGCTTTTTGTCCCTGATAGATATCTCCGACAGCGATAGCATAGATTGTTTTACCTACCGGCCGCCAGAACCAATCTGTTTCTGGTGACACCGGTGGGAAGAGCAATTAATCTGCTGAACGCGGTCTCCTCGGAGATCGACGTCTTTCATATTAGTGAAAGTACGTACAGGAGGCAAATACTCTTAATTCTGGGGAGTATCCTGTCTTCCTGATGTTGAACCATCTCTCATGCGTTTCTGGTAGTATACTATACACAATACATTATTTTACCAGTTCTCAATAGATGCCTTAAAAATTAATTTTGTAATGTCTGTTGATGAAATAAATTGATTAGATTTAATCTGTCTTGACTTCACATTAGATAAAAATTCTCTACTCTTGCTTTATGTAGGGTAGACCGAGGCGAATCGGATCGGTGGGTGAATCGGATCAAAATAAGAAATTTGGTAATATTTGAATAACGCGTTGACACGGAACGCAAGCGACTGGCGCCTTACGATCCTTTCACACCCCGCACCTCCCACCGTTGGCAATGTTTCTATTCAACTTGTACATCAGTGTCAAAGATGCATGCCAGCGCGACTGATATTTGTGTGTGTTACAATTTTGCTGCGCATCTAAGGTAGATGCCTACAATTTCTTTGTGTAATTCTAAGGATATGTGTTAAAACTTTGAATTATATGTCTTATATTGATTGGGAATGGACCTATTTTAGAAAACATTTTAGTTTTTAAGCAAAATATTACAGGTTAATGTGAAAATAGTATTTATTTCAAGTCTTTAATACGGGGTTATTCGGATCGCGTCATCGGGGGCGAATTGGATCACTATTTTTAAATGATTTGTTTTATATTTGAAGTTAATGATGCGTTTTTATTTCCTTGTAGATGGTTCGCACGTACAATAGAAAGACTAATGCGGGAGAATGGTCCCAAGAAATGAGAGAAGCTGCAAATAAAGTCTCGGCCAAAGAGTTAACCTTATGTCGGGCTGCTGAGATTTACGAATTACCAAAAACGAATCTACAAAGAAGAGTCACTTTCTCCAGAGGTGTCATTTAAACGATTGGTGGACAGCCAGCCCTAGATTAGACTGCTGAAAAGATTTTAGCAGGCCGTTTACTGCACTTAGCGAGTCATGGCTTCGGAATTACACCCAAGGCGATTCGTAAATATTCATTTGAATTCGCAGAACGTCAAAAAATTAAACACAATTTTAACAGAGCAGTTAGGATGGCTGGTCAGGACTGGTTCCATTGTTTTATGGAAAGAAATAAGCAGCTGACTTTTCGGAAACCAGAAGGATTGTTTAGAGACTTTAGAGCAAAAATTGACGGTATGAAAAGAATTTCGAATTCCGAAAGAGCCGAATTCTTCAAGACTTTAGAAACAGTAAAAAAAGGCCCGTATATATGTGATTTATGTGTTACTTATAAATATTGATCTCATTATTCATTATCTAAATGTTGGTAATGATCCCAAAGCAGTAGAGAAAATTTCAATTTAGTTATATATGTTATGTACGATCCTATTCGCCCCGATAATTGGGGCGATTCGGATATTTCTGTCTTTCAAGTTTTTAGTTCATATTTTGGAGAATTAATGAAAATTTTAAGTTTTAAAATGTTTATTGCGTAGCTAGATTGTTACTGATTACTATTTTGTCAATAAAAGTTTCATATATTATACTGTAGTATGATTTAAATATTCTCAAAAAAAAAGTGATCCGATTCGCCTCGGTCTACCCTACCTCATTGTTGGTGTCCATATCAGTCCATGAGATCCGCAATATTCTGCGACTGAGCCACATTTCAAACTTCTATCAGAGACGTTTTCATTCATACTAAAATAATTACAAATGAGATGTCAGGATGGAAGTGTGATGGTCCATTTTCTCTGCGTTCCATGCTGGATAAAAGGTATGACGGTTAGTTAGTTCTTTAGCTAAACAATATGAGACCCTCTTGGCGGCCATCTTGTTTTCGACAATGTCACAGGACAGGCGACAAAGTTTTGAGCCGGAGGGCGTGCGCTATATCGAACAGGTGGCGAGTTCTTGTTTTTTGCTATTTGTTTGCTTTTCGCCTTATAAACTCACTACACACCCCTGTGTACGTAATTATAAAATTAATAAAAACTTATTTATAATATTGTACAATCTAATGAAAAACAAATCATTTGGAAAATCTGAAAATATTTTAAATTGAAAAACCGATTTAAATTTTTTTTTTTTTAAATTTTCTTCCTCTTTGTTTCAACGGCAAAAAGCCTTATATATCGCAGAGGTAGCTTTAAAAATGATACTGTATCCTTTCTTTTTTAGCCATTGTGGTGGAAGGTTTGGCCGACTTTGTTTATCAGTTTATTTATTCACTCAAAAGATATTACAAACATAATAACAGTTTAAGGCATCTATTTGAGAAAGGGTAAAGAATCACTAACGCATGAGAGATGGTTCAACTTAAGGAAGACAAGATACTCTCTAAAGTTAAGAGTATTTTTCTTCTGAACGTACTTTCACTAATATGAAAGACGTCGATCTCCGAGGTAATCTTGTTCAGTAGACTGATTGCTCTTCCCACTGGCATTATTAGAAGCAGGTTGGTTCTTGCGGCCGGAAGAAAGAACAATTTATAAAGTCGTTTATAGGGGCTCCAGATGTTATAGAACATATCTTTTCCCTTTTTATTTAAATTTTCAATTGTTAATTCACAACGTAAATTTATAGCGGATTTAGAAGATATGTAATTATTTCAACAATGCTCTACCATCATCTGATTTCTACCAACATAAGACAACCATATCTTTATGTATATATTTTTTCTGTAAATTCATTTCTCCGACTCCTCACGTAGCCGACATTCAATATTTGATTTATTTGATTGTGCCCCTTTTTGTCTCGACTTCCTCTATTTCTAGTTCCATTTACATCGTTAACATATACTTTTTTACCATTCTTTCTTCATGCCTTCAATATTTTTTATATATTTTTGATGTGCACTTAATTTGTGGTGTTCCCATTGAAAATAATTTTAAATATTCCGATAAAAATAAAATAAAAATAAAAATTTAACTCCCTTGTCCGTCACTAAATCTGAATTAGAAATACTCCATAATTTTTCCCTAATGAGCATGAGTCACCGTTCTTACATTCTATTTATCCTCGCGCACAATTTCTCCTACCCCTCATTCTCCCCTTCAGATTATATTTTCTTCATATGTTTTTCTCTGATTTATAATTAGTTTACTCTCTCACCCAAACGAAGCTCCGGCGGGAGCGAAACCGGTTGGTGTTACCAATTAAAGTGGTTTTGATACAAATACTGAAAGTGTATTATTATTTAATTTTAATATGTTCTACCGACCCTTATGTATGGAAGCAAAGCATGGAACTGGCAAAAGAAGGATGAAAGTTGAATAAATGCAGTAGAAATGAGATCTCTTAAACGAATGTGTGGATACTCTGTGTATGAATGAGTGTCGAATGAAAATATAAGATGGTGATGGTGTTATGAACAAAATAATGAAAGGGTCATTAAGATGGTTTGGACATATGGAAAGAATGAATGAAGAAAGAATGGTAAAAAAATAATATGTTAATGGTGTAAATGGAACCAGAAATAGAGGAAGACCGAGGAAAACGTGGCACGATCAAATAAATCAAATATTGAATGTCAGCCATGTGAGGAGTCAGAGAAATCGACGCGCGTGCATGACACGATGTATGAATGTTGAGGAAGCGAGAGAAATATGTCAGGAAAGAAAAGTGTGGCAGTCCATTCTTTCTGCCTACCCCTTCGGAGAGACGGCGTAAAGGTTAGTTAGTTAGTTAGTTAAAACTAATTAAAATTATATATAAATATTTTTTAAACATTTTATCATATTGAACGCGTATGCTAAAGGGTTAACTGGCACAGGAAGGCTCGTTTTCTTAACAGGCAATTTGTATGCGATCTGACTTGGTCGTCAAACAGGATTGAACCCATGACTCGCCCCCAGAGCTCACTGCCCGCTACCAATGAGCCACAAAAACTGTAAGAGAATTTTTATGATTCCGACTATTAACGTTTAAAAATGAAAATTTAATTGAAATCTTCGTTTTATTTTATTTTATGGCAGTGGTATATTTTGCCGTGCTAAGAAATAATGATCAGCTGCGTATCAAGGCAAGATTCTCGTGGATGTGCTCTGGATGGATATATTTTGGACACATAGCCCGGAGAGATCAGGACAACCTGGAAAAGCTCATCATCATGGGCAAAAATTGGAAGGAAGGCGACCACAAGGACGACCACCGAGCCGCTGGTCCGATCAAATCAGGGATCTGACTGGTCTCTCAGTAGCTGCAGCCTGGAGACTGGCGGATGACAGGAGCGCATGGTGTGCCATGGTCAATAGTCAACAGGATGGACATGACCCTTAATCATGAAATAAAATCAAATCAGTTTATTTACTCAAAATACATTACAAACAGCAAAAATATTTAAGGCATCTAATGAGCACAGGTCAAATATTATATACATACAACATAATATCAGTAACGCATTAGTGATGGTTCAACATAAGAAAGACAAGATACTTTCTAAAGTCAAGAGTATTTGTCCCCTGAACGTACCTTCACTAATATGAAAGACGTCGATCTCTGAGGAGACTGCGTTCAGCAGACTAATTGCTCTTCCCACCGGTGTCACCAGATCGTCACCTGAGAGTAAGAGGGTTCCAACTTACAAAAATTCACATTTGGCTTTTTTTCGTGAAAAGGGTTCTTACTAACCTTATCCATACGTACAATTGAAAAAAACATGTAATAGTATCGTGATTTTGATGTTACGAAAAGAATCAAGTTCCATCTGATCATTCAAAACACACGAAGAAGGATTTATTTACACTTACAACTTTATTATTCCAACCGTCGTCAGAAAATTTACACGCTTCTCGGTAAAAGTGTTTCATCTGCTTAAGATGGAACCCCTTTATTCCAAGATACACACCCGAAACCAACAAAACTTTGACTTAATTTTTCTCAGCTTTTTACTTTTGACAGTTGAAATCTTCTTGCTCTCAGGTGACGAGATGCAGATTGGTCCTGGCGGTCGGTTATTAGATGTCCATATCTTCGAAGCTGTAGAAAATTGGTTCCGAGCATTTCCAAAAGAATTGCCGTGGAATAGAGCCACGGATCATACTCCCTCATGTAGAGATACCTCAGATTTTTTTTCTGAACCGTTTCATGAGGAATACGACTGGGAAGAAGGCTGAGGACATAATCAATTATCTTTAATTTGTATTTTTTATATTTTATAACTCAAGGCGAACCATCAGATTCAAGGACAGATACAACTTTAAGATGGTGGAGGACTTCACTTACCTGTGTTCGTCTTTAACAAAAGAAAACGAAGATCACAAGGAAATCGAAAGAAGAATCACAATTGGTAACAAAACATTCTTCTCTCTACTACCAGCGCTCAAATCAAGAAACGTACACTGGAAAACCAAAATCACTCTGTATAAAACAATCATCCGAACAGTAGTGACCTATGGGTGTGAGGCGTGGACAATGACAGCGAAATCTGCAGAGCGACTGGATACTTTTGAGAGAAGGGTGCTGCTGAATTGAATGACGGTGAAGGTTGGAGAGTGCGGCATAATGACGAGCTGTACCATATTTACAAAGCTCCCAGTCTCTCCACACAGGTCAGCGAACCCCAAAAAGATTGCTGGAGTGGCACCCAGGTGGTAGAAGATCAATTGGACGACCAAGGCTGCGATGGGAGGATGAAGTTGGGAGAGATGGAACAAGATTGTTAAGAGTGTCAGATCGGAGGGTCGAAGCGGAGGACAGGAGGAGTTGGAGGCGAAGAATACTGGAGGCTAAGGCTCGATTTGGGCTGTAGGGCCATCGAAGAAGAAGAAGAAGAAGTATATTTTATAAAGCTGACGGCGTTCTTGGGAAACTGGCAACAGCTATGACTGGACACCCGGGCGGAATGAGAAGAGGTGGGAGGACGAAGTAAAGAGGTATGCAGCACAACTTCCTCGGGTGCCGAATTGGAGGACAACTTTGTTCGTTTGGGGACCCGTGAGTTCGGCATGCTCCAGCCCATCTCAATCTTTATGTGTGTGGAGATGTTGGATGGATATCGTCGAATAAGCCATTTCACTCCGTCTCTCACGGGTCCACAAATTCATCGCAGAACCTTTCATTCGATGGTGTCCAGTTAATGCGTAACATAAATTTTGAATGACTTGACTTTGTTTGTCCCTGACAATTATCTGCGACAAATGCAACATAGATTAATTCACTTGCCACTGTGTAGAACCAATCTACCTAAGGTAATGCCTGTGGGCAGGGCAATAATCTTTCTAAACCGCATCTATTCGGATGTGGACATCTTCCACGATAGTGAGGCTATCCTCAGAAAGCATCTATCTCTATAATAATGTATTGTATAAAATTGATATTTGCTTCTCTTGTTCTTCTTATTGTTTCTGTTTACTTAATTTTTCTTCAATTTTTAATTATAATTTTTTTTGTGTTTATGTTTATTGTTTATCTTGTAAGTATTTTGTCTTTTTTAAATTTCACAATTGTATCTTCTTTGTGTTTAAAACAATTTTTTATTGTATTCTATAGTCATAACCGATCTGACAAATAATATAGACCTAAAACTGAGAATACTCCTCATCCAGACCTATGTATGGAGTATCTTGATGTACGGCTGCGAGAAATGGTGCCTATCCGAGAAAGTTAAGCGGAGACTAGAGGCTTTTGAGATGTGGTCCTATAGAAGACTATTAGGAATTTCCTGGAGAGACCACATCACGAATGAGGAAGTTCTTCAAGGAATCGAAGGAGGAAGGCACCTGCTCAGGACCTTGTTCGAAAGACGTGTAAGATGGATCGGCCATGTAAAACGTCAAGAAGGTCTCTTGCATGCCATAATGGAGGGTATGACCGAGGGGACAAACTCTAGCCGAAGAGCCGAGAGTACCTGGAGGACCTGTTGGTGGACGTGGGGTGCTCATCATATGCAGATTTCAAAAGAGCCGCACAAGACAGGGAAGAATGGAAGAGAAGAATAGAAGAAATTGCTGCAAACCAATCCCAGGATTGAAACTTTCTAACTAATAGTCATAAGCGATTTAGTAATTATACTGTGATGTTTATGATTTTTTTAAAATCAATTGAATTGAATTGAATAAATATTCAATATTTTTTATACCCAACTCTGTAGCAAAGGCGATTTCTACAAGTTGTCTGCAATGTATTGATAAATGAACAAGAAACAACTTATTCAGGTCGTCAATTGTTTAATCTGTTTATTAAAAATCATATGATAGACCCGAGAGCGTTATACTGGTTCGAAAACTTTACAGATTATAAAAAAATAAAATTTCTAATTAAAATAATTCACACTTTTTTTTCTTCTTTTTTTCCTTTTCTATTGGAGGTTGGAAGGTTCTTCTTCTTCAATGGCTCTACAGTCCATATCGAGCTCTACCCTCTAGTATTCTTCGTCTCCAACTCCTCCTGTTCTCCGCTTCGACCCTCCAATCTGACACTCGTAACAATTTCCCCCCATCTCTCCCAACTTCATCCTCCAATTGCAGCCTTGCTCGTCCAATTGGTCTTTTATCACCTGGGTGCCACTCCAGCAATCTTTTTGTGGTTCGCGATGACGGCATCCTCAGCACGTGACCGGCCCAGCTCAGTCTATTCAGTCTGACCTGTGTGGAGAGACTGGGAGCTTTGTAAATATTGTACAGCTCGTCATTATGCCGCGCTCTCCAGCCTTCACCGTCATTCATAGATCCTAGAATTCTGCGCAGCACCCTTCTCTCAAAAGTATTCAGTCGCTCTGCGGATTTCGCTGTCATTGTCCACGCCTCACACCCGTATGTCACTACTGTTCGGATGATAATCTTAAACAGGGTGATTTTGGTTTTCCGGTGTACGTTTCTTGATTTGAGCACTGGTAGTAGAGAGAATAATGTTTTGTTGCCAATTGTGATTCTTCTTTCGATTTCCTTGTGATCTTCGTTTTCTTTTGTTATAGACGAGCCCACGAAGTGAAGTCCTCCACTTCGCTGATGGTTCGCCGTGAGTTATGGGCTGCATTACTGGTTTGTTGAATTATTTTCGTCTTTTCTTCGTTTATCTCTAAACCCACCTCCTTGGCTGCTGTCTCTAAAGACTCAAATACTACTTGTACGGCTGCTAGGGATCTTCCTACAATGTTAGGGTCGTTTGCATATCCTATGATCTGGCTACTTTGAAAGTATGTGTTGGGAAGATACCATAATCGACATCATTTATTTGGATGTAGTAGCTCTAAACAAGGACTTTGTACTGACAGTGAAACTATTCTTAAAGGTTTACCTTCACCTTCGTACACTTAGTTTTCCTTTTATGATCCAATGAAATTTATTTGATCATGTCACGTTTCCCTTGATCTTCCTCTATTTTCGGTTACGTATATATCCACTCTCCATATTTCAAGTCATCTTCATGAACATTTCAATATATTGTTTATAACGTCTTTTGTAAGAACACAGACTGTTATATCTCCCAACATGCGAAACTAAGCTGCTTCTGGCAATGCCGGTGGGGAGAGCAGTCAAACTGCTGAACATGATCTCTTCGGAGATCGACGTCTTTTATATTAGGTCCTTACATATGAAATTGGCGTTTTGTATGGGAGGAACATAAAGTTGATTTTTTTTAAATATAATATATTTATTTAATCAAAGTATGTACCATTGCTATCTATGCACTTTTGCCATCTCATAGGTAGTTCGTCGATCCATTTACTAAAAAAATATTCGGACGGGAATCAATAAAATCTTTGAAGTCGGTTTGGACTGCCCCATCGGAGTTGAATTTTTTCCCTTGCAAGAAGTTATCCAAATTTCTAAAAAAATAGTAATCTGTTGGGGCAAGGTCCGGAGAGTACGGTGGATGTCTTAGACATTCCAATTGAAGCTCTTCTAATTTGGTAGCCGTCTGTTGTGCAGTGTGTGGTCTAGCGTTATCATGAAGCAGCAGTGTCCTAGAGCGATTAACCAGCCTCGGTTGTTTAGCAGCTAGCTTTTCCATCATGGTTTGCAGTTGCTGACAATAGACATCTGCCGTAATCGTCTGGTCAGATTTAAGAAAGCTGTAGTGAACGACACCAGCACTAGTCCACCAAACGCTCACAAGTAACTTTTTTGGAGTCAATTTTCGCTTGGGGCATGGTTTGGCTGGTTCGGCAGGGTTCAGCCATTGCGATGAGCGCTTCCGATTATCATACAGGATCCACTTTTCATCACAGGTAATGATTCGATTCAAAATCCCTTCATTATTGTGCCGGTTGAGTAATGCAACGCAGCAGTCAACGCGCGTTTGTTGATTTGCTTCACTCAATTCGTGAGGTACCCATCTTTCAAGCTTTTTCACCTTCCCAATTTGCTTCAAGTGGATTAAAACAGTTTTATCACTAACACCGCAGCCTGCAGCTAACTCGGACGTGGTTTGCGATGGATCCGCTTCCACAATAGCCTTCAATTCTTCATTATCAACTTTGGTCTCCGGCCGTCCACGGGGCTTGTTCTGCAGGTCGAAATTTCCAGAACGAAAACGTTGGAACCAAAAACGCACTGTGTTTTCTTTTGCGGCACCGTCGCCATACACATCATTAATCCTTCGAGCCGTTTCTGCAGCACTGGTGCCACGGTGGAACTCGTACTCGTAAATAACGCGATATTTCAAGTTTTCCATTTTGTAAACTGAGTGACGCAAAGAAAAAAAACAATTGAGGAAAAAACAAATGAATTATAATTTTCGAAACACAAATACTTGAGTAAATAACTGTATAAATTTGAATTTGGAATTCCTAACCAAAGAGAAGATATTTGAGATCAAAGTTGCCAGTACGGCAAAACGCCAATTTCATATGTAAGGACCTAATATTAGTGAAAGTACGTTCAGAAGACAAAATACTCCTGACTTTAGAGTGCATCTTGTATTTCTAAAGTCGAACCATCTCTCATGCGATCCTGGTATTATATATTATATTTTACCTGTTCTCAATAGATGTCTTAAACAATAATTGTTGTTCGTAATATCTTTTGAGAAAATAAACTGATTTTATTTGATTTGATTTGACTTCTAACATGGCCGACCTTTTAAATTTGATTATTCTATTCGATATTCAAATTAATTTGAATAGTTTTGGAAACACAGTGGCGTCTTCCCGAGATCGGCGGGTTAATTAATACATTAGGGAAATCTCGTATCGATGAAGTCATAAATAAAGCGTTTTGACAAATTAATATCTTTGCGTCCGCTTTATTAGCGCCCGTCCAGCGGAGAAATGAGTGATGATGATGGGAAAGAACCAATTATATCGTGGCAGAGGCGGCGCGGAAATATTTATAAATATTTTTTTGAATTTTAGATAAACTTAAGGGCTTAGGCCACCCCTTTACATAAAAAAATCAGAGAAGATCAAAAGGAATTAGAGGACATCACAGCAAGAATAGAAGACCTCATGTACAATTCAGGAATCGCAGACTAGAGGTAATTTAATAAAACATAAATATTTTTTTCCATCTTTTGTAAACATAACTAACTAACACGCCGTCTCTCCGAAAGGGTAGCCAGAAAAAAATGAACTGCTACACTCTTCTTTCCTGACATACTTCTCTCGCTTCTTCAACATTCATACATCGTGTCATGCACGCGCGTCGATTTTGCTGACTCCTCACGTGGTCTACATTAAAAATATTTGATTTATTTGCTCGCGCCACGTTTTGCTCGGTCTTCCTCTATTTCTAGTTCCATTTACATCGTTAACAAATACTTTTTTGGCATTCTTTCTTCATTCATTCTTTCCGTGTATCCAAATTATCTTAATGTAAGGAATCGAAGTTTAGAACTGGCAAAAAAGGATGTGTAGAATAAATGCAGTAGAAATGAGATCTTTTGTAAACATAACTAACTAACTAACCATCACACCGTCTCCCCGAAAGGGTAGGCAGAAAGAATGCAGTGTCACACTTTTACTGATGCGGCACTCCAGCCTTCTCTTTTCGCTATTGTAAACATACTTCTGAAATACGCAAATTCATCTACCCGTTCCAGATTTTCACTATTATAAACTTAGTTAACAGTAGAATCGTATTCAGCGACAGCTAACGACAGCAAGAACCAGCTTGCCTCTGGTGACTCCAGTGGGAATAGCAATTAGTCTGCTGAATGCGTTTTCCTTAGAAATCGACATGTTTGTATTAGTAAAAGTGCGTTCAGTGGACAAATACTTTTGGCTTCAGAGATCACCAACTGGAATCAAAAACTCATTTTAGACTATTTGATACTACACACATATTTGTCAGCAGAATAAATGCGATAAAGATGAGGTCCCTAAGACGTATGTGTGGTAGAACGATTTACGACAGAATTTCAAATGCTGATATAAGAAAGGAATCTACATATGGAGCACATGGATGGAGATAGAATGGTTAAGAAAGTATACGTTAATGATGTAAATGGAGTTCGGAGTCGAGTCAGACTGAAGAAAACATGGCATGAACAAATTAATAAAATTTTGAAAGTTGGTCATGTTAGAAGTCGGAAGAATCAAGTGCGTGTATGACTCGCTATATGAATGTGGAGGAAGCTAGAGAGGTGTGCCAGGATAGAGTAGTGTGGCGGTCCATTCTCTCTGTCTACCCCGACGGGGAAACGGCGTGATGGTTTGTTGTTGTTGTTGTTGATACTACACACCTCCGTAATGACCATCTCTCAATTACCACAAATGATCATTTACGAATTTAAAGCCCGAATTGCTCTCTCTACCGGTAACACTAATGGCAGGTTGATTATGCTGAGTGACACGTAGAATAGGCAATGTTAAGGTACAAATAGCTACATTGTTTTGCTATGAACAGCATCGTGGTGTGGTATGAATCGTTAATCGGATCGGTCCTGAGAAAACAAATTATTGGACGTATTCCCATGGATTTCTGAGAACGGTGAACTGATACATCGCTCTGTTCATTTGTCGACATGAATAATTGATATCACGCTTTTTGACGAGGTAAATATCGTAGAGCAATTAAGAATCGCCAAGAAATTCTATAAGAATGTTGCAAGAAAGAGGTGCAATCATTTTTAGTTAATACGTAAATGACTTGAAAACGCAAAACGAAAAAAAGTAACAAAGCAGAAAGGGAAAGGTAAAATGATTTGGTGGGCTTGAGGATTAACAACTCGAAAACTAAGAAAATGATTAGATAACCTTTGGTTTTGGCAGAAAACAATTTGATTAACTGTAGCTTGTAATTGTAATTTTAGCAGTAAAAATAAAAATAATAAAAAAATACACAAAATTTCTTTATTATTATGTATTTAGTGTGCTCCCATTTGTATTTATGTCCGACCGGTTTCGGCAGCTTGCTGCCATCTTCTGGTACCTACATTAAGAGAATTTCCAAGACAGCAGTAGCCGGATCACAAGACATTTGAAATATTTAAACTTAACTAACTAACTAACTAACCATCACGCCGTCTCCCCGAAGGGGTAGGCAGAAAGAATGGACTGCCACACTTTTCTTTCCTGACATATTTCTCTCGTTTCCTCAACATTCATACATCGTGTCATGCACGCGCGTCGATTTCTCTGACTCCTCACATGGCCGCAATATTTGATTTATTAAATCAAATATTTAATCTTAATTATCTCAAACACTAAAATCACATTATATAGAATCATTCCAAGAATTAGCCACCCTAGTTATTGCTTTTTAATTATATAGTAAACAAATTAACCCAAAATTAATAACAGTAATAAATTATTTAGAATCAGGGAAAAAAAGGTTAACCCCCACCACTATCATTTATTATATAAATCAGATAAATTTTGATGTAGGTACCAGAAGATAGCAGCAAGCTGCTGAAACCGGTCGGACATAAACACAAGTGGAAGCACACTAAATACATAATAATAAATAAATTTTGTTTCAAATATTTTTTTATTTTCAATCTTTAAAATGAACTTCTACCAAGAAATTTCAATTAAAAACATTAATTAGTAGCAGTAATTGTTGACAATTACTGTAGCAGCATATTATTTTTAGCAAATTAATGAAGAAGATATGCAAAGCAACCCTCATCATCATGGGCAAAGTAGAGGAAAAGCGACTACATGGACGACCACCAAGCCGCTGGTACGATCAAAACAGAGCGCTGATTGGTTTCTCATTAGCTGCAGCCTGAAGACTGATGGGTGACAGGAGCGCATGGCGTGCCATGGTCAATTGTTTACATGATTTTCAACAACATTCTGAGATGACTGCACGAGTTTAAAAAACTTGGCAAGATAATCTTCTACTTCTTCTTCAGTATATCAACTTTCTTCCTGTGATGAAGACGACCAGCCTTCTCTCCACCTCTTTGGTGGTCTATCACGATCTTAGAAATTATTGCTGGATCCATTCTCTCGATGTGGTACCTGCAGTATCGTCCTCTCTGCCTACTCCATCTCATTATGTCCACAATTCTGCAGGATTTGCGAATTTCTTCATTGGGTATCCTATCTCTAAGGGTTCTCCCCACAATAGGTCGCAATGTTCTCATTTCTGCTGCTCTTAAGCGATGGCTAGATCATAATATTGAAAACCTTCGTGGCCGAGTTGTAAGTGCATTGACTGCCACCCCGAAGGTTCCGGGTTCGATTCCCGGCGAGGGCAGTATGATTATTACACTGTCTTTGTTCTGGTGGAGAATTCACGTGACAATAAAATGGCGATAGATTAGCTACCTATCATATGTCACGAGAATCACTATGATAGCTATCATACCATTTACATCGATTTTGCTCATGCTGTCATGATGTAAAGAGCGATTCAACAAAAAATAAAATATTATTTATCGTACATTATATTCGATTGTACCTCATACAAACCAACCAAATGGAATGCAACATTGTTAAATGTAAGTTTCTCTCGTTATATGCTTGTCAATACTTTTTTTACAGAATTACAAATTTATTTAAAAGTACGCGATGAAAGAAAATCTCAAACCTACGTAAATAATAAATGGAGGCATGTTTTTAGCAGTCTAAAAAAGAGAAAAAAATATGTTGCTGAAAATAATATATGTGGTTTTTATA
Organism: Lepidostoma basale; assembly: GCA_022606425.2. Lineage (NCBI taxonomy): Eukaryota > Metazoa > Arthropoda > Insecta > Trichoptera > Lepidostomatidae > Lepidostoma > Lepidostoma basale. The sequence goes on from JAHDVF020001465.1 coordinate 338,135, forward strand.
AATGAAAACGTCGGTCTTCTAGAAGTTTTATTATATTTTATACGGAATGACACGTTTCTCCTTATAAGGCATTATCAAATGTCTAATATTTGATAATGTCTTATAAGGGCGAAACATGTAATTTCATTTAAAATATATTAAAACTAGAAGACCAACGTTTTCATTCATATTAATGATTTAATATGGAGTTTAACATCACTGTTCAAGAAATAATAAATAAGTGGTGTTGTTTTGAAGAAGGACGTTTTGTAAGGACCAAATAAGTTTTGAGGACTTCCGAAATGAAGACACTGAGGACGATAGCAGGCAAGACACTGAGAGATCGCGTGACGAACACCAGCATAAGAGAAATATGTGATGTTGAGGATATTATAAGATGGAGCAGACATTGAAAAAGGGGACTGGTACGGTCATGTTCAAAGAATGGACACCACCAGACTCCCCTATTTTGCATTGCATATCATCAGCTTCATGGGACTCGTCCTCGTGGAAGACCTCCTAAAATATGGAAGGACAGCTGGGAATCCACCTCACAGGAGGAGTAACACTCTGGAGAACAGACTACATAGATCTACAACAAGGTAGAAGAACAAGTATTTTTGAAGAAAATATGGTTTGACTTACTTGACTAAAACAGTCGATGTAGTCCACTGTTGGATATAGCCCTCCCCCATACTTCTTCAGACACTCCTGTGTTGTGCCTTCTGCAGCTAGTCACCGGCAATATCCTTATCATCATACCATAGTCTCCCTTCACTCCTTCTATCTTCACGAGGTCTCCACGCCACTACTCCTCTGATCCATCTTTGATCTCCCAGTCTGGTAAGATATTCTGCAAATTATAATAACTTTTAAGCTTAACCAATAGATACAATATACAAGCAGTTGGATTACAGAAATATGATGATGATGATAATGATGATTTATGAGAAATTTACTTCAAGGGCGTTCTTCGTTCGGAAAGCTTCTCTTAAAAAGAAATGTTTTAAGAGAGCTTCTGAATACTTCTTCGTCGTCGTGATTGCAGATATTGTAGCGCAACCTGTTTCACGCAAACTTGAGTGTCGCGACAGCTGTTTCGCCAACCGATGCTGGCATCATCAGGTAACACAAACAACTTGTTTGTCAGTTGTTTGTAACACTCAAAAAATGAATAATAAAATTGTGATACCATAAAAGTGTTATAAATTTTATAATTTAAAAATATTGAAATATCACAGTGTTTCGGCCAAAACAATGGACTATTTCATAATTTCATAATAAATTATTTTTGATGATGGATAAACCGACGAGCATGCGTGTTACGATGTATGAACTAAACGCATCTAAAGAAATATAATAATAACAGATTCATTTAACATACAGGGCATGCAGGAGAATTTATCAATGAAAGTGAAAATGGCCGTTCACCCGTGGATGAAAAAATATTGGTAAGGAAAGCTTACGTTAACTATGTGAATGGAGAACGGAGTCGAAGAATACCGAGGAAAACATGTTCTGGCTAAATTAATCTTATTTTAAACGTCGGCAATGTAAGAAACGGGAAAAATGCAATGCAATGTCTCGCTTCATGGAAATGAAGGAGTTTAAAGAGTTGTGTCAGGATAAAAAAGTGTGTGGATCCATTCTCTCTGCCTATCCTCCTGGAGAAACGACGTATTGGTTTGTTGTTGTTGCAGGGGCGTACAATGAATTATTCAACGAAATTGAAAAACTAGATAATAATAAACTAACTAACTAACCGTGACGCCGTCTCTCCGAAGGCCTAGGCAGAAATAATGAACTGTCACACTGTTCTTTCCTGACATACTTCTCTCGCTTCCTCAACATACATCGTGTCATGCACGCACGTCGATTTTTCTCTTCAATTGGCCGACATTCAATATTTAATTTATTCGATAGTGCCACGATTTCTTTTATTTCAAGTTCCAAGTGCTGAAAATGATTGATCATTTATTTAGCCATGTATAATTTAATAAAAATCAAGAAAAAAAATTAACGGTTATTTAAAGAATTTCACTAAAGAATCAAACCAATGAAAATGCAATAAATTTTCTTTGCAATTTATGTTCTTGTGGCAGCTATAAATAAGCACGCACATGGATAAACGCAAGAATCAAAGATACCAGATCTCACAATGTCTATAATGCGAACCCTGTCACAAGTTTTACCTTAAGAGTATTAAAATATTATCCAACGATAGTGCCACTCTCGTAGTGAGCGGAAGGTAAAAAAAGGTATTTCTAAAACATTAAACGCGGTTTTATGTATTATGGGATCATTCTGGTTTAGACGCTCGAAAAAAAGACTATTTTTAAAATGAAAATACTAACTAACTAACCATCACACCGTCTTCCCGAAAGGGTAGGCAGAAAGAATGGACTGTCACACTTTAACCGATGCGGCACTCCATCCTTCTCTTTTCGCCCCGCGGGAGACGCGGTGTGATGGGTTGCGAACCTCATCGCCACCAATAGGCATCTCTCGCGCACATTTCGATCGTCCAGCATCCACAAAATAAATCTTAAACAAATAATATAAAATACGATGAAAAAATAACAAAATAAAAATAATTCAACACAAAATGTTCTTTTTCGATAGTGCACATACTGTCAATTTAATTTATGTTCCACGTATTCACCGTTTTTTTTAAATTAGCAGTAATTAGGCACTTAAAACAAACCAACACCAGTAAGAATTTAAAGATAATATTGAAGAAATTATTCAAATTGTCATTGCAACAAATGAAAAAAATATTTTGACTCCTGTCAAAATTCTTTATATAAACGATAAAACGGACATAATTTTAACATCAAAACAGTACAAACGTATTACGTGTCACAATTAACTATTATAAATTGCGGTAACAATCAAATTGACCAAAACAATTCATATATACACGAAATATCTCAAAATTTACGGGAGAACCACATGAACCAAACCAAATTTTCAAAATCAGAACCAATACCTATATTTATTATTATTATATTTTCATTTCGATCAACCTGAAACGAAAAGTGTATGAATCCTGCGTTCTGCGAGTTGGTACTTATGGTCTTGAAACTGTTACATTGTCCAAACAAAGTGCCGAGAAACTACGAGTGACCCAAAGAGCCATAATAATAATAATAATAATAATAATAATATGCTTACTTTTAAAGCGCCGTTTTTATGATGTAATCACCTCAAGGGCGCATTAAGACGTGTTTTAAATCTAAAAATCTAAATGTGACCGCTTAAAAAACGATCGGTTTAAAAGTATAGTAGAACAAAGTATAAATGTTTAAATTGGGTATGAAATATGAAAAAGATGGGTTTTCAATTTAGATCTGAAATCTGTCGGATCATTTATGCATCTAAGGTGTGAAGGGAGATTGTTCCAAGCTGATGGACCGGCTACCGCGAACGCTCGATCCCCGAAATTTGTACTGGGGCAACGCTTCGGCTCAACTAATCTTCCTATTGCTGAGGAGTTAGCCGAGCGAAGTGTGGATTTCCGTGAATTTAGGCTGTCCGTTATACAGAGTTCAGATATATAACTTGGTGCCATTCCATGTAGCGTTTTGAAGACTGCCCAGCAGAGTTTATACTGGATTCTTTCTGGACTTTTAAGCCAGTGAAGTTCTTTGAGATGTTGTGTTATATGGGACTTTTTTGGAATGCCTTTAATGAGCCTTGCTGCTGCATTGAACGCAGATTGAAGTTTGTTTATTTGTTGTTTTGGAATGTTTGCATAAATTCCATTACAATAATCAAGTCGTGACACAACGAAGGAATTTACAAGAGTTTTGAAAGTGTCATGGGGAATACTCCTTTTGACGGATTTTAATCGTCTTAGGTGGAAGAAACTAGCGCTGACCGTGTTATTAATTTGGGATTTTAGAGACAGATTTGCGTCAAGATAAACACCAAGAAGCTTTGTGGAGTTTTTGGGAACGATATCATTGTCAGCTGTTGAAATTGAGGAATGATCGATAAGATGTTGACGCTTTGCGGAAGAAGTCCAGAGAAATTCCGTTTTGGATGGATTTAGTTTAAGTTTGTTTGATGCCATCCATCTGGATATGGCATCAATGCAGTTGACAGTTATTGACGTAAGATGTTTGGTGTCATCAGGGTTGCAGAAAAAATAAAGTTGCTGATCAGCATAGCAATGTGAGAGGAGACCAAAGGATTCGGTTAGGAATAAGCCTAAGAGACAGAGTCGGAAACGATACGGTGAGAGAAAAACCAAAGGTCGCCGTCATCATCCACCGAGTGGCGAATCTAAAATGGCAATGGGCAGGTCACGTAGTCAGAAGCTCAGATGAAAAGTGGACAAGAAGACTGCTGACTTGGAGACCGTGGACGGCAAAGAGAAGTGCAGGGCGACCGCAACTACGGTGGAAGGATGATCTGAACAGACACGTCGGAATAATCTGGATGCAGCCTGCATAGGACAGAATGACATGGAAGCAAATGGAGGAGGCATTTGTCTAGGAGTGGACGGGAATAGGCTGAAGAAGAAGAAGAAGAAGAAGAATTTGCTTAACATTGTTGAAATCCTACTATATTTACCCCAACCAAGTATAGACATCAATATTTTATTCTGTAAAACCTGAAATTTATCAACATCTCCTTTATTATTATTATTATTATTTTGTTGAAAAAACTCCTTACATCATTACAGCGCAAGCCAAATCGATGTAAAGGGTGAAATAAAAGAATATCAAAGGAAATATACATAGAACCATTTATTTGAATATAGAAGAGAGAGCGAAGCATGGAACTGGCAAAAGAAGGATAAAAGTAGAATAAATGCAGTAGAAATGAGATCTCTTGATCTCTTGATACTCTGTGTATGATAGAGTGTCGAATGAAAATATAAGAAGTGAATGTGGTGCGAATGATGGTGATATGAACAAAATAATGAAAAGATCATTAAGATGGTTTGAACATATGGAAAGAATGAATGAAGAAAGAATGATAAAAAATCATATGTTAACGATGTAAATGGAACTAGAAATAGAGGATGACTGAGAAAAACGTGGCACGATAAAATAAATCAAATATTGAATGTCAGCCATGTGAGGAGTCAGAGCAATCAACGCGCGTGCATGTTGCAATGTTGAGGAAGCGAGAGAAATATGTCAGGAAAGGAAAGCGTGGCAGTCTATTAATTCTGCCTCCCCTTCGGGGAGACGGCGTGATGGTTAGTTAGTTAGTTAGTTAGAAGAGAGAAAATGAAATAATTATAATATTATTATGCAATAACGGAATTTCTTAAGTTTACCTCTTGCAATCCTGCGTGCATTTATTGCAATAATAAAAAAATTGGAAAAATCGAGTTACGACAAATTGCACAACTGCAATTGGTTCAAGAATCTAGATCAGTTTGCCCGTTAAGATAATGTACTCGTGCATAGATGCATAGAGTCAAATATAATATGACGCCATTTACCCGGAAGGGTAAGATGAGAGAAAGGATCGCTCCACTATCTACCCTGACACGTCCCCCTAGATTCATCCGCTTTCATATAACAAGCCATACATTCACGTCGAATTTTCCGACACCTGATGTGACAGACTTTTAAAAATTGATTAATGTTTTCCTCGATCATCCTCGACTTCACACTGTATTCACAATATAATAATAATAATAAATAGGATAGTTACTAGAACGCCATTTTTATGAACTACTTATCTCAAGAGCGCTGTAGAAAAATGCTCCGTTTTATGAACTAGTTAAAAAAAAATGATAAACATATTTAGTATGGGGGCTGCACCTGACTATAATTAATAGGAAAAACTAAAACTCCATATTAAATAATTAATAGGAAAAAAAGTCTGTTTTCTAGAAGTTTTGTTACATTTTATGTGAATGACATGTTCGCTTGTCTAAAGCATTATCAAATGATAACAAACGTAGGATTAACCTTAGACAGGCGAAACATGTAATTCACATAAAATATAATAAAACTTCTAGAAAACCAAAGAGTTCCTTATTATTAATTACAATTAATTGCTACAATGATTTGGCTTTGTTTTCGAAAAAAAAAAACGATTGAATATGACTTCAATACATTGTACATTTAAACATACTAGACACTGGGGCTTGTAGTTCATGTTAGAATGAGGTTACCATTATACCATATTCCCTCATGTTCTCTCATGTAGAACATGCGGGAATATGGTAGCTATCGCGATATTCCTTTTAGGAATGCTTGGGACCAATTCTCTGCAGCTTCGAAGAGATAGGCATCTCATAACCTATTTCTTTAGATTACTCAGGGGATATTTCGAGAATTCGGCCGTGCTAGAGGGTGTCCAGTTGTTTGTCTCTAATATATATCTCCGAAAGGAACAGCATAGATTGTTTTATCTACCGGCCGCCAGAACCAAGCTGCATCTGGTGACATTGGTGGGAAGAGCAATTAATCTGCTGAACGCGTTCTCCTCGAAGATCGACGTTTTTCATATTAGTGGAAGTACGTTCAGAAGGCAAATACTCTTGATTTTGGAGAGTATCTTGTCTTTCTAATGTCGAACCATCTCTCATCCGTTTCTGGTAGTATACTATATACAATATATTATTTTTCCTCTTCTCAATAGATGCATCAAACCTTAATTTTGTAATGTCTATTGATGAACTGATTTGAATAATATTGATCATGTAAGGGCCGCTTAAATGCACGATAAAGCAGTAATGTATCGCGCCCGACGGAAGGTTATATTAATTTCGTCTAAGCGTAAGAACTTTTTGGCAGCCATTTTAAGATGGTGAAATCGCGCACCTTAATTAGTCGTCCATTTGATAGGAATGTTTATTACAGATATTCTTGCGGAATGCCGGCCGGCGTGTCCATTGGCTGGGCGGTAGAGGGCCCTACGGACCGTTCGCTCTCCATACACGAGTTTTTACACCTTTAATTACCCGGCACAGGGGCGCGCGAGACTATATTTTGCCCAAGAGTGCTTCTCAACATTTTTCAATCGCACACCCCTCCAACAAACAAATATATTCACGTTGAACTAAAACGCCTGTCTTATAGGAGTTTTATTATACAAGACGTGTTTTTAAAGTACGTACCGTTTTGATATAAAAAAAAACAAGTACTTCTTGAATAGTCCATTGTTTTGGCCGAAACACAAAGATACATTAACATTTTAAACTGTTAATGAACAAACTTTGTTTTGTTGTATCACAATTGTATTTTATTTTACGCGACAGCTATTTTCTCAACCTATGTTGACATCATCAGGTGTTACAATAATATATCAAATGTCAAATTTTCATGATTTTTCGAATCTTTATGTGTATTTGTTCCTATGTCAATTTGAATATGATGTTATTAAAATAAACAAAAGTGATCTACTTTGGGAATTAATTAAACATTGTTTAGACCACTTTTTTAGTAAAAAAATATCAAAATACACGACATGTTTCAGAGGATACCTCCTCCATCTTCAGGTGTTAAAAATATAACCAAAACAAAACAAAGGAAGACTTATAAAAACGCATTTAAAATTCGATACAAAAATTCAAAATTACAAATTATGTTTGACTATTTGTTGTAAGTAGGTACTAACAATTATTTTTTTAATACTAAATAACATTAAATAATAATAATACATGATGATAATATAATTTAGAAAAACACATACATTTGAAAAGAAATAATTTATATATAAATTAATAAATAAATAAATGATTAATTTGCATTTGGTTGGGAATGGGAGCTTGAGAGATTAAATGTAGACAAAGTATTTAAGGAGAAAGGAGTAAAAGGAGGAATCTGATTATTTATTATATTTTCACCCAATTTCACCGACCTGAGGATTTCCAAATTTTCAAGTTTGTTTAATTTATTGTTATTATTAGCTGTGTGTAGAAAAAAATCAAAAAATCAATTCCTCGTCACATCAAACCAGTATATTATACACAAAATAACCTTGGCCAACTCCTTTTAAATTCTAAACAAAAAACAGACATTTGGCAAAAAAGTGGCGTATACAAAATTAAATGTACTGTGATGCTTTTAACATAGGCAAAACAGGACGAAATTTCACCAAACATTCTGTTTTTTCTGTGATGGCTAACCATTGTATTAAATTTGACCATAGTTTCGATAAAAGTGACACAAAATTTCTATAAGTGATATGAAATATTCACGACACGTGTTTCGTCTTATGAGGACATCTTCGAGTGTGCAGGCTTAAATATGTGTTACTTATACGAGTATAGACTTTGGGGTATGTCCCCCCACTTCTACAAAGATTATTTGTGGAAGTGGTTAATAATTATAGGTGCATTGTTAGTTTAATTTCTGGGTATTTCTGTGGACAGTAATTGGCTGACTCTTTTTATAACTTGAATATTAATATGAATAATTTCTTTGATATAATTTTGAAGTTCTTGCTGAAATTGAGTTAGGTACCTAAATATTTTAATTAAAAGAACGGTTAGTTACTTTTTATAGAAGCAAATATTAAAGGTGGAAAATATAATAATAAAATAATAATAACAATACTATTAGTACAGTACAATACAGTAATTAGAAGGAACAATTACACATAGTAATATAGTCAAAATCGATAAAACATAATAAATTAAAAACGATAAACAATAACAAGAAATACATAGATTACATTAATAGGAAAGTTGACAAAAGTTGAAGGTATTATTTTTTAGCTTGATTGTACAGGGGAAAAGTTTTTAATGTACTACATACTAATGGGGTATAAGAAGGAATTTGGAAGAAAGTTTATTCATTAACAGTTTAAAAAGTACTTCTAGTAACAATTTTATTTTTACGTAAAAGACAGCAGTTTTATTTACTTTTCCACATAAGTATCACCAATATTAAGACACTTAACATACCTATTATTATAACAATATTAAGATACTAATTTCTTGACCCAAATGTAGAAATAAAATGCAGAATTGTGGCAGCAAGAGCTACATTTAATAAAATGAAATCACTCTTCTGCAATGATAACATAAATTTGAAACTCCGCCAGAGAATGATCAAATGCTATGTGTGGTCTGTTTTATTGTATAGATGTGGAACGTGGACCTTAAAAGTCAACTCAATGAACAGACTGAAAGCATTTTAAATATGGCTCTATCGCCGAATGCTCTGAATTCCCTGGACAGATATAGTACTACACCAATACCGAATTCCTGAGGTGAGCCAGAGTTGACAGGGAGCTGTTATCAACTATCAAGGTTCGGAAGATTTCACATCTGGGTCATGTACTGCGTGGGGAAAAGTACCACCTTCTCCAACTGTTATTGGAGGGGAAAATTGAGGGACGCCGAGGGTCCGGTAGGAGATAGATGTCCTGGCTGCGAAACGTGAGGGAGTGGACTGGCATCCGAAGTGTGAAGGAGCTGCTCCGAACGGCGCAGGACAGTGACAGGTTCGCTGAGGTGATCGTCAACGTTGGGGGGACCCGACAGGGCACTTGAAGAAGAAGAAGATTATGACACTAGTCATATCGAAGGGTGTGTTCTGATCTACTTTTCTGTTTATAATGTGTCTTTTATATAAACTGTTTTTTTAAAAATTCATTTCTGCTCTTTCTAAAACCTGTCCTCCATCCATCCCATCCCAATTTATTCATTCTTACTTAACATTTTCCCGCCTCTCTCATACACTATCTTCTTCCTGTTTAAAACATTTTGTTTGATATATATTTGTCTTATTGTGTATTAATGTGTATTTTATATCATTTTAATGTGTTTTTTTTTACTAATTTAAGGTGTGGTTTATCTAATATTTACTTCTGATTTTATTTAATAATAAAGAGATGTGAGGCCGCGCGGGAGATATATAAGGTTTAAAGAATAGATTAAATGTGGTCTGTCATTCTTTTGATTAATTACAAGGAAAGGCTAAATTAAATTAACGTAAGTCCCGGATGGACAAGGAACAGGCCTAGATAGTGCAGCGAGACTGACGAAAGGGCGTCGCTGCGTCCTATAACAGTCTCGGGTGGTGGTGGGAACCTTATATAGTCATATCGAACTATAAGCTTTTGTATTTCGTCGTGAGAGAAGTTTGCCGCCTGATTTAACATCTACTGCAACACGGCCGTTTTAAGACTATCGTCATCATTGTGGTGTTGACCTCCGAGATGCTTCTTCAGATGCAGAAACACGTGGTAGTCACTGTACAATATAATTTACGGCGTGATGGTTAGTTTGTAAAAATACTGACGAGGCGCCACTGTCTTAACGTAGAGTAGGGATGTATTGGTACGTTTCGCGATTTTAATTGCCCCAGTGGACAAAAACACATGTCAAAACGATAGGAGATGCGAGAGGGAAGAGTGCGCCCGTCAAGTCCAGCGATGGCTGCGAATGTTAAATTTTATTGGATTTTTTTACACAAAGGGACGGCTGGAGATGTTTTGATCACGTACAAGTATTACTTACTTCCTTCGGTACAAACAAAATCTTCAGGATACAATGTAACGCAGTAATTACGTAATATTCGATTAAAATTCCCATTTAAAGTCGAACCGTGTCTCATGCGTTCCTTGCGTATTAAAGGCGGGCCATACTGTTTTAAACAAGCTCTCCACATCAGTCTCCACCGGCGGCTTAAAACTGTGTAGACACTTGTTTGAAACCAAAATTCGTTTGACCTTCAACAAACTTTGTAGACGGACGCGCGTTTAAACACGCATTCCACGTGTGGAGAGCTTGTTTACAACAGTGTGTGGACGCTACACCAACCGTGGGCTCCACAGCTCTCCACCAAGGTCACCCCTGTGAAGAGTTTGTTTCAAACAGTGTGGCACGGCCTTTATATAATGAGAGAAGAGGCATGCAAAAATAGTGTCTTGGTGATGAATGTGTCTAAATCTAAAGTGATGGTTTTCGAGAAAGGAGAATGAATGACGATTTATGATATAAGTGCGATGGGCGAGAAATGGGAGCAAGTTACCGAATTTACGTATCTGGGAAGCATGTTCACAAGAGACGGAAAAATGGAGAAAGACGTCGAAAGAAGGGTTGGTGCAGAGAATAAAACAAATGGCGCACTCAAAGTCATTACTGCAAACAGAAATATATCCACAGAAGCAAAAATGGCAGTACACAATGGAGTTCTAGTGCCAACCCTTGTGTATGGAAGTGAAGCTTGGAGCTGGCCAAAGAAGGATGAAAGCAGGATAAACACCGTAGAAATGAGATCACTAAGAAGAATGTGCGGGAAAACTTTGTATGATAGAATACCGAACGATGAAATAAGAAAGAAATGTAAGGCAGATGACTGCATCATGGATAAAATTAAAAAAAGGATCCCTGAGATGGTTTGGACATATGGAACGAATGGATGAGAGTAGAATGGTTAAAAAGTTGAACGCAAGCATAGTGAGTGGAAAAGAAGCCGAGGACGACCGATGAAAACATGGCATGACCAAATTAAACAATTACTAAAAGGCGGTCACATTCGAAGTCGGAATAATCGACGTGCGTGCATGGTACGATGTATGAATGTAGAGAAAGTCCGAGAGGTATGCCAGAACAGAGCATTGTGGCGATCAAATCAAATCAAATCAGTTTATTTCATCAACAGACATTACAAAATATTTTTAAGGCATCTATTGAGAACAGGTAAAATAATATATTATATATAGTATACTACCAGAAACGCATAAGAGATGGTTCAACATTAGGAAGACAGGATACTCTCCAGAATTAAGAGTATTTGCCTTCTGAACGTACTTTCACTAACATGAAAGACGTCGATCTCCGAGGAGACCGCGTTCAGCAGACTAATTGCTCTTCCCACCGGTGTCACCAGAGGCAGATTGGTTCTGGCAGCCGGTAGGTAAAACAATCTGTGCTGTCGCTGTCGGAGATATCTATCGGGGACAAAAAGCCGAACACCCTCCAGTACGGCCGAGTTCTCGAAGTATCCCCTAATTAATCTAAAGAAATGGGTAATTAGATGTCCATCTCTTCGAAGCTGTAGAGAATTGGTTCCGAGCATTCCCAAAAGAAATGCCGTGGGATAGAGCCAAGGATAGCTACCATACTCCCTCATGTAGAGATACCTCAGAAATTTTTTCTGAACCCTCTCCAGCATAATGGAATATCTCGCCTCGTGAGGACTCCATATCACAGAACCACTTTCGAGTCTGCTCCGAACCAATGCGTTGTATAGGACTCTGAGCACATTGGGATCCCTGAAAACTCTGCCGGTCCGGACGATGAAGCCCAACATCTTCAGTGCAGTGCCACAAATCCTCTCAACATGTGCACGAAAAGTCAGCCTACTCTCATAGATGATCCCGAGATCTCTCATCGTAGATACATGTGCTAGTTGCTGGTTGTTCATTGTGTATCTATAATACACAGTTCTCAATGCTCTAGTAAAAGATAGCATAACGCATTTAGAGACATTGAATTGCATTTGATTACTGTGACTCCAGTTGACAATATTATTGATGTCCGACTGGAGGCGAAGACAGTCTCCAGGATTTTTAATTTCCAGGAATAATTTCAGATCATCGGCAAATAAAAGAAATCGCGAGAAGTTTATCACCTTCGCAATATCATTTATGAAGATGGTGAAGAGGAGTGGCCCTAAGTTTGAACCTTGTGGCACCCCTGAATTTACAAGAAAAGGTTCCGATTGAAAAATTCCGTATGAGACGTATTGTTTTCTCCCCTCGAGGTAACTAATGAAAAACATAATCAACTGAGAAGAGAATCCAATTTGAGATAGCTTTGCTATCAGAATGTCGTGGTTCACAGTGTCAAAGGCCTTTGAGAAATCATTATATGAACAGTCAACTTGGTGACCATCATCCAAGGCCCTTGCAATGTAATCTGTGAATACCATGAGATTAGTTTCAGTCGAGCGCCCCTTCCTGAATCCATGTTGTTCTGTTATAATATAGGGGTCGACTTTGGGAAATATCAATTTGTGTAAAATTGATTCAAATAGTTTGGCTGGAGCCGACAGTATCGCCACAGGTCTGTAGTTTTCGACCGACTCTTTTGCGCCGCTCTTGAAAATAGGACTGATTCTGGAAAGTTTCCAGAGATCAGGAAAAGTATTTGTACTTAACGATAGGTTAAATAAAAAATACAGCGGAGATATTAGGAGCTCAGAGCAGCCTTTTAAGAAGTAAATGGGAAGAAAATCAGGACCAACCGAGTGCGAATTCTTCATGGCTTTAATGGAGGATATAATATCATTCGCTTCTATCTGCGATATGACAAAGCCATGACCACAACAATTGGCACTTAACTCAGTCGCTGAATTGAAATTTAGCCGCGGGGGAACATTGCTATAGACAGATTGAAAGTGTTTAGCGAATGCATTCACTATATCTACACCCTCAACCTCCCTATCCCCATGCATCATAGTGTTTAGGATGCCCCCATCCTTTCGTAGACTTTTTACGTAGTTCCAGAAGGATCCAGGGTCATCCATAAGATTGCCCTCAATGGTGCCCACATATGTTCGAAAGGCTGATCGAACATTGCGTCTCACCACCGAGCGGTACAGACTGAAAAGTTCGTACTCACTCCGACAACCAGTAGCCTTCCACCTCACATGATGGGCATGTTTGGTCTTAATGTCCGCGATGATTTCCCTGGAAAACCACCTCGGATATCTCCGTCCACCATTGCTTATGCGTTTTCTGGGAAAGCACAAATCAAACAATTTATAAATTTCACTGTAAAAATACTGTAAGGCATCATTTACGGTGGTCAAGTTACACATGTCGCTCCAGTCAAGTTGAGTCATCAGCTGGTACAGCTTCAGAAAATCACCCTGACTGAAGTTCCATCCTCTGAAGATTTCTGTATTATGTCGCGGCACTCTGGTAACACCAGGATTATCTTTACCAGAGTACTCAAATTCTAGCGCGGGATGGTAATCATCTTCAGAAACTAATGGGGACATTGATCTGGAAACTTGCAACTTTATGTTGCTCAAAATCAAGTCCAAGGTTCTGGAATCTGAGTTCAAAACGACATTGTGCTGGGCAAGCCCAAAAACTGCGCATAGGTACTCCAAGTCACGCTGGACATTGTCGATCCCATGAGCAGAGTGCAGGTTAAAGTCGCCCATCACAATGACATTTTTACCTCCGATCAGATTGAAGCTCGTATGCATCGCATCAAATAATCGGTTATAAATTTCCCAATTAGACCCCGGTGGTATATACGTAACACATATATATGTTACATGATTTACCCCATACATAAGTTTTACCCAGAGATCCTCATTGACTGATTCAAGATTGGGGACGCGCTCAGCCCTCAGCGCATCCCCCCTCCCGACCGCCAACAAGCAGCCGCCACCGCGACTGTGGCCACTGTCGCCTGCTCGATCTCTGCGAAACACATTAAAGTTCTCTATATCAAAAAGCTCAGAGGAGAGGACGCTCGAATTCAGCCAAGTCTCAGTGAGAGCGATTATGTTAGCGTCACTCACCGAGACATTGGAGAAGAATTTCGAGCATTTTGTCCTCAATCCACGAACATTCTGATATAGGAAAGACAAAGAATTGGAGGAACCAAGTCAGCTCGCTCTCGGAAGTCGCGGAGCCGCAACACCCGCCCGCCACTCCTTGATGAAAGAACGGCGTGGCCAGTGTTTAGGCTCCAGGACCTCCGAGACAACCGAACTCGGTATTCCAATCTTGAACGATACATAGGAACTTCCCTCCTTGGGCTTGATTCTATGCACCGTATATGATGCCTTACGTAAACCATTAAGGTAAGACGCCATGTCACCGACCGAGGTATCGGGGTGGAATGGGAAAAAGTGGAAAAAGTTAAGAACAGGGGAGGTGGGGGAGGGGCTGTCCATTCTCCGAGTACCTCGGACGGTGGCAGGTCGCCTCCTGGACACCACATTCCACGGGCCGCCATCACTCCCCACCGGTCTGTTGGCGACTAACGGCGCAGAGGTCTTCTCCAGCGTGGCAGTCACTGACTGGTCTCCCTCAGGTTTCCTCACACCCTTCCTCTGCGAGACACCAGATGGGGGACGCTTGCCCTTGGCGGCGTCCTTTGCAGCGTTCTCCCTCTCCACCACCAAGGATCCAGCTATAGTGGCCGCGTAGGTTGCACGCGAGGCGGGAGAAGTAGTAGTAGTTGTTGATGAGGACGGTGGAGGTATACTCATCACCTCAGGACAGGCAGATGATGACGATGCTTTTGTTTGTGCAGCCCTCGCCGCAGAAACTCCTTCCGCCTTTTCAGATGGCACAGCTGCCCGAGCGGCAGCGCGTGTATTACGACGCGCGGCTCGAGCAACGCTCGGTGCACTTGCACTCGCCGCTCCGGCTCTGTCGTGTAGTGCGGCCGCGGTACCAGCGACGTCACTGTGGGCCGGGCTAGGTACCCGGGCCGATAGTAGTGGTACTGCGCTCGGGCCGGGTAACAATTTAGTCTTACCGACCGACCGAGAAATGTCACTGCCACTAAATGTACGCCTTCGCGGGCCGGGCACATCGATCATCTCGCGCAAACTCTTTACTTCGGCAGAAAGGGACCCCACCATTAAACGCAGGGTCCTCAGTTCTACCAAAACACTATCTACTTTCCCCTCCATTGTAGAAACTTTAACAAATATCTATAGAGAATGACGGAGCGCACAGAACCACAACCTCACGTCAAAAATGTCAAATCGGAACTCCTCGGCGATCCATCCTCTCTGCCTACCCCTCCGGGGAAATGGCGTGATGGTTAGTTAGTTTTATGTACAAGGTATGAAAGAGCTGTTAGGGTTGGATGTAGGTGCCAACATGAGCGGAGTGTCAGTAAGCTGTCTCTTGTATGCGGATGACGCTGTCCTACTTGCAGACAACGAGCATGAACTACAAGTCCACGTGAATAGTATGTATGAGGTATGCATGCGAAATGATCTGATGATGAATGTTAAAATGTCCAATGTAATGATTTTTGAAAAATAAGAAATCATGACAGTCTGCAACATTAGCGTGAATGGTGAAAATTTGAAGTAGATGAGTTCGTGTATTTAGGTAGTATGTTTACAGTGGAGAGGGATATTGAAAGAGGGGTTGGGGCAGGCAACAAAGTGAATGGTGCACTTTAAGTTGTCATCGCAAACAAAAACCTTTCCAAAAATGCTAGAATGGCGGTGCACATTGGTATTCTTGTACCGACCCTTATGTATGGAAGCGAAGCATGGAACTGGCACAAGAAGGATAAAAGTAGAATAAATGCAGTAGAAATGAGATCTCTTAGAAGAATGTGAAGATACTCTGTGAATGATAGAGTGTCGAATGGAAAATATAAGAAGTGAATGCGGTGCGAATGATGGTGTTACGAACAAAATAATGAAAGGATCATTAAGATGGTTTGGACATATGGAAAAAATGAATGAAGAAAGAATGACAAAAAATTACATGTTGACGATGTAAATGGAACCAGAAATAGAGGAAGACCGAGAAAAACGTGGCACGATCAAATAAATCAAATATTGAATGTCGGCCATGTGAGGAGTCAGAGAAAACGACGTCCGTGCATAACACGATGTATGAATAGTGTGGTGGCCTATTCTTTCTGCCTACCCATTCGGGTAGACTGCGTGATGGTTAGTTAGTTATATATTGTGAGAAAATAAACTGATTTGATTACCTGATCGATTGAATAAATTGCATACACGAAATAAATATTAACACGAAATGCCTGATTTTGTTTATTTATTATAATTTTAAGCAAATGAGACATAAGAAACGAGTGGCAATTGGCTGGACATAGAGCGAAAATCTGAACCTGAAACCTGAAACGAAAAGTCTGTGAAGCCTGCGTTCTGCCAGTTGATACTTATGGTCTTGAAACAAAGTCCAAACAAAGTGCCGAGAAACCACGAGTGACCCAAAGAGCCATGGAAAGAGCCATGTTAGTAATAACCCTAAGTGACAGCGTCAGAAACGATACGGTGAGAGAAAAAACAAAGGTCGCTGACATCATCCACCGGGTGGCGACTCTAAAATGACAATTGCAGGTCACGTAGCCAGAAGCTCAGATAAAAAGTGGACAAGAAGACTGCTGACTTGGAGACCGTGGACACGTCGGAAGGACACGAACAGACACGTCGGAATAATCTGGATGCAGTCTGCACAGGACAGAGTGACATGGAAGCGAATGGAGGAGGCCTTTGTTTAGGAGTGGACGGAAATAGGCTGAGGAAGAAGAGCCTAATAGAACAGTACCTGATGGACATCCAAAATACTCTAACAGAGGCCTTGGACAAATAGCAGTATCGAGAGGATATGTATGGTTTGTTTTTTATTCTAAAACGAAACTTTTATCTTGTACCTACTGTCCGTGAAATAAGTTAAGTTCCGCAGCATCGGTATGTTAACCAACTAACTAACCATCACGCCGTCTCCCCGAAAGGGTAGGCAGAAAGAATGGACTGTAACACTTTTACTGGTGCGGCACTCCATCCTTCTCTTTTTGCCCCGCGGGAGACGCGGTGTGATGGGTTGCGAACCTCATCGCCACAGAGTTAATTCGCGTCTTACAAAACAATAAAATTGTTTTAATTAATAATCAATTACGTTCACGAATTCACCGGAATTTGTGCTGCTTATTGCCCTCTGAGGGTGCGCTGTTTTCCAGCTGGGGGAGGGAGGTTGCCCCTCTGTGACGGGTCTCGTTCCTCTCCCTGTTGGCCATAATGATAATTTGTGCAGTGGTTTTATTTATTTATTTAATATTATGAAATGCTTCCTAAACCTCGTCCTTTGTCCTACATGCCAAAAACTGTACTCTACGTTATTATTATTTTTTTTCCCCATCCCGCATTTGTCTCCTCTGCCTCTCCTGTTCTTCCCGCTTTATATTCCTGCGGTGTATATTTTATCTTTTATATAATGTTCCTGAAATGTTCATGTATTATATATTATGCTTATTTATTTATTCAATAAAGTACAGCGGAGCATAGAAGTGAAATTGAGTAGATTAAATGTGGTCTGGCACCCCCTTGTTGTTGCCGTATTTAAATGTTAGTCCCGGATGGACCGGGGACAGGCCCAGGGAGTGTACGAGCGAGGCTGATAAAAGGGCGCCGCTACGCCCTATAACAGCCTCGGGTATGTGGCGGGAACTTCTATGTTCCTTTAACAAAAAAAAAATCAATTACGTTTTGTTGATTAGACAAACATGAACAGTTCATTATAAATCAATTAAGAAGAATGGTCGCCCATAAAAACTGGAACAAAACAAAAGCATTGCGTGTTGCATGTTCTACGCATCTCGGACTATTCTGCAATATTGAATTTATTATGCGGCCTAACGCAGTTTACTATAGATATTGAACGTGCTCTCCATTGTTATTGTATATCCAAAAACAACTGCGCTGGGCTGGTTACGTCGTCAGAATGCCTGAGACAAGACTACCAAGGAAGATTATGTACTCTCAGCTTACCCAAGGGAAACGCTCCCACAGTGGCCAGAGGAAGCGCTTTAGGGACTCCCTTAAAAGAAACCTACAAAAGACTGGCATCGACTGGGATTGCTGGGAAAATACTGCAGAGGACAGACCTAGGTGGAGAACAGCAGTACATAAAGGTACACAAAACTCTGAAGCACAGCGCAGAGACGACGCTGCTAAGAGGAGGAAGAGGAGAAAGGAAAGACCACTGGGAGACGGTGACGGCTCCATTACAAGCGCCTTTCCCTGCCCCAGAAGCCCCAGAATATGTGGGTCCAGGATCGGGCTCTTCAGTCACATGCGAACCCACAACCGTGAAGGACAGTCTTCCTTGGACACGAGGGACAGTCGATGATGATGATTGACGCTAAAAATAATTATAATAATTGTGTTTTTCTCTCTTTTTTTAATCTCCGCGATATGTCACCAGCAATGACAATCAGCCTACCTGCTGTTCGCTCGTTCTAGTGACCGAAAAGGCGCCCTGATCACCGATACGACAGATCACTTATACTATTTTATCTCTCAGACAATTAATTACAGAGGTTCAGCTCTCGTGGCTATTCCTCTCACGTCCTATGGGACCATTGATGGAAGGTGACTTGGTGGGTTGTTGGTTTATGCGGGGGCATGATTGCTTAGATTTGGGGGATTTGATTCAAAATTTCTAACGCAAGCCGGGCTTCTGGGCTTCTACGGGAATACCGCCAGCGCCACTGACTCGTTGTATGAATGTGGAAGAAGCTTAAGAGGTGTATCAGGATAAAATAGCGTAGCGGTCCTACTCCTGCGGGGAAACAGCGTGATGATTTGTTGTTTTTCTTCTTCTCTTCTTCACTTTTGGTAGACTCAGGAGTCTGTTATTTCTCCTCTTGAGACGCTGAACTTCAGCTTTCTCTCCACCATTTCGGGGGTCTTCCTGGTCGGCGTTGTCCGTTTGGCGTTCCATGGAGAGCTATGTGTGGTATCCTATTTTAGCTCATTCTTTTTGCATGTTGATGCCAGTATCGCCGTCTTTGACGTCCCCATCGCAGATTTCTCGAATTGCTGTATTCCTTACTCGATCACGTAGGGTTTTGCCAGCTATAGCGCGGAGTGTTTTCATCTCGGTTGTCCTGAGCATGCTCTTTGTCTTGACAGTGTCTGCCCTCGATTCAATGCCATATGTGAGGATTGGTCGCACACGGGTCTTATAAATGCGTACCTTGCTGTCAGTCCTCATGTCCTTGTTTCTCCATATGACATCTTTCAGGCAGCCTGCAACCGCTGCAGCCTTATCTATTATGTTGTTGTTATATAAGTCTCGATGTTGGCACACCGGGTAACTGGTCAAGTGGGCTTCTCGGATAATCGGGTCCCGGGCGGTCATTAGTGGGTCATTGGGGTCGCATTCTCTCCCGATGTAGCGAACATTTGTTCCCCTAATTGAACCCGTAATTGGCTCGCTGTAGTGGCTCGGGGAACTAATTACAAACGGCCACCACAACGCCCTTAGATTTTAACCACTTCTCTCAACGCTTTAACTAATTGCTTTGTGCGTACTTAGGGAAATAGGTTTTTTTATTTTTTCCATAGATGGTTAGTAAAACTATTCAAAAATGTGCTCTCAAAGTTTCAAATAAAAATTTGAATTCGTTCTTAAGTTATGAGCGGTTAAGTGAGCGTCTCTCGTTAAGTCCGGGAGCTCTGGCGGTTTTTTGAAACACATTTTTCTCGAAACGCCTTTTTTTGAATTTGCGTACAATCTAGCCTAAAAAGTTCTTAACCAATCATTTTGAAAATCATTTCGGATTAATATCATTGCTCAAAGTTTTCTTTCTTCTTCTTCTTATTCTTAGTGTAGGCCTAGTGGCCTGTTTCTTAAGAGGAATTGGCCTCCTGCGAATCCCAGCTATCGATCCATCTCTTTTTGGGGCTGGCCGTGGAACACAATGAAGGGGAGTCTGGATGGATCCATTCTCCTCACGTGTGCATACCAGTATCTTCTCCTTTGCTTTCCCCACCTAACGACATCAACAGAGGATAAGTAATACACTCCGCAGTGATTTCATTCCAAAAAAAGATTGAAAAAAAATTACATAATAAAATAATAATAAAAAAAGAGAGAAACATAAGATGCATGACAAATTAATAATATAAATATACATTTTATTTTATTAATTTGTCATAGGTATGAATCAGATTGAAAGAGAGTTATAAATCAGGAGTGCTGGCGGAATTCTGTGATAAATGAGATAAAGCTAGAGAAATAATAGGTAAACAAGTTCAATACAATTTTGATTTTACTTTTCTCGACACGTTTCGAAGGTGCTACGTCTTCATCATCGGGAGAACGTATTTTCGTTCTCCATATGTCGAGAAAAATTGTCTGAAAAAACAGTGTTTTAAAACTAACTATCTAACCATAACGCCCCCCCCCCCCCCAGAAGAGGTAGGCAGAAAGAATGGACTGCCACACTTTTCTTTCCTGACATATTTCTCTCGATTCCTCAACATTCATACATCGTGTCATGCACGCGCGTCGATTTATCTGACTCCTCACGTGTCCGACATTTAATGTTTGATTTATTTGATCGTGCCACGTTTTCCTATGCCTTCCTCAATTTCCAGTTCCATTTATGTTGTTTGCATATACTTTCTTTACCATTCGGTCTTCATTCATTCTTTCCATGTGTCTAAACCATCTTCAATTTTCACTCTATTCACTTCTATTATTTGCATTTTACACTCTCTCATTTACAGATTTATCACGTATTCGTCTAAGAGATCTTATTTATAATGTGCGTATCCTCTTTTATCCTTCTTCTGTCGCTCCATACTTCACTTATACACGTAAAGGTTGGTACAAGAACACCATTGTACGCTGACAACTTAGCTTTTTAAATGGACTTTTGTTTGGTATGAGAACTTTAAGCGCACTATTTACTTCGTTGCCTGCCCCAACCCTTATTTAAAAATTATTATCAATCTGTTATAAACGTTCTTAATATGAAAATTCATATATACGTTCCAATATTTTACACTTTTAGACTTTCTTGCTTTCTATACATTATTTCAAAGAACGTTTTTTTCTCTCTCTCTAAGAGTTCACATGTGAAAAGTATTTAGCAGAAAACTCGTTCAATTAACAGAATTTTTTTATTTTATAAAAGCATATTTCGCTAATGATTAGATTGTCCAATCATCTCAAGAACTCGTAAAACAAAAATGCCGTATATACAAAAACATGGGCGCTTCGTGTAAGTTTACAGAAGAAAACGGATTGTTTTATTAGAAGTTTTATTATAATTTACGGGAATGATATGTTTCAACTCTCCGAGGCAATATCAAACGTTTAATATGATAATGCCTTAGACAGGCGAAACATAATTCCTATAATTTATAATAAAACTTCTAGAAAACGTATTGATTTTTTTTGACAGAGTTTTCTTTCTCGGTCACTTTTGATAAGTTGACGTTGAAATTCGTTTTTGATCCTGTCCCTCCACATCAAATCGAAACAAATCAAATCAAATCAAATCAAATCAAATCAAATCAAATCAAATCAAATCAAATCAAATCAAATCAAATCAAATCAAATCAAATCAAATCAAATCAAATCAAATCAAATCAAATCAAAATTATTATAATAACATTATTTTCTCAACACACATTACAAAACAAAATCAAGGTTTAAAGACATCTATTAAGAATAGGTAAAATATTATGTACCTATAATACCAGGAATGCATAAGAGATGATTCGACTTTAGGAAGGCAAGATACTCACTAAAGTCAAGAGTATTTGTCTTCTGAACGTACTTTCACTAATAAGATGTGAGGAAATGTCGTTTTTTAATTTAATTTAAACGACAAATAAATAAATAAAAATATACCAACACTCACCGCCTTTGATTACGCGCCATACTAAAATCATGTCCTTAATAAATCAAAGGCGTACCGTGACGCCCAGCCAATTTAAAATTAATACTTTTATTAATTCATTTCATTTCTGAGATTTCTCTCCTGTAAACTGCCTTGCCTCGTGATTTCAGAGTGAGATCGACTGAAATACGGAGGCACGATATAAATGAGGTGAAATATAATTTGTAAGTGTTTCGAGGCTTTTTGGGTTTTTGATGATTTTAGTACTCTGTGCCGCGTGCCGCTTTGCTGAAGGGATTCCCGTGAGTTTTATGATTGCTTACGCCCATTTCAAAAAGAGATTGCTTTATCAATTCGCAAATAAATCGTAAATTATGTTGAAATATGAAACAAATTAGTTATCTGGGTGCTACTTAATTAAAGAAAAGATGGGAAGTAGTAACAATTTTAAAATATTTTAATAATATAGATATCATCATCATCGGCTGTCCCTCGTGTCCGAGGAAGACTGTCCTTCACGGTTGTGGGTCTGCATGTGACTGAAGAGCCCGATCCTGGACCCACATATTCTGGGGCATCTGGGGCAGGGGAAGGCGCTTGTAATGGAGCCGTCACCGTCTCCCAGTGGTCTCTCCTTTCTCCTCCTCCTCTTCTCTGCGACATCGTCTCTGCTCTATGCATCAAAGTCTTGTGTGCCTTTATGTACTGTTGTTCTCCACCTAGGTATGTCCTCTGCAGTCTTTTCCCAGCAATCACAGTCGATGCTAGTCTTTTGTAGGTTTCCATTAAGGGAGGTTTCCCTTGGGTAAGCTGAGAGTCTCGGGATGAATTTGGACAAGACGAAAGTCATGTATAATGAACATATTATCCCGAGATCAGTAACCGTCGATGGGTCGGCTCTCCAAGTGGTACAAGAATACACATATCTTGGCCAAATCATACAATTAGGACGAAACAATTTCGAGAAAGAAGCCGACCGAAGAATTCAGTTGGGTTGAGCGGCCTTTGGGAAATTACGTCATGTTCTCACTTCCAGAATACCACAATGCCTCAAGACTAGAGTCTTCAACCAGTGCGTTTTGTCAGTCATGACGTACGGAGCCGAGACGTGTACATTGACAAAAGGTCTAGTCTACAGATTCAAGGTTGCCCAGCGCGCCATGGAAAGAGCCATGCTTGGAATAATCTTGCGGGACAGATTTAGAAACGAATTTATTCGACAACAAACCAAAGTGACTGATGTGGCTCTACGTATAGGCGGGCTGAAGTGGCGGTGGGCTGGCCATATCTGTCGGAGAACCGACAGCTGATGGAGAAGATGGGTTCTGGAGTGGAGACCACGTACAGGATTCCGTAGAGTTGGACGTCCCCCTGTCCGCTGGACCGACGATCTGAAGAGTGAAACGGCGTGATGGTTTGTTGAGGTTTTACATATATTTTAATGATGCTATGTTGGGAAAAATATTAGGGGATTCATTTAACGAAGGTGTGGTTGAAAATGTTTTTTCTCACATTCTACCCAAGGGCTGTTCCCGCAAGCGATCTCAGTCATTTCGGAAGATATTTGGAATAATTACTTCTTGGATCGAACACGTGTTCCTATTTAGTTACGCAGGCGCTATTCCTCTGCGCCAGATAATTAGTGAACAGCAATGTGTGATATTGGGAGGAAATACGATATTTACAAAAATATTTCGAGAACACGAAAAAAATGTTTTTTGGAATTGTTACTAATGACCTAAATCTAAAGTGATGGTTTTCGAGAAAGAAGAATGTATGACGATTTGTAAATATAAGTGCGATGGGCGAGAAATTGGAGCAAGTTACCGAATTTACGTATCTGGGAAGCATGTATACAAGAGACGGAAAAATGGAGAAAGACATCGAAAGAAGGGTTGGTGCTGGAAATAAAATTAATGACGCACTCAAAGTCATTACTGCAAATAGAAATATATCCACAGAAGCAAATATGGCAGTACACAATCGAGTTTTAGTGCCAAACCTCACGTATGAAAGTGAAGATTGGAGCTGGCAAAAGAAGGATGAAAGCATGATAAACGCCGTAGAAACGAGATCACTAAGAAGAATATGCGGGAAAACGTTGTATGATAGAATACCGAACGACGAAATAAGAGAGAAGTGTAAGGCTGATGACTGCATCATGGATAAAATTAAAAAAGGATCCCTGAGATGGTTTCGACATATGTAACGAATGGTCGAGAGTAGAATGGTTAAAAAGTTGTACACAAGCAGCGTGAGTGGAAAAAGAAGCCGAGGACGACCGAGGATAACATGGCATGACCAAATTAATCAATTATTAAAAGGCGGCCACATTCGAAGTCGGAATAATCGACGTGCGTGCATGGTACGATGTATGAATTTAGAGGAAGCCCGAGAGGTATGCCAGGACAGAGCATTGTGGCGATCCATCCTCTCTGCCTACCCCTCCGGGGAATTGGCCGAAATGCACAATCATGCGAACGCTTAATTTTTTTTTCTGTAACAAACCCATGGTACTGATGGCCTCAATGATTCTTTTGCAGCCCTATCATTGACGACCTTCGTGGCCAAGAGGTAAGTGTATTGACTGCCACCCCGAAGGTTCGGGTTTGATTTCTGGCGATGGCAGTGTTTTGTTACCCTGTCTTTGGTTCGGTGCAGAATTAACGTGACAAAAAATGTCAATCACACTGCCATCGCCGGGAATAGAACCCGGGACCTTCAACCTTACGAACCTTACGCTCCATCGCAGGCAAAACCCTCAGAGATCGGATCAGAAATCAAACGATAAGGTCTGTCTGTGGTGTTGATGATATTGTGAGATGGGGAAGAAGCAGAAGGCGCTTTTGGAGAGACCACGTGGACCGCATGGAGAATACAAGAATCGCAAAAATTGTTAAAGTTGAAAACCCAAGAAGCAAGAGACTACTAGAAACGCCGTCAAAAAGATGGAGAAATGGCAGGAAAGTATCATGGACGACCGTCACATACAGGTCATACGACCTTAACCAAAAGAAATATAATAAGGAGCACAGAATTATACAGATAATAATGGAAGTTTTCATTAAGAATACAGCATCATTAATCACACCCAGTTACTTAAAATATTACGTTCAGAAAAAAGGAAATTCCTCGAAGAATTCTCCGTTTCCTTAGCTATTAATAAAACGATTTGTTTTACAGGCATACCCATCCAATTATGAAGAATTCGGCAAACAAGATGGCCGCCTTTCCAATTAGGAAGACCCAAAAATTCTTTTAAGTAAGATGCTTAATTGTTGAATTACGCAGAGACACGTTTTTGGATTTTTAAGTTAATCAAATAATATTTTGTTTTCTTGAATGTTACAAATACTGGATTTTACCCATTGCGGGTTAATCATTTTAAGGATTGATTGTATCTCAATAGAGACGAAGATGTAAATTGTTTTTTTAATAAAACTAACTAACCATCACGGCGTCTCCCCGGAGGGGAGGGGTAGGCAGAAAGAATGGAACGCCACACTGTTCTGTCCTGACATACTTCTCTCGCCTCCTCTACATTCATACATCTTGTAATGCACGCTCGTCGATTTCTCTGACTCCTCGCGTGACCGACATTCAATATTTGATTGATTTCCTCGGCCTTCCTCTATTCCTAGCTCCGTTCACGCCGTTTACATATACCTTCTTTACCATTCTGTCTTCACTCATTCTTTCCATGTGTCCAAACCATCTTAATGATCCTTTCCTTATTTTGTTCATAACACTTTCATTCGCACTACATTCACTTCTTATACTTGCATTTGTCACTCTATCATATACAGATTTGCCACACATTCGCCTTAGAGATCTCATTTCTACTGCATTTATTCTACTTTCATCCTTCTTTTGCCAGTTCCATGCTTCACTTCCATACATAAGGGTCGGCACAAGAACACCATTGTGCACTTTGTGTTTTTTTTAGGAAACAGAATATGGTGGTCGAGGCGTTTACAGAACTCATGACCTGTCATTGGTTGGGTTAAGCGATAGCTTTATGTAATACAACATTCCCCATTCCACCCTTCTTACGACCACCACGTTTGACAATTTTTTGAAATTTATATATGCTACTATGTTGAGAAACACTTCACAAATTTTTGTTCAATCTACACTAGCGCCATCTATTAAGATTAGATGTAAGCAACCCAACCAATGACAGGTCATAAGTCAAGATCGCTTCGGCTCAACTAATCTTTCTATTGCCGAGGAGTTCGCCGAGCGAAGTGCGGATTTCCTTGTATTAAGGCTGTCCGTTATACAGAGTTCAGATATATAACTTGGTGCCATTCCATGTAGCGCTTTGAAGACTGTTCAGCAGAGTTTATACTGGATTCTTTCTGGACTTTAAAGACAGTGAAGTTCTTTGAGATGTTGTGTTATATGGGACTTTTTGGAATGCCTTAAATGAGACTTGCTGCTGCATTGAACACAGATAATATAACTATTTCTTTTTATTCACTGAGAAGGTCACGACAGCTGTTTCGACAGCCGATGTTGGCATCATCAGGTGTTACAATAAACTAAAGTTTATTGTAACACCTGATGATGCCAACATCGATTGGCGAAACAGCTGTCGCGACACTCTCAGTGAATAAAAATAATTTGTGATATTATAACAGTGTTTTTAATTTTAACAGTAAAAATAATTATTATATAAAGTCATAATTTAATTGTATCTCAAAAGAGACGAAGATGCAAATTGGAAACTGAATATGGTTGATCAAGGTGTTTACAGGACTTATGACCTGTCATTGGTTGGGTTTAGCGCACGATTTATGTAATTACAATATTCCCCATTCCACCTTTGTTTATGACCATGTATGACAAATTTTTGGAAGTTGTATATATGTTAAAGTCCTATGTCAGATTTCACATGTCAGTTTCAATGTGCCATCTATGAAGATTTTGATCACATATGTTAATCTTTTTAAGATTACTCTATATATAATCTACATACTAATGCCATCTATCGTCTCTATTGAGATACAATTAAATCATGAATTAATAACCCACGGTGGGTGAAATCCAGTATTCGTATACAAGTATAAGTATACATTCACAAAAAAAAATTATATTAAGGTTGGCCCTAGAACTCCATTTTGTACAGCCATCTTTGCTTCAGTGGATATATTTCACCACCACCCTTCTTTCCATATCTTTCTCCATTCTATCTCTTGTAAACATGCCAGATAATTAAATACGGAAACTTGCTCCAATTTCTCAAAGAAATTAATCATATCAAATAAATTCATCATTCAATCAGCTTATCAGGAAATTAAAATCTTGTTTGAAATGGAAGACATGCAAGTAATTGGCACGAAAAAGAAGATAGTATAATTGATGCGTTCGAATTTTAAAAGTTTTTAATTAATTTAATTGTTCATGGTTATATATTCAGTTACGATAACATTAAGAATTCTCAGATTACATCTACATATACGAGTATGAACTATTTTGAATAGTGATAACGAAGGTTTTATAAAAAATGTATAATCTAACCAACTTACTAACAAATAATTAATGTTTTAATTGAAATTTCTTGGTAGAAGCTCATTTTAAATAATGAAAACAAAAAAAAATTATACAAAATTTCTTTATTATTAACTTAGTAACTAACTAACCATCACGCCGTCTAGACGGCGTGATGGTTAGTTAGTTAGACGCGTCTCCCCGAAAGGGTAGGCAGAAAGAATGGACTGTCACACATTTACTGGTGCGGCACTCCATCCTTCTCTTTTCGCCCCGCGGGAGACGCAGTGTGATGGGTTGCGAACCTCATCGCCACCAATAGGCATCTCCCGCACACACTTTGATCGTCCAACACCCATAAAATAAATCTAAAACAAATAATATAAAATACAATGATATAAAATAAAATAACAAAATAAAAATAATTTAACACAAAATGTTATTTTTAGATGGTGCACATATTGTCTATTTAATTTATGTTCCACGAATCCACCGTTTTTTAATTTAGCACATAATGTTTTTTTCGATGTTGCACATGTTGACATGGACGATCCGGACTTTTGTGTTTATTTAATTTATGTTACACGTATCCACCGTTTTTTTTATTAAGTAATTTTTATGTATGAAACCTGCCGAAACCGGTACTAATATAAACACAAGTGGAAGCACACTAAATACATAATATTAGGTCCTTACATATGAAATTGGCGTTTTGGCATACTGGCAACTTTGATCTCAAATGTCTTCTCTTTGGTTAGGAATTCCAAATTCAAATTTATACAGCTATTTACTCAAGTATTTATGTTTCGAAAATTATAATTAATTTGTTTTTCCTCAATTGTTTTTTTTCTTTGCGTCACTCAGTTTACAAAATGGAAAACTTGAAATATCGCGTTATTTACGAGTACGAGTTCCACCGTGGCATCAGTGCTGCAGAAACGGCTCGAAGGATTAATGATGTGTATGGCGACGGTGCCGCAAAAGAAAACACAGTGCGTTTTTGGTTCCAATGTTTTCGTTCTGGAAATTTCGACCTGCAGAACAAGCCCCGTGGACGGCCGGAGACCAAAGTTGATAATGAAGAATGAAACCACGTCCGAGTTAGCTGCAGGCTGCGGTATTAGTGATAAAACTGTTTTAATCCACTTGAAGCAAATTAGGAAGGTGAAAAAGCTTGAAAGGTGGGTACCTCACGAATTGAGTGAAGCAAATCAACAAACGCGCGTTGACTGCTGCGTTGCATTACTCAACCGGCACAATAATGAAGGGATTTTTGAATCGAATCATTACCTGTGATGAAAAGTGGATCCTGTATGATAATCGGAAGCGCTCATCGCAATGGCTGAACCCTGCCGAACCAGCCAAACCATGCCCCAAGCGAAAAATGACTCCAAAAAAGTTACTTGTGAGCGTTTGGTGGACTAGTGCTGGTGTCGTTCACTACAGCTTTCTTAAATCTGGCCAGACGATTACGGCAGATGTCTATTGTCAGCAACTGCAAACCATGATGGAAAAGCTAGCTGCTAAACAACCGAGGCTGGTTAATCGCTCTAGGCCACTGCTGCTTCATGATAACGCTAGACCACACACTGCACAACAGACGGCTACCAAATTAGAAGAGCTTCAATTGGAATGTCTAAGACATCCACCGTACTCTCCGGACCTTGCCCCAACAGATTACTATTTTTTCCAAATTTGGATAACTTCTTGCAAGGGAAAAAATTCAACTCCGATGGGGCAGTCCAAACCGACTTCAAAGATTTTATTGATTCCCGTCCGAATGGTTTTTTTAGTAAAGGGATCGATGAACTACCTATGAGATGGCAAAAGTGCATAGATAACTTTGATTAAATAAATATATTACATTAAAAAAAAATCAACTTTATGTTCCTCCCATACAAAACGCCAATTTCATATGTAAGGACCTAATAATAAAGTAATTTTGTGTAATTTTATTTTTATTTTCATTATTTAACTAACTAACCATCACGCATTTTCTCCGGAGGAGTAAGCAGAGAGGATGGACCGCCATTATACTCTGTGATACCACTCGAGCTTCCTCTACATTAATAGATCGTAACATGCAAGCTCGTTGATTTTTCCGAATTCGAATGTGGCCGCCTTTTAGTTATTTCATTTATTTATTTATTGATCATTTACCAAGTACATGGTTTTAATACCTCCCAACTGGGGTAACCCGTTCTAGAGAGCCATTTCTAGCACTCTATATAATTTCAATATATAATTTCTAAATTTAGGGAACAATTAATGAACAGGAGAGCAGCACATATCCTAAAGTGTATAACCTAAAATTCATTGTCTTATATAATATATTATAACGCTATTTAAACACTATTTAAACTATTTATTTATTTAAAAAATTACACTACATTTAAGCCGCCCTTTTTTAAATGTCTCCGTAGTAACATGTTTTTTGTAATAGTGCATTATTATTAATTTATATAAATTTATAAGCAAACAAACAAACAATCACGCCGTTTCCCCTTAGGGGCAGAGAGAATGGACCGCCACAATACTCTATCCTGGCACATCTCTCTATCTTCCTGCACATTCATACAGCGATTCATATACGCACGTCGAATTTTCCGACTTCTAACATGACCAACCTTTAAAATTTGATTAATTTGGTCATGCCATGTTTTCCTCGGTGTGCCTCGACTCCGTTCTTCATTTACATCATTTACGTATACTTTCTTAACTTAATTTTATCATTTGATAATGCCTTAGACGGACGAAACTTGTCATTCACATAAAATATAATATAATAAAACTTAGACTAAACAAAGAAAGTATAATATAAAAAATGCATTTTATTTAATTTTTCTATTGGTCTTTTTTGTTTAGTTTTTATGATATATTTACACCTGAAGATCATATTATATATTTATCCTCCGAAATACGACGTGTTTTTAAAAATATTTTGCGGATTTTGGCATATAGAATGGAATAATACTCCTAGCGGCTTCTAACAATATGTTGGTCAACAGCCTTCACATTGTGTTAATAAGGTAGTTTGCTAAATGCCGAAAATCATTCTCCATAGATGGCGTTAGTGGGTCGGTTTTATAGGTTAATTCTTGAAAAAATTCACTAGTGCAACCAAATCTACATAGATGGCTGACTGAAACTGCCACGTGAAGATAAATATGGATTTTGAAGCATATATACATCTTCCAAAAATTTGTCATGCATGATCACAAATAACAAAGGTGGAATGGGGAATGTTGTAATTACAAAAAGCGTGCGCTTAACCCAACCAATGACAGGTCATAAGTCCTGTAAACACCTTGATCATCCATGTTCAGTTTCCAGTTTACGTCTTCGTCTCTATTGAGATACAATTAAAAGATTATAAATAAGTTTATTTTCAATTTCCAAAGTGTAATACTATGGAATTCATAGTGTTAGCCTTATCTTTCACTAAATTAATAAAGCTTGTATAAAACAGTAGTTTTAATTCGTATTAATTATTTTATATGGAGTTTTACATTACTGTTCAAGAAACAATTAAAAAAAATTCAGAGTTGTAATTAAGACATTTAAAATGTAGGTCTTTCTTAAGCGATGTTTTAATATATTTTAAGTAGGATGGTAGTAAAAGCGAGGAATTTCTTGGTAGATTGACTTGATAGTGCCATGGTCGCTATTCATTAACAAAGTAAACAGATGTCGGCTATTATTTATCGTGTTTATGTCACCCTTGGTCCCTTCGGAATGCGGCAGTCTTCAAATAAGGGTGACATCGCTGCAGGGTGCGAGATAAGAGAGATCTAAGTCAATAGTTTTATATATAACTAACTAACTAATAACCGCAGGGGTAGGCAGAAAGAATGCAACGCCACACTGTTCTGTCCTGACATACTTCTCTGGATTCCTCTGCATTCATACGTCTTGTCATGCACGCACGTCGATCTCTCCGACTCCTCACGTGACCGACATTCAATATTTGATTGATTTGATCGTGCCACGTTTTCCTCGGCCTTCCTCTATTTCTAGCTCCGTTCACGCCGTTTACATATACCTTCTTTACCATTCTGTCTTCATTCATTATTTCCATGTGTCCAAACCATCTTAATGACCCTTTCCTTATTTTGTTCATAAGACTTTCATTCGCACCACATTCACTTCTTATGCTTGCATTTGTCACTCATTATATACTTGCATCATATACTGATTTGCCACACATTCGTCTTAGAAATTTCTTCTGCATTTATTCTACTTTCATCCTTCTTATGCCAGATCCATGCTTCACTTCCATACATAAGGGTCGACATAAGAACACCATTATGCACTGCCATCTTAGCTTTTTTGGATAGGCTTTTGTTTGCGATGACAACTTTAAGTGCACCATTTACTCTGTTGCCTGCCCCAACCCTTCTTTCAATTTCCTTCTCCACCCTCCTATCCTTTGTAAACATACTTCCTAAATAAACAAATTCATCCACTTGTTCCAGATTTTTACCGTTTACACTGATGTTATAGACTGTCATGCTTCCTTCTTTTTCGAAAATCATTACCTTGGACTTATTCACATTCATCATCAAATCGTATCGCTTGCATACCTCATACATACATTATTGAGATATAACAAAAATAAAAATAAAAATAGCTGCGCATTGAGGACATAATAGAAGGAAGGCTAGGTGTAGGCAGGAGGTAAATATCCTGGTTCCGCAATATCAAATAGTATACAATTTCACGCAATATAAAATTTTTAAAGTAAGTGTTCTATGTACAATAAAGAAAAAGTGAAATAAAACGACTTTTCCCGTTTGTATCCTAAGCCGATATTTTCTATTTCAATAAGGGTTGTCTTCGAACATGTGCCGGTAGGAGTGGAATAGTTCGTAATTAACGCGGATATGGTGACAAAAAAACCTTTAATACGTAATATTCCTCCAAATGGGGCCTTGGGGCTCCTTCCCGTCTACCACTGTATGAGGTAGCTACGGTCTAAAAATTCTCGAAGATCCATGCTTTTATTTGCAAGTGTTGGTTTCTCTAATACAGCGGTTCTCAAACTTTTTTGGCTAGGGAACCCTTTTAATAATAATAATAATATGATAAATTTTAAAGCTCTGTTTTTGTGATGTAATCACCTCAAGCGCTTTTGAAACACTAAATATTTTATGGAGCTCTAAAATAAGGAAATTCTAAATAATGAAAACAAAAAAAAAATGGATACATTTTTTTATTATTATCATATATTTAGTAAAATTCACAATGGAAAAACAAAGACATGGCCATTAAAAGTAAGATGAGAATCTATAAAGCATGCGTAAGGCCAATAATAACATATGGCGTCGAAGCAAAGGGAGACACAGTAAGGACCAAACAAGTTTTGAGGTCTTCCGAAATGAAGACACTGAGGACGATAGCAGGCAAGACACTAAGAGATCGCGTGAGGAACACCCGAATAAGAGAGATATGTGAGGTTGAGGATATTATAAGATGGAGCAGACAGCGAAAAAAATACTGGTACGGTCATGTTCAAATAATGGACACCACCAGACTCCTCTATAATTGCATAATCAACCTCATGGGACTCGTCCTCGTGGA
This sequence comes from Lepidostoma basale, assembly GCA_022606425.2. Taxonomy (NCBI): domain Eukaryota; kingdom Metazoa; phylum Arthropoda; class Insecta; order Trichoptera; family Lepidostomatidae; genus Lepidostoma; species Lepidostoma basale. The sequence continues at coordinate 371,496 of JAHDVF020001465.1, forward strand.
GGTTCTTCTAAAAGATGGAAGGACAGCTGGGAATCTACCTCACAGGAGGAGCAACACTCTGGAAAACAGACCACATAGGTCTACAATTAGTAAGAAGAAGAAGAAGAATATATATTTAATGTGCTTCCACTTGAGTTTATCGTCGACCGGTTTCGGCAGCTCGCTGCCATTTTATGGTCACATCTGCTGTCACCAGAAGATGGCAGCGAGCTGCCGAAACCGGTTGACGATAAACACAAGTGGAAGCACACTGAATATACTCGAATGTTAATAAAAAAAAACTGTTTAATTTTTTATTATTTTCATTATTTAAAATTAACTTCTACCAAGAAATTTCAACTAAAAATATTAATCATTTTAAGCAAATCCTGGCTTTATGTTCATTGTTTAATTATATGTGGCCATATGGCGAGGACAGTGGATGATCGGTGGACCAGAAATGAATGGATCAGAGATTGGATCAAAGTTGCCGACGTAGCGCACAAAATAGCCTCGTTGAAGTGGAATTGGGCCGGATATAGCGAGGATGAGGGATTATCGGTGGACAAGACGCACCCTGGAGTGGCGACCAAGAACCGGCCACAAATATCCTGGCAGACCATAATCATGATGGTCTGATGACATTAAGAGAGTGGCAGGAGTTCAATGGCACATAGTTGTGATAGTAGGGAAGGGAGGCCTATGTCCAACACTGGACTAAAGGCCGACTATGGATGAAGATGATGATATAATTATAATCATTTGTATACACCAGAGTTTTTTTTTATCTCCAATTAGTGTTTACAACTTTTTAGATATTGATTCTCATGACATGTGATATTAAGCTAATCCATAATCATTATCTTTTCACGTGAATTCTACACCAGACCAAGGAAACTATGACAATCATACTGCCATCGCCAGTTTTTTTTAGGTCGTATGACCTGTTTGTGACGGTGGGCTATCCTGGGATGTTGATGTCTGGCCATTTCTCCTTCTTGAGTGTCTTCATTTCTGACAATCTAAGCACGTTTTTTTAGTTGTGTTGTCCGCCCTGCGTTCGATATCATATGTCGTGGTCGGTGGGTCCATTACAAAAAGGTCAATTAAGCCATTGAGAATGGTGTACAAAAGCCATTTGAAGTCATCTTTTTTTCCTGTTTACTTGAAACCTCAAAATAATTAGTATACCAAATTCAGTCACCTTAAAATTAACATTATCCACTGTTATAAAAACTGGTAATTTGGTTTCTTGACCTTGCTTGCTTGAATTATGTATAATCGGAATATTGAATAAACACAATCATAATATGATTAGCAAACATCAGGAGTTCTTTGTACCCAAATAACGGTCATAATTTACAAGCATACAGTCAGCTATGCTATTCAATAAAATTTTGCAATTGTATTATATAATAATATTTGTAGTAGATATCTGGAGTGCCTCAGGGTTATGCACTTGGTCCACTATTTTTTTATATTCTTCAATGACCTTAAATAAGCTACTGTCAACAGATTTGTTTAATTTGTTAAGAAACTATGTAATTAAAAGTAAAACCTAACATTCTTTCTTCTTAATACAAAAATAAAAATAGACCGTCCCACAAGATATTCCTCTCACCATAATTTTAAAGTTCCTCACTGTTGCTCAGCTCTAGCCCAAAAGCAATTTCCATTCGGCGCGCCCTATATTTTCAATTGTCTTCCTGAGAATCTTAAATCAATTAACGACACTAAGAAATTTAAACGTGCTCTAACCAAATATATAAAGGGGTCAACCTTAGACGTTGAAAAAATATTTTTCTTTTGGATTTAGTAATTTTAATTATATTATCATATTGCGATTACCAATGTTAGCATAAGATTACTAACAACCGCCATTTTACTAACAAACCGCCATTTTACTAACAATTCTACTAACATCCTATTTTATGTAGTTGCCACGATACAGGCCATGCCTAGTGTGACAACTACAGTCCATAAACTTTTTTTGGCAAATTATTGTTATAACATGTAAACATGTTAAAAAGCATAACATTCTCATTCATGTTTAACCCTGATAGAAACATTTTGAACTTTACAGAGGCATTTGAGATACTCGTATTTGTGTGCGATAAATATGCTTTCATATCATTGAGAAACTTGCTGAGTTAATTATAAAGTGACGTTATATGAAAAAAAGGAAATTTTGGTACACGTATATCCGGGTGGTGGTCTAGGGGAATGTACACTCGGATCCTTATCCAGGATACGTGGGTTCAAACCTAGATGTGGCTCGGTTCTATCTGTTTAATAAAGATGTGTTTCATATATACAACTAAATACTATTGATTTATTGACTTTTTGTTCTTCTTCTTCTTCTTCCTCAGCTGGATATAGGCCTCCTCCATTTTCTTCCACTTCACTCTATCTTGGGCTTTTCTTTGTATTATACCCGCGACAAGGATAATGTCGTCGGCCCAGCTTTTTTGGGATCGGCCCACTCCTCTTCTTCTATCCCATGGTCTCCATTTGAGGACTCTGGGTGCCCATCGCTCTGTTCCCTATCTGGCGACATGACCTGCCCACTGCCATTTCTGCTTAGCGACAAGATCCATTATGTCTATGACTTTTGTTCTGCGTCTTATTTCTTCATTTCTTATTTTGTCTTTTAGTCATATGCCTAACATTTGTCTTTCCATGGAATTTTTGTTAGTAAAATTAGAATTTCAGAAGAAAAGTATGCATTTATTTTTAATTAAATTCATTCTAAATGACAAGAGTTTTGACTGCACACTAAAGGTCCCAGGTTCAATTCCTAGCGATGGCAATGTAATTGTCATACTGTCTTTGGTCTGGTGTAGAATTCACGTGAAAATAAAATGGCGATGGATTAGCTAATATCACATGCCATGAGAATCAACAGCTGTATGCACTTATTGGGTTCAAAAAACTTGCAGTAAACAAATGTGGAAAACAACGAAAAACTACCACATTAAAGGCCAACTTGGCATCCCAAGAACCAGCTAAAATGTTACACTTGGCTGCAACGATAAATATTAAAGGCATATTTTAGTATTAAACAAAAATATTAATAAAATTTATTAATATTTTTTTTGTCAATTACAATTTTGTGTCCATATTTTTGGTGGTCGATTGTACCAATAATCATGTAATATGGACATGACTTTTAATTAAGTTTTTATTAAGCTTCCGGACTTCTGTTTCCAACGACTAATAATAGAAAAAAACTGTTTAATTAACGTCATTAGGGCAACTCTAATGACCCCGTCAAATCAACAATAGAAATTAATATTTCATTGGATTCAGAATTAACATTCTTATAACGGCATTTACAGCCAACAGTAAATTGGTTATGTAATTAAAAAAGTGTTTAGTCTAAATGTGCGTTCATCATCAGGTCGTATACTTCAGGGTTTTCGTCAAGATTGGTCAGGATATTCCAGAATCTCTGATCGAACGCTTTCTGAATTCAACCTGTCAGCTAACACATAGGTTTTCCAACCTTTTCTGTAATATTATTCATTAATAAAGATTTTATGCTTAATGCTTCCCGATCTTAATGGATGGAGTAGGTGTAGATTGAACTAAAAATATGTGAAGTTATGCGCAGGATTCTAGCACACATACATCTTCCAAAAATTTGTCAAACGTGGTGGTCATAAAAAGGGCGGATTGGGGAATGTTGTTAAACATAAAGCAATCGCTTAACCCAACCAATGACAGGTCATAAGTCCTGTAAGCGCCTTGACCACCATATTCTGTTCCCAGAAAACAATTTACATCTTCGTCTCTATTGAGATATAAATTAATCTTTATAAAATAATAATTATTTTGTTGAATCGCTCTTAAAATCATTACCCACTTGTATAACTATCGTATTGATTCTCGTGACATGTGATACGTAGCTAATCTATCGCCATTTTATTGTCATGTGAATTCTACACAAGACCAAAGATAGTGTGAAAATCACAATGCCATCGCCGGGAATCGAAAGACCTTCGGTGTGGCAGTCATAGCACTTACGTGGCAGAGTTAGAGTAGACCCGGTAGGCGACAAATGTCCTGGCTGCGAAACGTGAGGGAGTGGACCGGCATCCGAAGTGTGGAGGAGCTGTTCCGAGCGGTGCAGGACAGAGACAGGTTTGACGGGGCACTTGAAGAAGAAGAAACAAATGGAGACTATTGGAAAACAAAAGAGGTGTCGGAAGACTGCGAAAGCGATAGCCCGTCATGTAGCCCTAATAGCTGGTAAAGAGTGTATGAGAAAAGCGACCTATAGGAAGAAGTGGAAACGTTTAAAAGAGACCTATATCTAGCCGTGAAGAGATCAGGGCTCTAGAAAAGAAGTTTTATTACTAGCTTGTAACTTGCATCAGTCGACTTGTGGAAGATTTAATGTTTCGCTTAAGTGCAACTAAAATGCAAACATGTTATTTTATGTATCAATTGTGTATTTTCTTTTGCTGTTGTATTGCTATGTGTGTACGGCGGGACATCGAGGGAGAGTAGCGTAGCTTAAATGTGGTCTGGGTCCCCCTTGGTTGCAAATATACATGTATTATTATTATTTATTTTTAACGTATGTCCCATATGGACGGGGGACGGGCCTAGGGAGTGCACGAGTGAAGCTGACGAAAGGCGCCGCTGCGCCTATAACAGCTTCGGGTAAGCAGAGGGAGCCCTCTATGGCTCGGCCATATATCAAACTAAAATGCACAATTGGAATTAAGATATTGGGTTAATGTGAGGTATTTATAGTTACAGCGAATTAAAATCATAAAGGTTTTTGCGATGCTGTGGTCCATTGGAACTCATATGAGTTGGAACAATGGGTGTTATTAGCAATCGAGATATTTTCACGACTGATCGAATTTTAATCTTTGAAACGACTTTACGAACGAAAAACAAAAATTAAGAAATTTGTGATATTGCAATCTTGTTAGGTACCTATTTTCCACATTGAATGAATGAAATACCTAAGTATTTTTTATTATTATTATTTAAATATAATATACAAACTCCAAATATTCAGCAGTAGATGCGAGACTTGAAAATCTACCGCGGACGTTATTGGAAAACTCTAGGTGTTTATTAATAGGTGCCTTCTTAGCTCTGTAGTTTCCACATTCCATATGGGATCCTTTTCCTTTGTACAGAGGCATGATAACTGCTCTTCTCCAGTCGAGTGGGGTATAACCTTCCTCTAAGCATTGGTTGAATAGTTTACATATCCACACAGAAACTACTTCGCCGCCGTTTTTGATAAATTCTATAGCGATGCAGATTGATAGATAGAAAAAACTGCTGATGACAGACCAAGGTAGAGAATAACAGTACATAAAGGCACGCAAGACTTTTAAGCACAACATAGAGGGAAGAAGGAGAAGAAAGGAGAGACTATCGCAAGATGGTAGCGACTCCATTGCCAACGTCTTACCCTATTCTAGATGCCCCAACGTGTATGGGTCACATGAAGGACAGCCTCCCTTAGACACGAGGGACAGCTGATGATGATCACGTCATCATCCTATTAATTACTATTATTTTTTGTAAAATTTATGGTTTAACATTGCGTAGTTCCATAACAACTATTTTTTATGAATTAAAACACTGTTGGTAGTGCACAATGGTGTTCTTGTACCGACCCTTATGTTTGGAAGCGAAGCGTGAAACTGGCAAAAGTAAGATGAAAGTAGAATAAATGCTGTAGAAATGAGATCTCTTAAACAAATGTGTGGATACTCTGTATGCTAGAGTGTCTAATGAAAATATAAGAAGTGAATGCGGTGCGAATGATGTTGTTATGAACAAAATAATGAAAGGCTCATTAAGATGGTTTTGACACATGGAAAGAATGAATGAAGAAATAATGGTAAAGAAAGTATAAATTAACGATGTAAATGGAACTAGAAATAGAGGAAGATCGAGGAAAACGTGGTACGATCAAATAAATCAAATATTAATAAAAATAAAAATAAAATCGCGTGCACGACACGATGTATGAATGTTGAGGAATCGAGAGAAATATGTCAGGAAAGAAGAATGTGGCAGTCCATTCTTTCTGCCTACCCCTTCAGGAAGACGGCGTGATGTTAAGTTAGTTAGTTTTAAAACACTGTTTTTTTTTTAATAAAGCAATTTTTCTCGTCATATAGAGAACGATAGCACGTTTTCCCGATGATGAAGACGTAAAACCTTCGAAACGTGTCGAGAAAAGTAAACTCATAAGCGTATTGAACTTGTTTACCTATTATTTCTCCAGCTTCCTCACATTTATCACAGAATTCCGCCAGCACTTCTGATTTATCTTTCAATCTGATTCATACATATGAGACCTTAAAGGCGGCAAGACGTAAGAGTTCTGAAGAAAACAGACAATTTACCTCCATTGAAGTTCATACAAAGTGAGCCTGGATAATGTCTTCACATATTGCTATTAAGACGGCTATCCGTAAATACAGAACTCACATAATAACGTATAATTTATAAACAATTCTATTAAATTGACGTTCACTATTGTTAACTAACAAACTAACCATCACGAAGGGGTAGGCAGAAATAATGGACTACCACACTTTTCTTTCCTCACATTTTTCTCTCGATTCCTTAACATTCATACATCGTGTCATGCACGCCCGTCGATTTCTCTGACTCCTCACGTGACCAACATTCAATATTTGATTTATTTGATCGTGCCACGTTTTCCTCGGCCTTCCTCTACTTCTAGCTCCGTTCACGCCATTTATATAGGTACCTTCTTCACCATTCTGTCTTCACTCATTCTTTCCATGTGTGCAAACCATCTTAATGAAACTTTCATTATTTTGTCCATAACATAACATTATGTCGCACCGCATTCACTTTTTATATTTTCATTCGACACTCTATCATACACAGAGTATCCACGCATTCATCTAAAATATCTCATTTCTACTGCATTTATTTTACTTTCATCCTTCTTTTACCAGTTCCATGATTCGCCTCCATACATAAGGGTCAGTAGAAGAGCACCATTGTGTACTGCCATTCCAGCTTTTTTGGATAGGCTTTTGTTTGCGATGATAACTTTAAGAGCACCATTCACTTTGTTGCCTGCCCCAACCCTTCTTTAAATATCCCTCTCCACTCGCCCATCTCTGGTAAACATACTATCTAAATACTTAATCTCAACGTTCATTTATTTTATAAATGAAAAACAATGCGTCACTGAATATTAAAAATTAAAGAGGTCTTAAGAAATCTTTCAAATACCACCACCTAGAAATAAAAATTGGAATGGAATCTACTATGATCTGTATGTATATAAAGAAATCAGATTGCAACGGTGTCACCAGTCTGTCGATGCCAGCGAGCCTGGCGAAACCGGTCGCTGTTGAAATAAAGATAAAAGTGGAAGTAGTTATAAAACATCGTTTTATTTATTTATCGTTTCTTGAACAATGATGTACAACTCCATATTGCATAATTAATACGAATGAAAAAGTCAGTTTTCTAGAAATAAATAAACGTTTTCTTTAGAAATAAATAAGCATTACAAAAACTTTAATCAATGAACAAACTAACATATATTTATCAACAACAAAAACAACAACAAACAACAACAACAAAACCATCACGCCGTTTCCCCGCAGGGGTAGGCAGAGAGAATGGACCGCCACACTACTCTATCCTGGCAAACCTCTCTAGCTTCCTCCACATTCATACAACGAGTCATACACGCACGTCGATTCCTCCGACTTCTAACATGACCAACCTTTAAAATTTGATTAATTTGGTCATGCCATGTTTTCCTCGGTCTGCCTCGACTTCGTACCCCATTTACATCATTAACGTATACTATATAACATATATTTATCCCCACTCCTTAATGTAGTTCTGATATTTAATTAGATTCAAATAACTCTCGATTCTGTATTTATTTTACATTTCAGATGCAGAAGAGAAGAATACATCAATTGAGTCTACGCACACAGGATTGCGATTTTATTTTATGTATAATACTTAGAATCATTAGTCACCTTCAAATATGTAAAATCATTTGTAAACAATTTGCAAAAATATATGTTTTTCTTAGAAACATTTTGTTTCGTCCTACCTCAAATAACTTATTTTTGATTTATATAATATCATTTAGTATCCCCTAACTATGTTATCATCGTCATAAAATTTCTTAACGATTTCTTAGAAACTCTTTCCTTACTTATCCAAATATTTTTTTGTTAAACATGTATAAAGTCACATCCATTTTCGTTAATTACCATATTCTGCTCCATTTACTAGTGTATATAAACTGCAATGAGTTGAAGTTTCGTCACATTTGATGCCTAAAAGGCGGGCCAGACTGTGATAAACATCGGTTTCCAACCAACGAGCCAGACTATCTATCTCATTCTACGCCGGGTAAAATAATGCGAGGAAGAGAGATAAACGTACCATGTTTGTTGAATAGTTTGAAAGGATAACCGTATGCAGAAACATCCGCGGTTTAACTAAAATCGACGTTTTTACTACGTCTAGAACATGGTTTAAGTTTGAGTAATAACATTCAGTATACAAATTTTGGTTTCAAACCAGCTTGTTTATCACAGTGTGGCCCGCCTTTTAGAAAGGCGAAACATGTCATTCCCATAAAATATAATAAAACTTCTAGAAAACTGATGTTTTCATTCGTATTAATTATCGTTTTATTTAATTATTACGTAAACACGTGTTTATTGATTTATTGATCCCAAGATTCACAGAAAGAAGAAGATGAATGGAAAGGAATCAGGAAAACGTTTTTAGAGGACACCGTACTAAATTTTATTGTATGTATGATGTACACGACCTCATCGAATGCATTATTTGCCGGAATTGTCTAGAACTTTGCTAATGAAGACGTAAACTCCGCATTACATAGACAGACGACCAATCTCCAGTACATTTGTAGGTTATATTTCACTAAATGGCGGTTGGATTCCTGACGTACGTCAAGCGGCGCGCAGGGCTGCCTGAAGGAATTGGCATATCTTATTCATACTTGAAACTCCGACAAAGAATGATTAAATGTTATATATGGTCTGTTCTACTATATAGCTGCGAAACCTGGACACTGAAAGTGAATGTAATGAACCGGTTGGAAGATACCGTAGAATGCTCCGTATACCGTGGACCGATAGGGTCAGTAATGCAAACGTACTGCAGAGAGCCAGAGCCAATAGAAAGCTGTTGTCAAGTATGAAAATATACCCGCATTATCGGGTATTCCGCAAGGATCGAACCTTGGACCATTGTTATTCCTAATCCTAATAAATGATATTCAAGACTGCTTTCGGCACGGCACCTGTCTGCTCATTGCAGATTATCTAAATCTATTTTTGAGAATCCAGTCTATTGATGACTGCATAAAATTGCAGTCTGGTATAGATGCGATAGAAAAATGGTCAATGGAGAATAAGCTAGAAATAAACATAAAAAAATGCGTTGCAATGATATTTACGCGTTTTCCAATACCAATTGATTTCGTTTATAATATTAACAATCAAGCTCTGGAACAAGTTTCCACAATAAGGGATCTCGGTGTCGTATTTGATCCCAGGCTGACTTTTTCTGATCACGTGTTAATGTTGGCATCGACTGGCTATAAACTTCTGGGTTTTGCCTTAAGAACTTGCAAACAGTTCCTAAATCCAGAAGCGATGACATCAATGTTTAACGGCATCAATAAAGGGTATAGATATCAAATTGATACACATGATATGTGATAGATAGCTAATCTATCGCCACTTTATTGTCACGTGAATTCTACACCAGACCAAAGACAGTGTGAGAATTACACTGTCATCATCGGCAATTGAACCCGGGACCTTCGGTGTGACAGTTATAGCTAATGAAAATAAAATAAAAACTAATTAGAAATATTACTAAATTATAAATTAAGTAGTAGCATGGAACTGGCAGAAGAAGGATGAGAGCAGAATAAATGCGGTAGAGATGAGGTCCCTAAGACCTGTGTGTGATAGAACGATATACGACAGAATCTCAAATGCTGATATAAGAAAGGAATGTAGAGCGGAATAAGGTATTATGAACAAAATTATGAAAGGATCGCTGCGATGATTCGGACATATGGAACGCATAGATGGAGAAAAAATGGTTAAGAAAGTATACGTTAATGATGTAAATGGAGTTCGGAGTCAAGGCAGACCGAGTAATATGGGTTAGAAATTATTTATTATTTTAAATAAACTGTGGTAGTAAAACAGTGTTTCAAATCAAACTGTTTAAAATATTATATAATATTATATTTAAATTCAGTAATAATTAAAACAAAAATACAATTTTTCAAGCGTTATATATTAGGTCCTTACATATGAAATTGGCGTTTTGTATGGGAGGAACATAAAGTTGAATTTTTTTAAATATAATACATTTATTTAATCAAAGCATGTACCAGTGCTATCTATGCACTTTTGCCATCTCATAGGTAGTTCATCGATCCCTTTACTAAAAAAACCATTCGGACGGGAATCAATAAAATCTTTGAAGTCGGTTTGGACTGCCCCATCGGAGTTGAATTTTTTCCCTTGCAAGAAGTTATCCAAATTTCGAAAAAAATAGTAATCTGTTGGGGCAAGGTCCGGAGAGTACGGTGGATGTCTTAGACATTCCAATTGAAGCTCTTCTAATTTGGTAGCCGTCTGTTGTGCAGTGTGTGGTCTAGCGTTATCATGAAGCAGCAGTGGCCTAGAGCGATTAACCAGCCTCGGTTGTTTAGCAGCTAGCTTTTCCATCATGGTTTGCAGTTGCTGACAATAGACATCTTCCGTAATCGTCTGGCCAGATTTAAAAAAGCTGTAGTGAACGACACCAGCACTAGTCCACTAAACGCTCACAATTAACTTTTTTGGAGTCAATTTTCTCTTGGGGCATGGTTTGGCTGGTTCGGCAGGGTTCAGCCATTGCGATGAGCGCTTCCGATTATCATACAGGATCCATTTTTCATCACAGGTAATGATTCGATTTAAAATCCCTTCATTATTGTGCCGGTTGAGTAATGCAACGCAGCAGTCAACGCGCGTTTGTTGATTTGCTTCACTCAATTCGTGAGGTACCCACCTTTCAAGCTTTTTCACCTTCCCAATTTGCTTTAAGTAGATTGAAACAGTTTTATCACTAACACCGCAGCCTGCAGCTAACTCGGACGTGGTTTGCGATGGATCCGCTTCCACAATAGCCTTCAATTCTTCATTATCAACTTTGGTCTCCGGCCGTCCACGGGGCTTGTTCTGCAGGTCGAAATTTCCAGAACGAAAACGTTGGAACCAAAAACGCACTGTGTTTTCTTTTGCGGCACCGCACAGTGGTCCGGATTTGGGAAACAGTGGACTTAGGAACCAAAGTCATTATTTCGATTTGAAAAAAATTGCTTTTTGTAGAAAATCTAATTTGTAACAATATTTGTCATGTTCAACTTTTCGTTATTTGGAGCTTAACATGGTTTAAAAAAATACAAACGAAAAAAATGTATGGAGTAAAATTGAATTATATTTTTTTCTCAATATATTTTAAATTGCTAGCAACGAAACTTTTTGTATATTAACGTATGTAATTAGTACTTTATGTCCATATTTTTTTCTTTCCAATATACTTGCAAACTTTAAAAAAAAATATTTTTATTTCACAACACAACAAATGTTTCTGCCAGAAGATTTGGTTGGGTGGTTATGATGCACAATTATTTCTTTATTACAAATAAGAAAACCAAAATTGCCTATCACCTCCAGTTTTTTAAATATTCTCCAAAAACTGCATTTTAAAGTATGAAAACCCATGCTTACAAATATAATGTTATTATAATGGAGTGCTACATAATAATTTATTTTATGAATGAGTCGTTACTGCAGTTTTTAAGAATTATACGAAACAAATAAATAATTATTAACACCTTCTTTATGGTAATAATTCACCGTTATGACTTACTTGATGAATCATTAAAGGAATTTCCTGCACTTTCTGAGAATTATATGGAATAAATAATATAAAATTGCTGCGGATGGAGTATCTGTAATAATAGTAGCTACTTTGCCATCTATCATTGTCATGTGCAGCTCATGAGTAATTTCGTAATTACCGCTTTTTGATGCAACCAAATTACGTATTTCTTCCTTCATTGCCGCATTTTCTTGGTTGACAAAGTCAATGGTTTCTTTTGCGAACTGGAATTTGACAGGCCTACAGTAAAACGTCGAAGATGGCTTCGGATTTTCCCAAATGACCACATTATTCGACTCCAACTTCAAAGGAACAAGGCTCGTCATGAACACCGAAGACTCATCAAATTCTGTCAGTTCACTTTTCTGCCTATAATTGCTTTGTGTTGAAGATCCGTCGAATCCCCATTTGCTTGTTAGCTTCAGATTCCCACTCGAAATACCTAGTTTGTCTCCCACAATTTGCAGGATCTTCTGAATAGTCAAATCCAAAAGTGCTTGCAAGTTCACTTTTGCTCCGTGTTCAGATATTTCAACGTCTTTGGCATCCGGATAGCACCTCTTCTTAGCTTCTAATAATTTGTGGTAGGAAGGAAGCTGCAGAGAATTCTTCCAATCTGACATTGCAGCCCTTAACGTCAGATATTTCCACTTTGACAGATCTAATGAAGTAGTAAGAGCCAAAGCTTGGTTTTCCTGATTTGTTTTCTTCTTTTCCTTATCGAATAAATGCGATTTGACATCTGGGGCTTTGTCAGGATTCTTCAAGAGGTGATCAATAATGCGAGCAAGGATCTCTTTTCCATTCGATTTTAGCCTAGTGACCAAAGCAAAAGCTAACTTCTCTTCCGAATAGTCACTCAATGTACCCGACCGCCTTTTCTTCTGCTTGTTCCCCAGGTCTGCAAATGGTTTTCTTGTTTGAACTTCTGTAGAAGTGCCCATATCTTTAGTGGCCATAGATGTAGATGCTATGATGATTTCATTAGATTCCGCTAAATATTGATCCTCTTGCTCTAAATATTCGGTTTCTGCAATATTTTCGGTTCCTTTAAAAATCTCGGCGAGATTTACGGAATTGCAGGAAGGCCACTGGATTCTTGCTTTCAACCAGTTCAAATGCTTATTTATAAATTTGTTTTGAATTCTGTGGGCCGCGGTCCATCTGCTCTTCAAGTTGACAGTGAGATATCTTGCAAATTTCAATATCACTTCAGAATCTTCTGGTAAGATTTCAAGCGAAATGGAGTTCAAAATTGCTCGGTGGAGTCGCTTGTAGTCCTTGAGGTCTCCTTCTCGTATAAATGTGTAAATGTCCATATGAGTGCCAAATCGAGTCATGATTTTCAGGCCCTTTTCTGGTCGCGGTCAAGTTCAAGGTATGTTGCTTCTTCAAAAATTCAGTAGCTAGTAACCCAAAAATGCGCTCCTGCGTGTTTTATATACGAAAAGAAGTAGGTGAATTGATATGGTGATACATAAAATGAGTCATTAAGGTACCATTACAATTAAACGGGTATTCATGAGTCTATTTTTATATTTGTTGCATATAATCCTTAGCAACTGCAGGAAATTGCCATAATTATTCATCAAATAAGCCGCGCTACCATTACCACGAAACAGGTAAAAATAGTATTTTTGTATAGTATTTGTTCCATATAATTCTCAGAAAGTGCAGGAAATTCCTTTAATGATTCATCAAGTAAGTCATAACGGTGAATTATTACCATAAAGAAGGTGTTAATAATTATTTATTTGTTTCGTATAATTCTTAAAAACTGCAGTAACGACTCATTCATAAAATAAATTATTATGTAGCACTCCATTATAATAACATTATATTTGTAAGCATGGGTTTTCATACTTTAAAATGCAGTTTTTGGAGAATATTTAAAAAACTGGAGGTGATAGGCAATTTTGTTTTTCTTATTTGTAATAAAGAAATAATTGTGCATCATAACCACCCAACCAAATCTTCTGGCAGAAACATTTGTTGTGTTGTGAAATAATTTTTTTTTTTTTAAAGTTTGCAAGTATATTGGAAAGAAAAAAATATGGACATAAAGTACTAATTACATACGTTATTATACAAAAAGTTTCGTTGCTAGCAATTTAAAATATATTGAGAAAAAAATATAATTCAATTTTACTCCATACATTTTTTTCGTTTGTATTTTTTTAAACCATGTTAAGCTCCAAATAACGAAAAGTTGAACATGACAAATATTGTTACAAATTAGATTTTCTACAAAAAGCAATTTTTTTCAAATCGAAATAATGACTTTGGTTCCTAAGTCCACTGTTTCCCAAATCCGGACCACTGTGCACCGTCGCCATACACATCATTAATCATTCGAGCCGTTTCTGCAGCACTGGTGCCACGGTGGAACTCGTACTCGTAAATAACGCGATATTTCAAGTTTCCCATTTTGTAAACTGAGTGACGCAAAGAAAAAAAACAATTGAGGAAAAAACAAATGAGTTATAATTTTCAAAACACAAATACTTGAGTAAATAGCTGTATAAATTTGAATTTGGAATTCCTAATCAAAGAGAAGATATTTGAGATTAAAGTTGCCAGTACGGCAAAACGCCAATTTCATATGTAAGGACCTAATATAAACATGTAAGCTATAATAAAAGTTAAAATCCATTGTATTTAATATGAATCTTCTTGAATACCTGTAATACCAATATTTAAATTCAATAAATTTTAGATAAATATTTGAACATTACTTTTGTACAGAATCATGTTTACCACCCCTGATCTGTATGTATAAAAAGAACTCGGTTTGCAATAGTGTTACCAGTCTGTCAATGCCAGCGAGCCTGACGAAACCGGTCGCTGTCGAAATAAAGACAAAGATGGAAGTAGTAAAAAAAAACATCGTTTTATTTAATTCTTAGTTTAAAAACGAACTAACTAACTAACTAACCATCACGCCGTGACTGAAAAGAATGGACTGCCACACTTTTCTTTCCTGACATATTTCTCTCGCTTCCTCAACATTCATACATCGTGTGTCATGCACGCGCGTCGATTTCTCTGACTCCGCACATGGCCGATATTCAATATTTGATTTATTTGATCGTGCCACGTTTTCCTCGGTCTTCCTCTATTTATGGTTCAATTTACATCATTACATATAATTTTTTTACCATTCTTTCCATATGTCCAAACCATCTTAATGATCCATTCGTTATTTCATCATTCGCACCGCATCCACTTCTTATATTTTCATTCGACACTATCATATACAGAGTATATACACATTCGTCTAAGAGATCTCATTTCTACTGCATTTATTCTACTTTCATCCTTCTTTTGCCAGTTCCATGCTTCTCTTCCATACATAAGGGTCGGTAGAAGAACACCATTGTGCACTGCCATTCTAGCTTTTTTGGATAGGTTTTTGTTTGCGATGACAACTTAAAGTTTAAGTTTTTATTGTTTAAAATTTTATTAAATTAAGAAAAAATCATGTTTTCAGGAAAAAATATTTTAACGCCAAAGAAATATCAAATGCATTTTTATTCAATTCTTGTTCCTATGCGGCTCTGTGCCATTGGTCGCGTGGTTATTGGCAGTTTAAATGAAAACTGTGTATGTTAAAAAAAATCTGTTATTATGCTATTAATAAGATGAATTACGTTCACAAGTTTTATTTTACTGTTATGATATTCATAATTATCTTCATTCGTATAAATAATCTTGCTATTGTCTAGGTGAGTATTGTTTATGAAGTGTATTTTTTATTACTTAATATTATGTAGAGATCGTTATCGAAATTGTATAACATTTATTTTATTTATGTCATTCATTCCCAAACTTTTTTGAATCACTCACCCCTTTCATGACATCATCACCATCATCATCATCAGCCGTCTATCATCTACTGCTGAATATAGACCTCTCCCAAAGCACGCCACCGCTCCCTATCCATTGCCGCTTCCATCCATCTATGTCCAGCAATCCTCTTTAAATCTTCGGTCCAGTGGGCATCTCCACTCCAGAACCCGTCTCCCCCATCGGCCGTCGGTCTTCCGACAGACATGGCCAGCCCATCGCCACTTCAGCCTGCCCATCCTCAGAGCCACCTCAGTCACCTTAGTTTGTTGTCAAATAAATTCGTTTCTAAATCTGTCCCTCAAGGTTATTCCAAGTATGGCTCTTTCCATGGCACGTCGGGCGACCTTGAATCTGTAGACTAGACCTTTTGTCAGTGTCCACGTCTCAGCTCCGTACGTCATGACTAGCAAGACGCAAGACTTTATTGAGGCATTGTGGTATTTTAGAGGTGAGAACATGGCGCAATATTCCAAAGGCCGCCCAACCCAACTGAATTCTTCGGTCGGCTTCTTTCTAGAAATTATTTCTACCCGATTGAATGATTTGGCCAAGATATGTATATTCTTGTACCACTTCGAGAGCCGACCCATTGACTGTTACTGATTTCGGGATAATATGTTCATTATACTTGACTTTCGTCTTCCAAATTCATCCCGAGACCCACTCGTCTGGATGCCGTGTTCAGTTCATCAAGCATGCCTTCAAGTTTCCCCACAGATTCCGCCAGAATAACAATGTCATCTGGAAAGCGAAGGTGGGAAATGCACTCGCCATTCTATCACGCAAGCCAACAAAATGCTTGGTTTTGTTCTACGAAACGCAAGATAATTTTCTGACACCATGGTGATTCATCGGCTGTAGCGCTGGTTGAGTACTGCTCCATCATTTGGGACCCCAGAAAAAAACAGTAATCCTGGAACTAGAAAGGATTCAGAAACGATTTTTGAGATATTTATACCTTCTTCTTCTTCTTCAAGTGCCCTGTCGGGTCCCCCTAATGTTGCCGATCACCTCGGCGAACCTGTTCCTGTTATAGCTCCTCCACACTTTGGATGCCATTCGTTTCCATGTCACTCTGTCTTGTGCAGACTGCATCCAGGTTATTCCGACGTGTCTGTTCAGATTATCCTTCCACCGTAGTTGCGGTTGCCCTGCACTTCTCTTTGCCGTCCACGGTCTCCAAGTCAGCAGTCTTCTTGTCCATTTTTCATCTGAACTACTCGCGTGACCTGCCCATTGCCATTTTAGAGTCGCCACGCGGTGGATGACGTCAGTGACCTTTGTTTTTTCTCTCACCGGATCGTTTCAGACTCGGCCTCTTAGGCTTATTCCTAGCATGGCTCTTTGGGTCACTCGTAGTTTCTCGGCGCTTTGTTTGGACAATGTTACAGTTTCAAAACCATAAGTACCAACTGGCAGAACGTAGGTTTCATAGACTTTTCATTTCTCATAGGCCCATATTTCCGAAAGCTGCCCAGTTTAGTCCAATTCTTTTGTCCCAGGTATGTACATTTTTGGATATTCTCAATTCTGTTGCCATCCGCGTTGATTTCAATCCTTTCCGTGCCCATCACCTTGGTCTTTACTAGGTTCATATTCAAACCTACAGATTTGGATACATCGTTTAGTTCTTTAAGCATTTCAGCTAGTTCCTCCGGAGTGTTGTTCACGAGTAGATGTCGTCGGCAAAACGTTAGTTAGTTAGAAAGTTTCAATACTGGGATTGGTTTGCATCACTTTCTTCTATTCTTCTTTTCCATTCTTCCCTGTCTTGTGCGTCTCCTTTGAAATCTGCATATGATGAGCAACGCACGTCCACCAACAGGTCCTCCAAGTACTCTCGGCGTGGGCGTCCCCTAGAGTTTGTTCCCTCGGTCATGCCCTCCATTATGGCATGCAAAAGGCCTTCTTGACTTATTACATGGCCGATCCATCTTGCACGCCTTTCGGAAAAGGTCCTGAGCAGGTGCCTTCCTCCTTCGATTCCTTGAAGAACTTCCTCATTCGTGATGTGGTCTCTCCAGGAAATTCCTAATAGTCTTCTAAAGGACCACATCTCAAAAGCCTCTAGTCTCCGCTTATCTCTTTCGGATAGGCACCATGTCTCGCAGCCGTACAACAAGATACTCCATAGGTCTTTATGAGGAGTATTCTCAGTTTTAGGTCTATATTATTTTATTGTATTATTTTCGACCTTTTATTGAATGCAAGCCTTGCCTGATGTATACGGCTGTCGATCTCGCTCTTAGACCGACCGTCCCATGTTATTTTGCTCCCGAGGTTGATAAACTCCTTGGTGTTCTTTAGTGGAACTCCTGACATCACTACTCTCATCTGATGTTGCGTTCGGCCTACAGTCAGTAGCTTTGTTTTGTCTTTATTTATCTTCATGTTGTAGCTAGCTTGAAGAATGCCTTGCAAAGTCGCTAAGGTCTCCTGCAGTTCCTCCTCACTTTCAGCAACCATAGCAATATCGTCAGCAAACCTTATCATGTCTATCTTTTGCCCGTGTATCCTTACACCTTCTCTGTGACTCATTCTCTCTAAGTCGTCAATCGCATTCTGTATGTAAACGTTAAAAAGAGCAGGTGACAGAGAGCATCCCTGTCTTACCCCTTGTCTTATACTGGCAAAACGTAGATGGTTTAAATATTTTCCATCAACACGGATTTCTTTAGTTTCCAGCAGGCTTAAATCATATAGATAGAGCAAACCAGCACACTGGCATGTCAAAGACGAATATATTGGAATGCACCTGCAGAAATCTTACTTTCTCACAAAAGAGAGAGAAATAATGGAATAATGTATTTTTTAAATTTCCGTAATGTTGGAAGACCTGGAAATTATAATTTTATAAAATACAAGCAGGTTGGCATCGGCACAGATCGGCGGCCGGAAAATCCACTTTTTGCCAGCAGAGGTGCGTTGGGAAATTTAAATTGAGAATTATGGTAATGAGATTGTCGGCCATCTTGCGTTGACAAAAAAACGCGGGAAAGTACGTGAACAAAAATGGCGAGAAAATGTTAAATGAATCCGTACTTGGGACAACTAATTGTATAATGCGATCAGTACCAGCCAAGATTAATCTTTTTATCCATTTTTTAAAACCTTTCCTTGGATAATAGTGTCACTTGAGCCATGTTGGAGAGGGTTCAAAATAAATTCTTGAGAACCCTTTATCTGAAAGAGTACTGACTACATCCATGGCTGTATCCAACGGAATTTTTCTTGGATACGCTAGGCTAAAAAAAAGCATGAAACTTGCAAAAGAAGGATGAAAGTATATTCTCCTAAATAACCTCCCCTACAACCTCCTAGAAGGAATGTATTCAATAATCAATATCTCTGTATATATATTAATTTGGTCATGCCATGCTTTACTTGGTCTTCCACGGCTTCTCTTTCCACTCACACTTCTTGTAAACAACATTTTAACAGTTCTTCTCTCGTCCATTCGTTCTATATGTCCAAACCATCTCAGGGTTATTTTTTTTTAATTTAATTTATATTTAATTAATATCAAATCAAATCAGTTAATTTCATCAATAGACATTACAAAATTAAGGTTCATGGCATATATTGAGAACAGGTAAAATAATATATTGTTAATAGTATACTACCAGAAAAGCATGAGAGATGTTTCGACTTTAGGAATACAATATACTCTCCAGAATCAAGAGTATTTGCCTTCTGAACGTACGACGTCGATCTCCGAAGAGACCGCGTTCAGCAGACTAATTGCTCTTCACACAGATGTCACTAGGGGCAGATGGGTTCTGGCGGTCGGAAGGTAAAAGTATCTTTGCTGTCGCTGTCGGAGATATCTATCAGGGACAAAAAGACCAACATCCTCCAGCATGGCCGAGTTCTCGAAATATTCCCCGAGTAATCTTAAGAAATGGGTTATGAGATGCCCAGCTCTTCGAAGCGAGATGAGAGCTTCAGAAATGCCGTGGGATAGAGCCACGGATAACTACCATACTCCCTCATGTAGACACACCTCAGATTTTTTTTTATGAACCCTCTCCAGCAAAACGGAATATCCAATAAATATATTCTTTAACTAACTAACTAACTAACTAACCATCACGCCGTCTCCCCGAAGGGGTAGGCAGAAATAATGGACTGCCACACTTTTCTTTCCTGATATATTTCTCTCGGTTCCTCAACATTCATACATCGTGTCATGCACGCGCGTCGATTTCTCTAACTCCTCACATGGCCGACATTCAATATTTGATTTTTTTGATCGTGCCACGTTTTCCTCGGTCTTCCTCCATTTCTGGTTCCATTTACATCGTTAACATATAATTTTTTATCATTATTTCTTCATTCATTCTTTCCATATGTCCAAACCATATTAATGATCCTTTCATTGTATTGTTCTTTCACAAAACAATCATTCGCACCGCATTCACTTCTTATATTTTCATTTGACACTATATCATACACAGAGTATCCATAAATTCATCTAAGAGATTTCATTTCTACTGCATTTATTCTACTTTCATCCTTCTTTTGCCAGTTCCATGCTTCGCTTCCACACATAAGGGTCGGTAGAAGAACACCATTGTGCACTGCCATTCTAGCTCTTTAGGATAGGTTTTTATAATGATAATATTATATTTATAAATAAGATATAATATTTTTATAGGTAAGTAAAAGGGTTAAATCGAAAACATGTGAAAAGTTTTTTGCACTCTTTTATAAATAAATATGAACCAAAGTTAATATATTTTTATATACTCGTATAATAAAATACAGAATTATCTACCAAAGAAAATTTGAAATTCTAATATGACTAGTGACCAATTATTTTTATAAAATTACATGTAATTGATGTTATAAAAATTCAATTATGTTAAATAATTTACAGTAGATATCATTCATATTCGAGTACTCTATATTATAATGTAAATAAATAAAAAAACTTTCCGTAAAGCTACTTGCAAAGGATAAGTGAAGGAAAATGTATTAAATATTATACTAATCTTCTTCTTCTTTCGGTGCCGTGTCAGGTCCCCCCAACGTTGGCGATCACTACAGCAAAGGCATCTCTATCATGAGTCATTTAGAACAGGTTCTGAACTCTTGTTATTCCTGTCCACTCTCGCCATAGTGAGTCCTGGGAAAAGGTGACCAGAGTGGTTTCCCGTTGCCTTCTCTGGTGGATTTTTCTGTCGGGGTTACCATCCCTGGTTGGATCTGGTTTGGAGGCGCCAATATACTAATAAGAAATATAAAATGGCAGTACACAATGGTGTTTTCGTACCGACCCTTATGTTTGAAACTGAAGCATGTTACTGGCAAAAGAATAATAAAAGTAGAATAAATGCAGTAGAAATGAGATTTCTTAGACGAACTTGTAATACTCTGTTTATGATATTGTGGAATGAAAATATAAAAAGTGAATGCTGTGCGAATGATGGTGTTATGAACAAAATAATGAAAGGATCATTGAGATAGTTTGGACACATGGAAAGAATAATAATGAAGAAAGAATGGTAAAAAAAGTATATGTTAATGATGTAAATGGAACTTGATATAGAAGAAGACTGAAGAAAACGTGGCATGGTCAAATAAATCAAATATTGAAGGTCGGCCACGTGAGGAGTCAGAGAAATTGACGCGCGTGCATGACACGATGTATAAATTTTGAGGAAGCGAGAGAAATATACCAGGAAAGAAAAGTGTAGCAGTCCATTCTTTCTGCCTACCCCTTCGGAGAGACGGCATGATGGTTAGTTAGTAATAAGAATAAAAGGGAATTTAATACGAAATCAATTATTTGCTGATAGCGTAAAAATATCTTAAACTGTTAAATTAAATAACTTTGCTTTATGTATCACAATTGAATTTTATTTTACGCGTCAGCAGTTTCGTCAACCTATGTTGACATCATCAGGTGTTACAATAATATATCGAATGTAAAATTTTCGTGATTTTTCTTTCCTCACATATTTCTCTCGCTTCCTCAATATTCATACATCGTGTCATGCACGCGCGTCGATTTCTCTGACTAATCACATGGCTGACATTCAATATTTTATTAATTTTATCGTGCCACGTTTTCCTCGGTCTTCCTCTGTTTTTGGTTCCATTTATATCGTTATCATATATTTTTTTACTATTCTTTCTTCATTCATTCTTTCCATATGTCCAAACCATCTTAATGATCCTTTCATTATTTTGTTCATAACACCATCATTCGCACCGCATTCACTTCGTATATGATGTTAAATTTATAATAATAATAAAAACGCATTTTTTCTAGAAGTCTTATCATATTTAAATGCAAAGCTTTATGATAATCAAATGATTTTACTAAAATCTCTTGATGGAAGTTCATTTTAAATAATAATTAAATAAAACGATGTTTTTTAACTACTTCCACTTTTGTCTTTATTTAGACAGCGACCGGTTTCGCCAGGCTCGCTGGCATCGACAGATTGGTACTTTATGCTTAACAAAGGTATTACCAAGTTTGATAAAGGCGTCGTAAGGCGAAACATGTCATTCTCATAAAATATAATGAAACTTCTTGAAAACAAACGTTTTCATTCGTATGAAAGACCACAGTGCACTGTCGTTTTAGCTTTTTTGGACAGGCTTTTGTTTGCGATGATAATGTGGGTATGATTCTTTATATTTCAAATTAATCAACGATCATCGTGCGTGCCGATACGAAAGTACTTCTCTGATTTATTGTCAAAGTGATTACCGGGTAATAAATGCAGGAAAAAGCTCGATCGAATTGCGAGACGTAAAACTTTATTGCTGCTCAACATCCTGTCGCTTGAAATACTTGATTAAGTTCAGCTGAAAGCTACGCGAAGAAAGAAAATTGTCTAGACACGTCGCGTATTGTCTACGAACTATAACTAACATATATAACGTATATATTACAGTAAGGATTTATTAGGGAAATTATGAAAAAGATCTGCAATCGATACTTAACGATGTCAATAATCTTTCGAGTTAAAGGCGGGCCACACTGTTTGAAACAAACTCTCCACAGGGGTGACCTAGGTGGAGAGCTGTGGAGCCCGCGGTTGGTGTAGCGTCCACACTTGGTTTAAAACAAGCTCTCCACACGTGAAATGCGTGTTTAAACGCGCGTCCGTCCACAAAGTTTGTTGAAGGTCAAACGAATTTTGGTTTCAAACAAGTGTCTACACAATTTTAAACCGTTGGTGGAGAGCTTGTTTAAAACAGTGTGGCCCGCCTTTTAACATATGTGGGTATTAAAATGAACTACTCAAATAATCCTCGCAATCGTGAGGATGAAATGGAAGTGGGCTGGTCACGTGTGTCACTTAACACTTACGAGTATATAAACAGATAAACCGGCAAAACGCGTAGTGTCAGTCTGTACTGCAAACCAAGACTGAGTTTGTTCGAAACGTACAAACGGAGATGAGAGCGACTGCACACGAGACACAAGTGAGCAATCGTTTGAACAAAAAACGACGGTCGAAAAATGTGCGAAATAGCGAATTGTGCGAAAGTCGAACGTTCGAAAGTCGAGGGCCGCCTGTATTACTTTTGAGTCCAACATTACTGCAACTCGTTTACGTTTATTCTTATACGCTAAATATTCCGGCTAAGGTTTTCCATGGTTTTCTCAGCTGTAAGTGGAATATCGGAACATATATAGATAGTTCGTGGACCCTAGGGCTTGACTGAGTCAGCTCTATTGAGATCAGTTTTGACCGGAATTCTACACTGCCCCTTGGTGGGTGTGTTCTGATCTACTTTTCTGTTTATAATGTGTCTTTTATATATACTGTTTTTTTAATTCATTTCTGCTCTTTCTAAAACCTGTCCTCCATCCATCCCATCCCAATTTATTCATTCTTACTTAACATCTTCCCGCCTCCCTCATACACCATCTTCTTCCTGTTTTAAAATTTAGTTTGTTATATATTTGTCCTATTGTGTATTGTGAATTAATGTGTGTTTTATATAATTTTAATGCGTCTTTTTTTTTACTAATTTAAGGAGTGCTTTATATAATATTTACTTCTGATTTTATTTAATAATAAAGAGATGTGAGGCCGCGCGGGAGATATATAAGGTTAAAAGAATAGATTAAATGTGGTCTGTCACCCTTTTGATTGATGACAAGAAAAGGCTCAATTAAATTAACGTAAGTCCCGGATGGACAAGGAACAGGCCTAGATAGTGCAGCGAGACTGACGAAAGGGCGTCGTTGCGTCCTATAACAGTCTCGGGTGGTGGTGGGAACCTTATACGAGTATATAGCTCTATTGAGATGAAAGTAAACACAAAATATAGAAATAAAATCTCAATAAAACTAGCAATATCCTTGAGATAATCACCAGCAAGGATCTTAATAGGTATTTTGAAACTAATAAATGAAATCAAATTTTAGGCACTCGGCCAATGTCAAAATAAAGATAATAAGTGGAAGCATTTAATAAAAAAATACATCATTTAAAAAAAATACATTTAACACAATTAAATCACTCTTCTGCAATGATAACATAAATTTAAAACTCCGCCAGAGAATGATCAAATGCCATGTGTAGTCTGTTTTATTGTCTTCTTCTTCTTCTTCTTCTTCTCCTTATAGACCTTTGGTCTGTTCCTGAAATCAGGCTGGCCTCTCTTGGGAGGTTGACTCCCAGCTATCTCTCCATCTCTTCGGCGTCTTCCGGGGGGACGGCAGCCGGCAGGAATCTGATGCGCCACAGCGTGTGGGATTCTGGTGGGATCCATCCTCTGCACGTGCGCATTCCAGTATCTTCTGCGTTGTCTGCCCCATCTCACGACATCCTCCACCTTGCAGATCTCGCGGATGGCCGTATTCCTCATCCTATCGCGAATAGTCTTTCCTGCTATCATCCTCAGCGTCCTCATCTCTGCCACCCGTACTTTAGCCTTCGTTCTTGTGGTATCCGCTCTGGTCTCAATGCTATATGTCAGTATAGGCCTTACGCAGGTTTTATATATTCTGACCTTACTGTCAGTTCTGTTTTATTGTAAGGGTGTAAAACGTGGACCTTAAAACTCAACTCAATGAACATACTGGAAGCATTTGAAATGTGGCTCTATCGCCGAATGCTCAGAGTTCTCTGGACAGACATGGCTACCAATACCGAAGTCCTGAGGCGAGCTAGAGTTGACAGGGAGCTGATGTCAACTATTAAGGTTCGAAAGATTTCACATTTTATGAGATCTCTTAGATGAATGTGTGGATACTCTGTGTATGACAGTGTGTCGAATGAAAATATAAGAAGTGAATGCGGTGCGAATGATGGTGTCATGAACAAAATAATGAAAGGATCATTAAGATGGTTTGGACATATGGAAAGAATGAATAAAGAAAGAATGGTAAAAAAATTATACGTTAATGATGTAAATGGAACCAGAAATAGAGGAAGACCGAGGAAAACGTGGCACGATCAAATAAATCAAATATTGAATGTCGGCCATGTGAGGAGTCAGAGAAATCGACGCGCGTGCATGACACGATGTATGAATGTTGAGTTAATTTGGGGTGTCTTCTACTATCTTTACTATTAAAAACTTATATATTTTTTTATCACCTGTTTACTATAATCTCGTTGATTCGTATAGATAAATGTATAAGGGGCATTTCCAAGGCGTTTTCTTATGTCGTTTATGAAAAAAATCGTGCATTTCGAAATGCATCAGTGGTTGTACGTGATCATTTTTTGAAAACGAAATTCTCGATGGAAGGAGACACATCCCAAACAGGGTCTCCAATTATAATTCAATTCGCGGAACAATGCCGCATACAAGAAAAATACGCACTTCTGTTCAAATCGATGACCAATAACGGGAGTTTTAATCTACTTTTAATAATTAAATAAAAAAAGTCATCTTATGTTTATGTAACTAAAAAGAACAAAATAATATACTTTTATTAATTTGTATTTACACCACTTTATTTGGTAACACGAACCGGTTTCGCTCCCGCGCGAGCTTTGTCAGGGTTATAGAGTAAAATTCTTTGGCATATAGAATGGAATAATACTCCTAGCGGCTTCCAACAATATGTTGGTCAACAGCCTTCACATTGTGTTAATAAGGTAGTTTGCTAAATGCCGAAAATCATTCTCCATAGATGGCGTTAGTGGGTCGGTTGTATAGGTTAATTCTTGAAAAAATTCACTAGTGCAACCAAATCCACATAGATGGCTGACTGAAACTGCCACGTGAAGATAAATATGGATTTTGAAGTATATATACATCTTCCAAAATTTGTCATGCATGATCACAAATAACAAAGGTGGAATGGGGAATGTTGTAATTACATAAAGCGTGCGCTTAACCCAACCAATGACAGGTCATAAGTCCTGTAAACACCTTGATCATTCATGTTCAGTTTCCAGTTTACGTCTTCGTCTCTATTGAGATACAATTAAAATTATAGAGTAAACTCTCTCACCCTGACGATGTTTCGGGGGGAGCGAAACCGGTTGGTGTTACCAAATAAAGTGGTGTAAATACAAATTAATAAAAGTGTATTTTTATTTTATTCAATTGTGGAACAAAAGAAACATTAAATAAGGATCAAACAAGCTTTGAGGACTTTCGAGATGAAGACACTGAGGACGATATCAGCCAAGACACTGAGAGATCGCGTGAGGAACACTAGAATAAGAGAGACCTCTTAAAAGATGGAAGGACAGCTGGGAGTATACCTCACAGGAGGAGCAACGCTCAGGAGAACGGACCACATAGGTCTACAACAAAGAAGAAGAAGAAGAAGAAGACACCACAAATTAAGTGCTTCATACGAAAGTTAAAAAAAAACCAGTCATATTATTTATGATAAAACAGAATTTTACCTAATTATAAAATGGTAACAAAAGCCTATCCAAAAAGCTAAAATGGCAGTGGACAGTGGTATTTTTATATCGATGCTTATGAAAATGTAGAAAAAGCTAAAATATATAAATAATAATATTTTATATTCAAACATTGACAAAAAACAAACACAAAAATAAAGTCCATTATTTTTTTAATGATGTTTATAGATTTTTCTTGGAAAACAATTAATGATTTGACTAATTTTCATAATGATACTGTACAATGTTAAAATTGAAAGGAATTAGTTTCTTTTTTAAAAATTATTTCAAATTTCTGGTATTCCTACTAATGGTGTCTGGAAATTCCTTTTTTTGCAAATTTGTGTTGTGATTGGAAATCAAAAGCAAAACCACAAACACAGACATGTCTTTACGCCGTTAAAATTAATTTATTTTACCTAATTACGAGATAGAATTTTAGAAGCCAATGGTGTACATTCCACCTGTTTAGATCCAGGAACCAATCAGATAACGTTTTATAACGAATTTATGTGTTTCTAACACAATTGTAAATAATCTCACTACTTGACAGCAGATTGACCTCACCACTACTAGTGCAAATAATCTTCTTAAAGTGAATAAACTATACTCTGAGCACATTGACCTTACCACCACTATTCCAAATAATCTCCTTAGAGTGAATAAATTAAACTCTGAGCACATTGACTTTACCACTACTATTGCAAACAATCTCTTTAAAGTGAATAAACTAAACTCTGAGCACATTGACCTTACCACTACTATTGTAAATAATCTCCTTAAAGTGAATAATCTATACTCTAAGCACATAAACATAAGCACTTATATTGCAAATAATCTTTTTAATGTGAATAAACTATTCCACCTTCCACCTTCCTGCTCATCGCACCAATTACGCCCAGAGCGCGGCAATGTACCGGATATGCGACACTTATAACAAATCTTTTAATGCAATCGATGTTTTTCACCTAAACGCTTATGATTTAAAAAAAATAGTTGCAGCATCTTTTTGGTGTGTATAGTGCTATAATATTATATTAGGTCCTTACATATGAAATTGGCGTTTTGCCGTACTGGCAACTTTGATCTCAAATATCTTCTCTTTGGTTAGGAATTCCAAATTCAAATTTATACAGCTATTTACTCAAGTATTTGTGTTTCGAAAATAATAATTCATTTGTTTTTTCCTCAATTGTTTTTTTTTCTTTGCGTCACTCAGTTTACAAAATGGAAAACTTGAAATATCGCGTTATTTACGAGCACGAGTTCCACCGTGGCACCAGTGCTGCAGAAACGGCTCGAAGGATTAATGATGTGTATGGCGACGGTGCCGCAAAAGAAAACACAGTGCGTTTTTGGTTCCAACGTTTTCGTTCTGGAAATTTCGACCCGCAGAACAAGCCCCGTGGACGGCCGGAGACCAAAGTTGATAATGAAGAATTGAAGGCTATTGTGGAAGCGGATCCATCGCAAACCACGTCCGAGTTAGCTGCAGGCTGCGGTGTTAGTGATAAAACTGTTTTAATCCACTTGAAGCAAATTGGGAAGGTGAAAAAGCTCGAAAGGTGGGTACCTCACGAATTGAGTGAAGCAAATCAACAAACGCGCGTTGACTGCTGTGTTGCATTACTCAACCGGCACAATTATGAAGGGATTTTGAATCGAATCATTACCTGTGATGAAAAGTGGATCCTGTATGATAATCGGAAGCGCTCATCGCAATGGCTGAACCCTGCCGAACCAGCCAAACCATGCCCCAAGCGAAAATTGATTCCAAAAAAGTTACTTGTGAGCGTTTGGTGGACTAGTGCTGGTGTCGTTCACTACAGCTTTCTTAAATCTGGCCAGACGATTACGGCAGATGTCTATTGTCAGCAACTGCAAACCATGATGGAAAAGCTAGCTGCCAAACAACCGAGGCTGGTTAATCGCTCTAGGCCACTGCTGCTTCATGATAACGCTAGACCACACTGCACAACAGACGGCTACCAAATTAGAAGAGCTTCAATTGGAATGTCTAAGACATCCACCGTACTCTCCGGACCTTGCCCCAACAGATTACTATTTTTTTCGAAATTTGGATAACTTCTTGCAAGGGAAAAATTTCAACTCCGATGGGGCAGTCCAAACCGACTTCAAAGATTTTATTGATTCCCGTCCGAATGTTTTTTTTTAGTAAAGGGATCGATGAACTACCTATGAGATGGCAAAAGTGCATAGATAGCAATGGTACATACTTTGATTAAATAATTTTATTATATTTAAAAAAAATCAACTTTATGTTCCCCCCATACAAAACGCCAATTTCATATGTAAGGACCTAATATTTCTTTACTTGTATTATTATTGTTATCTTTTTGTTATTTTTTATACTATTACCTTAATTAGTTTTATCTTGATGTTAGTTTAGTTAAATCTCGTTTATATTTATATTTGTGGTAACATGTTATTGGCCTTATTTGAGTACTTCTTGGTGTATTTTTATATATAGGTATATACTTGTTCGCTGTTTGTTACCCTAAAATAAATAAATAAATACCTACTCTGAGTACATAGATCTTACCACTACTATTACAAATAATCCCCTTAAAGTGAATAAAATATACTCTGAGCACATTGACCTTACCACTACTAGTGCAAATAATCTTCTTAAAGTAAATCAATACTCTGAGCACATTGACCTTACTACTACCATTGATACGAGGAAGAAGAATGATACATTTTTATAATATATTCTTTCGTACATTATTCAAACTTTCTTTTTGGCGATTAAATATAAGAATGATAAATTCCCTCTAAAGTCATTGAAAGTTTCAGTTAATCCCTCAGACGAAGGGCGGTTATTCCGCAATAATACGTAGGGTGGGACCGATTATCGGAGGCAGATAAACGGCTAGAGGGTTGCTAAATAGATTAGGGGATGCGTGACAACCGAACACACCCCATTTAGTGGTATATTGGATACTTGGTCATGGAGATTTTCTACCAAACAAGGCGAAAAATCAAACAGTATGACATTTAGCGCATTGATTGATAACCATTGGAACATGAATCATAAAATATATATTTTAAAAAACAAATTTGCAGAATTGAGTATATGTTGTTTGGGTTACACTCCTATGTGAATACAAATTGCGTATTTACGAGTATACGAGTATAAAAAAATCTGCAGGCATTTAAAAAAAATCCCTTTCTTTTTGTATGATTGTTCCACATTGAATGAAGTCAGCTCTCCTAATATGATCAGTTCTTGGTTGAGTCCACTTTTCTCTCAAATCAAAAAAAACTTTTAATTCATCAATTCGTAAAAATCACCTTAATTGTTAAAAACTACACGAATAAACCATAATATATTTAAAAAAATATCTGAAAAAAATATGTTTTTTTTTTCCCTAGTCATGTATAGATTAAAAAGGCTTATGGAGGATGCAGGATTATGGCTGCGAGACATGGTGCCTATCCGAAAGAGATAAACGGAGACTAGAGGCTTTTGAGATGTGGTCCTATAGAAGACTATTAGGAATTTCCTGGAGAGACCACACCGCGAATGAGAGAAGTTCTTCAAGGAATCGAAGGAGGAAGACACCTGCTCAGGACCTTGTCCGAAAGGCGTGCAAGAAGATTGTATCTCAATAGAGACGAATATGAAAATATTTTTTTTGGAAACAGAATATGGTGGTCGAGGTGTTTACAAAAATTATGACCTGTCATTGGTTGGGTTAAGCGATCCAATGACAGGTTATATCCCTTCCTTTTTTTCTCTAATCACCACCACTCTGACTTCGCATTATTTGTAGTTGATTGTACCTAATCACATTATGGTGTATTACCTAGAAAATTGCTGTGCTATTTCAAGGGTAAACATTTTTTCCATTATCCCTTTCCCTCTCGCACCCCCTCCTCTGATTTCACCATCGTTTATTATAACATGTACATATAAATTTTGTCTTTTCGTTTAGTTGTTATTCTGCCCTGATGAAGCTTGGGTCCCAGCGAAACTAGTTGGCATCAAATATAATAACCATACCGTGGTTAAATAAAAATTGTTTTTTTTATTTATTTTACAACAACGACAACAAACCATCACGCCGTTCCCCGCAGGGGTAGGCAAAGAGAATGGACCGCCACACTACTCTATCCTGACATATCTCTCTAGCTTCCTCCACATTCATACAGCGAGTCATAAACGCACGTCGATTTTTCCGGGTTCTGACATGACCAACCTTTAAAATTTGATTAATTTGGTCATGCCATGTTTTCCTCGGTTTACCTCGACTCCGTACTCCATTTACATCGTTAACGTACACTTTTTAACCATTCTTTCTTCACTCATGCGCTCCATATGTCCGAACCAACGCAGTTATCCTTTCATAATTTTGTTTATAATACCTTCTTTCGCTCTACATTCCTTTCTAATATCAGCATTTGAGATTATATTCTACCACAAATACGTCTTAGGGACCTCATCTCTACCACATTTATTCTGCTCTCATCTTTCTTCTGCCAGTTCCATGTTTCGCTTCCATAAATACCATTATTTATTTAACTAACTAACTAACCATCACGCCGTCTCCCCAAAAGGGTAGGCAGAAAGAATGGACTGTCACACTTTTACTGATGCGGCACTCCATCCTTCTCTTTTCGCCCCGCGGGAGACGCGGTGTGATGGGTTGCGAACCTCATCGCCACCAATAGGCATCTCCCGCGCACACTTCGATCGTCCAACACCCACAAAATAAATCTAAAACAAATAATATAAAATACAATGATATAAAATAAAATAACAAAATAAAACTGGAAGAAGATGCAATTTCCAAATTGATTTTACGATATTGTTATTAAAAAACTTGCCTCTATTTACAAAATTAATAACCACTCAATGTTAAGAGGGGTATTCACATTTTATTTTATATTTTTAAAATGTCTAACCACAAAGTGAGTCTTCTTCTTCTTTTTGTCCTGTCACACCTCCGTGGTGCATAGGGCCTCAAGGAATCTTCTCCACCCGACTCTATCGCATGCCTGATGCTTAACATCGTCCCAAGTGAGATCTGCTGCCTTAACCTCGTCCTGCAGGGTTCTTCTCCAGGTGGCTCTAGGTCTGCCTCGCTTTCTCTTTCCCCCCATAGGGGACCAGTCTAGTGCGCCCTGTTTTTTATTTTTCATGTAATAATATTTATCATGTAATAATTTAATTCGATACGTAGGTATTACGGAGGTATTCAGAATTTTTTCTCATGTTTATTAAATTTTTACAGATATTTAAGTTGTTTGAAGCAATGTGTACTAGCAACACAGCATCGGTAAGGGAAGGCTAAAATATTAAATCAGTACTTAATTCAATGGTTTTCTCCCCCTGGAATAACTGCTTCGCTAGTTATAGGCAAAAGGAAGTTGGGTAAATATGTTATCATTACAAGGGTGAGTCCATGGGGTGAACTGAAGTCACTATAAGGGTGGTTTACATTGTAAATACTAGTGACAAAAAGCTATACACAAACATCGTATCAAAAGATTTTTATATTTCTTTAATAATGTAAGAAATCATGTCTGCAGCATCAGCGAGAATGGTGAAAATCTTAAGCAAGTAAATGAGTTTGTATATTTAGGTAGTATGTTTACAAAGACCGTTTACAATGGAGTTCTGGTCCCAACTCTAATTTATGGAATCGAAGTATGGAACTGGCAGAAGAAGGATGAGAGCAGAATAAATGCGGTAGAGATGAGGTCCCTAAGACGTATTTGTGGTAGAACGATGTACGACAGAATCTCAAATGCTGATATAAGAAAGGAATGTAGAGCGGAAGATGGTATTATGAACAAAATTATGAATGGAGAAAGAATGGTTAAGAAACTATACGTTAACGATGTAAATGGAGTACGGAGTCGAGGTAGACCGAGAAAAACATGGCATGACCAAATTAATCAAATTTTTGTAAGTTGGCCATGTTAGAAGTCGGAAGAATCAACGTGCGTGTATGACTCGCTGTATGAATTTGGAGAAAGCTAGAGAGGTGTGTCAGGATAGAGTAGTGTGGCGGTCCATTTTCTCTGTCTACCCCTGGTAGAGAGAGAATGGACTGTCGTGAAGGTTCGTTTTTATTTTAATGTCTACAAAGGATGGGCGAGTGGAAAGAGATATTGAAAGAAGGGTTGGGGCAGGCAATAAAGTAAATAGTACACTTTAAGTTGTCATCGCAAATAAAAACCTATCTAAAAAAGCTAAAATAGCAGTGCAGAAAGGTGTTCTTGTACAGACCCTTATGTATGGAAGCAAAGCATGGAACCAAAATAAGGATGAAAGTTTTTACTTGATGGTATTAGTAATGTAGATTATATTAACTATGTTATTTCTTTTACACTCATTCTTTCAATTTGTTAAAACCGTATCTTAAGATTGTTTAATCGTCTTTTTATCGGTTAAAACGAATTAAAACTCGGGACTGAGAATTATTTCTTTTAATGGCATTACGGATGAGGAAATGCAATCGTTATAAACGAATTGTTTACCAATTGCGCAGGCAATTGTAACGAATTAGTTTTATCGATACTCTATACTATAAACTACGATTAATAGTCTAACTAACTAACCATCACGCCGTCTCCCCGGAGGAGTAAGCAGAATGAAAGGATTGAACGCTAGGCCATTAACACTGTGGAATTCCATAGTAATATACTTAGGAAATTGAAAAACTTTGTCTAATCCACTATTTGATAAAAAAATATTAAAAAACACGACAAGTTTCGAATGGTACCTCCATCTTCTAACTAACTAACTAACCATCACGCCGTCTCCCCGAAGGGGTAGGCAGAAAGAATGGACTGCCACACCTTTCTTTCCTGACATATTTCTCTCGCTTCCTCAACATTCATACATCGTGTCATGCACGCACGTCAATTTCTCTGACTCCTCACATGGCCGACATTCAATATTTGATTTATTTGATCGTGCCACGTTTTCCTCGGTCTTCCTCTATTTCTGGTACCATTTAGGTACATCATTAACATATAATTTTTTTACCATTCTTTCTTCATTCATTCTTTCCATATGTCCAAACCATCTTAATGATCCTTCCATCTTCAGGTGTAAAAATATTATTATATTATATTATTATATTAAAAAAACTACACAAAGAAAGACTAATAAAAAACGCATCTAAAATTCGATACAATAATTTAAATTTAAAAATTAACCTGTGCTATTTGTTATAAGTAGGTACTAACAATTATTTTTTAACAGAAAGAACTATTGAATAATAATAATACATGATGATAATGTAATACGTGGGCGAGTGGTAAGTTCATTGACTACCACCCCGAAGGTTCCGGGTCCACTGTCTTTGGTCTGGTGTAGAATTCACGTGACAATAAAATGGCAATAGATTAGCTACCTATCACATGTCACGAGAATCACTATGATAGCTATAATAACCTTTACATCGATTTGGCTCATGCTGTCATGATGTAAAGAGCGATTCAACAAAATAATAATAATAATAATAATAATAATAATATAAAAAAAATGGATTTTAGAAAAAACAAACATTTGAAAAGACATAATTTATAATTTGTATAGAAATTAATAAATGATTAATTTGCATTTGATTGGGAATAGGAGCTTGGGAGATTAAATGTAGACAAAGTATTTAAGGAGAAAGGAGTAAAAGGAGGAATCTGATTATTAATTATGTTTTCACCCAATTTCACCGACTTGAGGATTTCTACCTTTTCAAGTTTGTTTAATTTGTTGCTATTGTTAACTGTGTGTAGAAATTTTGTGTGATTAAACAAAGTTTTTCAATTTCCTAAGAATGAAAAGACTACCACACTTTACTTTCCTGACACACTTCTCTCGCTTCCTCAACGTTCATCAATTAAATCAAATCAGTTTATTTACTCTAAAAACATTGCAAACAGCATAAATGTTTAAGGCATCTATTTAGTACAGGTCAAATATTATACACATTCAACATAATACCAGGAACTCATTAGAGATGGTTCAACATTAGGGTGACGATATGCTTTTTAAAGTCGAGAGTATTTGTCCCATGAACGTACTTTTACTAATATGCACGCCGATTCCATATTTGATTTATTTGTTCGTGCCACGTTTTCCTCGCTTTACCTCTATATCTTGTTCAATTTACATCGTTAACATAAACTTTTTGACCATTATTTTTTCATTTATTATTTCCATGTGTCCAAACCATCTTAATGATCCTTTCATTATTTTGTTCATAACACTATCATTCATTTTTTATTTTCATTCGACACTATCATACACATAGTATCCAGGGTAAGATGGTTTGAATGCAATGAAAAATTTGAAGTTAGTACATTTTACCATGAATAGACTGACGTCAGAAAATCGTTTGCAAATTGTACACATTTATTTTGAAAATCATGGTTCGGTTCGCCAAACTTATCGTGCACTACGTCCATTTTACGGTAGACATAATCATCCATCCGCTCAAGTTATTCGGAAGATCATGGATCGTTTTCGCACGTACACTCTAGTGGATAATACGCATCCACAAAGACGACAATTGTCGAAAATTGGACTTCACGATTGCGCTTCATTCGAGCTAGCCGTGGCGCTCATATGCCCTAAATCATATTTAAACAATATTGGTATAAAATTATCTATTAAATAAAGCCAATATCATAGACATTAACGTTATTTTAATGTGTTTAAAAGTTTATTTTTAAACCTAGTTTTCCAAACGTCAAGTTGGCGTAACTCCTTAAAACGAACTACCATAAAATATTATAAAATCAATAGGATTAATTGTATCTCAATAGAGACGAAGATGTAGATTGTTTTCTGGGAACAGAAGGTGGTGGCCGAGGCGCTTACAGGACTTATGACCTGTCATTGGTTGGGTTGAGCGATCGCTTCACGTTTAACAACATTCCCCATTCCGCCTTATGACCACCACGTCTGACAAATTTTTGGAACTTGTATATATGGTAGGTTTCTACGCCTATCTTTACATTTTTAAGTTCACTCTACACCAGCGTCATCTATTAAGATTAATTAATGTTGTTAAACCCAACCAATGACAGGTCACAGTTCCTGTAAGCGCCTCGGCCACCACCTTCTGTTTCCAGAAAACAATCTACATCTTCGTCTCTATTGAGATACAATTAATCCTTATAAAATAAAAATAATTTATCCGCAATGGGTGAAATCCAGTATTTGTCTACAAGAATTTGTATACATTCAAAATGTTGTTGTAAAATCAATTGATTTTGTAAAAAAAAATGTTATTAATTTTAAATAATTACATATATAATACAAAAAACGCACTTATATATTATTACATATTTAACACACATAAATAAAAATATATTCAGGAGATAAAAAAAAATCACTTATATTATAGTAATAAAACGATCTAAACAAAAGGTATGTATCAATTAGATTTGACCGATTCAAACATAAGTAGGTACTGCAAAATATTTTAGTTTGTTATTATGATATTGCATCACTAAATCCGTGGAACGAATATTTAACATTCGAATCAGGAACGATTTGAATACAAACGTGCTTTTTCGAAAATCGAACGATTTGAAAACCAGACCATAGAACCGCTCGTGATTCCGATTCCAAACAAATGCCAATTTGATTCGAAATTCGAATTCCGCATCGGAAGGTTTCCGCTCTTCTTACAACACAGAATCGCATCTTGCTATCTCATCGATCAGACAATTTAGCGCCGTTGTAATTCGATAAATGATTGAAGAGGATGCAGTTGGAATAGATGTCATCGTTTTTTTAAAATAGGGAAACATGTAAAAAATAGGGACAAGATCTAATAGTGGACTAACTAACTAACTAACCATCGCGCAGTCTCTCTGGAGGGGTAGGCGGAGAGTATGGACCGCCATTTTGTCTTCGCGGGGTCTTCTTTCCACCTGCCTTCTAGTCTTATTGTCCACCAATCTGTCAACATATACGTTAATTTAGTTAAAACCCGCTAAATCTTCTGGGAGATGGCAGCGAGCACCGAAACTGGTCGAAGACACAAATATTAGTAGATTTTAACTAAATATACAATAAACCATTTAAAAAAATGTATTTACAACGAATCGTTAGGGTGGTTTGGACACATGGAAAAAATTAACAAAATAGTTAACGAACGCGATCGTGAGTCTATCAAATTAATTTAATTTGAAATATAATTTTATATAATTAAATATAATTTGGGTTTGATTGTATTGCCATAGATTTTATTAAAAGCGGTGGCGAAGTGGTTTCTGCATGGTTATGTAAGTTATTTAACCAGTGCTTGGAGGAAGGATATACGTCGCTAGACTGGAGGAGAGCAGTTATTATGCCCCTGTACAAAGGAAAAGGATCGCGTATGGAATGTGGAAACCACAGAGCTATCAGTCTTTTGAGTGTCGTTGGTAAAGTCTATGGCAGAATTTTAATAGAAAGAGTAAGAAAATTGACGAGTGACAAAGTTTGGGATGTCCAAGGTGCCTTTATGAATGGCAGAGGATGTATGGATCAAATTTTTAGACTTCGTACATTGACAGAGAAGTATGTGGCCAAAAACCGCAAACTTTTCTGTGCGTTTGTCGATTTGCAAAAAGCATATGATTACGTTAATAGAGTAAAGTTGTGGTAAATACTGTCTGAATATGGAATAAGTACAAAACTGACGGTAAATAAGTCGCTATACACGGAAAGCACTGCTAGTGTCAGAGTAAATGGAGATCTTACAGCCTGGTTTGATATCAATAAAGGTGTCAAATAGGGTTGCGTAATGTCCCCGTGGTTATTTAATCTAAATATGGACATGTGTATGAAAGAGCGGAAATGGTTGGATGTAGGTGCCAAAATGAGGGGAGTGTCAGTAAGCTGTCTCTTGTATGCGGATGAAGCTGTCCTATTAGCAGACAACGAGCATGAACTACAAGTCCTGGTGAATAGTATGTATGAGGTATGCTTGCGAAATGATTTGAAGATGAATGTGAATAAGCGAGAGTCTGCAACATTAGCGTGAATGGTGAAAATTTGGAGCAAGTAGTTGAGTTTGTGTATTTAGGTAGTATGTTTACAAGAGATGGGAGAGTGGAGAGGGATATTGAAAGAAGGGTTGGGGCAGGCAACAAAGTGAATGGTGCACTTAAAGTTGTCATCACAAACAAAAACATATCCAAACAAGCTAAAATGGCAGTGCACAATGGTGTTCTTGCACCGACCCTTGTGTATGGAAGCGAAGCATGGAATTGGCAAAAGAAGGATGAAAGTATAATAAATGCAGTAGAAATGAGATCTCTTAGACGAATGTGTGGATACTCTGTGTATGATAGAGTGTCGAATGAAAATATAAGAAGTGAATGTGGTGCGAATGATGGTGTTATGAACAAAATAA
This sequence comes from Lepidostoma basale, assembly GCA_022606425.2. Classification (NCBI taxonomy): domain Eukaryota; kingdom Metazoa; phylum Arthropoda; class Insecta; order Trichoptera; family Lepidostomatidae; genus Lepidostoma; species Lepidostoma basale. The sequence continues at coordinate 409,531 of JAHDVF020001465.1, forward strand.
TGAAAAGATCATTAAGATGGTTTGGACACATGGAAAGAATGAATGAAGAAAGAGTGGTAAAAAAGTGTATATTAACGATGTAAATGGATCAAGTAAATCAAATATTGAATGTCGCCCACGTGGGGAGTCGGAAATCGACGCGCGTGTATGACACGATGTATGAATGTTGAGGAATCGAGAGAAATATGTCAGGAAAGAAAAGTGTGGCAGTCCATTCTTTCTGCCTACCCCTTCGGGGAGACGGCGTGATGGTTAGTTAGTTAGTTAGATTTTATAAGTTTTTTTTTCTGTGGTATAAAATCAATGCTCTATTGTGAAATTTTAAGAAAATTTGACTTACGTAATTATGTATGTGATAGATTCAAATGCAAAATTTTTCCTTGCAACGAGATGGAGATATAAATCTTTACTGTCCTCTGCATCTGAATGAGACAGCGCTATACGGCGCGCGATTGTAAAAGCGAGATAAAAAAAACTAGCGATCAATTCGAAAGAGAGAGAATTAGACACCATTCCCACGGGATACAATATACCTCCGCGGCATAGTAACTATAACAAAAATTCAATGTGAACAATTATGAATTTTTACACGTTTGTTAATTGTAATATGATGTAAAAGAATTTTGGATGAGTTTACTTTTCGCGGCAGTCAACTGCCTTCCGTTGTTATTGTATGAAATGATTCCATTGTTACGGGAAGTAACGGCGACATACAAATCACGCTTGTTGGAGAGGGACGGGAGATGGGCAATTTGACGCGCGAGTGAGACGGGGCGAATCTTTTGTATGAATTATTGGACCGTTAAAGAGGGACGGGAGAATTTTGATTGTGGAATGAATAAATGGGCGTGGCGTTTGTAGACGCACACACACAAATGTTTGCATAGTGCAGTTATGAATAGTGGTTTTTAGGGCATATATGAATAGATGTGATAATCATATAACAATTCATTCTCTGTTTATCTGTTTTATTCCTTAACGCCATAGCGTTAGATATAAAATATAATATTAGTAATATATAATAAACATAAATCTCCATAGATGGCGTTAGTATGTAGATTATATATAGAGTAATCTTAAAAAAGATTAACATATGTAATCAAAAATCTTCATAGATGGCACATTGAAACTGACATGTGAAACCTGGCATAGATTTGTAACATATATACAACTTCCAAAAAATTGTCATAGGTACATGGTCATAAAGAAAATGTGGAATGGGGAATGTTGTAATTACATAAAGCGTGCGCTTAACCCAACCAATGACAGGTCATAAGTGCTGTAAACACCTTGATCAACCATATTCAGTTTCCAGTTTGCATCTTCGTCTCTATTGAGATACAATTAAATTATAATATTAGCTTATATTACAAAGGTTTTGAAAATATCTTCAAGCAGACAAACATTATCTCAGTAAGAATTAATTGTATCTCAATAGGGACGAATATGTAAATTATTTGGAAACAGAATATGGTGGTCGATGCGTTTACAGGACTTATGACCTGTCATTGGTTGGGTTAAGCGATCGCTTTATGTAATACAACATTCCGCGTTTCGCCCTTCTTACGAACACCACGTCTGACAATTATTTTTGAAAGTTGTATATATGTTACCACGTTGAGAAACATTTCACATATTTTTAGTTAAATCTACACTAGCGCCATCTATTGAGATTAGATGTTAGCATAAAGCAGAAAATCTTTATTAATGTAATGTGAAAGGATATCGACCCAATTATCACATATTACTAGACAACGCCTGGAGAAAACTCTCCAATTTTTATATGCTTTTAACTTTGACCAGTTTTAATAAATAAAAATTTCAATGTATACAAATACTTGTAGACAAATACTGGATTTTACCCATTACGGGTTAATTTGTCTACAAGTATTCAAAACAAAAAAAATATCTCACTTCTTTTGATGCATTAAGAATAGGGGGAAATTGAGAGCCGCCTGCGTGCTATGTTCAAAAGTGCAAAATGATGAAATTAGCCATTAATTACATTATAAACTAGCGGACCCGACAGACTTCATCCTGCCTGAACGTTGCCTTGCCTGCTATTTGCTGGTTCAGCAAACGTTTTATCGTTATTCGTATTTACGATAAACTAAATGACATTTGACATTGAGTTTGAATTTAAATCTACGCCACGCAACAACGCAAGTAATGTGCGCATGCTTAAATACAATTCGACACCAGCGCCATCTATGGTAAACAAAAATAACTATAAATTATTCTCAGGTCAATTACTCATGAACTTCCCAGAAGGTTTTAACGGTCACTTACTGGGTCCAATTGTAAATCTGAACCATCCAGGAACCCACTCAAACACACACAAAAAAAGTCATCAAAATTGGTATAGCCGTTTAGGAGGAGTTCAACTGCATACACTAATGAATTTTTTTACATTTGAAATTTGATTATTATGGTCATGCAATGTTTTCCTCGGTCTTCCTCGAATCCTTAATCCATTCACATCGTTAACTTTTACTTCCTAACCATTCTTTCTTCATCTTTGCGCTCCATATGTCCAAACCAACGTAGTGATCTGTATTTTGGGACTTTGGGAAAATCCGTTCAGCTCATCTTTCTGGACCGATGTTTCGGAGATCGTTGCAGTCTCCATCTTCAGGGTGGTTATAAATGTGTGGTGGGTAATGTTTGTTTAACTCCTTGCAGTTATCGTTTCATAAATTATGTCCATTGTACATTCCTAACTAACTACATGACGACCTTCGTGGCAGAGTGGTTACGAGCTCTGACTTCCATGCCGAAGGTCCTGGGTTCGATTCCCGGCGATGGCGGTGTGATTGTCACACTGTCTTTGGTCTGGTGTAGAATTCACGTGACAATTATATGGCGATATGTTGGCTACCTATCACATGTCACGAGAATCAATATAATAGCTAAAAAATAAAAATTGTATACAGTAATTGGGTCCAAAACGACGAGGGGTAGGCAGAAAGAATGGAACGCCACACTGTTCTGCCCTGACATACTTCTCTCGCTTCCTCTAAATTCATACATCTTGTCATAAGCACGCGCGTCGATTTCTCTGAATCTTCACATGGCCGACATTCAATATTTGATTTATTTGAATGTGCCTCGTTTTCCTCAGTCATCCTGTATTTCTAGTTCCATTTCCATCGTTAACATATACTTTTTTCCATTCTTTATTCATTCATTCTTTCCATGTGTCCTAACCATCTTAAAGACCCTTTCCTTATTTTGTTCATAACACTTTCATTCGCACCACATTCACTTCTTATACTTGCATCTGTCACTCTATCAAATACAGATTTGTCACACATTCGTCTTAGAGATCTCATTTCTACCGCATTTATTCTACTTTCATCCTTCTTTTGCCAGTTCCATGCTTCACTTCCATACTTTCCTCCGCTCTATATTCTATATTATATCAGCATTTGAAAATCTGTCGTATATCGTTTTACCCCACATACGTCTCAGAAACCTCAGTCACAGAAGAAACGAATAACGCAGTCATAAATATAATAAGCTGTACATTAAAATGTGAAGGTATTTTTTTGAAACATTTTTTCAGTCAAGTGAGAAATAATATGATATTTTTCCCGTTTCCCGTATTCCCGGAGTCGTTAGCGCCGCTCCCGTATTTTATTATTCCCCCCACGTCCCGTATATTCCCGAACTCGAGTGGGGAGGCAATAACACCGTTTAGTGGGATTTATTTTTTTAATAAAGCGCCCCATCTCTAGGAAACTTTCCAATTGCTTTTTATTTTTTATTATTAACACCCCAGTGGCATGTTCGAAGCGAGAAAAGTAAATTGAACCAATAGAAAAGCTTGTCGCGTGAAACTATCAATATTTATTTTATTAATATAATGTTTTTTTATTTTTCCGCCATTGATGACGTAATGTTGTCTCTGGAACTGTGCCTAAGTTAACTAACATATGTTTTATATAGTATATGTCAAACAGGGTTGCGTAATGTCCCCGTGGTTATTTAATCTGTATATGGACAAATGTATGAAAGAGCTGAAAAGGGTTGGATGTAGGTGCCAAAATGAGCGGAGTGTCAGTAAGCTGTCTCTTGAATGCGGATGACGCTGTCCCACTTGCAGACAACGAGCATGAACTACTAGTCCTGGTGAACTGTATGTATGAGGTATGCATGCGAAATGATCTGATGATGAATGTTAATAAGTCCAAGGTTATGATTTTTGAAAAGGAAGAAACCATGACAGTCTGCAACATTAGCGTGAATGGTGAAAATTCGGAGCAAGTAGTTGAGTTCGTGTATTTAGGTAGTATGTTTACAAGAGATGGGCGAGTGGAGAGGGATATTGAAATAAGGGTTGGGGCAGGCAACAAAGTGAATGGTGCACTTAAAGTTATCATCGCAAACAAAAACCTATCCAAAAAAGCTAGAATGGCAGTGCACAATGGTGTTCTTCTACCGACCCTTATGTATGCCATTCAACCCTTATGACATTCAACCCTTATGACCCTTATGTATGCCATTCCAACCATCACGCCGTCTCCCCGAAGGGGTAGGCAGAAAGAATGGACTGCCACACTTTTCTTTCTTGACATATTTCTCTCGTCTCACATGGCCGGCATTCAATATTTGATTTATTTGATCGTGCCACGTTTTCCTTGGTCTTCCTCTATTTCTGGACCATTTACACTTTCATTCTTTCCATATGTCAAAACCACCTTAATGATCCTTTCATTGTTTTGTTCATAATACTCGTACCATCATTCGAAACGCATTCACATCTTATATAATATTTTTATTCGACACTATATCATACAAATAGTATCCACATATTCATCTAAGAAATCTCATTTTACTGCATTTATTCTACTTTCATCCTTCTTTTGCCAGTTCCATGCTTCACTTCCATACATAAGGGTTGGCACAAGAACACTATTATGCACTGCTATCTTAGCTTTTTTGGATAAGCGATGACAACTTTAGTGCACCATTTACTCTGTTGCCGGCCCCAACCCTTCTTTCAATACCCTTCTCCATTCTCCCATCCTTTGTAAACATACTTCCTAAATAATCAAATTCATCCACTTGCTCAGATTTTCACCATTCACACTAATGTAACAGACCGTCAAGTTTTCTTCTTTTACGAAATTTAACTTAATTTATATTGTTCTCCCGATGATGAAGGTGTAAAGTCTTTGAAACATGTCGAGAAAATAAACTCAAAAGTGGAAAAAACAGTGTTTTGATTCATAAAAAATTCTCATTATGGAATTCCAGAGTGTTAAACACCTTAAGTTTATATATGTAATGGTTAGTTAGTTAGTTAGTTAGAAATAATCCAGTAAGGCCAATACATGCCACCACAAATATGGTATAAATATACTAATTAACAGACGAATGAAGACGATGAAACGAAATCGAAATTAAACTAAGACAAATTAAAGATAAGCAAAATATTTAAGTAGTCCATTATTTTAGCCGAAACGTTATGATACTTCAACATTAATAACTGTTAAATAAAAAAAAATTCGGTCATCAAAACTCACGAAAATAAATTTTAACAGTTGTTGATAGATTATTGTAACACCCGATGTCAAAATAGGTTGACGAAACAGCTGTTGCGAAAAGAAAAAAAAAGAGTTGTGATACATAAACAATTTTTTTTTTAATTTAACAGTTAAAATATTGAAGAGTTAAAAATAATTATTATAGTGGAATAAAATAATAATAATAATATAACATTATGGTCTCATTCACATTTTCGAAAGGTTGCTCCGATCATTATTTAGATTCGTGGAAAACATCAAAAAATTAGATGGCATAAACGCTGGTGCGAAAACGAATGATATGTCCGACAGCTGTTTGCTATATGCAGACGACGCTGTTTTAATCGCTGACAGCATGGACGAACTACGAGTCCTAGTGTCAAGAGTGTACGAAGTATGCAATAAGTATGACCTTGTGATTAACGTGTCAAAGTCTAAAGTTATGGTATTTGAAAAGGAAGAATGTATGACGGATTGTGACATAAGTGCGAACGGTGAGAAATTAGAGCAAGTTACCGAATTTGTTTATCTGGGAAGCATGTTTACAAGAGATGGTAGAATGGAGAAAGATATCAAAAGAAGGGTTGGAGCTAGAAACAAAATAAATTGTGCACTCAAAGTCATTACCGCAAAAAGAAATATACGACTGAAGCAAAGATGGCAGTGCACAATGGAGTTCTAGTCCCGACCCTTATGTATGGAAGTGAAGCTTGGAATTGGGAGAAGAATGATGAAAGTAGGATAAATGTCGTAGAAATGAGGTCACCACGAAGGATGTGCGGAAAAACAATGTATGTAAGAAAGGGTCACTAAGATGGCTTGGACATATGGAACGAATAGATGAGAGAATAATGGTTAAAAAGATATATACGAGTACATGTAGTGTGAATGGAAAAAGTAGTCGAGGAAGGCCAAGGAAGACATGGCATGACCAAATTAATCAATTAGTGAAAGGCAGCCATGTTCGAAGTAGGAACACTCGACGAGCGTGCATGTCACGATGTGTCGCAAATTCTATACATTGCCGCGCTCTAAGCGTAGTTAGTGCGATAAGAAGTAAGGTGAAAAATTCACGGTGTGTCTTGTGCGAGACATGGGGGTATTGAGTGTCAATTTGTATTGCAGTTCGGAGTTATTTATTTTAAAGTGAAATTTGTTTTGATGTTATATTTTATTCATAATTGAGATGTGACAACTAATTCTCGTTTCCACACGGCAGGGAGATTCAATAATGGACCGCATTATAACCCCGCCATTACTCAGAGATGATCATCTCCAGAATCTCTCCAGAAAGGAATTGTAATAACCTCGTCCTCCAGTTTATTCGGTCGTTAGGGAATTTTAAATTGCCTTTTCTCCGCTTAAACTTTCTGCCTTTCCTTTTTTTATTATTGTGATTCCGCCATTTCTGCTCTTCCCTCTCAAGGCGGAGAAATGCCTCACAAGAATTTCCACCGGCGTGATTTGCATATTTCAATTTCGCAACGGAGGGTGACCCTATATTTTTTTCCGTTTATTCAATCAAAGTTACAAAGTTACTTAGTGATGGTTTTCGAGAAAGAAGAATGTATGGCGATTTGTGATATAAGTGCGATGGGCGAGAAATTAGAGCAAGTTACCGAATTTACGTATCTGGGAAGCATGTTTACAAAAATGGAGAAAGACATCGAAAGAAGGGTTGGTGCTGGAAATAAAATAAAGCCATTACTGCAAATATAAACATATCGACAAAATCAAATATGGTAGTGCACAATGGTGTTCTAGTCCCGACCCTCATGTATGGAAGCGATGCATGGAACTGGCAAAAATTGATAAAAGTATAATATATGCAGTAGTAATGAGATCTCTTAGACGAATGTGTGTGATAGTAGATACTATGTGTATGACAGTATCGAATGAAAATATAAGAAGTGAATGCGGTGTGAATGATGGTGGTATGAACAAAATATATAAAAAAAGGATCATTAAGATGGTTTGGACATATGGAAAGAATGAATGAACAAAGATAGTAAACAATTATATGTTAACGATGTAAATGGAACCAGAATTAGAGGAAGACTGAGGAAAACGTCCCCCTTCCCGCTGGACCGACGATCTGAAGAGGATTGCTGGACATGGATGGATAGGAGCGGCAATGGATAGAGGGCGGTAGCGTGCCTTGGAAGAGGCCTACATTCAGCAGTGGATGAAAGACGGCTGATGATTGCATTTGATTGATTGAGGAAATGTTGGCCACGTGAGGAGTCAGAGAAATCGACGCACGTGCATGACACGATATATGAATGTTGAGGAAGCGAGAGAAATATGTCAAGAAAGAAAAGTGTGTCAGTCCATTCTTTCTGCCTATCCCTTCGGGGAGAGGGTGTCATGGTTAGTTAGTTAGTTAATTAAGTTACATAAACTTTTCCATCAATTTCCACCAATTTTTCCATCATCCTGTTTATCGCACTAACTACGCTCAGAGCGCAGCAATGTATCGAATTTGCGATAACTACAATAAGCATTACAAAAACATTATTTTTTTCCATTTGAACGAGCGACATTTATTTCTGAAAAAAAATCCACAAAAAATGGGTTTGTTTTGGTATTTGTCTGATATTGATAAAAACAAACGTTGTATAGAAGTTGTACTGTATTGGGTGACTTGTTTCAGATTGCTAGGGTACTGGGGCTATGAATAATTTAATAATCATATCATTGATCTACTTTCTATTTAATGAATACGAATGAAAACGTTTGTTTTCTAGAAGTTTTATTATATTTTATGGGAATGAAATGTTATGCCGTGCTTTGATATTATCAAATGTATTTTGGTTATGCCTTTGGAAGGCGAATATCATCCCATAAAATATAATAAAACATCTAGAAAATAGACTTTTTCATTCTTCTTAATTATTAATACTTATTAATACATAGTTTTACATATTTTTTTAAGAAATAATAAATATTTTTTTGTGAATGTATACTTATACTTGTATACGAATACTGGATTTCACCCACCGTGGGTTATCGATTCATGATTTAATTGTATCCCAATAGAGACGAAGATGCAAATTGGAAACTCAATATGGTTGATCAAGGTGTTTACAGGACTTATGACCTGTCATTGATTGGGTTAAGCGCACGCTTAATGTAATTACAACTTCCCCCATTCCACCTTTCTTTATGACCATGTCTCACATATATTCAACTTCCAAAAATTTGTCAAAGTCCTATGCCAGATTTCACATGTCAGTTTCAATGTGCCATCTATGAAGATTTTGATTACATATGTTAATCTTTTTAAGATTACTCTATATATAATCTATATACTAACGCCATCTATGGAGATTTATGTTTATGAAGCATTAAGCAGAATCTTTTTAACACAATGTGAAAGGCTATCCCTATAATAAAAAATACTTTTGATTTAATGTAAACTGTGTTTTCTTATTTGTAATTATTTTTTTGTTTAAATTGTATAAGATATGAATATCGTATGGTCACCTCAAAAAGTCGGGTTTGTTCTAATGCGCGTTGACATCTTTATTAGGTTATATTCGATATGAAAAATGGGATATTTAGTGTAATGTTAGGTTGACGCTAGGGGGACCATTAAGGAATCCCTCGGCGGGAATAAGGCAATTATGGCGTCAGACATTAAATCAAGGGTGTCCCGTAATTGAGAAAAAAGCGGGAATGTCACATTTGAATTCGGAACGATGCTAAAACTTCAGTTTTCACATTTGAATTTAATGTTATGGAAGGGATAAATTTAATTTTAAACTGCATAGAACTTTGTAGATTGTAAAATCTTCACTTTTTAAGAACAGAATTAAAAAAATAATAATTAGAAACGTTCCATATTAATTTTTTTATGGAAACATTAAGTTTAAGAATGTTTTTAATTTTTTGGACACGTAGAAAGATAGAATGAAGAATGGTAAACAAAGTATACGTTAACGATGTGATAAGTGGTACAAGAAATAGAGGAACACCGAGGTAAACGTGACACGATAAAATAAATCAAATGTGAAATGTCGGCCATGAGTCGAAGAAATCGACATTCTTGAATGACACGATGTTGAGAATGAGAGATAAGCAGGTATGTCAGGAAAAATATTAGTTTGTTAGAAATACATATTTCGCATGCTAGGATATTTTTTTCCCAACATTTAATAAAATTTTCATTTAATTTATTAGGTGTATAACTTTGCTTCCCCCGTTTTTTTCCGAAATTCGAGGCTTTATCGTAAAAAAACTGGTTATACATTTATGATTCAAAGTATTGTCCATCGCTGGCCACTACTGCTAATGATCCTGCCAATTTTTGTTGCGTTTGACACGAGTCTTGATCAAGTAATGCCTCCAATTCTGCATCTTCGAAAACCTTCTCTCTTCCACCGCCATGCTGGTCTTCGACGTTAAAATCACCGTTCTTGAAGCGTTGAAACCACTCTCGGCACGTTCTTTCACTAATAGCGGCCTCACCATAGGTATTTGAAAGCATTCGATGAGCCTCAGCCGCAGATTTCTTCATATTAAAGCATGAAATTAAAACCTCCCGCAAATGACGAGAATTTGGCTCGTAAGCTGACATGTTTAATCGGGAATAACTTTATGATGCAGACACAAATCGACTAATATTTCGATGGCCTTATGTTTACAAATACTTAAGCTTACCTATTGTATGACATCTATGATCTATTTATTCCAACTACCACTTACCGCTACTGCCATCTACTCGTATTGCAAAACGGCGGAAGCAAAGTTATACACCTAATATTTTAATAAGAATCACAAATATTACAGACAAATAATACAACATGGTGGTCAGTTATTTGGTTATGTACGAGTATAATATACTCTCCAAATTCAATGTCTGTTTATAACTCAAGATATTTTTTTTGGTTATATGAATTTAAATATATTTAAAACTGACCACAGGGTGTCTAGAAAGGATAATTTCATGAAAGGATCTTATTAACAAATATACAAAGGCAACCTGCCACGTTGAAATTAGCCAACAACCTTTTTAAACACATCCTGGAATGGCAGAGTCAACATGTCACAAACAAACCACGAAACTTGTAAAATAAGAAAACAAAAAAAAAACGGCATTAAGTGACCGATTCTTTTGGGTAAGACCACTTTACCGTATTTACCAACCGCAATGTTGTCAATAGTTTTAAAAGAATCCTTATGCTCCATTCAATTCGAAACAAAAGTTTAAATTTGAAAAAAGAACGTCAATAGAGTTCCTTTCAAATGTTTTATTGATGTTTACAGTACGAATAGGGTGTTTTTGAGATAAGCAGTGTTTTTTTTTGTTTCAAAAACGTGTCTTCGTGTTATTTTTTATATATTTAAGATTTTAAAGTCAACAGCTGATAGAAATATTTTATACATTAATATTTATATTAGATATAAAAATGTGTCATAAATCTGCGTAATTAATGGGAAAAAGCTAAAATGGCAGTACATAATTGTGTTCTGGTGCCGACCCTTATGTATGGAAGAGTAGCAGGAACTATCGGCCTGTGAAAATTCTATGGCCCCTTTGTCGAAGAATGATTATCAGGGACGAACAGACCTACATCACTCAGGATTTCTGAGTTGTGTATACAACCGCCTATCAGTCGAAAGAAATGAACACCCAAGTGAATGTCTCGTCTCCTCTCGAGTGACTGGTAGCATCCCTTGCAAGAAATCAGCTGGAAAGAGCCACGGGTAATATCCATACTCCCTAAGATAGGGGTTTCACAGAATTTTTTTCTGCATCCTCTCCACCATCAGGGAATATCGAACCTCATGCAGCGCCCAAATAATGAACTAAATTCCAACCGACTTCTCACCAGAGAGTTATACAGCAGCTTCAGCACCTGAATATTACGAAAGATCTTGGCGTTTCTAATGACAAAATCTAGCATTTTGAGGGAGCTATTACATAGCGATGTTATGTGAAGACTAAACGACAAGCGAGAGGGTGTCCGCTGGAGTAAAACCAATCAAATTTATTTCAATATCTCTAAATGCGTAATTTTATCTTTTACGAGAGCATTGCGTACTGTTTATTACAGATACACAATGGATAACCAGCAACTTAAGCGTGTTTCAACGATAAAGGATCTTGGTATCGTTTATGAAAGTAGGCTGACTTTCCATGCTCACATCGAGAAAATGTGTGGAGTTGCACTGAAAATGTTGGGATTTATTCTGCGAACTGGTAGAGTTTTCAAGAATCCCTATGTTTTGCGAATTTTGTATAACTCATTGGTCCGGAGCCGGCTCGAGTGTGGCTCGGTGATATGGAGTCCCCACGAGGCGAGATACTCGCTCATGTTAGAGAGGGTTCAGAAAAGATTTCTGAGATATCTCTACATGAGGGAGTTTGGTAGCTATCCGTGGCTTTATCCCACTGCATTCCTCTTGGGCATGCTGGGGACCAATAGTTTACAGATAAGAAGGGATGGGTGCACACTTACCCATTTCTTCAGACTTATCAGGGGATTCTTTGAGAATTCCGTCATCTTGGAGGCTATCCATCTTTATGTTCCGGATGGTTATCTTCGACAGCGTCAGCACAGATTGTTTTATCTCCCAACATGCAGAACCAACCTGCCTCTGGTGATGCCGGTGGGGAGAGCAATCAAACTGCTGAACATGATCGCTTCGGAGATCGATGTCTTTCATATTCGTGAAAGTACATTCAGAAGACAAATACTCTTGACTTTGAAGAGTATCTTGTATTCCTAATGTCGAACCATCTGGTATTATATATTTATTATGTTTTACCTGTTCTCAATAGATGCCTTAAACTATAAAAAATGTTTGTAATGTCTTTTGAGAAAATAAACTGATTTGATTTGATTTGATTTGATTTAATAAAATAATGATTAATGTAAAAGAAGTCGAGGAAGGGCGATGAAAATGTGGCATTGTCAAACCAATCCTATTTATGGTATTCATAGTCGTCCGGCAGAGTCCAAAATACATCGTTTAATGCATAAATTTGAGACAACCGGATCAGTGGTCAATGAAGCAGTGTTTGATTGTCAAAGATACGCAAGATAAAAAAATTTGTGGCAAAACCACTTATACAGGTTGTTTTATTTCATTTCAAAGATCGAGCGCTCGTAATGAAAACCCTTTATAATTAAAAATAAACACATTTTAACAGTCCATTGTTTTGGCCGAAACATTATGATACCTTAACGTTTTAAACTGTTAAATTACATAACTTTGTTGCTTGTATCACAATTATTTTAATTTTATTTTATGCGACAGCTGTTTCATCAACATTCTTTCCTCTTCTTTCTATCTACGAGTAAGTCAACTAAGATCCATAAAAAGAAATATTCCCATTGACAGTTTTAAAACATTAATCAATTCCTTCGTCGTTTCCCGACTAGATTACTGCAATGGTGTCTACGCCAACATCCCCAAACAGCAAACAAATAAACACCCGTGTACGGGACAGATTGCTCCCCCCGTACTATTAATATTTATTTTGGCCGCTGACTGCTGCTCGTCTCCGATGTGGTGTGGATGGTTAAACGGAGAATACGGCGTGATGATGAATGTGTAATAAAACAAAGTTTTATTATATGCGGCAATCGGTGCAGGGTAGAAGCAAAGAGAAGTTTACAGTAGCTCAAATACTGGTTTTTACGTAATTAAGAGCGCCAAGCCTCTTACGCGCAGCGTGTCCACGCGTGTCAGAATTTGAAGGAAGAGAGAAGGCCGAGTCCTTACAAGACCCGCTTATATAGTCTCCGCAAACTAGAAAAAACGGTTATTCAACATCATCATCATCATCATCATCAGCCGTCTGTCATCCACTGCTGAATGTAGGCCTCTCCCAAAGCCCTCCACCGCCCCCTATCCATTGCCGCTCCCATCCATCCATGTCCAGCAATCCTCTTCAGATCGTCGGTCCAGCGGGCAGGGGGACGTCCAACTCTACGGAATCCTGTACGCGGTCTCCACTCCAGAACCCGTCTTCCCCATCGGCTGTCGGTTCTCCGACAGATATGGCCAGCCCACCGCCACTTCAGCCCGCCTATCCGTAGAGCCACCTCAGTCACCTTGGTTTGTTGTCGAATAAATTCGTTTCTAAATCTATCCCTCAAGGTTATTCCAAGCATGGCTCTTTCCATGGCGCGCTGGGCAACCTTGAATCTGTAGACTAGACCTTTTGTCAATGTCCACGTCTCGGCTCCGTATGTTATGACTGGCAAAACGCACTGGTTGAAGACTTTAGTCTTGAGGCATTGTGGTATTTTGGAAGTGAAAACATGACGTAATTTCCCAAAGGCCGCCCAACCCAACTGAATTCTTATTCAACGTTTTTTCCAATTTCGGAGAAATTTAGTTGCAGCCGATGTGTTGCCAAGGCCTCTGATTGGCTGTTAACATCGCGCGATCAACCGCAAAATTATTCCAAGAATAATCTCGATTGGGCTACTGCATGCATCTCGTTGCTAAGCGCTACCGATTGCCTTATTTATTTTAACATAAACAAATTAAACTTAAACGAATTAAACTTAAATTAACACAAAATACAAACACGAAATTAAATAATAAAATTAGTATAGTTAAAAATCAAATAAAAATTAATAAAATAATAAAAAATTATTAAAATTAAAACTACTCGCATACGTCCGATACAACCCGTCTGCATTCAATGCAGCATCAAGACTGATAAGGGGTGTGCCAAAGAGTTGTCACATAACACAGCATCTTAAGGAGCTCCACTGGCTGAAATGTCCAGAAAGGATAAAATACAAGCTCTGCTGGACGGTCTATAAGGCGTTGCATGGAATGGGACCAGCTTATATATCTGAACTCTGCATCAACGAAAACCTGAATGCTAGACAGTCTACACTGCGATCAGCTAAGTCTTTTGCGATCGGTAGATTGACGCCAAAACGCTGTCCAAGCACAAACATTGGCGACCGAGCCTTCGCGGTAGCCGGCCCTTCAGCCTGGAACAGTCTTCCAGCAGACCTTAAGTGCATTGAGAATCAATCAGAGTTTAGATCGAGACTCAAAACGCACCTTTTCAAATTATCATTTCCTGACAGGAAGGGCTGATCGACTTCGTCAAGTGCAGCCCTCATACTAAATGTGTGTTTTTTTGTTATCATTATTAATATAATTATTATCTCGTTGATAAAACGGAACATCTTCTACAGCGCCCTTGAGATGAGTAATTCATAAAAATGGCGCTCTATAAATGATCCAATTTATTATTATTATTATTAACCTATGTTGATATCATCAGGTGTTAAATCAGGTGTTACAATAATATATCAAAAGTTAAATTTTCGTGATTTTTCGAACCTTTATGTGTATTTGCTCCTATGTCAATTTGAATAATTTCTTTGATATAATTTTGAAGTTCTTTGCTAAAATTGAGTTAGATACCTAAATATTTTAATTAAAAGAACGGTTTGTTAATATTTATAGGAGAAAATATTAAAGGTGGAAAATATAATAATAATAATAAAACAGTAAATAGAAGGAACAATCACACATTGTATAGTACCTATAGTTTTTGTATGGAATTTTTCTTCATATAACCTCTTAAAAAATGATCGACCCGTCTTTCCAATATACATGGCATCACAGTCCTCACAATTAATCTGGTAGATTCCACTTTGGTTGAAAATTTGACATTTGATATATTATTGTAACACCTGATGATATCAACATAGGTTGATGAAATAGCTGTCGCGTAAAATAAAATACAATTG
Organism: Lepidostoma basale; assembly: GCA_022606425.2. Classification (NCBI taxonomy): domain Eukaryota; kingdom Metazoa; phylum Arthropoda; class Insecta; order Trichoptera; family Lepidostomatidae; genus Lepidostoma; species Lepidostoma basale. The sequence continues at coordinate 424,796 of JAHDVF020001465.1, forward strand.
TGATACAAATAACAAAGTTATTTTATTTAAGAGTTTAAAATACATTTTGTTTTCACAGAAACATCTTTGGACCACCGAGGTGTGAAATATTGCAATATCGGTAGAAAGGGTTACTTCTTGAAAGGCCTGTAACAAAATCCGTTTATGGTAATCTGTTAATCCCTCGTAAGTCGTCAAAACCCCTAGCAATCCGTCAAACTAATTTTGCCTTGACACTTGTCAAATCCCTGGGGGTGTGTTACCATTGTCAAGGATTACAAATTTACCAAGAATGATTCCATCTACCCAGCGAGCATACAAAAACCGTTTAAAGTTTCGTTAAAATATTACTTCTAGCACGTATTATTATTATTGTTTTGTTGAATCGCTCTTTACATCATGACAGCATGAGCCAAATCGATGAAAAGGGTATTATAGCTATCATAGTGATTCTTGTGACATGTGATAGGTATCTAATCTATCGCCATTTTATTGTCACGTGAATTCTACACAAGACCAAAGACAGTGTGACAATCACACTACCCTCGCCGCGAATCGAACTCAGAATCTTCGGGGTGACAGTAAATACACTTACCACTCGGCCACGAAGCTTTAGAAAGGTCTAGAAGGTACGCAACATTACTATTTCTTAAGCTCGTACGTGATACGGGATAGCGAAGAATGGTAGTCAAAGTGAACGTATCACGTACGTTCAAATATGTAGGGTGGTTAATTTATTATTTGGTAATCCAGCGTACATTCCGTTACAATAATATAACGTGACACTCCAAAAGAATTTACGAGGGTCCTAGTTTCATCAATAGGTAAACATCTCCTTATATGTTTTAGCTGTCTCAGTTGCAAGAATCTAGATTAAACAAGCCTCCGTACGTGCGTGTCTTATACATGCATCATTGGGATAACCATATTAATAACGTAATGGTATTCCACAGTGTTAACGCCTTGTTTATCAAAAATCAAGTTATGTTAGAAATAATCACATTTATACCAGTTATAAAAATATTTTTTCCACCATTATCATACAAGCATAGATAATTCATGTAATATATTACAATTTAATATACTTGACTTGGCACCCTTATTTAAGGGTTATTAGATAATGTTTAATACATATCTACGCTGAGGGGAGATAAATGTAAAGGGTGAAATATAGATACATTTATATTTTGAAAATCACTCGCTGTATTTTGGTTTGAAATCAAAATATAAAATAATTAACTAACTAACTAACCATTACGCCGTTTCCACCGAAAGGTAGGCAGAGATGATGGACTGCCATACTGCTCTGTCCTGATATTCATCTCAAGATTTATCTACATTCATACATCGTAACATGCGTGCACATCGGTTTTTCCAACATCAAATGTGGCCGTCTTTTGGAATTTTATTAATTTGGTCATGCCATGCTTTCCTTGGTCTTCCATGGCTTCTCTTTCCGCTTATACTGCTTGTGTACAACATTTTTACCATTCTTCTTTCGTCCATTCGTTCCATATTTCCAAACTATTTCAGGAATCCTTTTTTTAATTTTGCTTATGATGCAATCATCTGCCTTACATTTCTTCCTTATTTCGTCTTTCGGTAAAATGAGGTCTTCGTTATTCACAAGGAGTTAAAAAGAATTAATAAACTGCCATTCATAACATGATAATTTCGAATTCTTAAATGGTTTCGGATTTAAAAAATAATTCGTGTATTTTATTAAGCATCTAAATATTCACATGATACATTGTTTTTCCGCACATATAAATAATAATGATTATTATGAGAGAGAGAGAGAGAGAGAGAGAGAGAGAGAGAGAGAGAGAGAGAGATCTATATTTTCATAAGAGAGGTAAAAGAGTAGGTAAGTACCAGTGATGTCATACGTCTGATGGGAACATTGTTGGAAGGTGATTTGGTGGGTTGGTTTATGCGGGGGCATGATTAGGTACTTAGATTTGGGGGTTTTGATTCAAAATTTCTTAAGCATGCCAGGTTTCTGGGCTTCTATGGGAGTACCGCCACTGGTAGGTACATATCATATTAAATAACAAATTTAAACTTCTGGGTAGGTACCTAGGTGGGGTACTTGAATATATTATAATATGCTTGTAATGTTTTCTCTCTCCCTCTTGGGATGAGACCGAGCATAGCAACGCATTCGCAGCGTGTGTCTGGGTCCCCTTCTGGTCAATTATTTAACGTGCCGATTCCGTTTAAACGCTTTTGTTGGGTATAAATAATGATTATTATTATTTGTAAGTAGGTACTTAACCGTTTTAATGGGGTACCTCTTGAACGAGCGGCAGGGCAGACGCCATTTTAGGGAATATCGGTTTTACTAAATTAATTCACTGTTTATTTATTTTCTGGGCCAGTGTTCTAGAACGCTTTTTAAATAGAATAAATTTTAAATATTTAAAAACTTTTTCTACTTGTTTTTTCATCGCATTTTTTTGTTTTATAAATCCAACCGGTTTCGCTCCCACCGGAGCTTCGTCAGGGTTACAAAACGAACAGTTTTATTACACAAATTAAGTACTTTTATTACACTAATTTGAAAACATATATTTTTATTAACGGTCTCCATAGCAGAGTGGCTACAGCTATGACTGTCGCATCAAAGGTTCCGGGTACGATTCTTGGAAATGAGAGTGTGAAGCCTATCCAAAAGAGTGATAATTCTATCCAAAAAAGAGCTAATATGGCGGTATTCTTGTGCCGACCCTTATGTTTGGAAGTGAAGCATGGAACTGGCAAAAGAAAGATAAAAGTAGAATAAATGCAGTAGAAATGAGATCTCTAAGACGAATGTGTGATAAATCTGTATATGATATAGTGTCAAATGCAAATAGGTATAAGAAGTGAATGCGGCGCGAATGAAAGTGCTATGAACAAAATAATGAAGGGGTCTTTATGATGGTTTGGATACATGGAAATAATGAGTGAAGACAGAATGGTGAAGAAAGTATATGTAAACGACGTGAACGGAGATAGAAATAGAGGAAGACCAAGGAAAACGTGGCACGATCAAATCAATCAAATATTAAATGTCGGTCACGTGAGTCAACATTTAAATCGACGTGCATGCATGATAAGATGTATGAATGTAGAGGAAGCCAGATAAGTATGTCAGGACAGAACAGTGTGGCGTTCCATTCTTTCTGCCTATCCCTCCGGGGAGACGGTGTGATGGTTAGTTAGTTAGTTAGAGAGTGTGAAAAAAATCGCCCTGTCTTTGGTTCGGTAAAATACACGTGACATTAATAATTGCGATAGCCTAGCTATCTATCACATGTGATGAGAATCAATGGATAATAAAATTATATACAGTAATTGTATTCAAATAACTATCTGTATACAAACATGTGAAAAGCAACGGGAAACTACTACAATATAGAGAAAACTGTATCAGAAGAATTATTGAAATGTTACACTTTGCAGCAAACTAATCCATTGAATTGTAACTAGCGAAGAAGGTTTTTTCAAGGCTGATTGTATAATTGTATTTTAATAAGATTACATATTTATAATTAAAAACATAATATTGGATAAATTAATTATTATAAAATATAAGGTAAAAAAAAAGTCTTTTGTTCTGTTTATACTTTAATAGCATCGATTATTGCTTGAACAATAATAAAAAAAAACTTAGATATTAAATTATTTATTCAGAATAACTTTAAATTGTAAATATGTATAATATATACCATTTTTTTGTGAATGAAGTATTTGTATATTGCTCAAAGGTTTTGTTAATGCCCTTGCAAGGTGATGCATATAAATTGTAAATTGATCATATATAATAGTAAAAAGAAAGAAGCATGACAGTCTGCAACATTAGTGTAAACGGTGAAAATCTGGAACAAATGGATGAATTTGTTTATTTAGGAAGTATGTTTACAAAGGATGGGAGGGTGGAGAAGGATATTGAAAGAAGGGTTGGGGCAGGCAACAGAATAAGTGGTGCACTTAAAGTTGTCATCGCAGACAAAAGCTTATCCAAAAAAGCTAAGATGGCAGTGCTCAATGGTGTTCTTGTGCCGACCCTTATGTATGGAAATGAAGCAAGGAACTGGTAAAAGAAGGATGAAAGTAGAAATGAGATCTCTAAGACGAATGTGTGGCAAATCTGTATATGATAGAGTGACAAATGCAAGTATAAGAAGTGAATGTGTTGCGAATGAAAGTGTTATGAACAAAATAAGGAAAGGGTCATTAAGATGGTTTGGACACATAGAAAGAATGAGTGAAGACAGAATGGTTAAGATGGTATATGTAAACGGCGCGAACGGAGCTAGAAATAGAGGAAGGCCGAGGAAAACGTAGCACGATCAAATCAATCAGATATTGAATGTCGGTCACGTGAGGAGTCGGAGAAATCGACGTGCGTGCATGACAAGATGTATGAATGAAGAGGAATCGAGAGAAGCATGTCAGGACAGAACAGTGTGGGGTTCTATTCTTTCTGCCGACCCCTCCGGGGAGACGGCGTGATGGTAAGTAAGTTAGTTAGTTATCATTAAGTATACTCGTATTTTTCAAAATTTGGTTTGGTTCATGTGGTGCTCCCGTAAATTTGGAGATATTTCGTGTATAAGTGAATTGATTTGGCCAATTTGATTGTTGCCGCACTTTATAATAGTTAACCGTGACACGTAATACGTTTGTACGGTTTTGATTTTAAAATTACATAAGTTTTTTCATTTATATAAAGAATTTTGATAGGTATAAAAATAAAATCCTTTGTTCCAATGACTCCTTGAATAAAATTCTTTAATATTATTTTTAAGTTCTTGCTGGTGTTAGATTGCTTTAAGTGCCTAATTACCATTGTCCATGTCAACAAGTGCACCATCTAAAATGAACATTATGTGTTAAAATATTTTCATTTTGTTATTTTATATCATTGTATTTTATACGATTTGTTTTAGATTATTTTGTGGATGTTGGACGATCGAAGTGTGCGTGAAAGATGCATATTGGTGGCGATGAGGTTCGCAACCCATCACACCGCGTCTCCCGCGGGGCGAAAAGAGAAGGATGGAGTGCCGCATCGCATCGGTTTAAGTGTGACAGTCCATCCTTTCTGCCTTCCTTTTCGGGGAGACGGCATGATGGTTAATTAATTAATTAATTAAATTAAATTAAATTAATGAATGAATTAAACTCGGGTGGTGGTCTAGGGGATAGAACGCTTGGCTCCTGATCCAGGGGACATAGGTTCAAGCCTGGACACGACCAGATTCCTTCTTCATAATAATGAGCTATTTTCTGCTCACATTGAAGATTGTAAAATAAATTCTAATACCATTGATGTAAATCCTCGTTATTAGTCATTTTAAAAATAAAAAATAAATCATTATTAAATTTAAAATGAGTAAAGAATGAAACCTAAACTTAATTTCAAGTCCAATTATTGATTTGTTCCTCATATTCTACAATCTTTAATAATCCATTCATCGCCACGTGTTTTTAGAAACAGCGCGCCGATACGCCACGTGTTTTCTTCCAAACTATCGAAAAATAATGATCCTTTTTGGTTTGTTAATATTTTAAAATATTCATAGATGTGTTTGATGTGTTTTTGGGTAACACCGTGTGATAACTCCTTCTCGACCGACGTTTCGGAGATCGTTGCAGTCTCCATCTTCAGGGTAAATTACCTGAACTTTTATTAACTTACCCTGAAGATGGAGACTGCAACGATCTCCGAAACGTCGGTCGAGAAGGAGTTATCACACGGTGTTACCCAAAAACACATCAAACATATTGCTGCCAACCGTGAAAATCTACGCAATTATTCATAGATGTCGTTGTGAGAAAATCGGAATTAATTTTGAAATACATCTTTCGAATATTGCGAAGCGCGCACAGCTGCGCTTATGGCGATCGTCTACGTAGAGCGCACATGTGTGCTTACGGCGATCATTGGGTTAAATACCAATTACCTCTACCTCTATACATAACCCTCCCTAATTTAGATGTAATAATAATGCAAAATATTGTTAATTCATATACGAGTACATGTCTTAGTGGCAAGGATATATGAGGCATGCAAAAAGAGTGACTTGGTGATTAATGTGTCTAAATCTAAAGTGATGGTTTTCGAGAAAGAAGAATGTATGACGATTTGTGATATAAGTGCGATGGGCGAGAAATTGGAGCAAGTTACCGAATTTACGTATCTGGGAAGCATGTTTACAAAAATGGAGAAAGACATCGAAAGAAATAAAGCTGGAAATAAAATAAAGCCATTACTGCAAATATAAACATATCGACAAAATCAAAGATGGTAGTGCACAATGGAGTTCTAGTCCCGACCCTCATGTATGGAAGCGATGCATGGAACTGGCAAAAATTGATAAAAGTATAATAAATGCAGTAGAAATGAGATCACCAAGAAAAATGTGCGGGAAAACGTTGTATGATAGAATACCGAACGATGAAATAAGAAAGAAATGTAATGATCCCTGAGATGGTTCGGACATATGGAACGAATGGATGAGAGTAGAATGGTTAAAAAGTTGTACACAAGCAGCGTGAGTGGAAAAATAAGCCGAGGACGGCCGAAACATGGCAAAACATGGCATGACCAAATTAATCAATTACTAAAAGGCGGCCATATTCGAAGTCGGAATAATCGATGTGCGTGCATGGTGCGATGTATGAATGTGGAGGAAGCCCGAGAGGTGTGCCAGGACAGGCCAGTGTGGCGATCCATCCTCTCTGCCCACCCCTCCCGGGAAATGGCGTGATGGTTAGTTAGTTAGTTAGTTTTTTTTCATATACATGTATTGATATCTTAGATTCTCTTATCAGAAATAAATAATAAATATATGAAATGTATCATTTTCCCGCCATAATAAAGGGAGCATAAAGTATAAAGAAAAAACTAAACAAAACAGCGCGCGATGCTCGCTTGTTTTGTAATGATTTAGCGATCGTCATTTTTCTTCTTTTTTTTCACACTAAAGAGACAGCAACCATTGAGGTCCATATTAAAAGGCTGTCATCCCATTCGGATAATACTCCGAGTGTATAAAAGTCATTTAATATCGAATTTGCTCATCCCGGTACATTTGACTCGCTGTGTATTATAATATGGAGGGTGATCTATTGTTAGGAAAGTACCGTGCCTGTCAAATGGCCAGTGGCACTCAAACTATTTGATTGACGGTTCCCCTTGCAACTTAATACGCACAAAAAAGATAAAAAATACACAATTTTAATGTCGTTGTACCGATGTACGCTGACGACCTTCGTGGCCGATTGGAAGTGTTTTAATTGCCACAACGAAGGTCCCGAATTCGATTCCCGACGAAGGCAGTATGATTGCCGCACTGTCATTGGTCTGGTGAAGAATTCACGTGACAATAAAATGGCGATAGCAACCAATCACATGTCTCGAGAACCAATCGATTTGGGTCGTACTGTAATGATTTAAAGAGCGATCTAAAGGAAATAATGATAATAATAATAATAATAATAATAATACTAATTATAACAATAATAATGATAAAAACAATAATAAAAATAATGTATTTTTAATAATATTATTATTAATAACAATAATAATAATAATAATAACAATAATGTAGTGGTAAAAAAATGTACGTGAGCGAAGTATGGAACTGGCAAAAGAAGGATGAAAGTAGAATAAATAAATGTGCGGGAAATCTGAAATGTGTGTAAAGTGCGTGACGACCTTCGTGGCAGAGTGGTAAGAGCTCTGACTTCCATACCGAAGGTCCCGGGTTCGATTCCAGGCGATGGCAGTGTGATTGTCAAATTGTCTTTGGTCTGGTGTAGAATTCACGTGACAATATATGGCGATAGATTGGCTACCTATCACATGTCACGAGAATCAATATATGATAGCTAAAAAAATAAATTGTGTACAGTAATTGGGTTTAAACAACCTGTTGTATGCATAAAAAAAAGGAAAAAAAAAGAAGAAAAAAATGTAAATATAAGGAGTGAATGCAGTATGAATGAAAATTTTATGAAAAAAAATAATAAACGGGTCATTAAGATTAAATAGGGTGGTGGTCTAGGGGATAGAACGCTTAGCTCCTGATCCAGAGGACATGGGTTCAAATCAGTACACGACCAGATTTCTTCTTCATAATAATGAGCTATTATATTTTCTGCTCATATCGAAGATTGTTTAATGATTTCTGATGCCATTGATTCAAACCCGTGGAAGTGAATATTATAAAAAGAACATGGTGAAGAGAGCATATGCAAACGACGTGAACGGAGCTAGAAATAGAGGAAGACCGAGGGAAACTTGACACAATCATATTAATCAAATATTAAATGTCTGTCGAGTAAAGAGTCGGAGAAAATGACGTGCGAGCATGACACAAAGTATAAACGTAGAGGAATCGAGAGAAGTATATCAGGACAGAGCTGTGTGCTGTCCATTCTTTCTGTTAGTTATTTAGTTTTTAAGCGAAGTGGAAGTTTAATAGCGGTACACAGTTTGCGAAGCTCTGGCATCTCTTCCAGGGTGTATTCAAACATCATAGGGGTAGTTTATTTGGTATTGCGTATATGGGGTGGAAGTAACGAGCATCTAACTAGAAGGTTAAGCAGCGAAAATGTAACATATGTCCGTGATTGACGCTGGAGTATTCCTCTGGCTGGGGGTGCGTTCGAAATTTAAATTTTGAATTTTAAAATTGTTTTAAATTTTTAAACACACAGGTTCTCTCGGTGGAGGGGGGGGGGGGTGGTAGGCAGGGAGGATGGATTGCCATACTGCTCTGTCCTGACATACCTAGATTCCTCTACATTTATACGATTTTTGCTTTTTGCGGACGGAAGTGGCCGCCTTGTATTTGTATTAATTTGGTAACCTGTACTCACTGTAGCTACCTTTTGCTGTATGTAAAGTTTTTTTGAGTAAATGAACTATTTTGATTTGATTTGAAAAAAACATGCTACACAAATATAAAAATCCTTTATTCTTTTTCTTCTTCTTGTTTCTCTCATATCGAAGTTTGGAAAAAGCTCTTCTTACTTTAGATACAGCAGCTTAAAACAGGGATGTAGTGCTGCAACTGTTCCATACCCAGAGATTACAAGCCAGGAATTTCGTCTTCTTCCGACACTACGTTTTCTTAAAATTTTATTGAATATATGATACAGAAAGTCCTAATTGTTATTAAGTCGTCGTGGAAAGAATGAATGAGGAAGAAATTGTACAAAAAGTACAACGATGTAAATAAAATTAGAAATAGAGGAAGATCGAGGAAAACTTGGCACGATCAAATAATTCAAATAAAATGATATGACCTGCTGTATGAGTGTGGAAAAAATTAGAAAAGTTGGGTCAGGATAGAGTAGTGTAGCGTCCCTTTTTTTCTGCCTACTGTTTTGGAGAAACGGCGTGATGGTTTTTTGTAATTTTTGCAGTTTTTTTTATTCACTACAAAAATGACGAAACGACACGATGTATGGATGTTAAAGAAGCGAGAGAAGTATGTCAGGAAAGAAAAGTGTGGCAGTCCACTGTTTCTGCCTACCCCTTCGGGGAGACGGTGTAATGGTTAGTTAGAAAATCGATTGATTCAAAGTTTAATTTTCCTTCCAAAATATCAGGACGTATATAATTTTTCTAACTAACTAGCTAACTAACCATCGCGCCGTCTCCCCTAAGTAGGCAGAAAGAATGGACTGCCACACTTTTCTTTCTTAACATATTTCTCTCGCTTCCTCAACATTCATACATCGTGTCATGCACGCGCGTCGATTTCTCTGACTTCTTACATGCCCGATATTCAATATTAGATTTAAATAAGTGGTTTGATTTAAATAACGTTTTTCTCGGTCTTCCTCTATTTCTGGTTCCATTTACATCATTAACGTGTATTATTTTTCTATCGATTGAAAACCCCTGAAGTTAAAATAAATAAATAAAAATGGGGGAATTATGTACAGAAGTTAATTTTTATTTATTGGCAATTAAACTACCCTTCAGCGCTCTACGGAATGTTAAATCACATTTACCAACTACCATTCATGATGAGTAAAAAAAGACCATAAATAAATAAAGCTTACGTAACCATTAACCCCGCTTCCTCTATTGTGCTCCCGTGCATGGGACCACTTAGGGTCGATTCAAATTTAAATTTGGAATTTATTAAAGGTTTTCAATAAAACTAATATGCCTTATTGTTATTTACTTGCATCTACGAGCGGTAGCATTATGTGGTAACTGGATATGTGAGAATATTTTTTTGTTAAAAAGTATTTTGGTGTTCTTGTACCGACCCTTATGTATGGAAGCGAAATATTGAACTGGCAAAAGAATGATGAACGTAGAATAAATGCAGTAGAAATGAGATCTCTAAGACGAATGGGTGTAAAATATGTGTATGATATAATTATTATTTTGATGACTTATATTTTAATTGCGCCGTTTTGTAAAATCACTAATGCCAAGGGCGCACTAGGACAAGAAGAACTAAGTATCATGATTAAATATCTCCATGACGCTGCCCTGAGGTTTGGGTTAGAAATGAACCAAAGCAAAATCAAAATCATGAGTCTGTCCAACAGAAATATAAAAATTGATGACAAAATAATTGAAACTGTTGAAGAATACATCTACCTCGGACATAAGTTAAAAAAGGGAAAAGAAAACCAGGTGGCAGAAATACCCAGAAGAATCGGACTTGGTTGGGCAGCCTTCGGAAAGCTCGGTCATATAATGAAAAGCAAGGATATCCCCATTAATTTAAAAAGGAAAATCTACGAAGCATGCATCTTGCCTGTGATGACATATGATTTGGAAACAATGTCCCTGACCATAACTACTCTCAATAAATTGAAATGCGCGCAACGATCCATGGAGCGACAAATGTTGGGCATAAGTCTGAGTGATAGAATTACAAATACAGAAATCAGACGCCGAACAAAAGTCACCGATATCATGGATCGGATCGCAAAATTGAAATGGCAATGGGCAGGACACGTAGCCAGACAGCCAAGTTCAAGATGGACTCTTAAAGTCAGTGGAGGCCATGGGAAAACAAAAGGGGTGTCGGTCGGCCACAGAAGAGATGGGCCGACGATATTCTTGTGGTCGCCGGGGAAAAATGGATTGAAGCAGCACAAGATAGAGAAAAATTGAGACAAATGGAATAGGCCTACATCCAGCAGTGGAGGGAAGGCTAGGAAGAAGAAGATTACTAGGAAAAGACTGACCGAACAGTGCAGCCTCTAGAAGTTTACGTCACTATCCTCATATTTAATACTAACATGGAGGCTATTTAACGTCAGTTTAAAAACATAATATAGAAAGAAATTTTATAATAACTAGTAATAATATCCCAATGATAAACACCCGCAAGCATCAAATATTGTAATTGAAACCAATAAAGTTAAAAAAAATCATTTTAAACTGTTAAATTAAATAACTTTGTTTTATATATCACAATTGTATTTTATTTTATTTTACACGACAGCTGTTTCGCCAACCTGTGTTGACATCATCAGGCGTTGCAATAATAAATCAAATGTAAAATTTTAATATAATCTACTTCCTTTTATTGTTTATCGTCTTTAATTTATTATGTTTCATCGTTTTTGATTCTATACTATGTGCAATTGTTCCTTCTAATTACTGTTTTTATTATTATTATTTTTATTATTTTTAGTATTCTCCTTTAAAAAGTAAATAACCGTTCATTTAATTAAAATATTTAGGTACCTAACTCAATTCCAGCAAGAACTTCAAAATTATATTTAAGAAATTATTCAAATTGACATAGGTAAAAATACACATAAAGTTTCGAAAAATCATGAAAATTTGACTTTTAATATATTATTGTAACACCTGATGATGTCAACATAGGTTGATGAAACAGCTGTCGCGTAAAATAACACACAATTGTCATACAAAAACAAAATTTTGAAACGTTAAGGTATCATAGTGTTTCGGCCAAAACAATGGACTATTCAGAGTTATTTAATTTAACAGCTTAAAATGTTAAGGTATCATAGTGTTTCGGTCAAAACAATGGACTAAAAATATCATTATTGTCGCTTTTCCAAGGAAAAATCATTAAACAAATTATAATTAAATGAAGTTAAATTTTTATAATAATTGCAATTAAGCCGATAGCATTTTTGTTATTAAAAAATGATAAAAATAACATGTTTATTTATTTCATTGTATGAATATATGATGGAAACATTTTTTGGTTTTCAAATCATAAAAAATGTAATAAATATTGCTTGTTGATTGAAAAGGTACAAAAAAAGTTCTTACGTTTTTTGTACCTCAAAGATAACGGTTACTACCCCTGGCTGTACCCAACTGATTTCTTGCTGGGTATGCTGGACTACCAATCATTGGAAATTTAAAATGACTTGACTTTGTTTGTCCTTGAGAATTATCTGCGACAAAGGCAACATAGATTATTTCACCTGCCACTGTGTAGAAACAATTTACCTAAGGTTATGCCCGTGGGCAGGGCAATAATCCTTCTAAGCCGCATCTCTTCGGAGGTAGACATCTTCCACGATAGTGAGGCTACCCTCAGAAAACATCTATCTCTTAAATAATGGGTTGGTCTTCTTATGGCTTCTAATTACTTAATTGGTCTCAATTTTTTTATTATTTCGTGTTTTTGTGTTTTTGTCTGTTGTTTATATTGTAATTTTTAAATTTCACAATTGTATATTCTGTTTAAATTTTTGTTGTTGTTGTTTTTGTATCCTACCTGTATAGTCATGAGCGCTTTTGTTATATACTGAAATGTTTATGATTTAAAAAAATAAATAAATTGAAATTGAAATAAAAATAGTGTCAAGATTTTTAGCAAACGTACTGTCACTCATACTATTGCAAACGATCTCCCTTTAGTGAACGGACTATACTTACTTACACCTTCTTTCCACATATTTTATTTACTGATTGTATATTCCTTCATATTAAATGTGAGAAATATGTATTATTCGTTTGTTAACAATAGGTATTATTAATAATTGAATATAATAATAACACGTCCATTAATCATAATTTAAAAGCAGCTGACATAAACGGCGCGTTTGTTTTCTTAGAATGCTGATTTTGAAGAATGACACAGATGTATAAATCAAAATCCCGACACGAATTCACACGTGCTCGCAAAAAGGTTTATAATCAAGTTATAATATATTTACACCGCAGCTGTCTATCCGCTGTTTGTACGTTCCTACAGATGCTTTTCTTTGACTTCTGCCAACTTTCTAAAGATTATACATTCTCATACGAAACTGAAACGAAAGTTTTGATACGAAGCTATTACTTGGTATTTTGACATATTTATAAATAAAATCAAACATTTTTTCACTTAGTATAAACCACTTTGTTTGAGTAAGTAGCACCAACAGGTTTGACTCTGTGGCAAGCTTCCTCAGGGCTATATACAAACTAAACTAGTTAAGGGGCTAGGGGAGTCAGAAGTGTGAAAAAACAAGTATTAAAAAAAAAAAAATTCAATAATTCATTTTATTTTATATAAACCAACATTATTAAATTATTATATTATGTTTTCATTTGTTTTCACCAAAATTTGAAAAAAAAAAAAATATAAAACATATATGAAGTTATCGCCATATTTGTTGAACCCTGTTCCATAATTGGTGCTTTGCGGTGACCATTATTACTTCTTACAGGTTAATCTAAAATTAAAAAATATTTTTTGGATAGTTAATCTAGAGCCTGATTGAAATTTTTTTTTAAATTTTGAAAATAAACAAAATGCCGGCCACTGATAATATACTTACGAATTTTGTAGGAAAAATTCAACAATTGTGTAAATAATGAAAACAAAAAAATGGATACAAGATTTCTTTATTATTATGTATTTAGTGTGGTTCCACTTGTGTTTATGTTCGACTAGTTTCGGCAATTTGCTGCCATCTTCTGGTTACCAGTTACACCAGAAGATGGCAGCAAGCTGCCGAAACCGGTCGAACATAAACACAAGTGGAAGCACAAGTGGAAGCACAATGACATTTTGTATAATGTTTTATTGTTTTCATTATTTAAAATGAACTTCTACCAAGAAATTTCAGTTAAAAACATTAATTAGTTAATTGTTAAAAAAAATAGCAGTTCTTTTAAATAAAGTAAATCCTTCGATCAAGCACTAGATTAACTATTAAAGTGAGATTTTGTTTTTATTGAAATAATTTAAGATGAACCTGTAAGAAGTTAAAATGGTCACCGCATTATGAAACAGGGTCCAACAGATATGGTGATAACTTCATATCATTTTTTTTTTAAATTTGGGTGAAATCAAGTTAAAACATAATATAATATTTCAAACCTCTGACTACCCCTAACCCCTTAAGTTTGTGTATAGCCCTGAGGAAGCTCGCTAAAGAGTGAAACCGGTTGGCTTTACTTACTCAAATAAAGTGGTTTATACTAAATAACAATGAAACAAACTATATATTTTTTTAAACTATTTCCACTTTTGTCTTTATTTCGACAGCGACTGGTTTCGCCGGGCTCAATGACATCGACAGACTGGTGACATTATTATAGACCTACTGCTTTATATACATACAGATCAGGGGTGGTAACCATGGTTCTGTACAAACATTATTAAGAGCATTCTGTTTACATTGCAATGGTTTATACTAAGTGAAAAAATGTTTCATTTTATTTTTGAAATGAAAGTGTATATTGTTTCTTAGACAATGATTAAAAACTCGATATAAATTAGTAAATATGAATGAAAACGTCTGTTTTCTAGAAGTGTTATTATATTTCATGTGAATGACATGTTTTGCCTATCTAAGGCTCTATCATCGGGAGAACGATGTTAATTCATAATGAAGGTGTAAAGCCTTCGAAACATGTCGAGAAAAATAAACTCAACAGTGGAAAAACGGTATTTTATTTCATAAAAAAGTCGTCATATTTTATAAAAAAGTTAACACCACAAGTTTATTAAAAAAAAGTGTTTATATGACAATGATTTTAAAAAGTGAAAAAGTTAAGTGATCTCCACTCGAGTTTTTTCCACAAATCTGACATCTGAAGATTTTATTTACAGACTTCTGTTATTAGTATGAAATAAACTATTTTGAATGGGATCCGCCCTTTTGTTAGGGGTCCATTAAAGCGACCAAATAAGGGATGAATGGCCCCTTCACGTTATGAGTTATACCGCGTCATTATTTGGCAATAATATATACCTACTCGAGATGACAATGCGAATGGAGTACATGAACAAGGTATTATGGACAATTCTGTAGTACAATTCAAATATGTGAAAGTCAGCACATTCATTCAATGAAATGTTATATTTGATTTTAACATGCATCTATTTCTTAGAAAACATAAATATCGTGGGTATTCTGCGAAAAAGCACAAGTTAAAATTTTGCTGCTTTGACTTAATGATGAGGTTATACTGTTGAAACAATACTCTACAAACTGCAAAAACGCACCATGTCCTATAATAATAATAAATAATAATAATATGCTAACTTTTATAGCGCCGTTTTTGTGATGTACCTAATGACCCCAAGGGCGCATTAAGACGCGTTTTAAATCTAAAAATCAAAAAATTTCGCGAACGGTTAAAAAGTATAGTACAAAGTATAAATGTTTAAATTGGGTATGAAATATAAAAAATATGGGTTTTCAGTTTAGATCTATCTACACTAAAAGTCGAGATATTTTCTGTAATAAGTCAATAAGTCAATAAAGACGACCTTCGTGGCAGAGTGGTTACGAGCTCTGACTTCCATGCCGAAGGTCCTGGGTTCGATTCCCTGGGATGGCAGTGTGATTGTCACACTGTCTTTAGTCTGGTGTAGAATTCATGTGACAATAAAATGGCGATAGATTGGCTACCTATCACATGTCACAAGAATCAATATAATAGCTAAAAAATAAAAATTGTATACAGTAATTGGGTCCAAACTGGGAATTGTCATTATGAAACGGACATTTTCATCAATTGTATCATTTCCCAAGAACAAAGAAACAATACCATTACGCCGTTTCTCCGCAGGGCTAGGCAGAGTGAATGGACTGCCACACTACTCTACCCTGACACCTTTCACGTCGATTCTTCCGACTTCTAACATTACCAACCTTTAAAATTTGATGAATTTGGTCATGCCGTATTTTGAAATCAAATCAAATTAGTTTCTTTTCTCAAAATATATTCATTTTAAACAACAATTATAGTTTATGTCATCTATTGAGAACGGGTAAAATATAATAAATATATTAAACTGTTAATGAATAAAATCACAATTGTATTGTATTTGTTTTACGCGACAGCTGTTTCATCAACCAATGCTGACATCATCAGGTGTTGTGTGACAATAATATATAAAATTTTCGTGATTTTTCGAATCTTTTTGTGTATTTGTTCCAATGTCAATTTATATAATTTGGAAGTTGTTGCTGAAATTGAGTTAGTTACCTGAATATTTTAATTAAAAGAACGTTTAGTTACTATTTATAGGAGAAAATATAAAAGGTGGAACATATATAATAATAATAAAACAGTAATTAGAAGGAACAATTACACATAGTATAGAGTTAAAAACGATGAAACATAACCAATTAAAAAAAAAAATTAAATTCATTAACAGTTTAAAGTGTTAAGGTATCATAGAGTTTCGGCCAAAAGAATGGACTACATATAATACCAGGAACGCATGAGAGATATTTCGACATTAGGAATACAAGATACTCTCTTCTGAACGTACTTTCACGAATATGAAAGACGTCGATTTCCGAAGCGATCATGTACAGCAGTTTGATTGCTCTCCCCACCGGGTTCATCAGAGGCAGGTTGGTTCTGCATGATAGAAGATAAAACAGTCTGTGCTGACGCTATCGAAGATAACCATCCGGAACATCAAGATGAATAGCCTCCAAGACGAAGAATCCCCTGATAAGTCTAAAGAAATGGGTAAGTGTGCACCTATCCCTCCTTATCTGTAAACTATTGGTCCCCAGCATGCCCAAGAGGAATGCAGTGCAATTTTCATCGGTATACCTCAACTCCGTAGGTACTCTATTTACATCGTTAATGTATCTTCTACCGACCCTTATGTATGGAAGCGAAGCATGGAACTGGCAAAGGAAGGATGAAAGTAGAATAAATGCAGTAGAAATGAGATCTCTTAGACGAATGTGTGGATATTCTGTGTATGATAGAGTGTCGAATGAAAATATAAGAAGTGAATGCGGTGCGAATGATGGTGTCATGAACAAAATAATGAAAGGATCATTAAGATGGTTTGGACATATGGAAAGAATGAATGAAGAAAGAATGGTAAAAAAATTATATGTTAATGATGTAAATGGTACCAGAAATAGAGGAAGACCAAGGAAAACGTGGCACGATCAAATAAATCAAATATTGAATGTCGGCCATGTGAGGAGTCAGAGAAATCGACGCGCGTGCATGACACGATGTATGAATGTTGTGAGGAAGCGAGAGAAATATGTCAGGAAAGAAAGGTGTGGCAGTCCATTCTTTCTGCCTACCCCTTCGGGGAGACGGCGTGATGGTTAGTTAGTTAGTTAGTTATGTATCTTTCTTCTCTCAATCCATGCGCTCAATACGTCCGAACCAACGCAGTTCATATTCACACATTCGTCTAAGAGATCTCATTTCTACTGCATTTATTCTACTTTTATCTTTCTTTTTGCCGGTTCCATGCTTCGTTTCCATACATAAGGATCGGTACAACGGTTGGTCGGAGTTGAAGTTTTTTTAATATCCCTCTCCACTCATCTTTTTTAAACATACTACCCAAATACACAAACTCATCTACTTGCTCCAAATTTTCACCATTCACGACAATGTTGCAGACTGTCATGATTTCGTATTTTTCAAAAATCAATGGCATATCGATGGGAATTCGTGGAATCAATCAAATTACGATAAAGAATCGTAAATACGATGACGTTTGGCATCAGTTTTTTTTACAGCGAGCCTAGTTTCATTGCACAATCGCGATGAATGTGTATAATATAAATCAAAGCAATTTTTTTCGCGGATCACAACTGCCGCTCCGCGTAGCACAGTTTGGGAAACCCTGTTCTAGATAATAATAACTCAGAAATTTCTCCATCCACCGGATTGAAGCTAATTGAACCCGACACACCGTATATCGCACAAAGAGACATCTGTAGGTCTTTATCCGAAGCTCCGCTGCGTTGCTAGATGGCAGTTTATGATCAACACGATCAGCATGACAATGGGTGCAGCCAGATAATGGAGCACAATGTATGACAGATCAAAGATTTAGGATAATTTTAAAGTTATTATTAAAAATGAATTAATATTCTTTCGGGTGGAAATTGTATGGGGCTTACGAACCAGAGATCGTGAAACGAGATTTTGTGATAACATTAGTATAATTTTTTACTTGTAAACATAGCTGTATAGCGCAACAAACAATATGTTGAAAGGATAGCTAAGATGAATTTGAAATATTTTGTTTCCTGAATGAATAAGGATGAAAGTAAAATAAATTCAGTAGAAATGAGATCTCTAAGACGAATGTGTGGCAAATCTGTATATGATAGAGTGACAAATGCAAGTATAAGAAGTGAATGTGGTGCGAATGAAAGTGTTATGAACAAAATAAGGAAAGGGTCATTAAGATGGTTTGGACACATGGAAAGAATGAGTGAAGACAGAATGGTAAAGAAGGTATATGTAAACGGCGTGAACGGAGCTAGAAATAGAGGAAGGCCGAGGAAAACGTGTACGATCAAATAAATCAAATATTGAATATCGGCCACGTGAGGAGTCGGAGAAATCGACGTGCGTACATGAAACGGTCTATGAATCGAAAGAAGTATGTCAGGAATCAAGGGAAGTATGTCGAGACCTTCGTTCCCATAAAATATAATGAAACTTTCAGAAAACCGACGTTTTCATTCTTATTAATTATTCATTTTAATATACTTTACTTTCATCACCATTCTTTCTTCATTAATTTATTCCATGTATTCTAATACGTCAGTTATCTAGAAGTTTTATTATATTTTATGGGAATGACATGTTTCACCCTTCTTTGATAATGATCAAATGTCATTTGATAATGACTTGGGAGGGCAAAACATGTCATTCCCATAAAATAAATTAAAATCTAGAAAACTGACGTTTTCATTCGTATTAATTATATAATAAAACTTCTAGAAAACATCATTTTTCTAGAAGTTTTATTATATTTTATAGGAATGACGTGATGATGTGTTGTTTTTATATTTTCGAAAAGTTGTACCAACATCGTGTTTACTTACTTTTAGCCGTCTGTCGTTTACTGCTGAACGTAGCCCCCTATCCATCGCCAGTCTCATCCATCCAGGTACAGCAATCCTCACAACATCGTCGGTTCAGTGGGCAGGAGGAGTCTAACTCTTCACAATTCTGTAGGTGGTCTCAACTCCAGAACCCGTCTTCCCCATCGGTCAACATCGGCATCTATAAACATGTTAAACGTTAAACAAGCACTGGTAAAGCAGAATTGACGAAAAGTATTATAATGGTTCGTCAAAGATTTGCGACACCCTGTTTAAAAAGCATTATCCACTAACGACTCGGTAAAGAATAAGTACAGGAGTGCCATAAATCAGACACCTTTAATTTGGTGTTGATGAAATTCGAGTCGGATTATTCCGGCTGATGAATGGAGCGAGTTTGGTTGCCGCTTCTA
Source organism: Lepidostoma basale (assembly GCA_022606425.2). Lineage (NCBI taxonomy): Eukaryota > Metazoa > Arthropoda > Insecta > Trichoptera > Lepidostomatidae > Lepidostoma > Lepidostoma basale. The sequence goes on from JAHDVF020001465.1 coordinate 444,487, forward strand.
CAGTGTGACCACAAAATACATTGCCTTTTATCAAACGAAAAGTTCAAATGTATTTAAAAAAATTAATAACCCATACAAAATGTCTAACGATATCCAGACAGCCTCTCAGATGTAAATTGGTTGTAGACGATAAACCCATAGAACAGGTCATGAAGTTTAGATGTCTGGGTGTGGAGATATCTAGTTGCAACGATCTATATAATGAAGTTAAAAACAGACTGATAAAGTTGCAGTTATCTCCGGATGTCTTAGGGACAATGTCGGGGAAAATAAGCATATACTAGTGGAAAGCAAAGTTAGAATTTATAAAACATGCATCAGGCCGATAATGACATACGAAATCGAAGCAAAAGCAGACACTGTCAGAACCAAACATCTCTTAAGAGTAGCAGAAATGAGAACATTGCGACCTATTGTGGGGAGAACCCTTAGATATAGGATACCCAATGAAGAAATTCGCAAATCCTGCCAAATTGAAGACAAAGTGAGATGAAGTAGGCAGAGAAAAAGAATGCGTTGTATAGGACACTTAACACATTGAGATCTCTGAAAACTGTTCCGGTCCGGACGATGAAGCCCAACATCCTCAGTGCAATGTCACAAATCCTCTCGATATGTGCAAGAAAAGTCAGCCTACTCTCAGATGATGCCGAGATCTCTCATGTGCTGGTTGCTTTTTGTGTATCTACGATACACAGTCCTCAATGCTCTAGTTAAAGATAGCATAACGCATTATGAGACATTGAATTCCATTTATGATTACCATGACTTCAGTTAAAAATCGGTAATAAGGGATCATCTTGGATGAAGAAAGACTGGTTAAGTATTCGTAAACGTTGTGAATGTAGTACGGAGTTGAGAAAAACATGGCATGACCAAATTAATCAAATTTAAAAGGTCGGCCATGTTAGAAGTCGGAGGAATTGACGTTGCGCGATTGAGGGTCGTGTCCATCCTGTAAACCATTGATCAGGGCACGCCATGCGCTCCTGTCACCCGTCAGTCTCTAGGTTGCAGCTTATGAGAAGCCAGTCAGATCTCTGATTTGATCGAACCAGCGGCACGGTGGTTGTCCTTGTGGTCGCCTTTCCCCCCAATTTGCCAATGATGATGAGCTTTTCAAAGTTGTCCTGATCTCTCCGGGCTGTGGCCAAAATATTTTTACACTCTCCGAGAGCACATCTGCGGGAGTCTTGCCCTGATATCCAGCTGGTCAATGATGAACTGGTTTGTTCTTCTTGCCATCCAGAGAATACAAAGCAGTCGTCGCCAGAATCGCATCTCGAAAGCATCAATGCAACTACCACATTAAAAAGTGGCATCCCAAAGCCCAGCTTATGTGGTCCGCTGTGGTATCGCTGTGAGACAAAATATAAACTCCAGGCATTTGGGGTAGTCTGGGAGATACTGATATAGTTATCTTGAAGAAATGCAGATGAGATCAAACTGCTGAACAGGATCGCTTCGGAGATCGATGTCTTTCATATTCGTGAAAGTACGTTTAGAAGACAAATACTCTTGACTTTGGAGAGTATATTATATTCCTAATATCGAACCATCTCTCATTCGTTCCTGGTATTATATTTTTTTTTTATGTTTTCATTGTTCTCAATAGATGCCTTAAACTATAATTGTTGTTTGTAATATCTTTTGAGAAAATAAACTGATTTGATTTGATTTGATTTGAGATGGTACGGGCATATAAAACGGAGACCACCAAACCACAGAGTAAATAGAGCTTTGCCTGTGAATCTTCCTCGTCAACCATCCAGATGAAGATCTAGGAACACGTGGATGATTCAGTGCAATAGCGTCTTGCAGAGAAATAGCTTGAGTGAAGGCAATACTCAGAACTGTGAGAGGTACAGCCAGAAATTAAGAAGAGCTGACTCCATCAGTCAATTTATTATTTTTTTATTTTTATTTTTTCTTCCTAGTATACAACAGATCTTTTGAACCCAATTAGAGTATACAATTTATTTTAGCTACTATATTGATTCTTATGACATGTGATAGGTAGCCAATCTATCGCCATTTTATTGTTACGAGAATTCTACCCCAGACCAATAACAGTGTGACAATCACACTGCCATCGCCGGGAATCGAACCCTTGACCTTCAGTATGGAAATCGGAGCTCTTACCACTCTGACACGAAGGTCGACGAAGATAGAAAATGAGTTGGGATAGCGCCAGGAAGAAGAAGATCCCAAGAACCAGTAAGAAAGTAAAGTGATCAATGTATTTGCGATCACCGTTCACCCAATTTCGGTACGGTCCAAATAGTACACATTTATTACGGTATTCAGGGACATATTAAATCTTGGATTATTATAAATTAGGCACCTCTCACACCGTCTAACCCCTTCCGCGCCGTCCGCCTACCGGCCATTGTGTGGTTGACCGGTAATTAGGAGATTTATTCGGACACCCGCAATGGAAGCGAATTACCAAACGATTTGTTGAATAAACAAGAAAGCAGCGCGACACAATAGTGAAATCGAAAAGAATTCTTCGAACGAGCCACTAGAAACGAATTAAATGATGCTACATACTAACAACTGCTTTTGGAAAATCGTTTAGAGAAGTATAAGGAAATACTACGAAAGTTGTGGTAAGTGCTATTAGAACAAACATATTTTAAAGTATGGATCTGGCAAAATTAAGATGAAAGTAGAATAAATGCAGCAGAAATGAGATCTCTAAGACGAATGTGCCTTAAATATGTGTATGATAGAGTGTCAAATGCATATACGAGTACATAAAATGCGGTGCGATGTGTTTTGAATAAAATAATGAATGAGTCTTCAAGATGCTTTGGACAAATTGAAAGAATGAATGAAGAAGTAATGGTACTAGAAATAGACGCTTGACTCCTAATCTAGGGGACTTGGGTTCGAGCCTGGACACGACCAGATTCCTTCTTCATAATAATGAGCTATTTTCTGCTCATATTGAAGATTGTAAAATAAATTCTAATATCATTGATTTAAATCTTTGATGTTAGTCTTTTTAAAAAAAAAAAAAAAATCAAATATTAAATGTGGGCTACGTGAGGAGTCGGAGAAATCGACGTGTGTGCATTACATGATGTATTGAAGGTTGTGGTTCTAATTTGGTAAAACTCTTAAAGGCCGTGCCACACTGTTTGAAACAAGATCTCCACAAGGGTAACCTTGGTGGAATGTGGAGCCACACATGTGGAATGCGTGTGTACAACGGTTTACAACACGCATACTATGCGCGTCCGTCCACAAAGGTTGTTGAAGGTCAAACGAATTTTGGTTTCAAACAAGTGTCTACATAGTTTTAAGCCGCCGGTGGAGACCGATGTGGAGAGCTTGTTTAAAACAATTTGGCACGGCTTTAATTCAAAATGTGTAATGAAAACGGGATCGCTTTATCGGTTTTACATTGAATTATTTATATATATATAAACAATAGTTACAAATTTTTTTTTTTTTTTTTATGTACACAACAGGTCGTTTGGACCCAATTACTGTATACATTTTTTTTTAGCTATTATATTGATTCTCGTGACGTGTGATAGGTAGCCAATCTATCGCTATTTTATTGTCACGTGAATTCTACACAAGACCAAAGACAGTGTGACAATCACACTGCCATCATCCAGGACCTTCGGCATGGAAGTCAGAGCTCGTAACCACTCTGCCACGAAGGCCGTCGATTTGTTTCGCCTTGCAAGGGCATTCTTCAACCTCGTTCTCACAACGAGTTTGTAAAACCAAAAACCTTGATATTGAAATAAAATGCAGAATTAAAGTTACACGAGCTGCATTTAATAATATGATAACCTTTATTTGCAACGATAATCTTAACACGAAACTCCGACAAAGAATGATTAAATGTTATATATGGTCTGTTCCACTATATGGCGGTAAAACTTAGCCTCTGAATATGAATGTAATGAACCGGTTGGAGGCGTATGAGATGTCGATATACCGCAAAATGCTCCGTATACCGTGGACTGATAGAGCCAGTAATGCAGACGTACTACAGAGAGCCAGAGCCAATAGAAAGCTGTTGTAGAGTATGATAGTTTGAAAGGTCTCATATTTGGGTCATGTGCTAAGGGGATATAAATACCACCTCTTTCGACTGATATTAATAGGTAAAATAGAGGGACGTCGGGGAGTTGGAAGAAGGCAGTTGTCCTGGCTGCGGAACACAAAAGAATGGACAGGAATAACTAGAGTTCAGAGCCTGTTACAAGTGGCGCAGGACAGAGGCGGCTTTGCTGCAGTGATCGCCAACGTTCGGGGGCCTGACACGGCACCGGAAAAAGAAGAAGAAAACCGAAAAGCAATGGGGCTTAGCATTTTTCATGAAATGATGTATGAATGCTGATGAATAAAAAAAAATATGTTGGAAAATAATAGTGTGGCTGTCCATTCTGTCTGTCTACCCCCTCGGAGAGAATGCACGATTGTTTGTTTGTTTTTTTTTATGTACCTACACAACAGGTCGTTGGATCCAATTACTGTTTACAATTTTATTTTTTTAGATATTATATTGATTCTCGTGATATGTGATAGGTAGCTAATCTATCACCATTTTTATTGTCACGTATATTCTACACCAGACCAAAGACAGTGTGACAATCACACTGCCATCGCCGGGAATCGAACCCAGGACCTTCGGCATGGAAGTCAGAGCTCGTAACCACTCTGCCACGAAAGTCGTCATAATTATATATATTTTTTATTAACATATAAAAATAAAATGAATATATAATGATGCCAACTATAAAAGATTAAATTTAAAATGAACTAAATTAGCAATATTTAAAAATATTTTTTAATTTTAATAAATGTCCATGTTTTGTATGTCTTTACAATGGGAACAAGTGTGCGCAAAAAATAAACCGACACAACTACAAATTTGTAAAAATGTCATTTCATTAATCATGATTTGTGAATTGCTGGTGTGTACAAAGGGTCCTTCTTTTTTACTAGCTCGTTAAAATTACCATCACAATGCAATAAATTTTGTCCGAGGTCTGGCTATTAGTATCAATTTACCAGCAGTGTGGGCGTTTAGATTTTTTTTTTCTGTAAGAATATCAAGTTTATTGAATAAAAATATACGTATTTAATGAGGATAAACCGTTATTTATTATGTCGGGATTGTATTCACGGTCGAGATTTAAGTAATACAAAATTCAATGCAGTTTTATTTATTGTAAAATTTGGGTAAAGTTTACCGTTCATTGGCACCTTTAATATTCTTTAATTATTTAACTAACTAACTAACTATCCATCACGCCGTCTCCCCGAAAGGGTAGGCAGAAAGAATGGACTGTCACATTTTAACCGATGCGGCATTCCATCTTTCTCTTTTCGCCCCGCGGGAGACGCGGTGTGATGGGTTGCGAACCTCATCGCCACCAATAGGCATCTCCCGCGCACACTTCGATCGTCCAACACCCACAAAATAAATCTAAAACAAATAATATAAAATACAATGATATAAAATAAAATAACAAAATAATAATAATTTAACACACAATGTTCTTTTTAGATGGTGCACATATTGTCTATTTAATTTATGTTCCACGAATCCACCGTTTTTATTTTATTTAGCACATAATGTAATAACACATAATGTTTTTTTCGATGTTGCACATGTTGACATGGACGATCCGGACTTTTGAATTTATTTAATTTATGTTACACGTATCCACCGTTTTTTAAATTAGCTGTAATTAGGCACTTAACCAGCTTTAAAATTTTATTGAAGAAATAATTTATTTTCACACCTGTCAAAATTCTTTATAAAAACGATAAAACTAATATAATTTTAACAGCAAAACAATACAAACGTATTACGTGTCACAATTAACTATTATAAAGTGCGGCAATAGTTAAATTGACCAAAACAATTCACTTATACGCGAAATATCTCCAAATTTACAGGAGCACCACATGAACCAAACGAAATTTTCAAAATCCAAATTTAATTATTTATATTATAATAAACTCTTAAAATATTACGAACAAGTAATATTTGGACAAATATTTTTTATATTTTATATTTTGTCAGAAGACATTTGAATATAAGTTAGAATAACTGAAATTTAATAATACCTTACAAAGGAAAAATGACTTTCCCTTAAGCTGTAAACTTCTAGAAAACAGATGTTTTCATTCGTGTTAATTTTTAACAGATAGTTCCAGTATCAAATCGAAAAAGGGCTATGTCTGGTCTGTATTACTCTATGGCTCGGAGACATGGACCCTGAAAGGGCACACTATGAACCGGTTCGAAGCATTCGAGATGTGGTTGCACAGGAGAATGCTTCGAATACCATGGACAGATTTCGTCAGCAATTTGGAGGTTTTGAGGATAACCAATTGTAGTAGACAACTGCTAAAGGAGGTTTAGGTCCGTAAGATTTCATATCTGGGTCACATTCTGCGTAGAGATAAATACAGTTTGCTCAAACTAATACTGATGAGAAAAATTGAGTGGCAGCGTGGTAGAAGGTAGAAGGCAAACGTCTTGGCTATGCAACATTGGAGACTAGACCGGATGAGACATGTGAGGGAGCTGTTCCGGGTTGCGCAAGATAGAGAAGCCTTCGCCGGAGTGATTGCCAACGTCGCGCGTCGGGGGGACCTGATACGGCACGCGAAGAAAATCGAAAAAGCTCAAACTCCAAATATTCAGCAGTAGCGTTAAAAGCGTTCTGCTCTGTACGGATGTGAGACTTCGAAATCTACTGCGGAACTGCCTTCGCTCAATATTCAAGATCCCCAAACAATGTCAAATGGCCCCAAACAATGTCAAATGCCGTCCTCTGGACCATAGCTAGCGAAAAGTCGATTAGAGAACAAGTCGCTAGAAGTCCTCAAAACTTGTTTGGTCCTTACTGTATCTGCCCTTGCTTCGACGCCATATGTTATTATTGGTCTTACGCATGCTTTATAGATTCTCATCTTACTCTTAATGGCCATGTCTTTGTTTTTCCATATTGTGGATTTTAGAGCCCCAGAGATTGCAGCTGCCTTGTTTACTTGGGCTTGTATTTCTTCCCGCAGATCAGCTCCCTCCACCAGGTCTATGCCTATATACTTGAAGGTCCTGACCTGTTATATGGTTTGATTTTCTATAACCAGGTTACATGTTTTGGGTGTTGTATATTTTCATAATTTTTAACTTAAGATCATACTATTGTGGCTCAATACGATTGGGCCAACTAATGCAGCCTTCACCTAAAATTCTTTCACTGATTAATGTAGATTTTAGATCAATATAAATATTGGTCTAATCCCGTGAGTAATTATACAGAATCCATTATTTATTCTCGAAGGAAATCATTTACCATTTCGTTGAAATTCCATTAGCATTTTTCATCTAATAACTATAATATTTCGTGTATTTTGGATGGAGTACAATGCTTTGTTTGACACTGTGGCCAACTATCGGATGTCATTAATATGAGATTTTCAACTAAACAAATGGCAGTCGAATTAGCTAATGTATTTACCTAACTAACTAACCATTACGCCATATCCCCGAAAGAGAAGGCAGAATAAATTAACTTATACAAGGAGCTCTTAAACTCAATGTTGGTAACACCTGATGATGCTATCATTGGTTAGCGAATCAGCTGAATCGACCATTTTAAAGGAAACTAGAGAGGTATGTCAGGACCGAGCAGTATGGCGGTCCACCCTCTCTGCCTGCCCCGTGTAATGTATAGTTAGTTGGTTAGGTTAGGTTAGGTTAGGTTTTCCATATTCACATCGAGAGAATATGTGGAGTTGCACTGAAAATGTTGGGATTTATTCTCCGAACTAGTAGAGTTTTCAAGAATCCCTATGTTTTGCGAATTTTGTATAACTCATTGGTCCGGAGCCGGCTCGAGTGTGGCTCGGTGATATGGAGTCCCCACGAGGGGAGATACTCGCTCATGTTAGAGAGGGTTCAGAAAATATTTCTGAGATATCTCTACATGAGAGAGTTTGGTAGCTATCCGTGGCTTTATCCCACTGCATTGCTCTTGGGCATGCTGGGGACCAATAGTTTGCAGATAATAAGAGATGGGTGAACACTTATCCATTTCTTTACTAACCAGGGGATTCTTTTAGAACTCCGTTATCTTGGAGGCTATCTTCTTTATGTTCCAGATGGTTATCTTCGACAGCGTCAGCACAGACTGCTTTATCTCCCAGCATGCAGAACCAACCTGCCTCTGGTGATGCCGGTGGGGAGAGCAATCAAACTGCTGAACATGATCGCTTCGGAGATCGACGTCTTTCATATTCGTGAAAGTACGTTCAGAAGACAAATACTCTTGACTTTGGAGAGTATCTTGTATTCCTAATGTCGAACCATCTCTCATGCGTTCCTGGTATTATATATTTATTATGTTTTACCTGTTCTCAATAGATGCCTTAAACTATAAAAAATGTTTGTAATGTCTTTTGAGAAAATAAACTGATTTGATTTGATTTGATTTGAAAAAAAAAAGAAATACCTTGGGATAGGGCCACGGATAACTACCATACTCCCTCATGTAATAATAATAATAATAAATTGGATAATTTATAAAGCGCCATTTTTATGAATTGCTCATCTCAAGGGCGCTGTAGAAGATGCTCCGTTTTATCAACTAGTCAAGAGGACTTTGGAGAGTATCATGTATTCCTGATGTCGAACCATCTCTCATGCGTTCCTGGTATTATATATTTTTTATGTTTAACCTGTTCTCTATAGATGCCTTGAACTATAATATAATTGTTGTTTGTAATATCTTTTGAGAAAATAAACTGATCTGATTAGTTAGTTAGTTTAAAAAAATATATCCGTTTGTCAGAATAAGATATAAAGACTGTCCAAAATCTGTAAGCCAATTGCAAAACAAAAATTAAGGTTGACAATGAACTGTCTAGAGAAATTCCTTCAAGCAATGGTATAAGACAGGGACAGTTTGAGCCCCCTTCTGTTCAATCTTATTATGGACGAAATCATAGAAGAGGTATTTGGCTTGGGACTTGGTTATAAAATGGGCAGTAAGACCGTGAACGTCATTTGCCATGCAGACGATGCCGCATTGATAGCCGAGTCTGGAGATGACCTGCAAAGAATGTTGTACGAATTCCACACAGTATCATAAAGGCTAAATATGGCTATATCAGTCAACAAACCAAAATGTCTCATTATATCTAGGCAACCTACAAGATGTTAGCTGACTGTTGATGATATAACTGTGGAGCAAGTAATGAGTTTCAGATATTTGGGAGTAGAGATTTGCATCCAAAATGACCTTTATACAGAGGTACGAGAACAAGTCAGTAAAGCCTTTGCCGTGTCAGGATGTCTGAAGAATCTGGTCTGGAAGAACAAGCACATGCTTACGACAGCAAGATTAGAATTTATAAAACATGCGTGCGACCTATCGTGACGTACGCTGTAGAGACGCGGGCCGACACTATGCGAACCAAGAGACTACTAAGAACATCGGAGAAGAAGGTCCTAAGATCAATTACTGGAAAAACTATCCGAGATCGTGTCCGCAACGTAGACATAAGAAAAACTTGCGAAATAGAGGATATCGTTCAGTGGAGTAGATCCAGAAGAAGATACTGAAGGGACCTTGTAGCCCGAATGGATGGTGACAGACTTGCATATACAGTTGCTTATGAAATCCCCTCCAGACACCGTTCACCTGGAAGACCGCCTAAGAGATGGAAGGACAGCTGGACCTCATCATCCGAATAGACATGATTTCTGTGTCACAGATCGTCAGATCTATTAAAAGAAGAAGAAGAAAGATAAGTCAGAATAAGTTTTAAAATTATGAATTACATTTTTAAATCAAATCAAATCAAATCAGTTTATTAAATTAATAGACATTACAAACAGGAAAATGTTTAAGGCATCTATTAAGTACAGGTAAAATATCATAAAAATATTACAACAAAGTACCAGGAACGCATTAGAGATGGTTCGACATTAGGAAGACAAGATACTTTCTAAAGTCAATAGTATTTGCCCCCTGAACGTACTTTCACTAACATGAAAGACGTCGATCTCCGAGGAGACCGCGTTCAGCAGACTAATTGCTCTTCCCACCGGTGTCACCAGAGGCAGATTGGTTCTGGCGACCGGTAGGTAAAACAATCTGTGCTGTCGCTGTCGGAGATATCTATCGGGGACAAAAAGACCAACATCCTCCAGTACGGCCGAGTTCTCGAAGTATCCCCTAATTAATCTGAAGAAATGGGTTATTAGATGTCCATCTCTTCGAAGCTGTAAAGAATTGGTTCCGAGCATTCCCAGAAGAAATGCCGTGGGATAAAGCCACGGATAGCTACCATACTATAAATGACATAACTGAGGTGCTAAAACTGTGAAGATTAACATAAGTATCATGTTTTCTCATAAATCATTAATTTCTCTGGGGTGAAGCTCGTTTAGTTCTATTTGGTAACTCATTAGTAAGAAAGACGTAAAAAACTTTTACATATCTATGAGTTCTCAAGTACAAAAAAACACGGCAGTTAATTTGTTCATCTAGGAAGGAAATCTTGTCTAATATAACCCATTAAAACTAAAATTTCAAAGTTAACACAAAATATAGGGTGATTTTTTAAGAGGTTTGGTTTTTAAACTGGCAACATTGTTTTTACAGACTGTAAATTTAGCAGTTAATAGTTGGTTTGTAATTAATACGTTTTGCCATTTTACCATGAATAGACAAACGTCAGAACAACGCTTGCGAATTGTGCAAATTTATTTTGAAAATCATGGTTAGGTTCGCCAAACTTATCGTGCACTACGTCCATTTTACAGTCGACATAATCGTCCAACCGAGCAAGTTATTCGGAAGACCATTGATCGTTTTAGCACCACGTACACTTTAGTAGATAATACGCATCTACAAAGACGACAATTGTCGAAAATTAAATTTCACTATTGTGCTTCATTCGAGCTAACCGCTTATATGCCCGAAATCATATTTAAACAATAATGGCATAAAATTATCCATTAAACAAAGCCAATATCATTGACATATTTTAATGTGATTTTTTTTGTATTTTGAATATGTATTGTACCCTTGTACCCTTAAAAAATATATAATTTTTTTTTCTTTTAGGTGGCAATGGATTACTTATTCTACCGGAAGGTTCCCAACCACGTGGCCGACCATCGAAAAGATGGTGAGATAGGTGGCGGTTCGCTTCTCAGGAGGACGAAGATGCTGCCAATAGCAGGTCATCAGACCTATAAGCAGAAGAAGAAGAATAAAAAAAAAATTGTAAGCTGTTCAATTAAAAAACTTTGTTTTGTGTATCACAATTGTATATACAATTGTTTTATTTTAAATTTTTAATTGTATCTCAATAGAGACGAAGAAACAAACTGGAAACTGAATGTGGATGATCAAGGTGTTTACAGGACTTATGACCTGTCATTGGTTGGGTTAAGCGCACGCTTTATGTAATTACAACATTCCCCATTCCACCATTGTTATTATGATCTTGTATGATACATTTTTGGAAGTTGTATATATACTCCAAATTCATACTTATCTTCACGTGGCAGTTCCAGTTAGCCATCTATGTAGATTTGATTGTACTAATTAATTTTTTTAATATTAATCTATACAATCCATCCACTAACGCCATCTATGAAGAATGATTGTTTAGCATTTAGCAAACTACTTTATTAACACAATGCGAAGAGGCTACCGCCTCCTATCGTACTGTTAGAAGTCGCCTGGAGTATCCACTCCTATTTTATACGCCAAATAATTGACCAGAATATTTACAAATATTTGTGAAATGTATACTTACATCTGTATACGAATCCTGGATTTTCACCTGTGGGTGGTTAATTTAAATTTTTAATTGTATCTCAATAGAGACGAAGAAACAAACTGGAAACTGAATGTGGATGATCAAGGTGTTTACAGGACTTATGACCTGTCATTGGTTGGGTTAAGCGCACGCTTTATGTAATTACAACATTCCCCATTCCACCATTGTTATTATGATCATGTATGATACATTTTTTTGGAAGTTGTATATATACTCCAAATCCATACATATCTTCACGTGGCAGTTCCAGTTAGCCATCTATGTAGATTTGATTGTACTAATTAATTTTTTAATATTAATCTATACAATCCATCCACTAACGCCATCTATGAAGAATGATTGTTTAGCATTTAGCAAACTACTTTATTAACACAATGCGAAGAGGCTACCGCCTCCTATCGCACTGTTAGAAGTCGCCTGGAGTATCCACTCCTATTTTATACGCCAAATAATTGACCAGAATATTTACAAATATTTGTGAAATGTATACTTACATCTGTATACGAATCCTGGATTTTCACCTGTGGGTGGTTAATTTAAATTTTTAATTGTATCTCAATAGAGACGAAGAAACAAACTGGAAACTGAATATGGATGATCAAGGTGTTTACAGGACTTATGACCTGTCATTGGTTGGGTTAAGCGCACGCTTTATGTAATTACAACATTCCCCATTCCACCATTGTTATTATGATCATGTATGATACATTTTTTTTGGAAGTTGTATATATACTCCAAATTCATACTTATCTTCACGTGGCAGTTCCAGTTAGCCATCTATGTAGATTTGATTGTACTAATTAATTTTTTAATATTAATCTATACAATCCATCCACTAACGCCATCTATGAAGAATGATTGTTTAGCATTTAGCAAACTACTTTATTAACACAATGCGAAGAGGCTACCGCCTCCTATCGTACTGTTAGAAGTCGCCTGGAGTATCCACTCCTATTTTATACGCCAAATAATTGACCAGAATATTTACAAATATTTGTGAAATGTATACTTACATCTGTATACGAATCCTGGATTTTCACCTGTGGGTGGTTAATTTAAATTTTTAATTGTATCTCAATAGAGACGAAGAAACAAACTGGAAACTGAATATGGATGATCAAGGTGTTTACAGGACTTATGACCTGTCATTGGTTGGGTTAAGCGCACGCTTTATGTAATTACAACATTCCCCATTCCACCATTGTTATTATGATCATGTATGATACATTTTTTTGGAAGTTGTATATATACTCCAAATTCATACTTATCTTCACGTGGCAGTTCCAGTTAGCCATCTATGTAGATTTGATTGTACTAATTAATTTTTTAAGATTAATCTATACAATCCATCCACTAACGCCATCTATGAAGAATGATTGTTTAGCATTTAGCAAACTACTTTATTAACACAATGCGAAGAGGCTACCGCCTCCTATCGTACTGTTAGAAGTCGCCTGGAGTATCCACTCCTATTTTATACGCCAAATAATTGACCAGAATATTTACAAATATTTGTGAAATGTATACTTACATCTGTATACGAATCCTGGATTTTCACCTGTGGGTGGTTAATTTAAATTTTTAATTGTATCTCAATAGAGACGAAGAAACAAACTGGAAACTGAATATGGATGATCAAGGTGTTTACAGGACTTATGACCTGTCATTGGTTGGGTTAAGCGCACGCTTTATGTAATTACAACATTCCCCATTCCACCATTGTTATTATGATCATGTATGATACATTTTTTTTGGAAGTTGTATATATACTTTTTTTGGAAGTTGTATATAGCCTCTTCGCATTGTGTTAATAAAGTAGTTTGCTAAATGCTAAACAATCATTCTTCATAGATGGCGTTAGTGGATGGATTGTATAGATTAATATTAAAAAAATTAATTAGTACAATCAAATCTACATAGATGGCTAACTGGAACTGCCACGTGAAGATAAGTATGAATTTGGAGTATATATACAACTTCCAAAAAAAATGTATTATACATGATCATAATAACAATGGTGGAATGGGGAATGTTGTAATTACATAAAGCGTGCGCTTAACCCAACCAATGACAGGTCATAAGTCCTGTAAACACCTTGATCATCCACATTCAGTTTCCAGTTTGTTTCTTCGTCTCTATTGAGATACAATTAAAAATTTAAATTAACCACCCACAGGTGAAAATCCAGGATTCGTATACAGATGTAAGTATACATTTCACAAATATTTGTTTTATTTTACGCGACAGCTGTTTCGTCAACCAATGTTGACATCATCAGGTGTTACAATAATATATCAAATGTCAAATTTTCGTGATTTTTCGAACCTGTATGTGAATTTGTTCCTATGTCAATTTGAATCATTTCTTTGGTATAATTTTGAAGTTCTTGCTGGAGTTGAGTTAGGTACCTAATTATTTTTTTAAATTAAAAGAACGGTTAGTTATTATTTATAGGAGAAAATTTTAAAGTTGGAATGTACAATAATAATAATCATAATAATAAAAACAGTAATTAGAAGGAACAATTACAAATAATATAGATAGTACATTATTTTGGCCGAAACACTATGATACTTCAACATTTTCACTGTTAAAATTTAAAACTCTGTTATATATCACATCATTTTATTTACCGAGTGTCGCGACAGCTGTTTTGCCAACTGATGTTGGCATCATCGGGTGTTCGAATAAATTGTATCGTAACACCTGATGATGCCAACATCGGTTGGCGAAACAGCTGTCGCGACACTCAGTAAATAAAAAGAAATTGTGACATATAGCAGAGTTTTAAATTTTAACAGACATAATATAGAGTCAAAAACGATGAAACAAAACAAATTAAAGACGATAAACAATAAAAACAGTAGATTATAAATTAATAAGAAAGGTGACAAAAGTTGAAGGTAATATTATTATTTTTTTAAAACAATAAATGAATTAGCTTTTGTTGTTATTTTTATGTACGTTCTATTCCAAATTTAAATTAGAATTTACGTAATGACTTTATTTTTTTGTAACGTTTAATGTTTCTGCTCCCGAAGTCATTTATAAATGTTTTTTACATTTAAAATGATTTAGTACTAGTCTCATTTCCAGTGATAGATGTGAAATATTTTCATAGAGCATGCGATATGGGGCCTGTACGGTCTATTTACCAAGACATACATCAAAAATATACCCTGACATAACTCAATCTGTTGATTTTTTGTCATCTTTAAGAAATACACTCTTGCCAGTTCCACGCTTTTATTACTAACTAACTAACTAACCATCACGCCGTCTCACCGAAGGGGTAGGCAGAATGAATGAACTTCCACACTTTTCTTTCCTGACATATTTCTCTCGCTTCCTCAACATTTTCACACACACGACGACCTTCGTGGCAGAGTGGTTAAAGCTCTGACTTCCATACCGAAGGTCCCGGGTTCGATTCCCGGCGATGGCAGTGTGATGGTCACATTGTCTTTGGTCTGGTGTAGAATTCATGTGACAATAAAATGGCGATAGATTGGCTACTTATCAGGTGTCATGTGAATCATCAATATAATAGCTAAAAAGAATTTGTATACAGTAATTGGGTTTAAGCGACCTGTTGTATACAAAAAAAAACCTTCATACATCGTGTCATGCGCGCGCGTCGATTCAATATTTGATTAATTTGATCGTGCCTCGTTTCGGTCATCCTCTATTCCTAGTTCCATTTACATCGTTAACATATATTTTTTTTACCATTCTTTATTCATTTGTTCTTTCCATGTGTCCATCTTAATGATCCTTTCATTATTTTGTTTATAACACCATCATTCACACCGTATTCACTTCTTATATTTTTCATTCAACACTCTATCATACACACATTTGTCTAAGAGATCTCATTTCTACTGCATTTATTCTACTTTCATCCTTCTTTTTCCAGTTCTATGCTTCGCTTCTATACATAAGGGTCGGTGTAAGAACACCATTGTGCGCTGCCATTTTAGCTTTTTTGGATATGTTTTTGTTTGCGATGATTACTTTAAGTGCACCATTCACTTTGTTGCCTGCACCAACCATTCTTTCAATATCCCTCTCCACTCACCCATATTTTGTAAACATACTACCTAAATACACGAACTCATCTATTTGCTCCAAATTTTCACCATTCACGCTAATGTTGCAAACTGTCATGGTTTCTTCCTTTTCAAAAATCATTACCTTGGACTTATTAACATTCATCAACAGATCATTTCGCATGCATACCTCATACATACAATTCACCAGGACTTGTAGTTCATGCTCGTTGTCTGCAAGTAGGACAGCGTCATCCGCATACAAGAGACAGCTTACTGACACTCCGCTCATTTTGGCACCTACATCCAACCCTTTCAGCTCCTTCATACATTTGTCCATATACAGATTAAATTGAGTTTGAATAGTTTGACACCTTTGTTGATATCAAACCAGGCTGTAAGATCTCCATTTACTCTGACACTAGCAGTGCTTTCCGTGTATAGCGACTTAATTGCCCTGATCAGTTTTGTACTTATTCCATATTCAGACAATATTTCCCACAACTTTTTCTCTATTAACGTAATCATATGCGTAACATATTATCAAAAAGGAAAAAAATATTTGATATAATACCATCATCACACCGTCTCTCCGAAGGGGTAGGCAGAAGGAATGGATTGATATACTTTGCACAGATTGTTTTACCTGCCGGCCGCCAATGCAATGTGGAGAACGTGTGGCAGTTCATTCTTTCTGAATACCCCTCCGGGGAGACGGCGTGATGGTTAGTTAGTTAGTTATATGAGTCAGTTAACAACGTTGCTCTAAAACAAAGTTTTAAACTGATATAATGACTTAAAATTAACGGATCGTTTTCGACATGGGTGGCCAGCAAAATATCTTGTAATTATTTAGGGAAGTATAATCACCACGCTTATTAGAAACACGACCATTCAAAAAATAAAAACAATTTTTAGTAATTTCACGTGCAATATGAATTCGCCGGCGTCTTGAACTAATTAACTTCGCAGACTTGGGTAAAAAAAACGCATCTGGGGAAAAAAATCCCTAGATTTTACTTTGTCCGGCGCCAGATTTGGATGAGTGAGCACTGTGACGCCCTATAAGGTTTTCTCATACTCTAATGAGTTAAATTTAAAGAAAGTATTTCGTTTCTCTTGATCTTAAAATCTTCTTCTTCTACTACTGGTTCATTCTTATTGATGGTTGGACAACATCATGGCTATTTCTACCCTTGATAGAGCAGCTCTAAACAGGGATGTTGTGCTGCAAATGAACCATTCTCCAAGGTTTTCTAGCCAAGATTTTCTTCTTCCCCCGACAATTCGTTTTTCGTAAATTTTTCCTTGGACAATCGGTTGTGCCCGAAGTATTCCTGTTTCCTGCGCTAAAAGACAGAGTCAGAAACGATACGGTGAGAGAAAAAACAAAGCCCACTGACATCATCCACCGGGTGGCGACTCTAAAATGGCAATGGGCAGGTCACGTAGCCAGAAGCTCAGATGAAAAGTGGACAAGAAGACTACTGACTTGGAGACCGTGGACGGCGAAGACAAGTGCAGGGCGACCGCAACTACGGTGGAGGGATGATCTGAACAGACACGCCGGAATAACCTGGATGCAGTCTGCACAGGGCAGAGTGACATGGAAGCGAATGGAGGAGGCCTTTGTCCAGGAGTGGACGGGAATAGGCTGAGGAAGAAGAAGAAGAAGAACAACAACAAACTATCACGTCGTTTCTTTGGATGGGTAGGCAGAGAGAATAGACCGCCGCACTACTCGATCCTGATACATCTCATTAGTTTCTTCCACATTCATACAGCGAGTTATATACATGCAGATTTTTAGACTTCTAACATGTAAAATATGTTAAGAAGACGAGAAAGTTTTGTTACAGCTACTCGATAATTTTTTTAAAAGTCGGTAAAGCTCTCAGAAGCTCTCAGGAAATTGTCATTTTGGTCGTCAAGAAAAAAGTTAATAAAGCGTGCTACAGACGTTCCAGATTCAAATCCCGGCGGAGTCCTTTCTCGTATCAGATGACAGGAGGCGGTCAGCCACCGTGACCTGGGAGGGGAATATAACCAATTAAGAACTAAAACCAAGCACAAATGCCGCCAAAATTTTGAATATGGAATCATATTCGAAAAATCAAATTCGAATAAATTATTTTTACAACATTTTTTAATGTACACAAATACTTGTAGACGAACAACTGGATTTCACACATTGCGGGCTATCAATTCAAGAATCAATTGTATCTCAATAGTGACATCTCGAGGCGGTTTCTAGCAATGCGCTAAATGGCGGTAGCCTTTCACATTGCGTTAAAAAGATCTTCTGCTTAATGCTTAAAAATATAATACAATCTTCATAGATGGTGTTATGAATAAACTACCATGAAAGGATGTTGTGGCAGATTGACATATATACAACTTCCAAAAAAATTGTCAGACATGGTGGTCATAAGAAAAAAGGTGGAATGGGGATTGTTGTATTACATAAAGCGTGCGCTTAACCCAACCAATGACAGGTCATAAGTCCTGTAAACACCTTGATCAACCATATTCTGTTTCCAATTTGCATCTTCGTCTCTATTGAGAAACAATTGATTCTCGAATAAATTATTATTTGATATTTGCTTTTGATTAGTTTTAAGCCAGCTCCAAGATTCACTTCCACACATAAGGGTTGGCACTAGAACTCCATTTTGTACTGCCCATCTTTGTCTTAGTTGAAATATATCTTATTAATTGTATTTAATGATCATTTATCAAGTACATGGTTTTAATACCTCCCAACTGAGGTAACCCGTTCTAGGGAGACATTTTTACGACTCTATATAAGTTCAATACATAAATTACAAATTTAGGGAACAATTAATGAACAAGGGAAACAACACATATCCTAAAGTGTATAACTTAAAATGAATTGTCGAGAGGATTTGCGACATTGCACTGAGGATGTTGGGCTTCATCATTCGGACCGGAAGAGTTTTCAGAATTCCCAATATGCTCAGAGCCCTATACAGCGCATTAGTTTGGAGCAGACTCGAAAGTGGTTCTGTGATATGGAGTCCTCACGTGGCGAGATATTCCGTTATGCTGGAGAGGGTTCAGAAAAAATTCTGAGGTATCTCTACATGAGGGAGTATGGTAGTTATCCGTGGCCCTATCCCATGGCATTTTTTTTTCTTTCAAATCAAATCAAATAAAATCAGTTTATTTTCTCAAAAGACATTACAAACATTTTTTATAGTTTAAGGCATCTATTGAGAACAGGTAAAACACAATAAATATATAATACCAGGAACGCATGAGAGATGGTTCGACATTAGGAATACAAGATACTCTCCAAAGTCAAGAGTATTTGTCTTCTGAATGTACTTTCACGAATATGAAAGACATCGATCTCCGAAGCGATCATGTTCAGCAGTTTGATTGCTCTCCCCACCGGCATCACCAGAGGCAGGTTGGTTCTGCATGTTGGGAGATAAAACAGTCTGTGCTGACGCTGTCGAAGATAACCATCCGGAACATAAAGATGGATAGCCTCCAAGATGACGGAATTCTCAAAGAATCCCCTGATAAGTCTGAAGAAATGGGTAAGCTTTTTGGGAATGCTTGGAACCAATTCTTTACAGCTTCGAAGAGATGGGCATTTCGTTACCAAATTCTGTAAATTAATCAGTAAATCTGATAGATTTCTCCAACAGCGACAGCACAGAGCCAATCTGCCTCTGGTGACACCGGTGAGAAGCGCAATTAGTCTGCTGAACGCGGTCTCCTCGGAGATCGACGTCTTTCATATTAGTGAAGGTACGTTCAGGAGACAAATACTCTTGACTTTAGAAAGTATCTTGTCTTCCTAATGTTGAACCATCTCTAATGCGTTCCTGGTACTATGTTGTATTTTTATAATGTTTTACCTGTATTCAATAGATGCCTTAAACATTTTCCTGTTTGTAATGGTTTTTGAGTTAATAAACTGATTTGATTTGATTTGATTATTTATATTAAGTGCTAAACTAAAGCTGCTCTGAAATATTATTATAAATATTATTTTATTGACATAATGGCTTGTGGTTTTAACGTCATTAGCAAAAGCGGTTTGCTATGAAACCTAAAACCCCATAATTTTGAGGAACAACTGGACAAACCACCAACGCCCATTTCACGCCTTTTTGGCTTCCCTGACCAATTAGGAGCACGTGCTCAAATCGGCGCGAATTTTGAAATTGGAACAGCATCCGGTCGATCGAAATTTGATATTTTGAAACCTAACGGTTCTGTGTCTATGGCATTTTTTTAATTGTTATTTTTTATGGAAACGCAATACCGATACAGTTAAATTACGATAGATTGTCTATTTTTTTTTAATTATATAATCGCAAGGCAACATTGTGAGGTTTCATATGAATATATGAATTTTAGGTTATGATTTTTTTTAGTGAACTAACTAACTAAACATCACGCCGTTTCACCGGAGGGGTAGGCGGAGAGGTTGGATCGCCACATTGTTATATTATTACATTATTCTCGCGCATCTTCTACATTCACACACCTTGACAAGCACGCTCGTCGATTGTTCCTACTTCGAACCTGGCCGCCTTTCAGTAATTTATTAATTTGGTCATGCCATGTCTTCCTTGGCCTTCCTCGACTTTTTTTTTCCATTCACACATCTTTTTAACCATTCTTCCCTCATCCATTCGTTCTATATGTCCAAACCATCTTAGTGACCCTTTTTTAATTTTATTTATCACGTATTCATCCGCTTTACATTCTTTTCTTACTTCATCTTTTATCATAAATTGTTTTTCCGCACATCCTTCTTAGTGACCTCATTTCTACGGCATTTATCCTACTTTGATCCTTCTTCTGCCAACTCCAAGCTTCACTTCCATACATAAGGGTCGACACTAGAACTCCATTGTGCACTGCCATCTATGCTTCAGCCGATATATTTCTATTTGCGGTAATGACACACTGTATAGCAATAATTTTTTTTTTCAAGTTTGCCAATTGTATATCGCTTCTATTACATAGTTTCGAATATTTGGTTTATTTAACTCTGTTTTTATGTTTTGTTCATAATATTTGGTATACTTTGTTTTTTATATATTGTTTCTATTACTACGTTTCTAATATGTAATTTAATTTGTAATAATTGTTTAATTGTAATTTTATTATGTAATTTCTAATGTTTGATTTCTTTAAATTTGTTTTTATATTTTGTTCTTAATATTTGATAGCTAATCTATCGCCATTTTATTGTCACGTAAATTGTACACCAGACCAAATAAATATTCATAGCCGGGAATCGAACCCTTCGGCGTGGGAGTCATAGCTTTGGCCATTCGGCCACGAAGGTCGTTTTATTTTACTTCGTTATTAATGTTGTATTGCATCTGATTATTATACATATTGTTTTTATAAACGCCTCTGTGACCTAAATAAATAAATAAATAAAACTTCCAGTAGGTCACGCATTAAGGAGGAAGATGAACATAATGAATTTCGAAACACCTTGTGTCTGTCTTCGCACCATTCATGTTAGTTAGTCATATTTTTTGTTGGACATCATTTTCTGAATGAGTATCGGTTTATCAATGGAATGGACTCAAAATACCGTCAAAAGGGCACCGCGACAACACGTGTTTACGAAAACATAGAAAAGGAGGATCGAACGCAGAAAAACAACTGATTTTAATATGTGAATCTTAATCATTATATCGGATATAACAAATGACATGTAAAAAACACGTGTTGGATACGTTTTTATATGTCGTGTTTTACGTCGAAACATGTCGTTTTTTTTTTAAATATTTTGTGGATTTATTTTCACCTGTTAAATAAATAAGTTTCTTTATGTATCACAATTGTATTTTATTTTACGCGACAGCTGTTTCGTTAACCTATGTTGACATCATCAGGTGTTACAATAATATATCAAATGTCAAATTTTCGTGATTTTTAGAAAATTTGTGTGTTTTTGTTCCTATTTCAATTTGAATAATTTATTTGATATAATTTTGAAGTCCTTGCAGGAGTTGAGTTATGTACCTAAATATTTTATTTAAAAGAACGGTTAGTTGCTATTTATAGGAGAAAATATTAAAGGTGGAAAATATAATAATAATAATAATCATAATAATAAAAAAAACACACGTGGAAGACCTCCTAAAAGATGGAAGGACAGCTGGGAATCTATCTCACAGGAGGAGCAACACTCTGGAAAACAGACCACATAGGTCTACAATAAAGAAGAAGAAGAAGCAGAAGAAGAATTACATAATAATAACTAACTAACTAACTAACCATCACGCCATGTCCCCGGAGGGGTAGGCAGAGAGGATGGATCGCCACACTGGCCTGTCCTGGCATACCTCTCGAGCTTCCTCTGCATCCATACATCGTACCATGCACGAACGTCGATTGTTCCGACTTCGAATGTGGCCGCCTTTTAGTAATTGATTAATTTGGTCATGCCATGTTTTTCTCGGGCGTCCTCGGCTTCTTTTCCCACTCACGCTGCTTGTGTACAACTTTTTAACCATTCTACTCTCATCCATTCGTTCCATATGTCCGAACCATCTCAGGGATCCTTTTTTAATTTTATTCATGATGCAGTCATCTGCCTTACATTTCTTTCTTATTTCATCGTTCGGTATTCTATCATACAACGTTTTCCCGCACATTCTTCTTAGTGATCTCATTTCGTTTATCCTATTTTCATCCTTCTTTTGCCAGCTCCAAGCTTCACTTCCATACATGAGGGTTGGCACTAGAACTCCATTGTGTACTGCTTTCTTTGCTTCTGTGGATATATTTCTATTTGCAGTAATGACTTTAAGTGCGCCATTTATTTTATTCCCAGCACCAACCCTCCTTTCGATGTCTTTCTCCATTTTTCCGTCCCTTGTAAACATGCTCCCTTGTAAACATGCTTTCCGTCCCTTGTAAACATAATAATATATACTCAAAAATGATGAAACATATTAAATTAAAGACGATAAACAATAAAAGGAAATACATTAATAAGAACGATGACAAAGTTGAAGGTATTATTATTATTTTTTAGCTAGATTGTTTAGGGGATTTTTTTTTAATATACCTTATACGAACGGGGAATAATCTGGATTCTGGTTATTTATTTAAAATGATTAATTTAACAGTTTATAATTTTAAGGTATCATAGTATTTCGGCCAAAACAATGGAATATTTAATGTTATTTTCAATTTGTGTACTTTACTATGGAATTCGAATAGTGTAAACGGTGAAACAAGTGGATGAATTTGTTTATTTAGGAAGTATGTTTACAAGGGATGGGAGGGTGAAGAAGGATATTGAAAGAAGGGTTGGGGCGGGCAACAGAGTAAATGGTGCACTTAAAGTTGTCATCGCAAACAAAAGCCTATCCAAAAAAGCTAAGATGGCAGTGCACAATGGTGTTCTTGTGCCGACCCTTATGTATGGTAGTGAAGTATGGAATTGGCAAAAGAAGGATGAAAGTAGAATAAACGCAGTAAAAATGAGATCTCTAAGATGAATGTGTGGCAAATCTGTATATGATAGAGTGACAAATGCAAGTATAAGAAGTGAATGTGGTGAGAATGAAAGTGTTATGAATAAAATAAGAAAAGGGTCATTAAGATGGTTTGGACACATGGAAAGAATGAGTGAAGACAAAATGGTAAAGAAAGTATATGTAAACGGCGTGAACGGAGCTAGAAAAAGAGGAAAACCGATAAGTGGCACAATCAAATATTAAATGTCGGTCACGCGAGGAGTCGGAGAAATCGACGTGTGTGCATGACAAGATGTATAAATGTAAAGGAAACGAGAGAAGTATGTCAGAACAGAACAGTGTGGCATTTCATTATTTCTGCCTACCTCTCCGGGGAGACGGCGTGATGGTTAGTTAGTTAGTTAGTTATAAACAAATATGTTTTCAATTTCCTAAGTGTATTACTATGGAATTCCACAGTGTTAATGCCTTAGCGTTCAATAAGTTGTTATAATATTATCGGTGAAAGAGTCGCAAGAAATCAACTGAGATGCGAAGTCTCCGTACGCCAGGAGGAAATTGAACAGGTGGACCAATTCAGATATCTCGGAAGCGAAGTAACCAGCTCTAATGACCTCCCCAGAAAAGTAAGGTCACAGGTGGATAGGGCTGCAGCAGTTGCAGGCTGCCTGAAAGATGTCATATGGATAAAAAAGGACATGAGGACTGACAGCAAGGTACGCATCTATAAGACCAGTGTTCGACCAATCCTCACATATGGCATTGAATCGAGGGCAGACACTGTCAAGACAAAGAGCATGCTCAGGACAACCGAGATGAAAACACTCCGCGCTATAGCTGGCAAGACCCTACATGATCGAGTTAGGAATACAGCAATCCGAGAAATCTGCGAGGTCGAAGATGTGGTCAGATGGGGACGTCAAAGACGGCGATACTGGCATCAACACGTAGAAAGGATGAGCTCAAATAGAATACCACACATAGCTCTCCATGGAACGCCAAACGGACAACGCCGACCAGGAAGACCCCCGAAACGGTGGAGAGAAAGCTGGAGTTCAGCGTCTCAAGAGGACCCGCCTGAAATAACAGACTCCTGAGTCTACCAAAAGGGAAGAAGAAGAAGAATATTATCGGTGTAAATGTCCCAAGTTTTTTACGTTTTTTTTAAAACTTGATTCCACATTTAAAATCTCATTCATGGGTTTTTAATGCGTGAAACCAATCATTAACGTATATCATCTGTCATTAATATCCAAACACATCACTTTATGCATAAAAAATTATGAGTGATTAACACTTTTGAACGCTGTCCGCCTGAATGCGTTGATCACTGAGATTCTTGAATTCTATTATTGGAAATTTATTGTAGGACCTCTGGACCGGAGCGTTCAAAAGCAACCACCTTAAAAAGTACCCATTTGATGGGAGCATTCATAAAACATTTCTCATAAACTTCGGGATACGAAAGCACATTAATTTAATAAAATTAACAAACTAACAAACAAACCATCACGCCGCTTCACCGCAGGGGTAGGCAGAGAGAATGGACCGCCACACTACTCTATCCTGGCAAACCTCTCTAGATTCCTCCACATTCATACAACGAGTCATACACGCACGTCGATTCCTCCGACTTCTAACATGACCAACCTTTAAAATTTGGTTAATTTGGTCATTCTATGTTTTCCTCGGTCTGCCTCGACTTCGTACTCCATTTACATAATTAACGTATACTTTCTTAACCATATTTTCTCCATCGCAGCGATCCTTTCATAATTTTGTTCATAATGCCTTCTTCCGCTCTACATTCCTTTCTTATATCAGCATTTGAGATTCTGTCGTATATCGTTCTACCACACATACGTCTTAGGGAACTCATCTCTACCGCATTTAATCTGCCCCCATCCTTCTTCTGCCAGTTCCATGCTTCGCTTAGTAAAATTAAGGATATAAAAATACCTTGGCAGTATTATTACTGAAGAGCTTGACCCGGACATTTAAATAAAATGCAGTTGCAACGATAATCTTAACTTGAAACCCCGACAAAGAATGATTAAATGTTATATATGGTCTGTTCTACTATATGACTGCGAAACCTGGACTCTGAAAGTGAATATAATGAACCGGTTGGAGGCGTTTGAGATGTGGATATACCCCAGAATGCTCCGTATACCGTGGACCAATAGGGTCAGTAATGTATACGTACTACAGAGAGCCAGAGCCAACAGAGTCAACAAAGGTCTCATATTTGGGTCATGTGCTAAGGGGAGAAAAATATCACTTCCTTGGACTGATATTAATGGGTAAAATGGAGGGACATTGTGGAATTGGTAGAAGGCAGCTGTCCTGGCTGCGGAACATCAAAGAGTGGACAGGAATAACAAGAGTTTAGAACCTGTTCCAAGTGGTGCAGGATAGAGATGCCTTTGCTGCAGTGAAAGAAGAAGATGAATGGATATTAAAAAAATGCATATAAACGAGATATATCGACTGAAATAAAGATGGCAGTGCACAATGGAGTTCTAGTGTCGACCCTTGTTTTTGGAAATGAAGCATGGTGTTGGCAGAAGAACGATGAAAGTAGGATGTGTGCCGTTAAGATGAGGTCACTAAAAATACTATGCGCAAAAACAATGTATGATAGAATATTTAATGATGGAGTAAGAAAGGAATGTAAGGCGGAAGAATGCGTGATAAATAAAATTTAAAAAGGGTTGCTTAGATGGTTTGGACATATGGAACGAATGGGTGATAGAAGGACGGTTAAACTATTGTACGCTAGCAGTGTGAATTGAAAAGGAAGCAGAGGACGGATGATGATAATATGGCACGACTAAATAAATCAATTACTGAAAGGCGGCCACATTCGGAAAGTCGACATTGACGAGCTTGCATTTTACGATGTATGAATGCAGAGGAAGCTTAAATGTATGTTAGGACATTTAAGTGTGGCGGTCCATTCTCTTTGCATACCCCTCCGGAAACACGCATTGAGGGTTAGTAAGTAAGATTTTAAACATATATTTAAACTATCATTTACTAGAGCATTGAGAACTGTATATCATAGATACACAATGAACAACCAGCAACTGGCACATGTATCTACGATGAAGGATCTCGGAATCATCTATGAGAGTAGGCTGACTTTTCGTGCACATATCGAGAGGATTTGTGGCATTGCACTGAGGATGTTGGGGTTCATCGTCCGGACCGGAAGAGTTTTCAGGGATCCCAATGTGCTCAGAGTCCTATACAACGCATTGGTTCGGAGCACGCTCGAGAGTGGTTCTGTGATATGGAGTCCTCACGAGGCGAGATATTCCGTTATGCTGGAGAGGGTTCAGAAAAAATTTCTGAGGTATCTCTACATGAGGGAGTATGGTAGTTATCCGTGGCTCTATCCCACGGCATTTATTCTGGGAATGCTCGGAGCCAATTCTTTACAGCTTCGAAGAGATGGACATCTAATAACCCATGTCTTCAGATTAATTAGGGGATACTTTGAGAACTCGGCCGTACTGGAGGATGTTGGTCTTTTTGTCCCCGATAGATATCTCCGACAGCGACAGCACAGATTGTTTTACCTACCGGCCGCCAGAACCAATCTGCCTCTGGTGACACCGGTGGGAAGAGCAATTAGTCTGCTGAACGCGGTCTCCTCGGAGATCGACGTCTTTCATGTTAGTGAAAGTACGTTCAGGGGGCAAATACTATTGACTTTAGAAAGTATCTTGTCTTCCTAATGTCGAACCATCTCTAATGCGTTCCTGGTACTTTGTTGTATTATAATAATATTTTACCTGTACTTAATAGATGCCTTAAATATTTTACTGTTTGTAATGTCTATTGAGTTAATAAACTGATTTGATTTGATTTGATTTGATAACCGTTTCGAAATCTTTAAGAATGGCTAACTAACTAACTAACTTACCATCCCGCCGTCTCCCCGGAGGGGTAGGCAGAAAGAATGGAACGCCACACTCTTCTGTCCTGACATACTTCTCTCGTTTCCTCTACATTCATACATCTTGTCATGCACGCACGTCGATTTCTCCGAATATTTGATTGATTTGATCGTGCCACGTTTTCCTCGGCCTTCCTCTATTTCCAGCTTCATTCTGTCTTCACTCATTCTTTCCATGTGTCCAAACCATCTTAATGACCCTTTCCTTATTTTGTTCATAACACTTTCATTCGCACCACATTCACTTCTTATACTTGCATTTGTCACTCTATCATATACAGATTTGCCACACATTCGTCTTAGAGATCTCATTTCTACTGCATTTATTCTATTTTTTTTTTAAGAATGGCGATGTGTGAAAGTAGAGTTGAACCGACTCTGGGATAGATATCCCGAGATCATTAGGATTGTCCGAAGTATACCGATTGTTAGCGCAGAGATTCGCCGACGAGCGGGTGACTTATTGATATATCGTTGGCTCAAAAGCGTAATCAACTCATATAAAACAGGGTGAACTACGGTAAATTAGTGATATCACAAAGTTATTGAAGGTAACTTGGTGATATGGGATAACTTGGTGACATGGGGTAACTTGGTGATATTGGGAAACTTGGTGACTTTAGTGATACAGTTCGTAATATGCGGTATTTTGGTGAAGAGATTAATTAAATAAAGAAGGGCTGGGGCAGGCAACAAAGTGAATGGTGCACTTAAAGATGTCATTGCAAAAAAAAAACTATAAAAAAAAACTAGAATTGCAGTGGTGTTCTTCTACCGACACTTATGTATGGAAGCGAAGCATGGAACTGGCAAAATAAGGATAAAAGTGGAATAAATGTAGAAGAAATGAGATCTCTTAGACGAATGTGTGGATACTTTGTGTATGATAGAGTGTCGAATGAAAACATAAGAAGTGAATGCGGTGCGAACGATGGTGTTAAGAACTAAATAATGAAAGAATCATTAAGATGGTTTGGACACATGGAAAGAAGGAATGAAGAAAGAATAGTAAAAAAAATATATGTTAACGATGTAAATGGAACCAGAAATAGAGGAAGACCGAGGAAAACGTGGCATGATCAAATTAATCAAATATTGAATGCCGGCCACGTGAGGAGTCAGAGAAATCGACGCGCGTGCATGACACGATCTATGAATGTTGAGGAAGTGAGAAAAATATGTCAGGAAAGAAAAGTGTGGCAGTCCATTCTTTCTGCCTACCCCTTCGGGGAGCCAGCGTGATGGTTAGTTAGTTAGTTAGTAAGAGTTATTATTAAAAAAAAAATGTATTGAAATCAAAATCATAGAGATTTTTTTTTACAATCCTCAATGTGAGTTAAACAAATTATAAAAGCTCATTATTTGTATCTAGGATTGAACCAAAATCCATTGGATCAAAAGCCAAGCGTCATGTCTCCTAGATCACCAGGAGAAATATAGTGTTTTTATGATTTATGGTAACTTGGTGATATGTAGTATTAGGATCCAATTAATGGAGGAAACATAACCGATATTAAGTTATTTGAGGTCAATTCGGTGAGAGTTTATTTTTCGCTTTTAGTTATTTATTATTATCAAATTAGATTAAATTGATATTATTGATGGTTGAGATATTAATTCTGTAAAACTCAATTCTTCTTCTTTCTGTGTCTTGTTAGGTCTCCCTAACGTTGACTATCACCCTTGAGTAGGCCTCATGGTGATGACCTGGGGAAAAACATCCAGAGTGGTATCCCCTTGCCTTCTCTGGAGGATTTTCTGTCGGGGTTACCTTTCCTGAGCTGGGTGTATCCAGTTTTATGGCGCTGGAAGCTCGCCATTCGTCCTCTCTCTATCTGCTATGGCACTAAGTAATATGTGCCACATTGCCCGGGGTTCGCGGGGTCTTTAAAAGACCTCTCGTGGACGCTAGAGAGTTGGACTTGATAGTAGTGTTGCTGTTGTAAATGCAACATGGCGCCTTACGACATTTTGTAGAGGCATATTTTCCAGCAAAACACACCCCCGTCGTAGCCGTACTACCCTGGTTTTACTTGGATTTAATTTATATAAATTGTGACAGATTTGTTTCGCCTTCCGAGGGCATTCTCAAACCCGCAACAAATTTGTCACAATTTATATAATTTATATAAATTAAATCCAAGTAAAACCACTAAACAATCGTGTTTACTATTATAAATTGAATTGATATTGTTAATTTGGTGATAGAAGCGAACTTGAAGTGATATTTTCATAAAAAAAATCACCATCAGAACGTAGTTTAATATTATTATAAAAATGTATTCAGTATTATGTGTTAATCCGGTGATACATATCAGGGTAAAAAAAAGAATAAATTTTTTTATAGCCAGTAAAATTACAAATAATATTCTGTTAATTTTATATTTATTAATAGAATCCTTTGCATTCATACTAGCTTGTAAAATTTTTAGCTTCGTCGAAAAATAAATTAAACCTAATTTTTTTAGTTTTATTGCATTTACAATCAATCATTATAAACCATTAGATCATGTCTTTTTGGTCGCCCCGTATTTACGGTTTCCATTTATAAACTAAAAAAAATACATAATAATCTATAACATATAAAGTGCATTCGGTATTAATAACAAATAAATTTATTCCCGTATTGTGAAGAAGCCAGTGATTCTTAAATATGATTTTAAATTATTACCCGAGTATTGTATGGAAAAAGGGTTTTACAGTCAAATTCACATAAATGGGTGCTCAACATTCAATTCACATTTTCTTAATTACGTATACATATTATTACGGTGGGAAGAGCAAATAGTCTGCTGAACGCGGTCTCCTCGGAGATCGACGTATTTCATATTAGCGAAGGTACGTTCATGAAACAAATACTCTTGACCATAGAAAGTATCTTGTCTTCCTAATGTCGAACCATCTCTAATGCGTTCCTGGTACTATGTTGTTATTTTTATAATATTTTACCTGTACTCAATAGATGCCTTAAATACATATTTTCCTGTTTGTAATGTCTTTTGAGTTAATAAACTGATTTGATATGATTACTGTTAAAAATAATAACACTGTTATTATATCACAATTTATTTTTATTCACTGAGAATGTCGCGACAGCTGTTTCGCCAACCGATGTTGGCATCATCAGGTGTTACAAAAAACTGTTTTTTGTAACACCTGATGATGCCAACATCGGTTGGCGAAACAGCTGCCGTGACATTCTCAGTGAAAAAAAATAAATTGTGATATTATGAAAGTGTTATATATTTTAACGGACAAAATAATGGACTACCACACTTTAACCGATGCGGCACTCCATCTATCTCTTTCGCTGCCGCAGGAGACGCGGTGTGATGGGTTACGAACCTCATCGCCACCAATAGGCATCTCCCGCACACGGTAACTTAAACTTCCACAAAATATATCTAAAATAAATAAAATAAAATAAAATAACAAAATAAAAATTACGTAATAAATAATAATAATAAAGATCAGATAATACATTGTTTTGGCGGAAACACTTTGATATTTCAACATTATTAACTGTTTAAATAAAAAACTTTGTTGTAAATATCACAATTGATTATATTTTGAGAGATCGCGATCGATCAAGACACTGAGAGATCGCGTGAGGAACACCAGAATAAGAGAGAGATGTGAGGTTGAGGATATTGTAAGATAGAGCAGACAGCGAAAAAGGGACTGGTACGGTCATGTTCAAAGAATGGACACCACCAGACTCCCCTATATTGCATTGCATAATCAGCCTCATGGTAATCGTCCTCGTGGAAGACCTCCTAAAAGATGGAAGGACAGCTGGGAATCAACCTCACAGG
Organism: Lepidostoma basale; assembly: GCA_022606425.2. NCBI lineage: Eukaryota > Metazoa > Arthropoda > Insecta > Trichoptera > Lepidostomatidae > Lepidostoma > Lepidostoma basale. The sequence goes on from JAHDVF020001465.1 coordinate 475,655, forward strand.
AGGATCAACACTCTGGAGAACAGACCATATAGGTCTACAATAAGGAAGAGGAAGAAGAAGAAGATTATATTTTGTCGCGACAGCTGTTTCAGGTCTTACAATCAACAGTTGATTGTAATATCTGACGATGCTTACATCGGTTAGCGAAACAGCTGTCGCGACACAATATAATTAATTGTGATACGAGTATTTATAATATTTTTTCTATATTTAAACAGTCAATAATAAAGTTCAGTTCCATGTTGCACATGATGTAGGCTTTGAATAATTTTGGTAAAACGTTTGAAAAAGTCATCCATGAATAGTTTGAATTACATACATAATAAAAAGGCCACATTTTCGTGAGGCGTTAACTGTAATACCGGGTGAGTAAAAAAAAACTTACCAATAATATAATAGCCGTTGGATTCCTCGCATCTGGGCGGTAGGCGGCGGTGAGGTCCACAGCATCCACAAATACCATTCAATTCCTCCGTATTCAACTCATCTGGTGATCATTTAACTCACAATTAAATTAATTTCTTCACAACTGCTGGGCCGAATCACAAAAACGAACGGTCGCCTCATGTTCACTACAAATAATTCAGGTAAATTGATAAAGTAAAAAAATCTGATGTATACAGTCGAACATGATTACGAGGAAGAAGTGACCGACTGAATTTGCTCGTTATAAGCGCTACTCGTTATATCAGTGAATAATTATTTTTAAATGCTAACAAACATACCCATCACATGAAGACATGAAGTATTTGGAGTGGTCATATATCAAAAAAAGTTGCAATAACAAAAATACACAGGTTTGACGATATTAAGTAGCTCGTTATAAAAGTAAATAAAGTGGAGAAAATACTACTTATTATAACTAACTAACTAACTAACTAACCATCACGCCGTCTCCCCGAAAGGGTGGGCAGAAAGAATGGACTGCCACACTTTAACCGATGCAGCACTCCATCCTTCTCTTTTCGCTCCCGCAAGAGACGCGGTGTGATGGGTTGCGAAGCTCATCGCCACCAATAGGCATCTCCCGCGCACACTTCGATTGCTAACGTCTACAAAATAAATCTAAAACAAATTATATAAAGTACAATGATATAAAATAAAATAACAAAATAAAAATATTTTAATGGTGCACTTGTCGTCAGCTGGATGGTCCGGACATTTGTGTTTTATTAATTTATTATATTATTTGATAATGCCTAAGGCAGGCGTGCCTAAGACAGGCGAAACATGTCATTCGCAGAAATAAAACTTCTAGAAAACAGACGTATTCATTCCCATTATTTATTATTTAAATATCTGTCACAACTGAACACATTCGTGAAATAAAAAAAAAATATTTATAATATTTACATCACTGATAGGCCTTCTATGTATGTATGTGGTTTTTCATTTTTTAATAAATTTGGTGTTGTGTACAAAATTAAAAAAGGAACAGTGTTGAATTATTATATTAATATATTATAATGTTATTATTATATATTATTATATTATTGTTTATTGTGCAAAGAAAAACATGTCTCTTTAAAATAAAGAAATATGAATCCTACAAAACAGTTTAATTTTTGACGATTTTTTAATGAATTAAAGCGCTGTTTTTTCCATATTTGGGTTTATTATTCTCGACATTTTTCGAAGGCTTGACACCTTCGTTATCGTGAGACCGATATAAACAGTTTATATCGATCTCCCGGTATTGAAACATGTCGATAAAAATAAACTTAAATGTGGAAACAACGGTGTTTTAATTCATAAATAATTCGTCATTTTGGATTTTCACAGTGTTAACGCACCCTATAAATTGGGATACAGGTATTATGTATTACAGAGGTAAATAATAAGTATTGAGGAAAGATCCATTTTCAATAAAAATAAAATATCTTAATAATTTGAGAAAGCTGGTACTATTTCACAAAAAACTTGGTAAGTAGCTGAAATTTTTTCATTAAGCCATTAATACCTAAAATAAAACTGCACGTGAACATGATTATTTTTATATATTTTTTATAATGATATACAGAACGAAGTCAAAGTTTTAATTAAAATAATAGATATTTAAGTATCTGCGAAATTAAAGGGGTACATACAAGTGAAACTGTCCAATGCATGAGTAAACGTATGTGAACAGTGGGTGACTTAGAAGCGAAACTTTAGAAAGCAGGTGTACACAAGCGTAAACTGTGGGTGCTTAAAGAGTGAAACTGTATATTATAGGTGTACACGTTTGCGTACAGTGGTGGTTTAAGTGTGAAACCATTTAAAGCAGATGTACACGTCTGTATACAATGGGTGGTTTCGGAGCGAAACTTTCCAAAGCAGTTGTACACAAGCGTGTACAGTGGGCGGTTTAAAAGTTGAACTATACACTTCTTCCTCGTCAACCATCCAGAGGAAGATCTAGGAACACATGAATAATTCAGTGCAATAGCGTTTTGCAGATAAATGGCTTGAGCGAAGGCGATACTCAGAACCGTGCGTGGTACAGCCTGAGATCGAGAAGAGTCGACCCCAACGGTCAATACAGACGATGAGTTGGGATAGCGCCAGGAAGAAGAAGCAAAACAAATAAACAAATTAACCATCACGTAGGCAGAGAGAATGGACCGCCACACTACTCTATCCTGGCACACCTCTCTAGCTTCCTCCACATTCATACAACGAGTCATACACGCACATCAATTCTTCCGACTCTAACATGACCAACATTTAAAATTTGATTAATTTGGTCATGCCATGTTTTTCTCGGCCTGCCTCGACTCCGTACTCCATTTAAATAATTAACGTATACTTTCTTAACCATTCTTTCTCCATCCATGCGCTCCATATATCTGAACCTCCTTTCCTTTCATAATTTTGTTCATAATACCTTCTTCTGCTCTACATTCAATTCTTATATCAGCATTAGCAAGAAGAAGAAGGTGGTATATAATTTAAACTGAGCAAAAGTAGGTGTACACAAGCGTGTACATTAGGGTGGGCCGAAAAAACTCATTACTTTTTTTAAAGTTGTAATAGCGCGGAAAAGTTGCGAATTAGAAAGACAAACAAGCGATTTTTTTTATCAAAATCGGTTGACATCTTCCGGTGGCGCACAGGCCCTAAACTTTTACCAAATATGGAAAAACGTCATTTTTGCGATTATTTTTATTTTAGCTGTTTTTGTAATGTAATAGTTGAAAACGTTTTTGACTAAAGCCTCAAAATATTGTGGTTTAATTAGGTTTAGATCATTTGATATTTTTCGGTCGTGCATAAGGCTAAAAATTTGCCAAAATATTGAAAATTTCACATTTTTATGTATCTTTCTTAAGCCTTTAATTTACTTTTATTTTAACGTAAAAGCTCAAGTATTTTTATTTTAGAACATAAGAACATAGTATTTTATTATGGAGTGATTAAATCAACAAGTTTTTTCATGAGGTTTTTCCATATTTTGTAAAAGTTTAGGACCTGTGCGCGACCGGAAGATGTCGACCGATTTTGATAAAAACAATTTCACTTGTTTGTCTTCCTAATTCGCAACTTTTGAGTTTTCTATTCATAGGGCGTTAATGGGTTAATATTCATTATAACGGATATTAAATACATGTTTATTATGTATAATATAAATAAATTAGTATTTGCATATTTGAGAAACATTGTTGCCAATCTACCACATACAAAATATATTCAATATCATATGATGCGGCAATAAGATGAAAGGTTTTCATTCTTCAGCGTGTGGTGATTGATGGAACGGGTTCTCAGAAGAATGCGACGCCGAAGGTTCAGTATGCCACATAAGGCAGAACGCGGGTAATAAAACCATTATAAATTATAATGATGAGCCGTAATTAAAATGACAAGACCCAATAAATAACCCCACGGTGTCAAAATAGCCATAGCCATTATATACATTTTGTAACGTTTATAATATTAAACTCAAAGAAAAGGAAAAAGAAGAATTGGACTAAGCTGGGCAGCTTTCGGAAACATGAGTTACATCCTTAAAAATCGGAAAATACCGATCAACCTGAAACGAAAAGTCTATGAAGCCTGCGTTCTGCCATGTTAGGAAATAGCCTAAAAGACAGAGTCAGAAACGATATGATTAGAGAAAAAACAAAGGTTACTGACATCATCCACCGGGTGGCGGCTCTAAAACGGCAATAGGCAGGTCACGTAGCCAGAAGCTCAGATGACCGTGGACGGCAAAGAGAAGAGCAGGGCGACCGCAACCACGGTGGAAGGGTGATCTGAACAGACACGTCGGAATAACCTGGATGCAGTCTGCACAGGACAGAGTGACATGGGAGCGAATGGAGGAGGCCTTTGTCCAGGAGTGGACGGGAATAGGCTGAGGAAGAAGAAGAAGAACAACAACAACGAACCATCTCTTACTTTGTTTACTCGGAGGGGCAGGCGGAGAGAATAGATCGCCATACTAATCTTTCCTGATACACCTCATTAGTTTCTTCCACATTAATACAGTGAGTTAGGTATATACATGCAGGCCGATTTTCCGACTTTTAACGTGTAATATATATTGTACGAGAAAGTGTTGTTACAGCCACCCGATAATTTTTTTAAAAGTCGGTAAAGATCTCAGAAGCTCTCAGGAAATTGTCATTTTGGTCGTCAAGAAAAAAGTTAATAAAGCGTGCTACAGACGTTCCAGATTCAAATCCCGGTGGAGTCCTTTGGAGAGAATAAAAGTCGAGGAAAATGTGGCACAATAAAATAAATAAAATATTAGGTACATGCCGGCCACGTGAGGAGATGATGCCAACATCGGTAGGCGAAACAGCTGTCGCGGAATATATAAAACTTTGATACCATAACAGCGTTTAAAATTTAAAAGTTAAAATAGTGTTTTTAGAGGTATACAATACATATTCAAAATGAATTAAAATAATGTTAATGTCTATGATATTGGCTTTATTTAATAGATAATTTTATGACATTACTGTTTAAATATGATTTCGGGCATATGAGCGCCACGGCTAGCTCGAATGAAGCGCAATCGTGAAATCCAACATATATTATAATATTATTATTATTTTTTAACGTAAGTCCCGCATGGACGGGGGACGGGCCTAGGGAGTGCACGAGTGAAGCTGACGAAAGGCGCCGCTGCGCCTATAACAGCTTCGGGTAAGCGGAAGGAGCCCTCTATGGCTCGGCCATATTAAAATCGTGCAATCCAATTTTCAACAATTGTCGTCGTCGTGGATGCGTATTATCCACTAGAGTATACATGGTGCGAAAACGATCAATGGCCTTCCGAATAACTTGCTCGGATGGACGATTATGTCGACCGTAAACGGGCGTAGTCCACGATAAGTTTGGCGAACCGAACCATGATTTTCAAAATAAATGTGCAAGATTCGCAAGCGCTGTTCTGACGTCAGTCTATTCATGGTAAAATGACAAAACGTATTGATTACAAATCAACTGTCAACTATCAAATTGACAGTCTGTAAAAAAATGTTTTTAGTTTAAAAACCAAACCTTTAAAAAAACGCCCTATATTACCTAAATATAAAATACACGATATTTGAACGAAAATTTAATGAGAATGCTGGTCGTCTTCATAACAGGAAGAATTTTGATATCCTGCATAAACAGATCGCAAGATCTACAATCAGAATTAGAAGAAGAAGATCTTCCATCGCGAGATAAAAGTAAAATTATTTGATTACCTTTTGCTAGCGTTGTACGTCGGTCGGTCGTTTGAATGCATTGGTTCCTGTTTTATCGACCCACGCACGTGTCTGAGAACCATACACGTGTATATGTGCAAAATGCACACGCCATGGGTACACCCATACAGGTACACAGGTACCTATGGAGGTAATTAAGGATACCTGTTGTTAATTCAATCATTAAGCAAATCCTGCGTGTGGACATCTTTATAAGAGAGTGCAGGGTGACCCAATTATAATTATACTATTTCATTATTATTTTGTTGAATCGCTCTTGACATTATTACAGCGCGAGCCAAATCGATGTTCTTCTCATTCTTCTTCCTCAGCCTATTCCCGTCCACACCTGAACAAAGGCCTCCTCCATTCGATTCCATGTCACTCTGTCTTGTGCAGACTGTCTGACGTGCAGACGTTCTGCACATGACAGAGTGACACTTCTCTTTGCCGTCCACGGTCCCCAAGTCAGCAGTCTTCTTGTCCATTTTTCATCTGAGCTTCTGGCTACGTGACCTGCCCATTGCCATTTTAGAGTCGCCACCCGGTGGATGATGGCAGTGACCTTTGTTTTTTCTCTCACCGTATCGTTTCCGACTCTGTCTCTTAGGCTTATTCCTAACATGGCTCTTTCCATGGCTCTTTGGGTCACTCGTAGTTTCTCGGCATTTTGTTTGGACAATGTTACAGTTTCAAGACCATAAGTACCAACTGGCAGAACGCAGGCTTCATAGACTTTTGGTTTCAGGTTGATCGGTATTTTCCGGTTTTTAAAGATGTAACCCATGCTTAGTCCAATTCTTTCAGGATGGCCGAGAAAGACATGATATGAAAAAATTAATCCAATTGTAGGTATAATATAACTAATAAACTAACCATCACGCCGTCTCCCCGAAAGTACAGACAGAAAGAATGGCCTGCTACACCTTTATTTCCTATACTTATTTTGTTTCCTCTACATTCATACATTGTGTCATGCACGCACGTCAATTTCTCCGACTTCTCAAGTTCGAAATTCAATATTTGATTTGTTTGGTCGTGCCACGTTTTCCAAGGTCTTCCTCTATTTCTAGTACCATTTACAACGTTAACATATACTTTTTACCATTGTTTCCATGTATCCAAACTATCGTAATCATTTTTTTAATTGTATCTCAATAGAGACGAAGTTGTAAATCGTTTTTTTTGGAAACAGAATATGGTAGGCGAGGCGAAAAAAAAAAAAAAAACAATTTACATCTTCGTCTCTATTGAGATACAATTAATCCTTAAAAATGATTAACCCGCAATGGGTAAAATTCAGTATATGTCTACAAGTATTTGTATACATTTAAAAACAAATTATCATTTTTATTATTTTGTTCATAATACTTTCATTTCCACCGCATTCACTTCTTATATTTTCATTCGATACTATCTTTTTTTTATTTATTAACATCTACTATCAAACACAGATCTTCCACACATTCGTCTAAGAGATCTCATTTCTACTGCATTTATTCTACATTTTTCCTTCTTTTGATAATTCCATGATTCGCTTCCATATGTTAATAAGTATACTTTTTTTTTGGGTGGCTCTGTACCCATCTTCCCACACAATAATGTCTCCCTGATCCCACCGGTAATCAAGTTAAGAACGTAATGAGATGTGGAAAAAGCTTGGGAGAGAGATTTCGAAGATGTCAAAACAGGAGACAGATGCACTTAATACCATGCGATTAACTAACTAACCATAATCCCGTTTCATTGGAAGGTTAAGGAGAGAGGATGGACCGCTACGCTGTTGTTTAATTCTGACACAACTCTCTACTACTGCTATGTGCAAGAATACTGCCTTGTGCAAACATACTGCTTTGTGCAAGCATTCTGCTGTGTGCAAGTTTACTACATAATACTTTGACCAGCTGGACAGGGCAATTTTCTTAAGGGTGTGTTCTAAGAGAGTGTTAAATATGTTGGTCAAATAGCCCGGAGAAATCGGTACAGCCTCCTCCCAGTGAAAAAATATGAATAATGGGTAAAGAATGTATAGAACGTTACCCCCCGCTTACCCGAAGCTGTTATAGGACGCAGCGGCGCCCTTTCGTCACCTTCGCTCATACATTCCCTAGATACGCCCCCGATCCACGCGGGACTTACGATAACTGGGGAATACACCATTCCAGACAAAAAAGCAAAAGGCGAAAGGGTCTCCAAGCCACATTTAATCTAGTTTAATTCCTATCGATTTCTATGTCCCAATCTCCCAAAAAAGAACAAAATATAGTACATGGTTCTATGGCCTATCATAAAATTATTTCAGACTGATATTGGTGAGGGTGAGACAGAATATGGGATGGGAGAGAAAACGTGGAATGATGAAAAGAAATACATATATACTAGTATTTTCCTAAGGAAATAGAGAAAGTATGGTGATAGTAGAACGAATGATAATGGAAAGAGATTGCTTGGTGTGTGCCTGGAGTGGAGCCTCTTTGTGTCAAACACGATGTTTGACCATAAGAGGATCCACCAGTATACATGGGAGAGAGGAAATGAAAGGACGACGATCGATTACGTCATCGTGGACTCTAGATTACGGGCGGACACTGTAGATACCAGAGTGTTCAGAGGGGCCGAACTCGGAACAGACCACTTTTTGGTGGTAACAAAGGTAAATTTGTTCCGAGGCTGGCGCACCAAGAGGAACAAGACAGTGATCGCCCCGTCTAGAGTAAAAGTTGAAAAACTACAAAACGATGGCGTAAAAGAGAGTTTTATGATGAAAGTGAATGATAGGCTTAGTGATCGAGAATCGGAATGTATAAGCATAGATGAGACCTGGAAGAAACTGAAAGAAAGTCTATGTGAAGCAGCGAAAGAGGTATGTGGTACATGTGTGCAAGGGAGGAGAAATGGAGATGCTTGGTGGGATGACTGTATAAAAAATCTTGTTAAAGAAAAGAAGGATGCATGGTTAAATATGTTGTCTGTGGATAAAAGTGATTGCGTGAAATATCAAAGAGCGAAAGAAGCGTACAAAGTTTGCAAGATGAACGTCAAGTTGAAAGTGAGAGCGAAAAAGGATAAACTGAAGGAGGATGACGGACTTAAGATGACGAATCATTTCCAGAGCAACATAAAAATGTTCTGGAAGGAAGTCAAAAAAGCCCGAAATCCTCCCGAAAGTGGTTGTGCGAAAGCAATTTTAAGTAGTGAGGGAAGAATGATTACTGATTTCAAAAGTATACAAGGAAGATGGATGGAGTACTTTAAAGATATGTATGGCAGTGAAATGACTGAAGATTCAATAAGAATGAGCTTTACAAATGAGAGTTGCACGAACAGCGGAAGTGAAATTACTGAAATAAATTTGAACGAGATAGTAAGTGCTGTAAGATGTATGAAAGGTGGAAAAGTGTCGGATATGACTGTGTAGCCTTAGAGTTTATCAAAAACGGTGGGCCGGTGGTTTCAGCATGGTTATATAGACTCTTTAACCAGTGTTTAGAGGAGGGATATACGCCGCTCGACTGGAGGAGGGCTGTTATCATGCCTCTTTATAAGGGAAAGGGGTCTCGTATGGACTGTGGAAATCACCGGGCAATAAGTCTATTAAGCGCCGTTGGTAAACTCTACGGTCGAATTTTAATAGAAAGAGTAAAAAAGACGACGACTGAAAGAGTATGGGATGTTCAAGGCGCTTTTATGACCGGAAGAGGTTGTATGGATCAGATTTTTGCACTTCGAACGCTTGCGGAGAAGTTTATGGCCAAAAACCGTAAGCTTTTCTGTGCGTTTGTCGATTTGCAAAAAGCCTATAATCGAGTGAACAGAGAAAAACTGTGGTCAATCATGTCCGAATACGGAGTGAGCACAAAACTGATACGGGCGGTTGCTTCTCTCTACGAAGGGAGCACTGCCAGTGTTAGGGTAAATGGGGACATCACGCCCTGGTTTGATATCACGAAGGGTGTTAAGCAGGGCTGCGTGATGTCCCCTTGGTTGTTCAATCTGTATATGGACAAGTGTATGAAAGAACTTAAAGGTATAAATGCTGGTGCTAAGATGAGTGATCTGTCTGTAAACTGTCTGCTTTACGCGGACGACGCCGTTCTCGTTGCGGATAGTGCGGACGAATTACAAGTCTTGGTATCGAGAATGTATGAGGTATGCAAGTCGAACGATTTAATGATGAATGTCGGAAAGTCAAAGGTGTTAGTTTTTGAAAGGGAAGGGAAAATGACAGTTTGTAATATAAGTGTAAATGAAGAGAACTTGGAACAGGTGAGCGAATTTGTGTATTTAGGTAGCATGTTCACAGCGGATGGCCGAACGGACAGCGATATTGAAAGAAGGGTTGGTGCGGGTAACAAAGTGAATGGAGCTTTAAAAGTAGTTATTGGAAACAAGAATTTATCAATGAAAGCGAAAATGGCCGTTCACAATGGAGTTCTGGTTCCAACCCTTATGTATGGAAGCGAAGCATGGAACTGGCAGAAGAAAGATGAGAGCAGAATAAATGCGGTAGAGATGAGGTCCCTAAGACGTATGTGTGGTAGAACGATAAACGACAGAATCTCAAATGCTGATATAAGAAAGGGATGTAGAGCGGAAGAAGGTATTATGAACAAAATTATGAAAGGATCGCTGCGTTGGTTCGGACATATGGAGCGCATGGGTGAAGAAAGAATGGTTAAAAAAGTATACGTTAACAATGTAAATGGAGTAAGGAGTCGAGGTAGACCGAGGAAAACATGGCATGACCAAATTAATCAAATATTAAAAGTTGGTCATGTCAGAAGCCGGAAGAATCGACGTGCGTGTATGACTCGATGTATGAATGTGGAGGAAGCTAGAGAGGTGTGCCAGGATAGAGTAGTGTGGCGGTCCATTCTCTCTGCCTACCCCTGCGGGGAAACGGCGTGATGGTTTTTGTTTTGTTTTGTTTGTAAATAGAGAAACCACTGGTCATGGAAATTAGGGGCAGGAACACAGAGAACTTAACATTTTAATGTATACAAAATAAAAATAAAATTGATCATAGAGGAAAGAACGGGGTCCCACAAAGTGTTCCCTCTCCTCCAGCGAGGTGTATGACGCCCCCTAAAAGGGGCGGATATAACAGTGGGTAAAGTACAAAGAAAACTACCACAAGAACGGCCACAAAGCTGCAGGTCTGACTAAATCAGTGCACTGACTGGCCTCTCAATAGCTGCAGCATGGAGAATAACCGGTAACAAGAGCGCATGACGAGCCATGGTGGATGGTTTGTTGGACATGACCCTCAGTAACGAAAATGCGGCAGAAGAGAGAGTTAAATATTAGGTCCTTACATATGAAATTGGCGTTTTGCCGTACTGGCAACTTTGATCTCAAATATCTTCTCTTTGGTTAGGAATTACAAATTCAAATTTATACAGCTATTTACTCAAGTATTTGTGTTTCGAAAATTATAATTAATTTGTTTTTTCCTCAATTGTTTTTTTTCTTTGCGTCACTCAGTTTACAAAATGGAACACTTGAAATATCGCGCTATTTACGAGTACGAGTTCCACCGTGGCACCAGTGCTGCAGAAACGGCTCGAAGGATTAATGATATGGACGGCCGGAGACCAAAGTTGATAATGAAGAATTGAAGGCTATTGTGGAAGCGGATCCATCGCAAACCACGTCCGAGTTAGCTGCAGGCTGCGGTGTTAGTGATAAAACTGTTTTAATCCACTTGAAGCAAATTGGGAAGGTGAAAAAGCTTGAAAGATGGGTACCTCACGAACTGAGTGAAGCAAATCAACAAACGCGCGTTGACTGCTGCGTTGTATTACTCAACCGGCACAATAATGAAGGGATTTTGAATCGAATCATTACCTGTGATAAAAAGTGGATTCTGTATGATAATCGGAAGCGCTCATCGCAATGGCTGATCCCTGCCGAACCAGCCAAACCATGCCCCAAGCGAAAATTGACTCCAAAAAAGTTACTTGTGAGCGTTTGGTGGACTAGTGCTGGTGTCGTTCACTACAGCTTTCTTAAATCTGGCCAGACGATTACGGCAGATGTTTATTGTCAGCAAATGCAAACCATGATGGAAAAGCTAGCTGCTAAACAACCGAGGCTGGTTAATCGCTCTGGGCCACTGCTGCTTCATGATAACGCTAGACCACACACTGCACAACAGACGGCTACCAAATTAGAAGAGCTTCAATTGGAATGTCTAAGACATCCACCGTACTCTCCGGACCTTGCCCCAACAGATTATCATTTTTTTCGAAATTTGGATAACTTCTTGCAAGGGAAAAAATTCAACTCCGATGGGGCAGTCCAAACCGACTTCAAAGATTTTATTGATTCCCGTCCGAATAGTTTTTTTAGTAAAGGGATCGATGAACTACCTATGAGATGGCAAAAGTGCATAGATAGCAATGGTACATACTTTGATTAAATAAATATATTATATTTAAAAAAAATCAACTTTTTGTTCCTCCCATACAAAACGCCAATTGCATATGTAAGGACCTAATATTTATATATTTAAAAATGTATATGCTTTTAGCCAGACAGGGGAGTGCTAAATTGACTTCCAGAATACTCCAATGACGACCTTGGACAAATAAAACGAGTTTCAGGAGGCCACCTAAAAGATGGACAGACGACATTGTCCGAATATCTGGAACGACCTGGATGCAGAAGGGACAAGACATAAACAAGTGGAGAAATATGAAAGAGATCTAAATCCAGTAGTGGAAGGGTAGAAGACTGAAGAAGAAGATGAAGCTTTTAAATGCTAAATGGTTTATTTTTGGTGGCTGTTTTTGGACAGAATCCTAAATAGGGGCATTTAAAAATAAGTGCTTACCTAGTTACACAGATTTACACTATTTTGAACCCTGAACTACATTGTTGAATGCCCATCGAACATGCAACCGCGTTAACAAGCCATCCTCTACTTAACACCTGATTTTTTTTGTTTTAAAACAAGATTCGAAACAAGGCAATCTGTCCAAACAAAAATTTCTTTGATCGAAATACCACTTCAAGACGTACTCAAATGCTTAAAATCATTACTGCAAATAGACATATATGTCGACTGTAGCAAAGATGAATGGGGTTCTAGTGCCGACTCTTATGTATGGAAGTGAAGCTTGGAGTTAGTAAAAGAAGGATGAAAATAGGATAGATGTCGTAGAAATGAGATAACTTATAATAACATGCGGAAAGGCAATGTACTCGTATGATAAAATACCGAACGAAGAGGTGAGAAAGTTATGTAAGGCTGTAAGGAATGCATTTTTAATCAAATTAAAAATGGGTCACTTTGTGAATGGAGTGTGGAGTCGAGGAAGACCAAGGAAAACATGGCATGACCAACTTGATCAAATTTTAAAGGTCGGCCATGTTAGAAGTTGGAAGAATCGACGTGCGTGTATGACTCGCTGAACGAATGTGGAGGAATCTAGACAGGTTATTATTATTTTGTTGAATCGCTCTTTACATCATTACAGCGCGAGTCAAATCGATGTTAAGGGTATACCTATCTATCATATTGATTCTCGTGACATGTGATAGATAGCTAACCTATCGCCATTTTCTTGACACGTGAATTCTGCACCAGACCAAATGCAGTGTGATAATTACACTGCCATCGCCAGGAATCGAACCCGGGACCTTCGGGGTGGCAGTCAAAGCACTTACCACTCGACCACGAAGGTCGTCAGGATAGAAGTGGCGGTGCATTCTCTTTGCCTACTCTTCCAGAGAAACGACGTCATGGGTAATTACTGCTAAAAAATCACCCGGTATTGCCAGGATATCTGGCATCGACAGACTGGTGACATTGTTATAAACATAATCCTTTATTTGTATACAGATCAGGGGTGGTAAAAAACATTCTATGCAAAAATGATAGTAATAAAAATGTAAAGTTTACAAAATTAATATACGAATATTAATTTTATTTTATTTTTTTGGATTTAAGTACACTAGAATATTAACTGATTACAGCTGACATTTATGTACAAAATTGATATTGATAAAATATATTAATTTTTAACACTACTGAATTTAAGTAAAATATTTTAATTACCTTGGTCGGCTGGATGGTCTTCCCATTGGTAGCTCTGTCTGCTAGTCTGTAACGAAAAATAAAATTTGAATAGCAAAAGGTTCCAAGAAAGTATTTAGTTTATAACAGTATTACCAGTCTGTCGATTCCAGCTAGAATGGCGAAACCAGTTGCAGTGTAAATAAAGACAAAAAGTTGAAGTAGTTATTTAAAAAACGTCGTTTTATTTCATTATTATTTAAAATGAACCCCCATTATGAGATTTCAGTAATTCATTAGATTATCTTAAAATATTACAACATTTTGTTTTTTAAACAAATACAGGACGGGACCCATTACGGGTTTAATCATTAAGAATTAATTGTATCTCAATAGAGACGAAGATGTATATTATTTGGAAACAGAATATGGTGGTCGAGGCGTTTACAGGACTTATGACCTGTCATTGGTTGGGTTAAGCGATCGCTTTATGTAATACAACATTCCCCATTCCGTCCTTCTTACAAACACCGGTCATTTGGTGTCTTCGTCTCTATTGGGTTACAATTAATTCTTGAAATATGATATGTATTTAATATTATTATGTTCATTATTATATTGTTGAAAAAACTCCTTATATCATTACAGCGCGAGCCAAATCGATGTAAAGGCTGAAAAAAAAGAATATCAAAGGAAGTATACATAGAACCTTCTTCTTCTCCGGTTTCAATCCTGGGATTGGTTTGCAGCAAGTTCCTCCATTATTCTCTTCCATTTTTCCCTGTCTTGTGCGGCTCTTTTGAGATCTGCATATGATGAGCAGCGTACGTCCACCAACAGGTCCTCCAGGTACTCTCGGCGTGGGCGTCCCCTAGAGTTTGTCCCCTCGATCATACCCTCCATTATGGCATGCAAGAGACCTTCTTGACGTATTACATGGCCGATCCATCTTGCACGCCTTTCGGACAAGGTCCTGAGTAGGTGCCTTCCTCCTTCGATTCCTTGAAGAACTTCCTCATTCGTGATGTGGTCTCTCCAGGAAATTCCAAAGAGTATTCTATAGGACCACTTCTCAAAAACCTCTAGTCTCCGCTTATCCCTTTCGGATAGGCACCATGTCTCGCAGCCGTACATCAAGACACTCCATACATAGGTCTTGATGAGGAGTATTCTCAGTTTTAGGTCTATATTATTTGATTCTATTATTTTCGACCTTTTATTAAATGCAAGCCTAATTGTCACACTACCAAAGAAGGCAGGTACGACGAAATGCGAGCAACATAGAACTATAAGCCTAATATCCCATGCCTCAAAAATATTAACTAATATTATTCTAAAAAGAATAGAACCAAAAGTAGAGAACATCCTTTCCAGTGACCAGTATGGCTTCAGAAGAGGTGTAGGAACCAGAGAAGTAATATTGTCACTGCGAATTCTACTAGAAAAGAGAGCAAGAAAAAACCAAAACACATACATCGCATTCATAGACCTGGAGAAGGCTTTCGACAGGGTGGAATGGAGGAAGCTCTTCGAGATCTTGAAAAAAATTGATATTAAATATAGAGATAGACAAATAATCCAGGCGCTATACAAGAATGAGGCCGCCATAATCAGATGTGACG
The DNA here is from genome assembly GCA_022606425.2 of Lepidostoma basale. Classification (NCBI taxonomy): domain Eukaryota; kingdom Metazoa; phylum Arthropoda; class Insecta; order Trichoptera; family Lepidostomatidae; genus Lepidostoma; species Lepidostoma basale. The sequence goes on from JAHDVF020001465.1 coordinate 490,978, forward strand.
AGGGTACAAAGGAAGCCAGTATAAGACAAGGGGTAAGACAGGGATGCTCTCTGTCACCTGCTCTTTTTAACGTTTACATACAGAATGCGATTGACGACTTGAGAGAGAGAATGAGTCACAGAGAAGGTGTAGGGATACACGGGCAAAAGATAGACATGATAAGGTTTGCTGACGATATTGCTATGGTTGCTGAAAGTGAGGAGGAACTGCAGGAGGCCTTAGATACTTTGCAAGACATTCTTCAAGATAGCTACAACATGAAGATAAATAAGGACAAAACAAAGCTGCTGACTGTAGGCCGAACGCAACATCAGATGAGAGTAGTGATGTCAGGAGTTCCACTAAAGAACACCAAGGAGTTTGTCTACCTCGGGAGCAAAATAACATGGGACGGTCGGTCTAAGAGCGAGGTTTACAGCCGTATACATCAGGCTAGAACCTTATGAATAGGAAAATCCAGTTTTTATGCTTGCTGCCTTTATCGTAAGGGTATTTGCGAATTCGCCATAATTGCATCCAAAGAGGTCTATCTCTTTTGCAACTTCATTTAAGAGACGAATCGCTTTCAATACAGGAGAACTTCGAAGAGCCCCTGTGCGGCAATTTGGGGCATGAAATAATATATGCCCCCTTGCTCTGCTATAACTATGGGGAACGTACAGATTTAGCTCTCTCAGTATTCCTGGATTGAAAATGCCTCCGGATAATACTTAAAAAAGATCATTCGACCGAATGCCGAATGAAATGGAACAGAACGAGGAGACGATTCTGGTGAGACCATGTAAATCGTATGGACACTCATAGAATTAAAGTTAATATTACATCTTGAAAAAAAAACATTTAGTTTTCGTGATACGTCGGACATCTTGGAACGCCGTGGACAAACTAAACGTACGATGTGTCTCGTTCGTTTAGCGTGGACAAAATATATTTAGACACCTCATAATTGGAAAATTTTACAACAAGCACTTTGTTCTAAGGTTTTGAAACAGTACGTGCTTTCCTTAAATTAGTTTAAAAGCCCCGCGCATTATGGTTCGAATGTTGCGGTCAACGTATGAAACAGAGCCATTATTTGAAACGACCGGTACATTAACGCTGTTTTGCGTTTTTCTTTTATTTCATGTTTCACAAAATGTCCATCGTACTAATAGTTAAGTCCCGCCTAAAAATGCTGATGACATTGCGTAATGGTGAATTGAAGTAAAGCATGGAACTGACAAAAAGAGGATGGAAGTAGAATAAATTGGGAGAAAATGAGAACCCTTAGACGCAGGCTAAACATGTCACCCCCATATAAAAATATAAAATATAATAACTGTTAATGAAAAAACATTGTTTTTGTATCGCAATTGTATTTTATTTAACGACAACTGTTTTATCAACCGATGTTGACATCATCAGGTGTTACAATACATTGTAACACCTGATGATGTCAACATTGGTTGATGAAACAGCTGTAGTAAAATAAAATACAATTGTGATACAAAACCAAAGTTTTTTCATGTTAAAGTATCATAGTGTTTCGGCCAAAACAATGGACTATTTAAAAATATGAAAGTAAATTATTAATATAAAAGTTATTAATATAATATTTACTTCATTATCATATAATATTTTATAATACAATATAATATATCATTAAGATGGTTTGGACTCTTGAAAAGAATGAATGCAGAAAGAATTGTAAAAAAAATATTTGCTAACGATGTAAATGGAACTAGAAATAGAGGAAGACCGAGGAAAACGTGGTACGATCAAATAAATCAAATATTGAATGTCGGCCACGTGGAGAGTCAGAGAAATCGATATGTGCATGACACGATGTATAAATGTTGAGGAAGCGAGAGAAGCATGGAACTGGCAAAAGTAGGATGAAAGTAGAATAAATGCAGAAGGATTGAGATCTCTTAGACGAATGTGTATTTACACTCTGTGTATGATAGTGTCGAATGAAAATATAAGAAGTGAATGCGGTGCAAATGATGGTGTTATGAACAAAATAATGAAAGGATCATTAAGATGGTTTGGACATATGGAAAGAATGAATGAAGAAAGAATGATAAAAAAAAATGTTAACGATGTAAATGGAATCAGAAATAGAGGAAGACCGAGGAAAACGTGGCACGATCAAATAAATAAAATATTGAATGTCGGCCACGTGGAGAGTCCGAGAAATCGATATGTGCATGACACGATGTATGAATGTTGAGGAAGCGAGAGAAGCATGGAACTGGCAAAATAAGGATGAAAGTAGAATAAATGTAGTAGAATTGAGATCTCTTAGACGAATGTGTATTCTGTGTATGATAGAGTGTCGAATGAAAATAAAAGAAATGAATGCGGTGCGAATGATGGTGTTATGAACAAAATAATGAAAGGATCATTAAGATGGTTTGGACATATGGAAAGAATGAATGAAGAAAGAACGGTAAAAAAAATATAAATGAACGATGTAAATGGAACCAGAAATAGAGGAAGACCGAGGAAATGATCAAATGAATCAAATATTGAATGTCGGCCATGTGAGGAGTCAGAGAAATCGATGCGCGTGCATGGTACGATATATGAATGTTGAGGAATCGAGAGAAATATGTCAGGAAAGAAAAGTGTGGCAGTCCATTCTTTCTGCCTACCCCTTCGGGGAGACGGCGTGATGGTTAGTTAGTTAGTTAGTTATATATGTTCTAAATGTTAGTTAATTTTTTTTATTGGAGTGAGGACATTGCCAGTAACACACACATTACACAAAGTATCGGCGATCATGCTTGTTGAGTACATAATACATGTCTTGTTAAGTAAATAATATGGCTCCCTGAGTACATAAGCAGGCTTGTTGGTAGCATTAAGCTTCCATTGTTCAAATTTAGTATGCGCCCGCTAACTGCTGAGTTAATAAGACGTTAAATAAGGTGCCTTTCCTAACTACGTCCAATTATCTTAAAAGAAAAAAATGTACCCTTCTCATGACGCCGTCTTCAAATCGGTCATGAGGCTGATCTTCATTTATTTTTCTTCAACCTATTCCTATCCTATCCTAACATACAGTCTAGAGACAACCACCCTAACAGCAAAAAGTGTCCATAAATTAAAAATCACATAACGATCAATTGAGAGACAAATGTTCGGCGTGAGTCTCCGAGACGAAATAAGAAATGAAGAAATAAGATGCTGATATCATGCAAACCAAAGATGCTGACATCATGGATCGTAATTCTAAAAAATTGTTAAAGATGAAAACCCAAGCAGCAAGAGATTACCAGGAAGGCCGCCAAAGAGATGGATAGATGGCTGGACATCATCATCCCAGGACAACCCACCGTCTTAAACAGATCATACGACCTAAACTAAGAGGAAGAAGAAGTATTATAATGTACTATACAATCTCAAACATGAGCAGTAAGAAAGCTCATTATTTTTGTCCCTGATAGATTTCTCCGACAGCGACAGCAAAGATTGTTTTACCTACCGGCCACCAGAACCAATCTGCCTCTGGTGACACCGGTAGGAAGAGCAATTAATTTGCTGAACGCGGTCTCCTTGGAGATGGACGTCTTTCATATTACTAAAGGTACGTTCAGGAGACAAATACTCTTGACTTTAGAAAGTATCTTGTCTTCCTAATGTCGAACCATCTCTAATGCGTTCCTGGTGCTATGTTGTATTTTTATAATATTTTATCTGTACTCAATAGATGCCTTAAACATTTTCCTGTTTGTAATGTCTTTTGAGTCAATAAACTGATTTGATTTGATTATTATGATAAAGAGGTCGTGTCCAGGTTTGAACCAAAGTCCCCTGGATCAGAAGCCAACCATTCTATCCACCAGAACACCATGCACCATTTTATTTTGAACTAATCATATAGGTATTGTCGAATTATTGACATATTATTTAGAAAGTTATTTTAAATTTAAGACGTTCGTTGTACCTACCTATAATTAGGTACTTACACCTATTACAGAAATGAAGTTTGCTTTGAGACCTGGGAATTGTGAGGTTATGTTACACGCTGTGTTCTTTCGTTCTTTGTTTGAATATTTGAACAAGGAGCAGTTAGTTACACGGGCCGCGATCTCTGCCTTTTGATTTGCCGCCATTTCGGTAGCACAAGTGGTTCTGAGTATCTTAGCACCTCACCGGAGCAAACATGTCAATGTTTTCCCAAGAAAATGAAACAGATGCCAATTGTATGCTTACTAATTATAATCAAACTCAGCCTGGGAGAAAAGCGGGTACTCGACTGCTAAGATAAGATCACAGATCACAGAAACAGTCATTCTTATAAATAATTAATAACACTTAAGTACTCATTTATTGTTTCTTGAACAATGATGTAAAACTCCAAATTAAATAATTATTAAGCCTGTAAGAAATACAACACGACGATCTCTATCGAAAAGACAAAATGTATGACCTTTTTCAAAACACCCAAAACATGTAACCTGGTTATAGAGAATTGACCAATAGAACCTTCAAGTATCTAGGCATAGACCTGGTGGGAGGAGCAGATCTGCGGGAAGAAATACAAGTCCAAGTAAACAAGGCAACCGCAATCTCTGGTGCTCTAAAATCCATAATATGGAAACACAAAGACATAACATGTCTATTAAGAGTAAGATGAGAATCTATAAAGCATGGGTAAGACCAATGATAACATATGGCGTCGAAGCAAGGGCAGACACAGTAAAGACCAAACAAGTTTTGAGGACTTCCGAGATGAAAACACTGAGAACGATAGCAGGCAAGATACTGAGAGATCGCGTGAGGAACACCAGAATCAGAAAGATATTTGAGGTTGAGGATACCATAAGATGGAGCAGACAGCGAAAAGGGACTGGGTACGGTCATAAGTTATGAGATGCCCATCTCTTTCAAAACATTCCCAAAAAAAAAATGGTTATAGAGCCTGTTTTGGCTCTTATGGTTTTTGGTTTTGGTGTTTCTCATCCTGTCCGCTTTACTGATTCCCAATATTGCTCTTTCCATAGCTCTTTGGATAATTCTAAATTTATTACTTTATTTTAATTTATGGCCTAATTTACGGAAGGCAGCCAACCCTAACCAATAAATAATGGTTCGAAAACCTGGACTCTGAAGGTGCATAATAACATATGAATCAGTTAGAGGTATTCGAAATGTGGTAAGACAGAATAATGCTTCGTATACCGTGGACAGATTTGATGAGAATTTCAGAAGTCCTGAGGAGAGCTCATTGCAACAGAGAATTATTGAAATGTTTTAAGGTCCACAAGATTTCCTTTCAGGGTCACATCTTGCTTGGAGACAAATACGAGATGCCCAAACTTATGTTAGTGGGCAAAATAGAGGGACGGCGTGGTCCGGGCTGAAGGCAATTGACTGGTTGAAGTAAAATAGTACCAAAGTACCAAAAAAAAATACCAAAAAAAACTATGTATGCAGTTTTTTCAAATCAAATCAAATCAGTTTATTTTCTCAAAAGACATTACAATTTTTTTACTATTGAGAAATGGCATCTATTGAGAACAGGTAAAACATAATAAATATATAATACCAGGAACCCATGAGAGATGGTTCGACATTAGGAATACAAGATACTCTCCAAAGTCAAGAGTATTTGTCTTCTGAATGTACTTTCACGAATATGAAAGACACCGATCTCCGAAGCGATCATGTTCAGCAGTTTGATTGCTCTCCCCACCGGCATCACCAGAGGCAGGTTGGTTCTGCATGTTGGGAGATAAAACAGTCTGTGCTGACGCTGTCGAAGATAGCCATCCGGAACATAAAGATGGATAGCCTCCAAGATGACGGAATTCTCAAAGAATCCCCTGATAAGTCTGAAGAAATGGGTAAGTGTGCACCCATCCCTTCTTATCTGTAAACTATTGGTCCCCAGCATGCCCAGAGGCCCAAGTAGTGATTGCCAACGTCGAGTCGGGGAGAACTGATATGACACACGAGGAAGAAGATTAAAAAAACAATTACAGCGGATATTTCATTTTTTTTAGTAATGAGTAATGAGTTTGCCGACCACTGGTCTAGGTTTATAAGGGTTCCCGTGGTCAAGTCGTCAGCTGCGTCCTAAAAAATGTCGCAAACTACAAAGCTAAGGGAAGGGCCCTAACAAATTTGTCTGCACACGCCCCGAGCTCTAACGAGGCCCTTTCAAAAGCGTTTTGTTTAAAATGATAAACGGTCCGTTCGAAATTCAAAAAAACACTAATTCGGACAATTCGAAAGAGATTTCGCATGAGATTTGTCTAATGTCTTCGAACAATTCGCTTCGAAGATGCGTTCTTGTGAAATGAATAAGGAACAGCAGGGAAATGCCAGAATATATTTAGCTAACTATCTAACTAAACTGCACGCCGTCTCTCCGAAGGGGTAGGCAAAATTAATGTGCCGCAAAACTGTTCTTTTCTGACATACTTCTCTCGACTTCTCAACATTCATGCATCGTGTCATTTAATGTTTGATTAACAAATAGGCATATTAAACATTTAAGCACCATTTTAAAGAATGAACACTTCTTCTTCTTCTTCTTCTTCCTCAGGCTATTCCCGTCCACTCCTAAACAAAGGCCTCCTACATTGGCTTCCATGTCACTCTGTCCTAAGGAGACTGCATCTAGGTTATACTGACGTGTCTGTTCAGATAATCCTTCCACCGTAGTTGCGGTCGCCCTGCACTTCTCTTTGCCGTCCACGTTCTCCAAGTCAGCAGTATTTTTCTTTCCAAGCTTTGTTTTCCCTTTCCATTGAAAACTTCTTCTTCATATTCTTCCTTGTTTTAGACCTATGTGGTCTGTTCTCCAGAGTATTGCTCCTCCTGTGCGATAGATTCCCAGCTGTACTTCCATCTTTTAGGATGTCTTCCACGAGGACGAGTCCCATGAGGCCGATTATGCAATGTAATATAGGGAGTCCATTCTTTGGACATGACCGTACTAGTCCCTTTTTCGCTGTCTGCTAAATCTTATAATATCCTCAACCTCACATATCTCTCTTATTCTGGTGTTCCTCACGCGATCTCTCAGTATCTTGCCTGCTATCGTTGAAAACAATATAATTAAAACAGTTTCCTAACGATTAATTGTATCTAAGTAGAGACGAAGATGCAAATTGGAAACAGAATATGGTGATCGAGCTGTGTACAGGACTTATGACCTGTCATTGGTTGGGTTAAGCGCACGCTTTATGTAATACAACATTCTCCGTTGCACCTTTCTTACGACCACCATGTCTGACAATTTTTTCTAAGTTGTATATGTGTTAATCTGTAACACCAAACTTCACATGTTAGTTTCAATCTACACACCATCGCCATCTATGAAGGTTGGAATTTAAGCATTAAGTAGAAGATCTTTTTATTAACACAATGTGAAAGGCTACCGCTATTAACGTTTTGCTAGATAACGCCTGGAGATGTCACTCCAATTTACATGCTAAAACTTGGACCAGTATACAAATACTTGTAGACGAATACTGGATTTTACCCATTGCGGGTTATCAATTCAAGGATTAATTGTATCTCAATAGAGACGAAGATGCAAATTGGAAACGGAATATGGTGATCGAGGTGTTAACAGGACTTATGATCTATCATTGGTTGGGTTAAGCGCACGCTTTATGTAATACAACATTCCCCATTCAACCTTTCTTACAACCACCATGTCTGACAAATTTTTGGAAGTTCGTCCAATTGAGGGCTAAGATATATAGAAACATTTTGTGTTATGTCCCCTGTTCTTCTTCACTTTCTGATACCACCTTTTGCCGCCTTTAAGTTGGCGCCGTATTGTAGTTTTGGATGAAATATCTCGAGCCGAAGATGAATGGGAAGAGAAGAGAATGGACCAGAACTAATTGCCAATTGTGTGGTTAATGTATGTGCTAATTTGGTCTTCATTACATTGTCTTTAGAGCGGTATTCTGCCGGCAATAATTCACCTTGAGGTAATCCATATATCAGAAAGCTTTTATTTTATTTAACAGTGAGTACCTACGCGTGTAAAATTAAATTAGTAATTAGGTTCATGGGTAAAATGTGAGGTAAGGTCGTCTGCGATGGTGCGGTCACGTATGCAGAATGGACAAAGACCACATCGACCAAAAAGCCCTTCAACTTGACACAGGAAAGTGAGAAATGTGTTGGCTTCCAACAACTTAAGTGTCAACTGTTAAACGATACGAAATTACTGCAAATCGATAGTAGGGTGTTCCAAGGGAGGGAGGGAGTTTGGTAGCTATCCGTGGCTCTACATGAGGGAGTTTGGTAGCTATCCGTGGCTTTATCCAACTGCATTCCTCTTGGGCATGCTGGGAACCAATAGTTTTCAGATAAGAAGGAATGGGTGCACACTTACCCATTTCTTCAGACTTATCAGGGGATTCTTTGAGAATTCCGTCATCTTGGAGGCTATCCATCTTTATGTTCCGGATGGTTATCTTCGACAGCGTCAGCACAGACTGTTTTATCTCCCAGCATGCAGAACCAACCTGCCTCTGGTGATGCCGGTGGGGAGAGCAATCAAACTGCTGAACATGATCACTTCGGAGATCGACGCCTTTCATATTCGTGAAAGTAAGTTCGGTAGACAAATACTCTTGACTTTGGAGAGTATCTTGTATTCCTAAACGTCACCTGAGAGTAAGAGGGTTCCAAGTAACAAAATTTCACATTTGGCTTTTTTTCGTGAAAAGGGTTCTTACCAACCTTATCTATACGTACAATTAAAAAAAAACATGTAAAAGTATCGTCATTTTGATGTTACGAAAAGAATCAAGTTCCATCTGATCATTCAAAACACACGATTCACTGAAGAAGGATTAATTTAAACTTAGAACTTTATTATTTCAACTGTTGCCAGACAAAATTTACACATTTCTCGGTAAAAGTATCTCTGGAAATTGGAATAAAACCCTTTTATTCCAAGATACACACCCGAAACCAACAAAACTTTGACTTCATTTTTCTCAGCTGTTTACTTTTGTCAGTTGGAACCTTCTTACTCTCAGGTGACGTAATGTAGAACCATCTCTCATGCGTTCCTGGTATTATAATTATATTTATTATGTTTTACCTGTTCTCAATAGATGCCTTAAACTATAAAAAATGTTTGTAATGTCTTTTGAGAAAATAAACTGATTTGATTTGATTGATTTGATTGATGACAATTAGGAGAATCGACCAATAAATGGGAATGGTTAGGGCAAGAGCCATAACTACCACACCGAAGTTCCAGCGCTTGATTTTTGGCAGTGTGATTGTCACATTGTCTTTGGCCTAGTGACAAAAAAACGATGATAGATTAGCTACCTATCACATGTCATGATAATCAAAAACTTTAAAATAGTAGGTATATACTCGTATAGTTTTTTTTTAGAGATTTGGTTTTTAAATTGGCAACATTGTTTCTACAGACTGTCAATTTGACAGTTGACAGTTGATTTGTAGTCAATACGTTTTGCCATTTTACCATGAATAGACGTCAGGAAAACGCTTGCAAAATTCGCCAAACTTATCAAATCAAATCAAATCAGTTTATTTTCTCAAAAGACATTACAAACATTTTTTATAGTTTAAGGCATCTATTGAGAACAGGTAAAACATAAGGAATATACTCGTATAATACCAGGAACGCATGAGAGATGGTTCGACATTAGGAATACAAAATACTCTCCAAAGTCAAGAGTATTTGTCTTCTGAATGTACTTTCACGAATATGAAAGACATCGATCTCCGAAGCGATCATGTTCAGCAGTTTGATTGCTCTCCCCACCGGCATCACCAGAGGCAGGTAACCATTCTTTCTACATCTATGCGCTCCATGTGTCCGAACCACTGCAGCAATCATTTTATAATTTTATTCATAATACCTTCTTCAGCAATAATTTTGAAAAGCAACGGAAAACTACCACATTAAAGGCCCAAGTGGCAATCCCTTGGATTGAAACCTGTAAAGAAGAATGGTTTAAGGCTATTTCTACTTTCACACCTGACAATTTTTTTGCAGTTCTGTTATTTCGAAATTAAAAAAATATATATAATATTGCAATAAAATATTCTACCCTTATTCAACAGAAGTTTTCAAAATGAAAACAACTATTTCGTTACGCGTCTCAGCGCCGTTTAGGGTGAATATACCAGTGAATTGATAACTTACGAAAATTCGCCGTTCTTATTTTTAAAAACATTTTTACAAATTATTATTTATTTAAAAAAATATATTTTATTGAAAAAAAAACTAACTAACCATAACGCCGTCTCCCCGAAGAGGTAGGCTGAAAGAATGGACTGCCACACTTTTCTTTCCTGACATATTTCTCTCGCTTCCTCAACATTCATACAACATTCATACATTCATACACGCGCGTCGATTTCTCAGACTCCTCACATGGCTGACATTCAATATTTGATTTATTTGATCGTGCCACGTTTTCCTCGGTCTTCCTCTATTTCTGGTTCTATTTACATCATTAACATATAATTTTTTTACCATTCTTTCTTCATTCATTCTTTCCATATGTCCAAACCATCTTAATGATCCTTTCATTATTTTGTTCACGACACCATCATTCGCACCGCATTCACTTCTTATATTTTCACAAGGAAGACATTCAATATTTGATTTGTTTGATCGTGCCACGTTTTCCTCGGCCTTCCTCTATTTCTAGCTCCGTTCACGTTGTTTACATATACTTTCTTCACCATTCTCTCTTCATTCATTCTTTCCATGTGTCCAAACCATCTAAACGACCCTTTCATTGTTTTGTTCATAACACTTTCATTCGCACTTATACTTGCATTAGTGCATTGACTGCCACCTTTGGATAGGCTTACCTAACATATAATTTCTAAATGATATATTTAATACATATAACATATATTATGTGGTCATATTTTGAAATTATCACCCTTTTAAAAATTTGTAGAATTTTGATTTTGCACCTTTAACACCCTTAAAAACGAGCATATTGTCTTTTTCTCCACGGCTCAGCATCCGTCACAGAACCAATTCAGATCTTCGTCCTGCCCAATTTAAAACGGCTTACGACGAGATTAGAATTGACTCCGAGACCGAACAGCTGCAATTGAAGCGTTTGTCTGAGGTGGTCCTGTATTTATGACACCTATTATCCTCGCGAACAAAGCCTATTGTACATGATCCTTTCTGAGCGGCATTGTTGTAAATTCTAGTGGTTGTGTTTACGGTATTTTGTTATTCCATTTATATCCTATTATTACCCGGTTTTATGAACTCATATCGAAAATAATCTTTTGTAGTGTTTTGTATTAGTTGTATACGTAAGATTTCATCTCAAATCTTAGATGTATTACGTTAGAGGAAGACCGAGGAAAACGTGGCAGGATCAAATCAATCAAATATTAAATATCGGTCACGTGAGAAGTCGGATAAATCAAGATGCGTGCATGACAAGATGTATGAATGTAGAGGAAGCGAGAGACGTGTGTCAGGGCAGAACGACGCCGCCGAACATGGCCGCCTTTCAGTAATTGATTAATTTGGTTATGCCATATCTTCCTTGGCCTTCCTCGACTTATTTTTCCATTCACACTACTTGTATATATATTTTAACAATTTTTCCCTTATCCATTCGTTTAATATGTCCAAACCATCTTAGTGACCCTTTCTTGATTTTATTTATTACGCATTACATTCCTTTCTTACTTCATCATTAGATATTCTATCATACATTGTTTTTCCGCACATCCTTCTGACCTCATTTCTACGGCATTTATCCTATTCTCATTCTTCTTCTGTCAACGCCAAGCTTCACTTCCATACATTAAGGTCGGCACTAGATCTCTATTGTGCACTGCCATCTTTGCTTCAGTCGATATATTTCTATTTGCGGTAATGACTTTGAGTGCTCCAACCCTTCTTCTTTCTCCATTTTTCCATCTCTTGTAAACATAATTTCATAAATATTCACCACACATTTATCTAAGAGATCTAATTTTCTCGGGGTTTATTCTTCATTTATAAGACCACAACGTAAAACACTATAGATTCGAATATATTAGTAATATCTATTGAGTAAATAAAAAAATTACAACTTCCTCATTTACGATACAATAAATTCCACGCAATCCCAGGAGGTCTGCTTTAGAGATCCAATAGTCTTTTGTTCGCGCTGCACAATGATGGAACGTCATAATGGACAGTTAGTGCGGCCCTTCACCTGGTCTTAGACACAATACTTCGAAGCAAAACATTCTAAATTCTACTTCATAAACGAGACCAAATTGGTTCTAATTGTGTCCACTTCATTATTTTGTTGACTATCTATTATAAACATACTCGTATTGTGCCACCAAGGGGAAGAAGATGGATGAGGAATGCGCAGGATAGAGGAAAATATACGATAGACGACCTTCACGAGGAGGGGCAAGAGCTTTGACTGCCACACAGTATATCCCAGGTTCGATTCCCGGCAATGGCAGTAAGATAATTGCACTGTCTTTGGTAACTAACTAACTAACTAACTAACCATCAAACTATTTCCCCGGAGGGGCAGGGAGAGAGGATGGATCGCCACAATGCTCTGTCCTGGCATACCTCTCGGGTATCCTCTACATTCATACATCGTACCATGCACGCACGTCGATTATTTCGACTTCGAATAGACCGCCTTTTTGTGATTGATTAATTTGGTCATGCCATGTTTTCCTCTATCGTCCTCGGCTTCTTTTTCCACTCACGCTGCTTGTGTACAACTTTTTAACCATTCTACTCCCATCCATTCGTTCCATAAGTCCAAACCATCTCAGGGATCGATTTTTAATTTTATCCATGATCCAGTCATCTTACCTTACATTTCTTTCTTATTTCATCGTTCGGTATTCTATCATACAAGGTTTTCCAGCACAGCAAAGTTTCTTCTTAGTGATCTCATTTCTACGGCGTTTATCCTGCTTTTATTTGCCACCTCCAAGCTCCACTTCCATACATGAGGGTTGGCAATAGAACTCCATTGTGTACTGCCATCTTTGCTTTCGCGTGAAATAGCTATAGATTAGCAACATATTACATGTCATGAGTATCAATGGCTAAAAAGTTGTATATACCATAGAATACTTCTTCTTCTTTTTGTCCTGTCACACTTCCGTGGTGCATAGGGCTTCATGGAACCTTCATCCCAAGTGAGGTTTTTAACCTCGTCCTGCAGGGCTCTTCTCCAGGTGGTTAAAGGTCTGCCTCGCTTCCTCTTTCCCCCCATAGGAGACCAGTCTAGTGCGCCCTGAGCGATGCAGGCCGGGTTCCGTTTCAGAGTCTGACCGATCCACTGCCATTTGCCTGCCATGGTCCAGAGAACGGCTTTTGACACTATTTGGCGCCATACCATAGTAATTAGGTTTAAATAACTCGCTGTATACAAATGTGGCAAGCAACGGGAAACCACCAAATTAAAGGTCCAAGTGGCATCTCTAGATCATCATCATCATCATTATACTGGTGACCAATTGGCTGCAGATAAAGAGGGATGGGTTCACACTTACCCATTTTTTCAGACATATCAGGGGATTCTTTGAGAATTCCGTCATCTTGGAAGGTAATCATCTTTATGTTCGGGATAGTTATGCAAAACCAACCTGCATCTGTTGATGCCGGTGGGGAGAGCAATCAAACTGCTGAACATGATCGCTTCGGATATTAGTGAAAGTGCGTTCAGAAGACAAATACTCTTGACCTTACAGAGAATCTTGTCTTCCTAAAGTCAAACCATCTTTCATGCGTTCCTGGTATAATATATGATATTTTACAAGTTCTGAATATATGAATTTATGTATGGAAGCATGGAACTGGCAAAAGATGGATGAAAGTAGAATAAATGCAGTAGAAATGAGATCTCTTAGACGAATGTGCGGATACCCTGTGTATGATAGAGTGTCGAATGAAAATAAAAGAAGTGAATGCGGTGCAAATGATGGTGTTATGAACAAAATAATGAAAGAATCATTACGATGGGTTGGACACATGGAATGAATGAATGGTAAAAAAATTATACGTTAACGATGTAAATGGAACTAGAAATAGGGAAAGACCAAAGAAAACGTGGCACGATCAAATAAATCAACCATTGAATGTTAACCATCAGAGAAGGCAGAGAAATCGACGCACGTGCATGACACGATGTATGAATGTTGAGGAACCGAGAGAAATATGTCAGGAAAGAAAAGTGTGGCAGTCCATTATTTCTGCCTACCCCTTCGGGGAAACGGCGTGATGGCTAGTTAGTTAGTTATGTTTTCAATAGATGCCTTGGACATATGGAAAGAATGAATGAAGAAAGAATGGTAAAAAAATATATATTTTTACGATGTAAATGGAACCAGAAATAGAGGAAGACCGAGGAAAACGTGGCACGATCAAATATATCAAATATTGAATGTCGGCCATGTGAGGAGTGAGAGAAATCGACGCGCGTGCATGACACGATGTATGAATGTTGAGGAATCGAGAGAAATATGTCAGGAAAGAAAAGTCTGGCAGTCCATTATTTCTGCCTACCCCTTCGGAGAGACGGCGTGTTGGTCAGTTAGTTAGTTTTTATAGATAACTTCGAACTGCTTAACAAATTTACACTCAATACCCTTGTGTCTCACACAAGACACAAAGCGAATTTTCCACCTTACTGCTTATCGCACTAACTACGCTCAGAGCGCGGCAATGTACAGAATTTGCGACAACTACAATAAGAACCTTCGAGATATCGATGTTTTCCACGATTTTAAAAAATGATCGGAGCTACCTTTCGGCGTGGATGAGACCATAATCTAGATCATCATTATTATTATTATTTTATTCCACTATGATAATCATTTTTAACTCTTCAATATTTTAACTGTTGAATTAAAAAACGTTGTTTATGTATTATTTTTCTTTTCGCAACAGCTGTTTCGTCAACCTATTTTGCATCGGGTGTTACAGTCCATTCTTTCTGCCTACCCCTTCGGGGAGACGGCGTGATGGTTAGTTAGTTAGTTATGTTTTCAATAGATGCCTTAATCTAAAAATGCTGTTTGTAATATCTTTTGAGAAAATAAACTGATTTGATTTGATTTGATCTCTAAACCCGGCAAATTAGTTAAACTTTGCTGCAAACCAATCCCTTGGATTAAAACTAGTGATGTAGATATTGTTAAGGTTGATTGTATAATTGGATTTAAATTGAATACATATTTATAATTAAAGAAACACAATATCTATTTAATTCATTATTATACAATTATAACGTCAAAGATTTGTCATTTATTCTGTTAATACTAGCATTGATTATTGCAAACAATGATTAAAAAATACCCCAGTTTAAATAAATATTAATTATGAATAATTCTAAATAATAAATATGTAGGTACACAATACAAGTTTTAATTATTTTTTAATTATATTTATTTCTTTGTAACAACACTATTATTTGCATACAAATAAAATAACTAACTAACTAACTAACCATCACGCCATTTCCCCGGAGGGGTAGGCAGAGAGGATGGATCGCCAAATTTTTGATAAGAGTGACATGTTTCCTTTTACTAGTGTTTTAACATGTTGACTGCGGAGCGCTGACAGAGACAGTGATAAGGGGAGAACCTAATGGCGGATCCCTATCCAAGTGAGCTAATGTGCAAAGGCAAATAGCCGCAAGTTAAAAATAGTAGTTTTGAGATAAACGGGTTTATAGTTTAATTTTGTTTTTTGCTACATTTTATCATTTAAAATAAGTTTTCTTATGCAAACTTAGTTTTAAAAGTAAGAATACAGTTCTTAGAAATGATTAAGACGTGTTTTTGCCAAAAAAGTATAGTAAGCTTCATATTATTAAAGAAAATGTGTTTTGCCGCCACATATTAGCTAGACCGTCGCACAAATAATTTGGTAATGGGCCGCAATTTAAGTTGCTGTCATTTGCCAGGATACATATTGTGTCACAGCAAAAGGCCGCAAGTTTTGGCTGTGCCGTGGTAAAAAGCAGAAACTTAAAATGATGCTTTTTGCCAAAACATGTATCAAATTAATACAATTTTGCGGCTATTGGGGTAGTTAATATCTCAGTAAAGGAAAGAGATAGAGAAAAATCTGTGATTGTATATGATAGAGGCCAGTTATTAGAATGCTTTGAGCAGTGTTACGCCAAACAGCCGCAACTTAAGTTACGGCTTGTTGCCTTTACACATTAGTCAGAGGCCCTATACCGTTCGATTTTAAACCGAAGGGTATTGGGCCTGACCTGGACAGGGGTACCGGGTTTGTGTTTTCCCCTTACCACCGTCGGGGTCAGTGCTGCACAGTCAAGGTAAATACATGGAATGGCACCCGGCTTATATATCTGAACTCTGCATCAACGAGTCAGACAGAGATGCCTGACAGTCTACAATGCGATCAGCTAAGTCCTCTGCGATCGGTAGATTGACTGTGACAAAACGCTGTTCAAGCACAAACTTTGGCGACCGAGCCTTCGCGGTACCCGGCCTTTTAGCCTGGAACAATCATTCAGCAGACCTTAAGTGCATAGATAAACAGTCAGAGTTTAGATCGAGACTCAAAACGCACCTTTTCAAATTATCATGTCCTAATAGGAAATGGCTGATCGACTACGTCAGGTGCAGCCTTCTTACTAAATATGTTTATAATTATTTAATTTTTTTTTATCTAGTTCATAAAACGGAGCATTTTCTACAGCGCCCTTGAGATGAGTAGGTAATTCATAAAAATGGCGCTCTATAAATTATCCAATTTATTATTCTTCTTCTCCGGTCTCAATCTAATGATTGGTCTGTAGCAAGGCGACGCATCTCCTCTTCCACTCCGCTCGGTCCTCGGCAACTCTCTTCAACTCCGCATAAGAGATGCAGCGCACATCTCGGCAAATCTGGTCTAGGTACTCCAGGCGAGGTCGTCCTCTGCCAATCGATCCCTCGACCATTTCCTCCAATACATCATGCAGGAAACCTTCGTTATGGTGTTCAACATGTGCCTATTCTCTTCAACTCTGGTGAGAGCCTTCTCAATTGTGATGTGGTCCCTCCATGAAACATGAGCAATTCGTCGGTAGGTCCACATCTCAAACGCCTCCAGCCTTTTGCGTTCCCTTTCACCCAGGCACCAAGTCTCGCAGTCGTACAGTAAAACACCAATGTTTTTATAAGTTGTTTTCGGAGGTTTCGGTCTATATTGTTGGACTCGAATATTTTAGATTTTTTGTTGAAGGAAAGTTTAGCCTGGTGGATACGACTATATTATTATTATAAAATAGTCCATTGTTTTGTTTTGACTGAAACACTGATATTTTTAAATTTGTCAAAACTGTCAAAACTCTCCACATAAACGGAAAACTTATTGTTCCACCTGATGATACCAACATCAGTTGGCGAAACAGCCGTCGCGAAAAATAATTAAAATATGTGATACCATAACAGTGTTTTAAATTTTGACAGTTAAAAGCGTAGATTTAATAAGGTGGATTAATTGTGGCTTGAGATATTCCTTGCTTTCTTCTGTTCATACATATAAACGAGTGTCAGTCACAATTGGTTGCGGGTCAGACCTTTGAAAGGCGTGAGAAAAACTGTCAAAAGGGCGCCGCTGCGTCATATGGCGCTTCAGATGTGTGGGCCGCTTAAATGGTCAGATGAGAATGGAGAATCCTGCAGGCAAGCAAGACCCATCGGCTATTGTGAAGCTTATGGAGAAGATCCATCACTGCTATAATGACGAGTGGGTACCTGCATAATTTGAATGGTTGGGAGTAATTAAACTATCTTCACGAGACTTACAACAGATTATCTCATTAAGAAATATCCAATTAATAAAGTAACAATGGCCGTCTTATTGGAGCTGTTGAGATGTTTAGTTAATTATAGTTACTGAGCGCAAACGCACTAGAAATAGTGTTGGGCTTCACATAGCTACCGGTTCACATTTTTTTTAAATAGATCTTTGGGGTTGTAGAGAGGGTTGAAAGACGGTGGAAGTTTCAACGTTTATTCACGATCGAAAGAAACTATATATTACTAGTAACTCGTAATGGAGCGTGGATGGACGGCGGCGTAGCTGCGCAGGATGTCGATAGCTGCGGGGCGGAGTCCGGGCGACGGGCAGCTGATGACGATGTTACGCTGGGCAGTAGTGTCGGTCAGCTGAAGCGAAGACTCGCCAGAAGCTACGTGACGTAGTAGAGTGGCATCGTAGATCGGCGGGAGAGAGTCCGAGATCCCTCGTGACGAAGACTTGATAACGTAGACTCGTGTCGGTTAAAAGTCGTAATAATGACTGACGTCTCAGGTGGTTGTACGGCTTTTATATGTTTTGCTTCCTTTGTTCCTACTCTGTCCTCTAGTTACCTTTGTGAATGAACCCGGGCCCTGATTCATCATTTTTTTTGCACACGAACCCCTTCGGGCGTCGGCTTCGTTAGGCTGAGAATCTATTGTGTCAGGTGTTTTGATTGTCCATACAATGTAATTCACCATTGTTATATGCTGGTACAGCATCATTTTCGGCGACCTTTTCAGTAAAAGACACATTCCTCCAAACAGTCCCAACATAAAAATGTTCGGCCAAGACGTTTCTTGGACCAAAATAATCAAATACATTGGGGTTACCTTGGATTCTAAGCCGACATGGAGGTCACACATTACAAATAACGAACGAAACAAAACACATACGAAAACTTCAAATTCTGCAAAATAAAGCTATCCGTTTATCGCTTGGTATGCCTTCATGGACCAGGATCACACAGCTGCACCTAGTATCGGGAATCCCGATGATAGAATAATTCATTCTGAAACTTGCCGAACGTTTTTACAAAGGACTCCCTTCACATCCTCTAACCCCACAATATAAGACCTCTCAAATTTCGACCCAAACACCTCCAGCCGCAACAAACACCCAAAATCGATCCTCCTTCAGAAGAACACTCCGGGCCACACAAATATCATGCCCCCGCATAAACTATCAACGCAACAAATCACCTTCTAACAATGTTCCTATCAGACGTAAGAGGAATAGCCACATGAGCTGAACCTCTGTAAGCCAGAAGATCCAAGTCCATGTCCAAGGCACAGAAATCATGTCTCCTGGGATGATGGATTCCAGTTATCGTTCCATCTCCTAGGTGGTCCGATAAAGATAATTTTTACTAATTAGCAAATTATTAAAATAATTTTTTTGATTTGTAAATAAGTTTTTTTTTTTAAACTAACGAAGTAAATCATGAAACTGACAGTAATATGATCAGATCTCTCAGACGGACGAGCGGTAATATGTAATGTACAACAAAATCTCCCATTATATGATAAAATTATTTGAGCATGAAGACACTGAGAGATCGTCTGAGGAACACCAGAATAAGAGAGAAATGTGAGGTTGAGGATATCATAAGATGGAGCAGACAGCGAAAAAGGGACTGGTACGGTCATGTTCAAAGAATGGACACCACCTGACTCCCCTATATTGGATAACAGACCACATAGGTCTACAACAAGGAAGAAGAAGAAGAATAATAATAAGAATTTAATGTTAATTTTGGGGATGGAACTACATATAATTTGATATATATTTATTTTTTTATTTATATGCGTAGGATATGTAAAATCGACGTTATAACGCGATTGAAGTATTTTTATAAATTATATTTGAGAGTCAGCAAATTTTTATAAGACAATCTATTTTATCAATCTATTCTTTCGTCGGATCTTACAGCCGGTTCGGCGAACCGGTGCGCGCCCTAGCGGGTCGCCCCTATTGCCGAAATCATGGGAATCATAATGGAAGCATCCGAAACGCCAACAGATGACTTATTAAACCAAAAGCATAAATATTATGAGTCATTAGTGAGACACAAAAGCCTTTTTATTGAGTTAAATGATTATTAATTACATAACTTGTATCTTGCGCCTAATTATGCCCGGTGGAGTAGTGATAAAGAGAGGGCATTTTTTATATTGATGATGTCAACATCGGTTGGCGAAACAGCTGTTGTGACACTCTCAGTGAATAAAAAGAAATTGTGATATTATAACAATGTTTTAAATTATAACAGTAATAATGTTGAAGAGTGTTTCGGCCAAAACAATAGACTATATAAAACTAACTAACTAACCATCACGCCGTCTCCCCGAAAGGGTAGGCAGAAAGAATGGACTGTCACACTTTTACTGATGCGGCACTCCATCCTTCTCTTTTCGCTCCGCGGGAGACGCGGTGTGATGGGTTGCGAACCTCATCGCCACCAACAGGCATCTCCCGCGCACACTTCGATCGTCCGACACCCACAAAATAAATCTAAAACAAATAATATAAAATACAATGATATAAAATAAAATAACAAAATAAAAATAATTTAACACAAAATAAATTAACTATATAAATTAATACTTTTACTATATAAATTATAATAACTATTAAATAGACTATATAAATTATATAATACAGACATTTTCCAAGGCGTTTAAGATTACAAATAAAAAATATATTTAATAACAATAAAAAAGAGGTAAAAAAAATACGGTAAATTAAAATATAAGAAAATAAAAAAAAGTAAGAACAATAAAAAAAAACAGAAGAAATATAAAGAAACAATGTAGTTCAGTTAGAAAAACAAGAAAAGCAAATACCATTTTAACATATAAGAGAGAGATATTTTCTGAGGGTAGCCTCACTATCGTGAAAAGTGTCCACATCCAAAGAGATGAGGTTTAGAAAGATAATTGCCCTGCCCACGGTCATGACTTTAGGTAGATTGGTTCTGCACAGTGGCAGGTGAAATAATCCATGTTGCCGTTTTCGCAGATAATTGTCTGGGACAAACAAAGTCAAGTCATTCAAAATATCAGACTTCTTCTACTTCTTTTGATTGTAGATCTTGCGAACTATTTATGCAGGATATCAACATTATTCCTGTGATGAAGACGACCAGCCTCACTATCTCTTAAATTTTGCAGGATTTGCGAATTTCTTCATTGGGTATCCTATCTCTAAGAGTTCTCTCCACAATATGTCACAATGTTCTCATTTCTGCTACTCTTAAGAGATATTTGGTTCTGATTATTCAATAAAATCGTTTATTATTTCTTCTTCTTTTGGTACCGTGTCAGGTCTCCCCAACATTGGCGATCACTGCAGCAAAGGCATCTCTATCCTGTGCCACTTGGAACCGGTTCTGAACTCTTGTTATTCCTGTCCACTCTTTGATTTTCCGCAGCCAGGGCAGCTGCCTTCTACCAACTCCCCTTTACCGATTAACTTTAGTACTTAGCACATGATCCAAATATTTCATTTCATTTTCATTTCATTCATATGAGAACTTTCTAATTTTCACACTCGACAACAGCTCTCTATTGGCTCTGGCTCTCTGCAGTACGTCTGCATTACTGACCCTATCGGTCCACGGTATACGGAGTATTCTGTGGTATATCCACGGTTCATTAACCGGTTGGAAGCGTTCGAGATGAGACTCTTTCAGAGTCCAGGTTTCGAAGCCATGTAGTAGATAACATTCAATTATTCTTTGTCGGAGTTTCAAATTAAGATTATTATTTAGCCCAAGATAAATAATTTTGTGTCTTTAGTATCCCTCTTTTCCGCCTCAGCTGCAAGCGACTAAACAGAGGAGATTTGCCTGTAAATGGGCTAAGATAATACACACATCCTGCTCTTTGCAGCCTCTGTCTTCTTCCATCTCACCGTGACCCTATACACTGAAATAGCTCCATCTTACCCTTCATCTCGCTTCCTACTCTTCGCTCACACCAGGTCCGGCTTTAGCAAAAAACAGTTGTTTTTAATTTTAATCTATGAATATGATTGAAGACGCATGTTTTATATGGGAATGAAATGTTTCGCTTTGTTAATCTTCTTCTTCTCTGGTTTCAATCCTGGGATTGGTTTGCAGCAATTTCCTCCATTATTCTCTTCCATTTTTCCCTGTCTTGTGCGGCTCTTTTGAAATCTGCATATGATGAGCAGCGTACGTCCACCAACAGGTCCTCCAGGTACTCTCGGCGTGGGCGTCCCCTAGAGTTTGTCCCCTCGATCATACCCTCCATTATGGCATGCAAGAGACCTTCTTGACGTATTACATGGCTGATCCATCTTGCACGCCTTTCGGACAAGGTCCTGAGCAGGTGCCTTCCTCCTTCGATTCCTTGAAGAACTTCCTCATTCGTGATGTAGTCTCTCCAGGAAATTCCAAAGAGTCTTCTATAGGACCACATCTCAAAAGCCTCTAGTCTCCGCTTATCCCTTTCGGATAGGCACCATGTCTCGCAGCCGTACATCAAGACACTCCATACATAGGTCTTGATGAGGAGGATTCTCAGTTTTAGGTCTATATTATTTGACTCTATCAGCTAATGTGTAAATACATTATCATTTGATAATGTTTTCGTAGGTATATCAATAGATAATGCCTTTTCAAGGTGAAACATGTCTGGTCAGCAAACATTCCAAATTTTCGTATGAAGCACTTAATTTGTACCGCTTTATTTTAAAGATACGCTCTCCCTCGGGCAATACTGTTTTTTCTGCCCTATGCACCGCGCGCTCGAGCTTCCCCCCATCCCGCCAGTCTGCCTTGTAAGTAGGCCGCCATCTTGTGCTTCGCTTTGTCAGTGCTTCGCCCTCATCAAAATGTAGCGGAATAGGAAATCCATTACCAACTGGCTGGACCATCAATGGTTATGAGTAAAGATATTCTGTTACCTTGTACTGCACAATGGCGATGCCCAAAGTGCATATCAACTTTGAAGCAGTTCATCACGCTCGATCTTGCTTCGGTTGATACAATCCACCACGGTCAAAGCCATCCATCTCTGCTCCCGTGAATTGCCGCCCACGTGTTGTCACACATCATGTCCAGACAACGTGGATAACCTCGCCGCTTCATGCCGGACACCAGCCTCGCTTATAAGTCAGGTGACTCCGCTCTTATTCCTTTGTGCTCCCCTAACCCTCAAGATGGACTTCGTGGTAATTCTGCACGAGTTACACTGTCCCGTGGCAGCGTAGAATATTATATAGTGACGACATCTCTAGCTCAAGATATATTTTTATAATTATAATCTCATGCAATAAACCATGTTTTCCATAACCTTTGTTCCTATTTACACCCGTCCCTAATCGAATGACAGCAGCCAGAAAGAATCCCATGAAGAAACCCTGAGAAATAAGAGTCCGCTTTCCACGCCTGGTCGAGGTAAGGAGAGAGTCGTTACAACTGCAATCCTGCAAAATCCCACCCCTAATTTAATTTCCTATGTCGTGCTCAGAATACGAATATGACTGATGAATCTTTGAAAATGATGAAATACCGGTTTGTCTCAAAATAAAGGTCTACGACATGTGTATACTGCCCATGATGACATACGGACTAGAGACGATAACTCTTACAGCAAAAAGTGTCCACAGGCTCAAGTGTCTACAGACAGATACTTGGTGTGAGCTTGCGTGATCGCATAAGGAATGAAGAAATCGGACGCACCAGGGTTGCTGACGTCATGGACCGAGTGGCAAAATTGAAATGGTAATGGGCTGGACACTTGGCTAGACAGGGTGGCAACATATGGGCACCCAGGATACTCAGTTGGAGACCATGGGCAAATAGGCGAAGTGTCGGAAGGCCACCGATGATATTGTCAAAAAGGTTGGAAAATCTTGGATACAAATGGGGCAGGATAGAGACGAGTGGAGGAAATTGGAAGAGGTCTATATCCAGCAGTGGAGGGAAGAAGGCTAGCAAAGAAGAAGATGTCGTGCTCTCACTGTGAAAGTAAGTATGATATTATATATTTAAAAATATATATTATTTTATTTCTTTTAGTAATGAAAGTATCAAATTCTGCTGTGGCATGAATCTTCAGTATACAGAGAGAGATTTTCCTGTTACAATTCACCGAGGAGGTACGCAAAAGGATGGACTGCCGTTATCTTGTTCGTTTATGATAAAAATCCAGTATTTCGTGGAGTGCGACAGAAGCTGTACGTGATTCTTTTTCGAAAACGATACGTTCAATGGAAAAATATACGTCTGAAACAGTATCTTCAATTATAATTCATTTCGTGGAAGAATTCCGCAAATGAGATATCTGTGATACAACGGATCAATCTATTCTCGAATTTCAAAAAAAAAATCTTGGAATTTCGTTATTATATATCATGTTTATTGTTTCTTGAACAATAATGTAAAACTCCATGCCAACAAAGATGGACCGCCATACCGTTCCGTCCTAACATACCTCTCTAGCTTCCTCCACATTCATACATCGTGTACACGATATCTCCCGATCTATTCAACCGATTTGGTTGAAGTTTAATACACTTATTTTCCATAATTTTATCTGAATTGGACGTAGGATTTTGTAATAGGGTGTTATGTTCAAAAGTAACACACTTTTTAAACTCAAAATTCTAATAAAGAAATCATGTTTGTATATACGTTTGTACTGTTTTGCTGTTAAAATTATATTAGTTTTATCGTTTTAATAAAGAATTTTGACAGGTGTAAAAATGAATTTTTCATTTGTTCCAATGACAATTTGAATAATTTCTTCAATATTATTTTAAAGTTCTTGCTGTTTAAGTGCCTACTTACAGCTAATTTAAAAAACGGTGGATACGTGTAACATAAATTAAATAAACACAAAAGTCCGGATCGTCCATGTCAACATGTGAAATATCGAAAAAAACATTATGTGTTATTACATTATGTGCTAAATTAAAAAAACCGGTGGATTCGTGGAACATAAATTAAATAGTCAATATGTGCACCATCTAAAAATATCATTTTGTGTTAAATTATTTTTATTTAGTTATTTTATTTTATATCATTGTATTTTATATTATTTGTTTTAGATTTATTTTGTGGGTGTTGGACGATCGAAGTGTGCGCGGGAGATGCCTATTGGTGGCGATGAGGTTCGCAACCCATCACACCGCGTCTCCCGCGGGGCGAAAAGAGAAGGATGAAGTGCGACATCAGTAAAAGTGTGACAGTTCATTCTTTCTGCCTACCCTTTCGGATAGACGGCGTGATGGTTAGCTAGTTAGTTAGTTAGAGTCTTAAATCATTGTTGAAATTTTGATTTAAGAATATTAAAATTGAAATAAGATACAGTAAAACATACTATATGATTATATACAGCTTCCCAATTTGGCTCTGATGCTCCAAACAGAGACGCAGTCAGTTTTTCATCTTAATACGTTAATGATCTGTGAAAATGTGCCAGCCAATCTCATGCAGTAATCAGAAGAAGATGCTGGTATATATTTCGGAATGGATACTTACAGATGATAAAACTGCCGGCTCGGACGTAAAATAAAGTAATTAAAAATTAAATACGCTTTTAAATCCCCAAAATATTAAAAATCACGCCATGTTTCGAAGGATAAAAAAAAAACAAAGATAGACTAATAAAAAAATAAAAATAAAGTCCTTCTTTGTTCAGTTGTTAATCAAATATTTGATAATGCCTTAGAAGGGCGAAACAAGTCATTCCCATAAAATATATAATAATAAAACTTCTAGAAAACTGATGTTTTCATTCGTATTCTTCTTCTTCTTCAAGTGCCCTGTCGGGTCCCCCCAACGTTGGCGATCACTTCGGCGAACCTGTCCCTGTCCTGCGCCGCTCGGAACAGCTCCTCAACACTTCGGATGCCGGTCTACTCCCTCACGTTTCGCAGCCAGGACATTTGTCTCCTTCCGGGCCCTCGGCGTCCCTCAATTTTTCCCTCCAATATCAGTTGGAGAAGGTGGTACTTTACCCCACGCAGTATATGACCCAGATATGAGATCTTTCGAACCTTGATAGTTAATTACAATTCCCTGTCAACTCTAGCTCGCCTCAGGACTACGGTATTGGTAACCGTGTCTGTCCAGGGAATTCTGAGCATTCGGCGATAGAGCCACATTTCAAATGCTTCCAGTATGTTCATTGAGTTAACTTTCAGGGTCCAAGTTTCACACCCGTACAATAAAACAGACCACACATAGCATTTGATCATTCTCTGGCGGAGTTTCAAGTTTACGTTATCATTGCAGAAGAGTGATTTCATTTTATTAAACGCAGCTCTCGCTGCCTCAATTCTGCATTTTATCTCTACATCTGGGTCAAGAGATTGCGTTAGTATGCTGCCGAGGTATTTAAAATTTTCCACCCTTTCAACCTTACGGCCGTTCAAATGCAATACTGATCCCACTGTAGTCAAGCCGTCCGAATGTCATTCGTATTAATTATTTTATATGGAGTTTAACATCATTGTTCAAGAAACAATAAATCCTTTCTTTTGTTTTCTAACGTCTGCGTTACGGGAACAATCTCAGAGGGTATTTCTAGTAATTTGTCATTCCTATCAAAATAATAAATCTTCTAAAAAACAGAAGTTTCATTCGTATTAATTACTTCAGCTCCGTTAGTACGGGTATATAAACAGCAACGCCTTTGATTCTTGCTACATTTGATGGCGAAGCATGCCAATCCTATAAAATATAGTAAAACTAAAAAAACAAACGATTAGAGTTTTATTCCATGTGAACGTTAACATTTGTATGTTTCGTAGTAAAAAATACTTTACAAGGCACGTTTTATTTTTTTCTTTCATCACTGATTGCTTCACGCTTTTGAATGAAAATAAAAATATTTTCCGATGAACCATATTTCTCTTAGTCATTATCACATTCAGTTAGATCAGAGTTTCCCAAACTATTTCTGCGATGGTACCACTCAAAAATCTAAAACATTTATAGAACAAAATAATCAAAATTTTTAATAACGAAAATCCGATTGTTTCATAAGTATTATTTTTTGCCGATAATATAATACAATCGCGTTTTCATTATAATTTATAATGGAGTCTTTTGAAATAATAATTTAAGGCATCTATTGAGAACAGGTAAAATATAATAAACGTATAATACTAGGAACGCATGAGGGATGGTTCGACATAAGGAATACAAGATACTTTCCAAAGTCAAGAGTATTTGTCTTCTGAACGTACTTTCACGAATATGAAAGGTATCGATCTCCGAAGCGATAATCGCTCAGCATTTCGATTGCTATCCCCACCGGCATCACCAGAGGTAGGTTGGTTCTGCATGCTGGGAAATAAAACAGTCTGCGCTGACGTTATATTCAACGGATCACGACTTTTTCTATAAATTAATCAATAAAAAAAGGTGTAAAAGGTAAAGCCAATGTGGACTTCATTTTCATCGCGTTTTATTTCTTACAATATATTATTATTGAAAGTAGAACAAGTCCATTTAGAACTTAAAACGTGTATTTTGTTCAACAATTACAATGATTGAGGGATCGCGTGAGGAACACCAGAATAAGAGAGATATGTGAGGTTGAGGATATTATAAGATGGAGCAGACAGCGAAAAAGGGACTGGTACGGTCGTGTTTAAATAATCGACACCACCAGACTCCCCTAAATTGCACTACATAATTAGCCTCATGGAAGACCTCCTAAAAGATGGAAGGACAGCTGGAAATCTACCTCACAGGAGGAGCAACACTCTGGAGAACAGACCACATAGGTCTACAACAAGGAAGAAGAAGAAGACATTTTAAAGTTAAACAAAATTATAGTGCATTCTTTTGGCAGAAACACTATGATACTTCAACACTATTACTGCTAAAATTTAAAACACTGTTATAACTAACTAACTAACTAACCATCACGCCGTCTCTCCGAAGGGGTAGGCAGAAAGAATGGAGTGTCACACTTTTCTTTCCTGACATATTTCTCTCGTTTCCTAAAGATTCATACATCGTGTCATGCACGCGCATCGTTTTCTCTGACTTCTCACACGGCCGACATTCAATATTTGATTTATTTGATCGTGCCACGTTTTCCTCGGTCTTCTTATATTTCTGGTTCCATTTACATCGTTAACATATTATTTTTTTACCATTCTTTCTTCATTCATTCTTACCATAATATGTCCAAACAATCTTAATGATAGTTTCATTGTTTTGTTCATAACACCATCATTCGCACCCCATTCACTTCGTATATTTTCATTCGACACTTTATCATACACAGAGTATCCACACATTCGTCTAAGTGATCTCATTTCTACTGCATTTATTATACTTTTATCCTTCTTTTGCCAGTTCCATGCTTCGCTTCCATACATAAGGGTCGGTAGAAGAACACCATTGTGCACTGCCATTCTAGCTTTTTTGGATAGGTTTTTGTTTGCCATGACAACTTTAAGTGCACCATTCACTTTGTTGCCTGCCCTTACCAACCCTTCTTCAATATCCCTCTCCACTCGCCCATCTCTTGTAAACATACTACCCAAATACACGAACTCATCTACTAATCATTAAATTCGATTCGCGCAATACATTTTGGGAAACCTTTAGTAAAAGGATTGAAACAATGCTTCCGATAATTCTTGCCCACATAGAACAGAGCTCTGAGCACACGGTGGTTATAACATAAGTATCTACACGATACTGGGATGTGATCAGTTAATTATCGTGTGTGCACCAGCAAATATTATACTTTTTACTTAGTTGCTATTTGAGGTATCTAGGGGGGCAAGGAAGGTGCTTCAACGCGTGGTGTTAGCATAACACCCGGCGCCCCTGGAAATGACACAAAGTCGGTTAATAATATAAATAATATAATCAATTGTATCTCAATAGAGACGAATATGCAAATTGGAAACAGAATATGGTTGATCAAGGTGTTTACAGGACTTATGACTTGTCATTGGTTGGGTTAAGCGCACGCTTTATGTAATACAACATTCCGAAACTGGTCAAAATTATAGCATATATATTGGAGTGACATCATCAGGCGGTTTCTAGTAATGCGGTAAATGGCGGTAGCCTTTCACATTGTGTTAAAAAGATCTTCTGCTTAATGCTTAAAATACAATCTTCGTAGATGGCGTTAGTGTGTAGATTGAATATACCACCATGGAAAGGGTGGTGTTGGAGATTAACATATATACAACTTCCAAAAATTTGTCAGACATGGTGGTCATAAGAAAAAATAAGGTGGAATGGGGAATGTTGTATTACATAAAGCGTGCGCTTAACCCAACCAATAACAGGTCATAAGTCCTGTAAACACCTTGATCAACCATATTATGTTTCCAATTTGCATCTTCGTCTCTTTTGAGATACAATTGATTCTTGAATTGATAGCCCGCAATGGGTGAAATCCAGTTGTTCGTCTACAATATTTGTATACGAGTACATTCAAAATGTTGTAAAAAATATAAATAATAATAATAAATTGGATAATTTATAGAGCGCCATTTTCATGAATTACTCATCTCAAGGGCGCTGTAGAAGATGCTCCGTTTTGTCAACTAGATAATAATAATAATAATAATGATAATAAAAATAATAAACATATTTAGTATGAGGGCTGCACGTGACGAAGTCGATCAGCCCTTCCTGTCAGGAAATGATAATTTGAAAAGGTGCGTTTTGAGTCTCGATCTAAACTCTGATTGATTCTCAATGCACTTAAGGTCTGCTGGAAGACTGTTCCAGGCTGAAGGGCCGGCTACCGCGAAGGCTCGGTCGCCAAAGTTTGTGCTTGGACAGCGTTTTGGCACAGTCAATCTACCGATCGCAAAAGACTTAGCTGATCGCAGTGTAGACTGTCTAGCATTCAGGTTCTCGTTGATGCAGAGTTCAGATATATAAGCTGGTACCATTCCATGCAACGCCTTATAGACCGTCCAGCAGAGCTTGTATTGTATCCTTTCTGGACATTTCAGTCAGTGGCAACCTTCTACCATAATGGCAAGAGATGAAACCATATTCAGACCATCTTTACGAGAATAGATAACCATTGATACGAAAAAAAGAATATTTTAGAATAGCACTAACATGCCATAAATTATAACTCACGTTAGATAATTTCAATCCTTAAAATTAACTTACTAACTAACCATGAACTGTCCACCACACGGTTTTTTCTTGGTACACATCTCTCGCTATATCGTGACAGTTAATATTTGATTGATTTGATCGTGCTAACTGCATGAAAATATATATGAATGTTGAGGAAGAGAGGTATATGCCACCTGGTGGGAGGAGCTGATATGCAGGAAGAAATACAAACCCAAGTAAACAAGGCAGCTGTAATCTCTGGCGTTCTGAAATCCACAATATGGAAGAACAAAAACATGGCCATTAAGAGTACGATGAGAATCTATACGGCATGCGTAAGACCAATAATAGCATATGGCATCGAAGCAAGGGCAGACACAGTAAGGACCAAACAAGTTTTGAGGACTTCCGAAATGAAGACACTGAGGACGTTAGCATACAAGACACTGAGAGATCGCGCGAGGAGCACCAGAATAAGAGAGATATGTGATGTTGAGGATATTATAAGATGGAGCAGACAGCGAAAAAGGGACTAGTACGGTCTTGTTCAAAGAATGGACACCACCAGACTCCCCTATATTGCATTGCATAATCAGACTCATGGGACTCGTTCTCGTGGAAGACCTCCTTAACGATGGAAGGACAGCTGGAAGTCTACCTCACAGGAGGAGCAACACTCTGGAGAACAGATCACATAGGTCTACAACAAGGAAGAAGAAATTAAATTAGTATTTCACCTACTTTATTATTTACAATAACCAACCGGTTTCGCTCCCGCCGGAGCTTCGTCAGGGTTATAAAATATGTCTGTTCTTGGTTCGACGCTATATGTTATTATTGACGACCTTCGTGGCTGAGTGTTAAATTCATTGACCGCCAACCCGAAGGTTCCGGGTTCGAATCCCGGCTAGGGCAGTGTGATTGTCACACTGTCTTTGGTCTGGTGTAGAATTTTAGAAGTAGAACTTTTCATCGATTTGGCTCATGCTGTCATGATGTAAAGAGCGATTCAACAAAATAATAATAATAATAATTACGCATGCTTTATAGATTCTCATCTTACTCTTAATGGCCATGCCTTTGTTTTTCCAGATTGTGGATACAAATTTACAAGTGTTATTTAACATATTTTTATTTAATTATGTTTTAAAATGAGCTTCCATCAAGAGATTTCAGTAAAGTAATCAGATTATCATAAATAATACGGTTGGTTTGTTCTTCTTTTTCTTTCCTGAGACGAAGAGCATCGACTCGAGCACTTGAAGATAGTGCCTTCACGCACAATTGCGCATACACGGAGCGTAAGAAATCTCAATTAAATACAGAAACGAAAATAGAACCACACTAAGGGAGGTCTACTGTCCTTTATGCCTGCTCGTTCATTATGTCTGCTCAAGAATTTCAATTAGGTGTATCCACGAGCAGCAATGTTAAAACGATCACTAATAAAAATAACTTCACTTTAATTAATAGGCATTGCATAAATGTACCAGTTTTCCTCGTTCAATAGCGTTGTTAAGCCAATCTAGATTTTACGGAAATCTGTCGGTAAGTCGATAACTCAACACGTAACTAACTAAAGATCACGCTGTTTTTCCTACTTTATTTGTATTTTTAATAACTTTATAAACAGCTAGGAGTCGACAAATTCCTCTTAAGAAACAGGCCACAAGGCTTACACTAAGAATAAGAAGAAGAACATCCATAGAAAAATGCTTTCATCACCGCTTACCTAATTATTTGAAAATTAAATTAACGTTGCGATAAATTATGAAATGCCTTATTAACAAAATGTAACCGAAATGTTAAAACAAACATTGTTAGGATTCTGCGCAGTAATTGGTTGATTTTAATAATTTTGGTGGATTGTTTATGTAAAAAGTTTGCCCACCGCCACTGAGTCACTATTCGTACACGAATTTGTAAAGTTAGTAGCCCGAATACAATAGTCTATTCTGAAAGGAATAGCTAAAATGTTTGAGCTATCGGAGAATTATGGAGTTTCAACTAGTTCATAAATTCATGATTTAATTGTATCTCGATAGAGACGAAGATGCAAATTGGAAATTGAATATGGTTGATCAAGGTGTTTACAGGACTTATGACCTGTCATTGGTTGGGTTAAGCGCACGCTTTATGTAATTACAACATTCCCCATTCCACCTTTGTTTATGATCATGTATGACAAATTTTTCGAAGCTGTATATATGTTAAAGTCCTATGTCAGTTTTCACATGTCAGTTTCAATGTGCCATCTATGAAGATTCTAATCTTTTTAAGATCACTCTATATAATCTACATACTAACGCCATCTATGGAGATTTATTTATTTATTAAGCATTTAACAAAACATCTTTTTAACACAATGTGAAAGGCTACCGCCATTAGCGCATTGTTAGAAGCCGCTTGGAGATGTAGTTCATAAATATTTTATTTCATATACCTCTACTTTGACAACCTTCGTGGCAAAAGTGGCAAGAGCTCTGACTATCATGCCGAAGGTGCCGGGTTTGATTCCCGACGAGGACAGTGTGATTGTCTTTGGTCTGGTGTAGAATTCACGTGACAATAAAATGGCGATAGTCTAGCTACTCTAGACTCTTCTACTTAGTCGTATTCATGATTGAGAGTCGTGTCCATCCTGTAAACCATTGACCATGGCACGCCATGCGCTCCTGTCACCCGTCAGTATTCGATGCAATGATCAGCTGTATTCCATGTACCAGGCCCCCAACATCTCCACACACATAAAGATACAAAAATTGAGATGGGCTGGACATGTACAGATGATGCTGAACTCACGGGTCCCCAAACGCGTTATGACTTGACACCCGGTCGGAAGTAGAAGGGTGGGAAGACCAAGGCTGAGGTGAGAAGGCGAAGTAAATAGAAGGTGACCCGCCGCTTACACGAAGCTGTTATAGGACGCAGCGGCGCCCCTTCGTCAGCTTCGCTCAAACAATGCCTAGGCCCGCTCCCCATCCACGCATGACTTACATTAGCTGGAGAATGCACCATTCCAGAAAAAAAAGCAAAAGGCAAAAGGGTATCTAAGCCACATTTAATCTAGTTTAATTTCAATCCGCTTCTACGAGTATGTCCCAAATCTAACAACTAACTAACTAACTTACCATCACGCCGTCTCCCTGGAGGGGTAGGCAGAAAGAATGGAACGCCACACTGTTCTGTCCTGGCATACGTCTCTCGCTTCCTCTACATTCATACATCTTGTCATGCACGCACGTCAATTTTTCCGACTCCTCACGTGACCGACATTCAATATTTGATTGATTTGATCGTGCCACGTTTTCCTCGCCTTCCTCTATTTCTAGCTCCGTTCACGCCGTTTACATATACCTTCTTTACCATTCTGTCTTCACTCATTCTTTCCATGTGTCCAAACCATCTTAATGACCCTTTCCTTATTTTGTTCATAACACTTTCATTCGCACAACATTCACTTCTTATACTTGCATTTGTCACTCTATCATAAACAGATTTGCCACACATTCGT
Organism: Lepidostoma basale; assembly: GCA_022606425.2. Taxonomy (NCBI): domain Eukaryota; kingdom Metazoa; phylum Arthropoda; class Insecta; order Trichoptera; family Lepidostomatidae; genus Lepidostoma; species Lepidostoma basale. The sequence continues at coordinate 524,365 of JAHDVF020001465.1, forward strand.
CTTAGAGATCTCATTTCTACTGCATTTATTCTACCTTCATCCTTCTTTTGCCAGTTCCATGCTTCACTTCCATACATAAGGGTCGGCACAAGAACACCATTGTGCACTGCCATCTTAGCTTTTTTGGATAGGCTTTTGTTTGCGATGACAACTTTCAGTGCACCATTTATTCTGTTGCCTGCCCCAACCCTTCTTTCAATATCCTTCTCCACCCTCCCATCCTTTGTAAACATACTTCCTAAATAAAAAAATTCATCCACTTGTTCCAGATTCAAAACTACCAAAAAATCTAACAAAACAAAGTAAAATATGGTTCATGATTTTATGGCCTATTATGAAATTGTGACAGAGTGTGGGATGGGAGAGAAAACTTGTAATAATGAAAGTAATAAATAAATCTTAAGTAAATAGAGAAAACAGTCATGAAAACTAGGGACAGGAACACAGGAAACCTAACATTTAAATGTGTATAATTTAAAAGAAAATTGATCCAAGAGGAAAGAAGACGAAGTAAAGAGGGATGCAGCACCACTTCTTCGGATGCCGAACTGGATGACGACTGCTGAGGACAGCGACTGCTGGAGGCGAAAGTTGACGGAGGATAAGGCTCGATATGGGCTGTAGCGCCATCGGAAGAAGATGAATCGTGATTGTTGGATTAATCTTTCCCGTGGCGCTTTCCTTACGGATCCAATGTACCTTTATTGGCTTAAGTGTAACTAATATTAGAAATATAAATGAGAACATTATTTGCTTTGAAAGCATGCAAATTGAATTTCAAATTGACAAATAGGTAAGGCATACATGGTTAAGCCAATATCTAATATCTTTACGTTTAAGATTTTTCAATTTTCATTAAAATTAACAAGTTTATACTTTTTGATAATACCCTAGCAAGGCGAAGGATGTCGCTTTCATATAACATAATAAAACTTGTGAAAACGGTAATTTTCTTCTTTTTTCTTCTTCTGATTTATTTAGGACTGTGTCCTGTTATTTCTCGGAGCCTGTTCCTGGGATGTAGATGTCCAACTGTTTCGCTATTTTTTGGGTGATCTTCCTGGAGGTCGATTTCCTGTTGGTACTTTATTTGCCGTTATATTTATCATTTTTTCAGAACATTCTCTCTCCGGGAGCGTCTTCATAGTCTTCACCGTCGTACTACATCTTCCACATTGCAGATCTTTTTTATTTCTGAATTTCTTACTCTGTCTCGAAATGTCGTTCCCGCAACGGATCGGAGAGTCTTCATTTCTGCGGTTCTTAGGAGACTTTTTATTATGATGGATATTTTTTTAAATATTAAATATTCGTATGGAAGTATACATAAATGTGTTTAAGCGAAGCATGGAATTGGCTGAAGAAGGACGAGAACAGAATAAATGCGGTAGAGATGGATCCCCTTAGACGTATGAGGCGTAAAAACATGTATGATAGAATTTCAAATGATATCAGGAATGAATGTAGAGCGGAATAAAGTACTGTGAACACAATTATAAAAGAATCATTGCATTGATTTGGACATGTGAAACGCATGGATGAAGAAATAATTGTTAAGAATGTACATATTAACGATAATGAAGAAAACATAGTATGACCCAATTATTCAAAATTTGGTTGGCCATGTTAGAAGTCGGAAGATTCGATGTACGTGTATGACTCGTTGTATGAATATGGAAAAAGCTAGAGAGGTGTGTCTGGTTAGAGTAGTGCGGCATTTCATTCTCTCTGCCTACCCTTTCGGAGAAACGGCGTGCAGTGGCGGTACTCCCATAGAAGCCCAGAAGCCCGGCTGGCGTAAGAAATTTTGAATCTAAACCTCTTCTAGTTTACAGAGGTTCAGCTCTTGTGGCTATTCCTCTTACGTCTGATGGGAACATTGTTGGAAGGTGATTTGGTGGGTTGTTGGTTTATGCGGGGGCATGATTACTTAGATTTAGGGGTTTAAATTCAATTTTTTTACGCAAGCCGGGCTTTTGGGTTTCTATGGGAGTACCGCCACTGACGGCGTGATGGTTTGTTGTTGTTATTAAAATGACTTATATCATTAAGGTATGTCTAGCCATTACTTACTGTTCAGAGCGCTGGACGGTTAAAAACACCATGGAGACAGAATGTACTGTGTCAAGATGGGGAAGTTTTGGTAGAGGGGCTGGTGGAGTAAGTTTGCTCGACCACATCAGGAACACCCACATCCGTGGCAGTTTCAGAGTTAACAGTACGCCATCTGGAAGAACAAGTATGTGAATATCCAAAGCAACTAAAACAATTTACTTCAGACATCTAATAGATGAAGCGCAGCTCGAAAGAGCGGTGACGTCCAAGGATCTGGGGGTGTTGTTCAACGCTCGCTTGTCTTTTAGTCTTCACATAACTTCATTATGCAATAGCTCCCTCAAAATGCTTGATATTGTCATCAGAAACGCCAAGATCTTTCATAACATTCAGGTATTTCTATATCGTGCTTTCAGCGTTGCGGGTCCGTTGGCGTAGAATAGCCTCCAGGCTCGTATTAGGTAAGTATGAGGATAGTGACGTTAAATTTAAGGAACTTCTAAAAACTGCACTGTTTGATAAAAAAAAAAATTATATTGACATGTTTCGGGCAAACGGTCTTTCTTCAGTAAATAAACATATTTATAAAAAATATTATAAAATTGTTGTTATTTACATGATCTGACTGATGTTATAAAGATTTAAGGGGTTCAGGTAATTGCTTACAACAAAGGAAATAAACCAAAGATTAGACTTGACGTTAAATTTATTTGATTATTTTTAATATTTTCTTTACTTTTAATAGCTTTTAAATATCTAAATTTCGAGATTGCTCAAAGCTATATATTTATTATTAACTTGCAAAATCTCAACGCCAATATCTTTATTAAATGAATGATCTTCTTTGAGGTGGTTAGCAATTTAAATATAGAAGAAAAAAATATATAGATAGAATATAATGGTGTCTACTTAAACGCTGCACGCTTTTAACTATATGTCAGATGTCTGCAGCATAATGCTTACTCATAAATAACGCTAAAATATCGTGTAATTAAAAACAGTAAAAATAATATAAAAAAATATATATATCTATACAGATGTGGCAGTTTCCTACCGACGGTGCGTCAGGGTTTAATTAAGTATATTTAATCGCTCGATTAACATCCAACTGCTACAGCGGCCGGAGTAAATGTTGTGGAATTGAATTTTAATTTGTTCTCAAACGAAGTGTGCAACTAATTAGCGGGAATGGGACGCGAGAAGTGCAATGAGATATGCGTATATTTGTACAGAGTAGCCATGAAAACATTTCTGCGGTGCACTCAGGGCGATTGCATACGAAATTGCCAATCGGTCATGAAATCTGAAATAATTAAATCAACTAACTGAACTTGTTAATAATTCTGTAGGTGATCCACATAAGTGGACTTCGACGCTGAACCAGCATATTTCATGATGAAATATATTACACGAATAACCGAAAACGCCTGAACCAGAACCTACTTATCAAAACTGATGAGTCGAGGGCCCAGATTTATTCAGTTTGGTCACTAGGTCACTAGAGCAGAGCATCGTGTTAAAATGGAAGCAAAGCATATAAAAGCGGTACATCCGACCACCATGGACAGTATTCCTTCTTGCGACTTCTAACCGACACGAGTCTACGCCGTCAAGTCTACGTACGAGAAACCTCCGACCCCCCTACCGAGCTACGCAACTGTCTACACTGCTACGCCACGCAACTTCCGACGAGTCTTCACTCCAGCCGACCGACCCTACTGCCCAGTGAGCCGTCAGCCCCAGCTGCTATCGACGTCCCGGCGCACGCTCCATCACGAGTACATAATACTGTTAACGTATGATTACTTGTGACCTGCAATAAACACTGAAACCTCCACTGCTTTTAACTCTCACCACATCCCCCAAAAGTCCAAGGTAATGATTTTTTTAAAAGACCCCGCGAACCCCGGAACAATGTGGCACATTTTATTTAGTGCCATAGCAGATAGAGAGAGGACGAATGGCGAGCTTCCAGTGCCATAAAACTGGATACACCCAGCTAGGGGAAGGTAACCCCGACAGAAAGTCCTCCAGGAAAAGGCAAGGGGATACCACTCTGGATATTTTTTCCCAGGTCATCACTTGGTGATAGTCAACGTGAGGGAGACCTGACAGGACACAGAGAGAAGAAGAATAATGATTTTTGAAAAAGAAGAATTCAGGACAGTCTGCAACATTAGCGTGAATGGTGAAAATTTGGAGCAAGTAGATGAGTTCGTGTATTCAGGTAGCATGTTTACAAGATATGGGCGAGTGGAGAGGGATATTGAAAGAAGGGTTGGGGCAGGCAACAAAGCGAATGGTGCAATTAAAGTTGTCATCGCAACCAAAAACTTATCCCAAAAAAAGCTAAGATGGCACTGCACAATGGCGTTCTTCTACCGACCCTTATGTGTGGAGGCGAAGCATAGAACCGGCAAAAGAAGGATGAAAGTAGAATAAATACAGTAAAAATGAGATCTCTTAGACGAATGTGTGGATACTCTGTATATGATAAGAGTGTCGAATGAAAATATAAGAAGTGAATGCGGTGCGAATGATGGTGTCATGAACAAAATAATGAAAGGTTCATTAAGATGGTTTGGACATATGGAAAGAATGAATGAAGAAAGAATGGTAAAAAAAATGTATGTTAATGATGTAAATGGAACCAGAAATAGAGAAAGACCGAGGAAAACGTGGCACGATCAAATAAATCAAATATTGAATGTCGCCCATGTGAGGAGTCAGAGAAATCGACGCGCGTGCATGACACGATGTACGAATGTTGAAGAAGCGAGAGAAATATGTCAGGAAAGAAAAGTGTGGCAGTCTATTCTTTCTGCCTACCCCTTCGGGGAGACGGCGTGATGGTTAGTTAGTTAGTCATTAATATTTGAACCACTGTAATAATTAGATTCGTAAAAAATGCTGGTGTCGATTTAATTGTGTGAGCTTTCATACGATCAGTTAACGGAGCTGTCATACATCAAATTATTACGCAGTCGTCATTAAGAGTAACATTTAATAAGGCCGTGTTTACAGCACCTGTTTATCGCCGTTCGAGTGGACCAGTTTAAAGAGCTTTTTATTAACTAAACAAAGGTGCATCGCTTTGTTAAGGCCGGTTTACACAGTCACTTAGCAGCGTCTGTTAACTGGCGTCTGTCGTGTTTGCGCAGCCCATGGGGTGGGTACAACACGGTTGGCTTAACTTGGCACGAGAAAAAAACGTGCGTGAATAAGTTTGTTAAAAACATTCGTTTGCTGGAATATTTTAATTGAGTTTGTTATTGTTATTGTCAGTATTGCATTTGAACGGCCGTAACGTTGAAAGGGTGGAAAAATTTAAATACCTACACAGCATACTAACGCAATCTCTTGACCCAGATGTAGAGATAAAATGCAGAATTTAGGCAGCAAGAGCCACGTTTAATAAAATGAAATCACTCCTCTGCAATGATAACATAAACTTGAAACTCCGCCAGAGAATATGATGTGTAGTCTGTTTTTTTGTATGGATGTGAAACGGTGACCTTGAAAGTTTTCTCAATGAACAGACTGGAAGCATTTGAAATGTGGCTTTATCGCTGAATGCTCAGAATTCCCTGGACAGTCATGGTCCTGAGGCGAGCTAGAGTTGACAGGGAACTGTTATCAACTATCAAGGTTTGGAAAAATTCCTATATGGGTCATATACTGCGTGGGGAAAAGTACCACCTTCTCCAACTGATATTGGAGGGGAAAATTGAGAGACGCCGAGGGCCTGGTAGGAGACAAATGTCCTGGCTGCGAAACGTGAGGAAGTGGACCGGCAACCGAAGTGTGGAGGAACTGTTCCGAGCGGCGCAGGACAGGGACAGGTTCGCTGAGGTGATCGCCAACGTTGGGAGGACCCGACAGGGCACTTGAAGAAGAAGATTGTTATTTTGATATAATTTATTTTGCGTTTTAATCGTTTAAATATGCCATAAAAAGGTTCAGGAGCAAAAGATCTACGTGGTCGAAATGAGAGTGCTCAGATGGGCTGGAGTCAGTTTAAGGTCGCCCCTATAATATTGTAGATTAAGTTGAAGAAGTCAGATTGAGAAGGTTTGGTCACATCATGCATCGAGAAGATGACCAAATTGTAAAATCTGCTCTTTGAATCCTAACGGTCCAGAGGAGTAGAGGACGATCCTGGAGAAATCATGTTAGGAGCGCTGACCCCACTTAAGGGGAATAGCAACTTTGATTGGGTGAATTTTTTTGTTTTATTTTAAGTTTATACCTTCGAAAATATGTGTATAAAATTTCAAGTCAATATTCCAAAAATTGACTGAGTTACACTTTTTTTTAGTTAGAGTAGGTAGACCGACTCTCCTTGCCACGACCGCGACGCTAACCGTGTGAAGCTGCTGAGAATCGCATGGAAAGGGTCAATATATATTTTTTATCAAGTCATTGACACCATTGGAGATATAGGAAAGAAGCATCATATAGTTCAGGGCTCGATAGTTTGATGTAAGTTTGAATACTCGTATTTTAGAAGATACATGATTTTATAGAAATAAAAATGGACTCAAAACTTGAAACGCGTTTTTCTCAAAACTAACTGGTCGCACTCGAGCAATTATTAACCGATTTTTATTTGTTTTTGTAATATCTATCGGTTAAACTTAGCCGATTTTGAAAATTTCGATTTTTACTGTTTTTTAAAACTGCTTGAATACAAAAAAAAGGCAAAAAATGAGAATTTTTTTCAATCGGCTCCATTTTGTAAAAAATAAAAAATAAAATCGGCTATGTTTAATAATAACTACATTTATAAAAATTATGATGAACTTTGATTTTTTCTTCAGATAATCGCTTTTCGAGAAATCGATGCGACCGTGGAGAGATAATTTTTTTAAGACTCTACAGCAATGCCGATAACTTTGTTACTAGTTAATATTTTGCAATTAAAATGTATATTAACTATATTGAATGTACACTTAATAAAATAAAAAAAACGCGATTCCCATATTCCTTAATGATACTGGTCAAAAAAATTCCCGAAAATCCCTTTTTTTCGGCCACTACAGTGGCTATCCCCTTTAACCACTTTGACTGTACCATTCTGCGCTATCCCGTATCACGTACGCGCTTGAGAAAAAGTAATGTACCTAAAATGTACAAACTGTTAGGGATACGCGCGTGTGCCAACAATACTTGAGTACAAGTCTTCATAAAAATGATGGTTTTACAAGGGGCAGGCGAAGTGTGTGGCCGAGTATTTGACGTTTCGTAATTTAAAAAAATAAAATTAATATATAATTAAATTTCATTAATAAAACCGGCTTTTTTTGCACTTTTCTCGGAAAATTACCTGAAGGTAGCGCGGTTAAACTGGGAATGGCAAAAACTAAGAAAACAATAAGATTAAAATGTGCCACATGCCACAGAAAGAACAAATATCTTTCAAATAAGGAAACATTTCAAACAAAAACTGCTATCTTAGCTTTAACTAAATACACAATGTATTGACGCATTAATCACCAAGAAAAGTTACCTCTTCTATAGTTTATCCGTTGTCGGTTTATCGCCACCGATTAGACACGCAAGAAAGAATGTGAGGTCGTGATTTGAGATGAGAAAATGTTTATAATATTGTCCTCCGGATACCTTGTTTGTTTACCGTATTTTAGGCGGTCAATCCGTCACAGCTACCTCTTCAAATGTCGAGGATGTTCAAATTGCTCTAAAAATATTTGTTTTATAAATATTGCATGGTGCACACAATTAGTAATGAATTAAAAAGTAAACTAACTATTATCTTATTATTATTATTATTATTTTTAATAAAGTTATTAAATGTTACAGAACATTTTACAACTGATAAAAATATTTACATACAAATACTTGTAGACAAATACTGGATTTTACCCGTCACGATGAATGATGTCAATAGAGACGAAATGTAAATTATTTGGAAACAGAATATGGTGGTCGAGGTGTTTACAGGACTTACATTACCTACTTATGTAATACAACATTAAAAAAATATACAACTTAAAAAAAAAAATTACAGATGTGGTGTTCGTAAGAAGTGCGGAATGGAGCATGTTGTATTACATAAAGCGATCGCTTAACCCAACCAATGACAGGTCATAAGTCCTGTAAACGCCTCGAGCACCATATTCTGTTTCTAAATAATTTACATTTTCGTCTCTATTGAGGTACAATTAATTCTTAAGTAATAAATAATATAAAATTCGCAAATGAGAAAAACAAAATACATTAAATATCGGTACTTAGAACACATTGAAAGCATTTTCCACGAAATATCGCATGAGAACCGGCATCTCTTACCTCATTAGATAATTCGTTATATAATTTAAATTCTCTATAAAAAATACCTTTCTCTGTACTTTCAAGTCTGGGTCTCCGGAGCCGGAATCTATCACGACCTCTCGTCAAATAGTCATGTAACTAAATAACTAACTAACCATCATGGCATTTCTCCGAAGGGGTAAGCAGAAATAATGGACTGGCACACTTTTCTTTCCTGGCATATTTTTGTCGTTTCCTCAACATTCATACATCGTGTCATGCACGCACGTTGATTTTTCCGACTCCTCACGTGGCCGACTTTCAATATTTGATTTATTTGATCGTGACACGTTTTCCTCGCTCTTACTATATTCTAGTTACATTTACATCGTTAAAATATAATTTTTTACCATTATATTCATTCTTTCCCTGTGTTGAAATGATCAATAATCATATCATTATTTTGTTCATAACGCTTCACTTCATAAATTTTCATTCAACATGCTACTATTTACAGATTTTCTACACATTCATCTAAGAGTTCTCATTTCTACTGCAATCATTCTACTTTCATCCTTCTTTTGCCAAAAGTTTTTTTGTTTTTTGTAAGAAAGACATGTTTTACCTTTCTAAAGCATTATCAAAAACATTTGTAACTACATATCAATAAAAATATTTTGACATTATTTAAATAAGAGTTGGCTGACAAACAATATCAAAAAATAATGGAGTGGTAAGGGTTAATTTAGGCTTTATAAATACATAATAAGAAATGAAAGGCTTGATATCAACGTGGACGGCAACAGAATTGAGAATGTCCAAGAATGTATATACTTGGGGCACAATATTCGATTGGGCCGAGATAACCAAACTGCAGAGCTAAAAAGAAGAATTGGACTAAGCTGGGCAGCTTTCGGAAACCTGAGCTACATCCTTAAAAACCGGAAAATACCGATCAACCTGAAACGAAAAGTCTATGAAGACTGCATACTGCCAGTTGGTACTTATGGTCTTGAAACTGTTACATTGTCCAAAAAAAGTGCCGAGAAACTACGAGTGACCCAAAAAGCCATGTTAGGAATAAGCCTAAGAGACAGAGTCAGAGACAAGGTCACTGACATCATCCACCGGGTGGCGACTATAAAATGGCAATGGGCGGGTCACGTAGCCAGAAGCTCAGATGAAAAATGGACAAGAAGACTGCTGACTTGGAGACAGTGGACGGCAAAGAGAAGTGAAGCGACCGCAACTACGGTGAAAGGATGATCTTAACAGACACGTCGGAATAACCTGGATGCAGTCTGCTCAAGACAGAGTGACATGGAAGCGAATGGAGGAGGCCTTTGTCCAGGAGAGGACGGGAATAGGCTGAGGAAGAAGAAGAAGAAGAAATATATAATTTGATAGAGTGGTTGGATAGTTGTTTGCGTTTGAAAATGGAAGAAAGCAACGAAAATTTGTGCTCTGTACGGTACAGGGACTTTATATGATAGACTTTCATCTTCCATTTGCTAGTTCTAACTTAAACCAATAAATGTATTCGTAATGATAAGGATCTCGTTCTTTGATGTTTGTTATCCTTTTTAAAGAGCCATTAGTTTGGGTAATAGGCATCCCCGGAGAACGGCTGTAAGGGTTGTTCGATCATAGCTTTTCCGACGGATTCGTCAATTATTTCCCGATTATTAGTGCTGTTGTCCCGCCAACAGCCTCATGCCATCAGATTGTGCAAAATCCAATTAAAACAAACAAACGGCATTTTCAATAATCCGATTAAGCCACTTATTTTTCAACCCCCGTATGACATTCATACAAGGGTTGAAACACAAGGTGATTGTAAAATATTTTTTTATGTTTGATCTTTTTGAGGAAATCAAATGATTTTACTGAAATCTCTTTATGGATGTTCATTTTAAATAATAATTAAATAAAATGATTTTTCCCTGCATATCACATAGAAGAGGCGCGAGAGTTACGTCAGGATAAAATAACGCGGTGGTCCATCTTCTCTGTCTACCACTCCGGGGAAACGGCGTGATGGTTAGTTAGTCGTAACGGTTATTTGTTATTGAACGTTAGGGAAGGAATACACTTGTATAATGGAATTCTAGTGCCGATCCGTGTGAATGGAAGTGAAGCTTGAAGCAGGCTAAAAAATGATGAAAATAGGATAATAGCCGTAGAAATTAAATCATAGAAATGCATGTACGTAAAAATCATGTATAATAAATAGAATACCGAACGACAAAGTTAGAAAGGAATGTAAAACAGATGATTGCTTCCTAAATAAAATTAGAATAATGGTTTGAACATGTGAAACGAATGGCTGAGAGAAGAATGGCGAAAAAGTTGAATAAACTTACTGCAATTAAAGTTGAAACAAATCAAACATACACCAAATTACTACAAATATATATATTTTTTTTGATAAACAAGGCGTTAACACTATGGAATTCCATAATGATGATTTTTTATGAATTAAAACACTGCTTTTAACACTTTTCAGTTCATTCATAGCTGCGTTGGTTCGGACATATGGAACGCATGGATGGAGAAAGAATGGTTAAGAAAGTATACGTTAATGATGTAAATGGGGTACGATGTCGAGGCAGACCGAGGAAAACATGGCATGACCAAATTAATCAAATTTTAAAGGTTGGTCATGTTAGAAGTCGGAGGAATCGACGTGCGTGTATGACTCGTTGTATGAATGCGGAGGAAGCTAGAGAGGTTTGCCAGGATAGAGTAGTGTGGCGGTCCATTCTCTCTGCCTACCCCTGCGGGGAAACGGCGTGATGGTTTGTTGTTGTTGTTGTTGTCATATCAAAAAGAAAAATAGTCTAAAAAGTGGAAACACATTGCTTTAAATAGTCTATTGTTTTGGCCGAAACACTATGATACCTTTACATTTTAAACTGTTAAATTAAATAACTTTGTTTCATGTATCACAATTTATTTTATTTTACGCGACAGCTGTTTCGTCAACCTATGTTGACATCATCAGGTGTTACAATTATATATCAAAAAATTAAGAAAGAATGGTAAAAAAATTATATGTTAATGATGTAAATGGAACCAGTAATAGAGGAAGACCGAGGAAAACGTGGCACGATCAAATAAATCAAATATTGAATGTCGGCCATGTGAGGTGTCAGAGAAATCGACGCGCGTGCATGACACGATGTATGAATGTTGAGGAATCAAGAGAAATATGTCAGGAAAGAAAAGTGTGACAGTCCATTCTTTCTGCCTACCCCTTCGGGGAGACGGCGTGATGGTTAGTTAGATTTTAAGTTTGATATATTATTGTTTATTTTTTGATATATTATTGTAACATCTGATGATGTCAACATAGGTTGACGAAACAGCTGTCACGTGAAATAAAATAAATTGTGATACATAAAACAAAGTTGTTTAATTTAACAGTTTACATTGTATTAATTCATAAAAAAAATCTTTTAAAATGTTACAAATACACCCTGTACTCGACAGACTAAGCGCATGTATTCAGGCAAGCGTGCTGAGATAGCTATAGGGTGTGTATAAAGAAGCAACCAAATAATAATGGGGGGTTGTCAGCGATTGCAGACAGGAGCCGAAACGAGACGGAAATAGACGATGATTTACGAAGTGACGCTATCGGGATTTGAAATCGCGAGACACCCACTCTATTCTAATTGAGAATGCTTATAAGCGATTATTTCGAACACAAATGGATATTAATACGAGTGAAAACGTCTGTTTTCAAGAAGTTTTATCATATTTTATGTTAATGACACCTTTCGCCATTCTAAGGCAATAATAGATATTTGATAATGCCTTAGAAACATAATCATAATAAGAAGGAAACATGACAGTCTGCAACATTAGCGTAAACGGTGAAAATCTGAAGCAAGTGGATGAATTTGTTTATTTAGGAAGTATGTTTACTAAGAATGGGAGAGTGGAGAAGGATATTGAAAGAAGGGTTGGGGCAGGCAACAGAGTAAATGGTGCATCTTAATGATCCTTTCATTATTTTATTCATAACACCATCATTCGCACCGTAGGTATTCACTTCTTATATTTTCATTCCTCACTCTTTCATATACAGAGTAACCACACATTCGTCTAAGAGATCTCATTTCTACTGCAATTATTCTACATTCATCATTTTTTTGCCAGTTCCATGCATCGCTTCCATACACAAGGGTCGGTAGAAGAACACCATTGTGCACCGCCATTAACATTACAATTAACATTTAACATTACAACTTTCCTATTATAGTATACAAACTTAATTAGATCACCATGTTACCATAAGCCACTACCAATGTCAGCGTAAGTTTACTTACAAACCGCTATGTTACTAACAATTCTATTAGCATACAATTAATATCCTCCTATTATAAAATCAAATCGAATCAAATCAAATCAGTTTATTAACTCAAAAGACATTACAAACAGGAAAATGTTTAAGGCATCTATTGAGTACGTTATGTATGTTAGTTGTCACGAAACAGGCCATGCCTAGCGCGACAAGTAGGCCATATTTTTTTTATCAAACATGTATTATAATCATGTAAAATAATAATACAAGACATGCGTAGGTACCTCTTATTATGACGTATGGAATAGAATGAGAGCTGACACCATCAGAACAAAAAGTCTCCTCAGAACCACAGAAATGAAGACTCTCCGATCCATTGCGGGAACGACACTCTGAGACAGAGTAAACAATTCTGAAATAAGAAAGATTTGCAATGTAAAAGATGTAGTGCGATGGGGAAGACTGAGAAGACGCTACTGGAGTGATAAATATAGCCGCAAATAAAGCACCAACAGTAAATCGACCTCCAGGAAGACCACCCAAAAGATAGCGAGACAGTTGGACATCTACATCTCAGGAACAGACTCCGAGAAATAACAAGACGCAGTCCTAAATAAAGCAGAAGAAGGAGAAGATGTAAAATAAACCCTCTTTCCTGCATCCTAAGGGTTCTCAAAAGAACCCTTAGGATGCAGGATGTCCTTAAATGACAGAATGCTGAAACAGGTTGCAACGGTTAGATATCTGGGAGTGGATCTTCTTCTTCTTCTTCTTCAGCCGTCTCTCCACTGCTGGATGTAGGCCTCTTCTAATTTCTTCCATTTTTCTCTTCTTTGGGCTTCTCTTATCCACCTGCTACCCGCGACAGGGACAATATCATCGGCCCAACGTTTCTGAGGCAGGCCTATTCCTCTTTTCATGTCCCATGGTCTCCATCCTAGGACTCTGGGTGCCCATCTGTCTGTTCCCTGTCTGGCAACATGACCCGCCCATTGCCACTTTAGCCTGGCAATACGATCCACCACGTCGACAACCTTTGTCCGGCGTCTGATTTCTTCATTTCTGATTCTATCTCTCAGACTTATGCCTAACATTTGTCTCTCCATAGATCGCTGTGTACATTTTAATTTATATATGGTCCTCGCAGTTAAGGTGATAGTTTCCAGACCAGGTGATAGTTTGGACATAAGATCAAATTAGGGAAGGAAAATCAGACAGCGGAAGTACCCAGAAGAATTGGACTAGGTTGGGCAGCCTTTGGGAAACTCAATCATATCCTTAAAAACAAGGATATTCCCATGAATTTAAAAAGAAAAGTGTTTGAAACATGTATCCTCCCTGTGCTTACATATGGTCTGGGAGTGGATCTGCTCAGTCAAAATGATCTTGTCAGTGAAATAAAAGTACAAGTCAACAAGGCTTCGGCGGTATCAGCACTGAGTAAAATTAGGCCAATAGAAAAAATAATCTGAAATTCGTTGTCGACCTTTTGTTTTACTCAATGAGCAAAAAAAAGGTCGACAACGAAAAATATCCGTTGTTATTTATTATAAATATTATAGTAATAAAACGTGTCACAATTTTTTTATTTTATATTTAACCGGACCCCTGACCTTGTTCAGGGACTACAAAATCAATTTTAATAAACCCCTGGTGGTCCGTAAGGACCACTTTGGGAACCACTGATCTATACCTACAGAGATTTATTATACATTTGTCTTCTTCTTCTTCTTTCGGTGCCGTGTCAGGTCCCCCCGACGTTGGCGATCACTACAGCAAAGGCATCTCTATCCTGCGCCATTTGGAACAGGTTCTGAACTCTTGTTATTCCTGTCCACTCTTTTTCGCCATAGTGATTCCTGGGAAAAGGTGACCAGAGTGGTTTCCCGTTGCCTTCTCTGGTGGATTTTTCTGTCGGGGTTACCTTCCCTTAGCTGGTTAGGTTAGGTCAAGGAATCGAAGGAGGAAGGCACCTGCTCAGGACCTTGTCCGAAAGGCGTGCAAGATGGACCATGTAATACGTCAAGAAGGTCTCTTGCATGCCATAATGGAGGGTATGATCGAGGGGACAAACTCTAGGGGACGCCCACGCCGAGAGTACCTGGAGGACCTGTTGGTGGACGTACGCTGCTCATCATATGCAGATCTCAAAAGAGCCGCACAAGACAGGGAAAAATGGAAGAGAATAATGGAGGAAATTGCTGCAAACCAATCCCAGGATTGAAACCAGAGAAGAGAAGAGAAGCTGGTTAGATCCGGTTTGAAGGCGCCAGAAACTCGCCTTTCGTCCCCTCGTTATCTGCTGTGATCACACGGTTATGAGTGTGATCCCATTGCCCGGGGTTCGCGACAGGGCGCTAACTAGTTGGACTAGTCAGTAGTGTTGCCGGTGGAATGCAACTGGGCGTTTCGCAGCATTTTATAGAATCACACCCTCCAGCAAGATGTGACTCGCCGCGACTCTACTGACAATTCGAACCCCATATTTGTCTAATATATTTTTATTATTATTATTATTTTGTTTAATAACTTTTTACATCATTACAGCCAAATCGATGTAAAGGGAATAGCTATCATATTGATTCTCGTGACATGTGATAGGTAGCTAATCTATTGAAATTTTATTGTGACGTGAATTTTACGCCAGACCAAAGGCAGTATGACAATCACACATTTATTCTATTTAATTTTTTTTTGCAAGCTCTATGCTTCACTGCCATACATTAGGATTGATATAAGAATATCATTGCGCACTGCCAACTTAGCTTTTTTGGTTAGACATAAATAAATGAAAAACATAAAATAATAATTGAAAAAATAAATACAAACACTATTCTTTATAACCGCTTATTTTCATGTAAGCGAAATTCACAATCAAATACATAAAAATCCATAATAATATTAGATTAAAATTTGCTATTACTTTTATATGATTAAATATAAAAATTTGATTTATTTATTATTTATTTTATACTTATTTAGGAAATCATTTTCTTGATATCAACGATACAATAAGAAAAATACGATTTCAATTGTAATGGTAAGATTGAAAATAATTATTTTTGGAAATGTAAAATTTTTATTTAAAAGTCAGTGGCGGAGAATAAATAATAGATTACATTGTGTATATGAATGACCCTCGTGCTAGACCAAGTGCAATGACTATCACACCGAAGGTCCCGGACACGATTCTCGGCGATGATAATAAGATTGTTACCCTGTCTTTGATCTGGAGAATTCACGTGACAAAAAATTGCGATAGATTAGCTACCTATTACATATCATGAGAATATTTAGGTAGCTGATGAGATGAAAGCATTAAAATTCTAAAATTTATATTTATGATTTTGAAACAACTACTATTTATATTGTTCTCCCGATGATGAAGTTATATTATCTTCGAAAAATAAGTTTTATGAACAAAATAAGGAAAGGGTCATTAAGATGGTTTGGACACATGGAAAGAATGAGTGAAGACAGAATGGTAAAGAAGGTATATGTAAAGGGCGTGAACGGAGCTAGAAATAGAGGAAGGCCGAGGAAAACGTGGCACGATCAAATCAATCAAATATTGAATGTCGGTCACGTGAGGAGTCGGAGAAATCGACGTGCGCGCATGACAAGACGTATGAATGTAGAGGAATCGAGAGAAGTATGTCAGGACAGAACAGTGTGGCGTTCCATTCTTTCTGCCTACCCCTCCGGGGAGACGGCGTGATGGTTAGTTAGTTAGTTAGTTCGAAAAATAATGTAGGGGAGCACGGGTAGAAGTGAGCCACGGGGAGGATTGAACCATTTACCATATTACTGTGAAACACGATTCGAAACATGTTCAAACTTGACCAACGTGTCGCATACTCGTGCTCGTCCAGCACATCCACTTGCCGCCTGAATCTCGTCACGGGTTCACGTGCTGACAGTATCGCTCGCGCTTTTCGACGCTAAAGTAAAATTTACGAACTTTTTATGAAGGGTTTGACACCTTGCTGTTTAGTTCTAAACAACGGAAAGTGACTCAAAAGTAAGTACTAAATTATATAGTACCTAGAACTGTATGTTTGTGGTGCATATTACACATACTCGTATATATTTTTTTGGAAATTATTTAACTTATTTTGGGTGCTTGGGGAGGATTGAACCAACTTCGATTGGGGAGGATTGAACCATGGTTCATTCCTATCCCGCAGTCACTTTAATCTAAAATATTTATTTTATTATTTCTCCTTTGTGTGCAGGTAATGCCTCGAATACATAAAAGAAAAACCGAAAATGCAAGGACTACCGAAACTGAAATGAAAAATGCACTGAATTTCATAAAAGCAGGAAAGAGTTTACAGAAGTAGATTTCTTGTGCACTGTTACAAACAGAGCTATGCATAAAGAAGAGTCCAATTTCGTCTTCTCAAGCTGTCGGACAAAACGACATTGTTTTCATAGCTGATCAGCCGTCATCATCTGGTATATTTGTTAGCCCTCAGAATTTCAAAGGCAGGAAAAAGGAGTGACATAAGAAAGAGAAGGAAAAAAGGTCGATCAATGATTGCTACGGACATTCCTGAAAAGGAGGAAATTATGAACAGGTCATGTAATGAAAAGCTGGCTAAAAAAAACAGAAATATTCATCAAGACTTGATGATCAGCGAAGATGAATCAGAAGAATAATCAGTATTACAGGATTCATCAGATTCAGATTGTGAATTTGAAGACTTAATTATTCAAGAGGACGATTTACATAGATTTCAATGGAGATCCTGGTGAAGGGAGCTTCGTCTTAGTTAAATTTACTATTGCTAAAAAGTCTGATATATACTATGTTGGGAAGGTATTAAGTTTTGATAATGTAATACAAGAGATTACCACTAGTTTTCTGCGTAAAAAGGGTATTTTTTTATGATGCCAGACATTCCTGATATTTCTACGGTAGCTCTAAATGGTGTTAGATTGACACTTCCCTAGCCAAGGTATTCAGGCACAACAAAAAGACAACACTGCCATTACAAATTTCCCGTTCAATTTGATTGTATTAATGTTCGTTGATTTTTTGTCTTTTTTTATTACCTTCATTAATTTGTTATAATATTTTAATACTTATTTCTCTTCATTTTTACTTTGATTACATTATTTTTATATTACCTTGAGTGGAATAAATATTTAGGCTAAACATTGTTATACTTTTAGCTGGTTTTATTTTAATAATACCACCATCGTGTAAATGGTTTAACTCAACCCACTACTTGGTTCAATCCTACCCGTACACAGGTAGAAGTGAGCCAGTAGGTGTCTTGCTGTATTTACTCAAATTATAAAGAACTTAAACATATTATCAAATTTGTTTTATTACCATCATATAAACAATAAACTTAGCTAACATAGGGAGCTTACTCTGCTGGTTTATCTTATTTCCTTTCCCCAGAACAACGGTTTTAAAAAAAAGTGGTTCACTCCTACCCGTGCTCTCCTAGACATTCTGAATCACATAAGTAGAAAAAAACTGTTTCGCTTATAAAATACTAGATATAGTATAATATGAAACATCTATAGATTGATTTATTTGACCGTGCCACATTTTCCACGATCTTCCTTTATTTTGACTTCCATTTACACTGTTAAAATATATATATTTTTACCATTCTTTCTTCATTCAATATTTCCAAACCAATTAATGTTCCTTTCATTATTCTGTATTCATACTATTTTTATAATTTTGATTTTAAAGGGATTTTTTATATTTGTTTATAATTAATAATTATAATTATAATTTTAAATTAAAACCATTTAATCTCAATATTTTTTTGAACGTATACATATACTTGTATACGAATAAGAGATTAACATATATACTAAAATTTTCATAGATGGTGCATTGAAATTGACATGTGAAATCTGGTGTAGGACTTTAACATATATACAACTTCCAAAAATTTGTTAGACATGGTCATAAGAAAGGTGGAATGGGGAACGTTGTAATTACATAAAGCGTGCGCTTAACCCAACCAAAGACAGGTCATAAGTCCTGTAAACACCTTGATCAACCATATTCAGTTTCCAATTTGCATCTTCGTCTCTATTGAGATACAATTAAATCATTTAATCTCACGCTGACAACCGTTTATTTAGAAATGATTAACGATAAAGAAAATAGCAAATTGGAATGAGAACATATTAAATAATTAACGTTGATATTAGTAATGTTAACGTAAACTCATTATTATTTATCTATATGTATTTTTAACCGCCCTACCTTTGGGGTAATTCCCGAGAAACGTGCAAAAAAGCAGGTTTATTTATTACTAAAATTTAATTATATATTAATTTAATTTTTTTAAATTACAAAACGTCAAATATTCGGCCGCACACTTCGCCTGCCCCTTGTAAAACTATCATATTTATGAAGACTTGTACTCGAGTGTTTTTGGCACACGCGCGTATCCCTAACAGTTTGTACATTTTAGGTACATTACTTTTTCTCAAGCGCGTACGTGATACGGGATAGCGCAGAATGGTACAGTCACAGTGAACGTATCACGTACGTTCAAATACGTAGGGAGGTTAAACAATGGAGATTATATATTTTTTTATCAGATATAAAACATTATGCAAATTTTATACCATTATTTTATTTTATTTTATACAACTAACTAACTACCGTCAAGCGGTCTCTCCGAAGGGGTAGGCAGAAAGAATGGACTGCCGCACTTGATGCGGCATTCCGTTCTTCTCTTTTTTTATATAATTTTATTTTATTGATATAACGTTCAAATCTAATAATATAACATTCATTAAAAATAATCCCGGGATTTGATATTAAGAAATTTAATGCAAAATTAAATAATTTAAATAGGTGCCTACTTGTAATAAATGTATAGGTACTGTGCCTACATAATAAATAATTTTGTATGTTTAAATACAGGTATATACAAAAATATATTATATCTAAATTGTACTAGTACATAAAAATAATATATTATACATACAATAAAAAATAATTTTATTTAAATTATTTTTATTAATTGGTCATGAAAATTTATGTGCTTTATAATAAATGGTATTTTTTCTTCTTATAATAAAATAATAACTGATGTACGTTTTTATTAATTATTATAAATACATAGGTATGTAAAGTTTGTATTAATATTTATGCGTATGCATCTTAAGTCAAATTAAAAAAGGATCACGTAGATTAGTTTGGATGGAACAAATGGATGAGAGAAGTATGGAAAAATAATCAGAAGACGGCCGAAGAAAACATGGTATGATCAAATTAATCAATTATTAAAAATCGTAAAAATCGACGTGCGTGCATTTTACGATGTATGAATATATAGGAAGATCGTGAGGTATACAAGGATAGAGGAGTGTGGCGATCCACCATCTCTGCCTATTCCTTGAGGAAAAAATATAACACATGACTAAATTAATCAATTATTAATTGTCGGAAAAATCGACGAGCGTGCATGTTGCGATGTATGAATATTAAGGTTTGAAGTATGTAAGGATAGAGCAACGTGGCGGTCCATCCTTACTGTCTACCCCTCTCCTAAGGCGAGGAAAACAAGGCATGACCAAATTAATAAATTACCAAAAGTCTTAAAAATCGACGAGCGTGCATGTAACGATGTGTGAATATAGAGGAAGCTACCCTACTAAGTACCTACTTAATTATGTGTAAGAATGAAGTATAATCGTTTATCCGCCAGAATCCATACATCTGCATTTCATACTCTGGTAGTTGCATTCCCTCATCTTGTTAACCGAGGGGTCCGAATTCAATTTGCACGAGAGAAAGAGAGGTCCCCCCCTTTCAGAACCGTGAAAAAAGAATCAATTTGGATCGCGGCCCTCCCATTGGCGCGTTCAAACCGCCGGCGTTCGAGGGGCGGGGCCAGCCGGCAGGCCCCACCCCCCACGGCTCTACCCGTTTTTAGTAATAACACAGAAATGACAGTCAGACCGGTTTCCACTCCGTTCAGTTTGTATCCGCGCGTCCGACAGCTCGGTTCGTCCGTATGCTCGTGGCTTTGACTCCAACAAGAAAAAAAATAGTGGTGTTAAACTACCGCATTGTAAACATTTAGATTTGTATCGTGATTAAACATTACGTCGATCGTAGCATAGTGAAATTACTGTTAAGCTACTAATAAAAGTTTTTAATAATATCAATACAGACATCAGTGTTGTTATTTGGACATTGTCAAGACTTTTTTTACTTCAAGTGCTGGTGTTATGTCTGTGCTCGATGCGATTCTAGAAGAACGCTAATGGATAGAACAGGGTGCAAACAGTAGTATTAATGTTAAAGAAACAAACTCCACCGTTGTCAAAGAGAGACTTTAGCATGACGATTCAAAATTTGTCGGTGGCCAAGCAAAGACAAGCTATGGCTGTGTCCCCAGAAGCGCTGAGACCGGTGGACCGCTCGTCCACCAACAACAACAACAACCACAACAAGAACTCCAGGATAAGCTTCAGCGTGGCGTCGCTGCTAGCCGACACTCGACCAAGATCTAAGAATTCTCCGTTGAGAGACGAAGATCTAGAAGCGAGCAGCAGAATATCGCCAGAAATCTTCCACCATCACCAGATCAATCCCCACTCACCGCTCAGGCAATCTCCCCAAGCGAGACCCGAACTGCCAGGACAGAAGAGAGAATCTCCCTTGAGAATGAGTCCAATGGCAACTCAAAATTCTAGTCCACCGCTTAATTTAAATTCAAACGCGGCCACTCCTCCTTTGATGACATCCTCAGACGATGAATACGAGGATTCAGTCAATCAAGAAGACTCCATTGTGGACGTTGAGGATTTAAACATCGACGGGTCCGTGAACGGGGAAGATGGCAGGACGAGCGATGAAGAGATGATGTATAGGAGACAGCGTCAGATACTCCAGCAGGAACGAGACGCGTCTGGGGCTCACGGTCCAATTAGGCCGACCCCTTTCAGCGCGTTGGCTGCCGCAGCAGCGGCTTACCAGGCTGGACTGGGTGCTCCGCCCCCTGGTTGGCCAGTGGGCCCCCCGGTTCTGGGGCCGTTCGGACCCGGCGGACCGATGTTCCAAGGGCCCGGCTTCCCCGTATCACACCTTTCCACAGGTAAACATCATACATTTCAACCCACTATATTCTATACCTAAAGTGCTTTATTTATTTATTTTTCTTAAACACAAATGAGACATAACAAACGAAAAACATTTAGGCTACTCATTTGGACACAAAACGGTAAAAAGAAAAGACAATATCGACATGACACTAAGAGATAACAAACGGGATGGATCACTTTTTTTTCCAATACACTAAAGATACGAATTAGAGATACACAATAATAAGAAATACATAATAGATACCTAAATAAAAAGAGCGAGAAACATAAGATGCATGACAAATTAATAAAATAAATATACCATACAATTATAATAAAGATAGTACTTCCCTCAGATGAGCCAAACTATCACAGATATGTCGACGTCAGTGAGGCAGTACTCTTTCCAGAATTTCTAATATATGTTTTTTAAACACTGCCTAAGTGACACTAAAAATATCCAAATCCAAAACGATTAAATTCAATGTCCCAGTTGATCTTCCTACTGGCATCATCAAAGTGCCCATACTTAAACCCCTATTGTGCGATAGCTGCATTTGAAGTCCAATTTTTTTTTTTTTATAATTGCACCATACTACATTTGCAGTTCATATTTGAATGCAGCGTTATAATAATTTTTACAATAGTTATTTACTGTTAAGTTGTATAAAATATTATGATGAACTGGGACTATCTGTCTGAGTTTTTAAATATAGCCAGCCAGTTACAATACGGGATAGTGGAATAAGCCCAACATCAAAATCTTTTTTTTATTGCTCAATTAACCAGTAATTGTAACCAATAGTTATCAACAAATAACAATGAATACATCCTAATACTTAAAGAATATTTTGTTTTCACAACACTTTTTTGTGACTCAAAAATGTGTTGTGAAAATACAACGCTTTTCAAATGTGAATCCACATCACAAAGTGATAGCGAATATAGAAGAAACATAACTAACTAACCATCACGCCGTCTCCCGGAAGGGGTAGGCAGAAAGAATGGACTGCCACACTTTTCTTTCCTGACATATTTCTCTCGAATCCTCAACATTCATACATCGTGTCATGCACGCGCGTCGATTTCTCTGACTCCTCACATGGCCGACATTCAATATTTGATTTATTTGATCGTGCCACGTTTTCCTCGGTCTTCAACTATTTCTGGTTCCATTTACATCATTAACATACAATTTTTTTACCATTCTTTCTTCATTCATTCTTTCCATATGTCCAAACCATCTTAATGAACCTTTCATTATTTTGTTCATGACACCATCATTCGCACCGCATTCACTTCTTATATTTTCATTCGACACTCTATCATACACAGAGTATCCACACATTCGTCTAAGAGATCTCATTTCTACTGCATTTATTCTACTTTCATCCTGCTTTTGCCAGTTCCATGCTTCGCTTACATACATAAGGGTCGGTAGAAGAACACCATTGTGCACTGCCATTCTAGCTTTGGAATATGAAAAAAAATCTAGCATCGATCACGTGGTTTCTTTACTTATTTTTAAATTATTTTCTATTGTTTAAAAATCTAAACAACAAATAATAATAGTATGAAGAAACGTTAACGCACTTAAAAATATATTGGTTTTCTTGCGCTATGTCCGTTAATTCTATTCAACTTGTAGGTAATATAAACAAGAGATAAAAAGTAAAAATATGTTTGTCTTGTCATACTATTATATTTCATTTTGTTCTAAAATCGTAATCGTTTACATTGATTTGGCTTGCGCTGTAATGATGTTAAGAGCTTTTCAACAAAAAAAATTAATAATAATATGAAATAGATATGACACTAGCAAAAGTAGGATGAAATGCAGTAAAAATGAGATCTCTTAGACGAAGGTGTGGAAAATTTGTGTATGGTAGTGTCGAATGAAAATATTAGGAACCTACCTATATATGAATGCGGTGCGAAAAATAGTGTTATGAACAATATAATGAAATTAATGACACATGGAAATAATTAATGACGAAAGAAGGATAAAAGTAAGTTAACGATGTAAATGGAACTAGAAATAGAGGAAGACCGGACTAGTATAACTTTATAAATGCAAATATGACACGTAAATCATTTTATTCATAAGCATATATTTTATAATGTTGCACGTACGAGTATATCCTAAATTGTAATATTAAATAATTGTAATCTTCCATCTTGTAATTTTAGACATTTGACAATGCCGTAGAAGGGCGAAACATGTTATTCCCATAAAATATAATAAAACTTCTAGAAAACTGACGTTTTCATTCGAATTAATTATTTAAAATGGAGTTTTACATCATTGTTCAAGAAACAATAAATAAAAATACTTAGATAATTCAGTTATTGTACCGACCCTTATCTATGGAAGCGAAGCATGGGGCTGGTAAAAGAAGGATGAAAGTAGAATAAATGCAGTAGAAATTAGATCAAGTAGAAAATCTTTATACAATAGAGTGTGCATCATCTAATGACAATTTAAAGCTAAACATGTTATTCCCATAAAACAAAATAAAACTTCTAGAAAACAAACGATTTCATTCATATTAATTATTTAATATGAAGTTTTATACCATTATTTAACAATAAATATGAGAATATAATAAAATAACCCTAATACCTAACCATCACGTTGTCTCATCGAAGCTGTAAGCAGAAATAATGGAAAGCCACAAAGTTATTTCCTGGCATACTTATGACGATTCCTCAACATTCATACATCGTGTCATTCACGGGCGTTGTTAAAATATGTAACAATATTAAATAATCGATACGATACTTCAAAATTATAAATTGGTAAACTTATAACACTGTTATAACAACAACAACAAACCATCACGCCGTTTCCACTCAGGGGTAGGCAGAGGCTCGGTCTTCCTCTATTTCTGGTTCCATTTACATCGTTAACATAAACTTGTTTTACCATTCTTTCTTCATTCATTCTTTCCATGTGTCCATACAATCTTTTTTTTTTTTTTTTTTACGTATACAACAGGTTGCTTGAACCCAATTACAGTATACATTTTTTTTAAGCTGATACCTATATTGATTCTCGTGACATGTGACAGGTAGCCAATCTATCGCCATTTTATTGTCACGTGAATACTACGCCAGACCAAAGACAATGTGACAATCACACTGCCATCGCCGGGAATCGAACCCAGAACCTTCGGAATGGGAATCAGAGCTCTTACCACTCTGCCACGAAGGTCGTTCATCTTAATGATCCTTTAATTATTTTGTTCATAACACCATCATTCGCACCGCATTCACTTATAATATTTTCATTCGACACACTATCACACACAGAGTACCTATCCACACATTTGTCTAAGAGATTTAATTTCTACTGCATTTATTCTACTTTTATCCTTCTTTTAGCAGTTCCATGCTTCGTTTCCATATATAGCCCCTAATTCAAATTCTTAAAATAATGAAAATACGTATACGAGAGGGTTTGTTGGAATTCTTTTCTTAACCGTCGCGTTGCCATGTGGTCAATTGAGTTTCCACTGCCAATTTAAAGTTGATTTTCTTAAAACCTATGGACCCTAATATTATAAAAAAAATTGTAATCCTCCATTGAAGTGTTCTCAATATTTCGTAATAAAAAAAAAAGCAAAAAATTACTTCCTTCATCCCAAAAAAAAATATTTTCTAAGACTGCCCTCACCTTCATTCGTGTTAAGGTAGAATTTGTTTTGCTAATATTTACAACTTTATCAAAAGTGACAAATACTTACTCGCTGTTTTGAACGTATTATAAATTATATCTT
Source organism: Lepidostoma basale (assembly GCA_022606425.2). NCBI lineage: Eukaryota > Metazoa > Arthropoda > Insecta > Trichoptera > Lepidostomatidae > Lepidostoma > Lepidostoma basale. Next base: position 549,856 of record JAHDVF020001465.1, read on the forward strand.
TGACCTTTTCAATAGGTACGTAATAATACCGACTGGATGAAAACGCAGGACGTAACTTAATAATATCAGAACTGTGAAAATATTAACACTTTACCAAAAGGGACAAATATTAATACGTACTCGTTGTCTTGAACGTACTATACATTTTGCCTAGGTGCCTTTATCTTCGCCCCGCCGGCCGCGGCGCGTAGACAAGTTTATTCCTGATGTTTAGTCGGTCGTATGCTATGACGCATTACATATCAGAAATCGCATGGTTCCAGAAAAAAATTAATAATGATATGTTTTTCAAATAATCCATGTATGTTATAGATATCGATCTATTCCTAATGAAATTCCCTACAAGATGACATAAATTAAATTTTGATTCATCTAGTCATATGCTTGATATTTAGATAAAGTTAGCGGTAAACTGAACTTACCACATGGGAGCAAGCGTTTTGTTTTGAACACGGTACGTTAAGGGTTAAAAAAGGGGCGGTGGTCTAAAAAATGTTGGGAACCTGTGGTCTGAGGTATGAAATTTCTATCAATTCGTTAATTGTTAGCACGTTTATTCCTGAGTATGATTAATTTCTTATTAAAATTAATTCACATTGCGTGTCTGCATAACGTGGCTGTACCATCATATTACCTGATCTTCTGATTACAACCTTCATATAATTATTGTGATCATTGATTTGTAGTTAATTGGAGTAAATTTAAAAATTAGTTTTAAAATAACGGCCGAGTGGTAAGTGCTTTGACTGTCACCCCAAAGGTCATGGGTTCGATTCCCGGCGATGGCAGTGTGATTGTCAGCGGCCTGTTGCAGAATTCACGTGACAATAAAATGGCGAGAGATTAACTACCCATGACTTGTCACGAGAATCAAAATGACAACTATACTCTTAATATCGATTTGGCTTGTGCTGTAATGATGTAAAGAGCGATTCGACAAAATAATAATAATAATAATATGACATAGATATGAAACTAGCAAGAGTAGGATGAAATGCAGTAAAAATGAGATCTCTTAGACGAATGAGTGGAAAATTTGTGTATGATGAAAATATTATATATGAATGCGGTGCGAAAAATAGTGTTATGAACAAAACAATGAAAGGAATGACAGATGGAAATAGTTAATCAAGAGAGAATGGTAAACTAAGTTAATGATGTAAATGGAACTATAAATAGAGGAAGACCGGGCTAGTATAACTTTATAAATGCAAATATGACACATAAATCATTTTATTCATAAGCATATATTTTATAATGTTGCATGTACCTATATCCTATATTGTAATCTTAGACAATTCAGTTATTGTTCCGACCCTTGCGCATCGAAGCGAAGCATGCAACTGGCAAAAGAAGAATGAAAGTAGAATGAATGCAGTAGAATTAAGACACGAATCACAAAAGTGTGGAAAATCTGTGTTTGATAGAGTGTCGAATAAAAATAATAATAAGTAAATGCGGTGCGAATGAATGTTCTGTGAACAAAATAATGAAAGGATCATTAAAATGGTTGGGACACGAGTAAAGAATAAATAAAGGAAGAATGATAAAAAAAAGTATATGTTAACGATGTAAATGGAACCAGAAATAGAGGAAGACCGAGGAAAACTTGGCACGATCGAATAAATCAAATATTGAATGTCGGCCGTGTGAGGAGTCAGAGAAATCGACGCGCGTGCATGACACGATGTATGAATGTTGAGGAATCGAGAGAAATATATCAGGAAAGAAAAGTGTGGCAGTCCATTCTTTCTGACTACCCCTTTGGGGAGACGGCGTGATGGTTAGTTAGTTATTTTGTTAGAATTAGGGGTTTAATAATTTTAGCGAGAATAAAAATTATGAGTTAAGCATTAATTGTATCTTAATTGAGACGATGATGTAAATTATTTGGAAACAGAATATGGTGGTCGAGGCGTTTACAGGACTTGTCATTGGTTGGGTTAAGCGATCGTTTTATGTAATACAACATTCCCCATTCCGCCATTCTATCTCTAAGTATATCAGGAAAGACCAGTGTGAGGGTGCATTCTTTCTGCCTTCCCCTTCGGAGAGACGGCGTGATGGTTAGTTAGTTTTAAAAATAAAATATATGTTTGCTAAAGTTATGAAACATCAGCATAAGATATGCTAAAATAGTCCATATGTTATAAAAACCTGAAATATGAGTTCTCGTAATATTAAGCAGATATTAAAATAATTAATTAATAAAAAAAAAAAACGGTTTTATTTAGTAATGCATTAAACTCGTAATAAGAATTAATTAATTATATAAACATTATATCCACATGTACTTATTTTTATATATTTCAACAGGACAGTTAATTATATTATATTTATCAAATTAATAAACACCCTGTAATTAATAATGGTTAAATATTAATAATTTATTAATTTGCTCTAATAATTTTGTAATCTGAATAATCTAATTTTAAATGCATTTATGTTACATTCATATTTATTATGACAGTTCCAAGATTTCACAATATTCTTAATCGTTGGATAAATGATATGATCTGTTTATATTATTTTCCCAATAAATTATACATACCTAAGTATTATAATATAATCAAATGATTTTACTGAAATCTGTTGATGGAAGTTCATTTTAAACAATAATTAAATAGGTAAAACGATGTTTTTTTGGCTACTTCCACTTTTGTCTTTATTTCGACAGCGACCGGTTTCGCCAGGATCGCTGGCATCCAGTCTGTCGAAGCCAGCGAGCCTGGCGAAACCGGTCGCTGTCAAAATAAAGACAAAAGTGGAAGTAGTTAAAAACATCGTTTTGTTTAATTATTATTTAAGAACTAACCACAAAGCCGTCTCTCCGAAGGGGTACGCAGAAATAATGATCCGGCACTCTGTTATATCCTGACATATTTCTCTCGATTCCTCTATATTCATACATCGTGTCATCAACATTCGTGCGGAAGTCAATTTCTCTGGCTCCTCACCCGACTTTTAATATTTGATTGATTTGATCGTGCCACGTTTTCCTCGATGTTCTTTTAATTTTGTTCTGCTTACGTCGTTATTCAAAAATCTTAATCGAATAAATATTTGTAAAATAAATAAATACTTGTATAAAAGTAGTGTGAGTGGAAAGAGAAGCCGTGTATGAATAAGGAAAGCATGACATTACCAAATGAATCAAATACTAAAAGGCGGCCACATTCGAAGACGGAAAAATTGACGAGCGTGTCTGTTACGATGTATGAATGTAGAAGAAGCTCGAGAGGTATTTCAGGACAGTGTACGGTGGTCTATCTTCTCTGCCTACCCCTCAGAGAAACGGCGTGATTGTTAGTTAGTTAAGTACCGACGGAAACCAAATCAGAGTACAAAATATATTTGTTAACACATTTTGATGGAAAATAAAATGACCTTATTTTTCATATTCTCTTTTCACTGTGGTGAAAGGTTTTTCTGACTCGTTTCTTGTGACGCCGATAAAATTAGTAAAAATAATTTATTGATAATATTTATTGCAGTGACATTTTTTCTATATTCCATTGTTTCGGCCGAAACACTATGATACTTCAAAATTATTAACTTTTAAAATTCATAGCAATGTTATGATATCATGATTTTAATTATTCCCTTTTGTAAGTGTCGCGACAATTGTTTCGCCAACGGATGTAGGCATTATCAGGTGTTACCAACAACTAATTTGTTTGTAACACTTGATGTTGCCAACACCTGTTGGCGAAAGAGCTGTCGCGACACTCTCAGTGAATAATAAAAAAAAAAAATTGTGAAAAAAAAAAATAGCAGTGTTTTAAAGTTTAACAGTAATTAATGTTGAAGTATCATAGTGTTTCGGCAAAAAATGGACTATTTAAATATTATAATGTATAATGTTGATAGACTCCATAATTTTTCGCTGGCGCTGACTTACCTACTGTTTAGCTTTTTAATTTATATAAAAATAGGGGTGGAAGAAATGATAGTGTATTAACTAAAAAAAGTTTATGTTATTTTACGCAATGGAAAATGCATTTCGATAATAATAAGCTAATCTATCGCCATATGTATATACCTATACGTATATTCCGGACATATGTAGTGCATGGGGGAAGAAAGAATGCTTAAAAAAGTATATGTTAACGATATAAATGGAGTGTAGACCGAGGAAAACATGGCATGACCAAATTAATCAAATTTTAAAGGTTGGTCATGTCAGAAGCCGTAAGAATCGACGTGCGTGTATGACTCGCTGTATGAATGTGAAGGAAGGTAGAGAGGTATGTCAGAATAGAGATGTGTGAGGGTCCATTCTCTCTGCCTACCTCTGCGGAGAAACGGCGTGATGGTTTGTTTGTTTGATCTATCGCCATTTAATTGTCACGTGAATTCTACACCAGACCAAAGACAGTCTAAGAAACACATTGTCATAGCCGGGAATCGAACCCGGGACCTTTGTTGCTGCAGTCATAGCTCTTGCCACTCTGCCAAGAAGGTTGTTGTGCTTGCGGTTGTACGTGATAAACAATTGTTTTTTTTCTTAAAAAGCTGTCGTCCACTGGTGGACATAGGCTTCCCCATACTTCTCCAAGTATTCCTGTCTCATGCCTTTCGCAATCCTTCAAGTGCCCTGTCGGGTCCCCCCAACGTTGGCGATCACATCGGCGAACCTGTCCCTATCCTGCGCCGCTCGGAACAGCTCCTCCACACTTCGGATGCCGGTCCACTCCCTCACGTTTCACAGCCAGGACATTTGTCTCCTACCGGGCCCTCGGCGTCCCTCAATTTTCCCCTCCAATATCAGTTGGAGAAGGTGGTACTTTTCCCCACGCAGTATATGACCCAGATGTGAAATCTTCCGAACCTTGATAGTTGATAACAATTGCCTTTCAACTCTAGCTCGTTTCAGGACTTCGGTATTGGTAACTATGTCTGTCCAGGAACTCTTTCGCATCCAATCACCAGCAATTCTTCGAATGTCATCGGACCATTGTGTGAGGGTTCGTCGCATCTCTGTTTCTTCTGTCCTCGCGAGGTATCCACTCCACCACCCTTTTGGTCCATCTATCGTCTACTTATCTGGCAACATGTCGCAAATGACCATTTGAGCTTAACCACCCCTTTGACGAATATTTACTCCCAACCTTCTACGGGTTTCAGTATTGCTCATTCAGTCCGAGAGTCTAACATTACATGAAAGAGCCACGCTACACGTAAGACATGAAAACTAATTATTAGGTAATTAATAAATAGCAATGTACTTTAGTTATTAAATAATCTGATCGCTTGAAACCAATGGATGATCCAGTATTAGATAATAACATTCCTGCATATTATACATAAGCTTATACATAATCATTATAATGCCCTGAACCATTGACGCCTCGTGTTTGCGTTGTTTTACACGGTGTCTCAAAAAAAGTTAATATTTAGTGGATCGATTAAAAAAAAGTGAGCTTCAATCGAAAAAATGTTTATCAATTATTATAGTCCGCTAAAGGGAATTTATTTCTTAAAAATAATTTTGTTGAAATGTAAACCCTCGCGTTCGCGGCACTCATTTAATCGAACAATAAAAATTCTTATGACGGCGCGGCAGGTAGATTCCGTGATGGCTGCCATTTCGTGATGAATATTTTCTTTCGAATGTAGCAGGGAAGTCGGTGTATTGGCGTATCCTATAGATTTTAGATAAACCCACAGGAAACCGTATTCTTCCTCTTCTTCCTCATGGTTTAGGTCGTATGACCTGTTAGTGATGGTGGGCTGTCCTGGGATGATGATGTCCAGCCATCTCTCCTTCCTCGTCTCTCGCTGCTTAGGTTTTTCACCTTTAACAATTTTTGCATTTCTTGTATTCTCCATGCAGTCCACGTGGTCACCCCAAAAGCGCCTTCTGCTTCTTCCCCATCTCAATATGTCCTCAACACCACAGACAGACTTTATCGTTTCATTTCTGATCCGATCTCTGAGGGTTTTGCCTGCGATGGAGCGTAGGGTTTGCATTTCTGCTACTCTAAGAAGATTCTTAGTTCTATTTGTATCGATTTTGACCTCTATTCCATACGTCATGATGGGGCGAACGCATGTCTTGTGTATCTTGACTTTACTTTCGGTTAGCATGTATTTGTTCCTCCATATGGTGTCGCGCAGGTAGACGGCTGTCGCTTTGTTGGTTTGTGCTCGCACCTCGTCACTGTAGCTACCGATCCCTCTGCCTAGGAAACAGTCTATATGGGTTAAATCAAGACTGCGTGGAAGCCAATTTATGTCACCATTCCTGGAGATCAATTTGCCAGGGAAAATGACACAAACTCGTGGCAGAAACGTATTGGACGTGTCTGACGTTGGCCCGTCCTGCTGGAATCATATTCTTTGGTTATAGCTGGAAAAGTTTTTCAATTCAGACACTAAGGAGTCATCTAACATCTCCACTCTAAATTCAAATATGAACTTTCTGTTGAGACACCTTGTATCCACATTTTTTAACGTTAAGCTGTCAGGAATCACATCACGGGCTGTCGCTGGTAAATTATTAATTAATTGTAAGTGGATATTCAACTCATAACAACAGATTAACACATTAAGTGATTGGAACGATTTGCTTACCATTGATTGCTTAATTCGAATACGGTTAACACGAAATTCTTTAATCACGAAAAAACATCGTTTAAAATGGTGTTCTTGTACCAACCCTTATGTTTGAGAGCGTATAAAATTGGCAAAAGAAGGATGAAAGTAGAATAAATGTAGTAGAAATTAGATCTCTTAGACGAATGTGTTAAATCTGTTTATGATAGTATCAATTAAAAAAATGTGCCTATTGGTGGCGATGAGGTTCGCAACCCATCACACCGCGTTTCCCGCGGGGTGAAAAGAGAAGGATGGAGTGCCGCATCAGTAAAAGTGTGACAGTCCATTCTTTCTGCTTACCCTTTCGGGGAGACGGCGTGATGGTTTTCTAGTTAGCTAGCTCATTCCGTTCAAAATATATCATTTTTATTTCTAAATAGAATCCAACTGGAAATTTTAAAACCACTTTATGTATTCCATTTTTAAAATATTTCTTTTTGCAACTCTCACTTTTGACAAGTAGGTACTTCTAACGGTAAGAAAAAATAATCACTTGGCTTTTATTCCAGGGAATATATATTGTATTAATCCAATGCAAGGATAAGATGGACACATGGAAAGAATGAGTGAAGACAGAATGGTAAAGAAGGTAAATTTAAACGAGGTGAACGGAGCTAGAAATAGAGGAAGGCCGAAGAAAACGTGGCACGATCAAATAAATCAAATATTAAATGTCGGCCATGTGAGGAGTCGGAGAAATCGATATTGCATTACACGATTTATGAATGTTGAGGGAGTGAGAGAAGAAAAGTTTCTGCCTACGTTAGTTATTTAGAATTGTAGAATTGAAATTAAGTTTATTTCTTCTCTTCTTCTTCTCTCTCAGCCTATTCCCGTCCACTCCTGGACAAAGGCCTCCTCCATTTGCTTCCATGTCACTCTGTCCTGTGCAGACTGCATCCAGGTTATTCCGACGTGTCTGTTTAGATCATCCTTCCACCGTAGTTGCGGTCGCCCTGCACTTCTCTTCGCCGTTCACGGTCTCCAAATCAGCAGTCTTCTTGTCCATTTTTCATCTGAGCTTCTGGATACGTGACCCGCCCATTGCCATTTTAGAGTCGCCAATTACCCCAAAGGCGCACTATTAAATGCCTGACCGAACAGTGTTGTCTTTAGAAGTTTCTTAAATTTAACGTCACTATCCTCATACTTAATACTAACATATAGGCTATTCCACGCCAACGGACTTGCAACGCTGAAAGCACAATCATAGAAACTTGCTTTATTGGTTTCGACTGGAATTGTTATGTTGTTTGCACTTGTTTCTACTGATCGGAGTGAACGTTGCCTTTCCATTGGCATGGGTGTCACGCAGAGGTCCGATATATACGCTGGCGCTCTCTGGTGTCGAGCCTTACACTGTCAAACACAATTCGTATTTTACTCGCTCTCGGATTTTAAGCCAGTGAAGTTCCTTCAGGAGCGGCGTGATATGACAGTATTTTTGTTGCCCTATAATTGAAATGAATACGCTTTGTATTTTGCTTAATAGATTATTTGGCAATCTAGCGTACATTCCGTTACAATTATCTAAACGTGACACTACAAAAGAATTTACGAGGGTCCTAGCTTCATTAACCCTCCCTTCCTGTGATGGGTATCTTCTACACGTTGCTTCTAAAAACCATCAATATCTCTATAAATATAATAAATACAAGGTTAAGATTTTAGGTATTCCTCAATAATATATTTACGCATTGATGTAAAAAATAATATTAATCATAATCAGAATTTATCGGGTATATCGGAGGTATTTTGTGAAAATCGAAAACAAAGTCGCGTATAAACAGGGCTTTCAGTGCGCCACACTATATTCGCATCTCACTCTTGCATATGTTCTAGCTCAATGTTCTCACTCTCGCCGTCCCGCCGCGCCAGCAGTGGCGGCAGTCGCTTTCGGGCTTGCAACCAGAGTGGACCTATGCCCGTTTTTAGCAATTAAATCTCAATTATTATAATTTTTTACTTCAATTATAATTATATAAGGGGATTAGCTATGAATGTTACTATTTTTCCTATTTAAAATCGCTAATTTTTTAACGCGTACTGACTACCCTACACCGGAACGCACGTTTTTATTTTAGCACCGTAAGGGAAAGGTTAATAGGTAAATATCTTCTTGTATGTTTTAGCTGTCTCAGTTGAAAAAAACAGGCTTAACAAGCCTTGATATGTGCGTAATATTATTATTAAAATATAAAATATTTCTAATATTAATTGTGAGAATTAATTATCCATCTCTCCAGCGTAAGGGGATTCTACACACATACTTGGTTTAAACCCAATTCAATTACTTACACGATAAGTATGATAGAATAAATTAATTATAGCATTCCTGCCGTATAAATCTTCATATTTTTACCACATTGCCGACATATTTGAAGCAAAGGGTGTGAAACATAGGCAATTATAATTATATAAGAAATTCATTAATTCAAATATTAAATGTTGGCCACGTGAGGAGTCGGAAAAATCGACGCGCGTGCATGAAACAATGTATGAATGTTGAGGAATCGAGAGAAGTATTTCAAGGAAGAAATATATTAGGGCAGTTCATTATATTTGCCTACCCCTTCAATGAAATGGCGTAATGGTTAGTTAGTTAAGTAATTCATATAAGGAAAAAACATTAGGAATATAGCATGGAACTGGAAAAAGAATAGGTATGGAAGTGATGCATAAAACTGGCAAAAGAAGGATCAAAGTAGAATAAATGCAGTAGAAATGAGATCTCTAAGACGAATGTGTGTTAAATCTGGATATGATAGAGTGTCAAATGCAAGTATAAGAAGTGAATGCGATGGGAATAAAAGAGACATGGGTCGTTAAGATGGTTTGGACACATGGAAAGAATGAGTAAAGAGAGAATGGTGAAGAAGGTATATGCAAACGACGTGAACGGAGCTAGAAATAGAGGAAGACCGAGGAAAACCGACCTTCGTGGTAGAGTGGTAAGAGTTTTGACTTCCATACCGAAGGTCCCGGATTCAATTACCGGCGATGGCAGTGTGATTGTCACACTGTCTTTGGTCTGGTGTAGAATTCACGTGAAAATAAAATGGCGATAGATTGGCTACCTGTCATGTCACGAGAATCAATATAATAGTTAAAAAAATAAATTGTATACAGTAATTGGGTCCAAACGACCTGTTGTATACATAAAAAAAAAGTGGCACAATCAAATCAATCAAATATTAAATGTCGGTCACGTGAGGAGTCGGAGAAATGGACGTGCGTGCATGACAAGATGTATGAATGTAGAGGAAGCGAGAGAAATATTTCAGGACAGAACAGTGTGGCATTCCATTCTTTCTGCCTATCCCTCCGGGAGACGGCGTGATGGTTAGTTAGTTTGTTAGTTAGTAATGTTTCAAAACGTAAAGAGTATCAAGAAATATATGTTTGATGTGTTTTTGGGTAACACCGTGTGATAACTCCTTCTCGACCGACGTTTTGGAGATCGTTGCAGTCTCCATCTTCAGGGTAATGAAGATGACTTACCCTGAAGATGGAGACCTTACTTACCCTGAAGATGGAGACTGCAACGATCTCCGAAACGTCGGTCGAGAAGGAGGTATCACACGGTGTTACCCAAAAGCACATCAAACATGCACACACAAAGCTGCCAACCGTGAAAATCTACGCAATTATTTATCAAGAAATATGTTGACCATTTAACACATTATGTGAAAGCTCGTATCATTCGGAATGCGTAAACGTAAAAAATAATTCGATTTCACATGTAACATACTCTTGGCAGATTTCAGCGTATCATTCAACTACGTTGACGGTGATAAGGTACTAGAAAAAACGTAGACGTACATGCAGTTAACGTAGGGTTCACACGAGGCTTTGTATCGCATTATATATGTGTTGTACCGAGAATTAGATAATTGGAATTTTTTACATAGAAAAATCCGTGCGGATGTGCGAAAATCGCTCGGCATTATGATTGTGGCAATCCAGTGGTGGGTTTCAGCATTGAAGCATTTTACATCAATCAAAACGTCTGTTTTATTGGAGTCGTAATACAATTACTACGAATGTTTTCTAGAAGTTTTATAACATTTTATGGGAATGACATGCTTCGTCATTAAAAGGCATTATCAAACGTAAACGTCGAGAACAAAAATACCCGCTTTCTCCAACATGGCTGAGTTCTCGAAATACCCCCTGATTAATCTAAAGAAATTGAAGGATTAATTTTATCTCAATAGAGACGAAGATGCAAACTGGAAACTGAATATGGTGATCGAGGTGTTTACAGGACTTATGACCTGTCATTGGTTGTGTTAAGCGCGCGCTTTAAGTAATTACAACATTCCTCATTCCACCTTTCTTATGACCACCATGTGTAACAAATTTTTGGAAGTTAATATCCAACACCACAATTCACATGTCAGTTTTAATTTACAGACCAGCGCCATCTAGATTTAAGCATTAAGCAGAAGATCTTTATAACGCAATGTGAAAGGCTACCGCCATTAACGCGCTGCTAGATAACGCCTGGAAATGTCACTCCAATTTATATGCTAACTTGGACCAGTTTTTGTTTTATACAATATTTTGAATGTATACAAATACTTGTAGACGAATACTGGATTTTGCTAAAGGAATTGGTTATGAGAAACCCGTCTCTTCGAAACTTCGACCAACGACGACCCCAATATTTCCAAAATGAAACGTTATGGGTTAAAGCCATGGATAGCTACCATACTCCCTCACGTACAGATACTTTATAATTGCGTAGATTTTCACGGGTGACAGCAGTATGTTTTGTGTGATTACCCTGAAGATAGAAACTGCAACGATCTCCGAAACGTCGGTCGAGAAGGATTAAGGCAGAAACATACTATTAACACGCGACGTGGCGTGTTTACTCCCACCACCGGCAACACGTCGATCTAGCTCGTCTGGATCGGGTGGCGTGTGCGCGCATGGCGTCGCGTCGGGTGTTCATAGTGTGATTCTGTCCATAGAAAACAATACAATTTGATTCGACTCAACACGCATCACGTGGCATCGGGTGGCGTGGCGTGTTAATAGTATATTTCTGCCTTTATTCACACGTTGTTACCAAAAATCACACAAAACATAGATACTTTATATTTTTTTCTGAACCCTCTCCAGCCTAAGGAAATATCTCGCTTCGTGCGGACTCCATATCACGGAACCACTTAGAGTCTGCTTCGAATCAATTAACTGTTTTAGTATATAAGTTAACCTCAGTCCCTGGTCAGCCAGTATTCTTCGCCTCCAACTCCTCCTGTCCTCCGCTTCGTCCCTCCGATCTGACACTCTTAACAATCTTGCCCCATCTCTCCCAACTTCATCCTCCCATCGCAGCCTTGGTCGTCCAATTGGTCTTCTACCACCTGGGTGCTATTCCAGCAATCTTTTTGGGGTTCGCGATGACGGCATCCTCTGCACGTGACCGGCCCATCTTAGTCTATTCAGTATGACCTGTGTGGAGAGACTGGGAGCTTTGTAAATATGGTACAGCTCGTCGTTATGCCGCACTCTCCAGCCTTCACCGTCATTCACAGGTCCCAGAATTCTGAATTCTCTCAAAAGTATCTAGTCGCTCTGCGGATTTTGCTGTCATTGTCCACGTCTCACATCCATAGGTCACTACTGTTCGGATGATTATTTTATACAGGATGATTTTGGTTTTCCAGTGTACGTTTCTTGATTTGAGCGTGATTTGAGGTCAGCCATGACTTTAAATAAATAATATATTTTCTCTGTATAATAAAAAATCCGTTTCCCATCACTGGACCCCACTTGGGTGTACATTTTCTAGTTACACCACAGAAGAATAGAACAGCCCAGAATAAATTATAACAATAATTACTCAATAAAACAAATCCTAATTAACGTACTTAGCTCACTACCGTACAAGAACAGCGAGTAATTCCATCTGTATACAATTCACAGGCATGCGACCAGTTTTTTCAGATCCCAATACATTCATATGCGGTTTATGTACTTCACTGAAAACTGTAATATGCCCGTTGATGGAGTAAACGCCGCCGCCACAGTGAGTTCACCAAAGGCATCTCGTGACGAATTTGTTATTTGAAAATAAGGTTATTTATCCTTTAGAGATAGGATACCCAATGAAGAAATTCGCAAATCCTGCAAAATTAAAGACATAGTGAGATGGAGTAGGCAGAGAAGACGATTCTGGAGGGACCACATCGAGAGAATGGTTCCAGCAAGAATTCCTAATATCGTGATGCACGAGACTCCAGAGGGCCGTCGACCACCAGGACGACCACCAAAGAGATCGAGATCGAGAGACCACAATTTCTATCCTGGCATACCTCTCTAGATTCCTCCACATTCATATGGCGAGTCATACACGCACGTCGATTCTTCCGACTTCTAACATGACCAACCTTTAAAATTTGATTAATTTGGTCATGCCATGTTTTCCTCGGTTTGCCTCTACTCCGTACTCCATATACATCATTAACGTATACTTTCTTAACCATTCTTTCTCCACCCATGCGCTCCATATGTCCGAACCAACGCAGCGATCCTTTCATAATTTTGTTTATAATACCTTATTCCGCTCTACATTCCTTTCTTATATCAGCATTTGAGATTCTGTGGTACACCGTTCTACCACACATACGTCTTAGGGACCTCATCTCTATCGAATTTATTCTGCTCTCATCCTTTTTCTGCCAGTTCCATGCTTCGCTTCAATACATTAGGGTTGGGACCAGAACTCCATTGTAAATGGCCGTTTTCGCTTTCATTGATAAATTCTTGTTTCCAATAAATATTTTTTAAGTTCCATTCATATTGTTACCCGCACCAACCCTTCTTTCGACGACACTATCCGTTCGGCCGTCCGCTGTGAACAAGCTTCCTAAATACGCGAATTCACTCACCTGCTCCAAATTCTCTTCGTTTAAACTTAAAACACTTATAATTAATACGAATGTAACGTCTGTTTTTAAGAAGTTGTATTATATTTTATGAGAATGACGTGTTTTCATTTTTTTATAATTTAAAAAAAGAAAAAAGCAGTGTTTTGTTTCACACAACAAAAAAATAGTTTTATATCAATACCAATATTTCGCCGCGTGGTTCGAAACGTTTTTATTTAATTCTATTTAAAAATATATGTTTTTATTTATACTAATTTTATATATATTTTTAATCCCATTTTTTTCCCATTAACACAATTCTAAAGGAGCTTACTCGTTTCCCAACGAGTTTAAATAAATAAAAAAACAAATTTGTTAAAAAATAAGTACTCTCCAATGTGAATAAATGCTCGTTTGTTGGGCATGTATGAAATTTCTTGATTCTATAATCATATTTGAGATGTTTGATTATTCTGAATCACAGACCATGCGTTATTTACCCCTGATCGCCACCCGGAATAAGTAAGTATTCGCTTCTGTTTATAACCAAAGTTCTATCTATCTATCTTTTGAAACGCATGTGCCGGAAATTGTTTTTATCAACATGGTTTAGATAACCCACCCCGATGTTTCCCTGACAATCGTGATCATCTGCGCGCGTATTTATGTACATTAATTACCGTTGCTTCGATCGACAACCGGTTTGCCGAACCGGCTCGGTTAATGACGGACCATCCCTATTATAGCGAATTTAAGTAATTGCATTGGGAATAATAATTAATTTGTCTTAATTAATATTTCTTCTATAATCTTATATATTTATAAAAATATATAAATTAAATTAATTCAATCTGCAGTTACTAACTAACTAACTAATCATCACGCCGTTTCTCCGGAGGGGTAAGCCGAGGAAAAAAAATATACTAAATAAGCTTAAATTCAATTCTACAATTCTAATAGACAGGTGCCTTCGCTCAATATTAAAAATCTATTGGCCTCAAACAGTGTCAAATGCCGTTCTCTGGACCTTGGCAGGCTTAAAGCCAATTAGAGAACAAGTCGTTAGACGCAAATGGCAGTGGATCGGTCACACTCTGAGACGGAAACAAGCCTGCATCGCTCAGGGTGCACTAGACTGGTCCCCTATAGGGGGAAAGAGGAAGCGAGGCAGACCTAGAGCCACCTGGAGAAGAGCCCTGCAGGACGAGGTTAAGGCAGCAGGCCTCACTTGGGATGATGATGGGCATCAGGCATGCGATAGAGTCGGGTAGAGAAGGTTCCTTGAGACCCATGCTCCACGGAGGTGTGACAGGACAAAAATAAGAAGAAGAAGAACGTAGGCAGATAAAATGTACTGCCATACATTTCTTCTCTCACTTCCTCAACATTCATATATCGTGACATGCACGCACGTCGATTTCTCCGACACCTCACGTGACCGACATTTAACATAATATTTTTTGATCGTACAACCTTTTCGACGGCTTTCCTCTATTTCTAGCTCCATTTACATTGTTAATATATACTACAATTTTCTACAATTCTTACTCTTACCTCTAGATTTAACTCCACCCTCTCTTTCATTTCGGATATAATTAACAAATTGTCTCATTTGATTGGTACAATTTTTACACCGAAGAAGGATGCCTCGGTCGAAACATGTTATGAAAAGTGTTGTATAAATACCGTAATGTTAAAAAACAAAAATTTCGAAAGAACAATCGTTATAATCAAACAATTACATCGTGTGAACATGCCACTGTCGTAATAAATCAAATACATTAAGTACCATCTTAAATTATACTCTATTTCTGACAGACTAATAAAAAAAACTTAATTACCGAATCATTGCATGATTAATTAGTTTTTCCGTAATTATGATTATATAACTTATGATTTAAAATACATACAAAACATACGCACTAACTAATTATTATACCGTTTCCCCGCTTTTCCGAAGACGTAGGCAGAGAGGAAGTCTCACCACACTCTTCCCTATTGAAATTCTTCTATAGCTCTCTACGTTCAAACAACGTTTAATATAATTATCATTGTTAGTTGGATAAATATAATTATACTTTTTATTACAACACTTTTGGCACTTTAATTGAAAGAATATCTTATATATATATCACGCCGTCTCCCCGAAAGGGTAGGCAGAAAGAATGGACTGTCACACTTTAACCGATGCGGCACTCCATCCTTCTCTTTTCACCCCGCGTGAGACGTGATGTGATGGGTTGCGAACCTCATCGCCACCAATAGGCATCTCCCGCGCACACTACGATAGTCCAACATCCACAAAATAAATCTAAAACAAATAATATAAAATACAATAATATAAAATAAAATAACATTTTTTTTTTTTTTAACACAAAATGTTATTTTTGGATGGTGCCCATTCTATTTAATTTATGTTCCACGTATCCACAGTTTTTTTTAATTAGCAGTAATTAGGCACTTAAAAAAAACAACACCAGCAAGAACTTTAAAAAAATATTGAAGAAATTAATCAAATTGTCATTGGAACAAAAGAAAAATTTATTTTAACATCTGTCAAAATTCTTTACATAAACGAAAAAACATATGCCTTTCTAATAATAATTTTTGGAGTTCACTAACTATTTAAATGAAAAAAAAACCATACATGAAATAAAGAAACGGTATTAAATTTTTGCATATTAATAATAAAAACATAACTTTAAACTATTTAGACATTTAAAAAGTAATCAAAAATAATAAAAATATAATAAATAACCAATTCAATTTCAATTCAATTCCCATGCTCCATATGTTCCCGTTACGTCTCCCCTCTCCTCAATCCTAATTATCATAAAATATAAAAAATATTTAAATGTCATACACGCACGTCGATTCTTCTTACTTCTAACATGACCAAACTTTATAATTTGATGGTTTTGGTCATGTCTTGTTTTCCTCGGTCTTTCTCGACTCCGTACTCCATTTAAATCGCTTACGTATACTTTCTTAGCCAATTTTTTTTCATCCATGCGTTCCATGTGACCAAACCAACGCAGTGATCCTTTCATAATTTTATTCATAATACTTTCTTCTTCTCTATATTCCTTTCTAATATCAGCATTTGATACTCTTTCGTAAAACGTTTATCATAGATGCATCTTAGGGATCTCATATATACCGCGTTTATTCTGCTCTCATTTTTTTTCTGGCAGTTCCATGTTTCGTTTCCATATATAAAGATTGGAACTAGAAAATTATTGTTACATTAATTACAATTAAACAATCCATTGTTATGGCCGAAACACTATGATACTTCAACATTATTATTGTTAAAATTTAAAACGCTGTTATAATATCACAATTTCTTCATATTCACTGAGAGTGTCGTGACTGCTGTTTCGCCAACCGATAATGGCATCATCAGGTGTTACAATAAACTTGTAACACCTGATGGTGTTACAAAAATAACAACAACAAACCATTACGCCGCTTCTCCGCAGGGGTACGCAGAGAGAATGGACCGCCACACTACTCTAACCTGATATACCTCTCTAGCTTCCTCCACATTCATACAGCGAGTCATACATATGGTGTTACAAGTTTATTGTAATATCATAAGTTTATTGTAACACCTGATGATGCCAACATCGGTTGGCGAAACAGCTGTCGCGACACTCAGTAAATAAAAAGAAATTGTGATATTATAACAGTGTTTTAAATTTTAACAGTTAATTACTATTGAATTGTTATATCATATTCGTGCAATAAAAAGAGCATTTATGATTTTAATCTAGTAAAAATTTACTCATGTATATCAATAGTCGAAAGACTTTGTTCTAAATTCAAAAATGAATCTGAAATATATTCATTCATTCAAATTTGACAAGCCGTCACAAATTTGAGATCGTGTTAAAGGGGTGTATTCTAAATTTGAAATCGAATGTCACAAGATGTTCTTGGTATCCCGATATCCTTGCAAATCCTTTTTGGGGATTTAGAAAACAAAACAGGATCGGGAAACAAAACAGCAACGGCCAGGAAACAAAAGAGAAGGGGTTTGGACCACCCGTAAAGCTATAAGGGATGATTGTAAAGTTGTCAACTTCTCTTGTTATGTTTGAAGATTTATGAATGTAAATGCGAGTGACATATAAAGGTTCTGTTAATATGTTGAAGGGTTTATATAATTTCAAAATAATTTTATTTTGTATTAATTCCAATTAACTAACTAAGTAAACGAAAACGGCCGTTCACAATGGAGTTCTGATCCCAACCCTAATGTATGGAAGCGAAGCATGGAACTATTAGAAGAAGGATGAGAGCAGAATAAATGCGGTCGAGAGGAGGTCCCTAAGACGCATTTGTGGTAGAACGATATACGAGTACGACAGAATCTCAAATGCTGATATAAGAAAGGAATTTAGAGCGGAAGAAGGTATTATGAATAAAATTATGAAATCGCTGCGTTGGTGACATATGGAGCGCATGGATGGAGAAAGAATGGTTAAGAAAGTATACGTTAATGATGTAAATGGAGTACGGAGTCGAGGCAGACCGAGGAAAACATGGCATGACCAAATTAATAAAATATTAAAGGTTGGTCATTCAGTCCATTTTCTCTGCCTATCCCTGTGGTGAAACGGTTTGTTTCTTTTTTTAAATATTCAAGATAGAATTTACTCTTCTTGAATATATGCTTAATGTTAGCTATAAGAAATATAGTGTAAGTTAACATGTGTAAGTGAGCAGGACATAGAAGGAGGAAAACAATATAAGATTAAATGCGGTCTGGTATCCCCATGTGATTGATATATATATATATTAAATGTTAATCTCGGATGGATGGGGAACATGCCTAGGAAGTGCATGAGCGAGGCTGACGAAAGGGCAACGCTGCGCCCTATAACAGCTTCGGGTATGTGGTGGGAACTCCCTTTTCTCTTCCTAAATGTAAATATTATTATATCAAGTTGTTATTAGATGTCATCTTGTGCAGTCTCCCGTTTGGTATACAACCCACACCGCATTTTCCTGTCAGCCCGTGTCGAGGTGATTTGGGACGAGTTTCCACTCTTGAGAGACAATAGATCCTTCTATCTGAGCACTTCCGGTCTGGAGTCGAGGCGGAGCTTCCGCTAAACTTCGCGATATCCCATTTCCGGTTTCAAGCTAGCGCGGTACACCCGACCGCATAAATATCTGTTCATGTCACAATTAAACAAAAACATAATGGAATTTAAAAAGAAAACGTTTTTGATTATAAAATATATAATAGAACATAATAATTAAATAAAACGATGTTTTTTTTAACTACGAGCACATTCACTTTTGTCTTTATTTTATAAAGATAAAAATGGAAGATGTTAATAAACATCATTTTATTTAATTATTATTTAAAATGAACTTCCATCAACAGGTTTCAGTAAAATCATTTAATTATCTTGTAATAGAAAAGTTGATAAAGATAACAATATTGTCGAAAATTGGACTTCACGATTGTGCTTCATTCGAGATAGCCGTGGCACTCATATGGCTGAAATCATATTTAAACAATAATGGCATAAAATTATCTATTAAATAAAGCCAATGTCATAGACATTAACATTATTTTAATGTGTTTTTTGTCATTTTGAATATGCATTGTTTAAACATAAGCATTATTAAAACAAAATATAAAACGTAATACATATTAGCATTATTAAAACAATGTGAATAATTACCCAGAATGGAGAGTAACAGAGTCGCATATACAGCCGCTTACGAAATCCCCTCTGGAGTCCGTCTACTTGGAAGACCACCAAAGAGATGGTGGGATACCTGGACCTCATCATCCCAGGGTACATGATTTCTGTGTCCCGGATCTTCAGACCTATTAAAAGAAGAAAAATTAGTATTCTACGCTTATTGATACATTTGTAAGATTGTTATTATTAACTGATTTTTTCATTTATTATGGGTTGGATGTAGGTGCCAAAATGAGCGGAGTGTCAGTAAGCTGTCCTAATTGCAGACAACGAGCATGAACTACAAGTCCTGGTGAATAGTATGTCTGAGGTATGCATGCGAAATGATCTGATGATGAATGTTAATAAGTACAAGGTAATGATTTTTGAAAAATAAGAAATCATGACAGTCTGCAACATTAGCGTGAATGGTGAAAAATTGGAGCAAGTAGATGTATCGTGTATTTAGGTAGTATATTTACAAGAGACGGGCGAGAAAAGAGGGATATTGAAAGAAGGGTTGGGGCAGGCAACAAAGTGAATGGTGCACTTAAAGTTGTCATCGTAAACAAAAACCTATCCAAAAAAGCTAGAATGGCAGTGCACAATGGTGTTCTTGTGCCGACCCTTATATATGGAAGCGAAGCATGGAACTGGCAAGAGTAGAGTAGAAAAGTAGAGGAAGACTGAGGAAAACGTGACACGATCAAATAATCCAAATATTGAATGTCGACCATGTGAGGAGTCAGAGAAATCGACGCGCGTGCATGACCCGATGTACGAATGTTGAGCAATCGAGAGAAATATGTCAGGAAAGAAAAGTGTGGCAGTCCATTCTTTCTGCCTACCCCTTCTGGGAGACGGCGTGATGGTTAGTTAGTTAGTTAGATTATTTCAATATTTTACTTCGATAGTTATAATGGCTCAGTTCATAAATATATGTATCAAATTGTACAAAGCCGTAGAGCGCTAGAAGGCGAAGATGCATTCTAAGATTACAGCATCCATTCTTCTAACATCATTTCATTCTTGTTTGTTTGCAACTGTTCTTAATTTGAATATCTAATCAGAAGGGTTCACATACAAAATCCCCATTGCATTATTGAGTTTGATATAAAAGCTAAACAGCAGTGAATTAGATATATTAAATTGGATATTTTGTGTGTATAATTTTGAATACTACAAAATTATTACATTTTTAAGAATGAAAAAGTCTGCTTTCTTGAAGCCTTATTTCATTTTATGAGAATGATATGCTTCACTTTTGTTAGGCAGAATATAATGTTTGATAATGTCTAATACATGGAAGTGAAGCATGGAACTGGCAGAATAAGGATGAGAGCAGAATAAATGCGGTAGAGATGAGGTCCCTAAGACGTATTGTGTGGTAGAACGATATACGACAGAATCTCAAATACTGATATAAGAATCTAGAGCGGAAGAAGGTATTATGAACAAAATTATGAAAGGATCGCTGCGTTGGCGAGAAAGAATGGTTAAGAAAGTATACATTAATGATGTAAATGGAGTACGGAGTCGAGGCAGACCGAGGAAAACATGGCATGACCAAATTAATCAAATTTTAAAGGTTGGTCATGCTAGAACTCGAAAGAATCGATGTGCGTGTATGACTCGCTGTATGAATGTGAAGGAATCTAGAGAGATGTGCCCGGATAGAGTAGTATGGCGGTCCACTCTCTCTGCCTACCCCTACGGGGAAACGGCGTGATGGTATGTTGTTGTTGTTTATAATGTCTTAGAAAGGAGAAACGTGTTATTCCTATAGGTAGTTTTTGAATAATCTTCTATAAATCCAAAGTTTTCTTTCGTAATATTATTTAATATGCAGTTTTACACCATTGTTTATAAAAACAGTAAATTTAAAATGATGTATATTGTATAATATTTATTTTAAAAACAAATAAACTTTTTTTAAATATGTTAATATTTGAAGATATTTTGTTTGATCTTCAGATTCAATTAATCACTGAAAAAAATGAATAAAGTATAATTAAACTGTTTTAATTAAATTAAAAAAACAGGGAATAATGAGACAAAACTACAATGACTGATAAACGAGTGTGGCGGTCCATCATTTTTCTGTTCCTCTTGTGAGAAAAATATCCTAATAATCGTGTCATCTTTGGTGCCTATAAAATCACTTTAAGACATTGCGGCTCCCATGATCAATTATATTTACGAATTCAAAAATGTTCTTTATTCAAAATGTGGAAATCCTAATGTGGTACCTGCTCGCACCTTTCAATGGAGTAGGTACCTGGGTATATAATTATTTAGTTATTAGCGTAAACTGTTTCCCCATATCGCACAATTCAAATAATAATAAATAAGTCCATTCAATTTATAGTTGTTATGGTTAAGCTGTTATTTAATTTATTTATATGATTGTTAGAGAAAATAGCTTCGCACTCTTTGCCAGTGGCGCTGCGTGCTGAAAAAAATAAACAAAAAAAAAATCCAGTCAAAACTAACTAAAGCCAAAACGTGCCATTTTCATAAGAAAAGAACAAAAGTTGAAGAAAACCAAACTCATCATTCGTATGTTTTGTTTTGTTTAATTTATTAAAGGTAACATACAGCGATATCAATAACATATTTATAAAAAAACATTTAGAATAATTAAAATAAGGCCAATTACTTGCTACTACAAATATAAAATAATAGTTAACAATTAACAAATGATAGTGTGAAACAAGATTGAAGTTGAACTAAGACAAAATAAGGTATACATAATATTTAGAGTTAAAATACTTATAGTACTGGAAATTAAAAATAAAATTAAGATAAACAAAAAAGTAATATACGAGTATTATAATATCGTGTAACATCGTGGTCACATCTACGCCGAAATGTTGCTCCGATCATTTTCTTAAAATTTCGCTCGCTCAAATGAAAGACGTCAATGTCTCCAAAATGCTTGGTGTAGTTATCACAGATTCGATACAATGCCGCGCTATGTATTATTAGGTTTCATTGTATTTATTATATATTGATTGAGTGCTATTGAAACTAAATTTATAGAAAGATAATGACATTATATTTCTAATTATTATATATGTATGATAAAACATTTTAAATAATGTTAAAGGTGTCTGCCATTGTAACGACTGTAGCCGGTAGAAAATACTCATTTAATAAGAATAAAAAACATTTGATAGTGCCTTTCTACAGATGAAACATGTCATTCCCATCTTCTTCTCCGGTCTCAATCTAATGATTGGTCTGCAGCAAAGTGACGCATCTCTTCTTCCACTCCGCTCGGTCCTCGGCAACTCTCTTACACTCCGCATAAGAGGTGCAGCACATATCTTAGCAAATCTGGTCTAGGTACTCCTGGCGAGGTCGTCCTCTGCCAATCGATCCCTCGACCATTCCCTCCAACATATCATGCAAGCAACATTAGTGTCGCAACACATGACCAATTCACCTTGCGCGCCTCTCCGCTTTGTTCAACATGTGCCTACTCTCTTCAACTCTGCTGAGAACCTCTCCTTTTGTAATGTGGTCTCTACATGGGCAATTCGTTGGTAGGTCCACATCTCAAATGCCTCCAGCCTTTTGCGCTCTCTTTTGCCCAGGCACCAAGTCTCGCAGCCGTACAGTAAAACATTCCACATCAATGTTTTTATAAGTTGTTTTCGGAGGTTCAGGTCTATGCTGTTGGACTCGAATATTTTAGATTTTTTGTTGAAGGCAAGTTTAGCCTGGTAGATACGACTATCGATGTCATTCATGGATCGACCATCCCATGTAATGAAATATGTCATTCCCATAAAATATAATAAACTTTTAGAAAACAGACGTTTTCATTCGAATTAATTAATGAATAATAAAAAAGTGTATTTATGAAATATTCGATTTTTGTTGAAATATGATTTAGAAATTAGAAATACTCTTTGTGTTCGCTTTTTGTTGAATTTTGTTAAATCTTCAGTTGACGTGCCGCTACTGACTCGAAAGCCTCAATTTGCGCGATAAAAGTATGCAGTAAAATAGGAAACAATATGTCAAAGTAAATTACAAAGATTATGTCTTAATTATGCCGATATGATACAAAGAAATTGTTATCTTTATAGCTATGATAAGCGTAAAAAATTGCTAAGTTTTATTTCGTTACTATGTACTAGTATAATAGCCATATTAAATAATATTTATAAATCTACATTTAATAAAATGAAATCACTCTTATGTTATCAATTCTGCAATGATAACATAATTAACAATTAAATAAAACGATGTTCTTTTTAACTACTTCCATTTTTGTCTTTATTTAGACAGCGACCGGTTTCGCCAGGCTCGCTGGCATCGACAGACTGGCATCGACATCGACATCGTCATCGATCATCGATCGTCATCGTCATCGACATAGACATCGACAGACCAGTCTGTCGATGCCAGCGAGCCTGGCGAAATCGGTCGCTGTCTAAATAAAGACAAAAGTGGAAGTAGTTAAAAAACATCGTTTTATTTAATTATTATTTAAAATGAACTTCCATCAAGAGATTTCAGTAAAATCATTTGATTATGATAACATAAATTTGAAACTCCGCCAAAGAATGATCAAATGCTATGTGTGGTCTGTTTGATTGTATGGATGTGAAACGTGGACCTTAAAAGTCAACTCAATGAACAGACTTGAAGCATTTGAAATGTGGCTCTATCGCGGTATGCTCAGAGTTCCCTGGACAGACATGGTTACCAATACCCAAGTCCTGAGGCGAGCTAGAGTTGCCAGGGAGCTGTTATCAATTATCAAGGTTCGGAAAATTTCACATCTGGGTTATATACTGCATGGAGAGAGGTACCACCTTCTCCAACTAATATTGGAGGGGGAAATTGAGGGACGCCGAGGGCCCGGTAGGAGACAGATGTCCTGGCTTCGGAAACAATGGATCATCACACTGTTCTTTCTTGGCATAATTCTCTCAATTTCTCAACAATCATGCATCGTGTCATGCATGCCCGTCGATTTCTTAGACTCTTTACGTGGCCGGCATTAATCGGGTGGTGGTCTAGGGGATAGAACGCTTGGCTCCTGATTCAGGGGACTTGGGTTCAAGCCTAGACACGACGAGATTCCTTCTTCATAATAATGAGCTATTTTCTGCTCACATTGAAGATTGTAATAATAAATTCTAATATCATTGATTTAAATCCTTGGAATTAGTCTTTAAAAAAAAAAAAAATGATTTCCCCGGTAATCCTCTATTTCTTGTCTCATTTATATCGTTTACTTTTATTTTTTTCACCATTCTTTCCATGTGTGCAAATCATCTGTCCAAATCATCTTAATTATTTTGTTCACACTTTCAACACATTCATTCGGATTGCATTCACTTCTTATACTCCAAATCGCATTTAATGCTCTCTCATATACAGATTTACTGCACATCTTTATAAGAAATCTCTTTTTTACTGCGTTCATTCTACTCTCATCCTTATTTTGCCAGTTACACTCTTCACTTTTCAGTTATTTCAAAAAATTATTTTACATTCAAGCCGAGCTAAGTATCATATTGAATATTTAATATTGAGATAAACGTAATTGTTCGAGCAAGAATTGTAATTATGAATACTTTGGGGTCATTAAAGACCCCAAGAATAACAACATATTCTTGGGGTCTTTAATGTCTTATGTATGGAGCTAGCGCAGGGTAAAGGTTGAATTCACATTAAAGGGCGTTCTTTTGTTCGGCCCCAGTCAGAACTAACCTATCAACGCGTTGCGATCCAAAGTGTTAAATGTATCGTTTAGTAGGGACTAATTCAATTGCTCGTGGAGAAGTTATTCATGGTTTCATATGGGGTAAATATTAATGTGAAGAACTTAACACCATAAATCTATGAATAATTATTTTAACGTACCTATGTTATAATTGAGTTATTTTGTTTATTCTATATTAGCCTTACGCTGTGTTGTTATTGCTTTATTTCTCTTTTTATTCAATTTTTTATTTCTGAACCTCAATAAGAACTTTAAATTATTATTTTAAATTTTAAATTAAATCATAATATTTGTTATAACAAAAGCATAAACGTTCCAAAATAAATCTTTATAACATATGTTAGATCATATAAACAATTTTATATTATTTTGAAATATGTATATTTATAAAATGTATATCTTTGTTTAAGAAACAATAATTAAAGTTTCGTTATGGTCTCCCCTGGAAACTATGCGAAATGTTAGAGATCGAGTAATTAACCTCGGTGGATAATATTGATGCATAGGCTAACGTGGAAGGACACCTCGCCAACCCGTCTGGCAAGCGTGGCGTTGTAATGCCAACCACCCCCCGTATGAAATGTCATGCATGGGGAAGTATGGGGGAGGCCTATGTCCAGCAGTGGACGACAACGGCTTTTAAAGAAGATCACTAAAGAAGGACTGGTTGTTTGAAACATGTCAATATAATTTTAACTTTGTAATATGAGTGTTGTATAAATAAAGTGTATATAAAAAGAAGAGAAATAGAGTTATTTTGTACTAGAATTTTTGTTATATTTTTGGTAACTAAATATTTTATTTAAAATAGGTTAGTTATTATTTATAGGAGAAAATATTAAAGGTGTAAAATATAATAATAAAATAATAATAATAATGATAAAACAGTAATACGAAGGAACAATTACACATAGTATAGAGTCAAAAACGATGAAACTTAAAAAATTAAAAATGCTAAACAATAACAGGAAGTAAATTACATTAATAGAAAGGTGACAAAAGTTGTAGGGAGTATTATTATTTTTTAGCTAGATTATACTAGGAAGAACTTCAAAATTATATCAATGAAATTATTCAAATTGACATAGGAACAAATACACATAAAGATTCGAAAAATCACGAAAATTTATCATTTGATATATTATTGTAACACCTGATGATGTCAACAAAGGTTGATGAAACAGCTGTCGCGTAAAATAAAATACAATTGTGATACAAAAACAAAGTTATTTAATTTAACAGTTTTGAAGTATTATTTTTTAAAAGAATAAATGCATTTCATTTAAAAAAAATCTAATTATAAGCTAGGCTGTTTCCAATTCTTTTTTATCAAAAGAAAAGCGCGATAACTCTCTTGTTTAAAGATTTAAACATGGTTTAAAATATAGCAGACGGCTTCATTCTGTACGTCGAGTCTTTACGAATAAATTAGCAGTTGACAGATGTTCCAAACGGCTTAAGATCTTATCCCAAATCTCACAGATGACAAAACATGCCAGCGATTCCGCTCCTCACTAATACTCTGCTTAGCTCCCGTGTCACAGCATCCCATCGCCATTGTTTTGGAGCATAAATCTCCCTACCCGCTTTGAAGTAAGATGCGCGTCTAATGGACCAAAACGTTTGAAGATTTTTCTCCAGTTTCCTATTACTCTTTTTCGACACTTAGGGAATTCCTAATTTCTCTCGCAATTAAGATTTTTTTCTTCTGTTTTTGAAATTACCAAATGCATTCGCAATTTAATTTTATCCCATTTTAACCTCTACTTACGGATGCTGTGTGCTAAGTAGACTTCTAATAAATTTAATGTCTTCATATATAAAATAAATAAAAGGTTTATATTTCCTGTATTCCTTCGCATGAATAAAAATATAATATAGAAACTAAATAACTAACTAACCATTACGCCGTCTCCCCGAGAGGGTAGGCAGAAATAATGTCGCCACCAATAGGCATCCCGCGCACACTTCGATCGTTCAACGTCTACAAAATAAATCTAAAACAAATTATATAAAATACAATGATATAAAATAAAATAACAAATAAAAATAAATATATACCGTGTCTTTAAACTTTTATATAATCGGATATACAATTTCATAACCACTCTAATAGCGTGTTAATGACATATATAAATTATATGTATAGGTATTGAATTTATAATTAATTCCCTTCACTTTAAAGATGAAGAAAACAAAGCAATTAATTCGGGAGTTAATGTATTGAGAAGTAACGATTAAGACAAAGGAAAAAACATACACAATTTTAATATTAAAATAATAGAACGCATAGGGTGCCTGCAATAATAAATTTTAATATTTTTTTTTACCATCTCATTGATAATGATGATGGTATTAAAATTTTGAACGTTTATAATAGAAATCTAGAACTAAGTTACCCTGAAGTTTTAGAAAATTCTAAAAAATATATTTTAAAATACGCTTTTGACAACTGCTAAAATGTTTAATTAAACAGCATAGTCATAACATTTGATAATAGATTTTAAAGGCAAAACATGTCATTCCCAAAATTTTTAATAAAATTTCTAGAAAACAGACGTTATCATTCATATTAATTAACATCATAGTCTATTTATCAATATAATTATGTATTTTTATTTAGTTTTTTTACTTTATTTTGAACAAGCTTGGGTACAAGTGAAACTAGTTGGCATAAATTATAACCATACCGTGGTTAAATTTTTTTTTTTTTAAATAGGTTAAAAAAGAATTTGTGGTTCCTATAATATTTTGAAAACATTGTATTTTCACTTATGCGCTTTTTAAAAACATGTTTTGAGACACGGAAGCGCTTTCTCAGTGTATAAATTTTAAGGTTAAATAATGTTTAAATCGACGCGCGTGCATGACACGATGTATGAATGTTGAGGAAGCGAGAGAAATATGTCAGGAAAGAAAAGTGTTCTGCCTACTCCTTCGGGGAGACCGCGTGATGGTTAGTTAGTTAGTTAGTTAGTTATTTTAACACTATTTAAAACTAATGACTTATTTTTTAAAATTATATATATTCAAGCCGCCCTTTTCTTAATGTCTCTGAAGTAACATGTTTTTTTTTAATTGTACATTGTATTTTTTTGTGGGTCGGTTATAGTTTTGTTTATTATATTATGTTTTTTATAAGGATTAATTATATCTCAATAGAGACGAAGATGTAAATTGTTTTCTGGGAACAGAATATGATGGCCGAGGCGCTTACAGGACTTCCTGTCATTGGTTGGGTTCAGCTATCGCTTTATGTTTCACAACATTCCCCATTGCGCACTTCTTACGACCACCACGTCTGACAATTTTTGGTAGTTGTATATATGCTAGAATGCTGCGCCTATCTTAAAATTTTTTAGTTCACTCCACACTAGCGTCATCTATTAAGATTGGGAAGCATTAAGCAGAAAATATTTATTAATGCACTGTGAAAGGCTCTGCAAATCATACAGTACTAGATTACACCTGGAGATGTCTCTACAATTTTTATGCCTTTAACTTATACCAGTTATTTTACACAACATTTTGAATGTATACAAAGTATTTGTACCATTGTATACCAGTATTTACCATGTATACCAGTATTTGTCTACAAGAATTTGTATACATTCAAAATGTTATATTTTGTTTTTTGGGTCCGAGATAGAAGAAATGTTTTTATGCGAATATGCGAGTAGAATAACTATTTTATTTGCGTTTATTTTAGATAGAATTTTTGAGAATGTGTGAAAAATGACCAAAACGATTTTTTCGAGACATGCAAGCAATTTGGGATTCTGTTTAGTATTTGCATTCATTTCCCGTGAAACATCACAAGATGTCAACCCGTTTAAAACTCTATAAATTCTCTCCAAATTCCTTCTCGTTCTCGGACGTTAATAGATGTTTTCTCCCTACCCGCAAGATAAATTATCGTTTATCCTCTTCGCCCTGTGTTCATAGAATAATTTCACTTTATAACTAACTAACCAACTAACCATCACGCCGTCTCCCCGAAGAGGTAGGCAGAAATAATGGACTGCCACACTTTTCATTCCTGACATATTTCCTCGCTTCCTCAACATTCATACATCGTGTCATGCACGCGCGTCGATTTCTCTGACTCCTCACATGGCCGACATTCAATATTTGATTTATTTGATCGTGCCACTTTTTCCTTGGTCTTCCTCTATTTCTGGTTCCATTTACATCGTTAACATATAATTTTTTTTACCATTCTTTCTTCATTCATTCTTTCCATATGTCCAAACCATCTTAATGATCCTTTCATTATTTTGTTCATGACACCATCATTAGCACCGCATTCACTTCTTATATTTTCATTCGACACTCTATCATATACAGAGTATCCACACATTCGTCTCAGAGATCTCATTTCTACTGCATTTATTCTACTTTCATCCTTCTTTGGCCAGTTCCATGCTTCGCTTCCATACATAAGGGTCGGTAGAAGAACACCATTGTGCACTGCCATTCTAGCTTTTTTGGATAGGTTTTTGTTTGCGATGACAACTTTAAGTGCACCACTTTATTGACTGTTTAATTTGGAACACTATTATAATATCAATTATATAAAAATTATAAGTTAATAATTTCAAAAAAATATGTTAAATAGTCCATTGCTTTGGCCGAAACACTATGATACTTCAACATCATAACTGTTAAAATTTAAAAAACACTTTGTTTTTTTAATGTATACAAATACTTGTAGACAAATACTGGATTTTACCCATTGCGGGTTAATCATTTTTAAGGATTAATTGTATCTCAATAGAGACGAAGATGTAAATTGTATTTTTTTGGAAACAGAATATGGTGGCCGAGGCGTTTACAGGACTTATGACCTGTCATTGGTTGGGTTAAGCGATCGCTTTATATTAACAACATTACAAAAACTGGTCCAAGTTAAAAGCATAAAAATTGGAGATTGGATCTCCAGGCGTTGTCTAGCAATGTTTGATAGTTGTAAAGCCTTTCACATTGCATTCATAAAGTTTTCTGCTTAATGCTTACATATATTCTTAATAGATGGCGCTAGTGTAGATTGACCTAAAAATTGTGAAGTATGTCTCAACATAGTAGCATATATACATTTTTCAAAAATTTGTCAGACGTGGTGGTCGTAAGAAGGGCGGAATGGGGAATGTTGTTAACATAAAGCGATCGCTTAACCCAACCAATGACAGGTCATAAGTCCTGTAAACGCCTCGGCCACCATATACTGTTTAAAATAAAACAATTTACATCTTCGTCTGTATTGAGATACAATTAATCCTTATTTATAACACTGTTATAATATCACAATTTATTCTAATTCACTGAGAATGTCGCGACAGCTGTTTCGCCAACCGATGTTGGCATCATCAGGTGTTACAAAAAATGGCTGACTGGTTGGCGAAACAGCTGTCGCGAAATTCTTAGTGATTAAAATTAAATTGTGATATTATATCAGTAATAAATCATATATTCTTTATTTTGTAGTATTTTATTTTTTAAGCATTTCATTTTTTTAACTCAATTTTTTTTTACTAAAAAGGGTAAATATTCAAAGTTTTGATGAATGAAAATATAAACTCGTTTCATTAGTATTGAATAAAACACAATTCATTTTAGGTATATTTATGTCTGTATCAAAATGGTTTTTGGTGTTCCTATATCGTCAAAAGAATTATATATTCATAAAAAGAATTGTATATGTAAAAAAATACTACAGTTTTATATTTTAGCATAAATATATTTCCTTCATCTTTACTTACCCGGTTCATACATTAATTTAAAATTATTTTTAGAATCGGCAGAATTTAGTGAACAGACGTAAAAGTTGTGAAATATTTAATAAAGTATTAAAATCTTTTTAATTTTCTCGTAGATTTAATATATACAAGCCATTATCAAATAAAACTCCCCGACCAACTATCCACTTACAATTTTCTTGATTTAATACCTATTAAAAGTCAGTGGTAGTCCGTAAAAGTTAAGTATTAAATTAATTTGAAGAATTAAAAAAAAATCACTTTAAATTCCAAAATTCATCATCAGTCATAAGTTGATCAGGGTTGGACATATGCCTCCCTTTCCAACTTCCACAACTCTCTATCCCTCGCCACTCTTTGCCACTGACGGTGTGATTGTTAGTTAGTTAGTTAGTAAATTTATTAATGACGCCGGTAGCCATCTCCTGAAATGCCAGTCTCAAGTTTCTTACACTGTTAAATTTCCTACACTAGGAAGGGCTTCTGTATCCCAAAACATGTATGTGAAAAGTGTAATAAAATCTACAATATGGAAAAACAAAGACATGGCCATTTAGAGTAAGTTGAGAATCTATAAAGCATGCGTAAGATTAATAATAACATATGACGTCGAAGCAAGGGCAGACACAGTAAAGACTAAACAAGTTTTGAGGACTTCCGAGATGAAGACACCGAGGACGATAGCAGGCAAGACACTTAGAGATCGCGTGAGGAACACCAGAATAAGAGAGATATGTGAGGTTGAGGATATTATAAGATGGAGCAGACAGCGAAAAAGTGACTGGTACGGTCATATTAAAATAATGGACACCACCAGACTGCCCAGACCTAAAACTGAGAATACTCCTCATCAAGACCTATGTATCGAGTATTTTGATGTACGGCTGCGAAACATGGCGCCTATCCGAAAGAGATAAACGGAGACTAGAGGCTTTTGAGATGTGGTCTTATAGGACTATTAGGAATTTCCTGGAGAGACCACATCACGAATGAGGAAGTTCTTCAAGGAATCAAAGGAGGAAGGCACCTGCTCAGGACCTTGTCGGAAAGGCGTGCAAGATGGATCGGCCATGTACTACGTCAAAAAGGTCTCTTGAATGCCATAATGGAGGGTATGGCCGAGAGGACAAACTCTAGGGGACGCCCACGCCGAGAGTACCTGGAGGATCTGTTGGTGGACGTGCGCTGCTCATCATATGCAGATTTCTAAAGAGCCGCACAAGACAGGGAAGAATGGAAGAGTAGAATAGAAGAAATTGGTGCAAACCAATCCCAGGATTGAAACTTTCTAACTAACTAATCAGCCTCATGGGACTCGTTCTCGTGGAAGACCTCCTAAAAGATGGAAGGACAGCTGGGAATCTACCTCACAGAAGGAGCAACACTCTGGAGAACAGACCACATACATAGGTTAAAAAATCTTTCTGCACGCCTCTGCCTATAGCGTCATTTTGGCATTCTCAACCAAAATAATCAGTCTGTCGGGGGGCAATCAATTAATTTTTTTATTGCGATTTTAAGTTGCGGCAGTAATTTATTTGCCGAGCGCCGTCCACATTAATTTCCGTCCTGAAACGAGACGTCAAAAGAGATCATTATAAAATAAGAGCGAGACAGAGGACCGATAAATTCTCGCGGCGGACCGCGACTCGAATACTGCGACAACTTAAAATACGCGATTATGACATCTACTGAATTTCGCTTATTATTATTGTATGAAATAAAATAATTTCTGGAATGCACAAGAGGTGAAATTCGGTAATTAAAAAAATGTTTAAATTAATTTTAAAAAATATTTAAAAAAATATTTCTTCTTCTTTAACAGCTGTTGTCGTCCACTGCTGGACATAGGCCTCCCCCATACTTCACCATATATGACATGTCATATGGGGGGTGGTTGGCATTACAACGCCACGCTTGCCAGACGGGTTGGCGAGGTGTCCTTCCACGTTAGCCTATGCATCAATATTATCCACCGAGGTTAATTACTCGATCTCTTACATTTTGCATAGTTTCCAGGGGAGACCAAAGTCGAAGAGGTGTGGATAGGTACTTGGGATCAGATCAATCCTCCAGCGTAGCATGGTCATCACCACGGTGATGACTATGCATCGCTCGAAGAGTCAATAGGATCCCCCTTACTATAAAATTAAAATTAAAAAATATTTAACAAACGAAATATGGAGACATATATTTTTTATTAAAAAGGCATAAACGGATGCCGTCAAAGAAAGAGTACGAGAATATTTTGAATACGAGAGAGCCAGAGAGGAATACTTGGATTCTCTGCGAAAGTAATTCGAAATGCACATGATGCGCATGTTCGAGAATGTTTCTATAATATTTAAAATTTTGTTCTGAATATTGTTGTATGACATTAAACAAATAAACAAACCATGAAACTTAATATAGAATTGAGTTCAATTTCGTGTATATTCCACGGGAGCAGCTAGTTTTTTTTATTATTATTTTGTGTTTGAGGACAGAAGGAACAGAACACTTTTTTTCCCTTCATACGGGTCTTGAGAGTACTTCAGAAATTAATAGGGAATTAGTCTAAACTTTTGCACGAAAGCTCGCCCGTGTCGTGACCTGGAAAGCTCCTTAACGTAATGCTAGTTGAAACGATAAAAAAATGACACGCAATTGCGAATTTATACCCTTTGATAACGAATACCAGAATAAGTGATCGCGGACAGGACCGCAGAGAAAATTTAAGAAGGGATTAATAATAAATTATTAATAATAAAAAAAAAACAAACACAATTCAATTCTTTCTTCATTCATTCTTTGCAAGTGTCCAAATAAAGCAATATTTTATGAATATTTCATTTTAATTGTATATTGATTACATTTCACCATTACGCGTGGATTTTATTGGCTCAGGTGACACTGAGGACGATAGCAGGTAAGACACTGAGAGATCGCGCGAGAGATATGTGAGGTTGAGGATATTATAAGATGGAGCAGACAGCGAAAAAGGGTCTGGTACGGTCATGTTCAAAGAATGGACACCACCAGACTCCCCTGTATTGTATTGCATAATCAACCTCATGGGACTCGTCCTCGCGGAAGACCTCCTAAAAGACGACTTTCGTGGCCGTGTGGTAAGTGCATTGACTGCCACCCCGAAGGTTCCGGGTTCGATTCCCGGCGAGGGCAGTGTGATTGTCACACTGTCTTTGGTCTGGTGTAGAATTCACGTGACAATAAAATGGCGATAGATTAGCTACCTATCACATGTCACGAGAATTACTATGATAGCTGTAACACCCTTTACGTCGATTTGGCTCATTCTGTCGTGATGTAAAGAGCGATTCAACAAAATAATAATAAAACTAACTAACTAACTAACTAACCATCACGCCGTCTCCCCGAAGGGGTAGGCAGAAAGAATGGACTGCCACACGTTTCTTTCCTGACATATTTCTCTCGCTTCCTCAACATTCATACATCGTGTCATGCACGCGCGTCGATTTCTCTGACTCCTCACATGGCCGACATTCAGTATTTGATTTATTTGATCGTGCCACGTTTTCCTCGGTCTTCCTCTATTTCTGGTTCCATTTACATCATTAACATATAATTTTTTTACCACTCTTTCTTCATTCATTCTTTCCATATGTCCAAACCATCTTAATGAGCATGGAACTGGCAAAAGAAGGATGAAAGTAGAATAAATGCAGTAGAAATGAGATCTCTTAGACGAATGTGGGGATACTCTGTGTATGATAGTGTTGAATGAAAATATAAGAAGTGAATGCGGTGCGAATGATGGTGTCATGAACAAAATAATAATAATTATAATAATAATAATACTAAAAATATGGAAGGACAGCTGGGAATCAACCTCTAAGGAGGAGCAACACTCTGGAGAACAAACCACATAGGTCTACAATAAGGAAGAAAGAGAAGAAGATAAGTAAAGGAAAGGTTAAAATATGTAATTCAATGTATGATCTTTTTTCGTAGTATTCTCCGGATAAAGGCATAGCGGTCTGTTAATTGGGATACCCGACGAAAGTCCCTGAACAGCTTTTGATTGACTTTTCCTTTGCTGGTTTTTACCCCCTTTCGTCAAACTTGTATGGCGTGATAGCTTCGCCTGGTTATCAAGCTAATTGAATACACGGTTACTCATTAGTATTATACGAGTACATTTTCACATTACATAGTAGAATTCATTAGACCATAGCATTCCACCATACTGTATGCCAATACATTGTTGCTGGCGACATAGTATAATTTGAATCCGAAAAGCAAATCATCAACGTAAAACCTTCGATTTTGTCTTCTTCGTTCTCTTGGTTAGTAGTCAGTAAATTCGCTTCTTTAAACGCTCTACCTACAGGAAAATTTCCGAGAAACGTGCAAAAAAGCAGGTTTTTTATTTATTAAATTTAATTAATATATTATTTTTATTTTTTTAAATTACAAAACGTCAAAGACTCGACCGCACACGTCGCCTGCCCCTTGTAAAACTATCATATTTGTGAAGACTAGTACTCAAGTGTTGTTGTATCCCTAACAGTTTGAGCATTTTCGGTACATTACTTTTTCTCGAGCGCGTACGTGATACGGGATAGCGCAGAATGGTACAGTCAAAGGGAACGTATCACGTACGTTCAAATACGTAGGGTGGTTAATGAACCAAATAATAGCAGTACAAACATTTAGATTTCATTTAAGAACCAAATTTCTTAACATTTCACTCTTAAATGAAAAATTTGGAGCCAAATTTCTTAAGAAGAACCCATTTTAAAAATAAAAAATAAAAACACTTCACATTTAACCACGGCATGGTTATTATAATTGATGCCAACTAGTTTCCTTTGGACCCAAGATTCATCAGAGAAATATAATAATTATTACAACTAGTTTCGCTTGGACCCAAACTTCATCAAGGCAATATCTTATTACTCAGCCTATTCCCGTCCACTCCTGGACAAAGGCCTACACCATTCGCTTTCATATCATTTTGTCCTGTGCAGACTGCATCCAGGTTATTCCGACGTGTCTGTTCAGATCATCCTTCCACCGTAGTTGCGGTCGCCCTGCACTTCTCTTTGCCGTCCACGGGATCCAAGTCAGCGGTCTTCTTGTCCACTTTTCATTTGAGCTTCTGGCTACGTGACCTGCCCATTGTCATTTTAGAGTCCCCACGCGGTGGATGATGTCAGTGACCTTTGTTTTTTCTGTCACCGTATCATAAGCGTATTATATTACCCTGATAAAGCTTGCGTCCAAGCAAACCATAATTTAACCTTAAATAATAAAACTATCGATATTTTAAGCCTATCATAATCTTACTACCATAGCAATATTGCATATCCAAAAAAAGAACAGAGGTTCTATTTAAAAAAAAGTATTATTTAAAATAAGAATCGAACGGGTTTGAAAATGTCGCGGTTCTAATTTCAAAGTGGCGATTGAAAAGGGCATTCTCACTCAAGTGGGAAGCGTATTAGTCCCAAGTCCAAACGCTGTTTCGCTAATTAAAATACGCTTCGAATGTTCCTGTAATCGATTGTTCACAGTACCAAGGGCCGTATTCTTTATTAAATAATTTATTTGAAAAATGATATACCTATCTTAATTTTTTTTCTATTATGTTGAATGTATATAAACTGAATGTTATATTTGTCAATAGTGATTTTCTATTTTCTTTTTAGAATTCCTTATTAATTATTTATATGAAAGAAAATACTCTGTTTATTTTGATTTTATCAAAAACATTATAGAATTATATTTTCTCATATACTAAAGAAAAGTTTTAAGTATATAATAATGTTACTGTTAAAAATTTAAAACACTGTTATAATATCACAATTTCTTTTTATTCACTGAGAGCGTCACGACAGCTGTTTCGCTAACCGATATTGGCATCATCAAGTGTTACAATAAATAGGCGAAACAGCTGTCGCGACGCTCTCAATGAATAAATAGAAATTGTGATATTATAACATGGTGCACTTAAAGTTGTCATCGCAAACAAAAACCTATCCAAAAAGCTAGAATGCAGTGCACAATGGTGTTCTTCTACCGACCCTTATGTATGGAAGCGAAGCATAGATAAAAAAATAACAGAGATGGACTAAAATGGATATTACTTTTAAAATACATATCTTCTTTTTCCTTGTTGTAGACCTATATGGTCTGTTCCTCACGCGATCTCTCAGTGTCATGCATGCTGTCGTCCTCAGTGTCTTTATTTCGGAAGTCCTCAAAACTTGTTTGGTCCTTACTGTGTCTACCCTTGCTTCGACGTCATACGTTATTATTGGTCTTACGCATGCTTTATAGATTCTCGTCCTACTCTATGCAAGCAAACTAACTAACTAACTAACCATCATGCCATTTCCCCGGAGGGGTAGGCAGAGAGGATGAATCGCCACAATGGCCTGTCCTGGTATACCTCTCGGGCTTCCTCTACATACATACATCGTACCATGCACGCACGTCGATTATTCCGACTTCGAATGTGGCCGCTTTTTAATAATTGATTAATTTGGTCATGCCATGTTTTTCTCGGTCGTCCTCGGCTACTTTTCCCACTCACGCTGATTGCGTACAACTTTTTAACCATTCTACTCTCATTCATTCGTTCCATATGTCCAAACCATCTCAGGGATCCTTTTTTTAATTTTATTCATGATGCAGTCATCTGCCTTACATTTCTTTCTTATTTCATCGTTCGGTATTCTGTCATACAACGTTTTCCCACACATTCTTCTTAGTGATCTCATTTCTACGGCGTTTATCCTGCATTAATCCTTCTTTTGCCACTTCCAAGCTTCACTTCCATACATGAGGGTTGGCACTAGTACTCCATTGTGTACTGCCATCTTTGCTTCTGTGGATATATTTCTATACATACATTTTCTTCATCGAAAGAAGGGTTGGTACTGGGAATAAAATAAATGGCGCACTCAAAGTCATTACTATGCAAGCAAAATAGATGTAATTTCATCAAATATAATACAATATACAAAGTATTAAATGGATGTGAAAAAATGAATTAAATAATAGATTTTCAACTGTTTCAGTCGATGAAAATTTCAAATATTTAAATTGATTCCAAATTTGAAATTCCCGAATCCGGATGTGGACACGTTCGGCAAAGTCCGTCGCGTCTCGCCAGACCTGTTAATATTGGCTTTGATCTTACTGCGCAAGTAATAGTGCAAAACAAAAGATGACGATCGGAATTGTACGAATTCGGTATTTAAATTGATCGTTAACGGATGGTCTTTGAAATACCTGCAATATAAATACTACAGGGGTACTATTAAGTAACTAATCAAACTTCACAACGTCTCCCCGAAGGCGTAGGCTAACTTTACATTCAATTCAATTTATTAAAAAAATTATAAACATTACAAATCCAAATCGTTTATAATCACAATATACAAAATAATATTCACAATAAAAAAAAAGAATTGCAAATAATATAATAAGAAAACAAATTAGAGCAAGTAAGAAAAAAAGAAAAACAGAAGACAAAAAAATATATATATTCGAGAACAGTTTGGTAAAGATAAACATTTTTGTACAATAAGAAGAGAAGCAAATAGCAATTTAATACATAGTAAGAGATAGATGCTTTCTGAGGGTAGCCTCACTATCGTGAAAAATGTCCACATCCGAGGAGATGCGTTTAAATATGATATACTTTATAACAGGCTTACTTAACCCGACGATCGCCGTAAGCACACATGTGCGCTCTACGTAGACGATCGCCATAAGCGCAGCTGTGCGCGCTTCGCAATATTCGAAAGATGTATTTCTAAATTAATTCCGATTTTCTCACAACGACATCTATGAATATTTTAAAATATTAACAAACCAAAAAGGATCTATATTTTTCGATAGTTTGGGAGAAAATACATGGCGTACCGGCGCGCTGTTTCTACAAACATGTGGCGATGAATAAAATTATAATAAAATTTAGAAATGGTCACTAAGATGGTTCGGACATATGGAACGAATGGATGAGGGAAGAATGGTTAAAAAGAAAGTAGATACAAGTAGTGTGAATGGAAAAATAGTCGAGTAAGTCCAAGGAATATATGACATAACTTAATTAATCAATTGGTGAAAGGCTTCCTTGTTCGAAGTAGGAACAATCAACGAACGAA
Source organism: Lepidostoma basale (assembly GCA_022606425.2). Lineage (NCBI taxonomy): Eukaryota > Metazoa > Arthropoda > Insecta > Trichoptera > Lepidostomatidae > Lepidostoma > Lepidostoma basale. The sequence continues at coordinate 588,682 of JAHDVF020001465.1, forward strand.
TGTAAAAGATTCGCGAGAGTTATGCCAGGATAGAAAAGTGTGGCGGTTAATGCACTCTGCCTAACCCTTCAGGGAAATAGGGTATTGGTTATTTAGTTAGTTAGTTAGTTTGGTAATAATATGCAACGGTTTTAAAGTTTATTTAATTACGACAAAAACCACAGTTTATGTGCTTTTACCTTTTTACAAAGGTCGCCTATTTCCATTACGCTTTCAAGGATTCGATCCGACTGTAAAACTAATCTACAAAGGAGTTGACACTCTAGAACAGGGGTCTCCAAACTACGGCCTGCGGGCCAAATCCGGCAAATGTCATCAATCCGGCCCGCGACAACAATTGACCAGTGTCATCAATCAGGCCCGTGACAGCTAATGTCTTATTGCTGTTGTGATAAGTTGGATTAAAAACACATAATGATAGTAAATCGGTTTTATTTACTTGCTAGGTAAAAATTAATGACTAGTATAATACGCAAAAAATTAACTTAAATATAGTAACTAACAATAATTGAAATTAATCCAACTAAGGTAACTAACTAACTAACTAACCATCACGCCGTCGTCAACATTCATACGTAGTGTCACGCACGCGCGTTGATTTCTCTGACTCATCACACGGCCGAAATTCAATATTTGATTTATTTGATCGTGCCACGTTATCCTCGGTCTTCCTCTTTTTCTGGTTCCATTTACATCGTTAAAAATAATTATTTACCATTCTTTATTCATTCATTCTTTCCATATGTCGCAACCATCTTAATGATCCTTTCATTATTTTGTTCATAACACCATCATTCGCACCGCATTCACTTCTTTTATTTTCATTCGACACTCTATCATACACAGAGTATTTCACGTTCGTCTAAGAGATCTCATTTCTACTGCATTTATTCTACTTTCAACCTTCTTTTGCCAGTTCCATGGTTCACTTCCATACATAAGGGTCGTTTATCTGTTCCTTCTTCTTCTTCTTCTTCTTTCTATAGACCTTTGGTCTGTTCCTGAAATCAGGCTGGCCTCTCTTGGGAGGTTGACTCCCAACTATCTCTCCATCTCTTCGGCGGTCTTCCGGGGGGACGGCAGCCGGCAGGGATCTGATGCGCCACAGCGTATGGGATTCTGGTGGGGTCCATCCTCTGCACGTGCGCATTCCAGTATCTTCTGCGTTGTCTGCCCCATCTCACGACATCCTCCTTGCAGATCTCGCGGATGGTCGAGTTCCTCACCCTATCACGAATAGTCCTTCCTGCTATCATCCTCAGCGTCCTCATCTCTGCCACCCGTACTTTAGCCTTCGTTCTTGTGGTATCCGCTCTGGTCTCAATGCTATATGTCAGTATAGGCCTTACGCAGGTTTTATATATTCTGACCTTACTGTCAGTTCTCATATACTTGTTTTTCCATATTATATCCTTGAGACAACCTGATACCGCCGAAGCCTTGTTGACTTGTCCTATTGTTTCACTGACAAGATCATTTTGACTGAGCAGATCCACTCCCAGATATCTAAACTTTGCAACTTGTTCCAGCATTCTGTCATTTAAGGATCTCTGTTCCAACTATGATTATTATATTTAAGAATAACTTTGAAAATTTAAACGGTTTTGGCCCTTAGAACTTACTGGAGTAATCAGTATGGCCCTAAGGTTGGAAAGTTTGGAGACCCCTGCTCTAGAAGGTTAACACTGTCAAAGGATATATATTAGCTCTGACTCCTGGTGGGGAGGAAGTCCTCAGACTTAATAGTGCCCTTCGGCTTGAATTTGAATGTGTATTCGAAATTCGAATAAACAGAACAATGGAAAACTCCCGACGCTAACGGCCCGTCAATTCAAATTTGAAGAAATTAGAATTTTAGTGTTCTAAAATTGAAATTTTATTCGAACCCTTTGAGGCAATGATCACACGTGACGTTTAATATATTCAAATAATTGAACGCGTTTAAGCAGTGTTTATGCACACCCTTTTTACACATTTTTTACTTAATGAGTTTAAATTAATCTTTGTTCACCATATAGTCTTAAGCGAATTAGTTATGATGTTTATATCAATATTTCAAAATGTTTTAAGTTTAATTGTGTGTTTTAACTTATATTCAATTCCTTTTATTTTTTTTAACGGTTATTTATTTAACAAACCATCAATGCTTATTGAAATATATCGACTGAAGCAAAGTTGGCAGTTCACAATAGGGTTCGAGTCTCGATCCTTATGCATGGAAATAAAGCTTGTAGTTGGCAGAAGAATGATAAATGAAAAAAAATATGCCGTAAAAATGAGATGACTTAGAATAATGTGCGGAAGAACAATGCGTGATAAAATACCCAATGAAGAATTTAGAAAGGAATGTAAGGAATGAATGCGTCCTAAATAAAATTAAGAATGGATCACTAAGATGGTTTTAACATATGGAACGAATGGGTGAGGGAAGAATGGTTAAAATATATTATTATTATTTTGTGTAATCGCTCTTTTCATCATGACAGCATGAGCCAAATCGATGTAAAGGGTATTATAGCTATCATAGTGATTCTCGTGACATTTGATAGGTAGCTAATCCATCGCCATTTTATTGACACCTGAATCTACACCAGACCAAAGACAGTGTGACAATCACACTGCCCATTTGCCGGGAATCGAACCCGGAACTCGGAACCTTCGGGGTGGTAGTCAATGCACTTACCACTCGGCCACGAAGGTCGTCATATATACAATATATACAAGTAGTGTGAATGGAAAAATTAGTGGAGGAAGACCGAGGAAAATATGGCATGAACAAATTAATAAAATTTTAAAGGTTGGCCATGCTAGAAGTCGGATGACTCGACGGGCGTGTACGACTCGCTGTAAAAATGTGGAGGAATTTAGAGAGGTGTGTCAGGATATAGTACTGCGTGATGGTGTGTTTTTGTTGTTGGCTGTGGCTTAAAATGACACAATAAAATAGTGGCGCAAAATCCTTTCTGCCTACCCCTTCGGAAAACGTGGTAATGGTTAGTGAGTTATTCATCATTTTCCTTACACCTCGACATCCCTCCATTCGTCCATCTACACGGTTTTCTTTTGAGCGAATATCTGGCCCACGGCCAGAAATACTAATGTCCCATTCTAATGATCTATTTGCATCCTCCCTATTTGCCCATTCATACCATTTAGAATCGGACACATTAGAATGTGCATTTTCACATCGTTATTAACGTGTAAGCATGAAACACTTAAGCATTATAAGGATGGGCATATCATTTTTTTGTGTTTACAAATTTATTACTTTTAATTTATTCTTATTTGAACAGTGATACAAAACAAAATCGAAGTAATCAAGAATTTAACTAAATATACAATATATTTAAAAAATAAAAATAAAAAATATTTATAACCAATATTTTTTACAACATTTTTGAATGTATACAAATACTTGTAGACGAATACTGCATTTTACCCATTGCGGGTTATCAATTTAAGGATTAATTGTATCTCAATAGAGACGAAGATGCACATTGGAAACAGAATATGGTGGTCGAGGCGTTTACAGGACTTATGATCTGTCATTGGTTGGGTTAAGCGCACGCTTTATGTAATACAACATTCCCCATTCCGCCCTTTTTACGATCACCATGTCTGACATATTTTTGGAAGATGTATACATGATACAATGTAACACCAAACTTCACATTTTTTAGTTCAATCTACACTAGCGTCGTCTATTAAGTTTGGATTAATATTCTTTTTTATTTTTTTACAAAATATTGAATTAATAATAATTCTACCGTGAAAATTCCAATAACAGCATTTTGTGAAATAAAAGTATCTATAAAATATTTAATTAGGAAGAAAACGACCATTTTTGTAAATAATATGAATACATTTTGATTTGGGGTGAGATATTTTTATAAATAAATAAAACAAATCTTTCTCATAAAATAAATAGAAATTATGCGTTTTATCAATTAAATAAAATGACACTTACCGCATAAAAAGCTACTACGAAATCTATTCGAATCACCATCCACTTTGGAGACCTCCTAAGAGATGGAGCTCATCATCCCAGGATATATATTTTCTGTGTCACAGATCGTCAGAACTGTTAAAAGAAAAAAAAATGATATAAAAATTTTGTCTTCTTAAGTTTTTCTTAAATATTTATGCAAAACTCCATATTAAATAATTAATACGAATGAAATGTTTTAAAGGAATGACTTGTTTTGCCTTTCTGAGGCATTATTAAATTTGATAATGCCTTCAGGTGAAACAAGTCATTTCCATAAAATATGACCAAACTTCTAGAAAACAGTTTTAATTTGTATTAGTTAATTTGCATTAGTAAACCTGAAGTTTGAAACTCCGCCAGAGAATGATCAAATGCTATACTCGTATATGTGGTATGTTTTATTGTATAGATGTAAAACGTGGACCTTGAAAGTCAACTCAATGAACAGACTTGAAGCATTTGAAATGTGGCTCCATCGCCGAATGCTCAGGATTCCCTGGACAGACATGGTTACCAATGCCCAAGTCCTGAGGCGAGCTAGAGTTGACAGGGAACTGTTATCAATTATCAAGGTTCGGAAGATTTCACATCTGGGTCATATAGTGCGTGGGAAAAAAATTGAGGGACCCGAGGGTCCGGTAAGAGACAAATGTCCTGGCTGCGAAACGTGAGGGAGTGGACCGGCATCCGAAGTGTGGAAGAGCTGTTCCAAGCGGCGCAGGACAGAGACAGGTTCGCCGAGGTGATCGCCAACGTTGGGGGGACCCGAAAGGGCACTTTAAGAAAGAAAGAAAGTTAATTTTGGTCTACATACCATTTCGCCGTTTCTCAGAAAGGGTAGGCAGAGAATATTAATTGCCACACTATTTAGCCGCGAGTCATACATGCACGTCGATTCTTTTAACTTCTAATATAACCGACTTTTAAAATTGGATTAATTTGCTCGATTCCGTAATCCATTCACGTCATTTACGTATACATTCTTAACCATTATTTCGTTAACTATGCATTCCATTTGTCAAAACCAACGAAATGAACCTTTCAAAATAATATTTTCATCCCCTCTATTGTCTTCTTTATTTTTGATGATTGTAAATATAATACATAAATCGAAATCGAATATTTCATGTCTGATATAATAAACGTTCCCATCCCTATTTTAAACACTTGTAGTCGTAAATTAGAAAGATTTACTGACGGATTTTTTTTAGTGTACGTTTGAACTTAGAAAAAGGCAGTTTATTTTTATCCTAGTGAAAAAATTAAGAGTTTCTTAATAGACCGTGGACGGCTTAATACATAATATTAACGAGGTTTTATATTTATTTTAACCTTTTAATAAAATGTTGAAATAATTTATGAAAACGCAAATACTTACGACTATAAGATAATCAAATGATTTATGAAGTTCATTTTAAATAATAAATAAATAAAATTATGTTTTTTAACTACATTCTAGTCTGTTGATGCCAGCGAGCATAGCGAAACCGGTCGCTGTCGAAATAAAGACAAAAGTGGAAGTAGTTAAAAACTTTCGACTTTTGCACACTTCGGTATTTCGCGCATTTTTCGACCGTCGTTTTATGTTTGATTAACGCTCGCTCACGTGCAGTCGCTCTCATCTCCGTTTGTACGTTTGAAACAAGTTCAGTCATGCTTTGCAGTACGGACTGAAACTACGCGTTTTACGAAGATGTTGATGATTTAATCGTATCGCATTCAAAGCGTATACTTTCTTAAGTGACCTTTATACCGAAGTACGTGAACAAGTCAGTAAAACCTCTGCCGTGTCAGGATGCCTGAAGAATTTGGTCTGGAAAAACAAGCACATGCGTATCGACAGCAAGATCAGAATCTACAAAACATGCGTGCGACCTATCATGACGTACGCTGTAGAGGCGCGGGCTGACACTGTGCGAACCAAGGGACTACTAAGAACATCGGAGATGAAGGTCCTAAGATCAATTACTGGAAAAACCCTCCGAGATCGTGTCCGCAACGCAGACATAAGAAAAACCTGCGAAATAGAGGATATCGTTCAGTGGAGTAGATCCAGAAGAAGATACTGGAGGGACCATGTAGCCCGAATGGATGGTGACAGACTCGCATATACAGCCGCTAATGAAATCCCTTCCGGACACCGCCCACCTGGAAGACCGCCTAAGAGATGGAAGGACAGCTGGATCTCATCATCCGACGAGATATGATTTCTGTGTCACAGATCGTTAGATCTATCAAAAGAAGAAGAAGAAGAAGAAGAAGCATTCAAAGCCTTTGTCGAATGAATACCTAATTGAACAACAAGAAACAAATAAAATAGAAAATGAAGGCTAAGAAGTGATTGAAATTATTTCGAAAGTAAATATAGAACTGACAATTCACCATTTAGGTGATTTTTTTATATGACCTCTAAGCTTTACCACCCTTTCGAGATATCTGTTACTCCCGACCTTCTACGTATTTCAGTACTTCTTATCCTGTCATGAGAGTCTTACATGAAGCAAGGTCCTTTGTGCTACATGGAGTCTCCTTATGGTCGACTTGGTGGGGGTTAGCGTTTCTGCTCCATATGTCAGTTCTGGAAGTACGCATTGGTCATGCATTCTGCGTTTCAGATTTTGGGAAATATCACTGCGAATATATAGTGAAATAAGTCAAAAATAATTATCGATCACGTGAGGAATACTCTAAATCGACGTGTGTGGAAGGTAAAATAACGTAACCCAATTTTTTTTTAGATATTTCAATAGAATTGATTTTCGTCTTAGATAAAACGAAACAAAACGTTTTGTATTAAATAAAATTAAGCAACATTGCAATTATATTGTGGTTGATATAAAAACCTTGAAAAGAACATTAATTTTATTATGTTTCCTTTTAACGGTTAAGGTAATTTCCATAATCACTTTAACAAAGACAATATGAAAATCAACAGACAATCTGATATCAGGTTAGGTATGCGTAATAAATTATAATTGAGATTGTACCATAGATAAAAGTAATGATTTATTTAAAATAAGAATTTCAAAACTTTGTGCTTTGTTTTATTTTTATTTTTCACAAATAAATGAATGAAAATGGTGCATTTAAAAACAGCCATTGTCCTTTTAAATACGTACCACCCTTTATTAAATAAGCTCATAATTCTTTTAATTACTTTAAGATACATATGACTTGGATAAGACCGTCACACAAGATACTGGGTTTGATTCCCGTCGATGGTAGTATGATTATCACAATGCCATCCCTTTCTGTCCCTCCGAAGGGGTAGGTAGAAATAATGGATCGCCAAACAATTCTGTCCTGACACACTTCTCTTGTTTCCGCTACATTTATACATCGTGTCATGCACACACGTTGATTCCTGCGACTCCTCACGTGACCGACATTAGTATATGATTGATTTGATGGTGCCACGTTCTCCTCTGCCTGCCTCTATTACTAGCTCCGTTTATGACGTTTACGTATACATTCTTCACCATTCTGTCTTCATTATTTTTTTTCCATGTGTCCAAACTATCTTAACGGCCCTTTCATTATTTTGTTCATAACACTTTCATTCGCACTGCATTCACTTCTTATATTTGCAGAAAATCGTAACTAACTAACTAACCAACCATCACGCCGTCTCCCCGAAGGGGTAGGCAGAAAGAATGGACTGCCACACTTTTGTTTCCTGACATATTACTTTCGCTTACTCAACATTCATACATCGCGTCATGCACGCGTGGTCATTTTGGATAAGTTTTTGTGTGCGATGACAACTTTAAGTGCACCATTCACTTTGTTGCCTGCTCCAACCCTTCTTTCAATATCTCTCTCCACTCGCCCATCTCTTGTAAACATACTATCTAAATACACGAACTCGTCTACTTGCTCCAAATTTTCACCATTCACGCTAATGTTGCAGACAGTCATGATTTCTTCTTTTTCAAAAATTATTACCTTGGACTTATTAACACTCATCATCAGATCATTTCACATGCATACCTTATAATTACAATTCACCAGGACTTGTAATTCATGCTCGTTGCCTGCAAGTAGGACAGCGTCATCCGCAAACAAGAGACAGCTTACTGACACTCCGCTCATTTTGGCACCTACATCCAACCCTTTCAGCTCTTTTATACACTTGTCCATATATAGATTAAATAACCAATTAATCTGTATATGAGGGTATTATTTGCAAACCCGGCAAACTCCACCAACAATCAAAAGTGAGATATGAATTGGGTCTTATTCATAATACATTTGCACACAATTTTTATTGATTTTCAGTTTCAAATTCGGCTTCATTCTGAAGAATTTTGTTATTAAAATATAGGGTTTGTTGCAAACATGGCAACCTCCACTTGAGTGTTGCAAAGCTGGCAAACTCCAAAATGAAATTCATTATTTTACTTAAATTATCAACATAATGATGATTATTTCATGGCTGATTACTTTTAAAATACTAACTGGTTGAGATGAAAAAAATAAATATCGTAAAAAAGCGCATTTTATTAGCGTATCAGTTTTTTGCGATTTACTCAAAACATCTAATGATGGAGTTTGCCAGGTTTGCAACTAATGCCTTCATATAGACAATTCTACTTTATATGGTATTAATCATATTCCAAGAGATATTAAAGATATTCGAAGGAATGTGTATTGGGTACACCACAGCGGTAAAGAAAGATTAAGGGTACGCTCTTCAATAGACTCACAAGAAGGTTCGGCAATACAATCTTAAATAGTAGTACGATTTTTTACAGACGCCAATGGAGAGCCCCCCAAGCTGAAGTGCAACCTGAGAAAGCACAAGCCGAACAGGAAGCCAAGGACGCCCTTCACCACACAGCAGCTCCTGGCCTTGGAGAAGAAGTTCAGAGACAAGCAGTACCTCAGCATAGCAGAGAGAGCGGAATTCTCTAGTTCCCTAAGACTCACAGAAACTCAGGTAGGATCTTTAGCACAGTTTTTTTAGCGTTGTTAGCGTTTGCCTACAATTGAATTTTTTTTAAATAAATTTGTTGTTATAGAATTCACGTGACAATAAAAAGGCTATAAACTTGTTACCCATCACATGTCAAGATAATTAATATTTTAAGTTGTCATAAAAACTATCTAACTAACCATCACGCCATTTCCCCGGAGGGGTAGGCAGAGAGGATGGATCGCCACAATGCTCTGTCCTGGCATACCTCTCGGGCTTCCTCTACATTCATATATCGTACCATGCACGCACGTCGATTATTCCGACTTCGAATGTGGCCGCCTTTTAGTGATTGATTAATTTGGTCATGACTTGTTTTCCTCGGTCGACCTCGGCTTCTTTTTCCACTCACGCTGCTTGTGTACAACTTTTTAACACATGGAAAGAATAAATGAATAAAGAATGGTTAAAAAGTTATGGTTAAAATGGTTAAAAGAATGGTTAAAATGTTAACGATATAAATGTAACTAAAAAATAGAAAGACCTAGGAAAACGTGACATGATCAAATAAATCAAATATAGAACGTCGGCCACGTGAGGCGTCATCGATTTTTTTGACTTCCACGTGACCGACATTCAATATTTGATCGTGTTACGTTTTCCTCGGACTTCGTCTCTTTCTTATTCCATTTACATCGTTAACATACACTTGTTGTATGAATTGGTGTTGTATAACTTGTTGTATAATCGGGTGGTGGTCTAGGGGATAGAACGCTTGGCTCCTGATCCAGGGGACATGGGTTCAAGCCTGGACACGACCAGATTCCTTCTTCATAATAATGAGCTATTTTCTGCTCACATTGAAGATTGTAAAAATAAATTCTAATATCATTGATTAAAATCCTTGGTATTAGTCTTTTAAAAAAAAAAAAAAATTAAGATTTTATTAATTCGTACCTTTTGTTACAGGTTAAAATCTGGTTTCAAAACCGCCGAGCCAAGGCGAAACGGCTGCAGGAGGCCGAGATAGAAAAGCTGAAGATGGCCTCCTTCTCCCGTCATCCGCATCACGCGCTCTATCCGCACGCCTTACAGCAGTATTTCCACCCGGCGCACCCGATGGGGGCGCTTCTCGGGGGGCGCCCGCTCGGCCCGCCCGGCCTGCTGCCGCCCCACCTCGCCCTCCTGGGCGCGCACCAGGGCCCCCCGAGCCCGCAGACCCAGCGGCAGGATCAAAACATGCAACACGCCCCATAACTTGTAACCCCTGTCGACCTGACAAAAAAGTTCGAAGGTGATGCAACACTAAAGACAATGTGACTCAAAGACTTCTTATAATAATGTAAAGAAAAAAATCATTTAATTAAAATGCAAAATAATTCTACAGGGTGTGCCATATTTTATGTTGGTATATGAATTTTGAATAACTTTTTAAAAAATATCCGATTTCTATATATGAGGTGTTTTTTTAAATTTGATTTGGCCCTTTATGATTTACTTATGCTAGTTTTTGAATACAACATCAATCAAGTGGGCGCCTTTATTGGCCAAAGCAAAATGTACTCTTTTTGCTGCGTTTTCCATAACTTTTCTTAGCATCTTGGGCGGTATAGCGATGATTTTGGCGCGAATGTTTGCCTTGAGCTCGTCAATGGTCCGAAGCTTGCTAGCGTACACTTTGTTTTTCAAATAGCCCCACAAAAAAGAAGTTTGGAGGGGCCAAATCTGGATTTTTGGGTGGCCAGTCAATGTCGCCTTTCTTTGAAATTACACGTCCAGGGAATTTTCGATGCAGAAACTGCATTGTTTGATTTGCAGTATGTGATTTGCAAATGACGAATAGTGTTGTCAGACGGTACTTGTTGGCCACGATATTATCGACGATATGCACATTTTCAATGTACAGCGTAACTTTTTCGATGCATTGTTTCGGTATGAAATGATTCATGGTTAAAATTGTACTAAATTGACGTTTCAAAAACATGTTTACTCAAGTCAATCGGTTGATAAATGTAAAAGTTATTTAACATTTACATACCATACATAAAATATGGCGCACCCTGTACATAATTAAATTTAAACGATTTTGTACAAATTTCTTCCTATGATTAAACTATACATAATACTTAATCGATGATGCTTAATTTTTTATATATATTTTTGGTTTATTGTTTCTTAAATAATTATGTAAAACTCCATATTAAATAATTAATACCAATGAAAATGTCTGTTTTTTAGGAGTTTTATTATGGAATATGGGAATGACACGCATTTTTTCAAGCTGATTCGGGCCTCTATTGAGAATATCTATGTTCTGGAGCTTATAGGTCATTTTGTACCTGATAGAGCTACCTGCGACAGCGCCGACATCAATTGTTATTTGCTCCGTCACGCAGTACCAAACTAAACTCGCGTATATAAACAACAACGTTCTCGATTTTCAATAAATTCTATAATACCTAAAAAACTTACTACTTCCTATAGCCATACAACTCTTGAAGAGTTTTAGCCTTCATGATGATTTTTCGACAAGCTCCTCGATCCTGCGCCTTTTGCTCCCAGCAGTCCGATTCGCCCAACCTAGCCAGATCAGCCAGAATATTGTCCATTAGGCGCTGTCTAGGCCTTCCTAGATGTCTTACTCCAGTCGGTCTAGACGCGCACAGGGTCTTGATTGCTCTGGTCTCTTCGGCTCGCATACCTGCCCAATCCATGCTAGGCGACCGGCTCTCACGGTGCTCGTTATAAGGGGCTGCTGGGTGATCGTACGGATCTCTTGGTTGGTCCTATGCCTCCAAGTACCCCTGCAACCCAGGATAATTCAATTATTCTATTCTCAAACCAGTAGATTATTTGTTGTTCTTTTAGAGTCATTGTCCACGTCTCAGAAAAATGTGTCACCACTGGCTTGATGATGTTGTTTTAATAATACCTAAAAAAGGCAAGACGTATCATTCCTATTAAATATAATAAAACTTCTATAAAACAGAATTTTTTGATTCGTATTAATAAAATAATAATGCGATTATTATAAACATTATTTGGTGATGTAGAATATTATATTATTACCAACGTTATAAAGTGGAACAGTAATTAATCACTGATAAACTCAATAAGCAATTCCTGATTTTTTTATCGCATATTTTTTTCTTTTAAACTTGGCCTAGTTTCATAACTTTTTGTGACAACTTTGGAACAATTAATATTTTTCTCAATTAAGATAACATTTATTGCCCGAAATTAACATTAGGGTGACCAAAACTTATATATTTATTTTTAATTTTATAATTATTTTTATAAACATGCAGCTTTTAATTTTTTTTTTTAAATATAACCATATTTTTATTTGTTTCTTGACGATGATTTAAAAGTATATATTGTATTGATGAAAAAGTCAGATTTCTATAAGTTTGATAATATTTCGTTTTATTTTTAGGGTATTTTTAAATATAATATAATTTGATATTTTCGTATGCAGCCCTTAATTTTTGATGCGATATAAAAAAAAACTTTATTTGAAAATTGCTTCTTTTGTTTTATAAACTATCTACCGGTTTCTTCAAAGCGGAGCTTCTTTGGGTCAGAAATCTCCTGATGAAGGCTTGCTTGGAGCAAAATCTGCCGAATGTTAAAAGCATTCCATTTCTTTATAATATTATTTAATACTGCCCTAGCAAGATGAAATATGTTTATCCCATCAAATATATAAAAATTTCAAGATTTCGAATATTTTTTGTTAATACTTATAACATTTACGAAAAATTTATGGATTCAATATTTTTCGAATAACTTAATTAAAAAAACTAAATCCCAATTCACATACTCGTATAGCATTCAAAACCTATATTTCATACAATAGTATATTACGTCGTTGTTAGAGTGAGATGTCAATACATCCTCAAAATTTAGACCCATGATTTCTTATGTTTGAACATTTTAAATTTGTTTAAAAATTAATAACAAATTCGAAAATCATATAATATTTTAATAACACTGAATATCTTGAATTGATTTTTATGTGAAATTAATGAAATTTCTGTATTTTTAATAATTTATTTTAAAGAACTTATGGTACCCCTAATGTTAATTAAAATATTTCTACATTCAGCCTATAATATTGTATATATTAATATCTTAATTTTTATGATGATGACATATCATAAAATATTGTAAATAATAATTACGGAATAAAATACCTTTATTTAAATTGTAAATAAAAAAGTCGGAATAATAAAAATAAAAATGTAATTAATTTTTTTCTCTATGATGTAACTTGCCTTTGTATGTAAATAATACCAAAGATGGATTTAATTTTTTAAATATTTGTTAATTTTTTTTATAAATATTTTAAATAAAAACACATTTTGTGACTTATACCAGGAATCTCTTTAACTTCAAAACCACGTACAAAAAATATTTATTTTAAAAATGAATTTTATTATGCCACTAATGTCTTGCTATTATTTGAATTATTGAAAGTCAAAAGGGTACAATACAATTAAAATGTATTTCTTGGGATTATATATAATTATATATTATATGTAATTCATACTATGTTTATCAATATTTTACATTTTTTTTATATACGAGTAGCAATGCAATGCTTTGCAATGCAATGTATAGCAAAACTTTGCAATGCAATGTATAGCAATGCTTTGCAATGCAATCTATAGCGATGCTTTGCAATGCAATGTATAGCGCTGCTTTACAATGCAATCTACAGCAATGCTTTGCAATGCAATGTATTTCACATTTTTTTGTTAATATTACGAATAATCTGCAACATTGACTTCAATACTTTTTCAATTGTACAATCTATCGAATATAATTAATATGATCAGCTGTTTTTAAATTTAGTTTTAAACTTTGATTAAAAAAAATTGTTCATGTAATTCCTTATGTAACATAATTTTTTTTTGTATATAACTGAAATTTTATAAATAATTAAATGATTTTTAGGGAAAATGTAGACACAATAATATTTTAAGAATATGTATGAGTGACTATTTAAATTATTAATGAGGTACAGTAAGAAGGATTGTAAATATTACATTAAATATATAATGGTACAATTATGTTGATTATAATATTAAATGGAACACATTTGAAATTCATTTGTGTTATGAAAAATATCGCTTGTCTTTTATTTCGTAATTTTGTATTCAGAATACGTTCCATATAAAAACATCTGTTTTTTTCTTCCTACCTATCTTTTCACTGCTGGATGTAAGCCTCGTCAAACAGTATCTATTTTCCTCTATCCTGAGCGACACTCATCAAGACCTATGAATGGAGTATCTTTATGTACGGCTGCGAGACATGGTGCCTATCCGAAAGAAATAAACGGAGACTTGAGGCTTTCGAGATGTGGTCCTATAGAAGACTATTAGGAATTTCCTGGAGAGACCACATCACAAATGAGGAGGTTCTCCAAATAATCAAAAGAGGAAGGCACCTGCTCAGAACCTTATCCGAAAGACGTGCAAGATGGATCGGCCATGTAATACGACAAGAAGGCCTCTTGCATGCCATTAAGGAGGGTATGACCGAGGGGACAAACTCTAGGGGACGCCGACGCCGAGAGTACCTGGAGGACCTGTTGGTGGACGTGCGCTGCTCATCATATGCAGATTTCAAAAGAGCCACACAAGGTAGGGAAGAATGGAAGAGAAGAATATAAGAAATTGCTGCAAACCAATCCCAGGATTGAAACCAGAGAAGAAGAAGAGCGACACTCATTCATCTATATTTTCCAATACAACAGATAATTTAAATCCAATTACTATATTCAATTTGTTTTAAACTATTATACTCGTATTGTGCATCCTCTCAGTACTGACATACGGGCTAGAAACAGTTACGTTCACAAAAAGAACAATACAGAAACTCCAAGTGACCCAGCGGACAATGGAGAGGAGGATGTTAAACATCAGTCTGCGAGACAGGAAGCGAAATTAATGGATCAGAGAAAGAACCAAAGTTGCGGACGTCGCGTGCAAAATTGCCTCGTTGAAGTGGAATTGGGCCGGCTATGTAGCGAGGACAACGGATGATCGGTAGACAAGACGTACCCTGAAGTGGCGACCGAGAAACAGCCAAAGAAATCCTGGCAGACCACAAGCCAGATGGTCTGATGACATCAAGAGAGTTGTGGAGGTCGGGATGGGAGGCCTATGTTCAGCACTAGACGACTAAAGGTTGATTATGATGATGATGATTATATTGATTCTCATGATAGCCAATCTATTGCCATTTTATTGTCGCGTGAATTCTATACCAGACCAAGTACAGCATGATAATCAAATCACTTTATTAACTCACAAGACATTACAAACAGGAAAATGTTTAAGGCATCTATTGAGTACAGGCAAAATATTATAAAAGTATAACATAGTACCAGGAACATAGTACCAGACGCAGATTGGTTCTGGTGGCCGGTAGGTAAAACAATCTGTGCTGTCGCTTTCGACGAAATCTATCAGGGACAAAAATACCAACACCCTCTAGCACGGCCGAGTTCTCGAAATATCCCCTGATTAATTTAAAGAAATGGGTAATGAGATGCTCATCTCTTCGAAGCTGTAAAGAATTGGTTCCAAGCATTTCTAAAAGAAATGCCGTGGGATAGAGCCACGGATAACTACCATACTCCCTCATGTAGAGATACAGACAAAATTTTGTCCCTCAGACTTATTATCCAAGCATTTTTGCCTCCATATTCCATTGTCCATATTTTATGAAGATTATTATCATTCATGGAAGAACCAAATTTTTGGAAGATTATTATTACACAATTATACCTAGAGGCAAGACTCCCGACGTAAGATGAACACTGACCAAGCATTTCTTTCAGCGGGTCGCCACACACCCAAACCCCTCTACAATAAACTTCTAACTACACCCCAGACATATTCTTCTTCAGAGATAAACCACGGGCCATACCTCACCGTCGTCACTTACCCTTCTCCCGCTATCACCCCTTCCAACAACTAAGACAGGACAATCAAGGATATTGAACAATGGACTGAAACTTTACAATGAACTACCAAAAGACACAAGGAATCTCACTACAACTCAATATAAAAAATATCTGAAACAATACATAATTAATAGTAAGATCTAAAAATGTAACCATATAACCCACTCATATATCTCGCTCTTGTTCTTAAATGTATGAGTTATTATTGCGTATCTCTAACTTGTAAATATCTTTAGTGTATTGGAAAAAAAATCTGTAATGCTTTGGATATATTTAAGTAAATAAATGAAATGTAATATATATTGCACTAAATAATCAGCCTCACGTGACTCGTCCTCGAGGAAGACCTCCTAAAAAATAGAAGGATAGCTAAGAATATACCCCACAGGAGCAGCAACTCTCTGGAGAGCAGACCACACAGGTCTTCTGCTATGAAGAAGGTAAAAATATACATACGATTAGTTGGAAATTGTTTACGTTTGCATTTATTTCACGTTTGAATGATTTGACAAGAAGTGATGACTTGTGTTTAATCTTCGAAAAGAGTCAACAATGACAAAATACAATAAAATATTACTTATCCATAAAATTATAGCAACATTGTTTCAACTAATTAATCTGTAACACGATGAACGCGTTATCTGAAGGGTCAATGATTAATTCTAAATTATAATTATAAATGTTTATACGTGATTATTTATATATTTATAAACATGAATAATGTTCCCGAGATATTAATTAGTAATATTAGACCGATAATGACCCACGGTGTGGAGACAAGAGCTGATACAACACGAACTAAAATAAATCTCTGAACCACAGAGATGAAAACTCTTCGCGCAATTGCAGAAAAAACTCACGAAAAGAGTTATAGTGAGAGATATACAAATAAGGAACTCTGCAATTCTGAGAACATTGTGAGATGGAGCAGAACGAGGAGATGATTCAGATGATGAGGCGAGACCATGTAAACCAGACACTCACAAAACCACATAAACTGCTGAAACGGGATACTCGAAGGTCAACGCCCACCTGGCAGGTCAGAGATAGTCGGTCTTCTGAGTAGGCAGAGAATACGATTCTGGAGGGACTTCCAAACGGGACGCCCAAAATCGATCCTCCTTCAGAGGAACACTCCGGGACACACAAATCATGCTCCCGCATAAACCAACAACCCAACAAATCACCTTCCAACAATGTTCCCATCAGACGTAAGAGAAATAGCCAGATGAGCTGAACCTCTGTAAACCAGAAGATCCAAGTCCAATTTCACGTATTCATTAAACCAGGTTTGTTCAACATGTGGTCCGCAAGTTGTTTGCGGTTCCACAAAAAATAAAATAATAAAGCTATTTAAAATTTTGTCTAAAATAAGATTAATAATCTACAAATTAAATTAATAAGTAGAGAATTTTTGAATTTTAAAAATCGTCAAATGAAATACAACAACAAAGCATCGCGCCGTTTCACCGAAATGGTAGGCAGAGAGAATGGAACGGTAAACTACTATAACCTGGCACACCTCCCTACCCGCACGAGTCAAACACGTGTGTCCATTCTTCCGACTTCTAGCATGGCCGACCATTTTAATATTTTAATAATTTGGTGAAACCGGTTGCTTTCGAAATGAAGACAAAGGTGGAAACAGTTATTTAAAAAATATAATTTTATTTCATTATGGTAGTTATCCGTGGCTCTATCCCACGGTATTTCTTTTGGGAATGCTCAGAACCAATTCTCTACAGCTTCGAAGAGATGGGCATCTACTAACCCATTTCTTTACATTAATCAGGGGATATTTCAAGAACTCGGCCGTGCTGAAGAATGTTGGTCTTTTTGTTCCCGATAGATATCTCCGACAGCGACAGCACGGATTGTTTTACCTACCGGTCGCCAGAACCAATCTGCCTCTGGTGATGCCGGTGGGAAGAGCAGTTAGTCTGCTGAACGCGGTTTCCTCGGAGATCGACGTCTTTCATATTATTGAAAGTACGTTCAGGATACAAATACTCTCGACTTTAGAAAGCATCTTGTCTTCCTAATGTCGAACCATCTCTAATGCGAACCTGGTATTATGTTGTATGTATATAATATTTTACCTGTACTCAATTGATGCCTTAAACATTTAAGCTGTTTGTAATGTCTTTTGAGGAAATAAACTGATTTGATTTTTGATCATGTACGTATTAAACAAATGTATTAATACAACTGAAAACGTCTGCTTTCTAATCGATTTATTAGTTTTTATGTTAATGACATGTTTCGCCTGTCCATTGATAATACCTTAGACCGGTGAAACTTGTCATTCACATAAAATAAAATAAAACTTGTAAAATCAGACGTTTTCATTCGAATTAATTATTTAACATGGAGTTTTACATCATTGTTCAAGAATCAATAAATACCTCTTTTTCCATTTTGTTACCGAGATGCTAAAAGGTTGGACTCCCCTGATTTTGATTGTTTATATCTTTAAATACATTAATTATTAACTATGAAATTATTTGTTTTTGCTTAACGATTCAATAAAGCGTTACATTGTTGTGCTAATATCAAATTATTATAATTATTGAGAACATTTCTTACAATTTCATAATTTTATTAGGTATCATAAAAGCGATAACTTTATGAACTCTGCAATTTTCTGAAGCTAAGATGTTGAAATGTAAAATAAGCGGAGGGAGTGTTAACGCGAATAAGTGAAGCCGGATTTTATTTTTGACGGCCGCTGTGAGGTTGTGTTACGATAATATTATTGATTTAAGAAATCATTGAAGAAAGATTAGATAATAAAAGAATAGAATAAGTGATGCATTTCAAGTACTTAGGTTGTGATGTATCAAGCAGCAGTGACCTCTACGGAGAAGTAAGTGAACTAACAAACAGGGCTGCCGTTGTTGCTAGCTGCTTGACGAATGCTGTTTGGAAAAATAAAAATATGCTAAAGGAGAGCAAAATTCGAATCTACAAGACATTCGTACAACCTTTAATGACATATGGAATAGAAACGAAAGCTGACACCATCAGAACAAAAAGTCTCCTAATAACCACAGAGATGAAGACTCTTCAATCCGTTGCGGGAACGACACTCCGAGACAAAATAAGAAATTCTGAAAAAAGAAAGATCTGCAATGTGAAAGATGTCGTGCGATGGGGAAGACTGAGAAGACGCTACTGGAGAGATCATGTGGAAAGAGCATGGTCTGAAAGAGTGATCAATATAGCCGAAAATAAAGTACCAACAGGAAATTTTCACCGGCAGGAAGACCACCTAAAAGATGGCGAGACAGTTGGGCATCTGTATCCCAGGAACAGACTCCGAGAAATAATAGGACACAGTCCTAAATAAAGCAGAAGAAGAATAAGAATATTGAAGAAATCATAATAGCCTCTTCTGCCACGAATTGACGACCTTCCTGGCAGAGTGGTAAGAGCTGTGACTGCCATACTAAAGGTTCCGAATTCAATTGCCGGCGATGGCAGAGTGATTGTCACACTGTCTTTGGTCTGGTATAGAATTCACGTGACAATAAAATGGCAGGCAAGAAAGAATGAGTGAAGATAGAATGGTGAAGAAGGTATATGTAAACGACGTGAACGGAGCTAGAAATAGAGGAAACCGAGGAAAACATGGCACAATCAAATCAATCAAATATTAAATATCGGTCACGTGAGGAGTCGGAGAAATCGACGTGCATGCATGACAAGATGTATGAATGTAGTGGAATCGAACCCTGTATGTCAGGACAGAACAGTGTGGCGTTCCATTCTTTCTGCCTACCTCTCCGGAGAGACGGCGTGATGGTTAGTTCGGTAGCAGCACAACATTGTTTAGAGCCACTGTATCAAATGTAAAAATTTCCTTGATGTTGTCCCTTCTCTGAGGAACAAGAATAAGATTGAGAAGTTGTGTTTGCTCGTTGCAATTTAAATCAAATCAGTTTATTTTCTCAAAAACAACAAATATAGTTAAATGGATGAGTGGGGTCAGCCAGTCGGCCTCCCTAACATATTCCTCCAGGACTCTCTGTCTGTAAACCAACAACCCACCAAATCACTCCCTAATATAAAAGGAATATCCACAAGAGTTGAACCTCTGTAAGCCAGAAGAGGTTTTGATTCAAAATTTCTCACGCAAGCCGGGCTTCTGGGCTTCTATGGGAGTACTGCCACTGGTCGGCCTCCCTAACATATTCCTCCAGGACTCTCTGTCTATAAACCAACAACCCACCAAATCACTCCCTAATATAAAAGGAATATCCACAAGAGCTGAACCTCTGTAAGCCGAAGAGGTTTTGATTCAAAATTTCTTACGCAAGCCGGGCTTCTGGGCTTCTATGGGGTTACCGCCAGTAGTCGACCTCCCTGACATTCCAGGACTCTCTGTCTTGGGTCTGTTCTCTATATAGTCTACAGTTGTTGAGAGTGGAAGAAGAATTAAAGAAAAGTATTCACGGACTAAAACACGTCTTTGCAAACAAAGAAACTCCAATATGTCTAAAAAGAAAAGTCTCTGATTCATGCATACTGCCGGTGATGACTTATGGGATGGAGACTATGACCTTCACCGAGAGAAATGTAGAGAGATTAAGAGAGAGGTCACTCGGCGTCAGTCTCTGAAATAAAATCATAAATCAGGAGATTAGACGCCGAACAAAAATAACGTACATCATGGAACGACTAGCGAGACTGAAGTGGCAATGAGCGGGTCATGTGGCGAGACAAAGTGAGGATAGATGGATCCAGAAAATAAAAAGGTGGAGACCATGGGAAAATAGGAGAAGCGTCGGCAGGCCGCAAAAAAGTTAGGCCGGCGCCATTTTTGCCGTGGGGGGGAAAATGTGGCTGCAGCTGGCAGAAAATAGAGACTAGTGGAAAGGAAGGGAAGAGGCCTATGTCCAGCAGTGGACCGATGAAGGCTGACGAAGAAAAATTCAGGGACTCTGCTATTTTCATTACATTGTATCAAGTTTTATAAACACTACAAATTAGATTGATACGTTCTACAATGTGTGGTTGACTTGTATAATGTACGATATTAATGTTATTGCACGGTTATAGTTTAATCTGGCAGTAAACATAGCAGTTGACCCTTAAACTTGCAATTAACTATTTTGACCCCAATTTCAAATCATCTTTGGGTCAAATGATATCTGTTATCGCCTCCTCTTCACTACAATGTATTAGATACTTTGTATCTTGCAATAATAAATTATAAAGAGCTATTAAATATTTTTGTGATAATTAAATAAAAATATTTCGAGAAAGAAGCCGACCGAAGAATTCAGTTGGGTTGGGCGGCCTTTGGGAAATTATGTCATGTTCTCACTTCCAAAATACCACAATGCGTCAAAACTAAAGTCTTCAACCAGTGCGTCTTGCCAGTCAAGACGTACGGAGCCGAGACGTGGACATTGACAAAAAGTCTAGTCTACAGATTCAAGGTTGCCCAGCGCGCCATAGAAAGAGCCATGCTTGGAATAACCTTGAGGGACAGATTTAGAAACGAATTTATTCGACAAAAAACCAAGGTGACTGAGGTGGCTCTACGGATAGGCGGGCTGAAG
This sequence comes from Lepidostoma basale, assembly GCA_022606425.2. Lineage (NCBI taxonomy): Eukaryota > Metazoa > Arthropoda > Insecta > Trichoptera > Lepidostomatidae > Lepidostoma > Lepidostoma basale. The sequence continues at coordinate 610,131 of JAHDVF020001465.1, forward strand.
TGGCGGTGGGCTGGCCATATCTGTCGGAGAACCGACAGCCGATGGGGAAGACGGGTTCTGGAGTGGAGACCGCGTACAGGATTCCGTAGAGTTGGACGTTCCCCTTCATTACTTTTAATACACCTATAAAACCTATAAAACTTAAAGGTAATGAGAGATAAGTATGTCGCAATTTCAACGATCTTGAGGCCAGAGTGTAGATGCTTTGGAGCAAAAGTCCAAATCAACGATTGCTCATAACCATGGCATCTAAAACTTTCCCGGTGTATTTTCCAATCAACGTAGAAGCACCAAATAGAGATGAGAAGCCTCTTTTCTTCCAAGTGCCATCACCTGAAACTGTCAATTCATCCTGTGGTTTTACAGCTTCTTCCTTCATCATTTTATCTTGCTTGACACCAAATGATAATAAAGTTTCAAAGACTGAAGATGCGGCAATATGAATGTTTTTTAATAGTGAACCATACGTTGAATTTCCAATACCTGAACATATGCCCATGAGGCTGCAGAAAAGATTCACTCCTTCATGACCAACTCCTAATAATCGCATTGCATTTTTATTATAACATTTCCAATCGTACTTCCTTTTCGACCACTCATTGCGATAATAAATAATTTGAAGCTGTTGTGCTCTTCGAAGCTAAACCATGACTAAAACAACTTCGACAAAATATTGAATAACTATAGAAATTTGTATAGAAGGGTCTCAGCCGACAGTACACAACAGGCCCAGCCTTTGACTGCTAACTCAGCGCGCAGCGCTCCGAACAGTTGCTTCTTCTAACTGCTGTATCTTTATAACGACTTCGATTTAAAAAAAATTACTTTACCACCGTATTTTATACATATTAAGGAAGCAATTTATGAAAGAAAAAATAATCGATTTATTAAATCCTTCACGTGGGTCAACCCCCTTAAATATAATGACTTCAAGTCACCCAAATCATTATCTACTGCTCGTTCACCGCTTCAAGCAGGACGTATCCACTCGTGCGTTCCTCGCGCGTTCGGAATTCAATATTGCGTGTGTCAATATAAATTCGCGATTCCGTCTCGCCTGCGTAAATAGTCGATCTGAAACAGTTTTATCATTCTTCCCATCATTTAATCATATTCTACCTTATACGTATGGATTTATTCTTACATATCAATTAGTGCTAGCAATACCTGACAAAAAATACAATACTGGTATTTTATCAGGACTTGAGAATTTCTCAAACATTTACAAAAATATAGTTATTACTTTGCGCAAATTCTTAGTTTTATACAAAACGTTAACAGGCCAGGCGAGGAGTCGGATAAATCGACGTGAGTGCATGATACGATGGGCCAATTGCTAAGGGGAGAAAAATAACACTTCCTTCGACTGATATTAATGGTCAAAATAGAGGGACGTCGGGGAGTTGGTAGAAGGCAGTTGTCCTGGCTGTGGAACAAAAAAGGATGGACAGGAATGACCAAAGTTCAGAACCTGCTACAAGTGATGTAGGACAGAATTGCCTTTGATGCAGTGATTGCCAACGTTAGGGGGACCTGACACATCACCGGAAGAAGAAGAACTTGCTCCGATAGGGGCGAAACTGGTTGGTTAAAAAAAAGTGGAGTAAAAACAAATAACATTAGTGTTGTAAATTACTTAGTATATAACTAAATATTTATTCATTATTATATTTATAGTGAATTTCTAATAAGAAATTTAAATTAAAAACATTCAGGCGTTACCAATGTGGATTTTTACAAAGACGATTTTTTAACATCAAATCAAATCAGTTTATTTCTTATATTAACAGATATTAAAAAAATAGTTTTTAAGGCATCTATTGAGAACAGGTAAAATAATATACTGTGTATAGGTAGTATACTATCAGAAACGCATGAGAGATGGTTCAACATTAGTAAGACAGTATACTCTCCAGAATTAAGAGTATTTGCCTTCTGAACGTACTTTCACTAAAATGAAAGACGTCGATCTCCGAGGAGACCGCGTTCAGCAGATTAATTGCTCTTCCCACCGGTGTCACCAGAGGCAGGTTGGTTCTGGCGGCCGGTAGGTAAAACAATCTATGCTGTCGCTCTCGGAGAAATCTATCAGGGACAAAAAGCCGAACACCCTCCAGCACGGCCGAGTTCACGAAATATCCCCATAGTAATCTAAAGAAATGGGTTTTATGATATCGTACTTTCGATGATAAAAGTGTAAAACCTTCGAAACATGCCGAATAAACAAGCGCAATCTTTTTTAAATACTCCATAGTTTTGGCCGAAACATTGTGATACTTCAACGTTATTAACTGTTAAATTTGCAACACTGTTATTACTTATACTAAATATGTTTATTTTTAACTAGTTCATTGAATGGAGCATTTTATACAGCGCCCTTCAGATGATTAATTCGTAAAAATGGCGGATTATAATACAATATTTAAATTTATTATTATTATTTTTACTAATGGCACATGCCTTCGCTATAATAATGGCACAAGCTTTCGCTATGCTTCACCCTGAATGGCGTTCCAGTATCATTTCGAGAAAGCCCAAGCTCCAAATATTCAGCAGTAGCGTTAAGAGCGTACTCCTGACTTGGAAATCTACCGCGGACGTTATTGGAAAACTTCAGGTGGTTAGAAATAGATGCCTATACTCAATATTCAAGATCTGTTGGCTACAGACAGTGTCAAATGCTGTTCTCTGGACCATGGCAGGCGAAAAGCCAATTAGAGAACAGGTCGCTAGACGCAAATGGCTGTGGATCGGTCACACTCTGAGACGGAATCCTGCTTGCATCGCTCAGGGCGCACTAGACTGGTCTCCTATGGGGGAAAGAGGAAGCGAGACAGACCTAGAGCCACCTGGAGAAGAGCCCTGCAAGACGAGGTTAAGGCAGCAGGCCTCACTTGGGATGATGTTAGGCATCAGGCATGTGATAGAGTCGGGTGGAGAAGGCTCCTTGAGGCCCTATGCACCACGGAGGTGTGACAAGACAAAAAGAAGAAGGAGAATAAGAATGGCACATAACAGTTATTTATTTTAATTAAATGAAAATCGTTATTTACGTTTCCAATTACTTCAGAGATAGTTGTACACGACAAGGATTGGTAAAAGACCACCATTGTGTGGAGTCATCTTTTTATTTGTAAAAACAGTAAATAATCTATGAGAATCAATCATTAGCGAATGCAGTAAATTAATTAATCATCAAACATATGAGAGATAATTGCATTAAATAAGCATATATGAACTCAAGGAGAAATTTATTGTGTAAGGCAAGAAATCGCTCTGTGGCGTAATAACGTATGTGCGAGTATTTTGAATTAAAAATTATATTAGAACAACTTGTTGATAACTTTGTATTATCACAACACTTATTTACATCGCATACAGACATGTTTCGGGAAAACAGACTTCCCTTCTTCTGTGTATAGTTGATGAAATTTTTTCATCAACTATACACAAAAATTTCATCAACTATACACAGAAGAAGGGAAGTCTATTTTCCCGAAACATGTCTGTATACGATGTAAATAAGTGTTGTGATAATACAAAGTTATCAACAAGTTGTTCTAATGTGAACACAAAACACAAAGAATCATGGCGAATATAGAAAAAATTAAAAATTATAAACTTTTTAAGAATTATTTGTATCTCAATAGAGACGAAGATGTAAATATTTTTTGGAAACAGAATATGGTAGTCGAGGCGTTTACAGGACTTATGACCTGTCATTGGTTGGGTTAAGCGATCACTTTATGTTAACAACATTCCACATTGTGTCCTTGTTACGACCACCACGTCTGACAAATTTTTGCAAACTTGTATATATGCTACTATGTTAAATAAATTTACATTTTTTAGGTCAATCTACTCTAGCGCCATCTATTAAGATTATTGGGATCACTTTATGTTAACAACATTCCGCATTTCGCACTTCTTACGACCACCACGTGTGATAAATTTTTGGAACTTGTATATATGCTACTATGTTAAATAACTTCATATTTTTTAGGTCAATCTACACAAGCGCCATCTATTAGGATTATTGGAATGTTGTTAACATAAAGTGATCGCTTAACCCAACCAATGACAGGTCATAAGTCCTGTAAACGCCTCGACTACCATATTCTGTTTCCAAAAAAAAAAATCTTCGTCTCTATTGAGATACAATTAATCCTTAAGAATGATTAACCCGCAATGGGTAAAATCCAGTATTTGTCTACAAGTAGTTGTATACATTAAAAAAAAACAAATTGTAAAAACTTTTTGTATAGCACTGAGGAAGCTCGCTACAGAGTGAAACTGGTTGGTGCTGCTAACTTAATCAAGTGGTTTATACTATTGCCATGAATAAATTATCGAGCCCATGTCGGAAAGCCCGTCAAAACATACTTGGAAACTGGGAAGTCCTACACCGCCCGCCGTATTCTCCAGACATTGCTCCCTCTGACTATCACTTGTTTTGATCAATGTCTCATGGCATGGCTGACCAGCGCTTCCGTCCTTATGGAGAAGTGAATATTTGGATCTATTCGTGGTTCGTCTCAAAAGATTGCGAGCTTTTTCGACACGGTTTTCGTGTGCTGCCCGAAAGATGGGAGAAAGTAGTGGCCAACGATGGACAATACTTTGAATCGTAAATGTAAGTAACCAGTTCTTCACAATAAAGCCTTGAATTTTGACAAAAAAGGGAGGAAGCAAAGTTGTACACCTAATAACAAGGGGAGGGCACGACATAGGAAATTGATAATACTCAAGTGGATAATACGCATCCACAAAGCCGACAATTGTCGAAAATTGGATTTCACGATTGCGTTTCATTCGAGTTAGCCGTGGCGCTAATGTGACGGAATTATATTTAAACAAAAATGGCATAAAATTATCTTTTAAATAAAGCCAATATCATAGACATTAAAATTATTTTAATGTGTTTTTATTTATTTTAAATTTGTATACCTCTAAAAAACACACTATATTTTAAATTATTTATTAAAATACTTACGCCAAGGCCGCCCTCCTTGACGATTTTAACGCCTCAAATTTATAGTACTTCTAGATCGGCTAACGCCCCCCTGGAAAACTCCAGCGCCCTCTGTTTGCCTTACCGCCCCCTTTGCAAACTTCTGTCCTAAAACAAGAAGAGTATTAGAAAAAAATAAGATAAAAAAATATATACTTTGTTGTATTCTGGGGGGCAGGTTTACTCCACTGAGACGTTCTCAAGTTTTTTATTTCGCGAGGGAGACTTGAGAATAGTAATGAATAAATATAATTCTGAGAATCGACACCTCTTTGTTCACTACTGCGTTTTATTTTACGGCCAACAATTAACGTAATGATCCCTTTATTCATGACTCAGGAAGAGACTTGATTGAAAACACTTGTAGTTTTTTATGTGCTGCAGAAACAAAGTGTGTTTCAACTTCAAATATATTTAGGGTTAAAATATAAAACGCTGTTTAAGGTATCACATTTTTTTTCGCGACAGCTGTTTCGTCAAGCGATGTTGACATCATCAGGTGTTACAATATTTTTTTGTATAATTAATTTTCGTGAAAAAAATATTGTAATCCTGATGGTGTCAACATCGGTTGATGAAACAGCTGTTTCGTCAATCGATATTGACATCATCAGGTGTTACAATATTTTTTTGTATAATTAATTTTCGTGAAAAAAATATTGTAATCCTGATGGTGTCAACATCGGTTGATGAAACAGCTGTCGCGAAAATAAAATTATAATAAAAAAAAATTGCGATACCATTAACTGCGTTTTATATTTTAACAGTTAATATTGTAGAAGTATTATAGTGTTATGGCCAAAACAATGGACTATTTGAATATATATTTATTTATTTATTATTATTGATCATTTACCAAGTATATGGTTATAATACCTCCCAATTGGGGTAACCCGTTCTAGGGAGGCATTCCTAGCACTCTATATAATTTCAATAAATAATTTACAAATTTATGGAACAATTAATGAACAAGGGGAGGAACATAAATCCTAAAGTGTATAACTTAAAATTAAATGTCTTATATAATATATTATAACACAATTTAAACTAGTATTATTTTAAATTTTAAATTACCTATATCACAATATTTGTTATAACAAAAGCACAAATGTTCCAAAATAAATCTTTATAACATTTAGATTTAAAATAAGACATGAACCGGTTTATATATTGTATTATTATTAATATTTTTATTATTAATTAGTTTTACTTTGTTACAGCGTGAGCCAAACCTATGTTATGAGTATAGCTATTATATTGATTATCACGACATGTGATGGGTAGCTAATCTATCACCATTTTATTGTCACGTGAATTCTTCGACAGACAGTGTGAGCAGACAGTGTGAGAATTACACTGCCATCGCGATCCCCGGGAATCAAACCCGGGACCTACGGCGTAGCTTTTACCACTTATAAATTATATAAACGAATTAACTAACTAACTAGCCATCATGTCGTGTCCTCGAAGGAGTAGGCAAAAATAACAGACAGCCACACTTTTCTTTCCTGGCATACTTCTCTCGTTATTTCAGCATTCATACATCGAGTCATGCACGCACGTCGATTTATCCAACTCTTCACGTGGCCGACATTCAATATTTGATATATGGAATTATAATTTATAGGATGTATCATTATGTATGGAAGCGAAGCATGGAACTGGCAAAAGAAGGATGAAAGTAGAATAAATGCAGTAGAAATGAGATCTCTTAGACGAATGTGTGGATACTCTGTGTGTGATAGAGTGTCGAATGAAAATATTGTATAAGAAGTGAATGCGGTGCGAATGATGGTGTTATGAACAAAACAGTGAAATGATCATTAAGATGGTTTGGACATATGGAAAGTATGTTAAAAAATTATGTATTAACGATGTAAATGGAACCAGAAATAGAGGAAGACCGAGGAAAACGTGGCACGATCAAATAAATCAAATATTGAATGTCGGCCATGTGGTCAGTCAGAGAAATCGACGCGTGTGCATGACACGATGTATGAATGTTGAGGAAGCGAGAGAAATATGTCAGGAAAGAAAAGTTTGGCAGTCCATTCTTTCTGCCTACCCCTTCGGGGAGACGGCGTAATGGTTAGTTAGTTAGTTAGATAATATATAGGAATTACTTATTTCGCCTCCTTAAGATATTATTTGCAATCTGGGCAATCAATGGCAATTGATAATGCCTTAAAAGGGCGAAACATGTCATTCCCATTGATTATAATAAGACTTTTAGAAAACTGACGTTTATATTCGTATTAATTGTGAAAACAGATTACATACGAGTATTCAATGAAAACCCCTGCAGCAACTGACTACCAGGAAGATTGCCGGGGAGATTGAGAGACAGGGGTTTTCAGAGACACCCAGGTCCTAAGAACTCTATATAACTCCATAGTAGAAGCAGGCTCGAGGGAGGTGCCGTGATATGGAGTCCTCATGAGGCTCAGTATTCTCTCATGTTGGGGAGGGTTCAAAAGAAATTCTTGAGGGCCCTCTACATGAGAGATTACGGGGTATATCCTTGGCTCTATCCAACGGCATTTCTCTTTGGTATGCTGGGATATAACTCCCTAGAACTGAGGAGGGAAGGATTAATGGCAACGCATTTTTTCAAGCTCATTTGGGGCTCTGTTGAGAACCCTAATGATCTGGAGCAAATAGGTATTTATGTTCCTGATTTTGACCTGCGACAGCGCTGACGTCACGCAGAACCAACCTGCCTTTGATGATGCCAGTAGGAAGAGCAATTCGAACGTTAAATCTAATCGTCTTGGATTTGGACATTTTCAGTGTCAGTATGGCAGTGTTCATAAAAAAATATATTACAAATTCTGGAAAGAGTACTGCCTCAATTACGTCGACATATTTTGGTTCTTTCTGACGTGTGGGATTTTTTGGTTTCATGTCGTTGTTTTATCTTTGTTACACCGTTTTGTGTCCAAACACCGTTTTGTGTTTTGTGTTTTTCGTTTGTTATGTCTCATTTGAATCCCGATCTATCCCGAAGTCCCGATCAACCTGAAACGAAAAGTCTATGAAGCCTGCGTTCTGCCAGTTGGTACTTATGTTCTTGAAACTGTTACATTGTCCAAATAACGTGCCGAGAAACTAAGAGTGACCCAAAAAGCCATGAAAAGAGCCATGTTAGGAATTAGCCTAAGAGACAGAGTCAGAAACGATACGGTGAGAGAAAAAACAAAGGTCGCTGACATCATCCACCGGGTGGCGACTCTAAAATGGCAACGGGCAGGTCACGTAGCCAGAAGCTTAGATGAAAAGAGGACAAGAAGACTGCTGACTTGGAGACCGTGGACGGCGTAGAGAAGTGCAGGGCGACCGCAACTACGGTGGAAGGATGATCTTAACAGACACGTCGGAATAACCTGGATGCAATCGGCACAGGACAGAATGACATGGAAGCAAATGGAGGAGGCCTTTGTCCATGAGTGGACGGGAATAGGCTGAGGAAGAAGAAGAAGAAGAAGATGTCTCATATGTGTATTTTGTATAAATAATTAAATTAAATTAATGTCTGGACGCTATCATCCTATTGTATGATATCGTCAGAAAGATGTCATTCGACCTAGATCAAGATATATGATGGTAGGAGAAGAGTACGATTTCATTTTGCAGATGAGTTCAGGTAGATCCAACAAGTGAAGTACAATGTTTTCTCATTGCATGTATCAAAATTGCTAATCTATTTTATGAAAGCAGACACTATTATACGAAGCGCGTAGTCGTGTGAATCAGATGATGATGAGAATTCATTTCACTATTCTACTTCAAGGCAAAAAAAATATAGTACAGATGTTGTGACAAAGTTGCTATCATCATGTACGAATCACTAACGTAATTTTCAAATCAAATCAAATCAAATCAGTTTATTAACTCAATAGACATTACAAACAGGAAAATGTTTAAGGCATCTATTAAGTACAGGTAAAATATTATAAAAATACAACAAAGTACCAGGAACGCATTAGAGATGGTTCGACATTAGGAAGACAAGATACTTTCTAAAGTCAATAGTATTTGCCCCCTGAACGTACTTTCACTAACATGAAAGACGTCGATCTCCGAGGAGACCGCGTTCAGCAGACTAATTGCTCTTCCCACCGGTGTCACCAGAGGCAGATTGGTTCTGGCGGCCGGTAGGTAAAACAATCTGTGCTGTCGCTGTCGGAGATATCTATCGGGGACAGAAAGACCAACATACTCCAGTACGGCCGAGTTCTCAAAGTATCCCCTAATTAATCTGAAGACATGGGTTATTAGATGTCCATCTCTTCGAAGCTGTAAAGAATTGGTTCCGAGCATTCCCAGAATAAATGCCGTGGGATAGAGCCACGGATAACTACCATACTCCCTCATGTAGAGATACCTCAGAAATTTTTGCTGAACCCTCTCCAGCATAACGGAATATCTCGCTTCGTGAGGACTCCATATCACAGAACCACTCTCGAGCCTGCTCCGAACCAATGCGCTGTATAGGACTCTGAGCACATTGGGATCCCTGAAAACTCTTCCGGTCCGGACGATGAACCCCAACATCCTCAGTGCAATGCCACAAATCCTCTCGATATGTGCACGAAAAGTCAGCCTACTCTCATAGATGATTCCGAGATCCTTCATCGTAGATACATTTTATATATATGAGTAGGGGCATATTGCATTCGATACGGCAGCAAGACTGATAAAAGGTGTGACGAAGAGTTATAATATATCACAGCATCTTGAAGAGCTTTATTTGCTGAAATGTCCAGAAACAATACAATTCAAGTTCTGATGGATGGTCAAAATTAACATCAACGAAGGTCAAATTTTACGAACAATTAATGATACGATGTTGCTTCACAAAATCATTCACTTCAAAATAGACAACTCCGAACTTCTTAGTAAATTATTACTGAATACCCCTATGCTTCGCACAAGACACACTGCGAACCAAATATTCCACCTTCCTGCTTATCGGACTAACTACGCTCAGAGTGCGGCGGTGTACCGGACGTGCGACATGTACAATAAGTGCTTTAATAACATCGATGTGTTCCATCTTAATGAAAGTGATTTTAAAAAAATGGTTGGAGCAACCCTTCGGGGCGAATGAAACTAGTTACTCTACTTTTTCTTTTCTTGTATTTTTCTTTTTTTTACATTTTAAAATTATATTTCATCTTTAATTATTCATTATTACTAATACTACTAGTTTTCTCTTTAACTTATCAAAGTGTTACTTTATTCTTCCTATATATTTAACCTTCTGTCAGTTATATAATATTTGTGGTAGCATGTAATTGGCCTTGTTTTGTTGTCTCTGTATGTTTATATTCATATACTGTAATTGCTGTTTGTTACCCTCCATAATAATAAAAAATAAAAAAAATAAAAAAATGGTGTGATGGTTAGTTAGTTATGTTAACAAAGGTAATGAATACTAAATGACGTTATATACTCGTATATCGGAAAGATATTTCAATGCAAAGAATGTATTAAACCACATCAATTAAATAATATGAATGAAAACGGCTGTTTCTAAGAACAACAACAACAACAAACCATCACGTCGTTTCTCCGCAGGGGTAGGCAGAGAGAATGGACCACCACACTACTCTATCCTGACATGCCTCTCTAGCTTCCTCCACATTCATACAGCGAGTCATACACGCACGTCGATTCTTCCGGCTTCTAACATGACCAACCTTTAAAATTTAATTAATTTGGTCATGCCATGTTTTCCACGGTCTACCTCGACTTTGTACTCCATTTACATCGTTAATGTATACTTTTTTTAATCATTATTTCTTCACCCATGCGCTCCATATGTCCGAACCAACGCAGCGATCCTTCGTGGCAGAGTGGTAAGATCTCTGACTAGCATACTGAAGGTTCCGGGTTCGATTCCCGGCGATGGCAGTGTGATTGTCACACTGTCTTTGGTCTGGTGTAGAATTCTCGTGACAATAAAATGGCGATAGTTTAGCTACCTATCACATGTCGCGAGAATCAATATATCAGCTTAAAAATAATTTATATACAGTAATTGGGTTCAAGCGACCGTATACGTAAAAAAAAAAATAATACTAAAAAAATATTACCTTCTTTTGCTCTACATTCCTTTCTATTATCAGCATTTGAGATTCTGTCGAACATTGTTCTACCACACATACGTCTTAGGGACCTCATCTCTACCGCATTTATTCTGCTCTCATCTTTCTTCCGCCAGTTTTATGCTTCGCTTCCGTACATAAGGGTTGGGACCAGAACTCCATGGTAGACAATTCCCGGACAGACCACCAAATAGATGGATAGACAACTGGGAGTCGACCTCGCAGGAGACCAATTCCTTTTAAGAAATAGGTCACAAGGTCCTACACTAAGAAAAATAAGGAGAAGAAGAAAATGGAATTAAGAGCTACACGTGAGGCAAATATAAAAGAAAAAATGTGTTTATTTAACGTTGAAATTTGTAAGTTTCGTAATTTTTTTGACTCCGTTCTTCATTGGTACATTAAAATGCTATTCTTTCGACTTGAATTTCAGATCAATCATACTTCTATGAACGAATCCCTTCGGTATTATACAAAACTAATCTTTTGTGATTTGAAGTCATAATTTGAAATTGATTGACTCCTTTTGTGGGAATATTTTTTCCCTCCACTGTTCCTTAAATACAAAGGAGACATACCACCACTAAGCCGATTTCTGAAGGCGTAGGCAGATGCAATACACCGCCATACTCTTCTAATTTAAAAAAAATAAATAAGAGTTTTCAGAAATCACAATTTGCTCACAACTCTGTACAACGCATTGGTTCAGAGTAGACTCGAAAGTGGTTCTATGATACGGAGTACTCGCGGGGCAAGATATTCCGTTATGCTGGAGAGGGTTCAGAAAAAAAATCTGAGGGTATATGGTAGCTGTCCGGGGCTCAATTCCAGGGCATTTATTTTGGGAATGCTCGGGATCAACTCTCTGCAGCCTCGAAGAGATGGGCATCTTATAACCCATTTTATTAGATTAATCAGAGGATGTTGCTCTTTTTGTCCCTGATTATAAACTCCGACGGCGAGTTCTAGTGAAAATCTTATTTATGAAACTTGGATATGGTAAAATAATGATGAAAGTAAAAAAATGCCGTTGAAATGAGATCCCCAAGAAGAATGTTAGGAAAATATGCAAAACACTCGCATATTTCACAACATCTAAAAGATCTTCACTTGCTCAAGTGTCCTGAAAGAATCCAGTATAAACTGTGCTGGACGGTTTTTAAAGCGGTTCACGAAATGGCACCAGCCTATATATCTGAACTTTGTATTGCTGATAGCCCGAACTTGCGGCAATCTACGCTTCGATCAGCAAACTCCTCGGCAATAGGCAGATTAGTTGAGCCAAAGCGCAACCACTGATTAATTTCGGAGATCGGGTTTTCGCAGTAGCAGGTCCGTCCGCCTGGAATATGCTTCCTGCATGCCTCAGATGCATTGACAATCCGACAGATTTTAAATCTCACCTAAAAACCCATCATTCCAAATATCGCATAAAATATAATATAAACAACGGTTATCTGATTGCTGGTGTCAGATGCAGCTCTCACGACTAAAAACATTGTCAAAGCGCCCTTGAGGTGAGCTATTCCCGAAAACGGCGCTATACAAATTAGAATAATGCTTACAGACACCCTTGACCCAGATGTAGAGTTGAAATGCCGGATTGAAGCAGCAAGAACAGCATTTAACAAAATGAAGTCACTCTTTTGCAATGACAGTGTCAACTTAAAACTAAGACAGAGGATATTAAAGTGTTATGTGTGGTCTGTTCTTTTATATGGGTGTGAGACATTGACATTAAAAGTAAATACAATGAACCGGTTAGAGGCATTTGAAATGTGGCTTCACCGAAGAATGTTCAGGATCCCATGGACAGACAGAGTGACGAACACAGAAGTCCTGAATCGTGCAGGAGTAAATAGAGAGTTGCTGACATTAATCAAAGTCCGCGAGATTTCATATCTTAGTCACGTTCTGCGAGGAGCATCGCCTACTGCATCTTATATTGAAGGGAAAAATAGAGGGCCGCAGGGGGGCACGGAGAAGGCAGATCTCTTGGCTGCGCAGGTGAGGGTATGGACGGGAATCGGAACTGTGAAGGAGCTATTCTGGACAACGCAGGATAGGGAAGAGTTTACCAGAGTGATCGCCAACATCGGGGGGACCTAACAGGGCATTTTAAGAAGAAGATTATTATAAAAAACAACGTAAGACCAAAGGAGATAAAAATATGATTTTGTGGAATTTTGAAAATATCAGTACATACATTATGAGTCTCTTGTGTGGTATCATACTAAAAAAATTGTATTATTTCGTTTGACATCACGTCACCTACATCAACAGATAAAGCTTTATTCACACCTTTGGTTCGTCACGCACAAAGCGGACAACAGCAAAAAAGACAACAAGTTGACGGATAGCGATACTCTCGCTACCCAAATGCCTTTATCAACTCACGGTCAATTATTTGCATTGTGTGAAAGTGCGACTGGACAAAGGGATCACTGTGAATGGACCTTTTGGTCCTTTGTGCGAAATATCATTCCTTCATACACGCCAGTAATTCGAAAATGACTCAATAATAGCTATTTTGAGTTCTATCCCGTGTAAAGCAAATTTTGTAAGCAGATTAAAATATTATTTAGAAGTATTGTAGTTTCAATTGCTGGATCTATTATTACTTTTCCCGCACCCCCTAGTATTGACAATAATGATATTATTCAATTATGTATTATAATAAACATTACATGCATAAAAAGGAAGCAAGGAACAGGCAAAAAAGTCTGATATGTAATTTTAATATTAGAAAGGAATGTATTATGAACAAAATTATGAAAGGATCGCTGCGTTAATGATGTAAATGGGGTACGAAGTCGAGGCAGACCGAGGAAAACATGGCATGACCAAATTAATCAAATTTTAAAGGTTGGTCATGTTAGAAGTCGGAGGAATCGACGTGCGTGTATGACTCGTTGTATGAATGTGGAGGAAGCTAGAGAGGTTTGCCAGGATAGAGTAGTGTGGTGGTCCATTCTCTCTGCCTACCCCTGCGGGGAAACGGCGTAATGGTTTGTTTGTTTGTTTGTTTGTTGTAATTTTAAAGTGTTGTATGTACAAAGTATATAAAAAAAGATAAAGACAAATAAAACATCTACAAAACAACGTATGGTGAACATAGAAGAAAAGTTAGTTTTTATATTACAACATTTAAAAAAATTATGTTTATTTTTATTTTTATTAGAATTAGAAGGTTGTGTTTACTCGATAAAAGCGTTTCTAGGTAGCAATTTGAATACTACTTGATAATTAACATCAGTGGAGAGAATTTGCCTCCAGTTTATTGCGCCCAAAGTGGCCGCAGCCCCGTTACATCTCCGTGGGGCATTATAACTGCCGGCGGGGGGCAAAGTTACCCCGGTTCACCCCACTCGCGCGAGGGCCTACCCCGCCGGGGGCGAAATTATCCCCCAGTAGGGGTTGAGATGGAAAACATACTTAATCGAGTGATAATGATAGGGACGATAAACGAATCATGGATGTGAGTCTTGAAACACTTTCCGAAAGTTAATAGAGTTGATTGAATGGGGCAGTATCCTGATTTTAGCAGCGGCAATAGGGGAGATTGTTTGATAGGTCTTGGTAAAATATTACTTAATAGAAATGTATACTTCCACACACCATTAATCTGTGATTAACTAGGGGACGCGGATGTTAGTTGAGTTAACAAAATCCGTTCAATTCTATTTATTTGTTGTTTGGTGCATTCAATGATATTAGATGTGTCATCTATACGAATTATAACGACTGTTTTCTAAAAGTTGTAAAACTAACTAACTAACTAACCATCACGCCGTCTCCCCGAAAGGGTAAGCAGAACTAATGGACTGTCACACTTTTACTGATGCGGCACTCCATCCTTCTCTTTTCGCCCCGCGGGAGAAGCGGTGTGATGGGTTGCGAACCTCATCGCCACCAATAGGCATCTCCCGCGCACACTTCGATCGTCCAACACCCACAAAATAAATCTAAAACAATTAATATAAAATACAATGATATAAAATAAAATAACAAAATAAAAATAATTTAACACAAAATGTTCTTTTTAGTTGGTGCACATATTGTCTTTTTAATTTATGTTCCACATATCCACTGTTTTTTAAATTTAGCACATAATGTAATAATAACACATTATGTTTTTTTCGATGTTGCACCTGTTGACATGGACGATCCGGACTTTTGTGTTTATTTAATTTATGTTACACGTATCCACCGTTATTTTAAATTAGCTGTAATTAGGCACTTAACCAGCAAGAACCAAAAAAAAAAATTGAAGAAATTATTCAAATTCTCATTGGAACAAATGAAAAATTTATTTTGACACCTGTCAAAATTCTTTATAAAAACGAAAAACTTAATATAATTTTAACAGCAAAACAGTACAAACGTATTACGTGTCACAATTAACTATTATAAAGTGCGACAACAATTAAATTGACCAAAACAATTCACTTATACACGAAATATCTCCAAAATATACAGGAGCACTACATGAACCAAACCAAATTTTCAAAATCAGAATATAATAATACGACTGTTTTCTAGAAGTTGTATTATAATTTATTTCGTTTAACTAAGACATTATTAACATTTGATAAAGGCTTAGTAAGGCGAAACAAGTCACTCGCAAAAATATCAATATTTCATCTAGAAAATGGACGTTTTCATTCGTATTAAATATTTAGTAAGGAGTTTTTACATCATTGTTCAAGAAACGAATAACATCTTAAAACATTTAAATCGTCCATTTTCTAGAAGTCCTAGATCATAAGTTATTTTTCCATATGGAAATTACAAATATATACCCATTTTATTAACACGAATAAAAACGCCTCATTCCTTGGCCTTCCTCGACTTCTTTTTCCATTCACACTACTTGTATAAATCTTTTTAACCATTCTTCCCTCATCCATTCGTTCCATATGTCCATTCCATCTCTTGTAAACATGCTTCCCAGGTAGACAAATTCGGTAACTTGTTCTAATTTCTCACCGTTCGCACTTATGTCACAATCTGTCATACATTCTTCCTTTTCAAATATCATAACCTTAGACACGTTCATCACAAGGTCATACTTATTGCATATTTAGTACATTCTTGACACTAGGACTTTTAGATTGTCCATGCTGTCAGCGATTAAAACAGCGTCGTCTGCTTATAGCAAACAGC
The DNA here is from genome assembly GCA_022606425.2 of Lepidostoma basale. Taxonomy (NCBI): domain Eukaryota; kingdom Metazoa; phylum Arthropoda; class Insecta; order Trichoptera; family Lepidostomatidae; genus Lepidostoma; species Lepidostoma basale. The sequence continues at coordinate 626,418 of JAHDVF020001465.1, forward strand.
TGATGGACATGTCATTCATTTTCGCACCAGCGTTTATGCCATCTAATTATTTCATACACTTGTCCATTTGAGGGTATTATTTGCGAACCTGGCAAACTCCACCAACAATCAAAAGTGAGATATGAATTGGGTCTTATTCATAATACATTTGCACACAATTTTAATTGATTTTCAGTTTCAAATTCGGCTTCATTCTGAAGAATTTTGCTATTAAAATATAGGGTTTGTTGCAAACATGGCAACCTCCACTTGAGTGTTGCAAAGCTGGCAAACTTCAAAATGAAATTCATTATTTTACTTTAATTATCAACATAATGATGATTATTTCATGGCTGATTACTTTTAAAATACTAACTAGTTGAGATGAAAAAAATAAATATATAGATGGAGTTTGCCAGGTTTGCAAATAATACCCTCATGTATAGATTAAACATGGATGTTTAGATTAAACATACACTTGTCCATGTATAGATAAAACATGAAATAAATTCTACACTAGACCAAAGACAATGTGAGAATCACACTGTCATAGCCAGGAATCGAACCCGAAAACTTTTATTAAGGACCAAGAACTACCCTGTTTTATAAGGCTTATGATGATGACGAGCCCTGCACTTCACCGCGTGACGGTAGCCTAACTGTTCCCATTCAAGAAGCAATTAAATAATTTAAACACTCAATGGCAATATTAAGTATGCAAATTAATAAAATTAAAACGGTCTAATTCCACCATTACTATTTCACTTGGTCTCTGGCGGGAGCCAAGAATTTAAACGGTTTTCATTTCCCGCGTATTTAGATTTTAAATTTGGAATTCCCGCGCCATGAAGGCCAATTAGCCAGTAACCAAGCCGAATTTAAATTTAGAATCTGCCCATAAAAGATACACAAAAGAATTCATTCGAAATTAGAATAATCTCCAAGCGCGGAAATTTTTATCGTTTATTGTTGAATTCAAAACTAGAATGGAACGTTCTGTTCGTATTATTTGAATGAAAAAAAAACATGAAAAAAACCTTTTAAAATATCCAAATAAGGTTATAATATAAAATAATTAACCGATTTAAAAATATTCAATAATGTTCAGATGTTACAAACTTATTATATTTTTAACTAACTAACCATCACGCCGTTTCTTCGGAGGGGTAGGAAGAGTGAATTAACACCCAAACTTTCCTTTATGAAATACATTTTGAATCATAATATGAATAGGAAAAAATCTAGAATGTCGTCCAGAAAGAGTACGAGAATATTTTGAATACAAGAGAGCGAGAGGGGAATACTTCGATTCTACCCGAAAGTAATTCGAGATTCATACGATACGCATGCCCGAGAACGTTTCTTAATTATTTTGAAATTTGAGCTAATTATTGTTGTACGATAGTATTGTAGAAAACAAAAGAAGGGGAATTTTGTGTTGTTAATTGTGAATTTGTAAACGTAAATAACTAACTAACTAAAAATCACGCCGTCTCCCAGAAGGGGTTGGCAGAAAGAACGTACTGCCACACTTTTCTTTCCTACATCGTGTCATGGACGCACGTCGATTTCAATGGCTTCTCACGTGGCCGACATTCAATATATGATTTATTTGATCGTGCCACGTTTTCTCGTTCTTCCTCTTTTTCTAGTTTCATTTACATTGTTAACATATATATTCTTTTCATGTATCCAACATGCCATTTTTACGTGAGAGAAAAAAGTTTTACATTAAAAGTTATTACAGATTATGATTGTATAGTGAACCAAGTTTTGAAAGGGTAGAAAATATTTATAATACTTTCGTGAAGTTTTTAAGATAATCAAATGATTTTACTGAAATCTCTTGATGGAAGTTCATTTTAAATAATAATGAAATAAAACGATGTTATTTAACTACTTATTTAACACTTTTGTCTTTATTTCGGTAGCGACCGGTTTCGCCAGGCTCGCTGTCGAAATAAAGACAAAAGTGGAAGTAGTTAAAATACATCGCTTTATTTAATTATTATTTCGTGAAGTTGTTTAAAATGAATAAATTGTTTCAATATTCATTCAACGTGCTACGCGCGCTCGTCAATTTATCCGACAATTGTTTAATTTGGTCACATTTTATTGAAATTCCTCTAGTTTTTTTTCCCCATTCATATTTCTCAACCATTTAAAAATATTGCTACATCCATTCAATCCACAAATCACTTATATTTCTAAAACGTCACATATTAAAAATGTGTTTTTTTTTACTATTGTTATTATAGAATTGCAAATATGACATGTTAATCATTTTATTATGGATAAATATTTGTGACGTAAAATATGAAATCGAAAAAAATAAATGATTTTTTTCCTTTAATATATATAATTCGGTTTCTATAATATTATTCTTGTGGATTTTTAACTCTAGGATACCAATAATTATGATTACATTTATTTATCCATTTTCTTTTATCTGTCTGTTCTATAAAATATCTATTAAATGACTCAGTCAAACTCTGTGGTCCATGGGCTATCTATATATCATCATGATCATCCTTTATCACATGGAACCCAAATATGTCGACGTCAGTGAGGCAGTACTCTTTCCAGAATTTGCCATAGGTATATTTTTTTATGAACACTGCCTTACTGACACTGAAAATGTCTTAATCCGAGACGATTATATTCAATGTCCGAATTGCTCTTCCTGTTGGCATCACCAAAGGCAGGTTGGTTCTGCGTGATGGAGCAAAGAACAATTAATGTCGGCGATTATCAAGAACGAAAATACCTATTTGCCCCAGAACATAGGAGTTAAACACTCTTACAGCAAAAAGTGTCCAGAGGCTCAAGTGTACACAGAGGTCCATGGAAAGACAGATACTTGGAGTGAGCTTGCGTGACATTAATGTTTTGACAGTTTCAAAACATTAATCAATTCCTTCGTCGTGTTCCGACTAGATTACTGCAATGGAGTCTACGCCAACATCCCCAAATAGCAAACAAATAAACTCCAGTCTGCATTCAATGCAGCAGCAAGACTGATAAGAGGTGTGCCAAAGAGTTGTCACATAATACAGCATCTTAAGGAGCTCCACTGGCTGAAATGTCCAGAAAGGATACAACACAAGCTCTGCTGGACGGTCTATAAGGCGTTGCATGGAATGGCACCAGCTTATATATCTGAACTCTGCATCAAGGAAAACCTGAATATGGTAGCCGGCCCTTCAGCCTGGAACAGTGTTCCAGCAGACCTTAAGTGCATTGAGAATCAATCAGAGTTTAGATCGAAACTCAAAACGCACCTTTTCAAATTATCATTTCCTGACAGGAAGGGCTGATCGACTTCGTCAGGTGCAGCCCTCATACTAAATATGTTTTTTTTTGTTATCATTATTAATATTATTATTATCTCGTTGATAAAACGGAGCATCTTCTACAGCGCCCTTGAGATGATTAATTGATAAAAATGGCGCTCTATAAATTATCCAATTTATTATATTAATATTATAGTGATTTCCTGGGAAAATATGTAACCAGAGTGGTTTCCCGTTGCCTTCTCTAGACATCCATAACGCAGTTTGATAATACATATAAAATATTATATATTAATAAGTTAACACGTAGGCAGCGGGTACAGGATTGCATTATCGACCGGCGCGGAGTTAAAAGGGTCAAACCGTCGCAATATAATCTCGTTACCATAGAGACATACTAATGTCCCATACAATGATCTGTTCCCGTCCCGCTCTGAGCGCATCAAGAGACTGTGAGAAGGAGCGGGACGGGGATAGGCCACTTATTTGCGGACTCGCTGGGAAATCTTTTTCGTGGCCCGTCTACACCGGCGGAAAATATTGGGACAGTGAAATCATATTAAAGGTTATTCAACAAACAAATAAAAAAAAATATCAAGCTGTTTCCCCGAAAGGGTAGGCAGGGAGGAATGACCACAACAATACTCTATCCTGATTCTTCCGACTTCTAACATGACCGACCTTTAAAATTTGAAAAATTTGTTTATTTTGATAATTATCCATGTTTTCCTCAATCTTCTTCGTCCCGTAATCCATCGTTATATATATATATATATATATATATATATATATATATATATATATATATATATATATATATATATATATATATATATATATATATATATATATATATATATATATATATATATATATATATATATATATATATATATATATATAATATATATTTTATTTTTTTTATCCATGGGTTCCGTATGTCCAAACCATCGCAGTGATTCTTTCATTATTCTGTTCATAATAAATTTGTTTCACCGTGAGAGGGCATTCTCAAACTGAGTGAGTTTGAGAATGCCCTCGCAAGGCGAAACAAATTTTATCAGTAGTTATCAAATGAAATCAATCAATCAAATCAAAATAAATCAGTTTATTTTCTCAAAAGATATTACAAACAATTATTATAGTTTAAGACATCTATTGAGAACAGGTAAAATATAATAAATATATAATACCAGGAACGCATGAGAGATGGTTCGACATTAGGAATACAAGATACTCTTCAAAGTCAAGAGTATTTGTCTTCTGATCGTACTTTCACAAATATGAAAGACGTCGATCTCCGAAGCCATCATGTTCAGCAGTTTGATTACTCTCCCCACCGGTATCACCATAATAATCGATATAAATTTGAACCAAGTAAAACCACTAAGCGGAGGACAGGAGGAGATGGAGGCGAAGAATACTGGAGGCTAAGGCTCGATATGGGCTGTAGGGCCATCGAAGAAGAAGAAAGAAGAAAAAACCACTAAACAATTGTGTTTAAATAAATTAATAATGAAGTTTTACAAAACAAATACCTAAGCCATCATTATCTTCAAGCATGGCGAAACATATGGTTCCAAACAGACCATTTCAGTAGTAATAATAACTTTTAATATAATTTGTGTAACGTTTCCATCATTATTTTATTCTTAATTACTTTAAACTTATAGATATAAAAGAATAAACAATTTATATCAAACCACGGTACCTTTGGTTATAATAATTAATGCCAACTAGTTTCGTTTGGACACAAGCTTCATCAGGGGAGTATAATAACTGTAGTTATCAATTTCGTGGTTAGATGCAAAGTGTTTTTTTTATATCCAGGGGTTTAAAATGAATAATCACAAAATGAGTGCTTCATATAAACATTTACTTCTTTCTACAATTTGACCTTAAAAGGCAAAACGTGTCAGTTTCATAAAATATAGTAAAACTTAACAGAGTTTCACTTTTGTCTTTATTAAGAGAGCGACCGGTTTCGCCAGGCTCGCTGGCATCGACAGACTGGTAACACTATTGTAAACTTAGTCCTTTATATACATACAGATCAGGGGTGGTAAACATGATTCTATACAAAAATAATCTTCAAATATTTATTTATTATAATAAAATTTTCTGAATTTAACTATTGGTATTACAGGTATTCTTGGAGGTTCGTATTTAATACAATGGGTTAAATTTTTTTTTGAAAAAATGGGAATTTTGTTTTAATTATTACTGAATTTAAATAATCGCTGTCTAAATCGCTGTCTAAATGGGTCGCTGTCTAAATAAAGACAAAAGTGGAAGTAGTTAAAAAACATCGTTTTATTTAATTATTATTTAAAATGAACTTTCATCAAGAGATTTCAGTAAAATCATTTGATTATCTTGACAGAGTTACATACTTTGAACCAAGCAAGGCCAAAAATGACACTACCACAAAATAAAATATAAATAATAAGATACTTTTAATTGTGGGGAAGCTGTTTTGCACGGTTGAGGATTAAACACGTGTTCGAATAAGTAATCGGTAGGAATGTCTGAAATTAGAAAGAAAGAATTAGTTTAATAATAAGTTAATAATTTAGAATAACTTTCAGAATAAGAAAAATGTAATGAGTAAATAAACAACTAACTAGCTAACTAACCAACCATCACGCCGTTTCCCCGAAGGGGTAGGCAGAAAAAAAGTGCTGCCACACTTTTCCTTCCTGACATACTTCTCTCGATTCCTCACGTCGCCGACATTCAATATTTGTTTTATTTGATCGGGGCACGTTTTCCTATGTTATTTTGTTCATAAAACACTTTCATTCGCACCGCATACATTTTATATTTGCATTTAACATTCTATCACGCACAGATTTAACACACATTCGTCTTAGAGATCTCATTTCTACTCCATTATTCTACTTTCATATTTTTTAGAAGCTCCGTGCTTCGGTTTCATACATAAGAATCGGCACTAGAACACCATTGTGCATTGTTTTATTTGGATGGGCTTTCGTTAAAATTAAGTTATTAATTAGAGTTATTTTATTTATTTATTTAAATTGGGCAAGAGTCTAAAATGCAATACGAGTATACTAGGGCCCTAACTAACTAATTAACCATCACGCCGTTTCCCGGACGGGTTAGCAGAAAGGATAGATCGCCACACTTTTCTATCTTGACATAACTCGCGCGTTTCTTCTACATTCACACATCGTGAAATGCACGCTCGTCGATTGTTTCTATTAGAACATGGCAGCCTTTTAGTAATTGATTAATTTGGTCACGCCATGTCTTTCTTGGCCCTCCTCGACTTGTTTTTCCATTCACACCACTTGTAAATATATTTTTAACCATTTTTCCTCATCCATTCGTTCTATATGTCCAAACCATCTTAGAGATCATTTCTTAATGTTATTTATTAGGCATTCATCCGCATTCATCATCTGTACATTGGTTTTGCTCACATTCTTCTTAGTGACCTCAGTCTACGGCATTTATCCTACTTTCATTCTAACTAACTAACTAACTAACCATCACGCCGTCTCCCCGGAGGGGTAGGCAGAAAGAATGGAACGCCACACTGTTCTGTCCTGACATACTTCTCTCGCTTCCTCTACATTCATACATCTTGTCATGCACGCACGTCGATTTCTCCGACTCCTCACGTGACCGACATTCAATATTTGATTGATTTGATCGTGCCACGTTTTCCTCGGCCTTCCTCTATTTCTAGCTCCGTTCGCGCCGTTTACATATACCTTCTTTACCATTCTGTCTTCACTCATTCTTTCCATGTGTCCAAACCATCTTAATGACCCTTTCCTTATTTTGTTCATAACACTTTCATTCGCACCACATTCACTTCTTATACTTGCATTTGTCACTCTATCATATACAGATTTGCCACACATTCGTCTTAGAGATCTCATTTCTACTGCATTTATTCTACTTTCATCCTTCTTTTGCCAGTTCCATGCTTCACTTCCATACATAAGGGTCGGCACAAGAACACCATTGTGCACTGCCATCTTGGCTTTTTTGGATAGGCTTTTGTTTGCGATGACAACTTTAAGTGCACCATTTATTCTGTTGCCTGCCCCAACCCTTCTTTCAATATCCTTTTCCACCCTCCCATCCTTTGTAAACATACTTCCTTAATAAACAAATTCATCCACTTGTTCCAGATTTTCACCGTTTACACTAATGTTGCAGACTGTCATGCTTCCTTCTTTTTCGAAAATCATTAACTTGGACTTATTCACATTCATCATCAAATCGTATCGCTTGCATACCTCATACATACTAGACCAAATTCAAGCTTTACTTAAAAAAATGGTTTCGGCACTAGAACTCCATTGTGCATTGCCATATTTGATTCTATCGATATTTTTATTAAATAAAAAAAATATTAAAATAAATATAATAATATTTCCACCTTGTGTGGAAGGAGCCTAATAATCCCAACACAGATGCCGTTATGTAAATATGGTACAGCCTTCTGAAAGCTTTATTTATACATCGATTAAATATATGCGTCCCTCTCGGACGCGCGCAAAACTTGCACTGCTGCGGCGAGTGCGAGCGGGATGCGCGATCGCAATAATACCGAAGAATTTTCCCCATCGCTAAAGGTCGCGACGTCTCCCTTGCACTTGCAACAGTCACATAAGGTTAGAATGAGACGGATATATTTTTACGCGTTCGCCTTCATAGAACCACCTTTATCAAGCAAACAAAAGGCTCGTCTAAATTAGCTTTTTGTCATTAGCCATTATATAATTTTGGTAATTAAGACTTCGTCACTTGCGCAATGTCGCAAGCGCCGTAGTTTTACGCGAGCGATTTGGTGCTCTATTTAAACGTGTTTTAACGGCGCTTTTTATTTGGGACGTTTTCAAAGGGAGATTTGAAATTTGTAATTAAATAAAATTAAGCATATCTAATGGTCTTAGAGGAACAGCATCCTTGGAAAATTAAGTTCTCAAAGAAAAGTAATTTCGTCTCAACACTCGGGAAGGATGAAGAATTTGCTTCAAAAGTTTTAATTAAATATCATGACATAATTTATTTTTATTGCCCGAAATTAAACAAGGATTTTAAATAACTTTGACAAAGGTTTTTTGTCCGCTGGGGAAATTATATTAAATTTGAGGAAGTCGTCAAAAGGAGAGGTGCGGGTACCTACCCACGGCCAATACTTCGGTTGGTAGGGGTACCTACCCATTCGCAATTAAAAACTTGGAAATTCGAATTTATGTTTTTGGAATTCGAATGGTTATTTTTGAATCATGAAAATAATTCGTATTTCTTAATAAATAAATATCTTTGGTTGGTAGGGGTACCTACCCATTCGTAATTAATATTCTTGAAATTCGAATTTATATTTTTGAAATTCGAATGTTTATTTAAAATGCGTAATTCGAATATTTAAATAGAATGCCCCTACCAACCGAAGATTTATGAAGAAAAACTATTATTATTTTCATGATTCAAAAATAAACATTCGAATTTCAAAAACATAAAATCGAATTTCAAAAATATTAATTGCGGCCCAATCGACGAGTGTGCATATCACGATGTGTGAATGTAGAAGAGGCGCGAGAGTTATGTCAGGATTAAAAAATGAGGCGATCCATCCTCTTTGCCTATCCCTCCGGGGAAACAGCGTGATGGTTTGTTAGTTAGTTAATTTTAAGTATGGGGTTTACAATAATGAATTTCTAAGGATTAATTGTATCTCAATAGAGACGAAGATGAAAATTGTTTTTTGGAAACAGAATATGGTAGTCGTAGAATATGGCAGTATGATAATTGCGTAAGCCTTTCACATTGCATTAATAAAGATTTTCTGCTTAATGCTTACAAATAATCTTAATAGATGGCGCTAGTGTAGATTGACCTAAAAAACGTGAAGTGTTTTAACATAGTAGCATATATATAACTTCCAAAAAAATTGTCAGACGTGGTGGTCGTAAGAAGGGCGGAATGGGAATGTTGTTAACATAAAGTGATCGCTTAACCCAACCAATGACAGGTCATAAGTCCTGTAAACGCCTCGACTACCATATTCTGTTTCCAAAAAAACAATTTACTCCTTAAAAATGATTAACCCGCAATGGGTAAAATCCAGTATTTGTCTACAAGTATTTGAATACATAACTAACTAAAAACCATCACGCCATTTCCCCGAAGGGGTAGGCAGAGAGGATGGATCGCCACAATGGCCTGTCCTGGCATACCTCTCGGGCTTCCTCTACATTCATACATCGTACCATGCACGCACGTCGATTATTCCGACTTCGAATGTGGCCGCCTTTTAGTAATTGATTAATTTGGTCATGCCATGTTTTCCTCGGTCGTCCTCGGCTTTTTAATCATTCTACTCTCATCCATTCGTTCCATATGTCCAAACCATCCACCATTGTATACATTCAAAAACAAATAATGAATTTCTGTTATGAACATCGTTGCATGCGCACTGAAATCACCCTTATAGTTTGTTTACTTTTTTCCGTGTTTATAAAGGTGAACTCACACTTCACCTGTCCATTTAAAGCTAATAAAAGCTCCGAAAAAATAATCAGATCAGTTGGGACCCATAACTTACATTCATATTCAAAATGTCCGCTCTTAAATGTTTCGCCAGCTAGTCGTTAAAGGTCCTAATTATGTTAATAAAAGCGATAATTAGGTGAATTAATATGCCGTGTGGGGGAACAGGAACGGACGCTATACGCGAGAAGAAATTTGGCGGGAAAGTTATACGATTTGAAAACGAGTTTAATTAGTGAGTGATGTTGTTAAATAGTGAGATGGAGTAGGTAGAGAAGACGATTCTGGAGGGATCCAGTGAGGATTCCAAATACTCCAGAGGGCCGTTGACCATCAGAACGACCACCAAAGACATCAAATCAGTTTATTTCATCAACAGACATTTTTGGTCATGACATATTTTCTGAGGACTTGAACGGAGCTAGAAACAGGAAAAGGCATAGGAAAACGTGGCACGATCAAATCAATAAAATATTATGATACATGTCGGTCACTTAAAAAGTCGGAAATTTTTTTTCTAGGGATGCTAGGCTATCAGTCACTCGAGAGGAGACGAGACATTCACTTGGGTGTTCACTTCTTTCGACTGATAGGCGGTTGTATACACAACTCAGAAATCCTGAGTGATGTAGGTCTGTTCGTCCCTGATAATTATCTTCGACGAAGGGGCCATAGATTGTTTTATCTCCCACGATGCAGAACCAACCTGCCAATGGTTATGCCGGTAGGTAGAGCAATATCTTTGCTAAATCGTGTCACCTCGGAGGTCGACGTATTTAGTGATAGTGTAGTTGACCTGAGGGAGGTTCTGTCATTGTTATAATTAAATAGTCCATTATTTTTGCCGAAACACTATGATATCTTAACATTTTAAAATTGTTAAATTAAATAACTTCGTTTTTGTATCACAATTGTATTTTATTTTACGCGACAGCTGTTTCATCAACCTATCTTGTCATCAACATCAATAGTAACTAACCGCTCTATTAATTAAAATATTTTATTACCTAACTAAATTTCAGCAAGAACTTCAAAATTATATCAAAGAAATTATTCAAATTGGCATAGGAACAAATGCACAAAAAGATTTAAAAAATCACGAAAATTTTATATTTGATATATTATTGTAACACCTGATGATGTCAACATAGGTTGATGAAACAGCTGTCGCGTAAAATAAAATACAATTGTGATACAAAAACAAAGTTATTTAATTTAACAGTTTTTAAATTGTTATAATTGTTAGTTCATCATATTATTTCATTATGTGTACTGCTGTATCTCGAACTTTTTGTTAATAATATTGTGTATTATTGGTGTATTGTTATGTAGTTCTATGATGCTTTTGATATGTTTAAATAAATAAATGAAATGTCAGGACAGAACAATCTGGCAGCCCAATTTCTCTTCCTATCATTCCTGGGAGACAGCATGATGGTTAGTTAATTATTTATTGTTTTTTGAACAACGATGTAAAAATCCATATTAAATAATTAAAACTAACTAACTAACCATCACGCCGTCTCCCCGAAAGGGTAGGCAGAAAGAATGGACTGTCACACTTTTACTGATGCGGCACTCCATCCTTCTCTTTTCGCCCAGCGGGAGACGCGGTGTGATGGGTTGCGAACCTCATCGCCACCAATAGGCATCTCCCGCGCACACTTCGATCGTCCAACACCCACAAAATAAATCTAAAACAAATAATATAAAATACAATGCTATAAAATAAAATAACAAAATAATAATAATTTAACACAAAATTTTCTTTTTATATGGTGCACATATTGTCTATTTAATTTATGTTCTACGAACCCACCGTTTAAATAATTAATATGAATGAAAATGTAATTTTTCTAGAAGTTTAATTATATTTTATGGGAATGACATGTTTCGCGCTTCTAAGACATTATCAAATGTCAGTTGATAATGCCTTAGAAGGGCGAAACATGTCATTCCCATAAAATATAATAAAACTTCTTGAGAACTGACGTTTTCTTTCGTATTAGTTAGTTAATTAGTTATAATAATATGGGTTAGTTATGTAAAAATTTAAAAATAATTTGAAGTATTTCTATTTCCTAGGAAATTTTCTATCGTTTTCCCGTATGCGTGCGTCCAGGCAATGAGCAGGACATTCATATTTTCAGCTTAACAACACAATGGGCTTAGTAATAATGCTTCAGAAAGTCGAGCCATAGAACCATAGGTACTATGGTACGGTGGGTAGTGGTAAAAGCTACGCATGGCTGGCCACAGGGACAGCAAAAATTCTCAGCGTTATGTATTTAATAGACAGGAGATCTCAAACCATTTAATTTATTACGTATTTTTATTAATTAAATCACATTTCTTTTTCATTCTTTGTTGTTGTGTGTTATTTATGTATCAATTGTGTATATTGCTATGTGTGTACGGCGGGACATCGAGGGAGAGTAGCGTAGCTTAAATGTGGTCTGGGTCCCCCTTGGTTGCAAATATTAAAACATAAATTGTGTATGACAGTGTTTAAGGCTCGACACCAGAGAGCGCCAGCGTATATATAGGACCTCTGCGTGACACCCATGCCAACGGAAAGGCAACATTCACTCCGATTAGTAGAAACAAGTGCAAACAACATAGCAATTCCAGTCAGAGCCAATAAAGCATGTTTCTATGATCGTGCTTTCAGCGTTGCGGGTCCGTTGGCGTGGAATAGCCTCCATGTTAGTATTAAGTATGAGGATAGTGACGTTAAATTTAAGAAACTTCTGAAGACTGCACTGTTCGGTCAGTCATTTCCTAGTGCGCCCTTGGAGTAATTGATTTTACAAAACGGCGCACTTAAAATACAAATCATCACAATAATAAATAAATAAATTATTATTATTTTTTGAACGTAAGTCCCGCATGGACGGGATTCGGGCCTAAGGAGTGAACGAGTGAAGCTGACGAAAGGCGCCGCTGCGCCTTTTGTCTGAGATTTGAAAATGCCTTAAACAGGTGAAACATGTCACTCACAAAAATTGCAATAAAACTTCCAGAAAACAGAAGTTTTCAACAGCAAACCATCACAGGAAGGGTAGGCAGAGACAATGGACCGCCACACTACTTTATCTTGACACACCTCTCTATCTTCCTTCACATTCAAACATAGTCAATAGTCATACACGCACGTTGATTCTTCCGATCCTTAAACTTTGAGCGATTTGGTCATGCCATGTTTTCCTCAGTCTTTCTCGACACCGTACTCTATTTACATCGTTGACATATACTTTCTTAACTATTCTGTCTTTATCCACGTGTACCATGTGACCAAATCTATGCAGTGATTCTTTCATATATATTTTCATAATACTTTCTTCTTTACATTCCTTCCTAATATCAGCATTTGATACTCTGTCGTACATAGTTTTATCACACATATATATCTAAGGGATCTCATCACTACCGCATTTATTCTGCTCTCAACCTTCTCTGGCAGTTACATGCCTTGCTTCCATACGTAAGGGATGGAGTAAGAACTTCATTGTGAACGACCATTTTTGCTTTCATTGACCTTTTTATTCGTTTCAATGATTGAATCCCACCGTAATCCGTAAGTAGATTAAAAATTAAATAACCACAAAAAATAGTGAAGATTTTGAACAAACAACCCGAAAACAAGTAAAGACTATTATATACTCGTACTTAGGAAATTGAAAATAACTTAATTAATTATTAAAAATATATTGAAAAACACAACACGTTTCAGAGGATACCTCCGAAACATGTCGTTTTTTTTAAATATAATTTTAATAATTAGTGGATTAAACAAAGTCATTTTCAATTTACTAAGAAATTCCACAGTGTTAATCCCTTAGCGTTCAATAAAGACTATTATAATAATCGGTTAGTTTAATGAATACAAGATTAGGCGCCTTTTCCGTATGCGTAAAAAAGTAATTAAATTTAATTGAGGCCCTGGTTTAACACCCCTGCTTCATATCGAAACAATAGTGGAGAATTAATTACACCAAGGCACACACTCATAGTATTAGTAACATAACGATATTACGGCAGTTTAGATAGCGAGGCAATTATTATTCCCACAACGGACGCCCCCTCCATCCTGCATCCCTCTCCACCCCAGCGGACTCCCACCCACCCCACGTAGGTACCAACTTCCGTTAATAAAACCCGAAAGCTACAATGCCGAGAGCTTTCGTCCCACCCTGCGACGACCTCTAAGCTCTCGAGTTCTGACCGGGTGATTTATGTTTTTTATCATCGTTGAATCTCGTTGAACGTTGAATAATAAATAGCTGATCAGAACTAAACCCAAATATGATACAACACGTGTATGATGTAAAACGATGTATGATAGAATTTCAAATCATGATATCAGGAAGGAATGTAGAGCGGAAGAAAGTTTGTATTATTTTATTTACTGTTTCTTAAACAATGATGTAAATTAAATAGTCAATTGTTTTGGCCGAAACGCTATGATACCTTAACATTTTAAACTGTGAAATTAAATAACTTTGTTTTTTGTATCACAATTGTATTTTATTTTACGCGACAGCTGTTTCGTCAACCTATGTTGACATCAACAGGTGTTGCAATAATATATCAAATGTCAAATTTTACATTTAATATATTATTGTAACACCTGATGATGTCAAAATAGGTTGACGAAACAGCTGTCGCGTAAAATAAAATACAATTGTGATGCATAAAACAAAATTATTTTATGTATAGTTTAAAATGATTTAAATATTTTTTTAAATATTGAGTATTTGGATATGCCATGTTTTCCTTGATCTTCTTCGACGTCGCAATCCATTCACATCGTTAAAGTATATTTCTTAACGGTAATTTCTTCATCCATGCGTACCGTATATCCAAACCATCACAGTGATATTTTCATAATTTTGTTCATAATACTTGTTCTACAATACGTCTTAGAGATCTATTTCTACTGAATTTATTCTACTTTCATAATTTTTTTGCCAGTTCCATGCTTCACTTCCAGTCGTAAGGGTTGGAACCAGGACTCCATTGTGACCCGCTATTTACGTTATCATTGATATCAATAATAATGATGTAAAACTCCATTTAAATAATTAAAACGAATGAAAACATCTGTTTTCTAGAATAAAAAAAAATCTGGAATTCGTTGTCAAAAAAAAAAATGGCCGGCGTAACCCCCAAATCAATTTTAATTTTCCACGGACCCCATGAATGATTCCAGGGACCACTTTGGGAACCACTCTCTTAGAAGGATGTGTGGAAAAACTGTGTGCTGAATGAAAGTGCTATGAACAAAATAATGAAAAGATCATTGACATTGTTTGGACACATAGAAAGAATGAAGAAAGAATGGTCAAAAGTATATGTTAACGATGTAAATGGAATTAAAAATAGAGAAGACCGAAGAAAACGTGGCACGATCAAATAAATCAAATATTGAGTGTCTGCCTGAGGAAGTGAGAGAAGTATGTCAGGAAATAAAAGTGAGGGTTATATTTATTGTAGGGTAAAATACTGTGATTGTTAATACAAATGCCAAATGAACAAACTAACAGTTAAATAAAGACATAGAAGGTTACCCGCCGCTTACCCGAAGCTGTTATAGGACGCAGCGGCGCCCTTTCGTCAGCTTCGCTCAAACAATTCCTAGGCCCGCCCCCATCCACGCAGGACTTACATTAGCAGGAGAATGCATCATTAAAAAAAAGCAAAAGGCAAAAGGGTATCTAGGCCACATTTAATCCAGTTTAATTTCAATCCACTTCTATGTCCCAATCTAACAAAACAAATATATTTAACGTATTTGCATTATCAGAACGCGCTTTATGTCACCGCTGCTTCCCGCTACGCAGCTACGCCGTAGTCATAATCACCAACGTAGGGGCACTTTAATTGCTACGACAATTACAGCGTTATTAAATTGTTAATAGCCTACGAAACAGCGAGGCTTTATGTCGTTATCGGGTCCCCCGGCCCCGCCACTCGCCCCCAGCCAAAATATTTATGAATAATGGCAGTATTTTCGTCAAAAACGTTACGTGACGGAATGGAATTACTGTTGGAATTTAGAAACTGTTGACATCGCTTATTGGCCTCATAAATTTCTGCGCGAAAGCTGTTTCGTTGTTTCTCCGCTGGTTTGATGGCACGTTATACAAAACGTCGAATTTAATTGGACCCTCTAAAACGCGAGAATATTTGTAAATAAAGGGTTTTTCATTAAGAGCCCTCGAACCTTTAAGTCAGATAAAAATACGAAAATAAAACAAACTAATTAACTAACTTCTTCTTCTTCTTCTTAAAGTGCCCTGTCAGGTCCCCCCGACGTTGGCGATCACTCTGGTAAACTATTCCTTATCCTGCGCTGTCCGGAATAGCTCCTCCACAGTTCCGATTCTCGTCCATTCCCTCACATTGCGCAGCCAAGAGATCTGCCTTCTCCCGGCCCCCCTGCAGCCCTGTATTTTTCCCTTCCAAATTAGATCAATGTCAGCAGCTATCTATTTACTCCTGCACGATTCAGGACTTCTGTGTTCGTCACTCTGTCTGTCCATGGGATCCTGAACATACTTCGGTGAAGCCACATTTCAAATGCCTCTAACCGGTTCATTGTATTTACTTTTAATGTCCTGTAAATTAACTAACTAAAGAGAAGAAGTGGACTATGCTGGGCAGCTTTCGGAAACATGAGTTACATCCTTAAAAACCGGAAAATACCGATCAACCTGAAACGAAAAGTCTATGAAGCCTGTGCCAGTTGGTACTTATGGTCTTGAAACTGTAACATTGTCCAAACAAAGTGCCGAGAAACTATGAGTGACCTAAAGAGCCATGGAAAGAGCCATGTTAGGAATAAGCCTAAGAGACAGAGTCAGAAACGATACGGTGAGAGAAAAAACAAAGGTCACTTACATCATCCACCGGGTGGCGACTCTAAAATGGCAATGGGTAGGTCACGTAGCCAGAAGCTCAGATGAAAAGTGGACAAGAAGACTGCTGACTTGGAGACCGTGGACGGCAAAGAGAAGTGCAGGGCGACCGCAACTACGGTGGAAGGATGATCTGAACAGACACGTCAGAATTGAGGAGGCCTTTGTCCAGGAGTGGACGGGAATAGACTGAGGAAAAAGAAAAAGAAGAAAAATTAACTAACTAACCATCACTTTTCTTTTCTTTCCTGATATACTTCTCTCAATTCCTCAACATTCATACATCGTATTATTCATATTCTCTTACTCCTCACATGGCCGACATTTAATATTTGAATAATTTGATCGCGCCACAATTTCCTCGGTCTTCCTCTATTTCTAGTTCCAGTTACATTATTTATACTTACTTTTTTTACCATTCTTTCTTCTTTCATTATTTCAATTCGTCCAAACCATCTTAATGACCCTTTCATTATTTTGCTAATAACACTATCATTTTCACCGCATTCACTTCTTATATTTTCATTTGACACTCTATCATACACAGTTTTTCCGCAAAATCGTCTAAGAGGTCTCATTTCTACTCCATTTATGCCAGTTCTATGCTTCGCTTCCATACATAAGGGTCAGTTCAAGAATGCCATTGAGCACCGCCATTTTGCTTTTTTGGATAGGCTTTTATTTGCGAAAATATTAATTCTGCATATTGAAAGGTATGAACCTATATGATCCTTAAACGACGCATAGGTCATTTAGAAAATTAACACATCTATTGACATCCTATTCAAAAGCACCATTATTCGAGTCATGGTATGATGGGCCGTGAAATTTGTTCTGATATGCACAGCAGATCGTGTCTTCTAGCGGAGAATACCTTTCGGGTGCATTGAAACCAAAATACTCCAAGATACTCTCTCTATTATGAAAGACGTCGATCTCAGAAGCGATCATGTTCAGCAGTTTGATTGATTTCCCCACCGGCATTATCAGAGACAGGTTTGTTCTGCATGTTGGGAGGTAAAACATTCTGTGCTGACAATGTCGAAGATAACCTCTGCACAAAATGGATAACGGATGGATATCCTCCAAGATGACGGATTTCACAAAGAATCCCCTGATAAGTCTGAAGTAATGGGTAAGTGTGAACCCATCCCTTATAATCTGTAGACCGTTGGTCCCCAGTACGTTTATGAGGATAGCTACCATATATGGTTTTTCCGCATATTCTTCATAATTACCTCTTTTCGACATTAAAATGAATTAATAAATATTTGTATTAATTTCTTCTTTGTTCGCCATATACTTTGTGTTGTAGATGTTTTATTTGTCTTTTTCTTTTTTATATACATTGTATATACAACATATGTAAAAATGTATCTTTATAATACCACAGAGGAAGGACCGGTTGTCCGAAACATGTCTGATATATAATTTAAATTTGTATTGAACGCTAAGGCTTTAACACTGTGGAATTCCATAGTAATATACTTGGGAAATTGTAAATAACTTGGTTTTATCCACTAATTATTAAAAATATATATATTAAAAAAACATGACATGTTTCGGAGGATACCTCCATCTTCAGGTGTAAAAATATAATAAAAACTAAACAAAGAAATACTAATATAATCGTTATTTTTAACATATATATTTTTAATAATGAGTGGATTAAACAAAGTTATTTTCAATTTCCTACGCTATTAAAAAAAAAAATAAAGTTAGTCTTGTATATACAAAGTATATTGAAAAGAAAAAGACAAATTTGTATTAATTGTTCATTATTTTAAGGGATCTCATTCCCACTGCAATTATACTACTTTTATAAGGGCAAAAGCCTTTTTATTCGTTACACAGTTTAAGAAATATTTTCCGTAATAAGCAATTAAAAGTCTTCAGTCCGCTCCTGTTTACCTCTCACTAATCGCCCTATTAAAATACCCGCCGGTCCTGTCCAATTAAGATGTCTTCCACGTGACCTCCTCCGCCCCCCCACCCCATCCTGTAGCGGAGGCTGGGTGGACCCAAATTGTGTTCTCCTTTTATATACGGGTACACGGACACCGTTTCTACTAAGTAAGAGTACACCGCAGAAGATAAGTGGGAGTATGGGAGTGATTAACCTCAAGTAATTACGGATAGCTTTCTATTAGGGCGAAGAGAGCTTCTAATTATTTTTAATTAATTAATTTACAAATGATTTATATGTATATGAATTAAAATACTGTTATTTTCACCGATTAGTATATGGATGATATTTATGGAAGTGAAGCATGGAACTGGCTAAAGAAGGATGAAAGTAGAATAAATGCAGTAGAAATGAGATCTCTAAGACGAATGTGTGACAAATCTGTATATGATAGAGTGACAAATGCAAGTATAAGAAGTGAATGTGGTGCGAATGAAAGTGTTATGAACAAAATAAGGAAAGGGCTAAGAATGAGTGAAGACAGAATAGTAAGGAAGGTATATGTAAACGGTGTGAACGGAGCTAGAAATAGAGGAAGGCCGAGGAAAACGTGGCACGATCAAATCAATCAAATATTGAATGTCGGTCCCGTGAGGAGTCGGAGAAATCGACGTGCGTGCATGACAAGATGTATGAATGTAGAGGAATCGAGAGAAGTATGTCAGGACAGATCAGTGTGGCGTTCCATTCTTTCTGCCTACCCCTCCGGGGAGACGGCGTGATGGTAAGATAGTTAGTTATGAGTGTATTTTCTTCGAGATGATTTGATCGTCGTATTAAGCCTTTATCGTCGGGAGAACTAAATAATATAGTTTATCCTGACAAAGAAGGTTTAATGAAGAAATAATGGTAAAAAAAGTATATTTAAACGATGTAAATGGAACTAGAAATAGTCGTCAATTAAATCAAATAGTGAATGTCGGAATGTAGGGGTTCTAAAGGGTAGTAGGGTTACGGTGGGGTATGTTTTGCTGGAAAATATGCCTCTACAAAATGTCGTAAGGCGCCATGTTGCATTTACAACAGTAACACTACTATCAAGTCCAACTCTCTAGCGTCCACGAGAGGTCTTTTTAAAGACCCCGCGAACCCCGAGCAATGTGGCACATATTACTTAGTGCCATAGCAGATAGAGAGAGGACGAATGGCGAGCTTCCAGCGCCATAAAACTGGATACACCCAGCAAAGGGAAGGTAACCCCGACAGAAAATCCTCCAGAGAAGGCAAGGGGATACCACTTTGGATATTTTCCCCCAGGCCATCGATAGTCAACGTTAGGAAGACCTGACAGGACACAGAAAGAAGAAGATTGAATGTTGACCACGTGAAGAGTCGAAGAAATCTTAATGTTCCTTTACAAAATCAACTTAATATAACTAATAGTAAAGTTAAAATATATTGGTGTAAATTTTTTCATTTATTGTTCCATGAACAATGATGTAAAACTCGATATTAACTAGTTAATACGAATGAAAACGTCTGTTTTTTTAAGTTTTATTATATTATGTGAAAAAAAAAAATCAATTTTCTCAAAATATATTACAAACAATTATTATATTAAAGTTTAAGACATATATTGAGAACGGGTAAAATATAATAAATAAATAATACCAGGAACGTATGAGAGATGGTTCGACATTAGGAATACAAGTTACTCTCCAAAGTCAAGAGTATTTGTCTTCTGAAGAGAAAGACGTCGATCTCCGAAGCGATCATTTTTAGCAGTTTGATTGCTCTCCCTAACGGCATCACCAGAGGCAGGTAGGTTCTGCATGCTGGGAGATAAAACAGTCTGTGCTCGCCAAAACACTGGTGTAAAACATGTGAATGACACCATTCTGTCTAAGGTGTTATGTATGTGAATGACATGTGTTTCACCTGACTAAGGGTACTGCAATAGAAATATATCCACAGAAGCAAAGATGGCAGTACACAATGGAGTTCTAGTGCTAACCCTCATATATGGAAGTGAAGCTTGGAGCTGGTAAAAGAAGGATGAAAGCAGGATAAACGCCGTAGAAATGAGATCACTAAGATGAATGTGCGGAAAGACGTTGTATGATAGAATACCGAACAATGAAATAAGAGAGAAATGTAAGGCAGATGACTGCATCATGAATAAAATTAAAAAAGGATCCCTGAGATGGTTTGGACATATGGAACGAATGGATGAGAGTAGAATGGTTAAACAGTTGTACACAAGCAGCGTGAGTGGAAAAAGAAGCCGAGGACGACCGAGGAAAACATGGCATGACCAAATTAATCAATTACTAAAAGGCGGCCACATTCGAAGTCGGAATAATCGACGTGCGTGCATGGTACGATGTATGAAAGAGATCCATTCTCTCTGCCTAGCCCTCCGGAGAAATGGTGTGATGGTTAGTTAGTTAGTTAGTTAGTTAAGGGTACTTAATCAATAATGCCTTAGATAAGCTAAACATGTCATTCACATAAAATATAATAAAACTTCTAGAAAATGACGTTTTCAGTCATATTCGTTATCAAATTTTCTCACCTGAAAATGAGATTGTAATATATACGAAACGTAAGATACAAAAAACGCAGGTCATGGGTCAAACATAGAAATGAAAATATACCATTAAAAAGATAACAATCAAGTAGGTAGGTACTAATTTCCAAAAATATAATTTTATTAGCTTATGTAAATAAAATTTTAATTGTTTAATTTAAATCACAATGCGATATTAACCCTTAGTATCATTTCGCAACTAAACTCCGAACAAAATGAAGTAATTAAAACTATAAAGGCCGCCCGTAATTAACCGGTTTGGGGCTGGAGGGATGTGGGGGTGGTGGATATTAGCGGGGTGTTTGGGGGATGTTCTGGGTACGCGGGGGTGGCGGAGGGAAGGAAATAATGTAAAGTGGGGTTACACAGAGTCGGCGGCCATTTTGCAGAATTAAAATGGCAAACAACGCAGAGGATGTAAACCTAAGTTTTTTTTTAAATTTAAGTGATTAATTTGATGTACATCTTTGTAACAAAACATATGAATTAAACAGTATTGCAGTACTGTCATGAAAGAACAGTGTGGTGGTCCATTCTTTCTGCCTACCCCTTTGGCGAGACGGCGTGATGGTTAGTAAGTTAATTATTTTAGTACGATTAATTTCTTGAAGATTTTTGGATTTTCATAAATGTTGAAAATGTACCAACTGCCATTAAAGAAATAATTCTAAGTAAGTGGGAAATATGATGTTTTGATTAACCGAATTTAAGCAATATAAAAATACTTTATGCTCTTAAAAACATAAAATGTTTCTTCTTAATTTGAATAATCTCGTCTGAGAATGAAAACGTCTGTTTTCTAGAAGTTATATTATATTTTATTTGATTGATATATTTCATTAAATTATTGTGTCGAATTTTATTTGATGAGTATTTATTATATATTTACACCCGAAGATGGAGGTATTCTCCGAAACACGTCTTATTTTTAATATTTTGTGGATTGTAAACAAAGTTATTTTCAATTTCCTAAGTGTATTACTATGGAATTCCATAGTGTTTATGCATTAGGTTTTAATAAGTTTATTAAATAATTGATAATAATAAAAACGTCAATTTTCTAGAAGTCTTACAATATTTTATATGAATGAGATGTTTCGTCTGTCTAAGATATTATCACATTTGATAATACCTTTAATAGGCGAAATATGTCATTCATATAAAATATAATATAAACTAACTAACTTACCATCACGCCGTCTCCCCGGAGGGGCAGGCAGAAAGAATGGAACGCCACACTGTTCTGTCCTGACTTACGCCTCTCGATTCCTCTACATTCATACATCTTGTCATGCACGCACGTCGATTTTTCCGACTCCTCACGTGACCGACATTCAATATTTGATTGATTTGATCGTGCCACGTTTTCCTCGGCCTTCCTCTATTTCTAGCTCCGTTCACGCCGTTTACATATACCTTCTTTACCATTCTGTCTTCACTCATTCTTTCCATGTGTCCAAACCATCTTAATGACCCTTTCCTTATTTTGTTCATAACACTTTCATTCGCACCACATTCACTTCTTATACTTGCATTTGTCACTCTATCATAAACAGATTTGCCACACATTCGTCTTAGAGATCTCATTTCTACTGCATTTATTCTACTTTCATCCTTCTTTTGCCAGTTCCATGCTTCACTTCCATACATAAGGGTCGGCACAAGAACACCATTGTGCACTGCCATCTTAGCTTTTTTGGATAGGCTTTTGTTTGCGATGACAACTTCTAACTTCTAGAAAACAGACGTTTTCATTCGTATTAATTCATTATCAAATGTCTTAGACAGGCGATTAAAACAGATAGAGAGACATTTGATAATGCCTTAGACATGAAAAACATATCATTCACATAAAATATCATAGAACTTTTAGAAAATGGACCTTTTTATTCGTATTTATTGTTTAATATGGAGTTTTACATCATCGTTTAAGAAACAATACAAGATTTGATTTTGATGTTGCGATGTTTGAATATAGAGGAATTTCGAGAGATATGTTTTAGACAGAGCACTGTAACGGTCCATCCTCTCTGTCTACCCTTCCGAAGAAACGCAGTTATAGTTAGTTGAGCATTATGGAAATGCTTTACGCAAATAAACAAACAAACAAACCGTCACGCCGTTTCCCCGCAGGGGTAGGCAGAGAGAATGGACCGCCAGAAGCTAGCAAAGAAGAAGAAGATGATATTATGATGAGAAAACTGTCACCTGATTAAAATCACCAGCAATATTATAAACGACCCACATATAGTGAAAAGACACATAGAAAAGTTCTTTTTGCTACCCCCTGGCATACAGGGGGTAGCAGTTGGTCCACATAAATAAAACAAACAAACCATCACGCCGTTTCACCGCAGGGGTAGGCAGAGAGAATTGACCGCCACACTACTCTATCCTGGCAAACCTCTCTAGTTTCCTCCACATTCAGACAACGAGTCCTACACGCACGTCGATTTCTCCGACTTCTAACATGACCAACCTTTAAAATTTGATTAATTTGGTCATGCCATGTTTTCCTCGGTCTGCCTCGAATTCGCACCCCATTTACATCATTAACGTATACTTTCTTAATCATTCTTTCTCCATCCATGCGTTTTATATGTCCGAACCAACGCAGCGATCCTTTCATAATTTTGTTCATAATACCTTCTTCCGCTCTACATTCCCTTATAACAGCATTTGAGAAACTAACTAACTAACTTACCATCACGCCGTCTCCCCGGAGGGGTAGGCAGAAAGAATGGAACGCCACACTGTTCTGTCCTGACATACGTCTCTCGCTTCCTCTACATTCATACATCTTGTCATGCACGCACGTCGATTTTTCCGACTCCTCACGTGACCGACATTCAATATTTGATTGATTTGATCGTGTCACGTTTTCCTCTGCCTTCCTCTATTTCTAGCTCCGTTCACGCCGTTTACATATACCTTCTTTACCATTCTGTCTTCACTCATTCTTTCCATGTGTCCAAACCATCTTAATGACCCTTTCCTTATTTTGTTCATAACACTTTCATTCGCACCACATTCACTTCTTATACTTGCATTTGTCACTCTATCATAAACAGATTTGCCACACATTCGACTTAGAGATCTCATTTCTACTGCATTTATTCTACTTTCATCCTTCTTTTGCCAGTTCCATGCTTCACTTCCATACATAAGGGTCGGCACAAGAACACCATTGTGCACTGCCATCTTAACTTTTTTGGATAGGCTTTTGTTTGCGATGACAACTTTAAGTGCACCATTTATTCTGTTGCCTGCCCCAACCCTTCTTTCAATATCCTTCTCCACCCTCCCATCCTTTGTAAACATACTTCCTAAATAAACAAATTCATCCATTTGTTCCAGATTTTCACCGTTTACACTAGTGTTGCAGACTGTCATGCTTCCTTCTTTTTCGAAAATCATTACCTTAGACGTATTCACATTCATCATCAAATCGTATCGCTTGCATACCTCATACATACTAGACACCAGGGCTTGCAGTTCGTGCTCGTTGTCTGCAAGTAGCACAGCGTCGTCCGCATACAACAAACAGCTTACTGACACACCTTCCATTTTTGCACCTGCTTCCAACCCTTTCAGCTCTGCTTCCTCTGTCTTATATTGTTCTACCACACATACGTCTTAGGGACCTCATCTCTACCGCATTTATTCTGCTCTCATCCGTCTTCTGCCAGTTCCATACTTCGCTTCCATACATTATGCTTTACGCTTTTCAGAAAAAAATAGAAATGTTTCCCCTTAATTGAAATAATCTCAGAGCACCCAACACACGCGATTTAAGCTCCCCAGAGAGAGCGAGGCTCGAGATAAAATCTTTATAATGATGAAGGATTCCTTATTGGGGGTGAGTGAAACTAACTGATGTAAATGCTCTTATCTGTTCTGCATTAATGTAACGCGAAAAGTCATTGATTTAATTTTGTTTGTTGATTCGACAAAGCTTTGTGCATGTTGAAATCATGGCTATAAAACTAACAAACAAAAGTGCAAACAAGCTGATCCTTATATTTTACATTCCAGGGTTCCAAATGGGGTCGTTAATGCTCACTTATTGGCGCTGAAGAGATCTTAGGGGTCGTTTTTGTCTAACGTAAATTTTGGGGGCGATGTAGACCATATAAACGCCGTAGAAATGAGATCACTAAGAAGAATGTGCAGGAAAACGTTGTATGATAGAATACCGAACGATGAAATAAGAGAGAAATGTAAGACAGATGACTGCATCATGGATAAAATTAAAAAAGGATCCTTGAGATGGTTTGGACATATGGAACGAATGGATGAGAGAAGAATGGTTAAACGGTTGTACACAAGCAGCGTGACTGAAAAAGGAAGTCGAGGACGACCGAGGAAAACATGGCACGGCCAAATTAATCAATTTCTAAAAGGCGGCCACATTCGAAGTCGAAATAATCGACGTGCGTGTATGGTACGATGTATGAATGTAGAGGAAGTCCGAGAAGTATGCCAGGATAGAATATTGTGGCGATCCATCCTCTCTGCCTACCCCTCCGGGGAAATTGCGTGATGGTTAGTTAGTTAGTATAGATAACTCTATATATGGACAAGTTTATGATAGAGCTGAAAGGGTTGGATGAAGGTGCCAAAATGAGCGGAGTGTCAGTAAGCTGTCTTTTGTATACCGTCACCTGAGAGTAAGAGGGTTCCAACTAACAAAATTTCACATTTGGCTTTCTTTCGTGAAAAGGGTTCTTACTAACTTTATCTATACGTACAATTAAATAAAAACATGTAATAGTATCGTCATTTTGATGTTACGAAAAGAATCAAGTTCCATCTGATCATTCAAAACACACGATTCACTGAAGAAGGATTTATTTAAACTTAGAACGTTATTATTCTAACTGTTGCCTGACAAAATTTACACGCTTCTTTGTAAATGAATCTCTGGAAATTGGAATAAAACCCCTTTATTCCAAGATACATACCCGAAACCAACAAAACTTTAACTTCATTTTTCTCAGCTTTTTACTTTTGTAAGTTGGAACCTTCTTACTCTCAGGTACATACAGATGACGCTGTCCTACTTGCAGACAACGAGCATGAACTACAATTCCTGGTGAATAGTATGTTCTGGTCCCAACCCTTATGTATGAAAGCGAAGCATGAAACTATTAGAATAAAGATGAGAGCAGAATAAATACGGTAGAGATGAGGTCCCTTAGACGTATGTGTGATAGAACGATGTACGACAGAATCTCAAATGCTGATATTAGAAAGGAATTTTGAGCGAAAGAAAGTATAATGAACAAAACTATGAAAGGATCGCTGCGTTGGTTCGGACATATGGAGCGCATGGGTGAAGAAAGAATGGTTAAAAAAGTATACGTTAATGATGTAATGGAGTACGGAGTCGAGGTAGACCGAGGAAAACATGGCATGACCAAATTAATCAAATTTTAAAGGTTGGTCATGTTAGAAGCCGGAAGAATCGACGTGCGTGCATGACTCGCTGTATGAATGTGGAGGAAGCTAGAGAGGTGTGCCAGGATAGAGTAGTGTGGCGGTCCATTCTCTCTGCCTACCCCTGCGGAGAAAAGGCATGATGGTTTATTTGTTTGTTTATGAGGACCAACTGCTACCCCCTGGCATAGTATAAAAAAAGAACTTCTATGTGTCTTGTCACTATATGTGGATCGTTTATAATATTGTTGATGATTTTAATGACAGTTTTCTCATCATAATATCTTCTTCTTCTTCTTCTTTGTTAGCCTTCTTCCCTCCACTGCTGGATATAGGCCTCTTCCAATTTCCTCCACTCGTCTCTATCCTGCCCCCTTTGTATCCAAGATTTTCCAACCCTTTTGACAATATCATCGGTCCATCTCATCGGTGGCCTCCCGACACTTCGCCTATTTGCCCATGGTCTCCAGTATCCTGGGTGCCATCTGTTGCCACCCTGTCTAGCCAAGTGTCCAGCCCACTGCCATTTCAATTTTGCCACTCGGTCCATGACGTCAGCAACCCTGCTGCGGCGTCTGATTTCTTCATTCCAATATAATACTTTCTTATTTTTTTTTATAAATCAAAATTATTTTGTTTTACGTTGTTGATTAAAAATCCCTTAAATTTCAAAGTCGACATTTTTTTAATTTATCCGCGAATTTATCAGACTTTTATCAACGCGAGAACAACAAAAGCACACATCCCTTTTCAACATTTACAATATCGGAGTTCACCCACCTAGTTAGTCGGGATAAGCTGCTATTGAAACGGATTTTATCTGAAACCGGTTATCAGTCCAAAGGCAACAATGGGGGATGAAACAGGGGTGAAAAGACACGTCCCCACTCTAAGCCGGCCTTTGTGGATCAATCACATCTCCCGATTGATTCAATTGTGATTGAAATTGATTGTGTTGAAAATGGATAGCATTGTGGGGTAATCGATAAAGTGTTTATCATTTTATTTTTCACATTGTATATGCACTTGTTAATTAGAAACAGTGTTTAGATAATCATTACTTATTGTGTTTAAACTACTGTGCTAACGAATTAAAATAGGTTTACTGTTTCATTAACAATGATTTATAAAAACGTATTTAATAATTAATACGAATGAAAACGTCTGTTTTCTAGAAGTTTTATTTAATTTAATTTGAATGACATATTTCACCTTTCAAATGTATTATCAAATGTGATAATGGTTTAGACAGGCGAAACATCTCATTCACATAAAATATAGTAGTTCATTCTTATCAATTATTTAATAAACTTGTTAAGGCATTAACATTATGGAATTCCACAGTAATACACTTAGGAACTTGAAAATAACTTTGTTTTTAACACGACATGTTTCGGAAGATATACCTCCATCTTCAGGCGTAAATATATAATAAAAACTAAACAAAGAAAGGCTAATATAAAAAACGCATTTAAAATTCCATACAAAAATTTTAATTAAAAATTAACCTGGGCTACTTGTTATAACTACTAATAATTATTTTTTATCAGTAAGAACTAATAAATAATATTGAAAAATAATAATACATCATGATAATATAAAATTGTAATTTAGAAAAACATACATTTGAAAAGACATAATTAATATAGAAATTAATAAAAACATTTATTAATTTTATAACATTACGTGTTATGTTATTTTAATTTTATTTTATATCATTGTATTTTATTTTATTTGTTTTAGATTTATATTGTGGACGGAATGGGCGCGGGAGATGCCTATTAGTGGCGATGAGGATCGCAACCCATCACACCGCGTCTCCCGCGGGGGCGAAAATAAAAGGGATGGAGAGTCGTATCGGTTTAAGTGTGACAGTCCATTCTTTTCGCCTACCCCTTCGAAGGGACGGCGTGATGGTTAGTTAGTTAGTTAATTATTTAATATAAGATAATTAATACGAATGAAAATGTCTATTCTCTAAAAGTCTTGTTAGGTATAGTTTACAGAAATGACATGTTTTCTTAAAACTTCTAAACGAAATTTTTCATTCATGTACATTATTTAATTTGTAGTATTAATATTAGGATAATAATTTAATAAATCGATGTATTTTTTTAAATCTAATTATTATATATTTTAATTTTAATTTCAACAGTGAACGGTTTCGCCAGGCTCGATTACATCGACAGACAAGTGTCAATGTTATTAACTTACTTCTTTATATACATACGCATCGCGGGTGGTAAACAATATTCTATAAAAGTCATATCAAAATAATTATGTAAAATTTACTTATATATGTAAATAATTATGAATTGTAATAATATGAATTATGAATGAATTATTTCTGGCCATTGAGGCCAGCCTAGTTCCTTGAAGTTTGTGTTATATAGGTAAGAACTCTTCGGTATAACTTTTATTAGCTTTGATGACTGGAGTTTATTAATATTCTATTTTGGGATTTTGACATAAACTCCATTGAGTTTGAGTGAAGCATAGCTTTGAGGTCTCATGCTTTCCTTGGTCTTCCACGCTTTCTCTTTCCATTCACACTGATTCTGCTATTTTTATTTTTTATCGTAATTTGAAAAGGGATGAAAAATAAAACGCTTTATATAACAACGAGTATATAAATGATAGAGTGTGTGATATATGGAAGACAAAGGGTTGTTTTCCCGGTAATCTGCCAGAAATATCTCATACGCCTTGATAAAGGCATTAGGGGTATATTTGTACAGCGCCGACCTTTAGAACGAATTGGCGGTGGGTGGTGTTGCCGGGGGTTTCTGGGGGGTTGTGGAGACTGCAGGGGGATGGGAAGGAAAGGGGGAAAGAAAGGGAAGGAAAATCTGTCGACCAATAATCGAGTTTTTATGATAGGCGCAAAGTTTAACAGACCGCATTTATTGGCTGGTATATCTACTTGAAAGGGCCGTATTTGACGTAAAAACTATTAAAAAAAACTGGGCGATAGTTTAATTTTAATCCTAACTAATTAACCTTCACGCCATCTCTCCGAAGGGGTAGGCAGAGAAAATGAATTGCCACACTGGTTGATGCGAATGAAAACGCCTGTTTTGAGACATTAGATAATCCCTTAGACGGGCGAAACATGTCATTCACATTAAATATAATAAAACTTTTAGAAAACAGACGTTTTCATTTGTATTCATTATTAAATATGGAGTTTTACGTGGATGAATATGTTAATCTCAGTTGAGAAAACAAATACTATGACATTCTCAAAATAACATACAGGATGCAGGTTATCCAACAACAGCAACAACAACACCAAACCATCACGCCGTTTCTACGCAGGGGTAGGCAGAGAGAATGGACCGCTACACTACTCTATCCTGGCACCCCTCTCTAGCTTCCTCCACATTCATACAGCGAGTCATACACGCTCGTTGATTCTTCCGGCTTCTAACATGACCAACCTTTAAAATTTGATCAATTTGGTCATGCCATGTATTCCTCGGTTTGCCTCGATTCCGTTCACGTAAACTTTATCAAGCATTCTATCTTCACCCATGCGCTCCAGATGTCCGAACCAACGCAGCGATCCTTTCATAATTTTGTTCATACCATAATACCTTCTTTCGCTCTACATTCCTTTCTAATATCAACATTTGATATTCTGTCCTATACCACACATACGAGTACGTCTTAACGACCTCATCCCTACCGCATTTATTCTGCTCTCATCTTTCTTCTGCCAGTTCCATGATTCGCTTCCATACATAAGAGTTGGGACCAGAACTCCATTTTCGCTTTCATTGATAAATTCTTGTTTCCAATAGCTCCCTTCACTTTGTTACCCGGCAAACAAAATTTCTATTTTACGAAATTTATATTTATGTCATCAGTTTTTTTATTTATCAAAAATAATAAATAATTGGGAATATTCATGCAAGAATGGTAAAAAAATAATATGTTAACGATGTAAATGGAACTAGAAATAGAGGAAGAGCGAGGAAAACGTGAAAAAAAAATCTAATATTGAATGTCGGCCATGTGAGGAGTCAGAGAAATCGACAGGCGTGCATGACACGATGTATGAATGTTGAGTGTATGATGTATGTTGATGTGTAATGAATGAAATATGTCAGGAAAGAAAAGTGTGGCAGTCCATTATTTCTGTGATGGTTAGTCAATAAGTTAGTTATTCATGCATGTAAGATAAAAAAAATATCTTTTTTATTTATTTACATAGTTTGATATAAAAAGTTCGACCCAGAACTCGGTAGGGGTGCCAAAACCTTAAGGGAAAAACCAATATGCTCTTGTAATAGACGGCTCAATAATCCCACATCGGTTCCTACTAAAGATTCCGTCCGTCTTTATATACATCTTACCTGCAATATATAAACCCTCATATAATATATGTAGATACGTACGAGGTCTGTTCAAAAAGTATCGCGAATTTTGAATTTCCGCTGGCTACGTATATTTGATTTTTGATTTTTTTGTAGCGTTACGTTGGTACTCATGTCCCTTACTTATGCTGACAAGGTCGGCCATTTTGAATGTTTAGTTAATTTTTGACAGCTGTTTTGCTTGGATGTGTTTTGGCTCGTCTTCGATTTTTGCCTATTCCAAAAAATGGATCAAAGAATCTGTATCAAATTTTGTGTGAAAAACAAAATAAAGTGCGCGGACGCATTTCGAATGTTGACTGTGGCATATGGTGAAGCTACCTTGGACCAAAGCAACGTTTATCGGTGGTACAAAATGTTCTCAGAGGGCCGAGAAGATATGAACGACGAAGAGCGTGCCGGACGCCCGAGCACGTCAACAACAGACGAAAACATTGATAAAGTGAAGAAAATAGTATTAGCCAATCGTCGAATCACCGTTAGAGAAGTTGCTGAGGACCTAAACATATCGATTGGCTCGTGCCATTCGATTTTAACCAATGATTTGGGCATGAGTCGGGTCGCCGCGAAATTCGTGCCAAAATTGCTCAATTTCGACCAAAAACAGCATCGCGTTAACATTGCTCAGGAGATGTTGGACTCGGTCCGTGACGACCCAAATGTGCTCCAGAGGGTCATAACTGGTGACGAATCATGGGTTTATGGTTATGACGTGGAAACCAAAGCTCAATCATCCCAATGGAAGCTGCCGCATGAGCCAAGACCAAAAAAAGCGCGCCAAGTTCGGTCGAACGTGAAGGTTTTGCTCACAGTTTTCTTCGATTGCAGGGGCGTGGTGCATCATGAGTTCTTGCCACAGGGTAGTACGGTCAATATATACTCATACAATCAATCGTATATATACAATCGTATAT
The DNA here is from genome assembly GCA_022606425.2 of Lepidostoma basale. Taxonomy (NCBI): domain Eukaryota; kingdom Metazoa; phylum Arthropoda; class Insecta; order Trichoptera; family Lepidostomatidae; genus Lepidostoma; species Lepidostoma basale. Next base: position 658,372 of record JAHDVF020001465.1, read on the forward strand.
ACTCATACAAAAAAAACGGATTCGAAGTCGGAAAAATCTACGAGCGTGCATGATACGATGTATGAATGTGGAAGAATCTCTAGAGGCACATCAGGACGGAGCATTACTTCGGTCCATTCTCTTTGTCTTACCACCGGGGAAATGGCGTGATAGTTAGTTATTTAGTTAGTCTAAAATATATGGGATTTATGTGTGTGCCTAGCAATAAATTTCGGAAACAACTTTATTAGGATAATCTATTGTTTTGGCGGAAACACTTTGATATTTCAACATTATTAACTGTTTAAATAAAAACAAAACTTTGTTATGAATATCGCAATTGATTATATAATTAATACGAATGAAAGCGTCAGTTTTCTAGAAGTTTTATTATATTTTATGGGAATGACGTGTTTCGCCCTTCTAAGGCATTATCAAATGTGACGAAACTTCAACTCGTTGCAGTTTCTATAATATATACTAGAAAATGGAGTAGAATACGGTAAGTATCAAAAATTGATGTGACTTTATACATTTTTAATAAATAATTATTTGGGTAGGTCCAGAAATATTGAAAATTGTTTCTTAGAACTCGTTACGAAATTTTATGACAATGATAATTACATGGTTGGGATACTGAATGATATTATATAAATAAAAAATAAGTTATTTGAGGTAGTACGAAATAAAGCGTTTCCAAGAAAATGTCATTCCCATAAAATATAATAAAGCTTCTAGAAAACTGAAATTTTCATTCGTATTAATTTTTTAATATGGAATTTTACATCATTGCTCAAGAAACAGTAAATTTAATGTTTGCAAACATTTGATAATGCCTTAGATTGTTGAAACAAGTCATTCCCATAAATTATAATACAACTTCTAGAAAACAGACGTTTTCGTTCGTATTATTTTTTGTGAATTGTATTGTAACTAACTAACTAACTAACCATCACGCCGTCTCCCCGAAAGGGTAGGCAAAAAGAATGGACTGTAACATTTTTACTGATGCGGCACTCCATCCTTCTCTTTTCGCTCCGTGGGAGACGCGGTGAGATGGGTTGCGAACCTCATTGTATTGTATAATGCATTTATATATATATTTTTGTAAATAGCACTTAATTTGTGGTGTAGCATTATTAAATAATTATAAAAAACTAACTAACGAACAAACCGTAACGCCATCTCCCCGAAGGGATTGGAAGAAATAATGGACAGCCACACTTTTCTTTTATGACATACATATCTCGATTCCTCAACATTTATACATTGTTTCATGCACGCACGTCGATTTCTCCGACTCGTCACTTGGGGGACATTCAATGTTTCACATTTTCCTGGGTTTTTATCTTTTTCTAATTCCATTTACACATACTTTTTTCCCATTCTATTTTCATTCATTCTCTCCATGTGTCCAAACAATCTTAATGTTACTTTCATTATCTGGTTCATACGGTCTTCCGCGGCTTCTTTTTCCACTCACACTGATTTATAACAACATTTTAACAATTTTTCTCTCGTCCATTCGTTTCATATGTCCAATCTATCTCAGGGATCCCTTTTTAACTTTACTTGTGATGCAATCATCTGCCTTACATTTCTTTGTTATTTCGTTGTTCGGTATTCTATTATGTATCTTTTTTAGCACATTTTTCTCAGTGATCTCATTTCTAAGTCATTTATCCTACTTTTATCCTTCTTTTGCCAGCTCCAAGCTTCTCTTCCTTACATAAGAGTTGGCAAATATGTACTACAATCTTTGATTTAGTGGGTATATTTCTATTTGAAAATTAAAATATGGCGTCGAAGCAAGGGCAGACACAGTAAGGACCAAAAAAGATTTAAGGGCTTCTGAAATGAAGACACTAAGGACGATAACACGCAAAACACTGAGAGATCGCGTGAGGAACACCAGAATAAGAGAGATATGAGAAGTTGAGGATATTATAAGATGGAGCAGACAGCGGAATGGGGACTGGTACGATCATGTTCAAAGAATGGACACCGCCAGACTCCCCTATATTGCATTGCATAATCAGCCTCTTGGGACTCGTACTCGTAGAAGACCTCTTAAAAGATGAAAGGACAGCTGGGAATCTAACTTACAGGAGGAGCAACACTCTGGAGAACAGACCACATAGGTCTACAACAAGGAAGAAGAAGAAGAAATTTAAAAATAGATATTTTTATGAATCGAACATAAAACTTTGGGTCGTAGAAACCTAATCTGTGGCACGCTCTCATGGCGTCCCTAAAAATAAATAAATAAAAAAACTTATGCTTCTCCCAATAATACAATAATCTCCTTGTGACACACCACATCCCACAGTTAACAGACGGATTACACAATGGGCCATAATCGTGGTATGATATTCAATATCCAAGGGGCCGATGTAATAGGGGTGACTTTTTGATTACTGCAATACGCTTTGGGTGATTTAGGAATCATTTTTAATAAGCATATCTTGTTTCAATGTTGCAGAGATTGAAACATTCACCCCAAAAATACTAACAAATATAATTCTTAGATATTGCTTAGTCATCATCTTCATAAACCTATATTCGTCCACTTCTGGAGGTAGGTCTTCTTCATCTGTTTCCGCGGTCCACTTGTCCACTCTTCATCTGAGCTTCTGGCTACGTGACCTGTCTATTGCCATTTTAGAGTCGCCACCCGGAGGATGATGTCAGTGACCTTTGTTTTTTCTCTCACCGTATCGTTTCTGACTCTGTCTCTTAGGCTTATTCCTAATATGGCTCTTTGGGTCACTCGTAGTTTCTCGGCACTTTGTTTGGACAATGTTATAGTTTCAAGACCATAAGTACCAACTGGTAGAACTCAGGCTTCATAGACTTTTCGTTTCTGGTTGATTGGTATTTTCCGGTTTTTAAGGATGTAATCCATGTTTCCGAAAGCTGCCCAGTTTAGTTTAATTCTTTTCTTTAGATCTGCTGTTTGGTTATCTCGGCATAATCAATTCAATCGAGATTTATTATATTTGCCTTCCCATTCTTTAAAACGACGCTATTTTTGTTTAGTTTATTGATTAAGCGTGTCCATGAGTATCTTTGTAATTATAAAAGGGATGCAACATTGTATCCTTCAGTGATTACATTAGCTATCGTGTGAAACAAGACATTGTTCCGCCTGAATCTAAACAAAGAGGGTGTTTTTAGGGGGTGCGTCCTCAAAGCCATCGTATTTTTTTTCTCATGGGGTTTAGATTACGCTAATTCAAAAAGACCGGAGGGGTGAACTGTTTAATATTTATTCGATATTCAAAAAAGAGGCGGGAAAAATCACAAGTAATAAATTAAAGATACTTAACGTGTCAAATATCATATTGGGGCACATAATTTTTATTAATAAAATTATTATTAATGAATTCATATTATTAAGTTATAATTAAATAAAACTGTGTGTTTTTGAGACCATTTCTGCTTTTGTCTATATTTCGATAGCGACTGGTTTCGCAAGGCTTTCTGGCTTCAACAGACTGATCGTCCTCCGGCATCCAGTCTGTCGATGCCAGCGAAATAAAGAAAAAATTGGAAGTAGTTCTAAAAAAAACATTGTATAATGAAATTGTTATCAAAAATTAACAGCGCTCAGCGACCTTTATGTATGAAAGTGAAGCATGGAACTGGCAAAAGAAGGATGAAAGTAGAATAAATGAAATCTCCAAGACGAATGTGTGAATACTCTGTGTATGATAGTGTCGAATGAAAATATAAGATGTGAATGCGGTGCGAATGATAGTGTTATGAACAAAATAATGAAAATATCACTAAGATGATTTGGACATGTGGAAAGAATGAGTGAAGACAGAATGGTGTAGAAGGTATATGTGAACGGAGTGAACGGAGCTAGAAATAGAGGAAGGCCGAGGAAAACGTGACACGATCAAATGAATCAAATATGGAATGTCGGCCAAGTGAGGAGTCGGAGAAATCGACTTGCATGCATGGCAAGATGTATGAATATAGAAGAAGTGAGAGAAGTATGCCAGGACAGAACAGTGTGGCGTTCCATTCTTCCTGCCTACCCCTCCGGGGAGACGGCGTGATGATTAGTTAGTTAAGCAGCGCTCTCTTAATAACCGGTACGCTTACCACGTTTGGTGTACTTTGAGTGTAATTGGTGCGATAAGCAGTAACTTTAAATTGTTCAAAATATTATGAAAATTATAAATAATTCTAAAAATAAGAGTGAAATCTGGGAATATCTATTTCTTAAATGATTCAATCAATTAAGAGTCAATATTCCCGGGTTCGATTCCCGGCGATGGCAGTGTGATTGTCACACCGTCTTTGGTCTCACCTATCACATGCTATGAGAATTATCAATATCTTACAGTTGCATACAGAATTGGATTTAAATACCATTTTGTATGCAAATGTCACTCTTTTGCAATGACAATGCCAACTTAAAACTAAGATAGAGGATGTTAAGGTGTTATGTGTGGTCTGTTCTGTTATATGGGTGTGAGACATGGACATTAAAAGTAAATACAATGAACCGGTTAGAGGCATTTGAAATGTGGCTTCACCGAAGAATGTTCAGGATCCCATGGACAGACGGAGTGACGAATACAGAAGTCCTGAATCGTGCAGGAGTAAATAGAGAGCTGCTGACATTGATCAAAGTCCGCAAGATTTCATATCTGATTCACGTTCTACGAGGAGAAAAATATCGCCTGCTGCATCTAATTTTGAAGGGAAAAGTGGAGGGCCGCAGGGGGGCAGGGAGAAGGCAGATCTCTTGGCTGCGCAATGTGAGGGAATGGACGGGAATCGGAACTGTGGAGGAGCTATTCCGGACAGCGCAGGTTAGGGAAGAGTTTACCAGAGTGATCGCCAACGTCGGGGGGACCTGACAGGGCACTTTAAGAAGAATATGCAAATGTGGAGAGCAACGGGAAACTTACGCATTAAAAGGTCGAAGTGGCATCCCAAGAACCAGGAAATTTTTTACACTTTTCTGCAAGCCAATCCCTTGGATTGAAACTGGCGAAAATACTAAAGACAGCTGACGCAAAATACGAGAAAAAATGACACCCAAATAGTAAATGTATCAAATTACACATGACTTCCAACGTAACGATTCGGATATCCCATTACAGCCACTTAATTGTGGGAGTTAGGGGTGACACGTGGCGAGATGTAATCTGGTGACTTCTATTGTCATGATAATCGCTACAAACTTTGGCAGGGATTTGCGATACGAGAAAAAATATTTCTAACGTGTGGCACGTGATATTTTATGAATCAATGAATATATTAAGAATAAAATAGAGATATGCTTATTTTAACAAACTTCCACTGTTCATTTTTTAAAATTGTATCCTAAGTAATGACTTACACATCCATATAAATTATCATATATTGATAAAACATTATCTAGAATTTTCATGAAGGTTTATTTTATATAGTAAAAAGGTGAGTTTGACATATACCAATTTATATAGCAAGTTTGTGAAATCCAGTTGTTCGTCTACAAGTATACATTTAAAATGTTGTAAAAAACAAAAACTGGTCAAAATTATAGCATATAGATTGGAGTGACATCTCCAGGTGGTTTCTAGCAATGCGGTAAATAGCGGGAGCCTTTCACATTGCGTTAAAAAGATCTCCTGCTTAATGCTTAAAATGCGATCTTCATAGATGGCGTTAGTGTGTAAATTGAATATACTACCATGTAAAGGGTGGTGTTGGAGATTAACATATATACAAATTCCAAAAATTTGTCAGACATGGTGGTCATAAGAAAAAATAAGGTGGAATGGGGAATATTGTATTGCTGAATGGTCATAAGTCCTGTAAACACCTTGATCAACCATATTCTGTTTCCAATTTGCATCTTCGTCTCTATTCTTGAAGTTTCACTTTGCTGATCGAAAGAAAAATTCTTATAATAGGTTTGTTTTATAAAAGTTTTATTATATGTTGATTGGATAATGCCACAGGCAGTCGAAAAACGTCGTTAACATAAAATATATTGTGATAAAATTTCTAGAACTAGGTTCAAAAGGGTATTCGGGCTACGATGGGATATGTTTTGCTGGAAAGTATACCTCTACAAAATGCCGTAAGTCGCCATGTGGCATTTACAACAGCAACACTACTATCAAGTCCAACTCTCTAGCGTCCACGGGAGGTATTTTTAAAGACCCCGCGAACCCCGGGCAATGTGGCACATATTACTTAGTGCCATAGCAGATAGAGAGAGGACGAATGGCGAGCTTCCAACGCCATAAAACTGGATACGCCCAGCTAAGGGATTGTAACCCCGACAGTAAATCCTCCAGAGAAGGCAATGGGATGCCACTCTGGATATTTATCCCCAGGTCATCACTATACAAGGGTGATAGTCAACGTTAGGGAGACCTGACAGGATACAGAAAGAAGAAGAATATTGATTTCTCCAGGGCACTGGCATGGATAGACTGAACCAGTTATTAATCAAGAGATTTTTTTTAGGTCGTGTGTTTAACAATTTATTTGGCTCGATTTCTTTTTAGTTAATTAATGATGGGCGTAATGAATGTGGAGGCATGCAATGGATAATTGAGACGACGGTTGTTTTTCATAATTAATCAGTTTTACAGTACCTACTCGCGTGATCCGTTATGCTCTGTGATAAATATTACAACACTGATATCTCAACTAACATACACACCTCATTTATTTCTTTCAGAACTTTTGTTCGCAGGCACGCCACATTTCAAGAGCACTTTTCGCCTCGAATAAAGAGATATCTCATTCAATAGTGATGGTTTACAGCTAAACAAATTTTCGATTAAAAATCGATTGTAAAAAAATCGAAAAAAAAAAAACGAAAAAAAATCGATTAAAAAATCGATAAAAAAATCGATAAAAAGTCGATAAAAAATCGATTATTCATTTATTAAACTCTAAAAGAATCTAAAAGAACAACAAATAATCTACTGGTTTGAGAATAGAATACTTAGAACGATCCTGGGACCCAGACCCGGTGTTGCAGCGGGAACTTAAAGGCATAGGACCAACCAAGATATCCGTACGATGACCCAGCAGCTCCTTATAATGAGCAAGGTGAGAGCCGGTCGCCTAGCATGGATTGAGCACGTATGCCCAGCCGAAGAGACCAGAGCAATCAAGACCCTGTACGCGTCTAGACCGACTGGAGTCGGACCTCTAGGAAGGACTAAAAAGCGCCTAATGGCCTAGTCAAGGTTGGGCGAATCGGACTGCTGGGAGCAAAAGGCGCAGGATCGAGGAGCTTGGCGAAAAATCATCAAGGAGGCTAAAACTCTTCAAGAGTTGTATAGCCATAACTTAAATTGGGATTCTATAATGACGATTTTTTATGAATTAAAACAGTATTTTTTCCACTTTTAAGTTTATTTTTCTCGGCGTGTTTCGAAGGCTTACAACTTTATCATCGGGAGAACGATATAAACTAACCAAAATTATTTCATACAGAGTGCAATAACCTTGAATCAAATATAACATGTTTATTAGTTTACTTGGCTAGTACTAGGGAGATAACAGTAACAGTACTAGGGATGTAAATGGAGTACAGAGTCGAGGAAGACCGAGGAAAACATGGCATGAAGAAATTAATCAAAATTTAAAGGTTGGTCATGTTAGAAGTCGGAAGAATCGATGTGCGTGTATGACTCGCTGTATGAATGTGGAGGAATCTAGAGAGGTATGCCAGGATAAAGTAGTGTGGTAGTCCATTCCCTCTGCCTACTCCTACGGGGAAACGGCGGTTTGTTGTTGTTGTTGTTGTTGTACCTTTATAAGCGCAATGATAAATATTTGAACTATTCTATATTTTGAATTTAAATATACAGGAAAATAAATATTATACCTTTTATGTTCCCATATATATTTCTTCTTCTCTAAGTGCCGTCTCCTCTGCGAAGGTGGACGATCATCAGGGCTATTTCCACCTTGTTGACTGCAGCCCTGAACAGCTATGTGGTGCTTCTTCTGAACCATTATCTTCAATTGTGCAGCCAAGAGATTCTTCTCCGACCTGGTCATCTTCCTAGTATTTTTCCCTGAATTATTATACATATTTATATATTAAGTGCCAAAATATAATTATTTTTCACTAATAAAAAATCACGCTTTGTAGGGTATCAATGTCATGACATTCGGCATCTGCCATCTTAATGGCTATTTCGAAAAAGAAAATCTACTTATTCGTTTAATTCAATCTTTATTAATTTTTTTAAAAACATCACCAAAGATTTTAAATCAATGATATTAGAATTTATTTTACAATCTTCAATATGAGCAGAAAATAGCTCGTTATTTTGAAGAAGGAATCTGGTCGTATCCAGGCTCGAATCCAAGTCCCCTAGATCAGAAGACAAGCGTTCTATCCCCTAGACCACCACGTGATTGCAGTCTCATTAAAGAAGTTCTGGAAGTCAATTCCAGAATAATAATGGTCTAGTCTCACCGCTAAAAGATATTTACAGACAGGAAATTTACAGAATCGAGCATGTGTGAGAGCTCACATAGTTTGGTACTGTCATGACGGAAGCTAATGAATTACACGTGGAGTTAGAGCAAGGAGTTAAAAAAAGAGGCTTAAACTCTTTAAAAGTTGTACGACTATCTGAAGTAAGCATGTACATAACTAATTAACTAACTAACCATCACGTCAATTCCCGGGAGGGGTAGGCAGAGAGGATGAATCGCCACAATGCTCTGTCCTGGCATACCTCTCGGGCTTCCTCTACATTCATACATCGTACCATGCACGCACGTCGATTATTCCAACTTCGAATGTGACCGCCTTTTAGTAATTGATTAATTTGGTCATGCCATGTTTTCCTCGGTCGTCCTCGGATTCTTTTTTCACTCACGCTGCTTGTGTACAATTTTTTAATTATTCTACTCTCATCCATTCGTTCCATATGTCCAAACCATCTCAGGGATCCTTTTTTATTTTTTTCCATGATGCAGTCATCTGCCTTATATTTCTTTCTTATTTCATTGTTCGGTATTTTATCATACAACGTTTTCCCGCACATTCTTCTTAGTGATCTCATTTCTACGGCGTTTATTCTGCTTTCATCCTTCTTTTGTACATAATATTTTATTTCTTATTTTTGGGAGATGTCAAGACATGTCACCGGTAAAATATCGATTATTTAAACAAAATCGAATCGTCCCTACCCTATTATCTTCCCTCTGATCGTGGTTTATTAGCGCCTGTCCGCAAACTGCAACACATTCCCGTAATAAGGGCCGCCGGGTAGCCAGGGCCATCTCGCTCGCACGTCACTCGCGGCAAGACACGGGTGCGAGGGAGATGGATGGGTATCGATAAACAACATCGCGAACGTCGCCCTCCCAGCGCGCACGCGCTAAATTCAAAATGGTGGAAATTACGCGGGAAAAACGTTTCTTGTTTGAACACATTCAACTAAGTTACATAAATTAGAGAATATATATCGTACCTTCGGTAAGACAAGCACAATGCACGTTTTGTATTTTTTATTATTAGAGACTATTAATATTAAATAAATAATATTAATCGTATTATTCTGGCTATATTGATCATACACTATCGCCCTCTGGCTTAATGAGACTGAACTTAATGAGCGACTTTGTTCCTCCAGATAAAGGGATGTTTTTAAAATAAATTGGCGTACTTAACTCATTTTGAGAATTTTTAATAATTATGCCTCTGTCTTACCGAAAGTGCGATACATTTTTCAGACTTGATTCAAGCTTACTAATTTTAATTTGGAAAGAAAATTTAACGCTCTCAATCCACTTTTCGTAGTGAAAAAAAGCGGTTTAACACAACATAATACATAAAACATAATATAAAATTATTAAAACATAATACATACACAAAATCATTTACACGATGTATGAATTTTGAGGAAACGAGAGAAGTGTATCAGGGAAGAAAAGTGTGGCAGTTCATTCTTTCTGCCTTCCCCTTCGGAGAGACGGCGTGATGGTTGGGGGAAAATTGAAGGACGCCGAGTGCCCGCTAGAAGACAAATGTCCTGGCTGCGAAACGTGAGGGAGTGGACTGGCATCCGAAGTGTGGATGAGCTGTTCCGACCGGCGCATGACAGGGACAGGTTCGTCGAGGTGATCGCCAAAGTTGGGCGTACACGACAAGGCACTTGTAGAAGAATATTTTTGATGGCTTTTTAATTTCAAAAATTTCTAAATTGTTTAAAGTTAGGTTGAGTGCCAAACCTATTTCGCCAAAATTTTCCAAAATATCAAAAGAAATGTCTATTTTTATAGATAATTTATATTTACAAGAAAACAATGTGCCATTTCTGTAAAAATATACCAATTTTCATATTTCCAATTTTCAAATGATAATAAAAATACAGAAATTGAATACTATTAATCTACCTACAAGCGCGACGGCACTCTTCGGCACTCTAACGGTTAATATGCTAAATTTCAGTACCGTTTTCTTTATTAAATGTATGATTATTTTCAATTAAATAGTTAGCGAACGCTAATATGTCAGAGTTCAGTGAAAATAAAAAGTGTTGTAATACAAAGTATAATTAATTTATTCGTTATTATGAGTTTGTATCGTTCACCCGTTGATGAGGGTTTAATATTATCGATACTCGAATTAGATCTGCTGCAATTGATTATCCAAGGTAAATAAGAAGTAAAACAATGTGTAGGAAGAAGAAGAATATCCTAGCTAAAGAAACTATACGAATGGTTGTCCAACCAAGAAAAATAAAAGCACTTGACTTCAATAACATCGATACCCTTAATTATGTCAAGCAAGAGGCGCCTTATATGGCCGATCCATTGGGATCGCCTCTCTGAAATGGATTTAACAAGTTGCCTCTCTCCTTCGATTCTGCTGAGAAACTCGTCATTCGTGATGTTGTCTCTTCAAGAAACTGGTGAAATTCTTGTCACATCTCAAAGGCCTCCAGTCTGTTTTTATCTCTTTTGATTAGGCACCATGTCACCGATCCAACATGGATCTTTCCGTGGCCAGTTATGCGAATTTTTTTCTTATTCTTAGTGTAGGCCTAGTGGCTTGTTTCTTAAGAGGAATTGGCCTCCTGCGAAGTCGACTCCCAGTTGTCGATCCATCTCTTTGGTGGTCTGCCCGGGGGGTCGTCTACCTTGGGGCTGGCCGAGCAACATGAAGGGGAGTCTGGATGGATCCATGCTCCTCACGTGTACATACCAGTATCTTCTCCTTTGCCTTCCCCACCTAACGACATCCTCGACCTCGCATATCTCCCTTATCCGTGTAATCCTTATCCTCTCTTGCAGTGTCTTGCCAGATATATATCTGAGCGCATTTCTGACACTCTGAGCGCGTTTTTTGTACATAAATTCAATTTTATTTATTATTTCTCTAGTCAACGTGCATGTCTCAAATTTTAATACTCGTATATACGTGCGATATTGCTGTTGAATCGCATATTTTCTAGTTATCGATGCGATCAACGTGTCTTCCATTATTGCCGCCGTGAATTGTTGGCTGCTGATCGAAGCACGTTCTGGAGACACCCCAATATGGCGGCCTCATTTGAATACGGAACGCGGCTGGCGCTGATTGGCGGGAAACGGTGGAAAACGCGGGAAAAGTCGCGATTCAATTATTTCGCAGGTGCCACACAAGATGGCGGACTGGTTGGGACTAGCTATCCGTTCAATTTCGTACATGCTGGATTTTAATACATACAAAATACTTATTTGTATTTCATTTATTTTTGTATATGCAGTCATACCTCGTTTCATGAATGATTCTATTCACCAAAAAATCGGATTACAAATAAGCCAAAATCATGTTTCGCTCATATATTTCAACGTCTTTTTTGTAAACAATTTTTGGTATCTTGGTTAAATACTTGTAACTTGTATTCTTCCATCGACGTTTCGCAGATTGTTCCAGTTTTATGATATTTAAGCCTGCGTTCTGCCAGTTGGTACTTATGGTCTTGAAATTGTTACACTGTCCAAACAAAGTGCCGAGTAACTACGAGTGACCCAAAGAGCCATTTAAAGAGCTATGTTAGGAATAAGCCTAAGAGACAGAGTCAGAAACGATACGGTGAGAGAAAAACAAAGGTCACTGACATCATCCACCGGGTGGCGACTCTAGAATGGCAATGGGCAGGTCACGTAGCCAGAAGCTCAGATGAAAAATGGAAAAGAAGACTGCTTCCTTGGATACCGTGGACGGCGAAGAGAAGTGCAGGGCGACGGATGATCTGAACAGACACGCCGGGATAACCTGGATGCAGTCTGCACAGGACAGAGTGACATGGAAGCGAATGGAGGAGGCCTTTGTCCAGGAGTGGATGGGAATAGGCTGAGGAAGAAGAATAAGATAGAAACTGTAACGTTCTTTAAAACGTTGGCCTAAACTGAAACCGGGAGCAGAAGATGAAGCACTTTCGACAAACATGTTTTTGACCGCAGATGTCCTTCCTCAGCGTAAATTTAAAAAATAAGTGAAGTAAAATCGTGATTAAAATGTTTACTAATTGAATAGTGGAAGCTTAGACTTAAACGTAATAACACTTTAATTAGGATTGTGGAATAACGGTAACATATCAGTAATTGGACTTGAAGTTTATTTTGTTGTTTAAAATATTTTCTTTATTTTTATACACATTTTATAAGTTCTACCGTAAATTAAAGTTTTATTTCTAATATTGACGTATAAAATTTCTACGAACGAAACGAAAACTCGTCGAACGTGCATGTTACGATGAATGAATGTGGAGGAAGTAAGAGAGGTATGCCAGGACAGAACGGTTTGGTGGTCCACCGTGGAAACGGCGTGATGGTTAGTTAGTTAGTTAGTTTCAGCATACATACTCTTCATATGCCGTCATACTATCTTAACGATCCTTTCATTATTTTGTTCATAAGACCATTCACTTCTTATACATATTTTCATTCGACTTTCTATCATACATAGATTTTCCACACATTCGTTGGAGAGATCTCATTTCTACGTCATTTATTCAGCTTTCTTGCTTCTTTTGCCAGTTTTCAAAATCTGAATATTTTGTTCTAATTTAAAAAAATAGATTTTGTAAATTTGATCTCAGTTTATGCGTGATTTTTTAATGTCTGTATGTTTTTCAAAAAATTAAGTTCTATTGTTTTACTTGCGTTCTTATGTATTTCTAAGATTTAAATTCCAAAGGGAAGCATTCGAACGAAAGGTCTAATTTTAAATTTAAATAAATTCGAATTAGGAATGTCGCGTTCCATTCCAAGTAAGATTACAGGTATCAGATTCAAAATGAGAGCTTCCGTTTATTTATTGTTCTAGAACTGACAGCTATTTGAATTCAAATAAAAAAGAAGTCAATTCGAATTTGAATATCGAACCGAAATCGAACGTATTAGATCATTAGGTTCAAACCGCGGTAGAACTTATTAGCGGACGTGAAGTCGGCATTCAATTATCTGTGCACATTATACTAGCAGATGACCATAGAATTTCGGTCCAATTTAGAACGGTTTTAAAGTTCAAATTTATATTTCAAAATTTTTGTATAAGGAATGCATTTCCTAAAAAAGATGAAATGAAATGCATGTATTCGTATTTTAAATCGTATTTTAAAATAATGTTTTTGATTAAGTGGCATTATTTTGCTAGTTCGATTTATGATTTTTTCGTCAGGTCGAGATGAATATAATAGGACGGGAAGTCGGTGGTCACACATCCTTTGCGACAACAATTGATAATAATGCAGTTTTGACCAGGGACTTTGGGTTCGCGATTTTTTATTTTTTTTTAAATCTTCTGAAAACGAAGGCAATTTATTATCAGTTAGTGAGGTATTTATTTTTGATGTTTTAGAGTTATGACAAATATATGACAGCAGAAAAAAACAGATGAACAACCAAAAAATAGATAGGTACCTACTTATAATTTACGATGTGTTCTAGATCACAACTACACGGTGATTAAAAAATAATAATGATACAAATAATTCTTAAAGTGAATTTTTTTTCCAGATTTTTGTACATATTGGCGTTTGAAACAACATCTGTAATTTGAAATAAAATAACTAAATAATTATCACGCCGTTTCTCCGAAGGGGTAGGCTGAGAGGACGAACCACCATACTGCTCCCTCCGCTTACCCGAAGCTGTTATAGGCGCAGCGGCGCCTTTCGTCAGCTTCACTCGTGCACTCTTTAGGCCCGTCCCCCATCCATGCGGGACTTACGTTAAAAAAAATACCATATGTATATTTGCAACCAAGGGGGACCCAGACCACATTTAAGCTACGCTACTCTCCCTCGATGTCCCGCTGTACACACATAGCAATACAACAGCTATGTCCCTGGAATGTATACTGGAATGCTCACCATACTGCTATGTCCTGAGATACTTCTCTAGATTCCCCTACATTCATACATCGTAACATGCAAGCTCGTCGATTATTCCGAAGTCGAATGTGGCCGCCTTTTAGTTTAGTTTTAGTATTTGATTAATTTGATCATGCCATGCTTTCCTTGATATTCTACGATTTATCTTTTAAGAAGACTTCTTCATCTTCTTTTAGACCTTTGGTCTGTTCCTGTCATAAGGCTGGCCTCTTTTGGGAGGTCGACTCCCAGCTATCCCTCCATCTCTTTAGCGGTCTTCTGGGGGGACGGTAGCCTGCAGGAATCTGATGCGCCACAGCGTGTGGGATTCTGGAGCGACGTGCGCATTCCAGTATCTTCTGCGTTGTCTGGCCCATCTCACGACATCTTCAACCTTCCAGATTTCGCGGATAGCCGTGTTCCTCACCCTATCTCGAAGAGTATTTCCTGCTATCATCCTCAGCGTCCGCATCTCTGCCACCCGCACTTTAGCCTTCGTTCCAGTGGTATCCGCTTTGGTCTCAATGCTCTATGTCAGTATAAGCCTTACGCAGGTTTTGTATATTCTGACGGAATATTTTATTTATTTATTATAAATAAATAAAATATTTATCAGCCACGTGAGGATTCGGAGAAGTTGACGTGCGTGCATGACACGATGTATCAATGTTGAGGAAGCAAGAGAATTTTGTCAAAAAAGAAGAGTGTGGCTGTCCATTCTCCCTGTCTACACCTTCTGAGAGACGGCTCGATGGTTAGTTAGTTAAGGGGGGAGGAGTCTGGTGGTGTCCATTTTTGGACGTGACCATATCAATTCTAGCAATTTTTATGAATTAAAAAAACTATATATTAACAAGGAAGAAGAAGGAAATAATTAACTAACTAACTATCACGCCATCTCCCTAAAGGGGTAGGCGGGAAGAATAGACTGCCACACTTTTCTTTCTTACTTCTCTTGATTCCTCATTATTCATACATCGTGTGATAAACGCACGTCGATTTCTCCGACTCCGCACGTGGCCGACATTCAATATTTGATTTATTTGATTGTGCCAAGTTTTCCTCGGTCTCCCTCTATTTCTAGTTACATTTACATAGTTAACATACATTTTTTTATCATTCTTTCCATGTGTCCAAACTTTATGATCCATTCATTTTCATTCGTCACTCTATCATACACAGATTTTGGTACACATGTGTCTAAGAGACCTTATTTTTACTGCGTTTATTATACTTTTATCCTTCTTTTGCCACTTTTATCAAAGGGAAAAAATGTTTTTTTTTAATTTTGGGGTAATTGAAACACCACTATTCGGCTTTTACATACTGTTGGGAATAGCCATGTATATAATATATGAAGTAAGGCCTGCGAATGTGGTCGATTGCCGACCAAATAAAAGCCGTCGGTCGGTTAAAAAAATCGGACACGAATATCGTAGCCGGGATGCCACCTCGGCCCAGAGGTTAGCGCTGGCCGTGCCCACGGGAGTCCCGGGTTCGAAACCCCATAATATATTATTTCTCTTGTGCCATACTTCGGGCTCCGAAATGTTTGCGGGGTCACAGTGCCGAACTGGATAAATTCTAAGGTGAGTGTTTAAAAAATATATTAAAGCACTTGAAAACATATCACGGACAGAAAGAGCCACGAACGAGGAAGTACCAGAGCGAATTAAGAAAATAAAAACTGTTATGACCCAAAGCACAGGTTTTTGGTTCTGATTTTGAAAATTTGGTTTAGTTCATGTGGTGCTCCCGTAAATTTTAAGATATTTCGTGTACAAGTGAATTATTTTAGTCAATTTGATTGTTGCCACACTTTATAATAGTTAATTGTGACACGTAATACGTTTGTACTGTTTTGACGTTAAAATTATATATATTTTTTCGTTTATATAAAGAATTTTGAGAGTTGTAAAATTAATTTTTCATTTGTTCCAATGACAATTTGAATAATTTCTTCAATATTATTTTAAAGTTCTTGCTGGTGTTGGATTATTTTAAGTGCCCAATAACAGTTATTTAAAATAAATTATAATTATAAATTAAAAAAACACAAAACCCCCGATCGTCTAGCCTACAACACGTGCACCATTTAAAATAACATTATGTGTTATATAATTTTAATTTTGTTGTTTTGTTTTATATCATTGTCCTTCTCCAGTCTCAATCTAAAGATTGGTCTGCAGCAAGGCGATGCATCTCCTCTTCCACTCCGCTCGGTCCTCGGCATCTCTTTTCAACTCCGCGGAGGTGCAGCCCATATCTCGGCAAATCTGGTCTAGATACTCCTGGTGAGGTCGTCCTCTGCCAATTGACCCCTCGACCATTCCCTTGAATACTATGATTGTATTATTTGTTTTTGATTTATTTTGTGGACGTTGGACGATGCCTATTGGTGGCGATGAGGTTCACAACCCATCACACCGCGCCTCCCGCGGGGACGAAAAGAGAAGGATAGAGTGCCGCGTCGGTTAAAATGTGGCAGTCCATTCTTTCTGCCTACCCCTTCGGAGAGATGGCGTGATGGTTAATTAGTTAGTTTCTAATTACAAAGTGCTGCAACTGATGATTCAAGGTAAAATAAACGAAAAACGAAATTTTAAAAGATAGTTGCTGCAAAACATCCTTGTTTAGAGCTACTGGATCAAAAGTTAAAATAACCACGATGTTGTCCAACCTCTGATAGGAGAGGAACAACAAAAAGAAGAAAAATAAGCACTTGACTTCAAGTTGATAAAATTATTATTCTTGCTTAATGGTATTTCAGTGCCCATCCGACGATGAAACACCTCAAGAGATCCCTCACCTGTTGATGCATTGCCCTCTTTTCAGCTTTCAAAGACATCTGCTGGAGGCGCAATGCAGAAGCCTGGGGAAAGATCTGTGCGATATCCCAAAGGTGATGGTTCAAAAGGAACTAGCACGTGAGGTAGTGTCATTCATGGGAAGGCTAGTGCAAGACATTGGTAAAATAAACCAAAGTAGGATACAAAATGCCGAACACTCTTCTGGTGTAACGGAAGGCCTGATGACTACTGTCAACAGGCCGGCTTCTCCTGGAGAGTTTTAAGCGGAATCCTCACCTGAAGAGTAAATGCTGAGAAGTTCCTGATAGATCCACTTTAGTATAAGCTTCCAGCTCCCAACACTTTTAGATAGACTCAAAGAATAAGTCAATGCAGGAAAATTCCCTTGATGAAATATAAACCTTGTACATCATAAGCATTATAAGCAACTCATCAATGCAATTCCCATATTAAAAAAAATGGTATTACAGTCCATATCGAGCTATTACATATTGGAGACTCTAATAAATTTCACCTCCAACTCCCTCTGTCATCTGCTGCAACCCTCCAGTTAAATACTTCTAGTATTTGGGATGCATTCTTTCTTATATCGTCTTCCTATTGCAGCATTGGTCTGCCGACTTTTATTCTACCTATTGGGTGCCCATCTAAGACTCTAAGAAACCCGTGATGATGAAATTCTCTTCACATACCGGTCCATCTGTGTTCATTTAGTCTGATGTTGTACAACTCCTTATTTTATCGAACTTTCAAAGTTTCTCCATCATTCACCGAACCCGGAATTTTACAGCACTATACTCTCAAAGATGTTCAGTATCTCAGATGACTTCAGTGTTCAAATCTTACACCCTTTCTATACCATGGTTCTGAAGATAGTCTTTTACCGAGTGATTGTTGTACCTTTCTAGATGTTTTAAGACTTGATCTCTGGGTAGCAGAGAGAAAAATGCTTTGTTACGTATTGTTATTCTTATTTTCAGAGACAACTGCCCTGGGCTGGTCACGTCATCAGAATGCCTGAGACAGGACTCCCAAGGAAGATTATGTACATTCAGCTTACCCAAGAGAAACGTTCACACGGTGGTCAGAGTTAACGCTTCAAGGACTCCCTTAAAGGAAACCTACAAAAGCCTAACATCGGCTCTGATTGTTGGGAAAAGACTGCAGAGGACAGACCTAGGTGGAGAACAACAGTACATAAAAGCACGCAAGATTTTGAAGCACAGCGCAGAGACGACGTCGCAAAGAGGAGGAAAAAGAGAAAGGAGAGACCACTGGGAGATGGTGACGGCTCCATTACAAGCGCCTTCTCCTGCCCTAGATGCCCCAGAATATGTGGAACATAATTTTCCAGAATAATAATCCAGAACATAATTATTTTATTAGAGTGGTGTTCAGGTATACAAAGTTTTCTTCTTCTTTCTGTGTCCTGTCAGGTCTCCCTAACGTTGACACTTAAGTAGGCCTCCCCGTCCTGGGCAGCTCGGAACAGCTCCCCCATGGTCCTCAGCCCCGTCCACTCTCGGATGTTCCTCCTTCAAAGTCTTCTACCGCTTCAAAAATGTATGTCTTTGAATATAACAATACTTTTTCAGTTCGTATTTCTGGTTTGCTTCATTCTTTTGGATTGGCCTTCGTTAATTTGAGCACTGCAGTATAGCTCAACAACTCTAAAGCGCACATTTTGATTTGACACGTTACTGGCATTTGGGAATTGCATTCGGATCTCAAGCGTTATGGTCCTTCTTAAGTGGAGCTAAGCATAGTTAAATCACCATGCACACAAAAATAACCACGCAGATACAGATCGAAGGATCTCTTTTATCTCTACGACACTCCGAGACAGAGTAAAAAATTCTGAAATAAGAAAAATCTGCAATGTGGACGATGTCTTGGGATGGGGAAGACTGAGAAGACGCTACTGGAGAGATCGTGTGGAAATAGCGTGTTCTGAAAGAGTGATAAATATAGCGGCAAATAAAGTACTAATAGGAAATCGACCCCTAGGAAGACCACCCAAAAGGTGGCGAGTCAGTTGGACATCTACATCCCAGGAACAGGCTCCGAGAAATAATAGGAAACAGTCCTAAATAAAGTAGACGAAAAAGTATTTAACCTTTCCCTTACGGTTCTAAAATAAAAATGTGTGTTCCGGTGTAGGGTAGTCAGAACGCGTTAAAAATTAACGATTTTAAATCGGAAAAATATGAACATTCATAGCTAATCCCCTTATATAATTATAATTTCTAACTAACTTACCATCACGCCGTCTCCCCGGAGGGGTAGGCAGAAAGAATGGAACGCCACACTGTTCTGTCCTGACATACGCCTCTCGATTCCTCTACATTCATACATCTTGTCATGCACGCACGTCGATTTTTCCGACTCCTCACGTGACCGTCATTCAATATTTGATTGATTTGATCGTGCCACGTTTTCCTCGGCCTTCCTCTATTTCTAGCTCCGTTCACGCCGTTTATATATACCTTCTTTACCATTCTGCCTTCACTCATTCTTTCCATGTGTCCAAACCATCTTAATGACCCTTTCCTTATTTTGTTCATAACACTTTCATTCGCACCACATTCACTTCTTATACTTGCATTTGTCACTCTATCATATACAGATTTGCCACACATTCGTCTTAGAGATCTCATTTCTACTGCATTTATTCTACTTTCATCCTTCTTTGCCAGTTCCATGCTTCACTTCCATACATAAGGGTCGGCACAAGAACACCATTGTGCACTGCCATCTTGGCTTTTTGGATAGGCTTTTGTTTGCGATGACAACTTTAAGTGCACCATTTATTCTGTTGCCTGCCCCAACCCTTCTTTCAATATCCTTCTCCACCCTCCCATCCTTTGTAAACATACTTCCTAAATAAACAAATTCATCCACTTGTTCCAGATTTTCACCGTTTCACCGTTTAAAGTAAAAAATAATAATAATTGAGATTTGATTGCTAAAAACATTAAAAAAACTATCTGGCAATGCTCACGGAACGGGCATAGGCCCGCTCTGGTTGCAAGCCCGAAAGCGACTGCCGCTGGCGCGGCGGGACGGCGAGAGTGAGAACATTGAGCTAGAACATATACAAGAGTGAGATGCGAAAATAGTGTCGCGTACTCAGCACTACGAATTTTGTTTTCGATGTTGACAAAATACCTCCGATGTACCCGATGAATTCTGATTATTATTAATATTATTTTTTTAATCAATGCGTAAATATATTATGGAGGAATACCTAAAATATTAACCTTGTATTTATTAAATGTATAGAGATATTGATGGTTATTAGAAGCAACTTGTAGAAGATACCCATCACAGGGAAGGGAGGGTTAACGACGGTATATAATAAATACCGTGATTAAATACTTATTATTTTATATCTATATGTTTTAATTATTTAAGATTTTATCTGTGTGTACAATTCCATTACATCAGAACTAGCTAGTTAGTTAGTAGGAACTGCAGTAGATTTATCTGCCTTATGCGGTCCTGTCTGACGAATGGGCGCTGTACCGGTATTTATGTGGCGAGCGGTACGGCCCGGCGTGTAATGTCTTCATTGTGGGACTGTCGGCCGGCCACATCGCGCTGTCGTCTGTCGCATCGCGTCTGAAGTACGATGCTATGTGAAACGGGCTTTACTATTGTTTTATACTGTATGATAATTCACGTACTCACCATGAGAAATTCTTGAAAAGCTTATTTTGAAGATAATTGAATGTTTGCGTTGACCAAAATAATAATTACATATTGTCATAATTGCCTTATTGTATTACAAACAAAATGAGAAGCTTCTTTTGCGACGATAATCTTAACCCGAAATTCCGATAATAACTGAAGCAAAGATGGCATTGTGCATGTCAATTCCACGTTTATATGACAAGTATTGAGGCTGCCATTATCCAAAAACAACTGCGCTGGGCTGGACACGTCGTTAGAATGCCTGAGGCAAGACTCCCAAGGAAGATTATGTACTCTCAGCTTACCCAAGGAAAACGATCACACGGTGGCCAGAGGAAACGCTTTAGGGACTCCCTTAAAGGAAACCTACAAAATACTGGTATCGACTGTGATTGCTGGGAAAAGACTGCAGAGGACAGACCTAGGTGGAGAACAGCAGTACATAAAGGCACACAAGACTCTGAAGCACAGCGCAGAGACGACGCCGCTGAGAGGAGGAGGAGTAGAAAGGAGAGACCACTGGGAGACGGTGACGGCTCCATTATAGGCGCCTTCCCCTGCCCCAGATGCCCCAAAATATGTGGGTCCAGGATCGGGCTCTTCAGTCACATGCAGACCCACAACCGTGAAGGACAGTCTTCCTCGGGCACGAGGGACAGCCGATGATGATGATGACTTTCATCCTTCTATGCATGTTTCAATACCACTGCAACCCGTCAAATTTCACGGATTTAAACCAAATTCTACATCAAGTTTCATGGTTTGTTTGTTTATATTATGTCCTTAAACAGTAAGCGGAACAAAATTCAAAATAAATCAGAAACGTTCTCGGGCATGGTCATCTTGTGAATTTCGAATTATAATACTTTCACAGAGAATCGAAGTACTTCTCTTTCACTCTCTCGTATTTAAAATATCCTCGTACTCTTTTTTTGTTGACATTCGGGATTATGCCCATTTCAAGACGGTACAAGAACGCCATTGTGCATCTCAGCTTTTTTAGTCTAAAAAAAAAAATATATATAATAAATTGGATAATTTATAGAGCGCCATTTTTATGAATTACTCATCTCAAGGGCGCTGTAGAAAGTGCTCCGTTTTATGATGTAGTTAAAAATAAACATATTTAGAATGAGGGCTGCACCCAACGAAGTCGATCAACCCTTTTTATCAGGAAAGGATAATTTGAAAAGGTGCGTTTTGAGTCTCGATCTAAACTGACTGATTGTCAATGCACTTGGTCTGCTGGTAGATTGTTCCAGGCTGAAGGGCCGGCTACGCAAAGGCTCGGTCGCCAAACTTTGTGCTAGGACAGCGTTTTGGCACAGTCAATCTACCTGTCTTAGCTGATCGCAATGTAGACTGTGTGGCATTCAGGTTCTCGTTGATGCAGAGTTCGGATATATAAGCTAGTGCCATAACATGCAACGCCTTGAAGACCGTCCAGCAGAGCTTGTATTGTATCATTTCTGGAATAACTAACTAACCATCACGCCGTTTCCCTAGAGTGGTAGGCAGAGAAGATGGAGCGCCATACCGTTCTGTCCTGACATACCGCTCAGTCTTCCTCCACATTTATACATCGCACGCTCGTCAATTTTTCGGACCTCGAATGTCTGGCCCACCTGAGGGAAGCACTGTCCTTATTATAATTGTATATACATTTTATTAATTTGTCATGTATCTTATGTTTCTCGCTCTTTTTATTATTTTATTATGTTTTACTTATTATTGTGTATATTGTGTATATTAACTTGTATCCTTAGTGTATCGGAAAATAATTCTGTAATGTTTAGGATATATTTAAATAAATAAATGAAAATTCTTCTGCCAACTCCTAGCAACACTTCCATATATTCTATTTTCCACTTATTTCAGATTTAAAATTTCTTAACTAACAAAGTAACCACCGCCACGGCTTCCTAAGGGGTAGGTAAAAATAATGGACAGTCGCATTGTTTTTTCCTAACATACTTCTCTTGATTTTTCTTTCTTCTTTCAACATCATACATCGTGTCATGCACGTACGTCAACATTCAATATTTGATTTATTAAAATGTTTTTATATCTTATAATAAGTTAAATTCTACAAGTTAAGAGATCGAATCCTACTCAGGTAGGTACTTAACAACGTAAATCTTGGTTCACAAAACATCTATACACTTCGTGTCCTGATATCTCGCTTGATGTATCACCATCCATGCCCGCGTGTTCATAAGGTCCCGTTTAGCATACTAGCTCGCGCCCGCGGCCATACGACACCGCATAAATAACCATCGGTCCCCCCGCACGACTTTCACCCTTACGGCCGCGCCGATGCTCGGTATTAATTCGAATTGTTTTAGCGCAGATGTAAACTCGCCATTGTTATTGTGCACCCAATTTGAATATTTGCTGTCGCTTTGAATAATTAAGTACTAAACATAGAAGCTCCCGGGAAAAGTAACTCAAGTCCGAATTTGATACTTCTTCTTTTCTTTCTTTTATCTCCCCTTAGCACATGACCCAAAAATGAGACCTTTCTAATGTTCACACTCGATAACAGTAATAGATTTCTTCTGAGTAAGTCTGAGAATAGATTTCTTCTTCTTCTTCCTCAGCCTATTCCCGTCCACTCCTGGACAAAGGCCTCCTCCATTTGCTTCCATGTCATTCTGTCCTGTGCAGACTGCATACAGGTTATTCCGATGTGTCTATTTAGATCATCCTTCCACCGTAGTTGCGGTCGCCCTGCACTTCTCTTCGCCGTCCACGGTCTCCAAGTCAGCAGTCTTCTCGTCCATTTTTCATCTGAGCTTCTGGCTACGTGACCCGCCCATTGCCATTTTAGAGTCGCCACCCGGTGTATGATGTCAGTGACCTTTGTTTTTTCTCTCCGTTTCGTTTTTTACTCTGTCTCTTAGGCTTATTCCTAACATGGCTCTTTCCATGGCTCTTTGGGTCACTCGTAGTTTCTCGGCACTTTTTTTGGACAATGTAACAGTTTCAAGATCATAAGTACCAACTGGCAGATTCATAGACTTTTCGTTTCAGGTTGATCGGTATTTTCCTGTTTTTAAGGATGTAGCTCAGGTTTCCGAAAGCTTATAGAATTACAAATACAGAAATCAGACGCCGAACAAAAGTCGCCGATATCATGGATCGGTTCGCAAAATTGAAATGGCAATGGGCAGGACACGTAGCCAGACAGCCAAGTTCAAGATGGACTTCCAAAGTCTTAAAGTGGAGGCCTTGGGAAAACAAAAGGGGTGTCGGTCGGCCACAGAAGAGATGGGCTGACGATATTGTTGTGGTCGCCGGGAAACAATGGATTGAAGCGGCTCAGGTTAGAGAAAAATGGAGACAGATGGAAGAGGCCCACATCAAGTAGTGGAGGGAAGGTTAGGAAGAAGAAGAAGACAACAGATCTCTATTGGCTCTGGCTCTCTGTAGTACGTCTGCATTACTGACCCTATCGGTCCACGGTATACGTAACATTATGCGGTATATCCACATCTCGAACGCCATTAACCGGTTCATTACATTCACTTTCAGAGTCCAGGTTTCGCAGCCGTATAGTTGAACAGATCATATATTATATTTAATCATTCTTTGTCGAAGTTTCAAGTTAAGATTATCGTTGCAAAATAATGTTCTCATTTTATTTGAATGTCCGGGTCAAGCGCTTTAGTGATAATGCTGCCAAGGTATTTAAATTGGTCGACCATTTCAACATTCGCACCATTCAGTTGCAGAGTGGATGAAGAATTTGACACTTATCAAACATTTTTTTCGGTTAAAAAAACTTCAAATATCAAGGGTCTTTAGAACATCCAGCATACCTTAAGGAAGTGATGACCTCCATAAAGATGGAAAGACAGCTGGTAGTCCACCTCTCATGAAGGAACTTGATGCAGGGAGTAACAGGCTACAAGGATACCTAGAAGAATGAGAAAATTAAATATAACTCAGCTGAATAGGAATATAATTGACTAACTAACTAACTAAATAACTAACTGACATCCGCTGGGGTGAAGGAAAAGGTTTACAACACGTTCAAATGCTATCTCACTGAAATAAAACAATACACAGTTGTGTCAGGAATAAGAAGTAACGAAACAACGACAAATTTTGGTGTGCCTCAAGGATCCATCCTAGGACCACTGCTTTATATACTATACATTAATGACATAACAAGATATAACATTACAGGGAAAATAATTATGTATGCAGACGACCTTGCTATATTCTACAAAAACGACAATGACAATGAGACCTGTTAACAAATTAAATTGAATGTAAAAAGTGTTACAAACACAGAAAGTATCTTGTCTTCCAAATGTCAAACCATCTCTAATGCGTTCCTGGTATTATGTTGAATGTATATAATATTTTACTTGTCCTCAATAGATGCCTTAAACATTTTGCTGTTTGTGAGGTAAATCTGTACTATATCACCTTTTACTGTGAGCTGGTGTTCGAGCCAAGAGGACCAATGAATAACAGCCGAACAGCCCAGCAAATTTTGCTTATCTTGTTATTAATTACGTGTTACATAGCTAACTGTAAATAGCAATTACTATTGCCATAATAAGAT
Source organism: Lepidostoma basale (assembly GCA_022606425.2). NCBI lineage: Eukaryota > Metazoa > Arthropoda > Insecta > Trichoptera > Lepidostomatidae > Lepidostoma > Lepidostoma basale. The sequence goes on from JAHDVF020001465.1 coordinate 683,787, forward strand.
TATTACACAGAGAGAGAGGGAGAGAGAAACACGGAATCAGCAAACGATGGAGAATGATGTAAAAAAAAAGTGTGTGTTATTGTGTATGCACGTATGTTAAGAATTATCCTTCTGCGGAAAAAAGGCTTAAAAAAAACATGCTCTATAGCCGAATTCTCAGAATTCCCTGGACAGACATGGTTACCAATACCGAAGTCCTGAGAAACTATTATCAACTATCAATAATAATAATAATAATATGCTTACTTTTAAAGCGCCGTTTTTGTGATGTAATCACCTCAAGGGCGCATTAAGACGTGTTTTGAATCTAAATATGAACGCTGCATCTGATTGATATTCGCGATCGATTAGAAAATGTAATACTCGTAGAAAAAAATATGCAAGTTGGGTATGAAATATGAAAAACATGGGTTTTCAGCTTAGATCTGAAGTCTGTCGGATCATTTATGCATCTGAAGTGTGAAGGAAGATTGTTCCAAGCTGATGGACCGGCTACCGCAAACGCTCATGCCCGGAATTTGTACTAGGGCAACCCTTTGGCTCAACTATTATTCCTATTGGCGATGAGTTCGCAGAGCGAAGTGTAGATTTCCTTGTATTTAGGATGTTCGTTATACAGAGTTCGGATATATAATTTCTAGCCATTTCATGTAGCGCTTTGAAGACTGTCGCGCAGAGTTTATTATGGATTTTTTCTGGACTTTTAAGCCAGAAAGAATCCAGTATAATCAAGTATTAGTATTGGTAATCAAGGTTCGTATCAGTTCGGTATCAGTATTAATCAAGGTTTGAAAGATTTCACATCTGGGTCATATACTGCGTGGGGAAAAATACCACCTTCTCCAACTGATATTGGAGGGGAAAAATGAGAGACGCCGAGGGCCCGGTAGGAGACAAATGTCCTCCCAAACGTGTCCCCAAACGTGAGGAAGTGAACCGACATCCGAAGTGTGGAGGAATTGTTCCGAGCAGCGCAGGAGAGGGACAGGTTCGCCGAGGTGATCGCAACGTTGGGGGGACCCGAAAGGACACTTGAAGAAGAAGAAACATAAGTTATGTAACTAAAAAAATTGCTTCTACGCAATGTGAGAAATACTAAATCAGTTAGTTATGTTAATGATAAATGTAAGTTAGTCATCAAAGATGAATCATGTAACTCATCAAAAACTGTGAATGGTTTTACTAATATTTGAATTTTTGCACTAAAATATTTGGTACAGCTTCAATCTTCTTTTTTTTAAGTTTTTACAAATGCTATTGCCCAATGATAGAAGCAGGATAAATGTCGTAGAAATAAGATCACTAAGTAGAATGTGCGGAAAAACAATGTATGATAGAATATCAATGATGAAGTAAGAAAGGAATGTTAGGCGGATGAATGCGTGATAAATAAAATTAAGAAAGGGTCACTAAGATAGTTTGGACATATAGAACGAATTGATGAGAGAAGAATGGTTAAAAATATATATGCAAGTAGTGTGAAAGGAAGAAGAATTCGAGGAAGGCCAAGGAAGACATGGCGTGACCAAATTAATCAATTACTGAAAGGCGGCCATGTTCTAAGTACGAAAAATTGGCGAGCGTGTGAATGTAGAAGAGGCACGAGATAGATAGAAGGTTCCCACCGCCACCCGAGACTGTTATAGGACGCAGCGACGCCCTTTCGTCAGTCTCGCTGCACTATCTAGGCTTGTTCCCGTCCACCCGGGACTTACGTTAAGTTAATTTCTTTGTCATCAAGCTAAGGATGACAGGCCAACAATTAATCTAATATTTTTTAACCTTCTATCTCCCGCCCCAACTCAGAAACTTTATTGTAAAAAAAAGAATTTATTTACAGCAGTTTTCTTAGCATAGACACACATTAATTAAAGAAACAAGAGGATATATTTACAAACAAAAACATGACATGACATGACAGAACATTTTACAAATGAGGGTTTATAGAACATATATTTGGTTTGGTCGAGGAAAACATGGCATGACCAAATTAATCAATTACTAAAAAGCGGCCACATTCGAAGTCGGAACAATCGACGTGCGTGCATGGTACGATGTATGGATGTAGAGGAATCTCGAGAGGTATGCCAGGACAGGCCAGTGTGGCGATCCATCCTCTCTGCCTACCCCTCCGGGGAAATGGCGTGATGGTTAGTTAGTTAGTTAGTTAGTTAGTTATTTGGTTTAGAACTATGTGGCAAACCATCCTCTCTACCTACCCCTCCTTTAAACGGCGTAAGGATTAGTTGTTTAGTTATATTGCGCCGTATATTTGAAATTTCCCCACTAAAATGTGACAAATCACGAGTATTTACACTTTTTAAGACTAACTTTAGTCATAATTCGTTTCGTGATATGTTTTCGCATCTCGTGAACTGATATTAAAAAAAAATTATAGAACCATCATGTTTAAATCAGCTAAAAAAAATTCAGTGTTGAACGATGAGAACCGTCCGAAGTTGAACTGTTGAAAATATTTTTTGTAAAAGTTATTAAAATAATTACTATCTTTAATTAAATAAATTTCTTTATCTCACTAAATTTACATCGCAATTCTCACCATGGTGAATTTCCAAAACAACCCCTTGTAATAAATGTCATTATAAAATAAACCAGCAGAACATACCAAGTAGGCAAATAATATTTCGGGGGTGAAATTTTTTAATAATCACTCCGATTCCCACCCATTAATATTAGTCACCCCTCTTCCCTTAGAATGGGGTGGAAAAAAAACTTATATTTACATGAATATTTCAGAGATTAGTGTGGGGATTACAAGAGATCAATTAAGATTAAATTAGACGCATTTGTCATCGCTTTATTAAAATTCAAGCTCATTTAAAATTAGATATTTAAAAATCCATATAATTTCTGAAAACTTTTTGCACTTTTCACAAACAAGTTTCTATTTATTTTAAGTATTTTTTGTAACCTTATTAATTTATTAAAGCTTCTAATTATTATTTGTGTGGAAGGCAGGCAACTATCACATTAAAGGCCCAAGTAGGATTCCGAGAACCATCAAAAATGTTACACTATGCTGCAAACCAGTGGTTCCCAAAGTGGTCTATATCGAACCCCGGGGGTCAACTTCAACTTGCAAGGGGTCTACGACAATTGGAAAAAAAATTGAGGATCCGTGAGATGTAATTGGGGGTCCACAAGATGGTTCAACTTAATTGAAGCCAAATATTGAAATTTTGATATTATAGCATCAGGCTCATCCCTCCTATTAGAACATTGATTTCTTTGTGTTTTTATTTTAAGCTAAAATGTTGGATTTGCATTTTGTTTCGTTTTAATTAATAATTGTATGTCTAAATATTAGGTCCTTACATATGAAATTGGCGTTTTGTCTGGGAGGAACATAAAGTTGATTTTTTTTAAACATAATATATGTATTTAATCAAAGTATGTACCATTGCTATCTATGCACTTTTGCCATCTCATAGGTAGTTTATCGATCCCTTTACTAAAAAAAACATTCGGACGGGAATCAATAAAATCGTTGAAGTCGGTTTGGACTGCCCCATCGGAGTTGAATTTTTTCCCATGCAAGAAGTTATCCAAATTTGGGAAAAAATAGTAATCTGTTGGGGCAAGTTCCGGAGAGTACGGTGGATGTCTTAGACATTCCAATTGAAGCTCTTCTAATTTGGTAGCCGTCTGTTGTGCAGTGTGTGGTCTAGCGTTATCATGAAGCAGCAGTGGCCTAGAGCGATTAACCAGCCTCGGTTGTTAAGCAGCTAGCTTTTCCATCATGGTTTGCAGTTGCTGACAATAGACATCTGCCGTAATCGTCTGGCCAGATTTAAGAAAGCTGTAGTGAACGACACCAGCACTAGTCCACCAAACGCTCACAAGTAACTTTTTTGGAGTCAATTTTCGCTTGGGGCATGGTTTGGCTGGTTCGGCAGGGTTCAGCCATTGCGATGAGCGCTTCCGATTATCATACAGGATCCACTTTTCATCACAGGTAATGATTCGATTCAAAATCCCTTCATTATTGTGCCGGTTGAATAATGCAACGCAGCAGTCAACGCGCGTTTGTTGATTTGCTTCACTCAATTCGTGAGGTACCCACCTTCCAAGCTTTTTCACCTTCCCAATTTGCTTCAAGTGGATTAAAACAGTTTTATCACTAACACCGCAGCCTGCAGCTAACTCGGACGTGGTTTGCGATGGATCCGCTTCCACAAAAGCCTTCAATTCTTCATTATCAACTTTGGTCTCCGGCCGTCCATGGGGCTTGTTCTGCAGGTCGAAATTTCCAGAACGAAAACGTTGGAACCAAAAACGCACTGTGTTTTCTTTTGCGGCACCGTCGCCATACACATCATTAATCCTTCGAGCCGTTTCTGCAGCACTGGTGCCACGGTGGAACTCGTACTCGTAAATAACGCGATATTTCAAGTTTTCCATTTTGTAAACTGAGTGACGCAAAGAAAAAAACAATTGAGGAAAAAACAAATGAATTATAATTTTCAAAACACAAATACTTGAGTAAATAGCTGTATAAATTTGAATTTGGAATTCCTAACTAAAGAGAAGATATTTGAGATCAAAGTTGCCAGTACGGCAAAACGCCAATTTCATATGTAAGGACCTAATAGAAGGATGGGAGAGAAAATTGTCAATGTGGTCTGTTATGCAGACAATACTATAATCATAGCTGAAAACAATAATGATCTACAAAAAATGCTTGACAGACTACATTACGCCTGGAAAAAATACAATATGACGATCTCTACCGAAAAAACAAAATGTACGACCTTTTCCAAAACACCCAAAACATGTAACCTGGTTATAGAAAATCAACCCATAGAACAGGTCAGGACTTTCTTGTATCTAGGCATAGACCTGGTGGGAGGAGCTGATCTGCGGGAAGAAATACAAGCCCAAGTAAACAAGGCAGGTGCAATATCGGGGGCTCTAAAATCCACAATATGAAAAAACAAAGACATGGCCATTAAAAGTAAGATGAGAATCTATAAAGCTTGCGTAAGACCAATAATAACATATGGCGTCGAAGTAAGGGCAGACTTTGAGGACTTCCGAAATGAAGACACTGAGGATGATAGCAGGCAAGACACAGAGATTGCGTGAGGAACACCAGAATAAGAGAGATATGTGAGGTTGAGGATATTATAAGATGGAGCAGACAGCGGAAAAGGGACTGGTAGGTCATGTTCAAAGAATGGACACCACCAGACTCCCCTATATTACATTGCATAATATGGAAGAACAGCTGGGAATCTATCTCACAAGAGGAGCAACACTCTGGAGAACAGACCAACAACACGTCTACAACAAGGAAGAAGAAGAAGAATATGTCTAAATAGTCCATAACCGATTTTCGCAAAAGAGCAAAAAAAAGGCTAACAACGAATTCCATTTTTTTCCGGATTATTGATTACTGATTTAGCTCTGTGTCAGCTTCAAAAAAATATTTTATAGTTTTAAATGAACTTGTAAAAAAAACTGTATAAGAAAACAGGGGGTTTTCACAAAATATCATAAATCGATAAGGGATCTATGGGACAACATGTTTGGAAACCTCTGCTGTAAACCAATCCTTAGATCCAAAAAATATTATTGAATAAAAAAACATGTTTTAAAAAATATGTCATATTTATATACGATTTCACAATATAAAGTGCTGGTGAATATAGTAGAAAAATTGTATTTTTTCATTTTATAAACTTTTGTGTAATAACTCTTTAAAACTATATTTAGTTATATAGAACGATGTGGCTTTCTGTATACATATACGAGTATTATCTGCATATCCATCCTGAGAAACAGTATGATGTTTAGTTCGCTGACTTTACCTTGTTTTGTTATATCAACACTTTTCCCCCTTTTTGATATCGTGCGAAATGTCAACAAAATATACAATATACATTTTATTAATAATTAATATAAGTTGTTGCACCCGAAAGCTCGTGGGTGAATGGATGCTAAAGAATTAGAGGATTAGGGGGTGATTGATATGAGAAGGGGTGGTTATGAATGAGACAAATATGCCAATACACAAATAAGTTTCGTGCCGATATTAAGACTGATGGTGAACCTTCAGAAATATATATTGTTTCCTACAGCTAACTAACTAACCATCACGCCGTCTCCCCGAAGGGATAGGCAGAAATAATGGGCTGCCACACTTTTCTTTCCTGATATACTTCTCTCGCTTTCTCAACATTGATACCTACATCGTGTCATGCACGCACGTCGATTTCTTCGACTTTTATTATAAGTATATTTATACATTTATGACCGGTTTATCAATGTCAAGTAGCCTTGCAAAACCGGTCTCTATCGAAATAAAGACAAAAAGTGTAAGTTGTTATTAAAAAACACCGTATTATAATTACATTACGGCACTAGAACTCCAAGTGCCATCTCTGCTTCACTCGATATATTTTTATTTGCGGTAATGACTTTGAGTGCACCATTTATTTCGTTTCCATTTCCAACTCTTCTTCCGATATCTTCCTCCATTCTTCCATCACTTGTAAACATGCTTCCCAGATAAACAAATTCGGTAACTTGCTCTAATTTCTCATCGTTCGCACTCATGTCACAATCCATCACAATCATGTCACATTCATTCTTCCTTTTCAAATACCATAACTTTAGACTTTAACACGTTCATCACAAGGTCATACTTATTGCATACTACGTACATTCTTGACACTAGGACTTGTAGATCGTCCATGCTGTCAGCGATTAAAACAGCGTCGTCTATATATACCAAACAGCTGATGGACAATCGTTCAATTTCGCACCAACTTTTATGCCTTCAAAGTGTTTTAATTTTTTTTTTTGTTTCATCAAGCCGTTTGAACCCAATTACTGCAAACAATTTGCTTTTAGCTATTATATTAATTATCATGACATATAATAAGTAGCTAATCTATCGCCATTTTATTGTCACGTGATTTTTATACCAGACCAATACTAGTGTGACAATTACACTGCCATTGCCAGGAATCGAACTCGGGGCCTTCGGTATGACGGTCAGAGCTCTAACCACTTTGCCACGAAGGTCGTCTAATACGTAATGTTGAAGTATTTTGGCCAAAGAAATGGACCATATTATTTTTAATACGAACAATGAGTCATACTATGAAACTATTTGTTGTTTGCAAGGCATCACTAGTATTAGATTATTAATATAAATGCGAGGATTACATAAATGTTTAATATTGAACAATCCATCTTAATTACTTGACATTAGGAGCGAGACACAGGACCAGATTTGCATAAAGAATGCAATATGCACTTTCACAGGGTGGTAGCAAACTCCCTGTATATAAAATTTTATCTATTCTATATTCTATTTGTCTTTTTATATACATTGTATATAGGTACAACACTAACTTTAAAAAAATAAAATTACATATCAGACATGTTTCGGACAACCGGTCCTTCCTCAGTGATATTATAAAGATACATATTTAAAATATTATAAAATTGTTTACAAATATGATCGGATTTGACAGATGATATTACAAATAACATCTGTCGAAACTCTGTCAAAACTCTGTCAAAACATCTGTCAAAACTGATCATATTTGTAAACAATTTTATAATATTTTAAATATGTATCTTCATAATATCACTGAGGAAGGACCGGTTGTCCGAAACATGTCTGATAAGTATTTTTTTTAAAGTTAGTGTTGCATATACAAATTACATAAAAAAGAAAGAGACAAATACAACATGTACAACACCAAGTACGGCGAAAATTGAAGATATTTTATATTCGCATTCAATTTGTGTTGTGGATTCATATTTGAATAAATATAATTACACTTAGTATTACGTTACTTTATTTTAATTTACACTTACATGTTTCGGTTATAATATAACCTTTATCAATTATATTTATCCAAATTAAATCGTTTAGTTTTAAAAACACAAATATTTATTATATTTCTAACGTAACGTCAATAATCAATCTGAAACGAAAAGTCTATAAAGCCTGCGTTCTGCCAGGTTGTACTTATGGTCTTGAAACTGTAACATTGTCCGAACAAAGTGCAGAGAAACAACAAGTGACCCAAAGAGCCATGGAAAGAGCCATGTTAGGAATAAACCTAAGCGACAGAGTCAGAAACGATACGATGAGAGAAAAAACAAATGTCACAGACATCATCTACCGGGTGGCGACTCTAAAATGGCAATAAGTAGGTCACGTAGCCAGCAAAATGGACAAGAAGACTGCTGACTAGGAGACCGTGGACGGCAAAGAGAGGTGCAGGGCGACCGCAACTACGGTGGAAGGATGATCTGAACAGACACGTCGGAATAACCTGGATGCAGTCTGTACAAGACAGAGTGACATGGAAGCGAATGGAGGAGGTCAATGTCCTGGAGTGGACGGGAATAGGCTGAGGAAGAAGAAGAAGAAAAACGTAAATTAAATAGTTTTAGCCAATTTCTTTAAGATCGAATACTTCATGAAATATAGTAATATTTTTAAAAACATATATGTAATCGATGTAATGTAAACGAGTATTTGTAAACGATTAATAGGGAGTTTAACAACAAGCATATGCTAGGAATGTCAGGGTTTACAAACTATGCACCAAACACATGAAAAATTACGAAATCGAAGAAAGATAAGATACATTTCCTTAGATCAAAAGAAATTGACGTTCTATCTGAACTGAAAGGTCTATTTATTTTATTACTCACATACTTATCAGCCATATGTCGTCTACTGCTAAACGTAAGCCTCTCCCAAAGTATGTCACAGCCCCCTATCCATCACCACTTTTATCCATCCAGGTCCAACAATCCTTGATCCGTGAATGAGCGAGGCTGACAAGAGAGCGCCGCTGCGTCCTATAACAGCCTCGAGTAAGTGGTGGGCACCCCGTCTATGATATTATTATTTTCGTTTTCTTCTTCTTCTTCTTCTTCTTCTCCTTACAGACCTTTGGTCTGTTCCTAAAATCTGGCTGGCCTCTCTTGGGAGGTTGACTCCCAGCTATCTCTCCATCTCTTCGGCGGTCTTCCGGGGGGACGGCAAACGGCAGGAATCTGATGCGCCACAGCGTGTGGGATTCTGGTGGGATCCATCCTCTGCACGTGCGCATTCCAGTATCTTCTGCGTTGTCTGCCCCATCTCACGACATCCTCCACCTTGCAGATCTCGCAGATGGCCGCGTTCCTCACCCTCTCTCGAATAGTCCTTCCTCGTATATTTTCTTTTTGATTCTTATAAATTTTAATAAAGAAGAAAGAAAATCAATTCTACTGTGTTTATGTCTCAAGTCAATCAGTTTAAATAAAAAGTTGTATGATTTTTTTGTAGACACCCTGTAGCAAACGTCAAATATCGGATTACCCTAGCGGCGCGTGCCTTCGATAAACGAATAAATTCCCGACCAATCACATCGCAGCGACCGTGCGGGGCCACGTTCCTCCATAGAGCCCCGCGACAGTGGCGGATATGGCGGGTGTGGTTTATCTGGGGATTAGTGCGTGTTATCTGATTGGCAGCCACGTGCCGCTAATGGCGCAGTTTGCGACGATTTCGAATTTCGAACATGCCTTTCGAATATCGCAAAGACGGAATGTCTTATTCCATAAACGGTAAAGATTTTTGAATTCGAATATCGAAGATGCCTCTTCTTATTTTTCTTATTCTTTTATTATTATTTTGTTGAATCGCTCTTTAAATCATTACAGCACGACCCAAATCGATGTAAAGAGTATAGCTATCATATTGATTCTCGTGACATGATATAGGTAGCTAATCTATCGCTATTATATTGTCACGTGAATTCTACATCAGACCAAAGATAGTGTGACAATCACCTGGATATCCCTCTGGAGTCTCGTGCATCATAATCTTGGGGATCCTCGCTGAGTCCTGAATGTATTAAATAAAGCCAATATCATAGACATTAACATTATTTTAACTATTTTTTTTTTCATTTTGAATATGTATTGTATACCTCTAAAAAAACACCCTATATATTTCTTCTGTTCGGGCAAATGTTGTTGAACTCCTCCTAAACGGCTGGACCGATTTTGATGAAATTGTTTGTGTGTATTTGAATGGGTCCCTGGTAACCGTTTAGTGTCAAACGTCATTTGGTGAATTATCGATAATTCAAATATCGAAAAAATGTTTGCTGAACCAGCTAATAGCAGACAAGCCAACGTTCGGGTAGGACAATGTCTGTCGTATCCGATAGTTTAATATAATTTTCTTTTTGTATGTAGATATGTCTATTTGAATTTATACTTCAATTTTAGCCATATTGATACATTCGCGACTCTTGCATTGTTAAAGTGTCACATTGCTTATCATTGAATTCGAATTTCGAAGGGTGAATGAGTATCAACTTCGGCAATTTCCGCCACCCTTCGCGTAATCGTTTTTCCACTCGGCGTCACATGTGCTCTAATCTCAGAGCGGACACGTGACAGGAAGCGATGTTTTATCCTACTATTTTAATTTCCGGTTTCATATTTTATAAGGCTGAAATAAAATTGCAGATTGATCCATTTTAGATGAGTAAGGACGAAAAAAAGGGAATTAAAAATATTATTTGATTTAAAAGATTATAAATTTCGAACACTAGATCCAGAAGAAGATACTGGAGGGACCATGTAGCCAGAATGGGTCATATACAGCCGCTTATGAAATCCCCTCTGGATGCCGTCTACCTGGAAGACCACCTAAGAGATAGGGGGACAGCTGGTCCTCATTATCCCAGGAGGCATGACTTCTGTTCCACAGATCGTCAGATCTATTGAAAGAAGAAGAAGAAGAACAAAACCAACGAAAAAAATATGTTTTCTTCATAATTTAAATCCAGTGAATCCAGTGCCAATGAAAGTATTATGAACAAAATAATTAAAAGATCATTAAGATGGTTTAGCATTTGAAATGTGGCTCCATCGCCGAATACTCAGAGTTCCCTGGAGATACATGGTTACCAATACCGAAGTTCTGAGGCGAGCTAGAGTTGACAGGGAACTGTTATCAACTATCAAGGTTCGAAAGATCTCACATCTGGGTCATATACTGCGTGGGGAAAAGTACCACCTTCTGATATTGGAGGGGAAATTTGAGGGACGCCGAGGGCCCGGTAGGAGACAAATGTCCTGCCTGCGAAACGTGAGGGAGTGGACCAGCATCCGAAGTGTGGAGGATCGGTTCTGGGCAGCGCAGGACAGGGATAGGTTCGCCGAGGTGATCGCCGGCGTTGGGGGGACCCGACAGGGCACTTGAAGAAGAAGAGGAAGAATATGGTTTGAACACATAGAAAGAATTAATGAAGAAAGAATGGTAAAATAAGTATATGTTAACGATGTAAACGGAACTAGAAATAGAGCAAGACCGAGGAAAACGTGGTACGATCAAATAAAACAAAGTTCGAATGTCGTGACACGATGTATGAATGTTTAGGAAGATAGAGAAGTACGTCAGGTGAGAACAGTGTGGGGGTCCATTATTTCTGCGTATCCCTTCGGAGAGACGGCATGATGGTAAGATAGTTAGTTAGTTCATATATTTTTTTAAAATACTGTTACTTTTTATCCTACTGAATAAGTGGATTTAATTTTTTTTGATTTATTAATTGCGATTATTTCTGCTATTTTTTTTTAAATATTTATAATTTCAATCAATATTAAAAGTTGTTTTCTAAATGTTTACGGTATATTTCTATTGCAGTGGTCATTAGTTTTGTCCAGGGCAATAATATTTTTTATTACGAATATAAGAATTTAGTAATAATAATTTTGTTAAATTAAAAAACTTTGTTTTATGTATCACAATTGTATTTTATTTTTCGCTATTATGTTATGTATTATTATGTTGACATCATCAGGTGTTACAATGAAAATTTGTAACACCTGATGATTTCACAAAGGGCGAAACAGCTGTCGCGAAAAATAAAATACAATTGTGCAATAAAACAAAGTTTTTTAATTTAACAGTTTATAATGTTAAAGCATCATTGTGGCACGATCAAATAAATCAAATTTTGAATGTCGGCCATGTGAGGAGTCAGAGAAATCGACGCGCGTGCATGAAACGATGTATGAATGTTGAGGAATCGAGCGAAATATGTCCGGAAAGAAAAGTGTGGTGGTCTATTTTTTCTGCCTACCCCTTCGGGGATACGGCGTGATGGTTAGTTAGTTAAGTATCTTAGTGTTTTGTCTGTATAACTCCTTAGTCAGTAGCAGACTCGAGGGAGGTGCCGTGATATGGAGTCCTCATGAGGCTCAGTATTCTCTCATGTTGGAGAGGGTTCAAAAGAAATTCTTGAGGGCCCTCTACATGAGAGAGTACGGGGTATATCCTTGGCTCTATCCAACGGCATTTCTCTTGGGTATGCTGGGGTATAACTCCCTCCAACTGAGGAGGGAAGGATTACTATCAACACGTTTTTTCAAACTGATTCGGGGCTCTATTGAGAACCCCTATGTTCTGGAGCAAATAGGTATTTTTGTTCCTGATAACTACCTACGACAGCGCCGACATCAATTGTTCTTTACTCCGTCACGCAGAACCAACCTGCCTTTGGTGATGCCAGTAGGAAGAGCAATTCGGATGCTGATTCTAATCATCTCGGATTTGGACATTTTCAGTGTCAGTGAGGCAGTATTCATAAAAAAAATATTGCAAACTCTGGAAAGAGTACTGCCTCACTGACGTCGACATATTTGGATTCGTTCTGATATGTATAATTTTTTTGGTCTCATGTTGTTTTGTTTTATTTTATCTTTATAATACCGTTTTGTATCCAAATGAGTCGCCTAAATGTTTTATCGTTTGTAATGTCTCATTTGTGTATAATGTATAAATAAAAAAAAATAAAAAAAACAATAGACTATAATAATTTTGTTATTGAAAAGGTTGACAGCCTCTGATTTCTCCACACAGCCGGTGTCGCGCACCAGACTTGGTTTAGGAATGTGTGGGCGTGTCAGGGGAGCCCAACCTTCCCGCAGATGGGGCCTGTTACGGGCGGGGCGGACCGGTAACAGGATGTGCACGGTACGCCGACGGAGGCCGGCCGTGTTTTACGACCGCTGCATACTTGCTTAATGAAGATGTACCGAGATACGAAAATAAGATCTGATTGCATATGTAAAATTATGTATATGTTCTAAAGTGTTCCCACAATGTATGAATATGTGATCAAAGACCGTGGTATTCATTTACTATTTAATATTTATCTAATATTTATTTCATTATTTTTTTATTTTATCCAAGTAATTCGCCCGTACTATATATTGGTATTTAAACAATTTATTAATTATCTAATGTTAAATTTTTTGTATACTTAAACACTCCCATTTATTTAAAAAATAAAATAAAAATAAAATATCAAACATTCATTTCATAAAGATAATGGCGTTGAAATTTTACATGTAATAATAGAAATATAACTTAAAACAATCTCGAAATTTTTAAAATTAAAAGTAAAGAAAATATTATAAATAATCAGCATTTGAGATTCTGTCGTATATCGTTCTATCACACATACGTTTTAGGGATCTCATCTCTACCGCATTTATTCTGCTCTCATCCTTCTTCTGCCAGTTCCATGTTTCGCTTCTTAAACATTAGGGTTGGGATAAGAACTCCATTGTGAAAAAATATTGGATCTATCCAGACTTCCTCTCATTTTGTTGCATGGTCGATCCCAAGGTAGACCACCAGAAAGATGGATCGACAGCTGGAAATTCCTTAGGAAAGAAACAGGCCACAAGTCCTACACTAAGAAGAAGAAGAAGAGACGATGAATTATTCTATGGGCATACTAGAAAAATTCTGAACGAACAGTGGAGTCATCGAACGATGCGAAAGGAGGAACGTATAGACAAAGACTGAGGAAAGCGTGGAACTACCAAGTCGGAAAATCGACAAGAAGATAATTGACTTTGGAGAGTATATTGTATTCCTAATGTCGAACCATGTCTCATGCGTTCCTGGTATTATATGTTTACTATATTTAACCTGTTCTCAATAGATGTCTTAAACTATAATTGTTGTTTGTAATATATTTTGAGAAAATGGACTGATTTGATTTGATTTGAAATCGAGATGCCTGCATGTCACGATGTTGATAAATCGAGAGTAGTATGGGGTACAACGGTGATATTAGGGGCTATCCTCATGCTATATACTTCTTCTTCCTTTTTGTAGACCTATGTGATCTGTTCTCCAGAGTGTTGCTCCTCCTGTAAGGTCCCATGAGGCTGATTATGCAATGCAATATAGGGGAGTCTGGTGGTGTCCATTCTTTGAACATGACCGTACCAGTCCCTTTTTCGCTGTCTGCTCCATCTTATTATATCCTCAACCTCACATAGGTATCTTATTCTGATGTTTCTCACGAGATCTCTCAGTGTCTTGTCTGCTATCGTCCTCAGTGTCTTCATTTCGGAAGTCCTAAAAACATGTTTGGTCCTTACTGTGTCCTGCCTTGCTTCGACGATGCTATATACAAAAAGGGAAATTATTCCATGTCAACGAACGCTGATAGGACGATCGTATTTTCTTTGTTTTATTAGACTTTGCTGGAATTGCAATATTGTAGGCTTTGGTTTCCACTGATCGGAGTGAATATAGCCTTTCCGTTGGCATAAATGTCATGCATAAGTTCGAAATTTACGCTGGTACTCTCTGTTGTCAAGCCTTAAAAACTGTTAAAACACAGGGATTAATTGTATCTCAATAGAGACGAAGATGCAGATTGTTTTCTGGGAACAGAAGGTGGTGGCCGAGGCGCTTACAGGACTTATGACCTGTCATTGGTTGGGTTGAGCGATAGCTTCACGTTTAACAACATTCCCCATTCCGCCGTTATGACCACCACGTCTGACAAACTTTTTGGAACTTGTATATATGGTAGGTTTCTACACCTATTTTCACATTTTTATGTTCACTCTACACTAGCGTCATCTATATTAAGATTAGAAAGCATTAAGCAGAAAACCTTTATTAATGTACTGTGAAAGTCTATGCAAATCATACAGTACTAGATTTCGCCTGGAGATGTCTCTCCAATTTTTTGCCTGCATGTACCAGTTATATTTATACATAAAAATGTGAAAATAGGTGTAGAAACCTACCATATATACAAGTTCCAAAAAGTTTGTCAGACGTGGTGGTCATAACGGCGGAATGGGGAATGTTGTTAAACGTGAAGCGATCGCTCAACCCAACCAATGACAGGTCATAAGTCCTGTAAGCGCCTCGGCCACCACCTTCTGTTCCCAGAAAACAATCTGCATCTTCGTCTCTATTGAGATACAATTAATCCTTGTAAAATAAAAATAGTTTATCCGCAATGGGTGAAATCCAGTATTTGTCTACAAGAATTTGTATACATTCAAAATGTTGTTGTTAAAACACAATTTATATTTTATTCGCTCCTGGATTCTGCCCCGTTAAAGTTCTTTCAGGAGTGGTGTGATACGACAGATTTTTTTGTGAGCCTATATTCAATCGGGCAGTAGCATTGAATGCGGTTTGTATCCTGCTCAATTGATTATTTGGTAATCCAGCATACATCGCATATGCAATAATCTAAACGTAACACCACAAATGAATTTATTAGTGTCCTAGGTTCATCAAACGGTAAATATCTCCTAATAAGTTTCGTTTTATAAGTGCTTATCATAATACGGAATGCTTTCTATTACAATTACACAAACAACAAAAACAAACCATCACGCCGTTTCCAGGAGTAGAAGGACCCCCTGAATCCTCTTTCCTGATACACATCTCTAACTCTAGAAACACGGATATTCAAAGGTTATACAAAATCAAGGATATTCTAAGATAGGCACGGTAAAGAATGTTGTGGAATAAACATGTGAACAGAATGTCAGATTTGAGGGCCGTAAGAGCAGCAAGAAACGGTTTACCTAAATGAAGTAAACCTCAGGGACGACTCGCAAAGAAATGGAAAGATAACTGACAGTCCACTTCTCAGGAAGGAACTTGATAAAGGGAATAACAAGACCGAATTCATGTAGAAGAAGATGTTTTCCTTGGAATGTAGAGCGGAAGAAAGTTGTCTGAACATAATAATGAAACTATCACTACGTTAGTTTGGACAGATGTAGTCCTAAAGACTTACAGAATATCATCAATGTTTCTTAGTCCATCACTAGTAATAGTTTATGATTTCTTTTAATTCTGTAAGTCTCATCCTAAATTAATACTAACAAGCTTAGGGTTTCGAATTGTCAGTAGGGTCGTGGCGAGTCACGTCTTGCTGGAGGGTGTGATTCTATAAAATGCTGCGAAAGGCCCAGTTGCATTCCACCGGCAACACTACTGATTAGTCCAACTCGTTAGCGTCCCTGTCGCGAACCCCGGGCAATGGGGTCACACTCATAACCGTGTGATCATAGCAGATAACGAGGGGATGAAAGGCGAGTTTCTGGCGTTTCCAAAATAGATTCAACCAGCTAAGGTAAGGTAACCCCGACAGAAAAATCCACCAGAGATGGCAACGGGAAACCACTCTGGTCACCTTTTCCCAGGAATCACTATGGCAAAAAAGAGTGGACAGGAATAACAAGAGTTCAGAACCTGTTCCAAATGGCGCAGGATAGAGATGCCTTTGCTGTAGTGATCGCCAACGTTGGGGGGACCTGACACGGCACCGAAAGAAGAAGAAGAAGCTTAGAGTTACACAAAGAGCAACGAATAAAGCCATGTTGTGTATCAGCCCGCGGGACAGTGTCTAAAATGAGCACATACGAGTCATCAAGGTGGCCGCAACCCTTAAGTGCCGATGGGCTGGACATGACCCAGATGAAAAGTGGACAAAGCGATTACTGTGCTAGTATCAAAGAATGTCAGGTAATGGAGTTGAGCGTCCACAGTTGCGATGGCATGACGACATCCGGAAGAGTGGGAGAAGTGACTGGATGCAGATCGCCTAAGATCGAACAGAGTGGAATACGCGAGAGGAGACCTACATCATACATTATATAAAACAAAGAAGTAAAGCTATTTATTACGAACTCGCACATGCTTCGCTTCTGTTCAGAAGTTTTACAATATCGTTTACTTTGTAATGAGACAATTTTGCGAACACTGTGAAGTTTTCAAACTTAGGTACCGTACAACACATTCAGCTCCAATTTATTTATTTGGATCACTTTTTCTGCAGAACGGCTTTGATTTATTATGATATAGTAAAATTATAGGGTATCCCCTTGCCCTCAGAGAAGGCAAGGGGATACCACTCTGGATATTTTCCCCCAGGTCATCACTATGAACAAGGGTGATAGTCAACGTTAGCCAGACCTGACAGGACACAGAAAGAAGAAGAAGAAAATTAAGTACCAAAAACAAACCAAAAAAAATAAGTGTACAGTTTCATTCTATAAAATATACATATAACAAGAAACTGCATTTTTTACTGGATTTCACTTCAATCATTCAATTGAAATGTTTTTGTAAGATAATCTTTTTATCTTCCCAAGTCACAGATGCCTCCATGATGGCAAAAATTCTATTCAACAAACATTTTCTATATTTCACACCTGATAAAATCATTCTTAACTACCCAATTATTATTTGTTCTCGTATATTCACCTTTATTATACCCTACGTATATAAACAAAAAACTTTCCGAAAAATAATTACTGTCGAAACCTTGTTTAAAAATTAGAGAAGCAGCACTGAACTAATGGATGGAAAAACCAATGGGGAGACCAACCAGAAGACCAACATATATATCATATTATACTTAAATAAGACAAGATACTTTCTAAAGTCAAGAGTATTTGTCCCCTGAAAGTACCTTCACTAATATGAAAGACGTCGATCTCCGGGGAGACCGTGTTCAGCAGACTCTTCCCACCGGTGTCACCAGAGGCAGATTGGTTCTGGTGGCCGGTAGGTAAAACAATCTGTGCTGTCACTGTCGGAGATATCTATCGGGGACAAAAATACTAACATCCTCCAGTACAGCCGTTTTCTCGAAGTATCCCCTGATTAATCTAAAGAAATTGTTTATTAGATGTCCATATTTTCGAAGCTGTAGAGAATTGGTTCCGAGCATTCCCAAAAGAAATGCCGTGGGATAGAGCCACGGATAACTACCATACTCCCTCATGTAGAGATACCTCAGAGATTTTTTCTGAACCCTCTCCAGCATAACGGAATATCTCGCCTCGTGAGGACTCCATATCACAGAACCACTTTCGAGTCTGCTCCGAACCAACGCGTTGTATAGGACTCTGAGAACATTGGGATCTCTGAAAACTCTTCCGGTTCAGACGATGAACCCCAACATCCTCAGTGCAATGTCACAAATCCTCTCGATATGTGCACGAAAAGTCATTCTCTTTTCGCCACCGCGAGAGACGCAGGGTGATGGGTTGCGAACCTCATCGCCACCAACAGGGATCCCCCGCGCACACTTCGATCGCCCAACGTCCACAAAATACAATGATATAAAATAAAATAGCAAAATAACAATTATCTATTGTAACACATAATGTTCTTTTAGATGCTGCACTTGTCGTTAGCTGGACGAGCCGGACATTTGTGTTCATTTAATTTTTATTACACATATCCACCGTTTTTTTTAATTAACTTAATTAGGTACTTAAAACAATCCAACATCAGCAAAAACTTTAGAATATTATTGAAGAATTTATTCAAATTGTCATTGGAACAAATGAAAAATTTATTTTAAACCTGTCAAAATTATTTTAATAAACGAAAAAAATTATATAATTTTAACATCAAAAGAGTGAAAACGTATTTTATGTCACAACCAACTATTATAAAGTGCGGCAACAATCAAATTGACAAAAACAATTCACTTATATACGAAATATCTCCACATTTACGGGAACACCACATAAACCAAACCAAATTTTCAAAATCAGAACCAGGTATTATTATTACAAGTATATTCGGATGAAAGGTGTTAACTTTGAACGCTGACGAAGCGTAGTAAGAGGAAACCATGCGTTTTAACGCCTTCCCGTTTAAACACCAGAGACTGGGCCGATGCAATTATGTCGCTCTCCACTCAATCATTTGAAGATTTGAACACGTGTGCATTTCGTAAATCAAGAGATCAAACCGCAGTTTGTGTTATGATAGTCACGCTAAACCTATGAATAGGGCTTTCCAAAATTTGTCTTCATACTGGTCTGCTAACCCAGATGCTTTGATATCTTCCAGCAGAGTTATTTACCTGGTGATATCAAACTGTATTACAATATTCTTATTTTTCTTCACCGACCTTCGTGGCAGAGTGTCAAGAGACTGCCACACCAAAGGCCTCAGGCTCGATTCCCGGCAATCGTCAAGTCTTTGGACTGGTGTAGAAATTACGTGACAATGGAATGTCTATAGATTTGCTACCTATCACATGTCATGAGATACAATTATTATTTAAAAAATTAATTCTATTTTACAACATCCTATTTGATTGATAATAATTATTTTATATGACTTAGCAAGAGGAAGCATGTCATTCCCAAAAAAATAAAATAAAACATCCAGAAAACAAACGTTTTGATTCGTATTAATTCATATAAGAATATACATACCTGGGACACAATATTCGATTGTGCCAAGATAGCCAAACCGCAGAGCTAAAAAGAAGAATTGGACTTTCGGAAACATGGGTTACATCCTTAAAAACCGGAAAATACCTATCAACCTGAACGAAAAGTCTGTGAAGCCTGCGTTCTGCCAGTTGGTACTGATGGTCTTGAAACTGTAACATTGTCCAAACAAAGTGCCGAGAAACTACGAGTGACCCAAAGAGCCATGGAAAGAGCCATGTTAGGAATAAGCCTAAGAGACAGAGTCAGAAACGACACGGTGAGAGAAAAAACAAAGGTCACTGACATCATCCACCGGGTGGCGACTCTAAAATGGCAATGGGCAGGTCACGTGGCCAGAAGCTCAGATGAAAAGTGGACAAGAAGACTGCGGACTTGGAGACCGTGGACGGCAAAGAGATGTGCAGGGTGATCGCAACCACGTGGGAAGGATGATCTGAACAGACACGTCGGAATAACCTGGATGCAGTCTGCGCAAGACAGAGTGACATGGAAGCGAATGGAGGAGGCCTTTGTTCAGGAGTCGACGGGAATAGGCTGAGGAAGAATAAAAAGAAGAGAATCCATATAGAGTTGTACTCTAATTATTATTTATTTATTTACAAACGCCACGACCGCCCCCTAATTAGCTCTGGACCCCCTACTAGCATCCACTGGGGGTGTTTGGGAACAAATAGTCTGAAGGATCTCACTTTACCGCAAGAATCATTTCCCTTATGTCATGGTACTTTCGTTTGGGGGTTGTGACGTCGTAATTCTCTCAGGGTTTTCTTTATTCGTTCTACGGCATAACATTTGTAGTCGAATAATGAGAAAATGCGGTCCTGACAACAATATTTCATGATTCCGAAATTCATTACCCAGTCGTAACTGGGAATTTAGTGATGGAATAACAATTATTTTTCCTATTTCGTTGGAAGAATGAAAGGAAACAAACAGTCTTCATACAAAATCAGTGGTGGCACATTATTTTTACAATTTGAATAATCCATGCTAAGATGGCAGTGCACAATGGTGTTCTTTTGCCGACCCTTATGTATGGAAGTGAAGCATGGAACTGGCAAAAGAAAGACGAAAGTAGAATAAATGCAGTAGAAATGAGATCTCTAAGACGAATGTGTGACAAATCTGTATATGATAGAGTGACAAATGCAATTATAAGAAGTGAATGTGGTGCGAATGAAAGTGTTATGAACAAAATAAGGAAAGGGTCATTAAGATGGTTTGGACACATGGAAAGAATGAGTCAAGACAGAATGGTAAAGAAAGTATATGTAAACGGCGTGAACGGAGCTAGAAATAGAGGAAGGCCGAAGAAAACGTGGCACGATCAAATCAATCAAATATTGAATGTCGGTCACGTGAGGAGTCGGAAAAATCGACGTGCGTGCATGACAAGATGTGTGAATGTAGAGGAATCGAGAGAAGTATGTCAGGACAGAACAGTGTGACGTTCCATTCTTTCTGCCTACCCCTCCGGGGAGACGGCGTGATGGTAAGTTAGGTCGTTAGTTAGTTAAAATAATCCATTGTCATGGAAAGACATATGCTCGGCGTCAGTCTCCGAGATAAAATCAGAAATGAGGAGATTAGACGCCGAACAAAAATAACGGACATCATGGAACGACTAGCGAGACTGAAGTGGCAATGGGCGGGTCATGTGGCGAGACAGAGTGAGGATAGATGGACCCAGAAAATAATAAGGTGGAGACCATGGGAGAATAGGAGAAACGTCGGCAGGCCGCAAAAAAGGTGGGCTGACGACATTGCTGCCGTGGGGGGGGAAATGTGGCTACGGCTGGCAGGAGATAGAGACGAGTGGAAGGGAAGGGAAGAGGCCTATGTCCAGCAGTGGACCGATAAAGGCTGACGAAGAAGAAGAAGAAGAAGAAGATTGCTTTGGCGGAAACACTATAATACAAGGAGCTGAAATGTCCAGAACGGATACAATACAAGCTCTGCTGGACGTTTAGGCGTTGCATGGAATGGCACCAGCTTATATATTTTCTGAGGTATCTCTACATGAGGGAGTATGGTAGTTATCCGTAGATCTATCCCACGTCATTTTTTTTTTAAATGGTCAGAACCAATTCTCTAGAGCTTTGAAGAGATGGGCATCTCATAACCCATTTCTTTAGATTAATCAGGGGATATTTCGAGAACTCGGCCGTGCTGGAGGATGTTGGCCTTTTTGTCCCCGATAGATATCTCCGACAGCGACAGCACAGATTGTTTTACCTGCTGGCCGCCAGAACCAATGTGCCTCTGGTAACACCGGTGGGAAGAGCAATTAGTCTGCTGAACGCGGTCTCCTCGGAGATCAACGTCTTTCATATTACTCTAATAGTTCCTGGTATTATGTTGAATGTATATAATATTTTACCTGTACTCAATAGACGCCTTAAACATTAATGCTGTTTGTAAGGTCTAAATGAGTAAATAAACTGATTTGATTTGATTTGATTTGATATATCTGAACACTGCATCAACGATAAATTAAATGTCAGACAGTCTACATTGCGATTAGCTAAGTCTTCAGCGATCGGTAGACTGTGTCAAAACTTTGGCGACCAAACCTTTGCTGTAGCCGGCCCTTCAGCCTGGAAGAATCTACTAGCAGACCTCAAATGCATTGAAAATCAGTCAGAGTTAATATCGAGACTCAAAACGCACATTTTCAAATTATCATTTCCTGATTTAATTGTTCTTGTAATATCTTCACATATCTTTCTTATTCTGGTGTTCCTCACGCGATATCTTAGGGTAGGCCAGTAGGAGTCATGACGAATATCCTGCGAGCCAACGTATGGCGCCCTATGGGACCGACCACACTATACGCTTCATGCCACAGGGCGTGATTGCAAGCAAACTGTGTCTTGACTCCTACTCAGGCACTCCGGTGTGACCGTTCCCTCAGTGGCTTCCCTGCTGTCATCCTCAATGTCTTGATCTTGTAAGTATTACTTGTTTGGTCCCTTGTTTCAACGCCTTATGTTATAATTGGTCTTGCGCGAGCTTTATAAATTCTGTATTATTTAAATTGAAACTGTTGTTAAAGCACGCCATTGCATTCGCGAAATTCAAAACGTGTTTTTGACGCAAAAGCATTCATAACGCATATGAATCGCCTTCCTCGCCTATACATCACGCCACGGATTTCCTTGCGCGAATAGAGTCCACCGATTCGATACGAGAAAGGGGAAATTATTATTCGAAATATATGAAGGACAATAAATACAGAATCTGACGGCTTATATGCGAAAACGACACAGAAACAAGAATTTACTTGCTTCCTGGAAACGAAATCGTTGGTTTTGATTGAATTAATATACGGAGGGTACAAAATAAATTGTTTTTTGTATACCTGCTTTCAAATTGCAAATTTTGATTTGTGCTAAGCATTAAACAGATTTATTGTGAAAGGTGTCAAACAGGGTTGTGTTATGTCCCCGTGGTTGTTTCATCTATACGTGGACAAGTGTATAAAATAATTAAATGGCGTAAACGCTGGTGCAAAAATGAACGATATGTCCATCAGCTGTTTGCTATATGCAGACGACGCTGTTTTAATCGCTGACAGCATGGACGAACTACAAGTCCTAGTGTCAAGAATTTACGAAGTATGCAATAAATATGACCTTGTGATGAAAGTGTCAAAGTCTAAAATTATGGTATTTGAAAAGGAAGAATGTATGACGGATTGTGACATAAGTGCGAACGGTGAGAAATTAGAGCAAGTTACCGAATTTGTTTATCTGGGAAGCATATTTACAAGAGATGGAAGAATGGAGAAACATATCTAAAAAAGGGTTGGAGCTGGAAACAAAATAAATAGTGCACTCAAAGTCACTATCGCAAATAGAAATATATCGACTGAAACAAAGATGGCAGGAGTTCTAGTCCCGACCCTTATGTATGGAAGTGAAGCTTGGGGTTGGCAGAAGAAGGATGAAAGTATGATAAATGTCGTAGAAATGAGGTAACTAAGAAGGACGTGCGGAAAAACAATGTATGATAGAATATCTAATGATGAAGTAAGAAAGGAATGTAAGGCGGATGAATGCGTGATAAATACAATTAAGAAAGGGTCACTAAGATGGTTTGGACATATGGAACGAATGGATGAGGGAAGAATGGTTAAAAAGATATATACAAGTATTGTAAATGGGAAAAGAAGTCGAGGAAGGCCAAGGAAGACATGGCATGAACGAAAAGGCGGCCATGTTCGAAGTAGAAACAATCGACGAGCGTGCATGTCACGATGTGCGAATTTATAAGAGGTGCGATAATTATGTTCAAAATACTTTTTTGGTCCTGAATGTCTGCTCTTGCTTCAACGCCATATGTTATTATTGGTCTTTTTCCATATTCCATATTAACTCTTCATTGCTTGATATAGAAAATTTTCTACAAACCGAAAAATCTACTAATATTTGTACAGAATTTGTTAATTTCATACATGTTATTGTTGTATGCGGCCATGTATGGAGCAGGTAGTTGAGTTCGTGTATTTAGGTAGTATGTTTACAAGAGATGGGCGAGTGGAGAGGGATATTGAAAGAAGGGTTGGGGCAGGCAACAAAGTGAATGGTGCACTTAAAGTTGTCATCGCATACAAAAACCTATCCAAAAAAGCTAGAATGGCAGTGCACAATGGTGTTCTTCTACCGACCCTTATGTATGGAAGCGAAGCATGGAACTGGCAAAAGAAGGATGAAAGTAGAATAAATGCAGTAGAAATGAGATCTCTTAGACGAATGTGTGAATACTCTGTGTATGATAGAGTGTCGAATGAAAATATAAGAAGTGAATGCGGTGCGAATGATGTTGTCATGAACAAAATAATGAAAGCATCATTAAGATGGTTTGGACGTATGGAAAGAATGAATGAAGAAATAATGGTAAAAAAATTATAAGTCAATGATGTAAATGGAACCATCAATAGAAGAAGACCGAGGAAAACGTGACACGATCAAATAAATCAAATATTGAATATCGGCCATGTGAGGAGTCAGAGAAATCGACGCGCGTGCATGACACGATGTATGCATGTTGAGGAAGAGAGATAAACATGTCAGGAAAGAAAAGTGTGGCAGTCCATTCTTTCTGCCTACTTCTTTCGAGGAGACGGCGTGATGGTTAGTTAGTTAGTTATTGTTGTACGCTAAACTCTACATTGCAAGCTATCGCTAGTGGCACTAGTTTAAAAAAAAAAACAATACTGATTTGGCATTTGTTTTGCTTTTAAGCTGATTCCATTACTGTCAGTTCATTAGACACACTTTGAGTTAAAAAAAAACGTTACTTTATCAAATAAATATAGGCAGATGGGTGTTCATATCACATCTTTTAGTGAACCATTTTAAATCATATTGTATTTGCTAAAACACCAAAAACTAAAGCCAAACGCTCACAACGCATAACAATTGTGCTGAAAATCCTACCTGAGTTTCTGTGAGACTTAGATAACTGGAGATCTCCGCTCTCTCTGCTATGCTGAGGTACTGGTTGTCTCTGAACTCCTTCTCCAGGGCGAATAGCTGCTGTATTGTGAAAGGGGTCATAAGCTTCCTGTTCGGCTTGTGCTTTCTCAGGATGCATTTCAGGTAGTGCGGTTCTCCATTGGCGTCTGTAAAAAACGTAATACTATTTAATATTGTATTGTCGAACCTTCTTATTCGTCTATAAAAGAGCGTACCCTTAATTTTCCTTTACCGCTGTTGTGAAGCCAGTACACATTTAATATATTGACGTATGGCATTAAGACCAGAAGACTGCTGTATTGGAGACCATGGACGGCAAAGAAAAGTGCAGGGCGACCGCAACTATGGTGAATGGATGATCTGAACAAACACGTCGGAATAACCTGGATGCAGTCTGCACAGGAGAGAGTGACAAGGAAGCGAATGGAGGAGGCCTTTGTCTATAAATGGACGGGAATAGGCTGAGGAAGAAGAACAGGAAGAAGAAGATTAAGACCAGAGCGGATACCACAATAATGAAGGGTTAAGTGCGGGTGGCAGAGAAGCGGACGCTGAGGACAATAGCAGGTAAGGTTCTTCGAGATAGGGTGAGGAACACGGCCATCCGCGAAATCTGCAAGGTGGGAGATATTGTCAGATGAGACAGATCAATCGCTTTATGTAATACAACATTCCTCATTCCGCCCTTCTTACGAACACCACGTCTGACAAATATTTTTGAAAGTTGTATTGGTATATGCTACCATGTTGAGAAACATTTCACATATTTTAGTTCAATCTACACTATTGAGACTAGATGTAAGCATTAAGCAGAAATTTATAAAATATAACGCCATCTATTGAGACTAGATGTAAGCATTAAGCAGAAATTTATATAGCGCCATCTATTGAGACTAGATGTAAGCATTAAGCAGAATTTTTTTATTAATGTAATTTGAATGGCTATCAACCCAATTATCACACATTACTAGACAACGCCTGGAGAAAACTCTCTAATTTTTATATGCTTTTAACTTTGACAAGTTTTTTATACAAAATGTTGAAAAAAATTAACAACACCAACAAGAAACCATCACGCCGTTTCCCCGCAGGGGTAGGCAGAGAGAATGGACCGCCACACTACTCTATCCTGGCACACCTCTCTAGCTTCCTCCAAATTCATGCATCGAGTCATACACGTCGTAGTCGATTCTTCCGGCTTCTGACATGACCAACCTTTAATATTTGATTAATTTGGTCATGCCATGTTTTCCTTGGTCTACCTCGACTCCTTACTCCATTTGCATCGTTAACGTATACATTTTTAACCATATTTCTTCACCCATGCGCTCCATATGTCCGAACCAACGCAGCGAACCTTTCATAATTTGTTCATAATACCTTCTTTCGCTCTACATTCCTTCCGAATATCAGCATTTGAGATTCTGTCGTACATCGTTCTACCACACATACGTCTTAGGGACCTCATCTCTACCGCATTTATTCTGCTCTCATCTTTCTTCTGCCAGTTCCATGCTTCGCTTCCATACATAAGGGTCTGAAAAAAATGAAGCTTTAATGTAATGAGGAAAAATATATATTATATTGCATACACCATATCTTTGGCAGCGCGATCTTAACAAACAAGGAGAAAAATACTATGGGTATATAACAAAAGAGAATAAAGAGCTTTATTATAAAGATAACATCCAAACAAAATCACATTCACAAAGAAAATACTCCACGAACTAGCTTGAATATAAATTGATATTTTATACAAAGAAGTGTTGCTCAGGGATCTCTAAGGGACATTTAAAGAATAAACTGTTTCGAAGAATATTCCTCTTGAAATCCGGAGGCTGGATGTCAGGTCACACTGTAAATCTCGACTGCTTTCTTTATGCGGCCCAGCCTGGAAAATGGTCGAATTACGAAGACGTTTTCATTTCTATTTACATATTTATGCGTAGAAGTCGAAATCCGTGAGCGAAACGCCTCCTCAATCTTGCCAGAGATAATTTATTAAAATAATATTATTACAATTAACTAGTTTCGAGATAAACTTCTGAGACGAAGACACTGAGAACGATAGTAGGCAAGACACTCAGAGAGCGCGTGAGGAACACCAAAATTAGAGAGATATGTGAGGTTGATAATATTATAAGATGGAATAGACAGCGTAGTATTAATTTTATTATAACAAACGAAAAACATTAAGGCGACTCATTTGGACACAAAACCGTGTAACAATGATAAACAAAGGTAAAACAACGACATGAAACCAAAAAATCATACATATCAGAAGGAACCCCTAATATATTGACGTCAGTGAGGCAGTACTCTTTCCAGAATTTGTAATACATTTTTTTATGAACACTGCCTCACTGACACTGAAAATGTCCAAATCCGAGACGATCAGACAATTCGGATGTTGAACATCCGAATTGCTCTTCCTACTGGAAAGAACAATTGATGTCGGCGCTGTGGCAGGTAATTATCAGGAACAATAACGCCTGTTTGCTCCGGAACATGTGGGTTCTCAATAGAGCCCCGAATCAGCTTGAAAAAATGCGTTGCCATTAATCCTTCACTCCTCAGTTCGAGGGAGTTATACCCCAGCATACCCAAGAGAAATGCCGTAGGATAGAGCCAGAGATATACCGCGTACTCTCTTATGTAGAGGGCTGTCAAGAATTTCTTTTGAACCCTCTCCAACATGAGAGAATACTAAGCCTCATAGGGTCTCCATATCACGACACTTCCATCGAGCTTGGTTCTGACTAAGGAGTTACATAGAGTTCTTAGGACCCGGGTGTCTCTGAAAACCCTAACAGTTCAAAGAACAAAACCCAGCATCAACGAAACATGACATACCTTCTCGATCTGAGCACGAAATGTCAATCGACTTTCGTAAATTATCCCAAGTAGGGACTGATACAGTCTAGAATCATAAGATCAACCTGAAATTTGAAGTCTATAAAGCCTGCCAGTTGGTATTTATGGTCTTGAAACTGTTACATTGTCCAAATAAAGTACCTAGAAACTACGGGTGACCCAAAGAGCCATGTTAGGAATAAGCCTAAGAGACAGAGTCAGAAACGATACGGTGAGAGAAAAAACAAAGGCATTGACATCATCTTCCCCTGACTTGGAGACCGTGGACGGTAAAGAGAAGTGCAGGGCGACCGCAACTACGGTGGAAGGATGATCTGAACAGACACGTTGGAATAACCTAGATGCAGTCTGCTCAGGATAGAGTGACATGGGAGCGAATGGAGAAGGCCTTTGTTCAGGAGTGAACGCGAATAAGCTGAGGAAGAAGAAGGCATCACCAAACGTCTTAACAAAGCGGCACGCAAATCCTCTTCCACAATAAAATATTGATTTTTCACGCGTATTGATCGTTTTATTTAATTATTACTGTGTTATGAGAGAATACTGAGCTTCATGGAGCCTCCATATCACGGCACTTTATTGTTTTTACGTGGAACGTATTGTATTTATACACATTATATTTGATGTCGAAAAAATGACGCCTTTCTAAGGCATTATCAAATGTCTTTTGATAATAAGTTATAATGGCGAAATCTGTCATTCCCAAAAACTATAAAAAAACGAAGATAAATATAGAAATACAATGAATCCCTATAAAAAACAAATTATTCGCAATGGGTAAAATCCAGTATTTGTCTACAAATATTTGTATACATTCAAAATGTTGTATAAAAAAAACTGGTCCAAGTTAAAAGCATCCAAGTTGGAGAGACATCTCCAGGGGTAATCTAGCACTGTATGATAATTGCAAAGCCTTTCACAGTGCATTAATAAAGATTTTTTGCTTAATGCTTCCCAATCTTAATGGATGACGCTAGTGTAGATTGAATAAAAAAATGTGAAGTGCAGCGCGGCATTCTAGCATAATACATATTCCAAAAAATTGTCAGACGTGATGGTCGTAAGAAGGGCGAAATGGGGAATGTTGTTAAACATAAAGCGATCACTTAACCCAACCAATGACAGGTCATACGTCCTGTAAGCGCCTCGACCAACATATTCTGTTTCCAAATAATTTACATCTTTGTCTCTATTGAGATACAATTAATCATTAAAAAATTGTTTTATTATTTAGTTTTTAAAATATTTTATAACATTATCTATGACTATTCATGAAATATTAGTAAGAATGAGTGCAGATGGCTAGGTACAACATCAACAACAAACTTTCACGCCGTTTCCCCAAAGGGGTAGTCAGAGAGAATGGACCGCCACAATATTCGATCCTGACACAATTGTCACAGAACCTAAAGAAGTATAATAAAAATAAGGATAAGGCTATTCCATGACGATCTTCGTGACAGAGTGGTAAGATGCCACACAGAATGTCCTGGGATCGATAATCCTTATAAAAAAATAATTTATCCGCAATGGGTAAAATCCAGTATTTGTATACATTCAAAATGTTCTATATTAAAACTTGTAGAAAACTTACGTTTTCATTAATTTTGTTTTGTCTCACACATGTGGAGAAAAACAATGTTTTGTTACATTATAAAAAAATTATAAAATTTACACTATTTTATGGTATTATATTAAAGACATCAAACATTTCTCAGTTGGATAGCCATCAAAGGAATAGGGTAGAATCTTTTATGATCCGGTTCGAGCCTTGCGTTGTTTCATAGTGGAAAAATTCATAAAAATTGCATAGAAATGTCTTGATTTCCATACATTTGTGCCCGAGTGGGACCATTGTCGGTAAGTAGGAACCTTTATTATGTTTACCCTTTGGAACATTTATTCGACATCATATATAATGCGCATGACGTAACCACAATACGTTACACGTATAAAAAATTGTAACAAATTATTAATTTTATAATTGTTAATGCAAAAACTTTGTTTTATATCACATTTATTTTACTTTACGACAGCTATTTCATCAACCAATGTTGACATCATCAGGTGTTACAAAATATTTATCAAATTTCAAATTTTCGTAATTTTTCGAATCTTTGAGTATTTGTTCCTTGGTCAATTTGAATAATTTCTTTGATATAATTTTGAAGTTCTTGCTGATATTGAGTTAGGTACCTAAATATTTAAATTTAAAGAACGGTTAGTTACTGTTTATAGTAGAAAATATTAAAGGTAGAAAATTTAATAATAAAATAATAATAATAAACAATAATTAGAAGGAAAAATTACACAAAGTATAGAGTCAAAAACAATAAAACCAAATAAATTAAAAACGATAAACAATAACAGGAAGTACATAGATAACATTAATAGGAAAGGTGACAAAAGTTGAAGGTAATATTATTATTTTTTAGCAAGATTGTACAGGGGAAAAGTTTTTAATGTACTATATACTAATGGGGAATAAGAAAGAAATAGGTTATTTATAACATTCAGCTTATATTTTTTGGCCTTTAAAATTTCTAAATTTTCTAATTTCTCTAATGTTTGAGGATTATTTGCTATATGTAAAAATTTTGTATTTTTGGTCTCGAAATGATGGTCAAAATTTACGCAATGATTGGCCATTCCCGAAAAGATGTTTCTGTTTTTGTATGAAATTTTGTGTTCGTATAACCTCTTCAAAAATGATCGACCCGTCTTTCCAGTATACATGGCATCACAATCCTTACAATTAATCTGGTAGATTCCACTTTGATTGAAAATATTACGTTTATCTTAAGAATTTACGAGAATTTGTCCTAAATTGTTTTGGGTGTAGAACGCGGGTTTTATATCTTAAAAAGCGACATATCCCGTTTTTTCACGTTCACGCTGTTAACGCATATGATTTATATGGGCTGTAATAATTTTATCTTATTTTTATTAACGATGTGTTAATTACGGCAACTTAATTGTATTTTTATCATACAATTAAGCGCTTCTTGCAAATTATTTTGGAGGTTAAAAATATAATAATTCTAAGAGGTAAATTGTTTTTGGTTTTTTCCACAAGTACCATAGTAATATAATTTTTGGAGATCTGGTTCTAATATTTTGATACGGAAGCGAAGCATAGATTTAGTTAAGTCTTTTTCTTCTTCTTCTTCGTTGTATGACCTGTTTTTAAAACTTGGTTTCAGGGTTCTTTCAATGAATGAAAACGTCTCTTTTCTACAAGTTTTATTTTCAAATATTTGATAATGCCTTAGAAAAGCGAAACATGTCATTCGAATAAAATATAATAAAACTTCTGGAAAAAAGACGTTTTATTTTAATTAATAAAGACCAATAATAACATATGGCGTCTAAGCAAGGGCAGACACAGTAAGGACCAAACAAGTTTTGAGGACTTCCGAAATGAAGACATGGTCGGGCGATCTGTTTGTGACGGTGATTTGTCTTGGAGATGATGATATCATCCCTTGATGTTCGAAAGTGGTTCTATGATATGGAGTCCTCACGAGGTGAGATATTCCGTTATGCTGGAGAGGGTTCAGAAAAAAATCTGAGGTATCTCTAAATGAGGATGTATGGTAGCTATCCGTGGCTCTATCCCATGGCATTTCTTTTGGGAAGGCAACTCTCTGCAGCTTTGAAGAGATGGGCATCTCATAACCCATTTCTTTATATTATTAAGGGATATTTGGAGAACTCGGCCGTACTGGAGGGTGTTCGGTTTTTTGTTCCTGATAGATATCTCCGACAGCAACAGCATAGATACGGCCGTACTGGAGGGTGTTCGGTTTTTTGTTCCTGATAGATATCTCCGACAGCAACAGCATAGATAGTTTTACCTACCGGCTTCCAAAACTAACCTGCCTTTGGTGACATCGGTGGGAAGAGCAATTAATCTGCTAAACGCGATATCCTCGGAGATCGACATCTTTCATATTAGTGAAAGTACGTTCAGAAGGCAAATACTCTTGATTTTGGAGAGTATCTTGTCTTCCTAATGTCAAACCATCTATAATGCGTTTCTGGTAATATATAATACTATATCCAATTATTGAACCTTAATTTTATAATGTCTGTTGGTTGATGAAATAAACTGATTTGATTTGATTTGATTTGATCTCTTCTGGTAGCCTCTGCTGCTAGGGTTTTCATTTTAAACATTTTTCTCAAGTCTTGTTTCTTCTACGCAGTCCACACGGTCCCTCCAAAAGCGCCTTTTTTCTTGAGGGGAAATCCTGGACATGGACACCCGGCCTTTCTGGTCGGGTAGTGCCAGACTCCGACCGGCTAAAACCCCTCATCTTTTGTCACATCCCGGTTGCTGCCTTTCGGTCTACCCACAGATATGATCTTGTCATATGGCGCTCTTCCTTCCTGGTTATCGTGACGTTATTTTGTTTTCATTATATTTATAACGAGGTCCTGTATTAACCTCCAATTTTCTCTCGAGCTTATCATGATCGCATGATGTTGTCTGGTGACAGTCCTGTTGGTCAAATCCTGCTCTCCAAATTTACTCTTTCTTGTTGCCATCTGGGGCATTTAAAGATGCGGTGAGAAAGCGCCTTCTGCTTCTCCAGACTTTACTATGTCTTCAACAAAACAAACAAAATCATCCAGAAACACCTAGAAGAATTCTCAGGCATGCGAATTGTGTGCATTTCGAATAACTTTCGGAGAGAATCGAAGTATTAGTCTCTCGCTCTATTGCATTCAAAATATTCACGGACTTTTTACTGACTATTAGCTATTTGTAATATCTTATGATAATGAAATTCCCGGGCTATTAGCTATTTGTAATATCTTATGATAATGAAAAGTCCGGATGGTCCATGTCAACATGTACAACATCGAAAAAAACATTATGTGCTAAATTAAAAAAAAACGGTGGATTCGTAGAACATAAATTAAATAGACAATATGTGCACCATCTAAAAAGAACATTTTGCGTTAAATTATTATTATTTTGTTATTTTATTTTATAACATTGTATTTTATATTATTTGTTTAAGATTTATTTTGTGGGTGTTGGACGATCGAAGTGTGCGCGGGAGATGCCTATTGGTGGCGATGAGGTTCGCAACCCATCACACCGCGTCTCCCGCGGGGCGAAATGAGAAGGATGGAGTGCCGCATCAGTAAAAGTGTGACAGTCCATTCTTTCTGCCTACCCTTTCGGGGAGACGGCGTGATGGTTAGTTAGTTAGTCTTATGATAATATCTCTCTAAAAATGAAGTGCTTCATACGAGAGTATTTTTATCTTAAGGCTCAATTGAATTTACCGATTCAATTTGGGCCCAACATCCTTAATGTCTCGATACGACAATTTGGTTGAAGGAAAGTGCTGTTAAATCTTCGCGGCGATAAAAGGGCGCTACAAATTTGGTTATCAACCTCATTACCGTGCTTAATCAAATTGCCAGTGTACGTGGAATCGTCAAAAAGCCATTAAAGTGTGGCGTTATACGAGTTAATCGCTTAAAGCGGCAAATTTATTATGAGCATTATGGTTGCCAACAAAATTCTTGTAAACACCCTATGGATGAGCTTAACACCCATGAACCCGACTAAAATGAAACTAAAAAACTAACTAACCATCACGCCGTCTCCCCGAAGGGGTAGGCAGAAATAATAGATTGCCACACCTGTCTTTCCTGACATATTTCTCTCGCTTCCTCAACATTCATACATCGTGTCATGCACGCGCGTCGATTTCTCTGACTCCTCACATGGCCGACATTCAATATTTGATTTATTTGATCGTGCCACGTTTTCCTCGGTCTTCCTCTATTTCTGGTACCATTTACATCATTAACATATATTTTTTTACCATTCTTTCTTCATTCATTCTTTCCATATGTCCAAACCATCTGAATGATACTTTCATTATTTTGTTCATGACCATTCGCACCGCATTCACTTCTTACATTTTCATTCGACACTCTATCATACACAGAATATCCAGACATTCGTCTAAGAGATCTCATTTCTACTGCATTTATTCTACTTTCATCCTTCCTTTGCCAGTTCCATGCTTCGCTTCCATACATAAGGGTCGGTAGAAGAACACCATTGTTGACTAAAATGAATGAAGCAATTAATTCCACTTTTAATTTATATGAATAAAAACGTATGTTTTCTTATACTTTTAGGAAATAAAATGTTCCACATTGCCTAGATATTGTCAAAGGCTGATTATAATTACACATGAAAACGTCCGTTTTCCAGGATTTTTGTCTTACTTTATTGAAATATCATTTAATAATGCCTTAGTAAGGTGAAACATGTTATTCTCATAAATTATAATAAAACATCTTGAAAACATACGTTTCCACTTGTATTATATATTTAATATAGTGTTTAACATGTTTGTTCAATAAATTAAATAAAATATTAATGTTTTTAGTTGAATTCATATGAAATTATTGGTGATGATGATGATAAATTGAGATTAGAATATTCATCAAACAATAATATTTGATTGTCAGAATTGCAGACCATTAAGTTGATATAATAAATACGAATGAAATGTGTTTTCTAGGAGATTTATTATTATTTTTGGGAATGACACGATTTGCTCAGCAGAGACAGCATCAAATACTTGACAATCCCATAAAACATAAAATATTTAGAAAACAGACGTTTTATTTCATTTAAAAATTTTGATGTGGAGTTTTACATCAAACTTCAAGAAACAACAAATACTCTAGATGTTAATTTTCTTGAGACGTTCCGAAGTCATTATGTCTTCGTCTTAGGGGGAATTCAAAATAAAACTCTAGGTATGGTATAGAACTAGGTATAGAACACTACGGAATTCCTAATAATGAATTGAAATAATGTTATTTTTTATGAAAGAGATTATTTTCCTAACTCGTTTCGTGGTTATTATGCTTTCAAATTCATAACTAATACGAATAAAAACGTCTGTTTTTTTACGTTTTATTACAGTTTATCGAAATGATATGTTTCGCATTTCTAAAGCATTATCAAATGCAATAAATATGCATCATTTGATAATACGAAACATGTCATTCCTATAAACTATGATAATACTAATAGAAAACAAACATTCTTATTTGTTCTTTGTGTTGTTATGATTGTATATTTCTATTTTTCTTTTTTATGCACTTTGATTTACAACACTTCTATTAAAAATAAAATTATATAGACATATTTCGGACGAACAGTCTTTCTTCAGTAAAGATACTTATTTTTAAAAATATTATATTTTTATTTTTAACACACTTTGTATTTACAACAATTTTATTAAAAATAAAATGAAAAAGACATGATTCAGACGAACAGTCCATCTTCAGTAAAGATACATATTTATAAAATATTTTTATAAATATGTATCTTTACTGAAGAAGGACTGTTCGTCCGAAACATGTCTATATAATTTTATTTTTAATAAAAGTGTTGTAAATACAAAGTGTATAAAAAAGACAATTAGAAATACATTTTTATTTGTATTATTATATTATATGGAGTTTTACAGCATTGTTCCAGAAACATTAATTACTCTTATATTTACTTTTCAATTAATAATTTGTTTCTTGACCGCACTTCGAAAGCTTTATTTAATATCAATATCATAAATAAAATATTTTGGAATAATACGTAATAATTCCCGGCCTGAAAAGGTTAATAGTCTGACAATTTTTACACGTCAACTACCCTTAAACGATCCACCCTGCAGGCGGGGGAGAGTGGGAAGGCTAAGAACGCCAGTGCACGCGACGTGCAAGACATATTATTATTATTATCATCAGGACCGGCACCCTGCCCCCTAGTCTCCTCCCCTTTCTAATCTGGCTTCACGCTTCACTGCCTACCCCTCGGGGAGTGCATTTATTATTAGGTTACGGTGTATCGGGGAGAAAGGTGTTGCCAGGGGATGATCTGACAGGGATATTCAATCATTTTACTTTTAAATAATTAATATAAATGAAAACTATAATACTTCCACTTTTGTCTTTATTTCGAGAGCGACCGAGTGGATACCAGAGAGCCTGGCGAAACCGGTCGCTGTCGAAATAAATCCAAAATTGGGAGTACCTAGTTAAAAAAACATCGATTTATTAAATTAGTATTTAAAATGAACATCCATCAAGAGATTTCGGTAATGCGTTTTTTTTTATTTAAAAAAAAATGTTTTTTGAAAAATAATTCATGTAATGTAATTGTAGCTTGCAGACGAAATGGATTGAAGCATCTGTAATGTGTGTTATCAAATCAATTCAAATTAAATCAGTTTATTTACTCAAAAGACATTACAAACAGCAAAATGTTTAAGGCATCTATTGAGTACAGGTAAAATATTATAAAAATACACCATAATACCAGGAACGCATTAGAGATGGTTCGACACTAGGAAGACAAGATACTTTCTAAAGTCAAGAGTATTTGTCTCCTGGAGGAGACCGCGTACAGCAGAATAATTGCTCTTCCCACCGGTGTCACCAGAGGCAGATCGGTTCTGGTGACCGGTAGGTAAAACAATCTGTGCTGTCGTTGTCAAAGAAATCTACAAATAAACAATCAAACAAACCATCACTCCGTTTCCCCGCAGGGGTAGGCAGAGAGGATGGACCGCCACACTACTCTATCCTGGCACACCTCTCTAGATTCCTCCACATTCATACAACGATTCATACACGCACCTTTGTTTCCTCCGACTTCTAACACGGCCAACCTTTAAAATTTGATAATTTTGGTCATGCCATGTTTTCCTCGGTCTGCCTCGACTTCGTACCGCATTTACATCACTAACGTATACTTTCTTAACCAATCTTTCTCCATCCATGCGTTCCATATGTCCGAACCAACGCAGCGATCCTTTCATAATTTTGTTTATAATACCTTCTTCCGCTCTATATTCCTTTCTTATTTCAGCATTTGAGATTCTGTCGTATATCGTTCTACCACACATACGTCTTAGGGACCTCATCTCTACCGCATTTATTCTGCTCTCATCCTCCTTCTGCCAGTTCCATGCTTCGCTTCCATACATTAGGGTTGGGACCAGAACTCCATTGTGAACGGCCGTTTTCGCTTTCATTGATAAATTCTTGTTCCCATAACTATTTTTAAAACTCCATTTACTCTGTTACCCTAAGAAATCTATCAGGGACAAAAATATCTTTGAATAAATAAATGAAATGAAATAAAACTAATCGAATTAAAAATCAAAATAAATATATTAAATATATAAATGAAATTTTAACCCCTGCAACCTCCTTCGTTCATGCACTATTAGCCCTCAATATCTTAACTTCGTTGGCCATATACCAACTTCTTCCGCAGTGATAGTGTAAGCAGAGACGATGGAACGTCTCACATACCGTCGTGCATACTAAATTTACATTGCAAGTGCAAGCCAATCTTATTTACATATTGTTTCATGAATTCTGATCAACACCTTCAAATTAAATAATTAAGAATTAATTGTATCTCAATAGAGACGAAGATGTTTACAGGACTTGTGACTTGTCATTCGTTGGGTTAAGCGTACATGTTAAGCGTATGTAATACAACACCCCCCATTCCATCCTTTTTACGAACACCACGTCTTACAATTATTTTTTAAAGTTGTATATATGCTACCATGTTGAGAAACATTTCACATATTTTAGTTCAATCTACACTAGCGCCATCTATTGAGACTAGATGTAAGCATTAAGCAGAAATCTTTATTAATGTAATGTGAAAGGCTAACAACTCAATTATCACACATTACTAGACAACGCCTGGAGTAAATTCTCCAATTTTTATGACATAAAACAGTTAATACATTAATTAACAATTAATACTTAGAATTATTAATACATTTGAAATATGTAAAATCGTTAATATAATAATCATAATATAAATAGTCAAATACCTCATGTCATCAAGGAAAGAGAACGAGAATATTTTGAATACGATAGAGCGAGAGAAGAACATTTCGATTCTCTGCGAAAGTAATTCGAAAATTACACGATGCGCACAGATCGTTTCTTACTTTTTTTGTTTATTCTGCTCTCATCTTTCTTCTGCCACTTCAATGCATCGCTTTCGTACATAATAGTTGGGATCAGAACTCCATTGTGAACGGTCATTTTCGCTTTCATTGATAAATTCTTGTTTCCAATAACTATTTTTAAAGCTCCCTTCGTTTTGTTACCCGCACCAACTCTTCTTTCAACATCACTATCCGTTCGGCCATCCGCTGTGAACATGCTACCTAATATATTGCAACGAAATAATATATTTTTTTAAATTTGTCGTTAAGAAAACGGCAACGACATACGGAACGATTGGATGGGAGAAAACGGTTAAAAAGTTGTATACAAGCAGTGTAAGTGGATAGAGAAGTCGGGGACAACCAAGGAAAGCGTGTGCATGTTACGAATTTAGAGGAATCTAGAGAGCCATGATAACAAATCATCATGTCTCTCAAAACGACGATAGAATATCAAGAAAACATTTCAAATTCAATCTGAAGAAAAAAAAATTATTTTGTCAATTGATAGAAGGTAGATTTTGGTAATTAATCAAATATGAAAATGCGATCACATTCGAAGTCGAAAAAATCGACGAGCGTGCATATCACTATGGATATTACAATACTATTTTTTAGGAATGCCAAGATATTTTCGAACACACAGGTACTTCGGGTGTAGTATAATTCCCTGGTAAGAAGTCAACTGGAATATAGTTCCATTATTTGGTCACCGCCTGGGATCCGATATTATCTGACGGTAGAGCGAGTGCAGAACAAAATTCTGCGCTTTCTTTACCTCAGGAAGCGCGGTTATTACCGGTGGATGTTTCCGACTGAATTCTTGCTAGGTACTCGTATGCTAAGCTACCAATCATTGGAGAGAAGGAGGAATATTCACTTGGAAGTTCACTTCTTTCAGCTGATTGGCGGCCGTATACAAAACTCGGATGTCCTGAGTGATGTAGATCTATTTGTCCCTGATAATTACCTTCGTCAAAGACAGCACAGTTTGTTTTATTTGCCGCACTGTAGAACCATGTTGCCAATGGTTATGCCAGTGGGTAGGGCAATCTTATTGCTTAATCGGGTCGCCTTGGAGGTCGAAATATTTCGTTTTGGCGTAAGTTGCCTCAGGGATGCAATATCAATGTTATGATTATTTCTAATTTTTAAGCTTATTTTTTTATGCTTGTCTTTTGAATTCTCATAATGTAATTATAAACGATATGAAAATTTGTCTGTAATGTTTGTAATTTTTATTAAAATAAATAAAATAAAATTGAAATGAAATGAAATTACGATGAATGAATGTGAAGGAATCTAGAGAGGTATGTCAGAACAGAGCGGTGTGGCGTTCCACTCCCTCTGCCTACCCTCAGGGGAAACTTCGTGATGGTTTCTTAGTTAGTTATAACAAAGATTTACACCACATTTGACTTAGAAATTTAATTTCCACCGCATTTACTGTAAATATCAAAATAACTTTGTAGAAATGAAAAAAACTTTTCTTTATTTTGGTATTGAGTTGAGCTTTTGATCAATTGGTATAGATTGTTTGTGAATCCTAGTTTCTCTAGCAATTAAAAGGCGGGCCACACTGTGATAAACATCGGTTTCCACCAACGAGCCGGACTAGAACAAACATAAAATTTGTCTTGTATAGGGCTTCTATCTCATTCTACGCCGGGTAAAATAATGCGAGGAAGAGAGATAAAACGTACCATGTTTGTTGAAAAGATAACCGTATGCAGAAACATCCGCGGTTTAACTAATATCGACGTTTTTACTACGTCTAGAACATGGTTTAAGTTTGAGTAATAACATTCAGTATACAAATTTTGGTTTCAAACCAGCTTGTTTATCACAGTGTGGCCCGCCTTTAACTCTAACATAGTAAAACTAAATAGCTTACTACAATGGGAGAATAAAATGAAAGGAATCCAATAGAATTCAAGATTCAAGTCCTGCGATTTAAAGAGATGTCCCTTGGAGGTTAACTTGAGAGTACTGTGATGACTACGCTAAATAAAATAATATCCTAATATTTAAAATATAAAAGAGCTTAATTTGATTGAAAATGTTTGTTTTCTAGAAGTTTTATGATTTTATTCGCTTCGTTAAGGCATTATTAAAGTTGATCATACCCCAGTAAGGCGAAACTTAGCATTCCCATAAAATACAACAAAACTTCTAACAAAATTGACGATTTCATTTACTTTAAATATAAAGTTTTAGAACAAAGTAAAAGAAACATTTTTTTTTTAAAAGACTAATATCAAGGATTTAAATCAATGATATTAGAATTTATTATTACAATATTCAATGCGAGCAGAAAATAGCTCATTTCCAATTCCTCATTCAAGTCCCCTGGATCAGGAGCCAAGCGTTCTATCCCCTAGACCACCACCACATTAGTATTTATTGCTGTTTGAAAAAAAGTGAAAGAATCTATTACCAAACTAATTATCTTACCATTACACTATCACACCGTCTCCTCGAAGGGGTAGGTAGAATGAATGCTATAATACTTTTCTTTCCTGACATACTCTCGCTTCATTAACAAACATACATCGTGTCATGCACGCATGTCGATTTCTCGTAGCCGACATTGCACATTTAACAAATTAACAAATTGTTGTATACTTATAGGAAAACGTACGTTTTTTAGAAGTTTTTTTTTTAAATAAGTGACATGTTTAAGAAGAAGAAGAATCCAATGAAAATAGGCGAGCGTAGACAAACATTAGAAATTTCCCTATCGCATGAGACTAAGGTATCTATAATGGTGAAACTGCTTGAAAAATAATGACCCAATCCCAAAGGATTCCATAACGTATCTGGATACACTCGGAAATGTAGATCCTATACTTTGGGTCGCGTTAAAAAACGTTAAAAATAAGGGGAAGCCCACTTATCACTTGCATTTTAATACATTAGATTAAACCATGGAACAGGACCTTCAAGTATCTAGGCATAGACCTGGTGGGAGGAGCTGATCTGCGGGAAGAAATACAAGCCCAAGTAAACAAGGCAGCTGCAATCTCTGGCGCTCTAAAATCCACAATATTGAAAAACAAAGACATGGCCATTGAGAGTAAGACTAAAATCTATAAAGCATGCGTAAGACCAATAATGACATATGACGCTGAAGCGAGGGTAGACACAGTAAAGACAAAGCAAATTTTGAGGACCTCCGAGATGAAGACACTGAGGACAATAGCAGGCAAGACACTGAGAGATCGCGTGAGGAACACCATGATAAGAGAGATATGTGAGATTGAGAATATTATAAGATGGAGCAGACAGCGAAAAAGGGACTGGTACGGTCATGTTCACAGAATGGACACCACCAGACTCCCCTATATTACATTGCATAATCAGCCTCATGGGACTCGTCCTCGTGGAAGACCTCCTAAAAGATGGAAGGACAGTTGGGAAATCTATCTACCTAACAGAAGGAGCAACACTCCGGAGAGCTGACCACATAGGTCTACAACAAGGAAGAAGAAGATTAAACCAAAACACAAATTAGTTACCAAGTAGGTACATGGTTTTAATACCTTTACATTTCATTTCCGTAAAATAAAATAAAACTTCTAGAAAACGTTTTCGTTCGTACTAATTATTCAATAGAGTGTTTTTAATTAATTTTAGGAATAATCAAAAGTATATTTAGTTTCAACATATATATTCGTAGATACCTTACATATTGTTTTGACAGTAAGGTCAGAATTTGAAAGACATGCGTGCGACCTATCATCACGTATGCTGTAGAGACGCGGGCCGACTATGTGCGAACCAAGGGGCTGCTAAGAACATCTGAGATGAAGTTCCTAAGATCCATTACTGGAAAAACTTTTTGAGTTCGTGTCTAATAACTTTAAGTGCACCATTCACTTTGTTGCCTGCCCAAACCCTTCTTTCAACATCTCTCTCCACTCGCCCATCTCTTGTAAACATACAACTAAATACACGAACTCATCTACTTGCTACAAAATTTCACCATTCACGCTAATGTTGCATTCATGATACAGATCTCAAGTCTATTAAAATAATAATAAGAAGATACCCAATCACTAGCAGAATGTAGAGTTGTGATATTCAATCAGTAAGCAAAATACCGTAGTCTAGAAAGATTTATACATATAGAAGTGCACGATTCTATTCTCCCTTCTACCATTCGAGTTGATAACATCGTATTTCAATACCGAATCGTTTCTTATTCAAATGCATTTAGTTTCCTTTCTCTCCTCTCCACATCTTCCCTTATCCGTAGCAGGGAAAATAATTGCGCCGTTTTCCGAAAGCACTTCGGAATTTTCCAGAATTGAATTCCAGAAAGAGTCCCATGCTGGAAAAGCTACCCAATAATTCGACACTCAAAACTTTTTATATGTAAATTTCTTGGGTAGACTACTGGATAACAATTTCCATATGAGTGGGCCATGTTACAATAAGAGCTTTTTTGGGACAAACATAATTCAGTTGAATGTTTGATAAACTTGAGACAATAACACTGTGGAAATCCTTAATTATTATTTATATTCGAATTAAAACAGGGGGAGTAAGGGGGATCCTATTGACTCTTCGAGCGGTGCATGGTCATCACCGTGGTAACGACCATGCTACGCTGGGGGATTGATCTGATCCCAAGTACCTATCCACACCTCCTCGACTTTGGTCTACCCTGGAAACTATGCGAAATATTAGAGATCGAGTAATTAACCTCGGTGGATAATATTGATGAATGGGCTAACGTGGAAGGACACCTCGCCAACCCGTCTGGCAAGAATGGCGTTGTAATGCCAACCACCCCCCGTATGACATGTCATACGTGGAGAAATGTGGGAGAGGCCTATGTCCAGTAGTGGACGACAACGGCTGTTAAAGAAGAATTAAACCTGTTAACGAACAAAGTCAAAATGATCTTGTCAGTGAAAAAATTGGACAAGTCAACAAGGCTTCGGCGGTATCAGGTTGTCTCAAGGAGATCATATGGAAAAACAAGTATATGAGAACTGACAATAAGGTCAGAATATACAAAACCTGCGTAAGGCCTATACTGACATATAGCATTGAGACCAGAGCGGATACCACAATAATGAAGGCTAAAGTGTGGGTGGCAAAGATGCGGACGCTGAGGATGATAGCAGGAAAGACACTTTGAGATAGGGCGAGGAACACGGCTATCCGCGAAATCCTATATATATATATCGCACCGTGAGTGTAAAACCGAGATA
This sequence comes from Lepidostoma basale, assembly GCA_022606425.2. NCBI lineage: Eukaryota > Metazoa > Arthropoda > Insecta > Trichoptera > Lepidostomatidae > Lepidostoma > Lepidostoma basale. The sequence continues at coordinate 726,987 of JAHDVF020001465.1, forward strand.
AGTGCAAATATACATTTTGGAGATATGGGAGTTTAAAGACTTCATATTGCTTGTAATTTTTTTTTTTAAATACTCCAATGATTTTCGGTTAATAGGTATATAACAATAAACCGAAAATTATTGGTTTATTTAAAAAAAAAAAAAAACAGTTTTTCCAAGCAATATGAAGTCTTTAAACTCCCATATCTCCAAAATGTATATTTGCACTTATCTCGGTTTTACACTCACGGTGCGATATATATTCATCTTACAAAACATCTTATATATTCATTCGACACTCCATCATGCACAGATGTTTTTTCAGTCAAATCAGTTTATTAACTCAAATGACATTACAAACAGCAAAAAATTTAAGGCATATATTGAGTACCTACAGGTAAAATATATTATTAAAATACGACATAATACCAGGAACGCATTAGAGATGGTTCGACATTAGAAAGACAAGATATTTTCTAAAGTCAAGAGAATTTGTTCCCTGAACGTACCTTCACTAATATGAAAGACGTCAATCTCCGAGGAGATCGCGTTCAGCAGACTAATTGCTCTTCCCAACGGTGTCACCAGAGGCAGATTGGTTCTGGTGGCTGGTAGGTAAAACAATCTGTGCTGTTGCAGTCGGAGAAATCTATCCACACATTCATATAAGCTACCAAATTTTTTACTTCATCTATCCTATTTTCTTCCACTTTTTTCCGAGCTGCATGCTCAGTGTGGAAAATTACATATAGTTTGGGGCCAATAGATTTTGAATATTGAGCGAAGGCACCTATTTATAAACACCTGGAGTTTACCAATAACGTCCGCGCTAGATTTTCAAGTCTCACATCCGTACAGCAGTACGGTTTTAACCCTGCTGCTGAATATTTGGAGCATGAGGTATGAGCTTTCTCAAAATGATACCGGAACGCCATACAGGGCGAAGCATAGCGAAAGCTTCCCTTGCCTTGTTGAGTCTGCTGGTTACATCTTCCTCCGTATCTCTTTCTTTACTTTAGTTAAAATCTATTCTGTTTAGTTAACAAAACCTCGCTGTGTGAAATTTCCTTTCTAGGAATCCAATTTTTTCTCGAAACGAGATAACTTTGTACCCCAGGTTTGCATACTCGAGTAACTACGGGACGAAAGGACCAATAAAATGCTTTGAAATTTCTTGAACCCTCCCAATACTCCAGTCGATTCCGGCCCCAAGGTATTTGAATATAGATTGCGTTCGTTTTATATGAAGTTGTGCGAAGGGTAGTGAGCTAGAGAGGGGGGAATACATATACTCGCCGGGCAATTTGAATAAACAAAAAAGTTTGCGTAAAAAACAAAATTCCTACTTTTGGTACTTGTAAAGAATTTCTTTTTGTAAATTTCTATTTTTTTTAATGATTTAGCTAACTAACTTACTAACCATCACGCCGTCTCCCCGAAGGGGTACTCAGAAAGAATGGACTGCCACACTTTTCTTTCCTGACATGCACGCGCGTCGATTTCTCTGTCTCCTCACGTGGCCGCCATTCAATGTATTATTTATTTGATCGTGCCACGTTTTCCTCGGTCTTCTTTTATTTCTAGTTTCATTTGCATTTCTTCATTCAATCTTTCCATATGTCCAAACCATCTTAATGATCCTTTCATTATTTTGTTCATAACACCACCATTCGCTTGACTTACTTCTCGATGTAGTTCCTGCCAATTTGTATAATAGATATATCATAAGTATGTATGAAAGAGGTAAAAGGGTTGGATGTAGGTGCCAAAATGAGCCGAGTGTCAGTAAGCTGTCTTTTGTCCTACTTGCAGATAACGAGCATGAACTACAAGTCCTGGTGAATAGTATGTATGAGGTATGCATGTGAAATGATCTGACGATGAATGTCAAGTCCAAGGTAATGATTTTTGAAAAATAATAAATCATGACAGTCTGCAACATTAGCGTGAATGGTGAAAATTTGGAGCAAGTAGATGAGTTCGTGTATTTATGTAGTATGTTTACAAGAGATGGGCGAGTGGAGAGGGATATTGAAAGAAGGGTTGGGGCAGGCAACAAAGTAAATGGTATATCATCGCTCATCACCGCAAGTTGTCATCGGAAACAAAAATCTATGAAATAAAGCTAAAATGGAGTGCACAATGGTGTTCTTTTACAGACCCTTATGTATGGAAGCGAAGCATGGAACTGGAAACCTAATGATGAAAGTAGAATAAAGGCAGTAGAAAAGAGATCTCTTAGACGAATGTGTAGATACTCTGTGTATGATAGAGTGTCGAATGAAAATATAAGAAGTGAAAATATAAGGTGCGAATGATGGTGTTATGAACAAAATATTGAAAGGATCAATTAGATGGTTTGGGCATATGGAAAGAATGAATGAAGAAAGAATGGTAAAAAAAATATTCGTGTACGATTTATATGAAATTTGAAACAGAGAAAGACCGAGGAAAACGTATCACGATTCAATATATCAAATATTGAATGTTGAAAACGTGAATAGTCGGAGATTTCGACGCGCGTGCATGACACGATTTATGAATGTTGAGAAATCGATAGAAGGATGTTAGGAAAGAACATTGTGGCAGATTGCTTTCGAAATTTGTTTGCATCTAGTTATTTGAATGCAATTAGTGTATAAATTATTTAGCTTTTGATTCTCATGACATGTGATAGGTAGCCAATCTATCGCAATTTTATTGCCACGTGAATTCTATACTAGACAAAGATGCTGTGACAATCACACTGCAATTACCGGGAATCGAACTCGGGACCTTCGGTGTGGTCCTCGACTTCTTTTTCCATTCACACTACTTGTATATATCTTTTTAACTATTCTTTTCTCATACATTCGTTCCATATGTCCAAACCATCTTAGTGACCCTTTCTTAATTTTATTTATCACACATTCGTCCGCCTTACATTCCTTTCTTACTTCATCATTAGATATTCTATCATACATTGTTTTTCCGCACGTTCTTCTTAGTGACCTCATTTCTATGGCATTTATCCTACTTTCATTTTTCTTCTGCCAACCCCTAGGTTCACTTCTATACATGAGGGTCGGTACTAGACTCCACTGTGCACTGCCATCTTTGCTTCAGTCGATTTATTTCTATTTGCTGTAATGATTTTGAGTGTACTATTAATTTTGTTTCCAGCTCCAACCCGTCTTTCGTTGTCTTTCTCCATTTTTTAATCTCTTGTAAACATGCTTGCCAGGTAAATAAATTCGGCAACTTGTTCTTAATTCTCACCATTCGCATTTATAAAGACATAATATATATCTAAAATTAGCTTATATTTCATCGCAAACAAAAACCTATCCAAAAATGCTAAGATGGCAGTGCATAACAGGGTTCTTGTGCCGACCCTTAAGTATGGAAGTGAAGCATGGAACTGGCAAAAGAAGGATAAAAGTAGAATAAATGCAAATGAGATCTCTAAGACGAATGTGTGATAAATCTGTATATGAGTGTCAAATGCAAGTATAAGAAGTGAATGCGGTGCGAATGAAAGTGTTATGAACCAAATAATGAAAGGGTCGTTAAGATGGTTTGGACATATGGAAATAATGAGTGAAGACAGAAAGGTGAAGAAGGTATATACGACGTTGACGGAGCTAGAAATAGAGGAAGACCGAGGAAAACGTGGCACGATCAAATCAATCAAATATTAAATGTCGGTCACGTGAGGAGTCGGAGAATCAAATCAAATCAAATCAAATCAGTTTATTTTCTCAAAAGATATGACAAACAATAATTATAGTTTAAGGCATCTATTGACAACAGGTAAAACATAAAAAATATGGAACGCAGGAACGCATGAGAAATGGTTCGACATTAGGAATACAAGATACTCGATAAGACATCGATACCTATCCGAAGCGATCATGTTCAGCAGTTTGATTGCTCTCCCCACCGGCATCACCAGAGGCAGGTTGGTTCTGCATGCTGGGATATAAAACAGTCTGTGCTGACGCTGTCGAAGATAACCATCCGGAACATAGAGTAAAGATATCGACGTGCGTGCACTACAAGGATGGAAGCGAGAGAAGTATGTCAGGACAGAACAGTGTGGCGTTCCATTATTTCTGCCTACTTCTCCGGGGAGACGGCGTGATGGTCAGTTGGTTAGTTAATTCATAAAAAAATCATCATAATGGGGTTCCACAGTGTTAACGTCTTATGTTTATAAGAATAAAATAACCATTTTGTTTCAAAACTAATCATTAGAATGACATTAATCATTTACAAAACACAAAACACATTGAAAAAATGTTTTTTCGTTGTAGATCTTAATCCCCAGGACACACCACTTGGCGGCAAAACACTCCTAGCGCCACCCGTTCTAAATTCAAAACAAACACTTGCCATTTCCGGTTTTTTTCCCGTCGGAATTTTGGCGCATCTCGGCGTTAAAATAACACGGGGCTGTTTGTACAGGAGACCCGCCGACTCGAGAGCACTATTGGGGATGAAAAAAAAACGTGTCAGTCCATTCATGAAATGCTTTTAAGGGTTGTATCGCAAATAAGTACGCATAAGAAGGTAGATACTTAGAAGCATGTGGGGTAAATGTAAACATTTTATTTCACCTGCGTTATGTATATAAAAAATAAAACAATGAACCAATACTGAGCATAAATAACAAATTTTCGAAGACGTATCCTCTACACTCTACACCATACATTTTGACCATAATAATTTTCCTTCTCGATCTTTGTTCGAATCTCCATAGACAAGACAAAGAGCATGGTTACATTAAGGCAACCAGTACGATGCTAGCTTGCATTAGATAATAAAATAATAGAACGAGTGATGCATTTCAAGTACCTACTTAGGTGTTGATGTATCAAGCAGCAGTGACCTCTACGGAGAATCAAATGAATTAACAAACAGGGCCGCCGTTGTGGCTGGCTGCTTGAAGAATCCTGTTTGGAAAAATGAAAAGATGTTAAAGGAGGCAAATTCGAATCTACAAGACATGCGTACGTCCTATAATGACATATGGAATAGAAACGAGAGCTGACATCATCAGAATAAAAAGTCTCCTAAGAATCACAGAAATGAAAACTCTCCGATCCGTTGCGGGAACGACACTCCAAGACAGAATAGAAAATTCTGAAATAAGAAAGATCTACAATGTAGAAGATGTCGTGCGATGGGGAAGACTGAGAAGACGCTACTGGAGAGATCATGTGGAAAGAGCATGTTCTGAAAGAGTGATAAATATAGTCACAAATAAAGTACCAACAGGAATTCGACCGGCAGGAAGACCACCTAAAAGATGGCGAGACAGTTGGACATCTGCATCCCAGGAACAGACCGAGAAATAACAGGACACACTCCTAAATATAGCAGAAAAAGAAGAAGTTCTTTGTTCGTTTCTTCATTACTGTAGGGTCGTGATCCATGGAGCTGCCCGTGGCTAAAACAAATCGCATCCAATCCTCTCTGTTCTCCGCGGCCTGCACTACCGATTAGAGTTCTCTTCAAGTCATCTCCTTCATCTGGTCATACCACCGTATAGGAGATCTGCCTCTACTTCTTTTGCCTAGAACACTTCCTGCGATAATACTTCTTTCTAGGTTACCCAGTTTTCTCCTGGTAATGTGACCAAAGAAATTCAATACTCGCCGACTGCATATTAAAGATAGTCTCTCTGATATTTTGAGCTCATTAAGCACTGAGTCGTTCCACAGTATCCTTACAGTTCCACGGTATCCTTTCCACATTTTTGTGTACATAATAAGTAATATATTTTTTAGGTAGTGATTCTCTTGACATGTGATAGGTAGGTAATGCTATTATCACGTGAATTCTACCAGTCCAAAGAAAGCGTGATTTTTGTCACAACTGTCTTCGCCAGGAATCAAACCGGTACCTTCGGAGTGACAGTCATAGGTATTGCCACTCTGCCACGGAGGTCGTAATTTTTCTGTTTAATTTTTATAGTATTATTTCAATTAAATAGTCCATTGTTTTGGCCGAAACACTATACTTCCACATTATAACTGTTAAAATTTATAACGCGACAGCTGTTTCGCCAACCGATGTTGGCATCATCAGGTGTTACAAAAAACTGTTGTCGCGACAATCTCAGTGTATAAAAATAAATTGTGATAATTAAACATTGTTATAAATTTTAACAGTAATAGTATTATAGTTATTGGAAACAAGAATTTATCAATGAAAACGAAAACAGCCGTTCACAATGGAGTTTTGGTCCCAACCCTAATGAATGAAAGCGAAACATGGAACTGGCAGAAGAAGGATGAGAGCAGAATAAATGCGGTAGAGATGGTCCCTAAGACGTATGTGTGGTAGAACGAAATACGACAGAATCTCAAATGCTGATATAAGAACGGAATGTAGAGCGGAAGAAGGTATTATGAACAAAATTATGAATCGCTGCGTTGCACAGTGGGCTGAAAATAGAGCTCCCATAGACTTAGCGTCACTCGAAAATCAAGTACCTAATTTTGAAAAAAAAAATATGCTTGCGTATTTCTTTACTAAATAGAAATATTTTATGTGAAGTAACTTTTTTTGATAAAGCTATTATTTAATAAGTTATTTGCAATTTTCTTTTTTTAGTTTTTTTCCTGAATCATAAAATTCATCACTTAAGCTATATTATCACTAAGCCCTGAATCTCGGAAACCTTCGGAACATTGACATTTTCAACATTAAAAATAAAAAAAAACAGTTTTTTAAATTTTATTCCTTATTCTTAAGCTTTCTTAATAACTTGCTTTCAGTACCATAAAATCCATCATATAAACAATATATTATCACTTTAAGCCTGAATCTCGGAAACCTTCGGAACATTGACATAGGCATATTTTTTTTTTTCAAAATTAAGTACTTGATTTTCGAGTGACGCTAAGTCTATGAAGCTTCATTTTCAGCCCACTGTGCGTTGGTTCGGACATATGGAGCGCATGTATGGAGAAATAATGGTTAGGAAAGTAAACGTTAATGATTTAAATGGAGTACGGAGTCGAGGCAGACCGAGGAAAACATGGTATGATGAAATTAATCAAATTTTAAAGGTAGTTAAAAAGAATTCGGAAGAATTGACATGCGTGTATGACTCGCTGTATGAATGTGGAGGAAGCTAGAGAGGTGTGCCAAGATAGAGTAGTGTGGCGGTCCGTTCTCTCTGCCTACCACTACGGGGAAACGGCGTGATGGTTTGTTGTTGTTAGTGTTGTATTATTTCTATTGAGATTATATAGAGTGCGAAACATGTCTCCCTATAACGGGTTACCCCAGTTGGGAGGTATTTAAAGCATATACTTGGTACAACAACAATTCCCCCACATTCATACATTGAGTCATACACGCACGTCGATTCTTCCGGCTTCTGACATGACCAACCTTTAATATTTGATTAATTTGGTCATGCCATGTTTTCCTAGGTCTACCTCGACTCCTTAATCCATTTACATCGTTAACGTATACTTTTTTAACCATTCTTTCTTCACCAATGCGCTCCATATGTCCGAACCAACGCAGCGAACCTTTCATAATTTTGTTCATAATAACTTCTTTCGCTCTACATTCCTTCCTAATATCACCATTTGAGATTCTGTCGTACATCGTTCTACCACACATACGTCTTAGGGACCTCATCGCTACCGTATTTATTCTGTTATCATCTTTCTTCTGCCAGTTCCATGCCATATACCTGGTAAATGATCAATACATAAATAAAAGTATGACTTGAATGTTACCAATATTTGTAGAATAATACTGGATTTTATCCATTGCGGGTTAATCATTTATATTAACAACATCCCCCTATCGCTTTATGTTTACAACATTCACCATAAGAATGGGGAATGTTTTTAACATAAAGCGATCGCTTAACCCAACCAATGACAGGTCATAAGTCCTGTAAACGCCTCGACCACCATATTCTGTTTCCAACAAAACAATTTACATCTTCGTCTCTATTGAGATACAATCAATCCTTAAAAATGATTATCCCGCAATGGGTAAAATCCAGTCTACAAATATTGGTAACATTCAAGAAAAACCAAGCACTGGTCCAAGTTTAAAAAGCATGAAATTGGAGAAGTATTCTCCTGGCGTTGTCTAGCAAATGTAGCCTTTCACATTGCATGAATAAAAGATTTTTTGCTTAATGCTTACACCTGATTTTAATAGATGGCGCTACTATAGATTGACCTAAAAAAAGGTGAAGTTTTGATTGAACTAAAAAAATGTGAAGTTTTGCTTACATCTAGTCTCAATAGATGGCGCTAGTGTAGATTGAACTAAAATATGTAAAATGTTTCTCAACATGGTAGCATATACACAACTTCCAAAATTTTTTCAGACGTGGTGGTCGTAAGAAGGGCGCAATGGGGAATGTTGTTAACATAAAGGGTTTGCTTAACCCAACTAATGACAGGTCATATGTCATGTAAACGCCTCGACCACCATATTCTGTTTCCAAAAAACAATTTACATATTCGTCTCTATTGAGATACAATCAATCCTTAAAAAGTATGACTGTCTAAGGGTTAAGTAAAAGGTAAAACTCGCTTATCATTTTAACACCCTTATTAAGAGAGCGATGAATACAGTAAGAATATATGAAAATCGGAGAGTTCTCGGCACCCCGCGTTTTGTGAAATAATCACCTTTCAACATCTTAAGCAACCTTTGCTCTTCTGCCTCCTTTTCAAATACTTACTTTGTTTATCTACCCGTAAAAAAACTACCCTTCGATCAAGCCAGGGACGGCGTTAAAACCATATTTTAATAATGATAAAAAATTGGCATTCGAAGAAAGCATTGATTACGTCTTTGTGATCAAAATAGGCATTGTCGAGCACTGTATGATAATTACATAACCTTTTACAATGCATTAATAGAGATTTTCTGCTTAATGCTTACACCTAATCTTGATAGAAGACGCAAGATGGATTGGTCATGTGTTGCGACACGAATGTTTCCTGCATGATGTATTGGAGGGAATGGTCGAGGGATCGATTGGCAGAAGACGACCTCGCCAAGAGTACCTAGACCAGATTCATGAGATATGGGCTGCACCTCTTATGCGGAGTTGAAGAGAGTTGCCGAGGACCGAGCGAAGTGGAAGAGGAGATGCGTCGTCTTGCTGCAGACCAATCATTAGATTGAGACCGGAGAAGAAGATTTAGTGTGCTTCTACTTGTGTTTATGTTCGACCGGTTTCGGCAGCTTGCTGCCATCTTCATGATAAACATAAATATGTAAAGAGCGATTCAACAAAATAATAATGTATTTAATAATTATCTTCCGAAAGCTTAGAAAAAATATTATATTTTATAAAATAAATCGTTTTTTTTTGTTTTTTATCGGCGCCGCTGGCAAAGGGCACACATGGTCTAACCTTCAAGTCGGAAGTTCAATCCACACAAACCACTTTAAGTAGTTTTTTGTGCCCTTCTTTGTGGAGCCGCCCTAATCGGGCAGGGTAACAAGAGACATGTTTAATGACGGCAGATACACCCCGCGAAGCTTTTAATATACGATAAATAAGCTAATATTTGTGTATACACGGGTGGAGCCTGTGAAAGTATACATTCAAAGGTGTGCAGTCGGGGGTAAATGGAAATATGTAGGTATGCTGAATTTCTGCTATTTCTCCGTTTTGGGGGTCTCTCTGGTGAGATCGTTAATTCGGAGATCGACGTCTTTCATATAAGTGAAAGTACGTTCAAAAGACAAATACTCTCGACTTTGGAAAGTATCTTGTCTTCCTAATGTCCAACCATCTCTCATGCGTTCCTGGTATTATGTTGTATACCTGAATATAATAATTGTTTACCTGTACTCAATTATTATTATTATTCTGATGTCTTGTATTTTAAGTGCGCCGTTTTGTAAAATCAATTACTCCAAGGGCGCACTAGGAAATGACTGACCGAACAATGGAGTCTTAAGAAGTTTCTTAAATTTAACGTCACTATCCTCATACTTAATACTAACATGGAGACTATTCCACGCCAACGGACCCGCAATGCTGAAAGCACGATCATAGTAACTTGCTTTATTGGCTCTGACTGGAATTGTTATGTTGTTTGCACTTGTTTCTACTGATCGGAGTGAACGTTGCCTTTCCGTTGGCAAGACACTGAGAGATCGCGTGAGGAACACCAGAATAAGAGAGATATGTGAGGTTAAAGATATTATATTATAAAATGGAGCAGATAGCAAGAGAATGGTACGGTCATTTTCAAAGAATGGACACCACCAGACTCCCCTAATTGCATAATCAGCCTCATGGACAGCTGGGAATCTACCTCACAGGAGGAGCAACACTCTGGATAACAGACCACATAGGTCTACAATAAGGAAGAAGAAGGAGAAATATTAATATAGTTTGTTTTTCGGGTTCTGAATACACCCATGTCTGCCATTCGAGGCGTAAAATGTTTGCCAAATATCGAGTTATACGAGAACAAATGTGATGTTTCCCCATTGTTTGTGGAAATTCGGCTAGCGCGGCTGATGTAATCCTATATTATCTTAAACAGTCTAACCCTAGATCGTGTATTCAGTCAGGAAAACTAATATTAACCTTTTAGGCGCCACGTCTTAGTTAAGTCTCATGGGCAACAAAATTGCGTATCAGATATGATATAAGGAAAAACACTATATTAAAACTAACTAACCCTTATGTAAAAAATACCTCGGCAGCATACTAACGCAATCTCTTGCCCCAGATGTAGAGATAAAATGCAGAAGTCCTGAGGCGAGCTAGAGTTGAAAGGGAATTGTTATCAACTATCAAGGTTCGAAAGATCTCACATCTGGGTCATATACTGCGTGGGGAAAAGTACCACCTTCTCCAACTGATATTGGAGGGGAAAATTGAGGGACGCCGAGGGCCCGGAAGGAGACAAATGTCCTGGCTGCGAAACGTGAGGGAGTAGACCGGCATCCGAAGTGTGGAGGAGCTGTTCCGAGCGGCGCAGGACAGGGACAGGTTCGCCGAGGTGATCGCCATCGTTGGGGTGACCCGACAGGGCACATGAAGAAGAAGAAGAACCCTTATGTATGGAAGCGAAGCATGGAACTGGCAAAAGAAGGATGAAAGTAGAATAAATGCAGTAGAAATGAGATCTCTTAGACGAATGTGTTGATGCTCTGTGTATCATAGAGTGTCGAATGAAAATATAATAAGAATGATAATGTTATGAACAAAATAATGAAAGGATCATTAAGATGGTTTGGACATATGGAAAGAATGAATGAAGAAAGAATGGTAAAAAACAATATATTAACGATGTAAATGGAACCAGAAATAGAGGAAGACCGAGGAAAACGTGGCACGATCAAATAAATCAAATATAGAATGTCGGCCACGTGAGGAGTCAGAGAAATCGACGCGCGTGCATGTCACGATTTATGAATGTTGAGGAAGCGAGAGAAATATGTCATGAAAGAAAAGTGTGGCAGTCCATTCTTTCTGCTTACCCCTTCGGGGAGACGGCGTGATGGTTAGTTAGTTAGTTAGTTCTAACTAACTAATTATCACACCATCTCAGAAAAATTGAACTAACATACTTTCTCGCTTACTCAGCATTTATACATCGTGTGATGCACTCACGTCAATTTTTCAGACTCTTCACATGGTCGACAATCAATAATTTATTTATTTGATCGTGCCACGTTTCCTCGGTCTTCCTCCTTTTCTAGTTCCGTTTATATCGTTCATTCTATCGATGGGTTCAAACCATCTTAACCTCTCCGCTAGTGAGTTTTTTTCTACTAAACTGTTTGTGGGGAGTGAGATTTTTTTTTACTATTAAAATTTGTATTTTTTATTAATACAATATCATTTATTTACAAAAAATAAACTCTCGTCATGAAAAAAAATGTAACTTTGATCATTCTACGAGATAAAACGCAATAAAATTGAGGCGGTTTTTGGGGATCGCCAACCATCGGTTTTGCCAAACAAATGAGTTTTTTTTTAGAATAGGTAACAGAAGTCTCTTACCGTCTCCGTTTAGGAGCGGACGGAGTACACTCTTCATCATCTCCAGATGAATCACTTTCATCTGAGGAGCTATATGACAAAATAGGTAATTCTTCAACATCTTCAAATGTGTCTTCACTAATGAAATCTCTCGACATAATGGCAATTTCATAAAAATATTATAACGATTAATATATTATGGAATGTGCAATGATGTTTATTTTATAATATTACAAAACTGAAATAAAAGAAAGAGAGATACTTCCTAAACACGAGTGTAAAAAATACACTAGAAACATTGCAGACACGCGACTCTAACCAAAAAATAACGGAAAATAATTTTATACTGCACTAAATACGTAAATAAAATAAAATGAATACAGAAATACTAAATATAAAAGAATAAAGTGTATTTACAGTGAATTATATACTAAAAATACGTAAAACAAAAATAATAAAATGCTTGCGCGAAGATGTCAATACAACTCGCGGCAAATGGTTGTCACTCTATGAGATGACGTCACAGTTATTTTGTAGTTCAAATTTTCAGTTCGGTAATGAAGGGAACCATTTTAAATATTTGTAAAAGTAGGTGACAAGGTCAACAGATGTCAATAGTAATCATATATTTTATTTAAATTAGTTAGCGCATGTACTATAAGCGCGGACGCGCCGGTGAGTCCATACTCCATTGAGACTTTTTTCGTATGGACGCGCCCGTGCGTCCATACTCCCGGACAAGTTAATGATTAAGATAATCAAAAGATTTTACTGAAATCTCTTGATGGAAGCTCATTTTGAATAATAATTAAATAAAACGATGTTTTTTTAACTACTTCCACTTTTGTCTTTATTTCGACAGTGACCGGTTTCGCCAGGCTCACTGGCATTGACAGACTAGTCCAATCTGTCAAAATAAAGACAAAAGTGGAAGTAGTTAAAAAAACATCCTTTTATTTAATTATTATTTAAAATCTCGTTAGCTAAGCTTGGCATTTAAAGGTTAACTCAAATCAGAGACCGCACTCTCTATCCGCTTAGGACAAATACAAATATTAACTCTCTGATTAAGTTATTATTTCACATTTCATTCAGGGCTGACACCCGGCCCACTGTTTGAACAGCACTGGAATACGAGACCGATGGGAGAGGGATGAAGGACTTTTGGGGTGAGTATTTTTTATATATTGCCAAAAGTTTTTTGATTTGCTGGTGTGTAATAGTCGGACGGCTTGACTACAGTGGGTCAGTATTGCATTTAAATGGCATAACGTTGAAAGAGTGGAAAAATTTAAATACCTCGGCAGCATACTAAAACAATTTATTGACCCAGATGCAGAAATAAAATGCAGAATTGAGCCAGCAAGAGCTACACTTAATAAAATGAAATCACTCTTCTGCAATGATAAAATAAACTTGAAACTCCGCCAGAGAATGATCAAATGCTATGTGTGGTCTGTTTTATTGTACTCAACTCAATGAACAGACTGGAAGCATTTGAAATGTGGCTCTATCGCCGATTGCTTAGAATTCCCCGGCCAGAGATGGTTGCCAACCGCCAATTTGGCCATGCCATGCTTTCTTTTGCCTTCCACGGCTTCTCTTTATATATCATTTTAACCATTCTTATCTCGTCCATTCGCTCCATATGTCCAAACTGTATCAGGGATCTTTTTTTTAATTTTACCTATGATGTGATAATCTGTTTTACATTTCTTCCTTATTGCGTCGCTCGGTATTCTATCATCAAATCAAATTAGTTTATTTCATCAACAGACATTACAAAATAAGGTTTAAGGCATCTATTGAGAACAAGTAAAATAATATATTGTTTATAGTAGATATACTACCAGAAACGCATGAGAGATGGTTCGACATTAGGAAGACAAGATTAGAGTGTATTCTCGATGAGATATGTGTGTTTCGGGCATTTGAAATAACTGTTATTCTGCCGTCTGAGTAATTTACTAGTTCTTACGGATTTTCCTTCCAAATTGTAATTTATTTAAACATTTCGATAACTGTTATTTCGCCATTCGTATAATATTATGTATCAGATATAATAACACTTTTTTTTAAATGTAAATAAGCAGTTATTCTCACAAAAATAACCTAATATATTTATTGTAAATAACCTGTTATTTATGCTTTTAACTGTTTTTGGAAGAAAAACTATATAATTTTTATGTATGTAAAAAATCTAAAATTCATCATTTAAAAAAACTGCATTTGAAGATGCCGACGAATAGAAAGTTCAGTGTTATTGAATTATTGAAATAATCTACCATTTTGTATATGTGTATTTAAAATGTAGTTTTTTTTGTATTTAAAAAAATATTCATAAACTATGGAAAAGCTGTTAGGATTTGAAATCTCGTTTTATTTAATAGTAGTATTAACATGTTTTTAAAAACTGGTATTTTAAATAACACATTATTTTTTTAGTAATAACAGGTTATTTTTAATAACAGGTTATTTCAGCGCCCTTGAGATGAGTTATTCATAAAAATGGCGCTCTATAAATTATCCAATTTATTATTATTATTATAAAGATACTCTACAAATTCAAGAATATTTTTACCTTCCGAACATGCTTTCACAAATATGAAAGACGTCGATCTCCGAGGAGACCGCGTTCATATATCGTTTTCTCTCTACATTATTCTCTGTAAACTCTTTTTCATCTTTACTTTGCTAGCTCCAAGCTTAATAACTGAAATATTCTGTGAATTTAATATGTGTGAGAATTGGAATGACGTGAGAGTCGGATACAGGAATGAAGTTTTAATGCATCTAACCAAAAACATCCTTTGGAGCTATCAGCAGTATTAACATGTTTTAAGTGTTTAATATACTTTATCTTTTCACAAATAGAATCGCCTTTTGTGGCACCGACCGGCGCCGCCTCATTAACTCCTGTTCCGCGCCCTTTCGGCATGGAAGACATCTGTTCTATCGCCCTTAATGCTGGGCCTCTTACGGGCGCTAAGCACTTCTCACTTAAGTCTATGTAAATTAATGATAATTGGCTGTTATGCTGTTTACACCGAAGTAATGCTGTCTTAAGTGACTTTAAATTTCGGTGAAATATAGGCGTGGTTTGAACACTTAAAAACAGAAGCGAAATGTCGTTTACAAACTAACTTACATAATAATAATCCATTATACTGGCGGAAACACTTTGATATTTCAAATCAAATCAAATCAGTTTATTTCATCAACAGACATTACAAAATTAATTTTTAAGGCATCTATTGAGAACAGGTAAAATAATATATTGTGTATAGTATAATACCAAATAAAATTAAAAAAGGATCCCTGAGGTGGTTCGGACATATGGAAAGAATGGATGAGAGTAGAATAGTTAAAAAGTTGTACACAAGCAGCGTAAGTGGAAAAAAAGCCGAGGACGACCGAGGAAAACATGGCATGACCAAATTAATCAATTACTAAAAGGCGGCCACATTCGAAGTCGGAACAATCGACGTGGGTGCATGGTACGATGTATGGATGTAGAGGAACCTCGAGAGGTATGCCAGGACAGGCCAGTGTGGCGATCCATCCTCTCTGCCTACCCCTCCGGGGAAATGGCGTGATGGTTAGTTAGTTAGTTTTATAATACCAGAAACGCATGATAGATGTTTCAACATTAGGAAGACAGGACTGAACGTACTTTCACTAATATGAAAGACGTCGATCTCCGAGGAGACCGCGTTCAGCAGATTAATTGCCCTTCCCACCGGTGTCACCAGAGGCAGGTTGGTTCTGGCTGCCGGTAGGTAAAACAATCTATGCTGTCGCTGTCGGAGATATCTATCAGGGACAAAAAAACGAACACCCTCCAGCACGGCCGAGTTCTCGAAATATCCCTTGAGCAATCTAAAGAAATGGGTTATGAGATGCCCATCTCTTCGAAGCTGCAGAGAGTTGGCCCCAAGTATTCCCAAAAGAAATGCCGTGGGATAGAGCCACGCATAGCTACCATACTCCCTTTTTTGTGAACCCTCTCATTGAATTGCATTTGATTACTGTGACTCCTGTTAACAATATTATTAATGTCCGACTGGAGGTGTAGACTTATTAACTGTTTAATTAAAACACTCTTATAGTATATCATATTTGATTTAATTTCTATAAAATGACGACGACCTTCATGGCCAAGTGGTAAGTGCATTGACTGCCACCCCAAAGGTTCCTGGTTCGATTCCCGGCAACAGCAGTGTGATTGTCACACTGTCTTTGGTCTGCTGTAGAATTCACACGACAATAAAATGGCGATAGATTAGCTACCTATCACATTTCACGAGAATCACTATGATAGCTATAATACCCTTTACATCGATTTGGCTCATGCTGTCATGATGTAAAGAGGGATTCAACAAAATAATAATAATAATAATAATAATAATAATAATAAAAACTAAACTAACTAAACTAACTAACTATCACGCCATTTCCCCGGGGGGTTGGCAGAGAGGATAGATCGCCACATTGTTCTATCCTGGCACAAATCTCGTATTCACACATCGTGACATGCACGCTCGTCGATTGTTGCTACTTCGAACAGGGCCGCCTTTCAGTAATTGATTAATCTGGCCATGCCATTACCGGAATATTCGAACCCGGAACCTTCAGGGTGGCAGTCAATGCACTTACGAAGGTCGTTTAATTTATGTTTTATTATTAGTTTATAACTAACTAACTAACCGTCACGCCATTTCCCCGGAGGGGTAGGCAGAGAGGATGGATCGCCACACTGGCCTGTCCTGGCATACCTCTCGAGCTTCCTCTACATCCATACATCGTACCATGCACGCACGTCGATTGTTCCGACTTCGAATGTGGCCGCCTTTTAGTAATTGATTAATTTGGTCATGCCATGTTTTCCTCGGTCGTCCTCGGCTTCTTTTCCCACTCACGCTGCTTGTGTACAACTTTTAACCATTCTACTCTCATCCATTCGTTCCATATGTCCGAACCATCTCAGGGATCCTTTTTTAATTTTATTCATGATGCAGTCATCTGCCTTACATTTCTTTCTTATTTCATCGTTCGGTTTTCTATCATACAACGTTTTCCCGCACATTCTTCTTTGTGATCTCATTTCTACGGCGTTTATCCTGCTTTCATCCTTCTTTTGCCAGCTCCAAGCTTCACTTCCATACATGAGGGTTGGCACTAGAACTCCATTGTGTACTGCCATCTTTGCTTCTGTGGATATATTTCTATTTTTTATATAAGTTTTATTATTAGCATTATTGTAGATTTATATGTTGCGTATCGCGGCGGAGCCCCAGGGATCCGCAGATCACACTTTGAGAATCGCTGCTCTAAATTAATAAGTCCTACCAAGTCCTACCATACTCCCAAGAAATGTACGAATAATGAATATTTTGATGGACAGAAGTTAGTTGACGTAGATAGATTCATAAATACAAATGAATTTGAGGTACCATAAATCATAGAAATATGAAGATTTTATCTTCATTATATAAACAGAACATTTGAGTGCATTTCTATGCAATATTTCAAAATTAATCGACGTCTTTCTCCTTCTAGACGTAATTTGTATGTTAATAGAGCTCCGTGTACGAAAACAAACGAACGCTAGGAATAAACAATGGAAGACGCAAAAGGAGAACGGAATTCAAAATTGTGATTTATGATTCTGCAGGCCGCGAATGGGGAATAGCTTTGAAATTTCAAAAAAAGAATTAAGAACACGTTTACAAACAAATTTTACAGTACAAAGACTGCACCCGTCAAGCGAATGGAACAAATTTAAAATTGACGATTTTTTTAAGAATAAAGAAAACTGTTTTTTCCACTTTTGAGTTTATTTTTCTCGACATGTTTCGAAGGCTTACACCTTCATCACCGGGAGAACCATACAAACGATACAAACGATATAAACGATATATATCGCTCTCCCGATGATGAAGGTGTGGAAGTGGAAAAAAAACAGTGTTTTAATTCATAAAAAATTCGTCATTATGGAATTCCAGTGTTAACGCCTTAAGTTTATCTAAAATAAAAAATTCAAAAAGTGCGCTTGTCTGTCTCAAAAAAATATAATCTTGTATGCCATATTTTTTTTAATTTTTTTTAATTTTGGTTAGGTAAACATTTAAAAATTTATTGTTTCTTGAATAATGACGTAAAACTCCTTATTAAATAATTAATAAGAATGAACGTCGGTTTTCTAGAAGTTTTGGAATGACCAATTTAATAAATGTTTAAAATACGGTCAAATTCAAATTAGTTCATGGCGAGCGAGATGATACGATGTATGAATGTAGAGGAACTCGAGAGATATGTTAGGACAGGGCAGTGCGATGGTTAGTTAGTTAGAAGTTTCAATTATGTTTAACTTATCGAACCAGAAATAAATAAATAAATTAACACTAAGCAGCAGAATACTCTTAAATATTTATAGTATTAGCCCTTGAATACTGATCATCGTCTCTCGGAGGGTAAGACAGAAGGAATGGACCACCACATTGTTCTTTCCTGATATACTTCTCTCTAATCCTTAACATTCATACATCGTGTCATGCACGCATGTTAATTTCTCCGACTGCTCACGTAACTCACATATTAAATTTGTTTGATTTGATCTTACAAGGTTTTCTTCAGTCTTTCTTTATTCCTTGTTCTGTTTAAGTCGTTCATACTTTCTTCATAATTCCTCTGTTTCTAGCTCCATTCACGCCGTTTTCATATACCTTCTTTACCATTCTGTCTTCACTCATTCTTTCCATGTGTCCAAACCATCTTAATGACCCTTTCATTATTTTGTTCATAACACTTTCATTCGCACCACATTCACTTATTATACTTACTTATTTGACACTGTATCAATGTCGGTCACGTGAGGAGTCGGAGAAATCGACGTGCGTGCATGACAAGATGTATGAGTATAGAGGAAGCGAGAGAAGTATGTCAGGACAGAACAGTGTGGCGTTCCATTATTTCTGCCTACCCCTCCGGGGAGACGGCGCGATGGTTAGTTTAGTTAGTAGTTCTTCATAATTCGGCTTAATTAATTATTTTCTTGTGTCCAAACAATATTAATGTTAATTAAATTATTTGGTTCATAACACTTCCATTCGCACTGTACTCACTTCTCTAAAAAAAATTATAATACATAGTGTGTTTTAAACAAAAATAATTTTAAAACACGACCCCATAACATGTGAAATGTGAACACCTCCTATCTATAATGACATTCAAAATGGACGTCGGGACAACACAAAATGGCCGCTCCACACACGAGGGTATAAAGCAGTGTGAAAGAATACAGCTCTTATATATGCGTAGCGCTTGCTTATATATACAATACACGGTGATTCACTTCTTTTGTTTATGCAAACAAACAAACCATCACGCCGTTTCTCCGGAAAGGTAGGCAGAGAGAATGGACACTCTACTCTATCCTAGCACATCTCTCTAGATTCCTTCAAATACACACACGCACGTCTATTCTTTCAATTTTAACATGGCCGACTATTAAATTAGGATTAATTAATTTATGCTGTATTTTCCTCGGTCTTAATTTATTTACATCGTTAAAGGAAACTTTACTACACAAATTATTAATGTTGTTATTTGAAATGTATCAATGAAAGCGAAAATGGCCGTTCACAAAGGAGTTTTGGCCCAAACCTAATGTATGGAAGCGAACCCCAGAACTGGCAGAACAAAGATGAGAGCAGAATAAATGCGGTAGAGATGAGGTCCCTAAGACGTATGTGTGGTAGAACGATATACGACAGAATCTAAAATGCTGATATAAGAAAGGAGGTTCGGACATATGGAGCGCATTAGTGAAGAAAGAATATTTAAAAAAGTATACGCTAATGATGTAAATGGAGAACGGAGTCAAGGTAAACCGAGGAAACATGGGGTGATCAAATAATTAAAATTTTCAAGGTTGGTCATGTTAGAAGCCGGAAAAATCGACGTGCGTGTATGACTCGCTGTATGAATGTGGAGAAAGCTAAAGAGGTATGTCAGGATAGAGTAGTATGGCGGTCCAATCTCACTGCTTTCCCCTGCAGAGAAACGGCGTGATGGATTATTGTTTTTGTTGTATAAACAGTTGTTTTCTATTTCTTTTATTTTATGTTTAAACCTCTTAGCAACAACAACAACAATAAACCATTACGCCATTTCCTCAACCCATTTGTAGGCAGAGAGAATTGAACGCTATACACCTCTATCATGACACATCTTTCTAATTTGGCCAATTTATTGATAACCAGCCTTCATTTCTTGTTTCTAATAATTTTTTATTTATAATTCAGATTCAATCAAATTGATGTACCTCATAAATTTATGTTACACTGCCAATCTCAAATTAATTCAGAAATATGATTTATTATCTCATTCGTAACACAAACAGGTCGATAAAAAGTGTGCTGTGGCATGACAGCATCTGCTTCTTTGTCAACTTATCATAAATAAGATAAAAAGTTCGCTGGTCTTATTGTGCATAGAATTATATTAGCAGCACAGTAATACAATTGTAACAGATTCAGATAAAATCCAAATCCTTTGTAACTGCTGAATTAAATAACTAAATAACCATCACGCTGTCTCTCCGAAGAGGTAGGCAAAAAGATTTCGACTCCCACACTTTTCTTTCTCGACTTACTTCTCTCGCTTCCTCAACTTTTATTGTTTTGCCTACTAGCCGCCAGAACCAACCTGCCTCTGATGACACTAATGGGAAGAGCAATTAATCTGCTTTGATTGATTTCTTCATTCATTATTTCCGTGCATCTTAACCATCGTTTCATTCGCACCGCACTCACTTCATATATTTTCAACTGCTGATTAATTTCACTTTATACATAAAGAGTAAAATGCAAGAATAATTTTAAATTACAATAAAAAATAAGTACAATTAAAAGCGTAGTGTTCCTATACCGAGCCTTATGTATGGAAGTGAAAAATGAAACTGACAAAAAATGACGAAAGTAGAATAAATGTAGTAGAAATCAGATTTCTTCTAATAATGTGTGCTCAATCTGTATACGAGAGTGTCAAATGCAAACGTAAGAAGTGAATGCAGTGCGAATGAAATTAATAAAATAAAGAAAACATCATGAAGATCATTTAGACACGTAAAAGGAATTGATGAAGAAAGAATTATAAAAAAGTATATGTTAACGATGTATAAGAATAATGTAAGAAATATGGAAAACGTGGCACGATCAAATTAATTAAATATTAAATGATCGTGCGACGTGATGAGTCGGAGAAATCGATGTGCATGCATGAGACGGTGTATGGATTTTGAGGAATCGAGAGAAGTGTGTTAGGAAAGAATAGTGTCTTCTTGGAGTGCCATGTCAGGTTTCTCCGACGTCGGCTATCACCCTGGCGTAATAATAATATTAATTACGTTTTTGTGATGTAATCACCTAAGGGCGTATTAAGACGTGTTTTAAATCTAAATGTGAACGCTGCATCTGATTGATACTCGCGATCGATTAGAAAGTATAATAGAATAAAATATGCAAGTATTAAATTGGGTATGAAATATGAAAAATATGGGTTTTCAGCTTAGATCTGAAGTCTGTCGGATCATTTCGCACGCTTAATAGAACACTGGCTTAACTAAAAAAAACAAGTTTTGCTCAATCTGACTTAAGTCGGTGTTGTAACAAAAACAGTCGAAAAACACGTACGATTGGATAGCGTTAACATTGTGAACGATTATCGTACGTACGAATGGATAGCGTTAACATTGTGAAAAAAAGATGGATAGCGTTAACACAAGCCTCTGTCTAATGTTAATTCAATTATGACCTAAACCATAATCGGTCAGTTTACTATTAAGTGTGCGATTTATGCATCTGAGGTGTGAAGGAAGATTATTCCAAGCTGATGGACCGGCTACCGCAAACGCTCAAACGCTTTGGCTCAACTAATCTATTGCCGAGGAAATTGCCGAGCGAAGTGCGGGTTTGCGTAGGCCTCTCTGTCCTGTTACAGACTGTTCATAGTGATGTCCAAAGGAGTTTGCCCAAAGGGGTTTCCCCTTACTTTATATGGAGGATTTTCTGTCGGATTTTACTTCCGTTAGGGTTCTCCGGGCGGAGATTTTATGCAATTCTATTGGTGGACTTTTACCTCGCTCACCGCTCTGCCACCTAGCTCCGCTCCGGTGGACAGGCAGCCTTAGCTCCTTATCCAGTTTTATGGCGCTGGAAACTCGCCATTTGCCCTCTCGCTATCTGCTATGACAGTGGTCACATTGCCCGGGGTTAGCAGGGCCTGAGAGACCACTCGAGGACTCCAGAGAGTTGGACATGGCAGTTTTGTTGTTGATGTTGTTGCTGGTATTTTTAGGGGCATAATTTCCAGCAAAGCATACTCCATTGTAGCACTACTACCCATCCGAACCCCAGTGAACAGTGTGGCGGTCCATTATTTATGTCTACCTCTTCGAATAGACGGCGTGATGGTAAGTTAGTGGAGTACAAAGTAAATACAAGAAGAATTTTTTAAATCACGTTCGATTTCCAGTTCAAACGTTATAAAGACATAGCGTTCGAAACAATAGCATTGTCAACAATGAACCGACCCGATGAACATTTCAATATATCATTTGTTAGTAACACGGAATATTTATATATCAGCATATCTAAATATCGCATTATATGTAGCAGTAACGACAAACGAATACATTTAAATGCACGAGTTGACGAATGGACGAGAAAAGAATGGTTAAATGGTTGTATACATGCAGTGTGAGTGGAAAGAGAAGCTGTGGAAGACCAAGAAAGCGTGGCATGACCAAATTAATCAAACACTAAAAAGCCGCCACATTCAAAGTCATAAAAAATATATATAAAACATCTACAACACAAAGTATGGCAAACATAGAAGAAAATACAAAATAATATTTAAAACGTTATGAACAAAATAATGAAAGGAGCTTTAAGATGGTTTGGACACATGGAAAGAATGAATGGTAAAAAATGAACTAGAAATAAAGGAATACTGAGAAAAACGTGGCATGATCAAATAAATCAAATATTTAATGTCGGTCACGTAAGAAGTCGGAAAATCAACACGACACAATGTATGAATGTTAAGGAACCGAGAGAAGTATGTCAGGAAAGAAGTGCGGCAGTCCATTCATTCTGCCTTCCCCTTCGGGGAGATGGTTAGTTAGCTAGTTTTATTTGAAAACACTTTGACTGTTTCGGTTAAAGTGCGCAGCTTCGTCAAGGTTCCAAAACAAGATTGTGTAATTCATTGTCCGTTTCTTTTGTAAACAGGACGAAGGGAGCGAAACCGTTTGTTTTTTCAGTTAAAAAAGAGGTATTAAACAAGTAAAATCTCATTGTTTTGACCGAAACAATATGATACCTTAACATTTTAAACTGTTAAATTAAAGAACTTTGTTTTATGTATCACAATTGCTATGCTGACATCATCAGGTATTACAATAATATATCAAATGTAAAATTTTCGTGACTTTCAAAACCTTTACGTGTATTTGTTCTTATGTCAATTTATATCAAAGAAATTATTCAAATTGACATAGGAACAAATACACATAAAGATTCGAAAAGTGAGGAAAATTTGACATTTGATTTATTTTTGTAACACTTGATGATGTCAGCATAGGTTGACGAAACAGCTGTCGCGTAACATAAAATACAATTGTGATACATAAATCAAAGTTATTTAAGGATTAATTGTATCTCAATAGAGACGAAGATGTAAATTATTTGGAAACATAATATAGTAGTCGAGGCGTTTACAGGACTTACGACCTGTCATTGGTTGGATTAAGAGATCACTTTATGTTTAACAACATTCATCATTCCGCCCTTCTTACGACACCTGGTCTGACAAATTTTTGGAACTTGTACTCGTATATACGAGTATGTTAATATTTTTTAATTACTTTACTGTTAGTAGGTACATCTACACTAGCGCCATCTATTAAGATAATTTGTAATAAAAATCCAGTATTTGTCTACAATTATTTGTATTAAAAAAAAGTTATTTAATTTAACAGTTTAACAAGTAAAATCGTTATAAAATTATTTTTATAATAATATATGTATTTTTTAAATTGAATTTATGCAAGCCGCTATTAAAGAATGGCATTAGATATTGTCTCTCTAACAAAAAATCAGAGATTGGTCCTAATTGAAGAGCTTGTTACAACGGATGTTAAGGCAGATTTTTGAAATTCCCGCTTCTTTGAAACCTGCGCATAAAAATAATTGGATGAAATGCTTTAATTTCCTGTGACGTAACGTCTGTTTTGATTGAAGCTGTTTTTCCATTGTAACGTTTGAGGGTGGCTTTTTGATTTACAGGGTTGTACACCCTGATATTTCTATTAGGGTTGATGCGTCAAACATATGCACTGGCTTAATAACTATTTTCAGTGAGTACATACGATCATCAGCTGAATTCTGGAATTCCATAATTACGATATTTCATACAAAAAAAAAATTAAAGATGGCAGGGCACAATGAAGTTCTAGTTTTGACCCTTATGTATGGAAGTGAAGCTTGGGTTTGGCAGAAGAAGGATGAAAGTAGGATAAATGCCGTAGAAATGAGGTCACTGAGAAGAATCTGCGGAAAAACAATATATGATAGAATGTCTAATGATGAAGTAAAAAAGGAATGTAAGGCAGATGAATGCGTGATAAATAAAATTAAGAAAGTGTCACTAAGATGGTTTGGACATATGGAACGACAAGGACAATGGACAAGTAGTGTGAATGGAAGAAGAAGTCGGGGAAGGCCAAGGAAGACATGACATAACCAAATTAATCAATTACTCAAAGGCGATTATGTTCAAAGTAGTAACAATCGACGAACGTGTATGTCACGATGTGGGAATGCAGAAGAGGCGAGAGAATTGTGCCAGGATAGAACAATGTGGCGATCCATCCTCTCTGCCTACCCGTCCGGGGAAACAGCGTGATGGTTTGTTAGTTATACAAAAAATGTTTATATGATAAAAGAGAAATTCGAAAGATATCAGGAAAATTAAAGGAAAAGTGGAAAAAATAGTGTCATTTTTTGTTGTGTCATGTAAAATGCATGTCAAGTAATTAATATAAATGAAAGCCAACTTAATTTTTAACATTTAACAACTGACAATTTTATTTGGTTCGCTTTTATCGTAATATTGAGAATCTTCTTTTTTAAAGCAAATGTGGCAGTACATAATGCAGTTCTAGTTCTCACCCTTATGTATGGAAGTGAAGCTTGGAGCTGGCAAAAAAGGATGAACGAATAGGATAAATTCAGTAGAAATAAGATCACTGAGAAGAATGCGTGGAAAAATAATCTATGATAGAATACCGAACGACGAAATAAGGAAGAAATGTAAAGCAGATGATTGCATCATAAATAAAATTAAAAAAGGATCCCTGAGATGGTTTGGACATATAGAACGAATGGACTTATGGTCTAATGATTAAAATGTTGTATATAAGTAGTGTGATTGGAAAGAGAAGCTGCGCAAGGCCAAAGAAAGCGTGGCATGACCAAATTAAACAAACACTGAAAGGCGGCCACATTTGAAGTCGGAAAAATCGACGAGCGTACATGTTACGATGTATGAATGTGGAGGAAGCTATAGAGGTATGTCAGGACAGAACGGTATGGCAGTGATGGTTAGTTAGTTAGTTTTTTTTCTGTAGATCTTTGAACCGTTTAGACAGGATAACAATTTTAGTCCTGTGAACATTCAATATTCTCTCCATCTCTTTTGTGGTCTACTTAATGGTCAACGGCCGATCTTAGTAGTCTTCGCTAGGTCCAACCTATCAATGTTGTCCCTCCAGAATCGACTTCTCTGCCTACTCCATCTACAATATCATCAATATTGCAGGATCTGTGAATCTCTTGGTTACGTATTCTATCTCTAAGAGTTCTACCTACGATACTATTGAGAAATAAGGTAGGTATTATACCTTCGAAACACGTCAAGAAAAATAAAGTATATAGGAGGATCAGAGACGATGTTTTAAATTCATAGCAAAATCATGTCATAAGGTTAATTTAAATATTGGAACTTGGAACTTGGATCTTCTGGCTTACAGAGGTTCAGCTCATGTGGCTATTCCTCTTACGTCTGATGGGAACATTGTTGGAAGGTGATTTGGTGGGTTGTCAGTTTATTCGGGGGCATGATTTGTGTGGCCCGGAGTGTTCCTCTGAAGGAGAATCGATTTTGGGCGCTTGTGGCGGCTGGAAGTGTTTGGGTCGTAATTAGAGAGGTCTTTTATTGTGGGGTTGGGATGTGAAGGGAGTCCTTTGTAAAAACGTTCGGAAGTTTCAGAATGAATTCATCTATCATCGGGATTCCCGATTCTAGGTGCAGTTGTGTAATCCTGGTCCATAAAGGCGCACCAAGCGATAAACGGATAGCCTTATTTTGCAGGATTTGGAGTTTTTGTATGTGACTCGAAGCTGCATAGCCCCAGATTGGGGCTGCATAAGTGAAGATCGGCCTTATAACCGTTTTGTATATCAGGAGTTTATTGTCGATGCTTAGTTTACTGTTTCTAGCTAACATTGGGTAGAGGGCTGAGATTGCTTTTGACGCGGCTTTGACTTTATTTGTAATGTGTGGCCTCCATGTCAGCTTAGAATCCAAGGTAACCCCAAGGTATTTGATTGTTTTGGTCCAAGGAACGTCTTGGCCGAACATTTTTATGTTGGGATAATTTAAATATATTTTGAGTACTTTGTACTAAAAATTGCAGGTTCTACGAATCTCTTCGTTAGATTCCCATCTCTAAGGTACTATTAAAAATGAAGGTATTGTACCTTCGAAAAACGCCTAGAAAAATAAAGTATAAAGGTGAATCAAAAACAATGTTTTCATTAATAAAACGTTAGTTTTCTAGAAGTTTTATTATATTTTATGGGAATGACATGTTTCGCCCTTCTAAGGCATTATCAAATGTGACATTTGATAATGCCTTAGAAGGGGGAAACATGTCATTCCCATAACATATAATAAAACTTCTAGAAAACTGACGTTTTCATTCGAATTAATTATTTAATATGGAGTTTTACATCATTGTTCAAGAAACAATAAATAATGTTTTAATTGATAGCAATATCATGTTATAACGTTAATTTAAATATATTTTGAGTACTATGTACTAAAAATTGAAGGTTCTGCGAATCTCTTCGCTAGGTATCCCTTCTCAACGGCTTCTATTCACGATACTATAATATATAAAAAATGAGAATGAAGGTATTATACATTCAAAACGTGACAAAAATAATATATTATATTAAGGCGTGGAATAAACAAAAACTAACTAACTAACTAACTAACCATCACGCCGTTTCCCCGAAAGGGTAGACAGAAAGAATGAACTGCAACACTTTAATCGATGCTGCACTCCATTCTTCTCTTTTCGCCAACGCGAGAGACGCGGTGTGATGGGTTGCGAACCTCATCGCCACCAATAGGCATCTCCCGCGCACACTTCAATCATTCAACGTCTACATAATAAATCTAAAACAAATTATACAAAATACAATGATATAAAATAAAATAACACATAAAAATAATTTAACACATAATGTTCTTTTAGATGGTGCACTTGTCGTCAGCTGGACGATCCGGACATTTGTGTTTATTTAATTTTTATCCATATTTAAGCTACGATAAATAAAAACTTCGAACAATATATACATACATTGTGTAATTGTTAACATTGTTAGAGTATTTAAATGAGATTGTTTAAGTTTTCCTGGTAACCACACATGGTGATAGAATTACGAGAAAATAAAAAATATGTAGCTTGATGCAATAGATGAAAATAAAGTGGAAAACTATTGATAAACATTTCAGCATATTTCAGGATATTTATGTTTGTTTTATGGTAATAAGGAGTCAGTCTAGTCAGTCAGATGGGGCATGTGGCGAGGCAATATGAGCTTAGGTGGTCGATATCCGGCAGTCGAGAAAAAATGACAGGAGAGAAGAAGAATTGGGGGAATGTATACAATATTTTTCTATTCTTCTCTTATAAAATTACCATTGAGTTTAAGGGCTTAAAACTGAGTGAAAGGAAATTCAAAAGAAAATGTTTACACGATAAAATAATGTCTGTATATTGTTTATAACATAAAGTGTTTAGTACTTAAATTAAAATGTGTTTCAATAGAGACGATAAATAAACAAACAATGTTTTAAATAGTCCGTTGTTTTGGCCGAAACACTATGATACCTTTTAAACTGTTAATGAATAAACTTTGTTTTTTGGATCACAATTGTATTTTATTTTACGCGAGAGCTGTTTCATCAACCAATGTTGACATCATCAGGTGTTACGAGTATATTTAATAATATATCAAATGTAAAATTTTCGTGATTTTTCCAATCTTTACGTGTATTTGTTCCTATGTCAATTTGATATATTATTGTAGCACCTGATGATGTCAGTGTGTGTGGTTCTGTAATATGGAGTCCTCACGAGGCGAGATATTCCGTTATGCTGGAGAGGGTTCGGAAAAAATTTCTGAGGTATCTCTACATGAGGTATCTCTACATGGTAGCTATCCGTGGCTCTATCCCACGGCATTTCTTTTGAGAATGCTCGGAACCAATTCTCTACAGCTTCGAAGAGATGGAAATCTAATTACCCATTTCTTTAGATTAATTAGGGGATACTTCGAGAACTCGGCCGTACTGGAGGGTGTTCGGGTTTTTGTCCCCGATAGATATCTCCGACAGCGACAGCACATATTGTTTTGCCTACCGGCCGCCAAAACCAATCTGCCTCTGGTGACACCGGTGGGAAGAGAAATTAGTCTGCTGAACGCGGTCTCGCGATCGACGTCTTTCATGTTAGTGAAAGTACGTTCAGAAGGCAAATACTCTTAATTCTGGAGAGTATCCTCTCTTCCTAATGTTGAACCATCTCTTATGCGTTTCTGGTAGTATAGGTACTATATACGAGTATAATATATTATTTTACCTGTTCTCAATAGATCCCTTAAAAATAAATTTTGTAATGTCTGTTGATGAAATAAACTGATTTGATTTGATTTGATTTGAAACATTGGTTGATGAAGCAGCTGTCGCGTAAAATAAAATACAATTGTGATACAAAACAAAAAGTTTTTTCATTAACAGTTTAAAAATGTTTTTTATTTATAGCAAACATGTCATAACGTTCATTTAAATATATTTTGTGACAGCCCTAACCACGTTCCCCTTTTAAAATCCCCATTTAACGAGATTACTGGGACTGCTATAATATTTTTTTTTGTTTTTGAAATAATGGTTGCCGGAATGGACGAGATAGCTATACTGTTTGATGTCAAAACAAAGAATGCGCTTTTTCCAAAATGATTGCAATATTCGATGTGTACATTTAAAATAAACAATTTTCGTATAATTAAATAAACACTCTAAAATTAAATAGTTATGATTGATCCATAAATCTATTGTGTGCATATTTTTTTACATCTCGTCACCTGAGAGTAAGAGGGTTCCAACTAGCAAAATTTCACATTTGGTTTTTTTTCGTGAAAAGGGTTCTTACTAACCTTATCTATATGTACAATTAAAAAAAATATGTAATAGTATGGTCATTTTGATGTTACGAAAAGAATCAAGTTCCATCTGATCATTCAAAACACACGATTCACTGAAGAATGATTCATTTACACTTAGAACTCTATTATTCCAACTGTCGCCAGAAAATTTGCGCGCTTCTCGGTAAAAAGGGTTTCATCTGATTCAGTTGGAACCCTTTTATTCCAAGATACACACCCGAAACCAACAGAACTTTGACTTCATTTTTCTCAGCTTTTTACTTTTGACAGTTGGAACCTTCTTACTCTCATGTGACGATCTATTACCATCATTCCCTGATCAGTGCCATAGAAGTGAAATAAGGACATAGAAGTGAAAAATAAATTGAAAGAACGAAAGGGCACGCCCTATAACATCTCCGGGTGGGTATCTTTCTATGTATTTATTGTTCCTAATAACTTTAATACATCTCTATCTCTATATAAATAAAAGGCAGTTTTGGTTGTGTGTGTGGACTATTTCTGAGGTTATTCCTGAGCTGATCATTTTCCAAGTTATACACTTTACTAAATGGAGTATCCCGGTCGTCATAGGCATATTTTTGTTATTAATCGAGCTCTAATTAACTTTGTAAATTTATAAATTTTCGTAGTGCGAGCGAGTATAGACCTTCATGTTCGTATCACCTGAGTATCGATCTTTAGAGTCTATATTCGCTTGGCGTGATAAGATGCAAATTAGTGGCTTTTTTGACTCTTTGCGTGGTCAGATATGAAATTAGTCGCTCTTTTGAACTGAAAAATATACGCACGTATAGGGATGGGCAAAACGACTCATCTCAGGGATCTGATCTGAACGGTTCCGCTCAGCAAAGTGAGCCGACTCTTTTTAACGATCCACGGTTCACCATTTTGAGTCGTTCAAAGTTTGAAATTAATTAAGTGACCTTTTTTTTTTTGCTCCTCGACCAAAAAAGTTGATTCCGGTAAAAAAAAAAAATTCACCATGATAAATTTTTTGTCGGTGAGCTAAAAAAAAAATTCACAACGACAAACAACTTTTTTGACAAACGACTAGATAATTATCAAGAAGAATCGGCTCACTTTACTGAGCGGAACCATTCAGCTCAGATCCCTTAAAAATAGTCGACTCTTTTGCAATAATATACGATTCACCGGAATTTTAACAAGAGTAAACTACGAAGTCGTCTTATTGATGAGAACCTGGAATTGTGCCTAAAATTAAGAATAACAACAAACAAACATGCATCAGGCCCATAATAACATACGGAATCAAAGCAAGAGCAGACACTGTCAGAACCAGACTGCGACCTATTGTGGAGAGAACCGTTAGAGATAGGATACCCAACGAATAAATTCGCAAATCCTGCAACATTGAAGACATAGTGAGATGGAGTAGGCAGAGACATCGAGAGAATGGATCCAGCAAGAATTCCTAATATCGTGATGCAAGAGACTCCAGAGGGCAATCGACCACCAGGATGACCACCAAAGAGATGGAGAGAAGGCTGGTCGCCTTCATCACAGGAAGAAGTATGAAATAATGTTTTATTCAGTGTACCCGTAATTGAATGAAGTGCAAAAATTATAATAAAGGTTATCTAAATCAATAAACATATTGCTCAGATCCCTTAAAAATAGTCGACTCTTTTGAAATAATATACGATTCACCGGAATTTTAACAAGAGTAAACTACGAAGTCGTCTTATTGATGAGAACCTGGAATTGTGGCTAAAATTAAGAATAACAACAAACAAACATGCATCAGGCCCATAATAACATACGGAATCAAAGCAAGAGCAGACACTGTCAGAACCAGACTGCGACCTATTGTGGGGAGAACCGTTAGAGATAGGATACCCAACGAATAAATTCGCAAATCCTGCAACATTGAAGACATAGTGAGATGGAGTAGGCAGAGACATCGAGAGAATGGATCCAGCAAGAATTCCTAATATCGTGATGCAAGAGACTCCAGAGGGCAATCGACCACCAGGATGACCACCAAAGAGATAGAGAGAAGGCTGGTCGCCTTCATCACAGGAAGAAGTATGAAATAATGGTTTATTCAGTGTACTCGTAATTGAATGAAGTGCAAAAATTATAATAAAGGTTATCTAAATCAATAAACATATTTGGCTCTCAATTTTTTTTTAAATCGTTGTAAAGTACGCATTTGGCTCTTTGGCTAATAAGTTTGCCGACCCCCCTGACCTAGCGGATCATTGAGCTGCCGCTCTTTTTTTTATGGATCATCGCTCACCCGCTCACCAAAAAGATTCGAATCTTTGAGTCGACTCGTGAGCGGATCGCACATCCCTATCTGTGATCTGTCATTGCGTCGCAGCGCAGTGTTTTGTAAGTAAAATATTTATATTTCTAATTCATATATATCTTCAGTTTATTCTATTTTGCCGTTGAAATGAATACAGATTATATTTCCGCATTACATATTTCAAAGTTTTAGTTCTAAATTATATCGAATAGAAATGAAATTATATATCGTTTTACTTACGTATTATTTTGGGTTATGTTATGACTCTACATGGAAAAACGTTAAATTCTAAGTAACAATTCTATGAATTGGTATAATCTATTTTAATAATGTAATGTAAAATTGTTCTGGCAGGGCGATAACCTATATCTTTTGGATTAGACGATTTACTTCAGCTGTTTTAGTTTTTCTCTGAAAAAAAAAATGCTGTGATAGGTAAACATATCCTCACATACAGCATTAGCTGCCTCAGTTGGAAAAATCCAGTAATATAACATTTCCAAATGGTCTGACGTTCCCACGCCAGTGTTTTTTTTTTTAATATACTGCTCATTTTAATATAATTATTTGATTTTTGCAGAGATGCCGATGCTAAGGATGATACCAGGAAAGACTCTTTGAGATAGGGTGAGGAACACGGCTATCCACGATATCTCCAAGGTGGAAGATGTCGTGAGATGGGGCACGCAACGCAAGATACTGGCATGTATGGATCCCACACCTCGATATGTGCAAGACAGATTGTTATATTTATGAACTAATTTTGAAATGGTATGTACAGGTTGGATTAATTGGTTTAATTCCACTATTAGAGGCAGAACAGGAGTGTCGGACATCATCGGAAGAGTGGCAGCGCTAAAATGGCATGCCGCTCGCAGCCCTGATGATAGATGAACTGTAACCCGAAACCCAGGACGTCCTCAACTTCGATGGAGGGACGACATTGGATGCGTGTTGCCCAGGATCGACAGACATTGAATCAGATGGAGGAGGCCTACGCCCAGGAGTGAACGGATATAGACTCATGATGATAATGATACAAAACATTGAAACACCTACATCCAACATTTTAAATATTTCTGGAATGGGTAAAATTCTGCAACAATGAAAGTTCATTGTATGGAATGAATGCTTTAAATTTTCAACTGATTTCTGTAGAATCACACTCCAAAGGAGAATTGATTCAATGTATATTTCCAGACATCACACAAATTTACAAATTTCGTCATTGGTTAAGTGAATGTGCATTATTAGCTTCATATAATGGACATCAAAATCAAGAGTCTTGTTTCTCTAAACATTGTATTTCTAAGAGCATTATTATGACCTTGAATGGTATATGTATGAATGTTTTATGCAAATGTGATATAGTATATTTATTTGTTTTTTTAATTTCACTTAAAATATTAAGGAAAAAATTAAGACTGGACGTTACAAAAATGGTTTAAAAATAAAGCTGAAAAAGATAAATATTAACTTTTTTTTGCGTGGCATCTTTAGGGTAACGTTTTAACTACACTATATTATTAAATCATAACGCGCTTTTGCACAGCTATGTTTAAGACCAATTGGCATCAAAAACTCATTTCAGACTTTTTGTAAACTTGCCACCTTGGTAATGCCCAGCCTTCAATTGTTCAATTCACATTAGTATTATTCAAGTTCACAGCAAGTTTGCTTGGATTAAACAAATCTTTTAAAGATATGAACTGAATTAGAATACACACATTCTTACACCTATACACATGTCATTTTATCCAATAAAATAATTGATATTGAACTTTAATTGTATTTCTTTAATATATATTGGGTGTATTTATATACTCTAATATAGCAATAGCGAAGCGTTGCCGGGTCAGCTAGTCTATAAATAAAAAATAAAGTTGATTAAGATTTGCATGGTTACTACACGATTCATAAGCATTTATTAAAGTAAATTCATCATGGTGTTCTTGTGCCGACCCTTATGTATGGAAGTGAACCATGGAACTGGCAAAAGAAGGATGAAAGTAGAATAAATGCAGTAGAAATGTGATCTCTAAGATGAATGTGTAGTAAATTTGTATATGATAGAGTGTCAAATGCAAGTATAAGAAGTGAATGTGGTGCGAATGAAAGTGTTGTGAACAAAATAATGAAAGTATCATTAAGATGGTTTGGACAGATGGAAAGAATGAGTGAAGAGAGAATGGTAAAGAAGGTATATTTAAACGGCGTGAACGAAGCTAGAAATAGAGGAAGGCCGAGGAAAACGTGGCACGATCAAATCAATCAAATATTAAATGTCGGTCACGTGAGGAGTCGGAGAAATCGATGTGCGTGCATGACAAGATGTATGAATGTAGAGGAAGCGAGAGTAGTATGTCAGGAGGGAACAGTGTGGCGTTCCATTCTTTCTGTCTACCCCTCCAGGGAGACGGCGTAATGGTTAGTTAGTTAGTTCATATTTCAGAATAATAATAATAATAATAATAATGACGCTATATTGAGGGTAGGTACTGTGGAAGTGGTCCCATTGTGTGGTTAAGATGTTCGGATCGTTCGGAATTTAAATGGCTGCGCCAATTTCTCCGCTTGTCTGACAGGCGAGTACGTCATAAGTCATACTCTAGGCGCAGGCGCAGTCGGTAGCAGCGAAGATCTCGGTGGCGGACGCTTTCGGTGAGGGCTAGTTAGGATCTGCTCCCTTATAAGTGCAGAACAGCCTGCATAATCTCAAACCGAGCGGGCAAAGGCAGGGAAACCTACACGCCATTATTATCGGGAAAACCCCATTTTTTTTTATAACCTTCCCTTACGGTGCTAAAAGAAAAACGCGCGTTCGTGTGTTAGGTAGTCAGTACCCGATCAAAAATCAACGATTTCAATCGGAAAAATAAGAAAATAAACTAACTAACTAACCATCACGCCGTCTCCCCGAAGGGGTAGGCAGAAATAATGGACGGCCACACTTTTCTTTCCTGACATATTTCTCTTGCTTCCTCAACATTCATACATCGTGTCATGCACGCGTGTCGATTTCTCTGACTCCTCACATGGCCGACATTCAATATTTGATTTATTTGATCGTGCCACGTTTACCTCGGTCTTCCTCAGTTTTTGGATCCATTTACATCGTTAACATACAATTTTTTTACCATTCTTTCTTCATTCATTCTTTCCATATGTCCAAACCATCTTAATGATCCTTTCATTATTTAGTTCATAACACCATCATTCGCAGCGCAATCAATTCTTATAATTTCATTCGACACTCCATCATACACAGAGTATTCACACATTCGTCTAAGAGATCTAATTTCTACTGCATTTATTCTACTTTCATCCTTCTTTTGCCAGTTCCATGCTTCGCTTCCATACATAAGGGTCGGTAGAAGAACACCATTGTGCACTGCCATATAAAAATAAAAATAATAGATAATCCCCTTAATTAATTATAATTGATATCAAAAATTATATGGAGATTTATTTGCTGAAAATATTAAAAAACCACCTAGCAACGCTCACGGTATGGGCATAGGTTCACTCTGGTTGCAAGCCCGAGAGCTATTGCCGGCGGCAGTGAGAATATTGAACTCCTTGCGTTTCCACAGTGAAGTGTGCAAGAGTGAGATGCGAATGTAGTGTCGCGCACTCACAGCGCTGTTTACCATATACTCGTACGCGAATTTTGTTTCCGATGTTTACAAAATACCTCCGATGTACCCGATAAATTCTGATTATTATTAATATTAGTTTTTAAATCAATGCATAAATACATTATGGAGAAATAGCTAAAATATCAACCTTGTATTTATTATATTTATAGAGAAATTGATGGTTATTAGAAGCAACGTGTAGAAGATTCCCAATATAGGGAAGGGTGGGTTGAACACTTATTACTTTACATAATCTTAATACTATAGGCGTAAAAAAGCAGAACAAAGCATCACTGGTAATTTATTCTTATTTGAATAATTATATAGATATAGAAATAATAATGATATAGATATAATACAGATACAGATAAGAGATGAAGCCCCTAAGACGTATGTGTGGTAGAACGATATACGACAGAATCTCAAATGCTGACATAAGAAAATAATGTAGAGCTGAATAAGGTATTATGAACAAAATTATGAAAGGATCGCTGCGTTGGTTCGGACATATGGAGCGCATGAATGGAGAAAGAATGGTTAAGAAAGTATACGTTAATGATGTAAATGGAGTACGGAGTCGAGGCAGATCGAGGAAAACATGGCATGACTAAATTAATCAAGTTTTAAAGGTTGGTCATTTTAGAAGACGGAAGAATCGACGTGCGTGTATTACTCGCTGTATGAATGTGGAGGAAGCTAGAGAGTTGTGCCAGGATAGAGTAGTGTGGGGGTCCATTCTCTCGAGAAACGGCGTGGTGGTTTGTTTGTTTGTTTGTTTTGATAAAGATATAATGATATAGCCCATAGTACCGAGAAACTACGAGTGACCCAAAGAGCCTTGGAAAGAGCCATGTTAGTAATAAGCCTAAGAGACAGAGTCAGAAACGATACAGTGAGAGAAAAAACCAAAGTCACTGACACCATCCACCAGGTGGCGACTCTAAAATAATAGTGTGCAGGTCACGTAGCCAGAAGCTCAGCTGAAAAATGGACAAGAAGACTGCTAACTTGGAAACCGTGGACGGCAAAGAGAAGTGCAAGGCGGCATTCTGGACAAGACAGAGTGACGTGGAAGCAAATGGAGGAGGCCTTTGTTCAGGAGTGGAAGGGAATAGGCTGAAGAAGAAGAAGAGGAAGATATTCATACAGCGAGTCATACAAACACGTTGATTCTTTCAACTACTAACATGGCCGAACTTTCAAATTTGATTGACTTGGTCATTTATTTTTGTAGTCAGGAGAATATGGCGCGTGTGTGGTTCGTCTTCCCGCGCCTGCAGCCGCGCCGGGCCAGGTATTCTAATGGGCGCATTAACATATAATGGCCACTGATTGGGCGAGAGCTGCAAGGGACACTTCTCTGGTGCGCCAGCAGCGGCCAACCTTCGGCCATGTAAATCACAACAATAAACCGTTACGCTGTTTCTCCGAAAAAGTAGGCAGAGAAAATTGAACGCCATACTTTTATATCTTAACCAACGTTAGACCCGGATGGACTGGGGACGGGCTCAGGGAATCAAATCAAATCAAATCAAATCAGTTTAAGGATTAATTGTATCTCAATAGGGACGAAGACGTAAATTGTTTTTTTTTAATTATTTTTCGAGGCGTTGATGGTTAGTTAGTAAGTTTTAGTAAGGTGCCATTTTGGCAGTTCGATCCCGATTTTTTTTCATCACTCCCAAAAAAGTGTTTCGCTAATAAACATTTTTAACCCTTTTTCTATGTTCGCCATACTTTGTGTTGTAGATGTTTTATTTGTCTTTTTCTTTTTTATGTACTTTGTATAGACAATACTAACTTTAAAAAAAAATCAAATATCAGACATGTTTCAGACAACCCTAAATATCTTTATAATATCTCAGTGATATTATAAATATATTTAAAATATTATGAAATTGTTTACAAATATAATGAGTTTTGACAGATGGTTTAAAGATTTATTTTGAAACGTTTATTAAAAATAATTAAAAGCAAACAAAAATAAATAAAATAATAAAAATAATCAAATAAATTTAACGTTAAGTCTAATCTTTGATTTATTTCCTTTGTTGTAAGTAATTACCTGAACCCCAATAAGAACTTAAAATTATTATTAAGAATTTTAAATTGATTCATAATATTTGTTATTACAAAAGCATAAACGTTCCAAAATAAATCTTAACAACATCTGTCAAAACTGATCATTTTGGTTAGGAGCAGACTCGAAAATGGTTCTGTGATATGGAGTCCTCACGAGGCGAGATATTCCGTGATGTTGGATAGGGTTCCGAAAAAAATTCTGAGGTATCTCTACATGAGGGAGTATGGTAGTTATCCGTGGCTCCCACGGCATTTCTGTTAGGAATGCTTGGAACCAATTCTTTACAGCTTCGAAGAGATGGGCATCTCATAACCCATTTCTTTAAATTAATCAGGGGATATTTTGAGAACTCGGCCGTGCTAGAGGGTTTTGGTATTTTTGTCCCTGATAGATTTCTCCAACAGCAACAGCACAGAACCAATCTGCCTCTGGTGACACCGGTGAAAAGAGCATTTAGTCTGCTGAATGCTGTCTCCTCGGAGATCGACGTCTTTCATATTAGTGAAGGTACGTTCAGGAGACAAATAC
This sequence comes from Lepidostoma basale, assembly GCA_022606425.2. NCBI lineage: Eukaryota > Metazoa > Arthropoda > Insecta > Trichoptera > Lepidostomatidae > Lepidostoma > Lepidostoma basale. Next base: position 765,055 of record JAHDVF020001465.1, read on the forward strand.
TCTTACTTTAGAAAGTATCTTGTCTTTCTAATGTCGAACCATCTCTAATGCGTTCCTGGTACTATGTTGTATTTTTATATTTTATCTGTACTCAATAGATGCCTTAAACATTTTCCTGTTTGTAATGTCTTTTGAGTTAATAAACTGATTTGATTTGATATTTGTGAACAATTTTATAATATTTTTAATACATATTATCACTGAGGAAGGACCGGGTTGTCCGAAACATGTCTACTATTTGATTTTAATTTTTGGTTAAAGTTAGTGTTGTATATACAAAGTATATACAAAAGATTTTTTTTTAATCTTGTTGGTTTGTATGGTTGCCGACCACTGGAGCCCCACCACGACTGCCAGTGGCAGTGCGAGTTGGGAGGTATTGAGACATCAGAATTAAATTAAGCCACTCACATATGCCTACCGCAAGAGTGTGTATAAGGAAGAAAAATGAACACTCGCATTGACAGGGTTAACCCCCACGTACAATATAATAATGATTTTGTATCTTTTGGAATAAATTTTCACTTACTCTTGAGAAACGGGCCATTAAGACTACATTAAGAAGAAAAAGAAGTATTCTCAAAATATTTTCTTTAGTTATCTAGTATTTAATAAGTATCACATTACTTGTATCTTCTTCTCTTCGTCTTCCTCAGCCTTTTCCCGTCCACTCCTAGACAAAGGCCTCCTCCATTCACTTCCATGTCAGTCTGTCTTGTGCAGACTTCATCCAGGAAAATACCAATCAACCTGAAATGAAGAGTCTATGAAGCCTGCGTTCTGCCAGTTGGTACTTATGGTATTGAAACTGTTACATTGTCCAAACAAAGTGCCGAGAAACTACGAGTGACCCAAAGAGCCATGAAAAGAGCCATGTTATTAATAAGCCTAAGAGACAGAGTCAGAAACGATACGGTGAGAGAAAAAATAAAGGTCACTGACATCATCCACCGGGTGGCGAGTCTAAAATGGCAATGGGCAGGTCACGTAGCCAAAAGTTCAGATGAAAAGTGGACAAGAAGACTGCTGTTTTGAAGACCGTGGACGGTAAGGAGAAGTGCAGGGCGACCGCAACTACGGTGGAAGAATGATCTGAACAGACACATTACTTGTATACATATTTTTAACCATTCTTTCCTCAACCATTCGTTACATATGTCCAAACCATCTTAGTGGCCCTTTCTTAATTTTATTTAGGACGCATTCATCCGCCTTACACTCTTTTCTTACATCTTTAATCGATATTCTTCCACGCATTGTTACTTACATTCTTCTTAGTCATCTCATTTCTACGTCACTTATCCTGCTTTCATCCTTCTGCTACCAGCTCTACGCTTCCTTTCCAATATTATTACCAATACATTTATTTAACTAATCAACACATGTGCTTATTTTTCCATTCACATTACTTCTATATATCTTTTCGACCATTATTCCTCATCCATTCGTTTCATATGCCCAAACCATCTTAAGGACCAATCCTTATTTTGGTTAAGACGCGTTCATATGCCTTTTATATCTTTCTAACTCCTTTGTTCGGTATTCCATCTTAAATTGTTTTTTCGCACATTATTCTTAGTGATTTCGTTTCTACGGAAATTAATCCTACTTTCATCTTTCATCTGCCAACTGCAAGCTTCACTTTTATACATAAGAATTTGAAGTAGAACACCACCAGACTCCCCTATATTTGATTGCATAATCAGCTTCATGGGACTCGTCTTCGTGGTAACTAACTAACTAACTAACTAACCATCACGCCGTCTCCCCGAAAGGGTAGGCAGAAAGAATGGACTGTCACACTTTTACTGATGCGGCACTCCATCATTCTCTTTTCGCTCCGCGGGAGACGCGGTGTCATGGGTTGCGAACCTCATCGCCACCAATAGGCATCTCCCGCGCACACTTCGATCGTCCAACACCCACAAAATAAATCTAAAACAAATAATATAAAATACAATGATATAAAATAAAATTACAAAATAAAAATAATTTAACACAAAATGTTCTTTTTATAATAGATGGTGCACATATTGTCTATTTAATTTATGTTCCACGAATCCACCGTTTTTTAATTAAGCACATAATGTAATAACACATAATGTTTTTTTCGATGTTGCACATGTTGACATGGACGATCCGGACTTTTGTGTTTATTTAATTTGTTACACGTATCCACCAATTATTTTATTGTGTGGTCTAATCATTTTATGACGTTGGTAGTCTAAATCCTGACGTAATCTAAATATATTCTGGAAATAATCATTGCGCCCCACGCATGGGACCATCGCATTTGACTCGATATTTCAGGGCTTCACGGTTGGGGCGGTACCCACGGAGATATTAAAAAAAAAAGCTTTTAAGCTATTATTGAATGTCGGCCATGTGAGAAGTCAGAGAAATCGACGCGCATGCATGACACGATGTATTATGAATGTTGAGGAAGTGGGAGAAATATGTCAGGAAATAAAAGTGTGGCAGTCCATTCTTTCTGCCTACCCCTTCTGGGAGACGGCGTGATGGTTAGTTAGATAGTTAGTTTTAGGTTACAATATAAGATAACATTTTGTTTATATATTTATTTAATTCTATTCTAAATTTTTATGCTCTGCACACTTTTGACATCCTCCAGTATATCTTCATAAATTTTAAATGCTGTATACATTCTTGGGAATTCTGAGTATTGTTATTTTTTTTCTGAATGGGAGCTTTACTTTATTTTTCTTTCTTGTTTCATATTGATGATCATATGTATATAAGTTCATATTTTCAAAACATTTTTGGAGCCTACACAAAAATATCACAGATGCCCTCCTTAGTGTCGTTCCGTTACACCGAGGAAAGGCGTCTGTACCCCGAAACATGTTTGTGAAAGGCGCAACAAATATTGTTTGAAATTAATACAAATGTGAATCCACTACACAAAGTGATGGCAAATATATGTACTTCTTAGTTTTAATAACTTTGTAGATTTTAATTGAATTAAAATATTGGTTAAATATTTCTCTAAGCCCTTAAGCTATTCGGGCCCAATAAAATATCCTCGCGAAAGACCATTAAAAGTATTGGGCGGGTAACATTCCCAAGTCGCCTCGCGGTCCACTGCCGTAAACACGTCGCTTGGAGCGTTACCGCGCGGCACTGTCGACTATTGAAATTCTACTTTAATTTGTAAACTTGTTCCAAGGAATCCGCTCGCAAGGGGTTAGACCCATGGAGCAGTGGTCAAACAAACGTATTTCTCGCTACGCTAAAAACCCTTAAACAAAACTTCTACTAGCAAAAATGAAAGCCTTCTTCATCTTTTACTGTGTGATTACACCAACAAGTCGATGCGTGCAAGTTGTATCAAATCAAATCAAATCAAATCAGTTTATTTTCTCAAAAGATACTACAAAAAACAAATAGTTTAAGGCATCTATTGAGAACAGGTAAAACATAAAAAAATATGCAATACGGTGTTCTTCTACCGACCCTTATGTATGGAAGTGAAGCATGGAACTGGCAAAAGAAGGATGAAAGTAGAATAAATGCAGTAGAAATGAGATCTCTTAGACGAATGTGTGGATACTCTGTGTGTGATAGTGTGTCGAATGAAAATATTATAAGTGAATGCGGTGCGAATGATGGTGTCACGAGCAAAATAATGAAAGGATCATTAAGATGGTTTGGACATATGGAAAGAATGAATGAAGAAAGAATGGTAAAAAAAATATATGTTAATGATGTTAATGGAACCAGAAATAGAGGAAGACCAAGGAAAACGTGGCATGACCAAATTAATCAATTACTAAAAGGCGGCCACATTCGAAGTCGGAATAATCGACGTGCGTGCATGGTACGATGTATGAATGTAGAGGAAGCCCGAGAGGTATGCCAGGACAGGCCATTGTGGCGATCCATCCTTTCTGCCTACCCCTCCGGGGAAATGGCGTGATGGTTAGTTAGTTAGTTAGGAACGCACGAGAGATGGTTCGACATTACTAATACAAGATACTCTACAAAGTCAAGAGTATTTGTCTTCTGAACATACTTTCACGAATATGAAAGACGTCGATCTCCGAAGCGATCATGTTCAGCAGTTTGATTGCTCTCAACACCGGCATCACCAGAGGCAGGTTGGTTCTGCATGTTGGGAGATAAAATAGTCTGTGCTGACGCTGTCGAAGATAACCATCCGGAACATAAAGATGGATAGCCTCCAAGATGACGGAATTCTCAAAGAATCCCCTGATAAATCTGAAGAAATGGGTAAGTGTGCACCCATCCCTTCTTATCTGTAAACTATTGGTCTCCAGCATGCCCAAGAGGAATGCAGTTGTAGCAAGTACGCAAGCTGCTAGAACATTCAAAAGCTGCCTTTCAATAGTATTTACACGCTAAATTATTGCTAGTTGACACTTCGCTTTATGTTTTTTTTTATCAAACTTTATAAACGTGGCACGATCAAACAAATATTAAATGTCAGGCACGTGATGATTCGGAGATTAAAGTGCGTGAATGAAACGATGTATGAATGTCGAGAAAGCGAGAGAATTACGTCAGGAAAGAACAGTGCGGTGGTCTATTATTTCTACATACCCTTCCGGGAAAACGGAGTGATGATTTACTGCTGTTGTTAAAAACAGTATCTTTTCTTAAGGTATTGATGGTTGAGGTATTAATTTTGTAAAACTCTATTATTAATTTATAATAGTAAACACGATGATTCAGTGCTTTTACTTGGATTTAATTGATAAATTATATAAATTGTGACAAATCAGTTTCGCCTTGCGAGGGCATTCTCAAACTGAACTTTGTATGAATATCCTACCCAGGTAAGGCGAAACAAATTTATCACAGTTTATATAATTTATATAAATTAAATCCAAGTAAAACCACTAAACAATCGTGTTTACTATTATAAATAAATAAATAAATGTTTTCTTACGATAAAATATTGTATCGAGTCTTAAAAAAAATACTATTATAATTTGGAATCATTTAGGTTAAAAAAAATATGGTTGAAAAAATGGCGTTTTTCTACTAACTAAAAAATTTCATAATGAAACTCGAAAAGACTCCAAAATTTCACGTGTATTTTAAAGAAATTCAACATACAATTAATCTTTTTCTTTAAAAAAAAAAATATATATATATATATATATATATATATATATATATATATATATATATATATATATATATATATATATATATATATATATATATATATATATATATATATATATATATATATATATATATATATATATATATATATATATATATAATATAACTTACTAATTCACTTATAACCATCGAATATATTGAGCCCTGTTTAGAATGTTAATGAAAATTGGTAATTAAGCTTTGATTGAAGCTAGCCCTGAAAAATAATCAAATGTACCTATCATATTAAAAAAATATTAAATAAAAAAAACTAAAATCAAATACTCTTTTTGTCATGGAGTAGATTTGAGTTATGCTCCGTCACACGTATTTATGATTTGAGATTAAAAATAAATCATCAAAAACTTAATAAAAATGTCTTTCATAATCCCGGCCTCGGAAAGTGTGGGTGGCAGAGATGCGGACGCTGAGGATAATAGCAGGAAAGACACTTCAAGATAGGATGCGAACAAAGATATCCGCGAAGTATGCAAGGTGGAAGATATCGTAAGATGGGACAGACAAAGCAGAATATACTGTCATGCGCACGTGAAGAGGACGGATCCCTCCAGAATTGAATACCTTGTGGCGTATCAGATTCCTGTTGGTCCCCTGGAAGACCCCCAAAGAAAAGGAAGAATAGCTGGGAATCAATCACCCAAGAACGGCCAACCTGACTACAGGAACAGACCAATGGTCTAAAATAGTGATTTCCAAAGTGGTCCATATAGACCCCCAGGGATCTTCTACGACAACTTGCAAGGGGTCCATGTTCGGACATTCGATTTTCCCAAATGAGCTAAAAAGAAAAAGGTCGCCAACGAATACCGGCTTTATTTTACGTTTTTTTTGGCCCAATTTAGCTCTGTATCAGTTGCAAAAAGGGAACCTCTGGCCTAACGAAGTAGAAGACAATTTGTTCTTGTATTCGACTGTTTTTAAAATATGCTTTAATTGAAATATGGTCAATACAAATGAGCATAGAGTGCACCTATGTAATCAAATCAAAGAAATACTTTGAATTGATTAAAGAATCTGAGTTTTTAGTTGTATCTCAATAGAGACGAAGACGCAAACTGGAAACTGAACATGGATTATCAAGGTGTTTACAGGACTTATGACCTGTCATTGGATGGGTTAAGCGCACGCTTTATGTAATTACAACATTCCCCATTCTACCTTTCGTATTATGATCATGCATGACAAATTTTTGGAAGATGTATATATACTTCAAAATCCATATCTATCTTCACGTGTCAGTTTCAGTCAGCCATCTATGTAGATTTGGTTGCACTTGTGAATTTTTCAAGATTAACCTATACAACCGACCCACTAACACCATCTATGGAGAATGCAAAAATTTAGCAAACTACCTTATTAACACAATGCGAAGGCTGTCGCCTAACATATTGTTAGAAGCCGCTAGGAGTATTATTCCATTCTATATGCCAAAGAATTTGACCAGAATATTTGAAGAACAAATATTTGTGAGTGTATACTTATACCTGTATACGAAAGGGTTTAATGTTGGTAAGAGATGGGAAAATTCTTTTAAAGATTTTCTTTGAAAAAAGAGTGATGATATTCTTGAAAGTAAGTATTTCTTCTTATTAAGCTTTTGCATGGTAGATTCTCATGAAAAATGCTTTAACGTTCTCAAAAGTAACTTCAACATTCATAACTGTTCCAATTTATAACGCTGTTATAATATCAAAAAAATTATAATATATTTTTTAGAATGTTGCGACAGCTGTTTCGCCAACAGATGTTGGCATCATCAGGTGTTACATATAACATCTGATGATGCCAACATTGATTGGCGAAACATCTTACGCTACATTCTCAAAAAATGTATAAAAAAAGGAATAATTGTGATATTATAACAGTGTTGTAAAAATATCAGTTAATGGTGTTTTTCTACCGACCCTTATGTATGGAAGCGAAGCATGGAACTGGCAAAAGAAGGATGAAAGTAGACGAATGTGTAGATACTCTGTGTATGATAGAGTGTCGAATGAAAATATAAGAAGTGAATGCGGTGCGAATGATGGTGTTATGACCAAAATAATGAAAGGATCATTAAAATGGTTTGGACATATGGAAAGAATAATGAAGAAAGAATGGTAAAAAATATATATGTTAACGATGTAAATGGAACCAGAAATAAATCAAATATTGAATCTCGGCCATGTGAGGAGTCAGAGAAATCGACGCGCGTGCATGACACGATGTATGAATGTTGAGGAATCGAGAGAAATATGTCAGGAAAGAAAAGTGTGGCAGTCCATTATTTCTGCCTACTTCTTCGGGGAGACGGCGTGATGGTTAGTTTGTTAGTTAGTTATGTTTTAGTATCATAGTGTTTCGGCCAAAAAATAGACTATTAAACTTTAAAATGTTTATTTTAGAAGAGTTTAAATTAAATCTAAAAATCGTACACAGGTAGTCTTGTAAAAATAAATTATCAGGCATTAAAAGAAAAAGAAGATATTGGTGAGACCATGTTTAAAGAATGGACGCCCAAAGGTTCCTACACCTTGCCTCACATGGGAAACCAGATGGAAGATGATCGCCTGGAAGACTCTTTAAAATATGGAAACCAGCTGGAAGTCCACATCGCAAGAGGTGGTTAACTCTACACAAACAGGCCCTAGCGGCCTCCATTTAGTATAAGGAGACGAAGGGGATTAAACAAATTTTCGTTTTATCTTATAGTACAACGAGTTTAAAATAATTATATTTTAGTTATCAACTCACCCTTCGATTTCCTCGCTGCCATCGAACACCACAACAGGATGATAGCAGGGAGCTGAAGAAACCGGTCAGGGCTAAAAGAACAATAAGAGGAAAAAAATTGAATATTTTATACCAAGAAAATTTATAGAAATTCAGTAATAATAAAAACAAAAATACAATTTTTTCAAATGTTGTATATAAATATGTAAGCAAAACAAAATTTTAAATGCATTGTATTGAATATGAGTCTTCTTGAATACCTGTAATACCAATATTTAAATTCGGTAAATTTTACATAAATATTTGAAGATTATTTTTGTATAGAATCATGTTTACCACCCCTGATCTCTATGTATATAAAGGACTCGGTTTGCAATAGTGTCACCAGTCTGTCGATGCCAGCGAGTCTAGTCTCATCTTGGGCTTGTTAGAATATTATTACCTTGACATATCTTGGTGAAGCCAAGCCGAAGAGACCAGAGCAATCAAGACCCTGTACGCGTTTAGACCGACTGGAGTAAGACCTCTAGGAAGGCCTAGACAGAGCCTAATGGACAATGTTCTGGCTGACCTGGCTAGGTTGGGCGAATCGGACTGCTGAGAGCAAAAGGCGCAGGATCGAGGAGCTTGGCGAAAATCATCAAGGAGGCTGAAACTCTTCAAGAGTTGTATGACCATAGGAAGTAAGTAAGTAACGTATCTTGGTGAACTTTGTCTTGCCAGTTTTAGCCCTTTGTGGATCTCTCTCATATAAGTAGTGTAAATTATTTTTACATTTAATAAATAAAGTAAATAAAGTAGTGAAAAATTTTTTGTTCCTAACAATATCATTTTTTTTTATTTTTTTTATTTTTTTAAATTTTTTTATATATATATTTTTTTTTTTATGTACACAACAGGTCGTTTGGACCCAATTACTGTGTACAATTTTTATTTTTTAGCTATTATATTGATTCTCGTGACATGTGATAGGTAGCCAATATATCGCAATTTTATTGTCACGTGAATTCTACACCAGACCAAAGACAGTGTAACAATCACACTGCCATCGCCGGGAATCGAACCCAGGACCTTCAACATGGAAGTCAGAGCTCGTAACCACTCTGCCTCGAAGGTCGTCATGATGTATTGGAGGGAATGGTCGAGGGATCGATTGGCAGAGGATGACCTCGCCAGGAGTACCTAGACCAGATTTGCCGAGACATGGGCTGCGCCTCTTATGCGGAGTTGAAGAGAGTTGCCGAGGACCGAGCGGAGTGGAAGAGGAGATGCGTCGCCTTGCTGCAGACCATTCATTAGATTGAGACCGGAGAAGAGAAGAACAATATCACGGCACCCCTTTAAGTGCAAACTAACTTTGTACGACAAGCCAATTGGTTACGAAATATCCAGCCACAGCAATCAATTAAAGTTCTGCAATAGCTTATCTTACTTTGCTGCTGATCTTCAAGTCATAGTTTTTCAAATTTTGTTCTATTTTTTTTAATGAATTACTCCTTTGTTCGTCAGAGCTTTCGAATTATAAATTGGATTTCCACTAACAGAGATGTCGGGGAGGCCATTTACATAATGCAGTCCAATTGATTCAACAGGGCTATCTATTTATTGGTACTTTTTGGCTTAATGAGCGACATTGTCCCCGGGCCTGGCGAGGTGGTTAATTAGCTGTTCTGGCCGCAGCGGCGCAGGCGCAGACGGTGCGGCGGTCGGTTTAATTTTTACGACAGGTGCGGCTGCAGGACTTGTTCTGCCCAAAAAAACACAAATGCAATAATGTACGAGTATCTAGTTTGTTGTATTCAGTTTCAGTTCCAGAAGGACCATGTGGAAAGAATTGACATCTAACTAACTAACTAACTAACCATCACGCCGTCTAGCCGAAAGGGTAGGCAGAAAGAATGGACTGTCACACTTTTACTGATGAGGCACTCCATCCTTCTCTTTTCGCCCCGCGGGAGACGCTGTGTGATGAGTTGCGAACCTCATCACCACCATCTAAAGATTAAATATATGGCCGAGCCATAGAGGGCTCCCTCCGCTTACCCGAAGCTTTTATAGACGCAGCGGCGCCTTTCGTCAGCTTCACTCGTGCACTCCCAAGGCCCGTTCCCCGTCCACGGGACTTAAGTTTAAAAAAATAATAACAATAATAAACGTATATTTGCTACCAAGGGGGACCCAGACCACATTTAAGCTACGCTACTCTCCCTCGATGTCCCGCCGTACACACATAGAAATACAACAGCATAATATAATACACAATTGGTACATAAATTACATATGTTAGAGAAAGAATAAAAAAAAATCTAAAAATTATAGAAATCTAAAGATTACCACACCTTTCCCTACATGAGAAACCAGACTAAAGAAGGATACCTGGAAAATCCCCCAAGAGATGAAAAGACAGCTGGGAGACGCCAAGATTCATTGAGACGATTCATTGTGTTCACTTTGAGGGTACATGTCTCTACTTCACTGAGAGAAAAATGGTTAAAAATATAGATAAGGATCCGGGTTCGATTCCCGGCGAGGGCAGTGTGATTTTCATATTGTCTTTGGTCTGGTGTAGAATTCATGTGACAATAAATATGGCGATAGATTGGCTACCTATCACATGTCACGAAATCACTATGATAGCTATAATACCCTTTACATCGATTTGGCTCATGCTGTCATGATGTAAAGTGCGATTTAACAAAATAATAATAATAATATACAAGCAGTGATAAAGAAGCAGGAAAAATAAGATAGGGACAACCGAGAAAAACATGGCATGACCAAATTAATCAATTACTAAAAGGCGGCCTCTAAAACTAAAACTCTGCATAAATAGGCCCTAGCGGCCTATAACCAATTTAAGAGGAATAAGTGAAGAATAAAAAAATGTAAATGGAGTACGGAGTCGAGGTAAACCGAGGAAAACATGGCAAGAACAAATGAATCAAATTTTAATAGTTAATTGTGACACGTAATACGTTTGTACTGTTTTGCTGTTAAAATTATATTAGTTTCATCGTTTTTATACTTTTATCGTTTTTATAAAGAATTTTGACAGGTGTAAAAATAAATTTTTCATTTGTTCCAATGACAATTTGAATAATTCCTTCAATATTATTTCAAAGTTCTTGCTGGTTAAGTGCCTAATTACAGCTAATTTAAAAAAACGGTGGATACGTTGAACATAAATTAAATAAACACAAAAGTCCGGATCGTCCATGTCAACATGTGCAACATCGAAAAAAACATTATGTGTTATTACATTATGTGCTAAATTAAAAAAACGACGAAAAAAAAACACATTCGTGGAACATAAATTAAATAGACAATATGTGCACCATCTAAAAAGAACATTTTGTGTTAAATTATTATTATTTTGTTATTTTATTTTATATTATTTATTTTAGATTTATTTTGTGGGTGTTGCACAATCAGAGTATGCGCGGGAGATGCCTATTGGTGGCGATGAGGTTCGCAACCCATCACACCGCGTCTCCCGCGGAGCGAAAAGAGAAGGATGGAGTGCCGCATCAGTAAAAGTGTGACAGTCAATTCTTTCTGCCTACCCTTTCAGGGAGATGGCGTGATGGTTATTTAGTTAGTTTTTTTAAAGGTTGGTCATGTCAGAAGCCGGAAGAATCGACGTGCGTGTATGACTCGCTGTATGAATGTGAAGGAATCTAGAGAGGTGTGTCAGGATAGAGTAGTGTGGCAATCCATTCTCTCTGCCCACCACTGCGGGGAAACGGCGTGATGGTTTGTTGTTAAGAAGAATAAGTTCCAGTTTCTTTCTTCTTAAAGTGCCATGTCAGGTCCCCCCGACCTCGGGAATAACCCTGGTGTAGGCTTCTTTGTCCTATGTTACCCAGAATAACTACCTCACTCTCTGGATTCATGTTTACTCCCAGATGTTTCTCGGCCAGGATATATGCCGTCTTCCCACACCCCTACTACCCTCAATCATTTCTTTCATGATGAGTTGCAGCGAACTGTATTTTTCGTTGCGGTAATGTGTTCCAATATGCCATTTTTTTTTTTTTTTTTTTTTCGTATACAACAGGTTGCTTGAACCCAATTACAGTATACATTTTTTTTAAGCTGATATATTGATTCTCGTGACATGTGACAGGTAGCCAATCTATCGCCATTTTATTGTCACGTGAATACTACGCTAGACCAAAGACAATGTGACAATCACACTGCCATCGCCGGGAATCGAACCCAGAATCAGAGCTCTTACCACTCTGCCACGAAGGTCGTAATCTTTGTATTGCACAACATTTCGCATTCTGCTCTAGCTCTTGGCGACACCTCAGTATCGGTGACCATATCAGTCCATAGGATGCTCAACATTTCTCAACAGTGATGGAGCCACATTTCAAATGTTTCAATACGATTCACTGTGTTAACTTTGTGGGTCCAGGTTTCTACTTCACTAAGATAATAATGGTTAAAAAGATATATAAAGGCAGTGAAATAGAAGCAGGAAAAATAATCCATGGACAACCTAGGAATTCATGATAAGACCAAATTAATCAATTACTAAAAGATGGCCACATTCGAAGTGTGAAAAAACGACGAACGTGTGTATCAAGAGGTATGTGTATCAAGAGCAATGAAGTGGTCCATCCAGAAACGGTGTGATGGTGTGTCAGCTTTTTTCGAGTGAATTTTTTTACTTGATTGGGCGTTAAATGCAATTGCCTTAGGCGACCCTGGAGGCATGCCGCTGTAATAAAGTAAACAGACGCGGTATAAATTGTGCGCTGAGACATGATGTTGAAGATTGCTAGGAACAATGAGGAATTTTAAACGAACTTCTGATATAATATATGTATCTCTCTTGATACATAACCTGCTCTGTGCAAGCGCGCAGACTATGTATATACGAGTATGTGTGTATGTGTGTATGTGTCAGTGGCGGTACTACCATAGAAGCCCAGAAGCCCGGCTTGCGTAAGAAATTTTGAATCAAAACCCCCGAATCTAAGAAATCGTGCCCCCGTATAAACCAACAACCCACCAAATCACCTTCCAACTATGTTCCCATCAGACGTAAGAAAAATAGCCACAAGAGATGAACCTCTGTAAGCCAGAAGAGGTTTTGATTCAAAATTTTGTTACGCAAGCCGGGCTTCTGGGCTTCTATGGCAGTACCGCCACAGCCAGTGTGTACGAGTATGTATATATGTATGTATGTATGTATGTGTGTGTGTATGTGTGTATGTGTGTATGTGTGTATGTGTGTATGTGTATGTCTGTATGTCTGTATGTGTGTATGTGTGTATGTGTGTATGTGTGTATGTGTGTATGTGTGTGTATGTGTGTACGTGTGTATGTGTGTATGAGTGTATGTGTGTGTGTGTATGTGTGTGTGTATGTATGTATGTATGTATGTATGTATGTATGTATGTATGTATGTATGTATGTATGTATGTATGTATGTATGTATGTATGTATGTATGTATGTATGTAGGTATGTATGTATGTATGTATGTATGTATGTATGTATGTATGTATGTATGTATGTATGTATGTATGTATGTATGTATGTATGTATGTATGTATGTATGTATGTATGTATGTATGTATGTATGTATGTATGTATGTACGTATGTAAATGTATGTATGTGAGTAAATGGTTCACGTAATGTTGTCATCGCAAACAAAAGCTTATACAAAAATGCTAAGATGCCAGTGCATAATGGTGTTCTTGTGCCGACCCTTATATATGGAAGTAAAGCATGGAACTGGCAAAAGAAGGATGAAAGTAGAATAAATCCAGTAGAAATGAGATCTTTTAGACGAATGTGTGGTAAATCTGTATTTGATAGAGTGTCAAATGCAAGTATAAGAAGTGAATGCGGTGCGAATGAAAGTGTTATGAATAAAATTATTCCATAACCTGCCAATGGTTATACCTGTGGGCAGAGCAATTTCATTGCTTGAAGGGTCGTAAAGATGGTTTGGACACATGGAAAGAATGAGTGAAGACAGAATGGTGAAAAATGTATATGTAAACGACGTGAACGGATATAGAAATAGAAGAAGACCGAGGAAAACGTGTCACGATCAAATCAATCAAATATTAAATAATGTCGGTCACGTGAGGAGTCGGAGATATCAACGTGCGTGCATGATAAGACGTATGAATGTAGAGTAATCGAGAGAAGTATGTCAGGACAGAACAGTGTGGCGATCCATTCTTTCTGCCTACCCCTCCGGGGAGACGGCGTGATGGTTAGTTAGTTAGTTTTATAATCTCCTTGAAATGAACGGACTATGTCTATTGCAGAGGAGTTCGCCTAGAGAAGTGTGAATTTACTTGAGTTCGTCTGTCGGTAATACAGAGTTCTAATATTTTCTCAGAGTTCTAATGTTTATAAATAGGTGCCTTCGCTCAATATTCAAAATCTATTGGCCCCAAACAGTGTCAAATGCCGTTATCTGGACCATGGCAGGCGAAAAGCCAATTAGAGAACAAGTCGCTAGACGCAAATGGCAGTGGATCGGTCACACTCTGAGACGGAACCCAGCCTGCATCGCTCAGGGTGCACTAGACTGGTGTCCTATGGGGGGAAAGAGAAAGTGAGGCAGACCTAGAGCCACCTGGAGAAGAAACCTGCAGGATGAGGTTAAGGCAGCAGGCCTCACTCGGGTTGATGTTAGGCATCAGGCATGCGATAGAGTCGGGTGGAGAAGATTCCTTGAGGACCTGTGCACCACGGAGGTGTGATAGGACAAAAAGAAGAAGAAGAAGAAGAATATACCTACAGAGATTCGAGTGACAGTTAATTAGTATTAATTTATTTTTATGTATGGAAGCGAAGCATGGAACTGGCAAAAGAAGGATGAAAGTAGAATAAATGCAACAGAAATGAGATGTCTTAGACGAATGTGTGGATACTCTGTGTATGATAGAGTGTCGAATGAAAATATAAGAAGTGAATGCGGTGCGAATGATGGTGTCATGAACAAAATAATGAAAGGATCATTAAGATGGTTTGGACATATGGAAAGAATGAATGAAGAAAGAATAGTAAAAAAATTATATGTTAATGATGTAAATGGAACCAGAAATAGTGGAAGACCGAGGAAAACGTGGCACGATCAAATAAATCAAATATTGAATGTCGGCCATGTGAGGAGTCAGAACAGTTGGCGTTCCATTCTTTCTGCCTACCCCTCCGGGGAGATGACGTGATGGTTAGTTAGGTGTGAATTTCCTTGATTTCGTCTGTCGGTAATACAGAGTTCTAATGTACCTACAGGGATTCGAGTGACAGTTAATTAGTTAAGTTATTTTTAATATTTTTTAATGTCGCATTATAACATCCTAAAATACGATAAACGTTTCTCAGATAGTCTTTATAAAGGCGATTAAAACTTTAATAGTTAGTTTAAATATTGTTTATGTCAATAGATTTAGTGCGGAAAGACCACATCAAATTAGATCTTTTCATTTTACACTTCACATGCTATTCTTAAGTCTCGATTAAGGCGTCCGCCAACACATATCTTTATTCATCTGTAGACGTGGGCAGAAGGAAACCTCAAAACAGGCCTTTCCAACCCGTGGCCTGCGGTCTGCACACGGTCCTGGACGGTTATGTATACGACCGGCTAATTAACTGTCAAAATTGAAAACATGAAAATTGCGTAGATTTTCACGGTTGGCAGCAATATGGTTTGTGTGATTTTGGGTAACAACGTGTGATTTCTCCTTCTCGACCGACGTTTCGGAGATCGTTACAGTCTCCATCTTCAGGATAAAGTGGTGGTGGTAATAAGTGACGACCTTCGTGGCAGAGTGGTAAGAGCTCTGACTTCCATACCGAAGGTTCCGGGTTCGATTCCCGGCGATGGCAGTGTGATTGTCACACTGTCTTTGGTCTGGTGTAGAATTCACGTGACAATAAAATGGCGATAGATTGGCTACCTATCACAGGTCACGAGAATCAATATAATAGCTAAAAAAAAATTATACAGTAATTGGGATCAAACGACCCGATGTACGAGTACACATAAAAAAAAAATGTGTGGTATGAGTTGTGTCTGCTAAGGTACTTCACTGTTGTACCATGTGGCCATGTACCAATGCCGGCGACGTGGTACAACAGTGAAGAACCTTACCAGACACAACTCATACCACACTTATTACCACCACCACATTACCCTGAAGATGGAGACTGCAACGATCTTCGAAACGTCAGTCAAGAAGGAGAAATCACACCTTGTTACCCAAAATCACACAAAACTTACTGTTATGATATCACAATTTTTATTATTTGTCACAACAGCTGTTTCGCCATCCGATGTTGGCATTATCAGGTGTTACAAACAACTAAAGCAGAGATTCACAAACTTTTTCGGGCCACCGCCCACTTGCAAGATAAAAATATTTAAAACGCCCCTCTATTATAAAAGTTCAGGCTGTCTTATATTTTTGACTAACTTTGAGCGATTTATATAGGTACATGTTTTGTATTGTGTTGTTGTATATATTGTAATTTAACTCTTCTGATTGGTTAGCGATGTATGGCGTCACAATTCAGACAATTAATATCAAAACAAAAACGTTGCAATGTGGTCACATAACTCGTTTGAATTTCGTATATATTACAGTGAATATTCGTGTTTACTGTTTTTATTTCTAATGTATACATACTCAATACGAGTACGTCGTATGCTGAATTTTTACAAAGACAGTCTAATAATTTTCTTAAATCAATGTTGTTAATATGGGTTTATTTCACAAGTAAAACGCAATTTTTTTTAATGCTGAATATCGTGGTGTTTGATCTGAAGCGAAGAAAAATTAATTCAATTCAATTAAAAATAATTTGTTAAAGTTCAGTATGGCTTCCTTCTTTGAACAGAATTCATCCTTGTTCATTTAAATTTAAAAGAAAACGCAATGACTTGATTTCGCCAAAGAAAAACATTATTTTTATATATTCCAACATTTAACTAAATTACTCGTACTTGGAAGTTAAGATGCATTAGCACGCAATTGTACTGGACCTACAATTACTGTTACATAACTAACTAACTAACTAACCATCACGCCGTCTCCCCGAAAGGGTAGGGAGAAAGAATGGACTGTCACACTTTTACTGATGCGGCACTCCATTCTTCTCTTTTCGCCCCGCGGGAGACGCGGTGTGATGGGTTGCGAACCTCATCGCCACCAATAGGCATCTCCCGCGCACACTTCGATTGTCCAACACCCACAAAATAAATCTAAAACAAATAATATTAAATACAATGATATAAAATAAAATAACAAAATAATAATAATTTAACCCAAAATGTTCTTTTTAGATGGTGCACATATTGTCTATTTAATTTATGTTCCACGAATCCACCGTTTTTTTTTAATTTAGCACATAATGTAATAACACATAATGTTTTTTTCGATGTTGCACATGTTGACATGGACGATCCGGAGTTTTGTGTTTATTTAATTTATGGTACACGTATCCACCGTATTTTTAATTAGCTGTAATTAGGCACTTAACCAGCAAGAACTTAAAAATAATATTTAAGAAGTTATTCAAATTGTCATCGGAACAAATGAAAAATTTATTTTTACACCTGTCAAAATTCTTTATAAAAACGATAAAACTAATATAATTTTAACAGCAAAACAGTACAAACGTATTACGTGTCACAATTAACGATTATAAAGTGCGGCAACAGTTAAATTGACCAAAACAATTCGCTTTAAGCGCCCTTGAGGTGAGCTATTCACGAAAACGGCGCTATACAAATTAGCCTAATTATTATTATTATTATACACGAAATATCTCCAAATTTACAGGAGCACCGCACCACATGAACCAAACCAAATTTTCAAAATCACTTCTCCAACTAACTAACTAACTAACCATCACGCCGTCTCCCCGAAGGGGTAGGCAGAAAGAATGGACTGCCACACTTTTCTTTCCTGACATATTTCTCTCGCTTCCTCAACATTCATACATCGTGTCATGCACGCGCGTCGTTTCTCTGACTCCTCACATGGCCGACATTCAATATTTGATTTATTTGATCGTGCCACGTTTTCCTCGGTCTTCCTTTATTTCTGGTTCCATTTACATCATTAACATATAATTTTTTTACCATTCTTTCTTCATTCATTCTTTCCATATGTCCAAACCATCTTAACGATCCTTTCATTATTTTGTTCATGACACCATCATTCGCACCGCATTCACTTCTTATATTTTCATTCGACACTATCATACACAGAGTATCCACACATTCGTCTTAGAGATCTCATTTCTACTGCATTTATTCTACTTTCATCATTCTTTTGCCATAATTACTGTTACATATTTAGTATTTAGTTACATATTTATAAAATAATGTTTCGGGTAGTTAGACGACTTGAAGTAGAAAACGTGTTATTCTTCTTCAAATCTCTTTTCATTGCCTTTAACCATTTCGATTTCATTGGCGGTTTAAAGTGATAAAATAACTTCTCTAACTAACTAACTAACTAACCATCACGCCGTCTCCCCGAAAGGGTAGGCAGAAAGAATGGACTGTCACACTTTTACTGATGCGGCACTTCATTCTTCTCTTTTCGCCCCGCGGGAGACGCGGTGTGATGAGTTGCGAACCTCATCGCCACCAATAATCATCTCCCGCACACACTTCGATTGTCCAACACCCACAAAATAAATCTAAAACAAATAATATAAAATACAATGATATAAAATAAAATAACAAAATAATAATAATTTAACCCAAAATGTTCTTTTTAAATGGTGCACATATTGTCTATTTAATTTATGTTCCACGAATCCACCGTTGTTTTTTAATTTAGCACATAATGTAATAACACATAATGTTTTTTTCGATGTTGCACATGTTGACATGGACGATCCGGACTTTTGTGTTTATTTAATTTATGGTACACGTATCCACCGTATTTTTAATTAGCTGTAATTAGGCACTTAACCAGCAAGAACATAAAAATAATATTGAAGAAATTATTCAAATTGTCATTGGAACAAATGAAAAATTTATTTTTACACCTGTCAAAATTCTTTATAAAAACGATAAAACTAATATAATTTTAACAGCAAAACAGTACAAACGTATTACGTGTCACAATTAACTATTATAAAGTGCGGCAACAGTTAAATTGACCAAAACAATTCACTTTAAGCGCCTTTGAGGTGAGCTATTCACGAAAACGGCGCTATACAAATTAGCCTAATTATTATTATTATTATACACGAAATATCTCCAAATTTACAGGAGCACCGCACCACATGAACCAAACCAAATTTTCAAAATCATTTCTCTGTTATTTTAATATAAGTATTCCTACAAATAAGCTCAATACAATACTTCTAAATAGCCATTGTGAGTGTTTTGATTATAAACAATATTATAAACTACCTACTAATGACGTCACATACAAGAACGGCTGAAAATACCGTTTCCGCGGCAACTGATATTTTCAAATTTCAATATGTTTTAACTAATTAATTACGCAAAATAAAAATGTTTTTTAAAAGAGGTCTTATTTTAAATATGATTCTTAACGATATTCTATTGTATCAATATAATTATAAAAAAAATTGAAAAGACCCCATTGAGGTAGTCACATATTACTGCCACGGTGTCATACGTGTTTAAATGAAATTCCATCAAGACATTTCAGTAAAATCATTCGATAATATATTTGTGCTTTTATGGTTGGCTAAAAATAATTCGATCTTTTCCACGAGGCCCAAACAAGCGATAGATTGACCAACCCTGCTTCGGGAAAAAAAAACATGTCATAAAATCACATAACGACTATTTAATATTACTATTAAACAAAATATCTTTTCAACGTATACCAATGAATATAACTTCATTTACTTTCGTTACAAATCTTTTAATAGAAAGTACTATTAAAGAAATATATCCACAGAAGCAAAGATGGCAGTACACAATGGAGTTATAGTGCCAACCCTATATATGGAAGTGAAGTTTGGAGCTGGCAAAAGAAGGATGAAAGCAGGATAAACGCCGTAGAAATGAGATCACTAAACAGAATGTGCGGGAAAACGTTGTATGATAGAATACCGAACGATGAAATAAGAAAAAAATGTAAGGCAGATGACTGCATCATGGATAAAATTAAAAAAGGATCCCTGAGATGGTTTGGACATATGGAACGAATTGATGAGAGTAGAATGGTTAAAAAGTTGTACACAAGCAGCGTGAGTGGAAAAATAAGCCGAGGACGTCCGAGGAAAACATGGAATGACCAAATTAATCAATTACATAAAGGCGGTCACATTCGAAGTCGGAATAATTGACGTGCGTGCATGGTACGATGTATGAATGTAGAGGAAACCCGAGAGGTATGCCAGGACAGAGCATTGTAGATAAAATTAAAAAAGGATCCCTGAGATGGTTTGGACATATGGAACGAATGGATGAGAGTAAAACGGTTAAAAAGTTGTACACAAGCAGCGTGAGTGGAAAAAGAAGCTGAGGACGTCCGAGGAAAACATGGCATGACCAAATTAATCGATTACTAAAAGGCGGTCACATTCGAAGTCGGAATAATTGACGTGCGTGTATGGTACGATGTATGAATGAAGAGGAATCCCGAGGGGTATGCCAGGACAGAGCATTATGGCGATCCATCCTCTCTGCCTACCCCTCCGGGGAAATGGCGTGATGGTTAGTTAGTTAGTTACTATAACAAGGAATATTTCAGCTCAATCCCCAGGATTGCTACATCCTTGTGCTAAACTATAGTAAGGATAATATTGAAGAAGCCAATAAAGAAAAAATATAATAATGAAGTATAAATTGAGTATTTATTTATTTAATGTTATAGCTACTTTATTAATAAGCTCAAATTCCAAATTTTCAGTAGTACAGTTAAAAGAGTACTGCTGTACGGATGTGAGACTTGGAAATCTATCGCGGACGTTATTGGAAAACTCCAGGTGTTTATAAATAGGTGTCTTCGCTCAATATTCAAGATCTAACCCCAAACAGTATTAAATGCCGTTCTCTAGACCATGGCAGGCGAAAAGCCAATTAGAGAACAAGTCGCTAGACGCAAATGACAGTGGATCGGTCACACTCTGAGACGGTACCCGGCCTGCATCGCTCAGGGCGCATTAGGACGATGCAGGACGATGTTAAAGCAGCAGGCCTCACTTGGGATGATGTTAGGCCTCAGGCATGCGATAGAGTCGGTTGGAGAAGGTTCCTTGAGGTCCTATGCACCACGGAGCCATGACAGGGCAAAAAGAAGAAGAATATAGCTATTTAATTTATAATTATAAACACGATTGTTAGCTGGTTTTACTTTTGAGGGCAAGGAGTTTGAGAATGCCTTCCCAAGGCGAAACAAATTTGTCACTATTTATACTCATATAATTTATATATAGCAAATCCAAGTAAAACCCCTAAACAATACTGTTTACAATTATAAATAAACAATGGAATTTTACAAAACAAATACCTCAACCATCAATCAATCATAGCTACTTACTTGTTTCTGAGGACCTGTTCCTTTTCGCCTGAGGACCTGTTCCAAGAAGCGCAGGACAGAGATGTTCACGCTGCAATGATCGTCAACGTTGGGATGACCTGATACGCTACAAGAAGAAGAAGCTAGTTAATACATATATTCAGTTTTTGAAATGATATTTCCTTGTGTTACTCAGAGCTGGTTGCGTCCACGTGGGCGAGACTAATTATCCGATTCACGTGTCAGCAAATAAAAGTGGTGTTGACACCCCTTTTTTTTACTTTAAAATACTCACTTGATACGTAGCCACACTTTCATGACCGCACGTGTTCAAAATCAAAGACACTTCTAACTGACCCTGCACTCACAAACAGACCAGACAGTTGAATACATCATCATTCGCAGCCCCATTTACACACGTGAGAGATGGACACTGGAGAATGAATGCCAACGGAGTGACATCCACATCACCGATCTCTCAGCCATGCTCCGTAACAAGCACACACTCGACATCTTCACTGTCTTTGCAATAACAGTGGTGGATTGGATACAGGTAACCAACAAGTAATTTTAGTAACACCAAACAGAATCACCAAAATCACAGCCAGAACAGGAATTTCGGACATCATCAGAAGAGTACCAGTGCTTAAATGGCACTGAGCAGGTAGCTCTGACGAAAGATGAACAAAACTCCTCCTTTGTTGGGGTCTTGGAACTGCAACCCGAAACCCAGGACGTCCCCAACTTCGATGGAGGGACGACATTAAAGAAACCGCTCGTACGACATGGATGCATGTTGCCCAGGAGCGACAGACATGATAGCAGATGGAGGTGGCCTACTTCCAAGAGTGTACAGACGCAGGCTGAAGATGACAATGATGTAAATTATAAAGATATATTATAGAAATATTATAGATGTATTATATTTTAATTAATACGAATGAAAACAATCGAATAAAATACCACAATGCTTCGAGACTAAAGTCTTCAACCAGTGCGTCTTGGCAGTCATGACGTACGGAGCCGAGACGTGGACACTGACAAAAGGTCTAGTCTACCGATTCAAGGTCGCCCAACGCGCCATGTAAAGAGCCATGCTTGGAATAACCTTGAGGGACAGATTTAGAAACGAATTTATTTGTCAACAAACCAAGGTGACTGAGGTGGCTCTGAGGATGGGCTGGCTGAAGTGGCGATGGCCTGGCCATATCTGTCGAGAACCGACGGCCGATAGAGGAGACGGGTTCTGGAGTGGAGACCGCGTACAGGATTCCACAGAGTTGGACGTCCTCCTGCCCGATGGACCGACGATCTGAAGAGGATTGCTAGACATGTATGGATGGGAGCGGCAATGTATGGGGGGCGGTGGCGTGCTTTGGGAGAGGCCTACATTCAGCAGTGGATGACAGACGGCTAATGATGATGATGATGAATGAAAACAATTGTTTTCTAGAAGTTTTATTACAGTTTATGTTTATTCGCTTTTCTAAGACATTATTAAATGTGTATTTTCGCTACAGGTAAGCCATGTTCCGACTGAGGTTTTTCATGGTTCTCTCTATTGTAAGGCAAATGTCGAGATGCTATATAGATCGCCCATGGAACCACACAAACACTTAGTTAAAATCGCACATAGAAACACCGATAATAAATATTACACCACCTTGCGAAATTCTAATTTAAGGTGCCAACAACATTGATCACTTATATAAGGAACAGTAGGAATTTTAGGAACTACTAAATATATACAATTTATGTAATACTTAAATATATAATAAAATACATAAAAGTTTGCTCACCCAAACATATGATTCTTATAAAAAATAACAAAACAAATTTTCACCACAACTTCCACTTTCTTTTGGACACGTGTTTTGTCGCTGTGCGTCAAGAAATTAATACATACCTTATGTGCTTGTTAATTTCATATTTAATCAAAAGATGGCAGTAATTTTTAAATAGTACCTACCTATATCCATGAAACATTTTTTGGTAATGTAATACATACAATAAAACTAAAATTTTCGAAATTAATGAGTTCCAGAAGTGTTCCGGATACATCGTCGAACGGAACAGATATAATATACGGGTATTTAGACAAACAATTAACTAACTAACTAACTAACTTACCATCACGCCGTCTCCCCGGAGGGGTAGGCAGAAAGAATGGAACGCCACACTGTTCTATCCTGACATACGTCTCTCGATTCCTCTACATTCATACATCTTGTCATGCACGCACGTCGATTTTTCCGACTCCTCACGTGACCGACATTAAATATTTGATTGATTTGATCGTGCCACGTTTTCCTCGGCCTTCCTCTATTTCTAGCTCCGTTCACGCCGTTTACATATACCTTCTTTACCATTCTGTCTTCACTCATTCTTTCCATGTGTCCAAACATGGAACATGTTGAAATTGTCCAAACATGTTGAAATTTCCGAGTAACAACAACTCTAAATCTCTGGTCCAATGAAACTATTATCATAATGGCAGTTTAGAGCAGAAAATAAAGAGATTTTTATGCTTCTCGGATGACATAGAGATCGGCACCTTTGATCTCGAGTTGCTAGTTAGAAAAATCACATTTAATTTCGAGTGGTACCTAATTAATATAAAAACTAAGGTCGGCATTCACGGGTAGGTACCTACCTGCCCGTGTGAATGGTTCTGATGTTAAAAAATGTCATAAATTGAGGAAGCGAAAAAATGGTATTGTTTATTTTTTGTGCTTGGTATATTGGTACACCTGCTATTTTAGAGGATTTTTAATTATTTTTTTCGTTAGAAATATAATTATGTATTATAATATATAATTAGTGACACTGTCAGGTCCTCCCGACGTTGGCGATCACTCTGGTAAACTCTTCCCTATCCTGCGCTGTCCGGAATAGCTCCTCCACAGTCCCGATTCCCGTCCATTTCCTCACATTGCGCAGCCAAGAGATCTGCCTTCTCGCTGCCCCCCTGCGGCCCTCTATTTTTCCCTTCAAAATTAGATGCAGCAGGCGATATTTTTCTCCTCGGAGAACGTGACCCAGATATGAAATCTTACGGACTTTGATCAATGTCAGCAGCTCTCTACTTACTCCTGCAGTATTCAGGACTTGTGTGTTCGTCACTCTGTCTGTCCATGGGATCCTGAACATTCTTGGGTGAAGACACATTTCAAATGCCTCTAACCGGTTCATTGTATTTACTTTTAATGTCCATGTCTCACACCCATATAACAGAACACATCACACATAACACCTTAACATCATCTGTCTTAGTTTTAAGTTGACTTTTGATAGTCCTGGAAGTGATATTGTGTCCTAGGAATGATAAACAAACTATATTATGAATCAATAAATGAGAAATTCCACTGTTTCAAAGACAAAATCTATATAAAGAATTATATAAACCCTCCGTACTCCAACATAGCCTACTTCCGCCCTTGGATCTCGAATATAACCGGAATATGAAAGCAGGGGATGAAGCTCACTCCAAGACAATGGATGCATAATACAATACATACAGAGATGATGGAAATTGCACTTTATACCACTAATAATTTTAATATTTAGTTATATTTTTTTGTTATTTTATTTTATATAATTTGTTTTAAATTCATTTTGTGGACGTTGGACGATCGAAATGTGCGCGGAAGATGCCTTTTGGTGGCGATGAGTTTCGCAAGCCATCACCCCGCGTCTCTCGCAGGGGCGAAAAGAGAAGGATGGAGTGCCGCATCGGTTAAAATGTGGCAGTCCATTTTTTCTGCTTACTTTCGGGGAGACGGTGTGATGGTTAGTTAGTTGGTTAGTTAGTGTATAATATAATTATTAACAATTATGGACAACTCCATATTAATCGCAAAAATGACTTCAAAACTAAATGACCAGACTATTGTCAGACCTACAATACGTACGGCTCCGAGTGTTAGACAAAGTACAGCGGTTTCACTAGGTGTTCCTCTGGGGTATCGCTGAGAGACAAAATAAAAAGTTCACGCATTCGGGGTAGTCTAAGAGTTACTAATATAAATAGTAAGCTTGAAGAAAGGCAGATGAGATGGTACGGGCATATAATACGGAGATCACCAGATCACACTGTAAATAAAGCTCTGTCTGTGAATCTTCCTCGTCAACCATCCAGAGGAGGACCTAGGAACTCGTCGATGATTCAGTGCAATAGCGTCTAATAGAATTGCTTCTGGAAGAGTACCCTATTATATTTTCTCAGAAGCCATGGAGCAGTGAGTACCCACGGTTTACCGTGTGATGTGAGTTTAGATAACAGGGGCCCGTGGTGTGATAACAGCTAATAAAGTACCCCTGCAGGGACTTTATTAACTTACTAACCTGCAGCCGTGTGGTCATTATTAAGCGTGACTGAATAGCTCAAATTAGGAAAACTTACCAATGCGTAAGCTTCACACTTATGTAGACCTGATATCCTCTTAAAGGTATAAACAAATCGAATTATTTTGTTTAAACTTTCTTTGATTGCAAATCGTAATTTAAAATCAAATGTTAAATATAAAATTTTATACTTTCACAATATGGTCACCCTATCAGCGTTGGCATCCTTATATGACGACCAGTCTACTACGGAACAAGATAAAGAAAAAGACGGAGGAAAGCGTAGCACGATAAAATTAATCAAATATTCAATGTCGGCCAACTGAGAACTCGGCGAAATTGACGTGTGTACGTGGCACAATGCATGAATGTTTAGGAATCGATAGTAGTATGTCAGGAAAGAACAGTGTGGCGGTTCATTCATACCCCTTCGGAAAGACCGTATGATGATTAGTTAGTTAGTTGGTCTGCCTCAAGGGCTGGTTTCCACGCGAATTAACAATATGATATATCCAAATTTCCTAAATCCCTTAAAAATTAACTAATTAACTAACCATCACGCCGTCTCCCCGAAGGGGTAGATAGGTATATTTCTCTCGCTTCCTCAACATTCATACATCGTGTCATGTACGCACGTCGATTTCTCTGACTCCTCACATGGCCGACATTCAATAATTGATTTATTTGATCGTGCCACGTTTTCCTCGGTCTTCCTCTATTTCTGGTTCCATTTACATCATTAACATATAATTTTTTTACCATTCTTTCTTCATTCATTCTTTCCATATGTCCAAACCATCTTAATGATACTTTCATTATTTTGTTCATGACACCATCATTCGCACCGCATTCACTTCTTTTATTTTCATTCGACACTCTATCATACAGAGAGTATCCACACATTCGTCTAAGAGATCTCATTTCTACCGCATTTATTCTACTTTCATCCTTCTTTTGCCAGTTCCATGCTTCGCTTCCATACATAAGTAATATATTATAATAGAAATTTTTTAATTGTATCTCAATAAAGACGAAGAAACAAACTGGAAACTGAATATGGATGATCAAGGTGTTTACAGGACTTATGACCTGTCATTGGTTGGGTTAAGCGCACGCTTTATGTAATTACAACATTCCCCATTCCACCATTGTTATGATCATGTATGATACATTTTTGGAAGTTGTATATATACTCCAAATCCATACATATCTTCACGTGGCAGTTCCAGTTAGCCATCTATGTAGATTTGATTGTACTAATTAATTTTTTAAGATCAATCTATACAATCCATCCACTAACACCATCTATGAAGAATGGTTGTTTAGCATTTAGCAAACTACTTTATTAACACAATGCGAAGAGGCTACCGCCTCCTAGCGCACTGTTAGAAGTCGCCTGGAGTATCCACTCCTATTTTATACGCCAAATAATTGACCAGAATATTTACAAATATTTGTGAAATGTATACTTACATCTGTATACGAATCCTGGATTTACTGGAAAAAATTAATTAGTACAATCAAATCTACATAGATGGCTAACTGGAACTGCCACGTGAAGATATGTATGGATTTGGAGTATATATACAACTTCCAAAAATGTATCATACATGATCATAATAACAATGGTGGAATGGGGAATGTTGTAATTACATAAAGCGTGCGCTTAGCCCAACCAATGACAGGTCATAAGTCCTGTAAACACCTTGATCATCCATATTCAGTTTCCAGTTTGTTTCTTCGTCTCTATTGAGATACAATTAAAAAATTTAAAATTAACCACCCACAGGTGAAAATCCAGGATTCGTATACAGATATAAGTATACATTTCACAAATATTTGTAAATATTCTGGTCAATTATTTGGCGTATAAAATAGGAGTGGATACTCCAGGCGACTTCTAACAGTGCGCTAGGAGGCGGTAGCCTCTTCGCATTGTGTTAATAAAAGTAGTTTGCTAAATGCTAAAACAATCATTCTTCATAGATGGCGTTAGTGGGTGGATTGTATAGATTAATCTTAAAAAATTAATTAGTACAATCAAATCTACATAGATGGCTAACTGGAACTGACACGTGAAGATAAGTATGGATTTGGAGTATATATACAACTTCAAAAAATGTATCATGCATGATCATAATAACAATGGTGGAATGGGGAATGTTGTAATTACATAAAGCGTGCGCTTAACCCAACCAATGACAGGTCATAAGTCCTGTAAACACCTTGATCATCCATATTCAGTTTCCAGTTTGTTTCTTCGTCTCTATTGAGATACAATTAAAAAATTTAAATTAACCACCCACAGGTGAAAATCCAGGATTCGTATACAGATGTAAGTATACATTTCACAAATATTTATTATAATAGACACTGAATTGCCATGTACCTTTCAGGAACCTGTTATACGCTGCATTATAATTTCATTACGCACTGATTTAAATAACTGTACAATCTTATTTGAGGCTTGTGTTTTTTTTTCATATTATTTGAATTTTTATTTCCAGTGTTCGCACATTTTCGAGAAATAGTATTTGAATTTCTTCTTTATTGCCATACTTTGTATTGTAATTGCTGTTTTTTACTGATAACGGGCATTATCCAATGTTTAGCAGTCTAGGGTATAGAACGTTAGGCTCCTGATTCAGGACATTCAATGAAATCCTCATGATATCTTCTGCGTAGTTCTGTCGGCTAAATACCATAAACTTTGTTTTACTGATGAGTGAGAAAAGTCCCAGCCTTACACCTGCGTCATTGATTCTCGTCAAGAAAGTGTTGAGATAAAAACACAACACCAAACTGTTTTTTACACTACTGTCATACATCAATAGTCAGAACAAATGTCAAAATAATACAGAAACGTTCATGGGCATGCGCATTCATGTGCATTTCGAATTACTTTCAGAGAATCGCAGTATTCCTCTCTCGCTCTTTTGTATTCAAAATATTCTCGTTCTCTTTCTTGATGAAACTCGTTTTTTACTTATTTATTTATGATTTATTTATTTATACATAATACTCAAATGAGACATAATAAACGAAAAACATTTAGGCGACTCATTTGGACACAAAACGGTGTTACAAAGATATGATAAAACAACATGAAACAACAACAAAAAAGTCATACATATCAGAAGGAACCCAAATATATCGACGTCAGTGAGGCAGTACTCTTTCCAGAATTTGTAATATTTTTTTTATGAATACTGCCTCACTGACACTCAAAATGATATTCTTTGTTTTATCATTTTTCTTATAAAACTTTTTCGATTTAATCTGCTATTAAAGGCGTTCTTAAGAATTGTTTCAAATTCAAGTAACATATCGTAATTCTGCCTTTCACTAAGAGTAGTATTCTTGGGCAGATACCGACCATTACCAACAAAACCTCGATTATCCGCCTAATTGTCGGATTCTCGGCGTTCTCTGAGCCTTGCCCTAATAACGAGTGAAAGGGACAAAGCTATACAGCTTTCGTTTAATGTAAGGGAGAGGGTGTGACATCTTAATTATAGAACAAACGCTAAAGATGTTTATGTTTCATCTTTAGAATGTTTCTAAGGCTAAGCAAGAAACTTAGTTTTAGGCAATTAAAAAAAAAATGTTAAAAAAACTAACTAACTAACTAACCTTCATGCCGTTTCCACGGAGGGGTAGGCAGAGATGATGGACCTTAACATGTTCTATCCTGACAATAACAATCTTCTTCTTCTTCCGGTGTCGTGTCAGGTCCCCCTAACGTAAGCGATCACTGCAGCAAAGGCATCTCTGACCTGCGCCACTTGGAACAGGTTGTGAACTCTGGTCATTCCTGTCCATTCTTTCATGTTCCGCAGCCAGGACAACTACCCTCTTCTTTACACATGAATATATATGTTTTATTATTACATATTATTTTGTTGAATCTCTCTTTACATCATGACAGCATGAGCCAAATCGATGTAAAGGATATTCAAATCAAATCAAATCAAATCAGTTTATTAACTCAAAAGACATTACAAACAGCAAAATGTTTAAGGCATCTATTGAGTACAGGTAAAATATCATAAAAATACAACAAAGTACCAGGAACGCATTAGAGATGGTTAGACATTAGGAAGACAACATACTTTCTAAAGTCAAGAGTATTTGTCCCCTGAACGTACCTTCACTAATATAAAAGACGTCGATCTCCGAGGAGACCGCGTTCAGCAGACTAATTGCTCTTCCCACCGGTGTCACCAGAGGCAGATTGGTTTTGGTGGCCGGTTGGTAAAACAATCTGTGCGGTCGCTGTCGGAGAAATCTATCAAGGACAAAAAGCACGGCCGAGTTCTCGAAATATCCCCTGATTAATTTAAAGAAAAGGGTTATGAGATGCCCATCTCTTCGAAGCTGTAAAGAATTGGTTCCGAGCATTCCTAAAAGAAATGCCGTGGGACAGAGCCACGGATAACTACCATACTCCCTCATGTAGAGATACCTCAGAAATTTTTTCTGAACTCTCTCCAGCATAACGGAATATCTCGCCTCGTGAGGACTCCATATCACAGAACCACTTCCGAGCCTGCTCCGAACCAACGCGTTGTATAGGACTCTGAGCACATTGGGATTTCTAAAAACTCTTCCGGTCCGAATGATGAAGCCCAATATCTTCAGTACAATGTCACAAATCCTCTCGATATGTGCACGAAAAGTCAGCCTACTCTCATAAATGATCCCAAGATCCTTCATCGTAGATACGTGTGTTAGTTGCTGGTTGTTCATTGTGTATCTATAATACACAGTTCTCAATGCTTTAGTAAACGATAGCATAGCGCACTTAGAGACATTTAATTTCTGTGACTCCAGTTAACAATATTATCAATGTCAGACTGGAGGCGAAGACAGTCGTCGGGATTGTTAATTTCTAGGAAAAATATCTTTCATATATCTATCATAGTGATTCTCGTGACATGTGATTAAATATTTTATTCCATACATAAGAATCTGTAAAAGAAAATCATTGTGATATACAATTTTTTTTTAACGTTTAATATAGATAATTTTTGTATAAAACAGGTCGTTTGAGCCCAACTACTGTATACAAATTGTTTTTAACTATTATTACTGATTTACATGACATATGATAGGTAGCTAATCTATCGCCATTTTATTGTCACGTGAATTCTACACCAGATCAAAAACAGTGAGACATCACACTGCCCTCGTCGGGAGTCGAATCCGGAACCTTCGGGGTGGCAATGCAGTCAATGCACTTACCGGCACACTTATAGGTGCAGTCATTGCACTTACCACTCGGACACGAAGGTCGTCGGTAATATCAGTCCAAAGAGGTGGTATTTTTCTCCCCTTAGCACATGATCCAAATAATAATAATAATTATTATTATTATAACAAATAATAATAATAATAAATATTATTATTTTAATAATAATAATAAAAGAGAAGCAAGGAGATATTGAAGTGTAAATATTTGATGGAAGCCCCTAATTTTTAAATATTAACGGTTAATCGAATTACGTTCGCTTAACAAAATAATATTAACGATTTCACGGCCATTAATTAACACGTTAATTAATTATTTTTAACACCTTGTCGCGTAAAGCATCGAACTAACACCCTGTATGTGTACATTATATATCTTAATTGATTCGCCACGCATGCGCAGGTGTACGAGATAAACAAATGGACACATAAGTATGGAGAAGCAATTATTTTAACACATTAAAACTTGGGTTCTTTTAATTAACTTGAAAAGAAAGCGCGCGAACTTATGAATAATACGAAAATACACTAAAATATATAATTACCTTGTCGGGAATTAACTTTTTACAATAATAATAAACATTTTTTTTATTAAGGGTTACATACATCTTCTAATTCTTTTTCTTCTTCTTCTTCTTCTTCCTCTTTTCTTCATCCTCTTCTTCTTCTTCTTCTTTTTATAGGAATGACGATCTGCGACGCGGAAATCATGTCTCTTCATGTTCTGAGGATTTCTTCGTGCTCATTTGGAAAAATCGAATGTCGCAGCTGGCCCGATTTTCACGGATGAGCAAAAAAAAAGGTCGACAACGAAAAACATGCGTTGTTATTTATTATAACTTCCATTGTAATAAAAATGTGTCACAATTTATTTAATTTATATTAAAACAATCAATTATAATTTTCCAAGGAATACCTGAATGATCCCAGGGACCCCTGGGAGTCTGTAGGGACTTTTTTCCATTTTGGGAACCACTGCTCTAGGCGAAACATGTCATTCACATAAAACATCTAGAAAACAGACGTTTTCATTAGTATTAATTAAGAAATAGACTGGCTTAAGCAGCATTTAGGGGTAGTTTTGATCTGCCAGACTTTCGAAAACATGTAAACCGTGTTTTCGAAAGCTGCCCAGCTTAGTCCAATTCTTCTTTTTAGCTCTGCGGTGTGGTTATCTCGGCCCAATCGAATATTGTATAAGAATATTGAGTGATGTAGGTCTGTTCGTCCCTGATAATTATCTTCGTACAGGCCCATAGATTGTTTTATCTCCCACGATGCAGAACCAACCTGCCAATGGTTATGCCGGTAGTCAGAGCAATGTCTTTGCTTAATCGTATCACTTCGGAGTTTGACATATTTTGTGATGGTTTAGCTCATCTGAGGGAAGTACTATCTTTATTATAATTGTATGGT
The DNA here is from genome assembly GCA_022606425.2 of Lepidostoma basale. NCBI lineage: Eukaryota > Metazoa > Arthropoda > Insecta > Trichoptera > Lepidostomatidae > Lepidostoma > Lepidostoma basale. The sequence continues at coordinate 797,450 of JAHDVF020001465.1, forward strand.
ATATTTATTTTATTAATTTGTCATGCATCTTATGTTTCTCGCTCTTTTTATTATTCTATTATGTATTACTTATTATTGTGTATCTCTAACTTGTATCTTTAGTGTATTGGAAAAAATAATTGTAATGCTTTAGATATGTTTAAAATAAATAAATGAAATGAAATGAAATATTGTGTCCCAGGTATGTATACTCTTGGACATTCTCAATTTTGATGCCATCCACGTTGATTTCCATCACATTGGTTTTTGCCAGGTTCATATTCAAACCTCCATGTATTTAACTGTATTTAATTGAGTCGTTCATTAGGATGTCAAATCGTCCTGTATTTCGGATGAAGCTTGAAAAAATGGGATGAGTTATTTAACCTGTTTTTTATTGCTCAAAAACCTAAACAAATCTCCTAAGGGGCGTTAAATTAAAATTAGTCTTAGTTAAACTACTGAGAACCCTGAAATTTATAATTATTCGCCTGTCAGGCCGTCTCAAGGTGGTGATTATACGGGGAACCATCCCATTTACTAATTTATTTCTGGACCCGGGAATTGTAAAGGAACTCAGGAGTAACTTTGGTCATAAGTAACTTTGATTTAAGTTTCACTTTTTTATTTATTGTTTCTTGAACAATGATGTAAAACTCCATATAAAATAATTAATACAAATGAAAACGTTAGTTTTCTAGAAGTTTTAATATAGTTTATGGGAATGACATGTTTCGCCTTTCGAAGGCATTATCAAATGACGACTATTCCGTAATCTATAATAAAACTAATTAATACGAATTAAAATGTCTAGTTTATAAAAGTTATATTTTAGTTTATATATTTATTTATTGTTCTACCGGTGTTCTTCTACCGACCCTTATGTATGGAAGCGAAGCATGGAACTGGCAAAGGAAGGATGAAAGTAGAATAAATGCAGTAGAAATGAGATCTCTTAGACGAATGTGTGGATATTCTGTGTATGATAGAGTGTCGAATGAAAATATAAGAAGTGAATGCGGTGCGAATGATGGTGTCATGAACAAAATAATGAAAGGATCATTAAGATGGTTTGGACATATGGAAAGAATGAATGAAGAAAGAATGGTAAAAAAATTATATGTTAATGATGTAAATGGAACCAGAAATAGAGGAAGACCGAGGAAAACGTGGCACGATCAAATAAATCAAATATTGAATGTCGGCCATGTGAGGAGTCAGAAATCGACGCGCGTGCATGACACGATGTATGAATGTTGAGGAAGCGAGAGAAATATGTCAGGAAAGAAAGGTGTGGCAGTCCATTCTTTCTGCCTACCCCTTCGGGGAGACGGCGTGATGGTTAGTTAGTTAGTTAGTTAGTTATTTATTTATTTACTTGAAATAGTACACATGTACACAACACATGTTCTAATAAAAACAATTAAACATTCAATTATAATAATAAGGTTACAATATAAGGTTTCATTTTGTTTACATTTTTATTTAATTTTATTCTCATTTTTTTTATGCTCTGCACACTTTTGACATCCTCCGGTATATCATTACAAATTTTAAATGCTTTATACATAAGAGAATTCTGAGATTTGTTTTTTTTTTCTGAACGGGAGCCTTAGTTTATTTTTCTTTCTTGTTTCATATTGATGTTCATGTTGGTTACTTTTTATTTTTCTTAAAAACTCTTGGGAGGTGTGCCCATTAACATTTTTGTGAATTAGTAATAAAACGATGTATGTAATTTTTTTTTAAATGGGGTAATTTTTAGCTCTTTAAGCATCACTTTAACCCTGGCATATCTGTTTCTTCTCAAAATTATTCTCATTGCCTTACTCTGGAGTATGGTTAATCTTCTCATATCTTCTTCATTTGCTAATGGGAATGAAATTATCACGTGCATTATCACGTGAACACAAAGGAGAAACATGTATTAGGGGTATAACTTTGTTTCCGCCGTTTTTTTCCGAAATTCGAGGCTTTATCGTAAAAAACTGGTTATACATTTATGATTCAAAGTATGGTTCATCGCTGGCCACTACTTTCTCCCATCTTTCGGGCAGCATACGAATCACCGCCATGCTGGTCTTCGACGTTAAAATCACCGTTCTAGAAGCGTTGAAACCACTCTCGGCACGTTCTTTCACTAATAGCGGCTTCACCATAGGTATTTGAGAGCATTCGATGAGCCTCAGCCGCAGATTTCTTCATATTAAAGCATAAAATTAAAACCTCCCGCAAATGACGAGAATTTGGCTCGTAAGCTGACATGTTTAATCGGGAATAACTTTATGATGCAGACACAAATCGACTAATATTTCGATGGCGTTATGTTTACAAATACTTAAGCTTATTGTATGAAATCTATGATCTATTAATTCCAACTACCACTTACCGCTACTGCCATCTATTGCAAAAGTTATACACCTAATAATTCCATAAATTATATTTAAACTTGAATAAAACAGACGTTATCATTCGTGTTAATTATTTTATATGGAGTTGTACATCATTGTTCATGAAACAATAAATAAATAAATTAGTTATTTAATATTTTTTTTTGTAGAATCATATAGTTATTCCGAATTACTACACAGATGATCAGGGAATGCATTTTCTACAGGTCCAATGCATCATCGTAAAATAATATCGCGTTAAATACTCTTGAGGTGAAGGGCTCCACCAAAAACAAGAAAATGAACACGAAGATTAATTTGATTTAAATTACTCATTTAACTAACTTACCATCACGCCGTCTCTCCAAAGGGGTAGGCAGAATCCACACTTTTCTTTCCTGACATACTTTTCTCGCTTCCTCAATATTCATACGTAGATTTCTTCGACTTCTTACGAGAGAAGTATATCAGGTAAAAACGTTGAAGTGAAGTCTGTTTAGAAGTTTTATTAATTTAAACATTTGATAATACCTTTGAGAGGCAAAATATGCAATTCCCGTAACCTATAATATATTAATACAAATGAAAACGTATAAAAGTTTTATAAAGTGATTTTACAGCATGACAATGTTCGACCCCATGTTGCGAAAGTGGTCAAGACATACTTGGAAACTTTGAAATGGGAAGTCCTACCCCACCCGCCGTATTCTCCAGACGTTGCTCCCTCGGACTATCACTTGTTTCGGTCAATGGCACACGGCCTAGCTGACCAGCACTTCCGGTCTTATGAAGAAGTAAAAAATTGGATCGATTCGTGGATCGCTTCAAAAGATGACCAGTTTTTTCAACGCGGGATTCGTATGCTGCCCGAAAGATGGGAGAAAGTAGTGGCCAGCGATGGACAATACTTTGAATCATAAATGTATAACCAGTTTTTTACGATAAAGCCTCGAATTTCGGGGAAAAAACGGCGGAAGCAAAGTTATACACCTAATATTTAATGGGAATGTCATGTTTTGCCTTTCTAAGGCATTATCAAATGTTGTCAATTTTCCATTTGTCTAAACCAGGGTTTCCCAACCTAATTTGTAACATGCCCCACTTCACTGATTCATAAATTCGCCACGTCCCCCCCCTCCACCCCTATCATTTTTTACCTAACAAATTCTGAAAAAAAAAGAATTTTTTCCGATAAAAAATGCATTTATGTAATATATAATATTTTTATTTAATTTTCATAAATAAATAATATGTTTATTATGTTACATTACTACAAGAAAGGAAATTAGTGCGATCCTTAGGCTTGATGTGAGCTGCAAAGAGTGTCATGTGAGGCTTACAGCGCTAAAACCACGTTCAACTAACATGTTGATGGGAATGGCAACTGTAATTTTCCTGCTAATTTTGTTATTTTCGGCTATTTAGTTTCTGTCTCGACAAAAAACAAACACCGTCGTATTTTTTATGTTAAAAGATTCATCATTTTGCAAATCTACAAGTTCTTCTTGATACTGCATGGCCACATCAGTTATATCTACCAATATTGGTAGAGTTATCCAAGATGGAAAATGAATTTCTTTTAAATCTGAATATCTGTCATATTAGTAACTAGCTGTACGGGACAGATTGCTGACTGCTGCTCGTCTCCGATGTGGTGTGGATGGTAAAACGGAGAATACGGCGTGATGATGATTGTGTAATAAAACAAAGTTTTATTATATGCGGCAATCGGTGCAGGGTAGAAGCGAAGAGAAGTGTACAGTAGCTCAAATACTGGTTTTTACGTAGTTAAGAGCGCCAAGCCTTTCGCGCAGCGTGTCCACGCGTGTCAGAATTTGAAGGAAGAGTGAGGGGCCGAGTCCTTACAAGACCCGCTTATACAGCCTCCGCAAACTAGCGATAACGATTATTTGACGTATTTTTTAGTTTCGGAGAATTTCAGTCGCAGCTGCTGTGTTGCTACGGCCTATGTGATTAGCTGTTAACAACGCGCGAGCAACCGCAAAATTATTCCAAGAATAATCTCGATTGAGCTACTGCATACTCTCGTTGCTATGCGCTTTCACGCGACTACCTATTTATTTTAACAAAACATAAACGAATTAAACTTAAATTAATACAAAATAACAAACATTAATTAAATAATAAAATTAGCGTAGTTAAAAATAATAAAAAATTAATAATATTATAAAAAATTAATAAAATTAAAAACTACTCGCATACGTCCGATACACTAGCCATTTTATCCAAGTGATCCACAATAACAATTACAGCTGAATAAGTCACCTTACACTTATTTCGCCAATAAAATTGGTCTGCAGAAGTCTAATGAAGCCAAGTATGTACCTTAGATTTTGCATCAATAAGGGTCTTGTTTGCTCCTTGTAGTTGTTTATTTAGCATGTTTAATTTCATAAGGTTTCATAGCAACGAGATTATGCAGTAGCTCAATCGAGATTATTCTTGGAATAATTTTGCGGTTGCTCGCGCGTTGTTAACAGCCAATCACATAGGCCGTAGCAACACAAAACTCACTAATTGTTGACTGAAAAGTCATAGTTGTTATATTTTTTTTTTCGAAAATGCGTTTGCGACTCATGTTGGGGAAACACTGGTCTGAACCATCTTAATGACCCTTTCATTATTTTGTTCACACACTTTTTATATTTTCCTTCGACACTCATACACAGATTTTCCACACATTCGTATATAAGATCTAATTTTTACTGTATTTAGTTTACTTAACTAACTAACTAACTAACCATCACGCCGTCTTTCTGAAGGGATAGGTAGAAATAATAGACTGCCACACTTTTCTTTCCTTGTTTACTTCTCTCGCTTCCACAACATTCATACATCTTGTCACGCATCACTAAAATGAGAGGAGTGTCAGTGAGCTGTCTATTGTATGCGGATAACGCTGTTCTACTTGCAGACAACAAACATGAACTGTAAGCCCATTTTATTTTCATCCTTCTTTTGCCAGTTCGAAGCTTCACTTCCATACATTTGGATTTATTCATTCATTATTATTTCGTGAATGGATACGAATCGTAAAATCAAAAATAATATAACCAATCACTTCTTCGAGCCAAGCTTTGACTAATGAAGATAATCTATTTGAAATTGAGAGGTTAATTAATAAAAAAAATCTTTCTCCATTGAAAATCTTAAATCGTGCATTTTGACTAATTTACGACTCCAATTTGGTGAATAAATCTCACATTTTACATTCCGCCGATGCGGCATAGCGATCTTAATACAAATTCAAATTGATTCAATATAAAATACTATTTTCACTTTTGTTTTATTGTGTATTATCGAAGTGTTTTTAACATGTGCCCTATGCCGTGCCGCTGAATCGGTTATAACTGGTTTCCTGTGGTTAGTTGGAGCAAATCAAATGTTTAATAGTTCCGCATATATTAAAATAGGTTATCTTAAACTTAATAACAAATTTCATAGGGTGACTACAAAGTGTGCCATTTTATTTTGTTGACTACAAAGTGTGCTCATGGTAGCTAGCTAATCTATCTCATGGTAGCAAATAATCTATCACCATTTTATTGTCATGTGAAATTCTTTCCGAAAAAATTCCGGAAACATGGGTTACATCTTTAAAAACCGGAAAATACCAATTAACCTGAAAGGAAAAGTTTATGAAGCCTGTATTCTATTCTCGGTCTATTCCCGTCCACTGGACAAAGGCCTCCATTCGCTTCCATGTCACTCTGTCCTATGCAGACTGCATCCAGGTTATTCCGACTTGTCTGTTCAGATCATCCTTCCACCGTAGTTGCGGTCGCCCTGCACTTCTCTTTGCGTCCATGGTCTCGAAATCAGCTGTCTTCTTGTCCACTTTTCAGCTGAGTTTCTGGCTACGTGACCTGCCCATTGCCACGTCATCGTCGCCACCCGGTGGATAATGTCAGTGACCTTTGTTTTTTTTTCTCACCGTATCATTTCTGTCTCTGTCTCTTAAGCTTATTCCTAACATGGCTCTTTGGGTCACTCGTAGTTTCTCAGCACTTCGTTTGGACAATATCACAGTTGCAAGATCATAAGTACCAACTGGAAAAACGCAGGCCTCATAGATTTTTCGTTTCTTGGACATTCTCAATTCTGTTGCCGTCCACGTTGATTTCAAGCCTTTCCGTGCTCATCACCTTGGTCTTTGCCTTTACTATATTCTAGCAAAAGTTAAGTAAAGTAATGTGTGGGATTCTTGTAGGATTTATTCGCAGACATGTTGGTACCATAATTATTATTGTTATTATTATTACTTTTTATTTTTAAGATGGACACCTCTTCCCACTCTACTCCATGTATCTAACTCTGTATTTAGTTTTAGTTTGTGTATAGCCCTGATGGAGCTCACTACACAGTGAAACCGGTTACTACTCAATAAATTGGCTTATACAAAATGGAACGTGAATATTTTTATTTTTATAATAATTATTAATAATGAATGTCATTTCTAACCACCCGGTAGGCCGGGATAAAGTTGTCCGAGCGATAACCACGGTTAATAAATTAATTTTGAAGTCACGCCTCACTATCAATATTAAATTAAAATGTTATAATACAGCCATCAATAAATCCTCAGATAAAGCGCCGCCAACCGGATTTTTTTGTTACTAATAGCCAGACAAAAATACATAATTATTTTTTTTTCGGCTAATAAAATTTCGTTTATATTTAGATATCAGATTAACGAGAGAAATTTAAAATATTGCATGGGTGTAATATTTTAACAAAAATCTTATAAGTTAGTCCATTGTTTTGGCGGAAACATTTAAACATTAATAACTGTTTAATTTGGAACACTGTTATAATGTCACAATTTTTATAACTAACTAACTAACTAACCATCACGCCGTCTCCCCGAAAGGGTAGGCAGAAAGAATGGACTGTCACATTTTAACCGATGTGGCACTCCATCCTTCTCTTTTCGCTCAGCGGGAGACGCGGTGTGATGGGTTGCGAACCTCATCGTAAAACATCGTAAAACATTCGATCGTAAAACACAAAATAAATCTAAAACAAATCATATAAAATACAATGATATAAAATAACAAAATAAAAATATAATAACACATAATGTTCATTTTAGATGGTGCACTTGTTGACATGGACGATCCGGACTTTTGTGATTATTAGATTTATGTTACTCGCATCCACCGTTTTTTTTTTTAATTAGGTACTTAAAGCAATCAGACACCAGAAAGAACTTTAAAATAATATTGAAGAAATTATTCAAATTGTCATTGGAACAAATGAAAATGTTATTTTTACAACTGTCAAAATTCTTTATATAAACGAAATTATTATTACTTTTTTTTAAGATGGAGACCTCTTCCCACTCTACCACATGTATCTAACTCTGTATTTTACCAAACATACTGTTTTTTTTAGAGATGGCTAACCATTGTATTGAATTTGACCATAGTTTCGATAAAAATGACACAAAATTTCTACACACAGTTCACAATAGCAATAAATTAAACAAACTTGAAAATTTAGAAATCCTCAAATTGGGTGAAAACATAATTAATAATCAGATTCCTCCTTTTACTCCTTTCTCCTTAAATACTTTGTCTACATTTAATCTCCCAAGCTCCCATTCCCAATCAAATGCATATTAATCATTTATTAATTTCTTTATAAATTACGTCTTTTCAAATGTATGTTTTTTATATTTTATTATATTATTATCATGTATTATTATTATTTAATATTATTTATTAGTTTTTACTGTTAAAAAATAATTTTTAGTACCTACTTATAACAAATAGCACAGGTTAATTTTTAAATTAGAATTATTTAGTTTCGAATTTTAAATGTGTTTTTATTAGCCTTTCTTTGTTATTGTATTGATTATTGTTATTGTAGTAGTATTGATTATATTTTTACACCTGAAGATGGAGGTATCCTCCGAAACATGTCTTTAAATATTTTTTCATTAAATAGTGGATTTAACAAAGTTTTTCAATTTCCTAAGTATAATATTATTATAATACTATGGAATTCCACAGTGTTAATGCCTTAGCGTTCAATAAAAATTAATTAATTTAATTTACATGAAATTGTCGCGACAGCTGTTTCGCCAACCAAAGAGCATTATTTAAATAATGGTAGTAAACTTGAAAAATGTATATTCTGTTTTTTAATAATCAATATTTATCACTGATTTGTTTACTTATAATAAAAAGGTTTTTGTAAATTTCTAAAAAAATTCTCTACATTTCCTGTATATTTTCTTTACATTTTTAATACATTTTCTATCCATTTTGTATATATTTTCTATACATTTTCTATACATTTTCTACACATTTTCTATACATTTTCTATGCATTTCACTATACATTTACTATACATTTCACTATTCATTTTCTATAAAATTTCTATTAATTTTCTATACATATACTATACATTTCACTACTCATTTTCTATACTATTTCTATTCAATTTTTATACATTTTCTATACAATTTCTATTAATTTTCGATACATTTTCTATACAATTTGCATACATTTTCTACACATTTTAAAATCATTTTCTGTATGTTTTCTAATCACTTTCCATACATATTCCCAAAAAAGTTTTAACGTATTCCTCCGATGTGAAAACATTATTATACCATATTTGAAAACAAATTATAGCGCCGTAAAAAGACCCTATTTAATTTATATTGAAATCTTATAAGCTTTTATTATTTTAATGTCGTTTTGTGACCACGCATATTAATATTAAGCTTATAAAGGTATCGAAAAGAGTAATACAAGAAAAATCGATTAACAATAAAATGATTGAAAATACTCTAATTCGTAATAAAATATTTATGCCTAGTACTAAAAAAATAATTCAAAACTTGTTATCTCTTAAATAAGACATTACCACATTTTATTCTCTGATTAACTTTTACATGGGTTGTGAAATCACTTAAAGCCGAGTGGGATTAAAATTCGAGTTAAACCTAAAACCTCGTTTGAGACGTATAATCGTTCTGATGTTAACAATGGTTTAATGTAAAAAGTACAGTGCCAGCTCGCTAATCCGAACTTAAATCGTGCAGTGGGTCGTTCTGATTAGGGGATAGTTCGGATTACAGAGCGTTTTGAGAAAAATAAGAGAGAAAAAAGAAAATTTCGATTTATGAAAATGCTCTTTATTTTCCATTTTTATTAAGGTTTTAAATGAACTAACTAACTAAATGAACTAACTAACCATCACGCCGTCTCCTCGAAGGGGTAGGCAGAAAGAATAACTACCATCATTCTCTTTCCTGACATATTTCTCTCGCTTGCTCAACATTCATACATCGTGATATGCACGCGCGCCGATTTCTCTGACTCCTCACATGGCCGATATTCAATATTTGATTTTTTGATCGTGTCACACTTCCTCTATTTCTGGTTCCATTTACATCGTTAAGATATAATTTTTTACCATTCTTTCTTCATTCTTCTTTCCATAAGCCCAAACCATCTTAATGATCCTTTCATTATTTTGTTATAACACCATCATTCGCACCGCATTCACTGCTTATATTTTCATTCGACACTCTATCATACACAGAGTATCGACACATTCGTCTAAGATATCTCATTTCTACTGCATTTATTCTACTTTCATACTGAATGAATAATTTTAAAATGTAACATTTTCATTTTAGCTTGAAATAAATTATGTTTTCTTTTGAACCAACTTACTTAAGTTATTTTAATTCGCCAATTGCGCAAATTGCAAAATCGTTCGGCTTAGAGCGCGTTTCGGATTAGGGTAGGTTCGGATTATCGAGCTGACATTGTATTCAATTGTTAATTATGTTTTGATTATTTCAATACGTGAATCGGAGTTTATCTAATATCAGCAATCAATCTACATAAATGGCCTTCTTGGCCGTGTGGTAAGTGCTTTGACTGCCACTCCGAAGATCCCGGGTTCGAAATCCAGCGATGACAGTGTGAGTGACAGCGAGACACTGTCTTTGGTTTGGTGCAGAATTTACGCGACAGTAAAATACCAATAGATAAGCTACCTATCACAAGTCTAGAGAATCAATGTGATAGCTATACCCTTTACATCGATTTGGCTTGCGCTGTTAAGATGTTATGAGCGATTTAACAAAACAGTAATAAATTCAAAATAATAAACACGTTTGTTTAGTGGTTTTAATTGAAATTAATTTATATAAATTTGTCACAATTTATATAATTTATGTAAATTAAATCCAAATAATACCTCTAAATAATCGTTTTTAGTTAGTTAGTTAGTTATAATAGTTAAAAAACAATTGTAGTCAATCGATATTTTTATTCGTATTCATTAACTTAAAATTCATAAAGCAAAATTCAGAAATAATAAAAAGTCCATTATTTTTGGCTGATACACTATGATACCTCAAAATTATTATTTGTTTAATTAGTTCACATTTTTTTACTACAGACATTTTAATAATATCGCGACAGCTGTTTCGCCAACCGATGTTAGTCAAAAAGAAAGGGCCGAGGAAAACGTGGCACGATCAAATCAATCAAATATAGAATGTCGGTCACGCGAGGAGTCGGAGAAATCGATGTGCGTGAATGACACGATATATGAACGTAGATGAATCGAGAGTAGAATGTCAGGACAGAACAATGTGGCGGTCCATTCTTTCTGCCTACCCCTCCGGAGAGACGGTTAGTAAGTTAGTTATAATAGTTTAAAAAAACTTACAGAATCGATATTTTCATTCATATTCATTTATTTAAAATTCATGTGAAGAACAAATGTGAATATGGAATAGAAAGAGTATTTATTGATTGAAAATAGTTGTTCTTTCTTCCGCCTTGTTTCGAGATAAGACAGGGCCGGATAATAAAGTTTAATTGCCCGATTAGAGGCCCGGCGTGAGAAGCCGCAAACTGGTTAGCCGCAGCCTCCTATAAAACTATTGACTCTGTTCGGCCTTTAATGTTTTATGTCTCAATTTCAAACTGACAATTTAATTCCTCGCCGGTGTCTGTGATCCGCCCCGATAATCTCAGCCGGCTAATAATAAATGGACTGAGAGGGAAAATGCTATATTCCAGAATAGTATAATTAAGCCAATAATTATTATTATTTCGTTGAATGGCTAACTAAATAACTAACTAACTTACCATCACGCCGTCTCCCCGGAGGGGTAGGCAGAAAGAATAGAACGCCACACTGTTCTGTCCTGACATACTTCTCTCGCTTCTTCAACATTCATTCAAATTGTCATGCACGCACGTCGATTTCTCCGACTCCTCACGTGACCGACATTTAATATTTAATTGATTTGATCGTGCCACGTTTTCCTCGGCCTTCCTCTATTTCTAGCTTCGTTTACGCCGTTTACATATACCTTCTTTACTATTCTGTCTTCACTCATTCTTTCCATGTGTCCAAACCATCTTAATGACCCTTTCCTTATTTTGTTCATAACACTTTCGTTCGCACCACATTCACTTCTTATACTTGATTTGTCACTCTATCATATACAGATTTGACACACATTCGTCTTAGAGATCTCATTTCTACTGCATTTATTCTTCTTTCATCCTTCTTTTGCCAGTTCCATGCTTCACTTCCATACATAAGGGTCGGCACAAGAACACCATTGTGCACTGCCATCTTAGCTTCTCTTGTTGAATGGCTCTTTACATATTTATTGTTTCTTAAACAATGATGTAAAATATGAATTTTAATTGTATCTCAATAGAGACGAAGATGCAAACTGGAAACTGAATATGGTTGATCAAGGTGTTTACAGGACTTATGACCTGTCATTGGTTGGGTTAAGCGCACGCTTTATGTAATTACAACATTCCCCATTCCACATTTCTTTATGACCATGTATGACAAATTTTTGGAAGTTGTATACTCGTATATGTTAAAGTCCTATGCCAGATTTCACATGCCAGTTTCAATGTGCCATCTATGAAGATTTTGATTACATATGTTAATCTTTTTAAGATTACTCTATATATAATCTACATACTAACGCCATCTATGGAGATTTATGTTTATTAAGCATTAAGCAAAACATCTTTTTAACTCAATGTGAATTGCTACCCCGCCATTAGCGCATTGTTAGAATATTATTTTGTTGAATGGCTTCTTCCTTTTCATCTACTTCTCCTCCTCCTTATTATTCTTTTTCTTTTAATAGATCTGATGAACTGTGACCCAGAAATCATGTCTCGTCGGATGATGAGGTCCAGCTGTCCTTTCATCTTTTAGGCGGTCTTCCAGGTGGGTGGTGTCCAGAGGGGATTTCATAAGCGGCTGTATATGCAAGTCTGTCACCATCCATTCGGGCTACATGGTCCCTCCAGTATCATCTTCTGGATCTACTCCGCTGATCGATATCCTCTATTTCGCAAGTTTTTCTTATGTCTACGTTGTGGACACGATTGAGACAGTAATTGAATATTAGGACCTTCATTTCCGATATTCTTAGTAGTCCCTTGGTTTGCACAGTGTCGGCTCTCTACAGCGTACATGCGTCATGATAGGTCGCACTCATGTTTTATAAATTCTGATCTTGCTTTCGATACGCATGTGCTTGTTCTTCCAGACCAGATTCTTCAGACATCCTGACACGGCAGAGGCTTTACTGACTTGTTGAATGGCTACATATTTATTATTTCTTGAACAATGATGTAAAACTTCGTATAAATAATTAATACGAATTAGAATGTCAACTTTCTAGAAGTTTAATGTGAATGACATGTCATTTCGATTAGGTGGAGATAACCAAACGCAGATATTATAAAAAGAAGAATTGGACTAAGCTGGGCAGCTTTTGGAAACATGGATTACATCCGTAAAAACCGGAAAATACCGATCAACCTGAAATGAAAAGTCAAAAACAATGGCGAAACGAACGAAGGCGAAACAAATTTATATAATTTATAAAAATTAATCATATAGAACGAATGGACGAGAGAAGAATGGTTAAAATACTGTATACAAGCTTTTTGAGTGGAAAGAGAAGCCGTGGAAGACCAAGGAAAACATGGCATGACCAAATTAATCAAATACTGAATGGCGGCCACATTCGAAGTCGGAAAAATCGACGAGCATGTATGAGGAAGCTAGAGAGGTATGTCGGGCAGAACGCTCTCTGCCTACTCCTCCGGGAAATCGGCGTGATGGTTAGTTAGTTAGATAGTTATATTCATTAAATCCAAGTAAAACCACTAAACAATCGTGTTTACTATAATATAATATTATTTTAATTATTATTTTGTTGAAAAAACTCCTTACATCATTACAAAGCGAGCCAAATTGATGTAAAGGGTGAAAAAAAAAGAATATCAAAGGAAATATACATAGAACCTTATGAATAGGAATATGCCAGTTATTTCCTTGCTGCCCTTATCGGAAGGGTATTCATTATTCGCCAGATTTGCATCCAAAGAGGTCTATCTCTTTTGCAACCTCATTTAAAAGACGAATCACTTTCAATACAGGAGAACTTCGAAGGGCCTCTGTGCGGCAATTAGTGGCATAAAATAATATATGCCCCCTAGCTCTGCTATAACTATGGGGAACGTATAGATTTAGTTCTCTCAGTATTCCTGGATTGTAAATACCTCCGGATAATAGTTTAAAAAAATGCTTACCTAGAAAGATCATTCGACGAGTTATAATATTTTTAATCATTGACAATTTCAAACACAGATTTACCCCACATTCATCTATGGATTCATATATTTACATGCAATTTTTTCGTACGTATGAAATATATACGAATATAAATAACGAATTTTGAAAATTTGATTTGGTTCATTTGGTGCTCCTGTAAATTTAAAGATAATTCGTGTATAAGTGAATTGTTTCGGTCAATTTAACTGTTGCCGCACTTTATAATAGATAATTGTGACACGTAATACGTTTGTGCTGTTTTGCTGTTAAAATCATATTAGTTTTATCGTTTTTATAAAGAATTTCGACAGGTGTAAAAATAAATTTTTCATTTTTTCCAATGACAATTTGAATAATTTCTTCAATATTATTTTTAAGTTCTTGCTGGTTAAGTGCCTAATTACAGCTAATTTAAAAAACGGTGGATACGTGTAACACAAATTAAATAAACACAAAAGTCCGGTTCGTCCATGTCAACATGTGCAACATCGAAAAAAACATTAGGTGCTAAATTAAATAAATGGTGGATATGTGGAACATAAATTAAATAGACAATATGTGCACCATCTAAAAAGAACATTTTGTGTTAAATTATTTTTATTTTGTTATTTTATTTTATTTCATTATATTTTATATTATTTGTTTTAGATTTATTTTGTGGGTGTTGGACGATCGAAGTGTGCGCGGGAGATGCCTATTGGTGGCGATGAGGTTCGCAACCCATCACACCGCGTCTCCCGCGGGGCGAAAAGAGAAGGATGGAGTGCCGCATCAGTAAAAGTGTGACAGTCCATTCTTTCTGCCTACCTTTTCGGAAAGACGGCGTGATGGTTAGTTAGTAAGTTATAAATAATTAAAAAGATTATGATCTAAATTAGATTTATTTGACGCTAACTACGAATTAACGAAATTTTTATACGCGCACTGATAATAATGATAGAAGCCTACCGACTCACGATACGTTTATCACGTAATTGTTTATTAAGCTGACACCTTTAATTCGAATCCGGATCGGTTGCCGGTGGAGATGAATAATGTTGTAGCCAAATCGTAATTAAAGACTGCTGCCGCTTTCACAAATTTATATCTCGCATGCAATAGTGGTTTATAACTAATTTTATAGGTAATCACTGCCTCTATTATTTAGCTAATAGACGCCACGTATTTTAAATAACCATAGATACGTTCGGCATAGATGAAAGTGGAAAATTATTGGGTATAGATACTGGTTTTAAAATCTAATAGAGTTATGGTCTCAATGAGCCTCGTTTGTTTCAACATAGTTAAATGAAAACGTGATATTAAAGGTATAAACATACTAACGTGTCGTGGTGTGTCGTGATGCGTCACAATGGTATCAGAACCTTTTTATTATTTTATTTATAAAAAAAAGACTAATACCAAGGTTTTTCAAATCAATGATATTAGAATTTATTTTACAATCTTCAATGTGAGCAGAAAATAGCTCATTATTATGAAGAAGTAATCTGGTCGTGTCCAGGCTTGAACCCATGTCCCCTGGATCAGGAGCCAAGCGCTCTATCCCCTAGACCAGTGTTCCGCAAAGCGTGTACCGCGGCACACTGGTGTATCGTGGTCATCAGTTGGTGTGCCGTGGAAAAAAGTCAATGATTTGTGAAAATAATACACTTTAAAATAGCTGAGAGCTATAAGAGCGAGGCGCTTTTGTTACGCGAGGGGCGGGACAGCCTCACCCGCATGGCGCGCCTCGCTCACAAGCTATCGCCGAACGCAGCACGCATGCGTATCGAGTAGGTATTTATATTTACTCGTTTAGTAATAAATCAATATTAAATAACCATTTCTTTTTTCTTTGGTGTACCTCTAAAATTTCTTGATTTGATAGGTGTACCTACCTTGAACACAAAAAGTTTGCGGAACACTGCCTTAGACCACCACCCGGTTGTCTAGGGGATAGAACGCTTGGCACCATTCTTCTTCTTCAATCTCTTGCTGCTTGAGTTTTCATCTTTAACAATTATTGCAATTCTTGTATTCTCCATGCGGTCCACGTGGTCTCTCCAAAAGCGCCTTCTGCTTCTTCCCCATCTCACTATGTCCTCAGCACCACAGACAGACCTTATCGTTTCATTTCTGATCCGATCTCTGAGGGTTTTGCCTGCGATGGAGCGTAAGGTTCGCATTTCTACTACTCTAAGAAGGTTCTTAGTTCTATTGATATCGGTTCTGACCTCTTTTCCATATGAAAGGTCTAGTCTACAGATTCTAGGTCGCCCAACGCGCCATGAAAAAATCCATGCTTGGAACAACCTTGAGGGACAGATTAAGAAACGAATTTATTCGACAACAAACCAAGGTGGCGAAGGTGGCTCTGAGAATGGGCGGGCTGAAGTGGCGATGGGCTGGCCATATCTGTCGGAGAACCGACGGCCGATGAGGGAGACGGGTTCTGAAGTGGAGACCGTGTACAGGATTCCGCAGAGTTGGACATCCCCCAGCCCGCTGGACCGACGATCTGAAGAGGATTGCTGGACATGGATGGATGGGAGTGGCAATGGATAAGGGGCGGTGCCGTGCTTTTGGAGAGGCCTATATTCAGCAGTGGATGACAGATGGCTGATGATGATACGAATGTGGAAAGTAACGAGAAACTACCACATTAAAAAGGCCCAAGAACTAGGAAAAATGTGTTGGTAATGATTTATCAAATTCAAAACTGGTATATAAGACAAACGATTAATGATGACCTTCGAGGCAGTGACGAGAAACTACCACATTAAAAAGGCCCAATAACTAGCAAAAATGTGCTGGTAATGATTTATCAAATTCAAAACTGGTATATAAGACAAACGATTAATGATGACCTTCGAGGCAGAGTGGCTGAATGGCAAGAGCTATGACTGCCACACCGAAGGTTTCGATTCCCGGCGATGGCAGTGTGATCGTCACACTGTTTTTGGTCATGTGTAGAATTCACGTGATAATAATATAGCGATAGATTTTCTACCTATTACATACATGTCATGTGAATCAATAAAATTTTTCTTATTCTGATTGTAGATCTTGCGATCTGTTTATGCAGGATATCAACTTTCTTTCTGTGATGAAGACGACAAACTTCCTTCTCTTTGGTGGTCAACGGCCCTCTGGAGTCTCGTGTATCACGATATTAGGAATTCTTGCTGGATCCATTCTCTCGATGTGGTCCCTGCAGAATCGTCTTTTCTGCCTACTCCATCTCACTATGTCTTCAATTTTACAGGATTTGCGAATTTATATAATAATAGCTAAAATAAATTGTATACAGTAATTGGGTTCAAATGACCTGTTGTATAAAAAAACGAAAGATCGCTGATAATCGATAAGAGCCAGGCAGGAAGAAGAGAGGGAAGTGGAAGAATATCCTGGTTGATAAACATCAGGCAACGTATCAAATCAAATCAAATCAAATCAAATCAGTTTATTTTCTCAAAAGATATTACAAACAATTTTTTATAGTTTAAGACATCTATTGAGAACATGTAAAATATAATAAATATATAATACCAGGAACGCATGAGAGATGGTTACATTAGGAATACAAGACACTCTTCAAAGTCAAGAGTATTTGTCTTCTGAACGTACTTTCATGTATATGAAAGAAATCGATCTCCGAAGCGATCATGTTCAGCAGTTTTATTGCTCTTCCCACTGGCATAACCAGAGGCAGGTTGGTTCTGCATGTTGAGAGATAAAACAGTCTGTGCTGACGCTGTCGAAGATGATCATCCGGAACATATACTCGTAGATGGATCGCCTCCAAGATGACGGAATTCTCAAAGAATCCCTTGATAAATCTGAAGAAATGGGTAAGTGTGCACCCATTCCTTCTTATCTGTAAACTATTGGTCCCCAGCATGCCCAAGAGGAATGCAGTGGGATGAAGCCACGGATAGCTATCAAACGCCAAAGGCTCGAGTGTGGCTCGGTGATATGGAGTCCCCACGAGGCGAGATACCGGCTCATGTAGAGATATCTCAGAAATCTTTTCTGAACCCTCTCTAACATGAGCCGGTATCTCGCCTCGTGGGGACTCCATATCACCGAGCCACACTCGAGCCGGCTCCGGATCAATGAGTTATACAAAATTCGCAAAACATAGGATTTTTGAAAACTCTAACAGTTCGGAGAAAAAATCCCAACATTTTCAGTGCAACTGTAGTGGATTTTTGTCTGTGGACAGCTTCATACACGCTTCGAGGGATATGAGTAGAATTGAGGATATGGTTGCAAACACCCAGTTATGGATATGCATCAGAATAAGAAAAAGAAGATCATATTAGTAGTACTGATAGCAGGTATAATTAATATGCATTAAAACTAATAACTGCAATACGTATTAATAATAATTATAACATACGAACATAAAACTTGGTATTTTAATTAAATATTTCACGTTTATGAAGCAATCCATTAATTTCGCAAAGGAGTTTTTTATTACTCCGGACGTTCAGGAGTGAGCTGTTGGAAATAATAAAATATGATTATGTATATTGTTAGAGATCTCGAGTGAGTCGGGATTGGTGGGTTGGCGCCTTGGGCAGAGGCGGTATGTGTCTTCATTTGTACCGGCCCTGCAAAGCAGGGGCGGAACGAAAGAAATTTTACAAATGATTATTTATTATACGAGTATTTTACCAAATTTATAAAAAAGTTATTACTAACCATTCTTCAATGCGCTATTCGCTCCGTATAATCAATTAATTTAGCGACATATGTATTAAATAAAATAATAATACATATTTTCTATTTGTATCTAAACCACTTTATTTGGTAACACCAACCGGTTTGGCTCTCGCCGGAGCTTCATCAGGGTGAGAGAGTAACTTAAATATAAAGTCAAAGAAAACATATGAAGAAAGAAAAATAAAATGGAAGGGAGAAAGAGGGGTACGAGAAAGTGGGCGAGAGGACGAATAGAATGTTAGAACGGTGAGTCATGATCATTAGAGAAAAATTTTGAAGATTTCTAATTAAGATTTTAGTGGCGGACAGGGGATCCCAATTGTTTTTTTTTATGGAAATATTTCAAATAATTTTCAATGAAGAGCATAGCTAAAATGGGACTATGGGAAAGATTAGTTTGATGATTAATTTAGAGTAGATTGTTGTTCAGGGCGAAAGAGAGTGTAAAAAGCGGCATTTGAGATGTGGACCTACCGACGTTTGCCCATGTTTCATGGAGGGACCAAATTACAAATTAAGAAGTTCTCAGCAGATTTGAAGAGAGTAGGCACGTGTTGAACACCATAGCGGAGAGGCGCGCAAGATGGTTTGGTCATGTGTTGCGACACGAATGTTTCCTGCATAATGTGTTGAAAAGAATGGTCGAGGGATCGATTGGCAGAGGACGACCTCGCCAAGAGTACCTAGACAAGATTTACCGAGATATGGGCTGCACCTCTTATGCGGAGTTGAAGAGAGTTGCCGAGGATCGAGCGGAGTGGAAGAGGAGATGCGTCGCCTTGCTGCAGACCAATCGCTAGATTGAGACCGGAGAGAGAGATTGTTAAGGGCTTTCTTAATTTCTTATGCTTCCAAGATATCTAATTTTAGACCCAGGGAATTATTGCGAAGCATTTTCAGGCCAGAATCTTTTGTGGTTTGTCTCTAACAGATACTATATGTCTTACGTTTACATTTCAATGTATTAGTCAGTATATAAAATAAAATATACGCCTTGTAATTTAATCTAAGAATATCCGTTTTCTAGAAAAAATATTGTATTTTATGAACGTTACATGGTTCATCTGCTTGGGCGTTGTCAAATATAATGTTAAGTACCCTGGCAAGGTGAAGACTTCAATTTCAACTCAATGTTTTTTTAAATCGTAATCATTACAGATACATTAATTGTACAATAAAAATAAAAACATCAAAATTCAACTAAGAATGTATAAATTATTAAAGAATTCACATAAAAATGTACAAAAATACAAGAAAATGGCAATTATTAGAGATAAATTATTTCTGAAGGTGAAGTTAAAAATACAGCGTCTTAGATGGTTGGGACACCTCCAGCGAATGAAAGAAGATCGAATACCAGGGAAGACTCTCAATACACGACCAGGTGGAAAGCGAAGTGTAGGAAGCCCAAAACTGAGGGTGTGGAGGGGGAACTCAGGGCAATTGGTGTTACAAACTGGAGAATGCGAGCGATGGACCGGGAGAGTGGCGAAGAATTCTGAAGAAGGCCGGGACCCATATCGCGCTGTAGCGCCAATGTTGTTGTTGAAGTCAAAAATGTCTAATAAGCGAAGCGATGAGGTTTAGAAGAATTATTGTCCCGCCCATGGGAGAAGGCTTTAAAATATTCAGTTTCTAGTGTATTTTTACATATCTTGCCTTATAAAACCTGATTTGTGTATTTTTTCTTTATCTTGGGCTATCGTCTGATTTAACCAGATTTGTGTTTTATTTATTATTTTTTAGCTATTGTCTTATTTTACCAGATTCGTGTTTTATTCTTAATATTGGACTATTGTCTTATTTGACCAGATTTGTGTTTTATTCTTAGTCTTAAGCAATTGTCTTTTTTAACAGATATGTATTTTTTCCTATCTTAGGGTATTTTCCGATTTGTGATTTTTTCTCTATCTTGGGCCAATATGCTATTTTATTCATTTGTTCATTTTTTGTTTATCTTGTGCTATTGTGTAATTTTACAAACTAACTAACTAACCATCACGCCGTCTCCCCGAAGGGGTAGGCAAAAAGAAGGGACTGCCACACTTTTCTTTCCTGACATATTTCTCTCGCTTCCTCAACATTCATACATCGTGTCATGCACGCGCGTCGATTTCTGTAATTTTACCTAATTTATATATTTTTTCTATATCTTATGCTATTTGCTTATTTCCTCTGATGTGTGTATTTTTGTAATTTTTGTAATGTCTGTTGATAAAATAAACTGATATGATTTGATTCTTTTTTGTTGTGTGCTTGTGTCTTATTTTGCTTGATTTATGTATTTTTGTGTACCAACTGTTCACTGCTGTCTTAGCTTATTTGTCTATTCTGCGATTCTCTGTTGTTATTTATCGTCTTTTGAAATAGGATTTTTGTAATATTTTTTTGTTCATATATAACATAAATAGAATACTTTTTTAATTGTATCTATTTGAGATTTGGTTGCACTTGTGAATCTATTCCTTCGCATTGTGTTAATAAGGTAGTTTGCTAAAATGCTGAAAATCATTCTCCATAGATGGCGTTAGTGGGTCGGTTGTATAAGTTAATCTTGAATAGATTCACAAGTGCAACCAAATCTACATAGATGGACAATTGAAATTGACACGTGAAGATAGGTATGGATTTTGAAGTATATATACATCTTCCAAAAATTTGTAATGCTTGATCATAATAACAAAGGTGGAATGGGGAATGTTGTAATTACATAAAGCGTGCGCTTAACCCAACCAATGACAGGTCATAAGTCCTGTAAACACCTTGATCATCCATATTCAGTTTGCGTCTTCGTCTCTATTGAGATACAATTAAATTCGAATTGACCACCCTTTGGTGAAAATCCAAAATTTCGTATACAAGTATAAGTATACATTCACAAAAATATAAATAGAATACCGTTGTCTACGGCACTGAGGTAATAAAATATAAATAATGGAATCTTGACCAATATACCTGCGTCTCAGAAAGGCTATTACTTAAATGAAACAGGGCTCATTTGTCAGGCGATAATGGCTCCCGCTGACTACCAGGGCCCTGTATGAAAAAGTGCCCTAAAAGTATACAGCCCTAAGGGCTACATTACCCTGCACGCGATAACGATTTATGTTTTTGGGATGGGAAAAAATTATTTATCGTATTTTGAATCGTTAAAAGAGACACTGAAATGGTTTGGACATGACTGAAAAAAATATTGGTGAAATTCTCAGACGAATGGGTGTAAATAATTTTTTTTTTAAATTAATCTAATTTTAAAAGTCGTCCATGTTCGAGGTCGGAAGAATTGATATACGTATAAGATTCGCTGCACGAATGTTGATGAATCTTGAGAGGTGTGTCAGGATAGAGTAGTGTGGCGGTCCATTCTCTCTGCCTGCCATTTTGGGGAAATAGCTAGATGGTTTGATGGTATTTTTTTAATTTATAAAACTGCATAAAATAAACCAATAATAACTAACTTATTCACGGCGTTCTCCGAAGGGGTAGGCAGACAGGATGGACCGGTAAATCTACCTATATCTCTTGACATACTTCTCTCGCCTCCTCAACATTCATACACTGTGTTAGGTGGGCTCTTTTCCGACTTCTTTGGAAGCCGATATTTCAAATTTTGTTTGATTTGATCGTGCCACGTTTTTCCCTGGTCTACCTCTATATTATGCTCCAATTGCGTTTTTAACATATATTTTCTACTCCATGTTTACATATTAATTATTTCTACGTATCCAAATCATCTAAATGAAACTTTTTTATAATAATAAATATAATAATAATTAATAATAATAATAATTAATATTATAAAAAAAAAAACTTTAAAAAATAATAAATTTTAATAATCCATAAAACTATTAAAAATGGACCGCCAAACTGTTCTTTCCTGGTATATTTCTATCGATTTCTCAACATTCACACGTCGTCTCATGCACACCCGTCGATTTCTCCGACTTTTCAAATTAAATAATTGATTGATTTGAGAAAGAAGTTAAATTATGTGTTAAGTTATTTTTATATGTTGTTATTTTATTTTATATCATTGTATTTTATAATATTTGTTTAAGATGTATTTTGTGGATGTTGGACGATCGAAGTGTAGGCGGGAGATACCTATTGGTGGTGATGAGGTTCGCTACCCATCACACCGCGTCTCTCGCGGGGTGAAAAGAGAAGGATGGAGTGCCGCATCGGTGAAAGTGTGGCAGTCCATTCTTTCTGCCTACCCTTTCGGGGAGACGGCGTGATGGTTAGTTAGTTAGTTAGTTTTGATTTGATCATACCGCATTTTATTATCTTCACCATCCTTTGCTCGATATTTTTTCCATATGTCCAAACCATCTTAATGATCCTTTCAATATTCTGATCTTAACACTTTCATTCGCACTGCATTCACTTCTTATAATTTCATTCGACAATCTACACAGATTTTCGAAACATTCGCATAAGAGATTTCATTTCTACCGCACTTTTTCTACTTTCACCCGGTCCATGGAGAAGGTGGCGTGAAGATTTTTTTTGTAGTTAATTTTTTTAATAGCGTTTTACAGCTCATATAATTAATATATTGGTCCATTTTTCGCTATTCTGCACTGACCACGCTATGCAACACATATAATATATATACATGAGACCCATAAAGTCGTAAGTGAATTTCCGTACATGTGAGACATAAAGTCTTAAGTGAATATCTGTACATAAGTGACATAAATTCTTAAGTAAATTTTTTGCCAAAATGAAATATTGTGGTCTTGTCAAATTAGTAATATAATATTAACTGGATACAGTGTTGATGATAATATAAATACACATTTCAGAAAAAAAAATCATTTAAGGGGGTATTCTAGTATAGACGCCCGAATTTCAGATGTTTTTTCGGGCGCTATAAATAAACAAAAATATATTTAGCATCCTTTTTTCATAAATTATTTATTGACTAACTAACTAACTTACCATCACGCCGTCTCCCCGAAGGGGTAGGCAGAAAGAATGGAACTCCACACTGTTCTGTCCTGACATACGTCTCTCGCTTCCTCTACATTCATACATCTTATCATGCACGCACGTCGATTTTTCCGACTCCTCACGTGACCGACATTCAATATTTGATTGATTTGATCGTGCCACGTTTTCCTCGGCCTTCCTCATTCTTTCCATGTGTCCAAACCATCTTAATGACCCTTTCATTATTTTGTTCGTGACACTTTCATTCGCACCACATTCACTTCTTATACTTGTATTTGACACTATATCATACACAGATTTGCCACGCATTCGTCTTAGAGATCTCATTTCTACTGCATTTATTCCACTTACATCCTTCTTTTGCCAGTTCCATGCTTCACTTCCATACATCAGAGTCGGCACAAGAATACCATGTAGTTCTATATTCAAAATAAATAAGCTCTGTGCAAAAATTCGAGCAAATCGGTATATTAGAACATGAGATATCATGTCAACCGTAACGAAAAGAGTAAGTTTTAGAAAAACGCGTTTAATGTTTGGAGTCGAGTTTCGCGCGATCTAAGTCGTTTAATGGTGTGTTATACTATATGTGTTATAACATTTTCTCATTTAGCAAACTCAGCTTCATACAGTTTTCGACCTTCCATATTGTCGATTTCCAATGCGGACTCTTCCCAGGTAATTAGAGTTTGCCTGACTGTTATGTTCATTCGTCCCGGCCGGACCGATTTAATCGGTGTGTCACAAAAATAGACGTAATTTCAAAAATTTTCAGAATTTTAAAAAATCTTCTTAGGGTCATATTTTTATATGTCTAAACTTTAAAAATATGTATAAAAAAATCTTTCAATTATCTACACTAGAATACCCTCTTAAGACATTATGGCTCCCAGGAACAGATATTCTTTCATAAAAAAGTTAATAACAGATTATTGTTATGAGAGTTTTTTTTATAGATATACCCGGTTGTAACAATTTAAAACGAAATATTTTAAGCATTCTTGTTGAACTACCAATTGAATTGAAAAAAAAAACAGATAAAAACCTTTTCATCCCTGTAATAAATTTATTGTAAAACATATATCATCCGCTGTCTTTGACAATAGTTATTGTTTTTAGGGACGAGATGTTTTTTATGCCTCTACACTCTACACCACTGTGATGTAGTTCCATACTATTAAAAGAAAAAATAACCATCTCTCGGGCGCATTTGATTTGACAGGGACAACAGGGTAATATTGTCATCTCGCCCTGTCGTTGGGCGATTTTGGCACACGGCATTTCTAGTATTTGCCTATTTTGACTTACTCTATATAATCTTAATTAGTTTGTGCTAAATCTTCACTCTGAGAAGGTTTTTTTTTTTTTTTTAAAAGACTTACATCGAGGATTTATATCAATGATATTAGAATTTATTTTACAATCTTCAATGTGAGCAGAAAATACCTCATTATTATGAAGAAGGAACCTGGTCGTGTCCAGGCTTGAACCCATGCCCCCTGGATCAGGAGCCAAGCGTTCTATCCCCTAGACCACCACCCGGTTGTCTAGGGGATAGAACGCTTGGCTCGTTGTCCAAGTTTTGTTCAGATAAAGGTAGTTCAGACTGGCCTGTCGATTCTAGCGAGTCTGGCGAAACCGGTTGCCGTCGAAATAAAAACAAAAGTGGAAGTAGTTAAAAAACATTGTTTTATTTAATTATTATGTAAAATGAACTTCCATCAAGAGATTTCGGTAAAATCATTTGATTACCTCAAGGGTGGATTAAGGCGTGTTTTAAATACAATATAATAACATTCGACCAACGATTTTTATTAAATATAATAATAATACACTAGTAATATGTGTATCTCAACCACTTTATTTGTTATTAACAGCAACCGGTTTCGCTCGCCGGAGCTTCGTCATTATCACGACTCACCGTTCTAACATCCTATTTGTCCTAGTGCACACTTTCTCCTACCCATATTTCTCCTCTTCATTTTATATTTCTTTTTTCATATGTTGTTCTCTTATTTTATGTTCAATATGTTCAATATATTCAATATATTGTTTTTTTTGTTTAATAAAGGTCCGTAAGGTCCGAAAGATTTCATATCTGGGTCACATTTTGCCGGGAGATAAATACAGTTTGCTCCAACTGATACTAATGGGAAAAATTGAAGGACAGCGTGGTCCTGGTAGAAGGCAAACGTCTTGACTGTGCAACATACGAAACTGGACCGGGATGAGACATGTGGGGGAGCTGTTCCGGGTTGCACAAGATAGAGAAGCCTTCGCCGAAGTGATTGCCAACGTCAGGGGGACCTGATACGGCACGCGAAGAAGAAGAAGATATTCTGTTACCCTGATGAAGCTCCGGCGGGAGTGAAGCCGGTTGGTGTTAATTACAAATAAAGTGGTTTAGATATAAATATTACAAGTGAAACATAATATTTATTAATATCACATACGAAAGATTTTTATTGGATTTAGTACTTTCCATATATGTATTTTTTTAATTTTTATCTTACAACAGTATTGCACTGCGTCGTGACATGTTTTACGATTTGGGCTGTTCGGAAACATAGGTGATGAGGATTTCGGTTCCTTTATCCTTTTTGAGTTATGTCGGCCGGCATCTTTTTTATATTGCAACAAGCGAAATGTCCAACAATATAATTATTTTTATTTATAATTAATGATTTCTGTGACCTAGTATCCAGGGACGATGATTCATTAGGAGATTTAACTGGCTGTTTATTTTATTTGGGTTCGAACCCAGAATCACGGGAGATGCAAAATCCCAATGGGCGGATCTTTTCTTAGTAAGGAACAATCCGTCTTTATGACAAGTTATTAATATAATTGATGCTGGATTTATAGGCGTGTTAGATAATTATCATTTAAATAAATAACTGCTTTAAATAATTGTTTATAACATAATTATTTATGATGGTTTGTGTCGTAAGTTTTCTCTGTGATATCATTATTGAAAGAAGGGTTGGGGCAGGCAACAAAGTGAATAGTGCACTTAAAGTTGTCATCGCAAACAAAAACCTATCCAAAAAGCTAGAATGACAGTGCACAGTGGTGTTCTTCTACCGACCCTTACGTATGGAAGCGAAGCATAGAACTGGCAAAAGAAGGATGAAAGTAGAATAAATGCAGTAGAAATGAGATCTCTTAGACAAATGTGTGGATACTCTGTGTATGATAGAGTGTCGAATGAAAATATAAGAAGTGAATGCGGTGCGAATGATGGTGTCATGAATAAAATAATGAAAGGATCATTAAGATGGTTTGGACATATGGAAAGAATGAATGAAGATAGAATGGTAAAAAAATTATATGTTGATGATGTAAATGGAACCCAGAAATAGTGGAAGACCGAGGAAAACGTTGCACGATCAAATAAATCAAATATTGAATGTCGGCCATGTGAGGAGTCAGAGAAATCGACGCGCGTGCATGACACGATGTATGAATGTTGAGGAAGCGAGAGAAATATGTCAGGAAAGAAAAGTGTGGCAGTCCATTCTTTCTTTCACCCCTTCGGGGAACGGCGTGATGGTTAGTGAGTTAGTTAGTTAGTTATAAAAAACTTTGTACACTTTCGAATTTCACTAAATTTCTGATGTGGCAATATCAAAAATAGACAACAATTATAGTTTAAGGCATCTATTGAGAACTGGTAAAATACTCGTATAATATATAATAACAGGAACGCATGAGAGATGGTTCGACATTAGGAATACAAGATAGGGGAGCACGGGTAGGAGTGAACCACTTTTTTTTAAAACCGTTGTTCTGGGGAAAGGAAACAAGATAAACCAGCAGAGTAAGCTCCCTATGTTAGCTACGTTTATTGTTTATGTGATGGTAAAAAAACAAATTTGATAATATGTTTAAGTTCTTTATTATTTGAGTAAATACAGCAAGACACCTACTGGCTCACTTCTACCCGTGTACGGGTAGGATTGAACCAACTAGTGGCTTGAGTTGAACCATTTACATGATGGTGGTATTATTAAAATAAAACCAGCTCAAAGTATAACAATGTTTAGCCTAAATATTTATTTCACTCAAGGTAATATAAAAATAATGTAATCAAAGTAAAAATGAAGAGAAATAAGTATTAAAATATTATAACAAATTAATGAAGGTAATAAAAAAAGGCAAAAAATCAACGTTAATACAATCAAATTGAACCGGAAATTTGTAATGGAAGTGTTGTCTTTTTCTTGGCTGGGGAAGTGTCAATCTAACATCATTTAGAGCTATCGTAGAAATATCAGGAATGTCTGACATCATAAAAAATACCCTTTTACGCAGAAAATTAATGATAATCTCTTGTCTTACATTATCAAAACTTAATACCTTACCAACATAGTATATATCAGACTTTTTAGCAATAGTAAATTTAACTAAGACGAAGCTCCCTTCACCAGGATCTCCATTGAAATCATTATGTAAATCGTCCTCTTGAATAATTAAGTCTTCAAATTCACAATCTGAATCTGATGAATCCTGTAATACTGGTTCTTCTTCTGATTCATCTTCGCTGATCATCAAGTCTTGATGAATATTTCTGGGAAAAGCGCGAGCGATACTGTCAGCACGTGAACCCGTGACGAGATTCAGGCGGCAAGTGGATATGCTGGACGAGCACGAGTATGCGACACGTTGGTCAAGTTTGAACATGTTTCGAATCGTGTTTCACAGTAATATGGTAAATGGTTCACTCCTCCCCGTGGCTCACTTCTACCCGTGCTCCCCTACTCTCCAAAGTCAAGAGTATTTGTCTTCTGAACGTATTTTCACGAATATGAAAGACGTCGATCTCCGCAGTTTGATTGCTCTCCCTAGCGGCACCACCAGAGGCAGGTTGGTTCTGCATATTGGGAGATAAAACGAAGTAAACGAGGTATCAAATCAAATCAGTTTATTAACTCAAAAGACATTACAAAAAGCAAAATGTTTAAGGCATCTATTGAGTACAGGTAAAACATTAAAAAAAAATACAACATAATACCAGAAACGCATTAGAGATGGTTCGACATTAGGAAGACAAGATACTTTCTAAAGTCAAGAGGTATCTGGCCAAGACCTCGCGGATATGCTCTCAGAGAGTGCTGAAATATTTTGCACACGTAGCCCGGAGAGAACATGACAGCCTTGAAAAGCTCATCATCAAGCCACTGGTCCGATCAAATCAGGGATCTGGCTGGTCTCTCATTAGCTGCAACCTGGAGACTGACGGGTGACAGGAGCGCATGGCGTGCCATGGTCAATAGTTTACAGGATGGACATGACCCTCAATCATGATGAATACGACTGAGAAGAAATGACCTACCAGACATTTATAACCAGTGTGAAAATGGAGACTGCGAGGATCTCTGAAACGTCAGTCGAAAAGGAGAAGTTACACGGATCTGCCTACCCAAAAAAAAGTTGTTCTTAATAGTCAAACAGCCAATTTGTATTCTTTATAAGTTGGACAGAATTTTTTTTGCGAACAATTCGGCGTTCTTGGACAAAATTGTCTGCTCACATAATTCCAGCTTACTGCATACTTTGAGCTTATTTATAGGTTATCCCATTGGGTCCAATTAAATGGAACGATATATATTTCTTGTTTTAATGATACCAAATTATACGAAAACTCTGTGGTGTTGCCACAAAAATTCCGAACCCCCATTTAAATTAATAAATTTAAAAATATTCTGTAAAAAAAGAAAAACCCAGTAGCTAGAGGCTACTAGGAAGGCCATCGAAGAGGTGGAGGCATAACTGGATGTTTTCATTCCAGTACAGTTCATCGTCGCAAACATGTCATATGACCTTCGTGACGACCTTCGTGGCCGAGTGGTAAGTGCATTGACTGCCACCCCGAAGGTTCCGGGTTCGATTTCCGGCGAGGACAGTGTGATTGTCACACTGTCTTTGGTCTGGTGTAGAATTCACGTGACAATAAAAATGGCGATAGATTAGCTACCTATCATATGTCACGAAATCACTATGATAGCTATAATACCCTTTACATCGATTTCGCTCATGCTGTCATGATGTTAAAAGCGATTCAACAAAATAATAATAATAATCATAATAATATAACCTAAACCGAGAGGAAGAAGAAGAAAAATATGTATTCAAAACATTCAAAAGCAACAATAAACAATTACGCCGTTTTTTCCGAAGGTTAGAGAGAATGGACCGCCACACCTCTCCTCCACATCCTACTCATTCATACAGCGAGTCATACACGCACATCGATTTGGCGACTTTCTAATATGACCGAAAGCGTGTTTTTATTTATTTATCATATTTTATGAGAATAACTGGAAAAAATCCAAGTCCTTAAGTGGTAGGTACTCCTATACCTCACCCTCCATATTCACCAGATCTTGTTCCGTCTGACTATAATCAATTTCGGTTTACAGAGCACTCCTTGAAAGATAAAAAATTCCAAAATGTGGTCGATGTTGAAAATGACGTAATCCGATATTTTAATTCTAAATCCCAAAATTTTAATAATAGGGGTATTGAAAACATACAAAATAGATAAGAAGAGGTTATTAATTATGATGGCAATTATATTTTGTAACTTGCAAAAAAAAATACCAAGTTTTTAGGGTAGATAATCTTTACTTTCGTGTATATTTCACGGGTTGCAACTATTAAAGTTGTACATAGTAAGAATGCTGTTACACCCCAGAGCTTTTTTTAACTTCTTTCCGACAAGACATAAACCACTTAATGTCTTCCTTTGTGTTCTGTTCGGTTTTTATGTATCGA
The DNA here is from genome assembly GCA_022606425.2 of Lepidostoma basale. NCBI lineage: Eukaryota > Metazoa > Arthropoda > Insecta > Trichoptera > Lepidostomatidae > Lepidostoma > Lepidostoma basale. Next base: position 827,920 of record JAHDVF020001465.1, read on the forward strand.
CTATGATATTCTGTGAAATTAATTACACCTTATGAAGATGTGTTCTTTTTATGAAAATAAATTGATGTTTGAACAATTTGGTAGAACGGTTTAATACAGAGTTATAAAAGTGTTTAGGTTTTTATGATGGCATTTAATCTATGGACACGGGTCTTATTTTTTTTTTCTTTTTGTAGCAGTGATATTTTGAATGTAAAAGTCGACGCAAGAATGATTCTACGACTGAACTAATTATACTCAAACAATTTAATTGTTTTCACATTTACCTCTTGGGCCCTCATTATTATTATATATTTATACAATAGTCACCATCGCTTTGTGCAACTTTTGAATTTTTGAATAACTTTTTGAAAAAACTTTTTTTTCATTTTTCGAAAACATGTTTCGGGACCCAGACGTCCTTCCTCAGTGTAGACTTTTAAATTTTTTTAGTAATTTCAGAATTTCGAATAAACTTTTGAAAACATTTTATTTTCACAACACTTACTTGCACTTTTCACAAACATGTTTCGGGACATAGATGTCCTTCTTCAGTGTAGAAATTTGAACGTTAAATGGCGAATACTGGACCAGTCTATCGATGCCAGCCAGCCAGGCGAAACCAGTCGCCGTCGAAATAAAGACAAAAATAGAAGTACAAAAGATATTAAAAAAACATATTGTTTTTCTTCTTCCTTGCATAAGCCATGGAAAGAGCCATGCTTGGAATAACCTTGAGAGACAGACTTAAAAACGAATTTATTCGTCAACAAACCAAGGTGACTGAGGTGTCTCTGAGGATGGGCGGGCTGAAGTGGCGATGGGCTGGCCATATCGATCGGTGAACCGACGGCCGATGGTGGAGACGGGTTCTGGAGTGGAGACCGCGTACAGGATTCCGTAGAGTTGGACGTCCCCCAGCCCGCTGGACCGACGATCTGAAGAGGATTGCTGAACATGGATGGATGGGAGTGGCAATGGATAGGGGGAGGTGGCGTGCTTAGGGAGAGGCCTACATTCAGCAGTGGATGACAGACGGCTGATGATGATGATGATTGCATAGGCCTATGTTCTCCGTCGGGTTTCTCCTCCTATGAGTTGGATTCCCAGCTGTCCTTCTATCTTTTAGGAGGTCTTCCACGAGGACGAGTCCCGTGAGGCTGGTTATGTAGTGCAATATAGGGGAGTCTGGTGGTGTCCATTCTTTGGACATGACCGTACCAGTTCCTTCTTTGCTGTCTACTCTATCTTATAAAATAATATCCTCAGCCTCACATACCTCCTTTATTCTGGGATTCGGATTGTTAATACTTCTTCATTGCTTTATGATTTCTCTAAAGGCTTGCTCCTCCTGTGAGGTAGATTCCCGGCTGTCCTTCCATCTTTAGGAAGTCTTCCACGAGGACGAATCCTGTGAGGCTGATTATGTTGTGTTATATATAAAAGCCTGGTAGTATACAACATCGTTTTATTGAATTAATATACAATATTAATGTAAAAGCCACATTTTGAAAACGTATCATTAATTTTTTTAAATATATATTTTTTATCCCATATATTGAAGACGACTAGTATGGATTGGGGACGTATGCCGAGTCGAAGAGAGCAGAGCAGTCAAGACCCTGTACGCGTCTAGACCGACCTCTAAGCAAGCCTAGACAGCGCCTAATGGACAATGTTCTGGCTGATCTGACTAGGTTAAAAGACGTAGGATCGAGGAGCTTGGCGAAAAATCATCAAGGAGGCTAAAACTCTTCAAAAGTTGTATGGCCATATGAAGTTAGGGGATATTACCTGTGGCTCTTTCCAACTGAATTTTTGCTAGGGATGCTGGGCTACCAATCACTCGAGAGGAGACGAAACATTCAATTGGGTGTTCACTTCTTTAGACTGATAGGCGGTTTTATTCACAACTCAGAAATCCTGAGTGATGTAGGTCTATTCGTCCCTGATAATTATCTTCAACAAAGGGGCCATATATTGTTTTATCTCCTACGATGCAGAACCAACCTGCCGACAGTTATGCCGGTAGGTAGAGCAATATCTTTGCTAAATCGTATCATCTCGGAATTTGACGTATTTTGTGATTGGATTGATCTGGTTTCTCGCTCTTTTTATTATTTTATTATGTTTTACTTATTATTGTGTATCTCCAATTTGTATCCTTAGTGTATCGGAAAATAATTCTGTAATGCTTAGGATATATTTAAATAAATAAATGAAATGATATTAATGTTAAAGCCACATTTTGAAAACGTGTTATTCTATTTTATTTTTATTTTTTGTGTTCCATATATTAAAGAATTAGTCAAGTGTGTTTGATTCACGGTTCCAAATTTAAAAATTCACCATAGACAAAATTAAACGACGTGATATATTGCCATAGTCGGGTCACAACTCACAATGGGTAGGCACCATGGATCGACACGGAGAATTGATTGGAACATTTCGGGGCGACTTTGTCGGGATAAATTCTTTGAAGGACTTATGCCATAAGGTAGGCATACGTCACCTTACAGGTGAAACTGAAAATTTATAATAGCCATGCAATATTGCAAGGCGACAAAAAAATTCTATATTCAGATACCTTAAAATTTATTTTAATTTATTCGATTCTTTAAAATTTTACCATTGATGTGAAAATCCGCTATTTAAAAAATATGTAGTAATCTGTAACATGAACAATTAAATTTTTTTTTTTTTTTTGCAATTTTCACAAACATGTTTTGGGGGTACAGACGCCTGTCCTCAGTGTAAGAAATTAACATTGTTAACTGAGTTAACAAGGCGAAACGTGTCATTCAATAAAAAAAGTACATTTGATAAAACTCTAGCAAGGCGAAACGTGTCACTCCTTAAAAATGTGTATCTACTAATGCTCTAGCAAGGTAAAAAGTTACAATCCGCATAAATTTACGTTTGGTTATGCTCTGGCAAGGCGAAATATAAAACTCCTAAAAAATATTTAAAACTTCAAATAAATCAGATGATTTTACTGAAATCTCTTGATAGAAGTTTATTTTAAATAAAAGTTAAATAAAACGATGTTTTTCAACTACTTCCACTTTTGTCTTTATTTCGACAGTGACCGGTTTCGCCGGGCTCGCTGGCATCGACAGATTTGTGACACTATTGACATCCCTGATCTGTATGAATATAAAGGACTCGGTTTGCAATAGTGTCAACAGTCTGTCGATGCCAGCGAGCCTGGCGAAACCGGTCGCTGTCGAAATAAAGACAAAAGTGAAAGTAGTTAAAAACCTCATTTTTTTTAAATTATGATTTAAAATTAATTACACCATGGAAACAATATTAAACATCTATGGATATTTATTGTTTCTTGTACAATGATGTCAACGTCTGTTTTCTAGAATTTGTATTATATTTTATGTGAATGACATGTTTCGCCTTCCACATTTGATAATTTCATTCTTATATAATATAATAAAATTTCAACAACAAAGGACGTTTTCATTCGTATTAACTACTTAATATGGAGTTTGCGTCTTAGTTCAGAACCAATAAATGAATAATTATATTCATCATATATAAACAATATCTATCCAATGGCGTGATGATATAAAATCGACTGCCCACGTGGTAATCATCTCAATAATTCTCCTAATTGAGAGCAGTCACGAACAAGGCATAAAAAATCTACCCTCGCCCACGCTAAATTAAAAAAAAATCATAAATCACAAAATAAAAACTACTCCTGTAACACAGTATACAAAGGATCTCACAAAAAATGACAAATGACTCGCCTGGGAATCGAACCCTAGCAGGTAGTTGGGAGTGTCTAACCATGCACCCATTATTCGGAAGAATTTTGAAAAATTGTGCAATTTAAGTATTGCCTTCTAGTATTGCTCAGGGTATTCAAAATTTCTTAAATGAGAGATTAAAAAATATAATATAATTTTTTAAATTGAAATTTCATACTTTATTTTAAATTTCGTTTAATAAAATGAAATCACTCTTCTGCAATGATAACATAAACATAAAATTCCGCCAGAGAATGATCAAATGCTATGGTGTGGTATGTTTTATTGTATGGATGTGAAACGTGGACCTTGAAAGTCAACTTAAAATGCAAGTATAAGAAATGAATGCGGTGCGAATGAAAGCGTTATGAACAAAATAATGAAAGTGTCGTTAAGATGGTTTGGACACATGGAAAGAATGAGTGAAGATAGAATGGTGAAGAAGGTACCCGTATATGTAAACGACGTGAACGGTGCTAGAAATAGAGGAAGACCGAGGAAAACGTAGCACGATCAAATCAATCAAATATTGAATGTCGGTCACGTGAGCAGTTGGAGAAATCGACGTGCGTGCATTACAAGATGTACGAATGTAGAGGAATCGAGAGAAGTATGTCAGGACAGAACAGTGTGGCGTTCCATTCTCTCTGCCTACCCCTCCGCAGAGACGGCGTAATGGTTAGTTAGTTATTTATAATATTAAAAATCTCGTAGAACATTTTATATTAACTCAAATTGGAATTTATTAATTGTAATTATTAAATTTAATGGGTATGACTTCTTTCGCCTTGCTAAGGTATTGTCAAATATCCATTTGGCTATAAAGAAAAGAGAATATGCGCATATGTTTTCCTTAATCCTAAATATTCAATCATATTTTTCATCATCTTCTTCTTCTGTTTATGCAGGATATCAACTTTCTTCCTGTGATGAAGACGACCAGCCTTCTCTCTATCTATTTGGTGGTCGTCCTGGTGGTCGACTGCCCTCATGAGTCTCGTGCATCACGATATTAGGAAATCTTGCTGGATGCATTCTCTTCATGTGGTCCCTCCAGAATCGACTTCTCTGCCTACTCCATCTCACTATGTCTTCAATTTTGCAGAATTTGCGAATTTCTTCAATGGGTATCCTATCTCTAAGGGTTCTCTCCACAATAGGTCTCAATGTTCTCATTTCTGCTACTCTTAAGAGATGTTTGTTTCTGACAGTGTCTGCTCTTGCTTCGATTCCGTATGTCATTATGGGCCTGATGCATGTTTAATAAATTCTAACTTTGCTCTCCACTAGCATATGCTTATTGTCCCAGACAGTGTCCCTTAGACATCCGGAGATAACTGCAGCTTTTTTTTCTATTCAATCATGTTTCTAATAAATATATTTGTACTACTTAAAATTCTGTTTTTGACAACCCTAACGTGTAACAATAGATTGTATACACCATTCATAGATGGTTGATACATATATCAATAATTTTGAAATCAATTTTTGACAAAAAACTTGCAATTTTTCATCACGTTTTGTGGGTATGAATCCGTAAATAATTGGCCCGAATTCTCACGGTTTTTGAAAAAACAGGTGATCATGATATTGAACTCTCTATTATATAGCGAATGAAGAAAGAAAAATAAATTGTCAAGACTATTAGGCGCACAAAACTGGAATACTTCGGGCACATTATGAAAAACGATAAACACAACATACAGCAACTGATTATCCGAGGTGACATTAACGGAAAACGGTCGGGAAAAGAAGAAAATTCTGACTAGGATACCTTCGAGAATTAATCAGTTTATTTATTTACTCAAAAGATATTACAAACATAATTATAGTTTAAGCCATCTATTTGAGAAAATGGCGATGGGCGGGACATGTCGCTCGCGATCCAGATGAAAAATGGACAAGGCGACGGACGGCAAAGCGTGGAGTTGGGCGCCCGCAGTTGCGTTGGCGCGACGATGTCCGGAGAAGTGCGGGAAGTGACTGGATGCGGATCGCTCAGGATAGAAGAGAATGGAAAATGCGAGAGGAGGCCTACGTCCAGGAGTGGACGGTCAATACAGGCTGAAGAAGAAGAAGAAGAAGAAGATTTGAGAAAGGGTAAAGAAACAGGAACGCACGAGAGATGGTTCAACTTTGGCGGTACTTCCATAGAAGCCAAGAAGCCCGGCTTGCGTTAAAATTTTTGAATCAAAAATCAAATCAAATCAAATCAGTTTATTAAATTAATAGACATTACAAACAGGAAAATGTTTAAGGCATCTATTAAGTACAGGTAAAATATCATAAAAATATTACAACAAAGTACCAGGAACGCATTAGAGATGGTTCGACATTAGGAAGACAAGATACTTTCTAAAGTCAATAGTATTTGCCCCCTGAACGTACTTTCACTAACATGAAAGACGTCGATCTCCGAGGAGACCGCGTTCAGCAGACTAATTGCTCTTCCCACCGGTGTCACCAGAGGCAGATTGGTTCTGGCGGCCGGTAGGTAAAACAATCTGTGCTGTCGCTGTCGGAGATATCTATCGGGGACAAAAAGACCAACATCCTCCAGTACGGCCGAGTTCTCGAAGTATCCCCTAATTAATTTGAAGAAATGGGTTATTAGACTTACTCTTCTGGCTTACAGAGATTCAGCTCTCTTGTAGCTATTCCTCTTACGTCTGATGGGAACATTGTTGGAAGGTGATTTGGTGGGTTGTTGGTTTATGCAGGGGCACGATTACTTAGATTTGGGGGTTTTGATTCAAAATTTCTTACGCGAGTCGGGATTCTGGGTTTCTATGGGAGTACCGCCACTGCTTCTGAACGTACTTTCACTAATATGGAATACCTCGATCTCTGAGGTAATCTTGTTAAGCAGACTGATTGCTCTTGCCACCGGCAATATTAAAGGCAGGTTCGTTCTTGCGGCCGGAAAAAGAACAATCTAAGCTGGCGCTGTCGGAGATATCTGTCGGGAACAAAAAGACCTACACCCTCCAGCACAGCTGAATTCTTAAAATATCCGCTAATTAATCTAAAGAAATTGAATGACTAACTAATCAAGAATGTACGAAGTATGTAATAAGTATGACCTTGTTATGAACGTGTCAAAGTCTAAAGTTATGGTATTTGAAAAGAAAGAATATATGACAGATTGTGACGTAAGTGCGAACGGTGAGAAATTAGATCAAGTAACCGAATTTGTCTACCTGGGATGGAGTATGTGTTTATAAGAGATGGAAAAATGGAGAAAGATATCGGAAGAAGGGTTGGAGCTGGAAACAAAATAAATGGTGCACTCAAAGTCATTAACCAAATAGAAATATATCGACTGAAGCAAAGATGGCAGTGCACAGTGGAGTTCTAGTGCCGACCCTTATGTGTGTAAGTGAAGCTTGGAGTTGGCAGAAGAAGGACGAAAGTAGGATAAATTCCGTGGAAATGAGGTCACTAAGAAGGATGTGCGGAAAAACAATGTACGATAGAATATCTAATGATGAAGTAAGAAAGGAATGTAAAGCGGATGAATGCGTGATAAATTAAATCAAGAAAGGGTCACTAAGATGGTTTGGACATATGGAACGAATGGTTGAGGGAAGAATGGTTAAAAAGATACATACAAGTAGTGTGAATGGAAAAAGAAGTTGAGGAAGGCCAAGGAAGACACGGTATGACCAAATTAATCAATTTCTGAAAGGCGGCCATGTTCGAAGTAGGAACAATCGACGAGCGTGCATGTCATGATATGTGAATGTAGAAGATGCGAGAGAGTTATGTCTAGATAGAACAATGTGGCGATCCATCCTCTCTGCCCACCCCTCCGGGGAAACGGCGTGATGGTTAGGTTAGGTTAGGTTAGGATATATACAAGTAGTGTGAATGGAAAGAGAAATCGAGGAAGGCCAAGGTAGACATGGATTGACCAAATTAATCAATTACTGAAAGACGGCCATGTTCGAAGTAGGAATAATCGACGAGCGTGCATGTCACGATGGGTGAACAAAGAAGAGACGCGAGAGTTATGTCAGGATAGAACAATGTGGCGATTCGTCTTCTCTGCCTACCACTCCGGGGAAACGGCGTGATGGTTAGTTAGTTAGTTAGTTAACTTATCATAACTACCCTGAAGATGGAGGTTGCAACGATCTCCGAAACGTCGGTCGAGAAAGACGAGTTACACGGATTTTCCCAAGATCCCTAAAGAGAATATTGCTATCAAACATTTTTTTTCTGATTATCCCTTCGGGACGACAGCGTGATGTTAAATAAATGTGTCATAAGAGTAGTGAATCTCTGTATGACAAAATGCCAAATGTATGATAGAATGCACGGTTATGCCGAGCAAGATAGAAGAAAGCGTGGCACGACCAAATCAATCAATTCTTTGGATTTACAACATTTTGAATGTGTACAAATACTTGTAGACAAATTCTGGATTTTATTTACCCATTGCGGGTTATCAATTCAAGGATTAATTGTATCTCAATAAAGACGAATATGCAAATTGGAAACAAAATAAGGTGATGGGGTGTTTACGGGATCGATCACCATATTCTGTTTCAATTGAGATACAATTGAGATACAATTAATCCTTGAATTCTTTGGATGTTTGCTTGCAATTGCTTAAAATATATCAAAGCATCATAGTTACCCCAGAAGTCAGAGAATGTTGAAGAAAACATGGCATCACCAAATAAAAGGCATTCGTAATATAAACTATCTGTCAGTACCCAAAGTGTGCCGTTCTTTTTAAAGTTCGAGCAACCTGTATTTAAATCGTTCCAAATCTGAAATATTTCAAAATGGACGCTTATTTATATCGGACAAAATAAAAAATGGCAACCCGCCGGCCGTTGACAAAAGAATGGCGAAATATCATTTGAAAAAACAATGGAGTCGCGCGCACAGTTGCCAACATAACAAATCTTATTATTATTCGCTGTGTATAGAGACATTTGAATATTTTCACATATCGCCGCGCGCCGTTTGCCTGTTTCTGTTACCAACTGTCAGCGTCATTTTTTATTCTGTTTTTAAATCGTATTCCATTTTTGAATCCGCAACACATTGTTTCGAATTTTGAATTCAAATATCTATTTATGAGTTTATTTCAATAATATATTTATTCGGTACTTGAATAAATGAAGAGAATATAAACTAAACTGGATGGGTGGGCAGAAAGAATGCACCGCCACACTGTTCTATCCTGATCGCTTCCTCAACATTCATACTTCGTGTCATGCACGCACGTCGATTTCTCCGACTCCTTACGTGACCGACATTTAATATTTGATTGATTTGATCGTGCTACGTTTTCCTCGACCTCTTTCTATTTCTAGCTTCGTTCACGTCATTTACATATACACTTCATTCATTCATTCCATGTGTTCAAATCATCTTAATCTATTTTATTAATATCACGGCATTTCTTTTAGGAATGCTTTACAGCTTCGAAGAGATGGGCCCATTTCTCAAATTAATCAGGGGATATTTTGAGAACTCGGCCGTGCTAGAGAGTGTTGGTCTTTTGTCCCAGATAGATTTCTCCGACAGCGAGAACACAGACTGTTTTACCAACCGGCCACCAGAACCAATCTGCCTCTGGTGACACCGGTGGGAAGAGCAATTAGTCTGCTGAAGGCGGTCTCCTCGGAGATCGACGTCTTTCATATTAGTGAAGGTACGTTCAGGAGACAAATACTCTTGACTTTAGAAAGTATCTTGTCTACCTAATGTCGAACCATCTCTAATGTGGTCCTGGTATTATGTTGTATTTTTATAATATTTTACCTGTACTCAATAGATGCCTGAAACAATTTGCTGTTTGAGTTAATAAACTGATTTGAGTTGATTTGATTTAACGACCCATTATTATTTTGTTCGCAACACTTTCATTCGTACCGCATTCACTTCTTATATTTGCATTTGACACTCTATCATATACAGATTTACCACACATTCGTTTTAGAGATCTCATTTCTACTGCATTTACTCTACATTCATTCATCATTTGCCAGTTTCATGCTTCCCTTCCATACATGAGGATCGATATGAAATGGGTATGAAAATATATAATAATAAACATAATAGTTAAAGAATCATGTGTATGTTTCATAAACATGAAAAAATGTAAATATGTAATGGGTTAATGATGTGAATAAAGTAGGAAATGAGGGAATACCGTAAAAAACCTGTCATCACACGATAAGTGAATTTTTAAATTTCGTCTTAATTTTCTTTTCTATCGCTGATAGAGAGAAATACTTATAGTAAAATAGCTAGAGTTTCCATCTTCAGGATGCAATTATCTCCGAAAAGTCGGTTTGGATAAGAGACGACGTGACTTGAGATATATAAGACTATTTGAAAGAACATCAAAATAACCAAAATATTTAATATATTATGCATTAAAAATATGTTAATTTTTTTCCAATCCCTCTCACCAATTAATTAATCATAATACAAATAGACCAAAATCGGATGTCATCAAGAAAGAATACTATAATATTTCGAATGTTAGAGGGTGAGAGAGGAGTATTTCGATTCTCTCCTAAAGTAATTCGAAATGCACTCGATGCGCATGTCCGAAAACGTTCTGGATTATTTAGAAATTTGCTTTGATAATTAGTAGTGTTAAAAACAAAAGGAGAACAATTTGGTATTGTTTATTGTGAAATTTTTGATGTGAAAAAAAACTTTAAGTTAAATTTTTTTACTTATTACTGATTACGATTGTATAGTAAACCAAGTTTGAAGGTTAGAAAATTGATGGTTGATGTATAAGTTTTGTAAAACTCTATTTTTAATTTATAATATAATAGTTAACACGATTGTTAAGTAGTTTTACTTGGATTTAATTTATTATATATAAATTATATAAATAGTGACACATTTGTTTCACCTGTCTACTATTATAAATTAAGGGTAGAAAATCTTTATCTCCGTTAATATTTCACGGGTTGCAACTAGTCATTAATTACTATTTATTAGACATTGATGTAAAGCTTCATATTAAATAATTATAATGATATGAATTAAAACGTATGTTTTATTATATTTTATGGGAATTACATGTATCAAATAGGGTGGTGGTCTAGGGGATAGATCGCTTGACCGCAGGTGATTTGGGTTCTAGCCTGTTCTAGTCCATAGTAATAAGCTATTTTCTACAATTGTTGGAGATTATAAAATAAATTTTAAAATGTTTTTTTAAATTTCTTGAAGATAATCTTTAAAAAAAAACTCCCTAGCAACGCCATTTGTGTCATTTTCATAAAATATAATGGAACATCTAGAAAACAGACGACTGCATTCATATTAATTATATGAACAAACAAACAAACCATCACACCATTTCCCCGCAGGGGTAGGCAGAGAGAATGGACCGCTACACTACTCTATCCTATTCCTCCACATTCATACAGCGAGTCATACACGCACGTCGATTCTTCTGACTTCTAACTTGACCATCCTTTAAAATTTGATATATTGTCTTGTATTATTATTTGTCTTGCCATGTTTTGCTCGGTCTACCTAGACTCCGTACTCCATTTTCAACGTTAACGTATACTTTTTTTAACCATTCTTCCTTGACCCATGTGCTCCATATGTCCGAATCAATGTACCTTCTTTCGCTCTACATTCCTTTCTAATATCAGCATTTGAGATTCTATAATTGTAATAAATTGAGAATTGTCCAAAGAGCTTAAGAAGTAGTAGGATTGGAAATCGTGTGAGAAACAGTGTGAGAAACATCAATATAAGAGCAAGAACAGGATTGTCGGACGTCATCGGAAGAGTTGCAGCACTAAAATAGGTCAGGGCAGGATGTACAAAACATTTCCTTTGGTGGTATCCTTCAACTGTTACCAGAAACTAAGAACGTTCCCTATTTCGATGGAGGGACGACATTAAAGAAACCGCCGGTACGACGTGGATTCGTGTTGCCCAGGATCGACAGACATGGAAGCAGATGGAGGAGGCCTACGTCCATGAGTGGACGGATACAGGCTGATGACGATATTGAATCCTTTTTTTTTATTTTTACGTATACAACAGGTCGTTTGAACCCAATTACTGTATACAATTTTATTTTTTAGCTATTATATTGATTCTCGTGACAAGTGATAGGTAGCCAATCTATCGCCATTTTATAATATTGTCACGTGAATTCTACACCAGACCAAAGACAGTGCGACAATCACACTGCCATCGCCAGGAATCGAACCCGGGATCTTCTGTATGGAAGTCAGAGCTCTTACCACTCTGCCACGAAGGTCGTATTATTACATAACGCCTATTTCACATTTTCTTTGGACACCTACAAACCCGACAAAAAGTAATTTGATTATCCCACTCTTTGATTTGAATTTAGAATATCGAACCAAATTAGGCGGATCTAGGCCCGAACACGGAGATTTGTATGAACAAACCATCCGATTCACATTAAAGGTAATTAATTTTCAATAATAAATATGGCTGCGATCATTAAATCTCCCACCGACCAAACAGTTAATATTTCAATATGAAACTATGTTATTTCTTCGATTGGAGCGGTCAATACCGAAACCATAATATACAGGATGTATTGTTTCACATCTGTCTTAAAGTAAAAAAAATTAAGCGTAATTAATAATCAAACTTATCTTTCCTATAGCTCCATTTTAGCCATGTTCCCCATTTTTAATATTGATGTAAAAATAAAAATGAAAAATTGAATTCCCCTGTCCGCCACCAGAATATTAATTAGAAATTCTCCGTAATTATTCCCTAATGATTATGATTTACCGTTCTAACATCCTATTCATCCTCGTGCACATTTTCTCCTACCCCTCTTTCTCTCCTCCATTTTATATTTCTTATATTTTTATATGTTGTTCTCTGATTTTATGTTGAGTTTATTCTCTCACCCTGAAGAAGCTCCGACGGGAGAAAAACCGGTTGTTGTTAACAAATAAAGTGGTTTAGATACAAATATTACAATTGTATTATTATTTTATTAAAAAAAAAAGTTATTGATTCTTACCCTTAACTGACTATTAATTTAATAAAAGTCTTTCTATTTTCTGCATTGCGTAAAATACCATTCACTAATTTTTACCCATCCACCAATCCTTTCTACACATACTACATTCAGGGGAATTCACAAGTTATATGAATGTTAAGGAGTCGAGAAAAGTATGTCAGGAAATAATAGAGTGCCGGTCCATTTCTTTCTGCCTACCGCTTCGGCGAGACCCCTTCGATTTTCCTGAAGAGGTTAGCAGAAGAATGTGCAGGGAAACCGAAGGGGTGGGCAAAAAGGATAGACCGCCACACTGTTCTTTCCTCACACACTTCTCTAGATTCAACATTCAAACATCGTGTCTTGTACGCACGTCGATTTCTCTGACTCCTCGTGTAGTTGGAATTTAATATTTTATTGATTTAATCGTGCCACGTTTTCCTCGGCCTTCTTCTATTTTTAGCTCCGTTTACATATACGTTCTTCCCCACTCTGTCTTCGTTTATTTTTTTCATGTGAGCAAACGATTTTAACGACTCTTTCATTATTTTATTTATAACACCTTCATTCGCATCGCATTCAATTATTATATTTTCATTCGACATTCTATCATTCACAGATTTTCTATACATTCATTTAAGAGATCTCATTTTTGCTTAATTTATTCTAATTTCATCTTTCTTTTGATAGTTCCAAGCTTCACTCGGAACTACGAAACACAAAATTGTTATCCATACATCCTCTGCCATTCATAAAGGCACCTTGCACACCCCAAACTTTGTCACTCGTCAATTTTCCTATTCTTTCTATTAAAATTCTGCAATAGACTTTATCAACGACACTCAAAAGACTAATAGCTTTAATAGTTCTGTGGTTTCCACATTCCATACGCGATCCTTTTCCTTTTAAAAAAAAGAAAATATTAAGGTAAATAAAGTTCACCCTGTGCGTTGTCGGCTCACAATAACAAAATGTTAATAAAATCGTTTATAAACAATAAAGACATCGCGGGAAGTATTTATTGATTATTGGAACAATGTTCGAATCCCATATGTCCGCGAGGAATGTTATTATTTATGGGGCTCCTAATGGGCCCATATTAATTTACATAATAGTTCGAAGCGATGGATTTAACAGATATATTTTTCCATGCTTACATTTTCATCGGCGGTGTTTGGATGCTTTATTGATTGTTTCTCAAACTGTGGAACCAATGTTTAATCACCCATTTTGATGCCAACAAATCTAGCTCCCACTTAGACCATCAATTCATCTTAGCACCAGCGTCTAATTCTATTAAAAACAAGGGATGTATTCACATTTTAGACTTATCAGGGGATTCTTTAAGAATTCTGTCATCTTCGAGGATGTCTATCATTATGTTCCGGATAGTCATCTTCGACAGCGTCAGCACAGACTGTTTTATCTCCCAACCAGGGAGACCAATCAAACTATTGAGCAGTGCACAATGGTGTTCTTGTATCCACCCTTATGTATGGAAGCGAAGCATGCAACTGGCAAAATAATGATGAAATTAGAATAAATGCAGTATAAATGAGATCTCTTAAACGAATGTGTAGATACTCTGAGTATGATAGAGTGTCGAATACAAATATAAGAAGTGAATGTGGTGCGAATGATGGTGTTATGAATAAAATAATGAAAGGATCATTAAGATGGTTTGGACACACGGAAAGAATGAATGAAGAAAGAATGGTTAATAAATTATATGTTAACGATGTAAATGGAACTAGAAATAGAGGAAGACTGAGGAAAACGTGGCACGATAAAATAAATCAAATATTGAATGTCAGACACGTGAGGAGTCAGAGAAATCGGCGCGCGTGCATAACACGATGTATGGATGTTGAGGAATCGAGATAAATATGTCAGGAAAGAAAAGTGTGTTCTTGTATCACAAAAACAAAGTGTTTTGGTTATTGTTTATCGTTTTTAATTTATTATGTTTCATCGTTTTTGACTCTATACTATGTTTACGTATAATTGTTCCTTCTAATTACTGTTTTATTATTATTATTATTATTTTATTTATATAAGTTCCACCTTTAATATTTTCTCCTATAAACGGTAACTCACCGTTCTTTTAATTAAAATATGTTGGTACCTAACTCAATTTCAGCAAGAACTTCAAAATTATATCAAAGAAATTATTCAAATTGACATAGAAACAAATACACATGATGATTCGAAAAATCACAAAAAATTTATATTTGATATTTGATTGTAACACCTGATGATGTCAACATTGGTTGATGAAGCAGCTGTCGTAAAATAAAATACAATTGTGATACAAAAACAAAGTTTCTTCATTAACAGTTATAAAATGTTAAAGTATCATAGTGTTACGGCCAAAACAATTGACTATTAGTTAATTATGTTAAATGTTTAATCCTAATCTGGAGTACATATTTTCCCCACGGTTTGAGAAACTGGGTATTCATGTATCGTGGACGCGAAAAAAAATACTACACGGCACAATAAATAAGTACACAAACTACAAAATTTCCAAATATTTCATCAGTTTCATTTATCATACGGCGGTGTGGTGATGATCTCGCCGATCAGGGTTGCCACCACCAGAAATACAGGTATACCATACCATCCGGTAAAGATACCACAATGGTTCGCCTTCTCAACGATGTGGAATCGGAAAACAACATATTAAACTTTTCCCTACTTTGCTAATGAAATCCGCGCGATCCGATACTGTGTATACTCTACACAATTCGAAATAATAATTTTTTTATTGTTTCTTGAACAATGATGTAAAACTCCATATTAAATAAAATAAAAATTATTTTCGTTTGAAGCATTGGTAAGACATTTAGGTACATTTTTATATTATTATTTATATTTATATTTAAAATAAAATAGAAATAAAAACACTGCACTTTGTTTTTCACCACTATGCGGTTATTTTAATTGTCGACTTGTTTCGCTCGTACCCAAGCATCCTCAGAGCTTAATAATAAATCTTATTACGAAGCGCTGAGGAAGCTTGGGTACAAGCGAAACTAATCGAAAAATTAAAATAACCGCATAGTGGTGAAAAATAAAGTGCAGCGTTTTTATTTCTATTTTATTTTAAATATAAATTTCGAATTCGATATTACGATCACGGAAATAGCAAGATCTCGGATGTAAAGAGGAAATATTTGTTGATGTATTAGTTGTTGGTATTCTCCATACATATCCACTTTTATAACAAGCTACTATTAATGTAATTAGTTAGTTATATGAGATAAAGACAATGAGGATGATAGCAGGCAAGACACTGCAAGATCTCGTGGGGCACAGCAGAATAAGAGAGATATGTGAGGCTGAGGATATTATACCATAAGATGGAGTAGACAGCGAAGGAAGGACTGGTACGGTCATGTCTAAAGAATGGACACCACCAGACTCCCATAAATTGCACTACATAATCAGCCTCACGGGACTCGTCCTCGTAGAAGACTTCCAAAATGATGGGAAGACAGCTGTGAATCTACTTCACAGGATAGCAAAACTCTGGAGAACAGACCACATAGGTTTACAGCAAAGAAAAAGAAGAAGAATAAGTTAGTTATAAAATAATTAAACATTAAATAGTCCATTGTTTTGGCCGAAACACTATGATAAATTAAATAACTTTGTTTTATATATTACAATTGTATTTTATTTTACGCTACAGCTGTTTCGTCAACCTATGTTGACATCATCAGGTGTTACAATAATGTCAAATTTTTGTGATTTTTTTACCTTTTTTTCGTACCTTTATGTGTGTTTGTTCCTATGTTAAATTGAATACTTTCTTAGAAGTTGAAAATTTGACATTTGATATATTATTGTAACACCTGATGATGTCAACATAGTTGACGAAACAGCTGTCGCGTAAAATAAAATACAATTGTGATACATAAAACAATTTTATTTTATTTAACAGTTTAAATAAACTTTAATACGAAGCTATTACTTGGTGGTTTGACGTATTTAAAATTAAAATGAAACACTTTTGCCTTTAGTATAAACCACTTTATTTGAGTAAGAAACGCCAACCGGTTTCACTATAATGCGAGCTTTCTCGAAGCTATACAAAAACTGTCGTTTTGTTTATAGCCCTGAGGAAGCTCGCTACAAAGTGAAACCGATTAGTGTGTAAAAGTATTTAATTTTATTTTTAAATAAAATAATTAGTGGCAACCCTGAAACTGTGGTCAGACGCGCGTTCAGATGTCCATGTTAAAAATCAAAACCGATATCTCTATCAAATACCTCCGCCTCCCCTCCCCCCTACCTACCCCCGGCGGTACAAGGGGACCCGGTCGGTGTTCTAACAGATTGCTATTAAAAGGGATACCACACTGGAATCATGATAGGGTCAAACATATTAGAGGTAATGGCCCTTCGAGTAATATAATATAATATAATAATATTCAAATCGAATTAATTAACCGTCACGCCGTATTCCTCAGAAGGGGAAAATAGGAAACAGACGTTTTTATCAATATTAAATATTTTCTTTTGAGTTTTAGAACGTTGTTCAAATATCAATAAATAATTTCCAGTAATTTGAAGCACACCATTTTGATTGTATTTTGAGTACATTTTGTGATTGTATTTTAATAAATAGTCCATTGTTTTGGCCAAAACACTATGATACTTTAACTAAATAAACTGTTAAATTAAAAAACTCTGTTTAATGTATCACAATTGTATTTTTATTTTACGCGACAGCTGTTTCGTCAATCTATGTTTACATCATCAGGTGTTACAATAATATATCAAATGTCAAATTTTCGAGATTTTTCGAACCTTTATGTGTATTTGTTCCTATGTCAATTTGAATAATTTCTTTGATACATAAAACAATTTTTTTAATTGAACAGTTTGTATTTTAATAGTATTTTTTTAATCAATTCAAATCAGTTAATTTTCTCAAAAAATATTACAAACAACAAACATAGTTTAAGATATCTATCGAGAACAGGTAAAATATAATAAATATTTACATATATTACCAGGAACGCATGAGAGATGGTTCGACATTAGGAAAACATTGTACTCTCCAAAGTCAAGAGTATTTCTCCTCTGAAAGACGTCGAACTCCGAAGCGATCATATTCAGCAGTTTGATTGCTCTCCCCACCGGCATCACCAGAAGCAGGTTGGTGCTGCATGCTGGGAGATAAAACAGTCTGTCGTGACGCTGTCGAAGATACCCTTCTTCTGCCAACTCGGTCTATAAGCTTAGGTTAATTTTGAGAATGCCCTCGCAAGGCGAAACAAATTTATAACTATTGTTTACACCTAAATAATAGCGTTAATGGCGGTAGCCTTTCACATTGCGTTATAAAGATCTTCTGCTTAATGCTTAAATCTAATCTTCATAGATTGCGGTGGTCAGTAGATTGAAACTGACATGTGAATTGTGGTGTTGGATATTAACATATATACAACTTCCAAAAATTTATCAGACATGGTGGTCATAAGAAAGGTGGAATGGGGAATGTTGTAATTACATTAAGCGTGCGCTTAACCCAAACAATGACAGGTCATAAGTCCTGTAAACACCTCGATCACCATATTCAGTTTCCGGTTTGCATCTTCGTCTCTATTGAAATAAAATTAATCCATCAATGATAAGAGTTGCGGAAGATAGAAAAAAATTGAGACTATTTGAAGAGGCCTACATCCAGCAGTGGAGAAATTTCTAAAGAGAAGATAAATAAGAAGGTTTGCCTTAAGCTTTTGGTATGTACGCCACCATTTTAGATCTTGCAAGACAAAATGGTGCGAGTCATAAACATTTTGTAAAGATATTTGAAAGGAGTTCTTGATAAATGATGCGCTGTGATCTTATTACATCTGATGATGATTAATATTGCTGTTTTGACTGAATGTAACATTGAGATGCATTATTCTTCAGAACGTGATCAACAGATGATGTTATTGAGATGAAATATAAATTAAGACCTAACAGACATTTTATATTTCGAATTCAAAATCAAATTAATTTATTTCACAAATTGACTAACATATGCAGCATCCGGAAAACTTAATACCAGGAAGATAAAAATATGGCCGAGCTATAGAGGGCTCCCTCCGCTTACCCGAAGCTGTTATAGGCGCAGCGGCGCCTTTCGTCAGCTTCACTCGTGCACTCCCTAGGCCCGTCCCCCGTCCATGCGGGACTTACGTTTAACTAACTTACCATCACGCCGTCTCTCCGGAGGGGTAGGCAGAAAGAATGGAACGCTACACTGTTCTGTCCTGACATACTTCTCTCGATTCCTCTACATTCATACATCTTGTCATGCACGCACGTCGATTTCTCCGACTCCTCACGTGACCGACATTCAATATTTTATTGATTTGATCGTGCCACGTTTTCTTCGGCCTTCCTCTATTACTAGCTCCGTTCACGCCGTTTACATATACCATCTTTACCATTCTGTCTTCACTCATTCTTTCCATGTGTCCAAACCATCTTAATGACTCTTTCCTTATTTTGTTCATAACACTTTCATTCGCACCACATTCACTTCTTATACTTGCATTTTTCACTCTATCATATACAGATTTGCCACACATTCGTCTTAGAGATCTCATTTCTACTGCATTTATTCTACTGTCATCCTTCTTTTGCCAGTTCCATGCTTCACTTCCATATATAAGGGTCGGCACAAGAACACCATTGTGCACTGCCATCTTAGCTTTTTTGGATAGGCTTTTGTTTGCGATGACAATTTTAAGTGCACCATTTATTCTGTTGCCCGCCCCAACCCTTCTTTCAATAAAAAAATATATATGTTATACAACAACATTTTGAATGTATACAAATTCTTGTAGACAAATACTGGATTTCACCCATTGCGGATAAATTATTTTTATTTTACAAGGATTAATTGTATCTCAATAGAGACGAAGATGCAAATTGTGATTCTGTTCCCAGAAAACAATTTGCATCTTCGTCTCTATTGAGATACAATTAATCCTTGTAAAATATATATGTTATATTTGCAACCATGGGGAACCCAGACTGCATTTAAGCTACACTACTCTCCATCGATATCCAGCCGTACACGCATAGCAATACAACAGCAAAAGAAAATACACAATTGATACGTAAATATGTTAGAGAAATAATAAAAAAGAAATAATGCACAGCAGGAGGCACTGGAGGGAGGGAGGAGACAAGTTGCAGGATGGGGGAAATAAGGAAATTTATTTTAAATGTGGAATAGGGAAGGTAACATAGGAAGTTTATACTTTATATATTTAAAAGAAGAAAAATAATGCAATTGAACTAAGGGGGAGGACGAGGCCCGGCATTGCGGGTCAGTGTCCCCTCCCCCCAGCAAGATAATCGGCACCCCCTCAAAGGGGCAAGTGACTTCACAAAACGGCAACGTTTGGTCGAGACGGTTGGCCGAGGTTAAAAAAATGATGACAATAAAAATAATAATAAATAATTAACACAGACCAGGAGTAGCAGCCCCAGAAATACCAAGAACAAAAAAAAACGAGTAAATTAAAACAACTTATACAAAAAAAAGAAGAATTGGACTAAGCTGGGCAGCTTTCAGAAACATGGGTTATTTCCTTAAAAACCGGAAAATACCGATTAACCTGAAACGAAAAGTCTATGAAGCCTACGTTCTGCCAGTTGGTACTCATGGTCTTGAAACTGTAACATTGTCCAAGCAAAGTGTCGAGAAACCACGAGTGACCCAAAGAGCCATGTAAGGAATAAGCCTAAGATACAGAGTCAGAAAAGATACGGTGAGAGAAAAAACAAAGGTCACTGACATCATCCACCGGGTGGCAACTGTAAAATGGCAATGGACAGGTCGCGTAGCCAGAAGCTCAGATAAAAAATGGACAAGAAGACTGCTGACTTGGAGACCGTGTACGGCAAAGAGAAATGCAGGGCGACCGCAACTACGGTGGAAGGATGATCTGAACAGACACGTGAATTCTATTTCTAGTTCCATTTACATCGTTAACATATACTTTTTTTACCATTCTTTCTTCATTCTTTCCATGTGTCCAAACCATCTTAATGATCCTTTCATTATTTTGTTCATAACACCTTCATTCCCACCGCATTGTCCTCTTATATTTTCATTCGACACTATTATACACATCCACACATTCGTCTAAGAGATCTCATTTTTACTGCATTTATTCTACTTTCATCCTTCATTTGCCAGTTCCATGCTTCGCTTCCATACATAAGGGTCGGTACAAGAACACTTTTGTGCACTGCTATTTTAGCTTTTTTGGATAGGTTTTTGTTTCCGATGACAACTTTAAGTGCACCATTCACTTTGTTGACTGCCCCAACCATTCTTTCAATATCCAATAACTTTTGTTAACATACTACCCAAATACACGAACTCATCTACTTGCTCCAAATTTTCACCATTCACGCTAATGTTGCAGACTGTCATGATTTATTCTTTTTCAAAAAATGTAGTCTTCTTCTTCTTCTTCTTTTAATAGATCTGACGATCTGTGACACAGAAATCATGTCTCATTGGATGATGAGATCTAGCTGTCCCTCCATCTCTTAGGCGATCTTCCAGGTGGGCGGTGTCCGGAGGGGATTTCATAAGCGGCTGTATATGCAAGTCTGTCACCATCCATTCGGGCTACATGGTCCCTCCAGTATCTTCTTCTGGATCTACTCCACTGAACGATATTCTCTATTTCGCAAGTTTTTCTTATGTCTACGTTGCGGACACGATCGGAGGGTTTTTCCAGTAATTGATCTTAGGGCCTTCATCTCCGATGTTCTTAATAGTCCCTTGGTTCACAAAGTGTCAGCCCGCGTCTCTACAGCGTACGTCATGAAAATTTTAGTAATTATTTAAAACGGAGTTTACATAATTATTCAAGAAATAAAAAATACATATATTTAAATTACTTAAACAAGACGAGTATACAAAATTAAACGAATATATATTATATAAAAAATGATTTTTAATTTATAACAATTACAATTAATTATATAATTAAAAATTAGTTCATATAGAAATGAAAATGTGAAATTATTATTTAATAATTTTTGGAGTTCATTATTTTTTTTAAGTTTATGTTGGTCCCTCGTTAACAAGCGGACAATTAAGTAATCAGTAATCATGGTACTTGAAGTCTGGGCTCGGGTACTCGGGTAACAAAATGTTACCCAATGAGCAGTGGCACAACGAAATAAATTTATTTAAAAAAAGTTTAATAAACCTAAACAAGTAATATTATATAGTATCATATAATTAAGTGCATAATGGTGTTCTTGTACCGACCCTTGTGTATGGAAACGAAGCATGGAACTGGCAAAAGAAGGATAAAAGTAGAATAAATGCAGTAGAAATGAAATCTGTTTCAATTCAATTCAATTTATTCAAAAAAATTATAAACATTACAGAATTCAGTACAGAAAATCATTTCGAAATTCGTTTCTAATCTTAATATACAAAGTATTAAAAACCATTTTAAAAAAATATGTAACAAATAATATGATGAGAAAACAAACAGAAGACAATTTAAAAATATATTCTGGAACAATTTAGTAAAAACAAACATTGTTATACTCGTACAATAAGAAGAGAAGCAAATAGTAATTTAATACATAAGAGATAGATGCTTTCTGAGGGTAGCCTCACTATCGTGAAAAATGTCCACATCCGAAGAGATGCGGTTTAATAGTATTATTGCCCTGCCCACGGGCATTACCTTAGGTAGATTGGTTCTACACAGTGGCAGGTGAAATAATCTATGTTGCCTTTGCCTATGAACACCCAGGTGGATAGTTCGTCTAATTTCCAATGATTGGTAGTCCAGCATACCCAGCAAGAAATCAGTTGGGTACAGCCAGGGGTAGTAACCGTTTTCTTCGAGGTACAGAAAGCGTAAGAACTTTAGGCGAATGTGCCGAAAATCCTTGTATGATAGAGTGTCGCATGAAAATGTAAGAAGTGAATGCGGAGCGAGTGATATTGTTATTAACAAAATAATGAAAGGAACATTAAGATGGTTTGGACACATGGAAATAATGAATGAAAAAAGAATGGTAAAAAAGACCTAGGAATACGTGGCACCATCAAATCAATTTAATGTCGACCACGTGAAGATTCAGAGAAATCGACGTGCGGGCATGACACGATGTATGAATGTTGAGGAAGCGAAAGAAGTACGAGTGTATCAGGAAAGAAAAGTGTGGCAGTCCATTCTTTCTGCCTACCCCTTTGGGGAACCGGCTTGATGGTTTGCTAGTTAGTTAGTTTAAGATTTATTCCTCATTTATTTTTATCATGGGTCCAAACCATATTTGTATATAGTAAAAAAACAATTGTTTTATTACTATATACAAAAACACATATGGTAGATATGTTATTATTATTTTATTCGTATGTTTTTCGAATGTGTGGGTCGTTTTTTCTAGGCTACCCCCTTGTCGTAGGTAAGGTTGGTACCCCACAATAGAGCCTAATCATCGATCACTTATTAATATTAACTAATCATGCTTAATCAATAATAAATCAATCGGTAATGCCGCCAGTATAACCAACATTAGCGGAATAAGGGGATAACTTTTAAATATTTTAATCAAAACATTTTTAACAATAAAAATTTTAAATATGTATTTGATTTTTCCTTCTCAATATAATTTTTATATTTTTATAAAAAAATATTTATTGAAAGCAAACATTAAAAAATCAAAGTATGTGGTATCAGTTCTTGTCTATTATCACTTGAAATTTAATTCTTTCAAGTGATATCCTTTTGATCCTTTATATCAATCTCACCATAAGTGGTAACCCTAGTGCTCGACTTCTACAAAAATCCCTTTTTCAATAAGATCGACCAACGTCAGAAGGTTAATTCTCTTGCAGAGATAGTGTATAGATGTCGCTAGCCACACAAAAAAAATTGTTAAAATTCCTACTGGAATCATTTTAAATGCAAAGTGGTCTTACGGTATTGATGGTGCGCCTACCTAGCGGCCACCAGTGGCTTTACGGTATTGAATTGGTTAACCACACATTTCTGTCATTTTTTGACAAACATGCTTCGAATGCATTTTTTTCTTCAAGGTCATTGAATCAATATATTCTTTTTTTTAAAGAAATATAATATAAAAAATATATATAATAATATTTAGACTTTTTGACTTGCCACACTGTTATTCTGGACTCCTAAACTAACAATACTATTGAATTCCAAAGATTTGTACAAGAATGACCCTTGTGTATAATGACGTCATTTTCTCATACCTCGTGATGATGATGATGATGATTCTTGATTTTTTTGTATGACTTCAATCACCAATAGTTAAATAGTATCTATATATTGATATGGACAGAAATAAAGGACTGCCATTTCTATTTACATCGTTAACGTATACTTTTTTATTATTATTATTTCTTCATTCATTATTTCCATGTGTCCAAACCATCTTAATATCATATATCATATCTCTACCATACACAGAGTATCACACATTCGTCTAAGAGATCTCATTTCTAATGCATTTATTTTACTTTCATCTTTCATTAAAAAAATATTTTGGTAAATATAAAATACATTGGATTATATAGAATGGCAGTGTGCACAATGGTGTTCTTCTACCGACCCTTATGTATGGAAGCGAAGCATGGAACTGGCAAAAGAAGGGTGAAAGTAGAATAAATGCAGTAGAAATGAGATCTCACAGACGAATGTGTGGATACTCCGTGTATGATAAAGTGTCAAATGAATATTTAAGAAGTGAATGCGGTACAAATGATGGTGTTATGAACAAAATAATGAAAGGATCCTTAAGATGGTTCGGACGTATGGAAAGAATGAATTAAGAAAGAATGGTAAAAAAAATATTTTAACAATGTAAATGGAACCAGAAAAAAAGGAAGACCGAGGAAAACGTGGCATGATCAAATAAATCAAATATTGAATGTCGGCCATGTGAGGAGTCAGAGACATCGATGCGCGTGCATGACACGTTCTATGAATGTTGAGGAAACGAGAGAAATATGTCGGGAAATAAAAGTGTGGCAGTCCATTCTTTCTGCCGACCCCTTCGGGGAGACGGCGTGATGGTTAGTTAGTTAGTTAGTTAGTAATATAGTATCATCAATTAATAATTAAATAAAACAACATTTTTTTTAATAACCACTTTATTTTTTGTTTTTATTTTAACAGCGACCGGTTTCGCCAGGCAAGCTAGCATCGACAGACTAGTCAATTACAACTTCCACTATTTGTAACTATTATAAAAGTGATGTAATATAGTTATCAGATGATGACAGCTAATTGCCGAAACCGGTCAACACTAGAAAATCAATCAAATAAAACTAAATATGAAGATAGAATAGTCGTGAATAATTGTGTTATTGTGCCAACCTTTTTGTATGGAAATGAAGCATGGAACTGGCAAAAGGAGGATGAAAGTAGAACGTGTTTGAGTAATTATCAAATTTGAAATAAAATGTTCGATAATGTCTTTATTAAATGAAACATAATAATTATTTATTGTTTCTTGAACAATGATCTAAACTCCATATTAAATAATTAATAAGAATGAAAACGTCTGTTTTCTAGAAGTTTTATTATATTTTATGGGAATGACATGTTTCGCCCTTCTAAGGCATTATCAAATGACATTTGATAATTCCTTAGAAGGGTGATACATGTCATTCCCATAAAATATAATAAAACTTCAAGAAAACTTACGTTTTCATTCGTATTAATTATAAAAGCAATAAAATTCTTATTGTAGAAATAATAAAAATAGCATTAATAATAATAACAATAAAAATAATAATGGTACCAACATGTCCATCGAATATATCCTTCAAGAATCCCACATATTACTTTATTTTAATTTTTGCTTGCATATAGTATTTTCTTCATTTTCTTCAATTAGTGAAGTTCACTTGTTTGTAGTCTGTTTTCTAGAAGATTTATTAGGTCAATGACACGTTTCGCCTGTCTGAGGCATTATCAAATGTTTTGTGTAATAATAATATTTGATAATGCCTTAGACAGGTGAAACATGTCATTCACATAAAATATAACAATACTTATAGAAAACAGATGTTTTTTATTGGAATTAATTATATAATAAAACTTCTGGAAAACTAACGTTTTCATCAATATTGAATATAAATGGGATTTTCTCATTATAGAACAAGAAGAAGAAAAAACACCCGGTGACAGACGAGATAATAAAGATCTAATCAGATTGAAGATAAATTACCGATATGCAGGAATGCGCGTGCGTCCAGATGGACCCCTCTGATTGGCCGAGCCACCAACGAATGGAATTTGACACAATCAGATGCGTTCATTCCGAATTCAAATATTTTGAAGTTACATGTTACCCATATCAATTATTAAGTGGCATATCTTTGATTATATTGAAATACAGCGATACTGTTATGTTTTTGAGTTTGAATTTGAATCAAGTAACTAACTTACTAATCATCACGCCGTCTCCCCGGAGGGGTAGGCAGAAAGAACGGAACGCCACACCGTTCTGTCCTGACATACCTCTCTCGATTCCTCTACATTCATACTTCTTGTCATGCACGCACGTCGATTTCTCCGACTCCTCACGTGACCGACATTCAATATTTGATTGATTTGATCGTGCCACGTTTTTCTCGGCCTTCCTCTATTTCTAGCTCCGTTCACGCCGTTTACATATACCTTCTTTACCATTCTGTCTTCACTCATTCTTTCCATGTGTCCAAACCATCTTAATGACCCTCTCCTTATTTTGTTCATAACACTTTCATTCGCACCACATTCACTTCTTATACTTGCATTTGTCACTCTATCATATACAGATTTGCCACATATTCGTCTTAGAGATCTCATTTCTACTGCATTTATTCTACTTTCATCCTTCTTTTGCCAGTTCCATGCTTCACTTCCATACATAAGGGTCGGCACAAGAACACAAATATTTATGTTGACATGTTTCGCCCTTCTCCTTAGAAGTTCTCGTTATCAAATGTGACGAAACTTCAACTCGTTGCAGTTTATATACACTAGTAAATGGAGCAGAATATGGTAATTAAAGGCCGTGCCACACTATTTGAAACAAGCTCTCCACAAGGGTGACCTTGGTGGAGAGCTGTGGAACCCACGGTTGGTGTAGCGTCCACATTCTGTTGTCAACAAGCTCTCCACAGGGGTCACCTTTGTGGAGTCCACGGTTGGTGTGGCATCCACAGTAGACACCATTTTCGTTCAATACGTCCGCACTCCACCGATCGCGATGCCGCTATGCAACTGACCTTGAGTGGTGGAATCCACAGCCCCACATGTGGAATGGAAAGGTCAAACGAATTTTGGTTTAAAAAAAGTGTCTACACAGTTTTAAACCGCTGGTGGAGACCGATGTGGAGAGCTTGTTTGAAACAGTGTGGCACGGCTTTAACGAAAATTGATATGACTTTATACATTTTTAACAAATAATTAATTGAGTAGGTCGCCTACCCCTCTGGGGAAACGGCGTGATGGTCAGTTAGTTAGTTTCACCTTGCTATGGCATTTTAAAATGCGGCATTTGGCCCATAGCTGCACAGATCCATACTGCCTACAGTTATGCGTCCAATATTTCCCACTATGAACACATGTACGTCATAAAATTCCAATTCCCTGGTGCTATCCACATACCACATACCAGTCCTCAGTGGAACCATTCAGCACAGCCCATAACAATGTATCCGTCTCCCTCTCGGGCGGACAATGAGCGCAGTATTAAGAGTCCATTTGGAGACCATAAATCATCGCAAAGGAGTTTTTGTATGCTTCGGATTCATCTCTATTATTTAATTATCGAAACGTAATCCTTTATTGTATGCCG
The DNA here is from genome assembly GCA_022606425.2 of Lepidostoma basale. NCBI lineage: Eukaryota > Metazoa > Arthropoda > Insecta > Trichoptera > Lepidostomatidae > Lepidostoma > Lepidostoma basale. The sequence goes on from JAHDVF020001465.1 coordinate 855,535, forward strand.
AGACACCAGGGGCGTGGAGTGAATTTATTAAACATATAAAACTAACTAACCAACTAACCTTGGTACGATGTTAAGTATCAGGCATGCGATAGAGTCGGGTGGAGAAGATTCCTTGAGGCCCTATGCACCACGGAGGTGTGACAGGACAAAAAGAAGAAGAACTAACTAACCATCATGCCGTCTCTCTGAAGGGGTAGGCAGAAATAATGGACTGCCACATATTTCTCTCGCTTTTCTGACTCCTCACGTGGCCGACATTCAATATTTGATTTATTTGATCGTGCCACGTTTTCCTCGGTCTTCCTCTATTTCTGGTTCCATTTACATCGTTAACATATATTTTTTTTACCATTCTTTCTTCATTCATTATTTCCATGTGTCCAAACCATCTAAATGATCCTTTCATTATTTTGTTCATAACACCATCATTCGCCCCGCATTCACTTCTTATATTTTCATTCGACACTCTATCATACACAGTAGTATCCACACATTCGTCTAAGAGATCTAATTTCTACTGCATTTATTCTACTTTCATCCTTCTTTTGCCAGTTCCATGCTTCGCTTCCATACATAAGGGTCGGTAGAAGAACACCATTGGGCACTGCCATTCTAGCTTTTTTGATATGTTTTTGTTTGCGATGACAACTTTAAGTGCACCATTCACTTTGTTGCCTGCCCCAACCCTTCGTTCAATATCCCTCTCCACTCCCCCATCTTTTGTAAACATATCTACTACCTAAATACACGAACTTATCTAGGTACTTGCTCCAAATAAAAAATATTATTAATGAATTTTAATTAATTTAACATATGGAATGAATGGACGAGAGAAGAATGGTAGGTATAAAAGCAGTGTGAGAGGAAATATACGAGTACACTAAAACAAATCAAATCTACCCTTTTAAACTTGGTTCAATGTACAATCGTAATCAGTCTGTGTTCTGCCAGTTGGTACTTATGGTCTTGAAACTATTACATTGTCCAAACAAGGTGCAGAGAAACTACGAGGGACTCAAAGAGCCATGGAAAGAGCCATGTTAGGAATAAACCTAAGAGACAGTCAGAAACGATACGGTGAGAGAAAAAACAAAGGTCGCTGACATTATCCACCGGGTAGCGACTTTAAAATGCCAATGGGCAGGTCACGTAGCCAGAAGCTCAGACGAAAAATGGACAAGAAGACTGCTGACTTGGAGACCGTGAACGGCAAATAGAAGTGCAGGGCGACCGCAACTACGGTGGAAGAATGATCTGAACAGACACGTCGGAATAACCTGGATGCAGTCTGCACAAGACAGAGTGACATGGAAGCGAATGGAGGAGGCCTTTGTCCAGGAGTGGACGGGAATAGGCTGAGGAAGAAATTTTCGCTTTAATGTAAATTTTTTTTAACACACGTTAAAATTTTCCCAATTAACATTCCAAATTGTTCTCCTTTTATTATCTTCACTACTGTTATTCGAGTATTATACAACAATAATCAGAAAAACGAAATTAAGAAGAAATGTAAGGCAGATGATTGCATCATAAGCAAAATTAAAAAAGGATCCCTGAGATGGTTTGGATATATGTAACGAATGGATGAGAGAAGAATGGTTAAAATGTTGTATACAAGCAGGCTGAGTGGAAATAAAAGCCGCGGATGACCAAGGAAAGCATGGCAAGACCAAATTAATCAAATACTGAAAGGCGGCCACGGTAGAATTTGAAAAAATCGACGAGCGTGCATGTTACGATCTTTGAATGTTGAGGAAACTAGAGAAGTATGTAAGGACAGAACGGCATGGCGGTCTAGCCTCTCTTCCTACCCCTCCGGAGAAACGGCGTGATTTCTTTAACAATTATGTAAAACTCCGTATAAAATATTTAATATTAATGAATTGAAGTTTTTTTTATAGGAATGACATGTGTCGCCTTTTTAAAGCAATCATACACCTTACATGGTCGCCATTTTTACTTGAGTCGATATATTAATATTAGCAGTAATGATTTTAAGTGCATAGAAGGGGTTCCCATCACATACCCGAGACTATTATAGGACGCAGCGTCGCTCTTTCGTCAGCTTCGCTCATGCACTTCCTAGGCCATTTATTTTGTTCTCAACACCATTCCATCTTTCGTTGTCTTTCTCCATAGCCATCTATAATAAATAGTTTTTTTTTAACATGCGCCACTGGTTTCTAACAACGTAGTGACGCAATCTACCGCCCGGGAAAAGCGACCTAATCAGACAAGCGATTTTAATTTGAGATCTCAACTATAAAGGCACCGGTGATAAGGACGAAATTTGTCTGGCAGGGTGACTTGCAAATTCTTCGATTTGGCGTTCTGGGGGTTCCGGGGCCCCGTTCTCGAACTCTACGGTTTAAATATTTCAAATAAAAAATCGAAGCTTCATAGTGAAAGTACAAATTTATTGAAATAACAATAATGATTTTTTCGATTAGAATTTCGTGAATAGGGCTCGTCATGAGATTAGAATCTAATAAATATTGTGATGATGTATTGTAGGTAAAGAAGGTATAGATAAAAAATATTGAATACATAAAAAATCATATAATACGAAATTTAATATTATTGGTGATTTGTAGATGAGTTGGTATTTTCACAATAGTACCATAAATTTTGAACTATTTAGATGAAAACTTATGCCTACAATATTTTATTGATTAAATTAATGTTTGATTAATTTATATACAATATTTTTAAAGAGTAGATTAACAACGAGACAAAATTTTTAATATTTTTTGTAGTATTTTCCAATTTTAATTTGATCGAGTTACTGCCATCTATGTTTTAATAGCCTAAGCCGCAGTTTAGTCAAGTTTCAAACCAGTGTATAGAAGATTTCAAAATTGAAATGTTGTTGCTACTTAACTATAGATGGCGGTAGCTAATCATTCAAATAATTGGAACAATATGCAAAGCAATTTCACTAAAATAAGGTTTATCCGAGTTTTATTTTTTATTATTATTATAAAAAGGTCGTTTGAACCCAATTACTATATGCAATTTGTTGCTATTATGCTGAAATTAGAAAGATCTGGAGAATGGAGAGAGATGACCAGAGACAGGAGCCAGTGGAGGACTGTGTTGTGAAGAAGGCCAAATCCCACACCAGTATGTAACGCCGGGAAGACGAACTAATCAGTGCCGGATTAGCCATATAACAGAAGGAGCGAGTGCTACGGGCTCCGCACATATAAACTTTCAAGTATGGAAGTGAATCATGGAACTGGTAAAAGAAGAGTGAAAGTAATAAAAATGGAGGAGAAATGAGATCTCTTAGATCAGTGTTTCCCAACGTGGGGCGTACGCCTCACCGAGGGGCAATTTGAATGTCTTGGGGGGCAATACGCAAATCATTAAAATTACAAAACTAACTAACTAACTAACCATCACGCCGTTTCCCCGAAAGGGTAGACAGAAAGAATGGACTGCAACACTTTAATCGATGCTGCACTCCATTCTTCTCTTTTCGCCAACGCGAGAGACGCGGTGTGATGGGTTGCGAACCTCACCGCCACCAATAGGCATCTCCCGCGCACACTTCAATCATTCAACGTCTACATAATAAATATAAAACAAATTATACAAAATACAATGATATAAAATAAAATAACACATAAAAATAATTTAACACATAATGTTCTTTTAGATGGTGCACTTGTCGTCAGCTGGACGATCCGGACATTTGTGTTTATTTAATTTTTTATTCCACTGTTTTCATTTTAATTAGGCACTTAAAACATCCAACACCAGCAAAAACTTGAAAATTTGATTGAAGAATTTATTCAAATTGTCATTGGAACAAATGAAAAATTTATTTTTACACCTGTCAAAATTATTTTTATAAACGAAAAAACTTGTATTATTTTAACATCAGAAGAGTAAAAAGGTATTTCGTGTCACAAATAACTATCACAAAGTGCGGCAACAAACAAATTGACAAAAACAATTCACTTATACAAAAATATCTCCAAATTGACAGGAGCACCACATGAATCAAACCATTTTTTTAAATCAGAACCAGTAAAATTACAACGTTACAACAAATTAAAAAAAAATTGTATAATGCAACTCTCACATTTCAGTCAAGCATTAGTGAGTTATTTGACAGACATCTTTGAAAAATGTTACTTTAAATTAGCAACATTAGCGTGAATGGTGAAAATTTGGAGCAAGTAGTTGAGTTCGTGTATTTAGGTAGTATGTTTACAAGAGATGGGCGAGTGGAGAAGGATATTGAAAGAAGGGTTGGGGCAGGCAACAAAGTGAATGATGCACTTAAAGTTGTCATCGCAAACAAAAACCTATCCAAAAAAGCTAGAATGGCAGTGCACAATGGTGTTCTTCTACCGACCCTTATGTATGGAAGCGAAGCATGGAACTGGCAAAAGAAGGATGAAAGTAGAATAAATGCAGTAGAAATGAGATCTCTTAGACGAATGTGTGGATACTCTGTGTATGATAGAGTGTCGAATGAAAATATAAGAAGTGAATGCGGTGCGAATGATGGTGTCATGAACAAAATAATGAAAGGATCATTAAGATGGTTTGGACATATGGAAAGAATGAATGAAGAAAGAATGGTAAAAAAATTATATGTTAATGATGTAAATGGAACCAGAAATAGAGGAAGACCGAGGAAAACGTGGCACGATCAAATAAATCAAATATTGAATGTCGGCCATGTGAGGAGTCAGAGAAATCGACGCGCGTGCATGACACGATGTATGAATGTTGAGGAAGCGAGAGAAATATGGAAGGAAAGAAAAGTGTGGCAGTCCATTCTGAGACGGCGCGGCGTGATGGTTAGTTAGTTAGTTAGTTAGTTAAATTAGGCTTTTGGTAACATTTGCTATAAACCCGCGCTGGCTTTAATCCGGCACAGGAGTTAATAGGTACAAATATCACTTAAATCGATTATTATTTCCCACCCAAGTAGAGATATGGTACATATCTGAAATAATTAGGTACTCGCGAGTCAAGAATGTTTACAAGAATCTGGGAGGAGGATTAATTTATCTCTCAATTTTGATTTGAACGACTTTCAAATCTTCCTCATTACCGTTCAGATTTTATAAACAGCTTTTCAACACTTCCATCGCGTCAGTGGCGATGTTATGATATTGTGAGTTACAAGCACAGGGACGGAGAAAAAAAAAAACTCCTAACTTTAATGGAATTTTCTTTTATAACATCAATTTGACAAAGACTCTTATAATTTATTGTTAACTAACAAATATAATAACAGAAATAATTGACCGATACACTATTCTCTGACCAATACACACAAGCCAGCTGCAATCTTTGGCGCTCTAAAATCCACAATATGGAAAAACAAAGACATGGCCATTAAGAGTAAGTTGAGAATCTATAAAGCATGCGTAAGACCAAATAATAACATTTTTGAGGACTTCCGAGATGAAGACACTGATGACGATAGTAGGAAAGACTAACCAAATTAATCAAACATTAAAAGGCGGACCTCTTTGAATGTGAATGTAGAAGAAGCGCGAGAGTTATGTCAGGATAGAACGGTGTGTCAGTCCATCCTCTCTGCCTACCCGTCCGATGAAACGGCGTGATGGTTAGTGAGTTAGTTAGTTTATCTCTAAGTTGGTTTCTATGTGTAGAAATAATGGATGAATGAAAAATGGTTAAAAAAATTATATGCAAGCAGTATGCATGGAAAAGGAAATCAAGAAGTGCTTAGAAAAAAGTATATATTATACCTATTAAACATACCACAGTTTATAAATGTAGGAGAGTTATATCAGAATAGAAAATTGTGGCGGTTCGTCTTCTCTGCCTACCCTTACGGAGAAGCGACGTGATGGTTAGCTCCACTGGCTGAAATGTCCAGAAAGGATACAATATAAACTCTGCTGGACAGTCTTCAAGGCGTTGCATGGTATGGCACCAGCTTATATATCTGAACTCTGCATCAACGAGAACCTGAATGCCAGACAGTCTACATTGCGATCAGCTAAGAATTCTGCGATCGGTAGATTGACTTTGCCAAAACGCTGTCATAGCACAAACTTTGGCGACCGAGCCTTCGCGGTAGCCGGCCCTTCAGCCTGGAATAATCTTCCAGCAGACCTTAAGTGCATTTAGAATCAGTCAGAGTTTAGATTGAGACTCAAAACGCACCTTTTCAAATTATTCTTTCCTGATAATATGGGTTGATTGACTGCGTTGGGTGCAGCCCTCATACTAAATATGTTTATTTTTTAACTAGTTCATAAAACAGAGCATTTTCTACAGCGCCGTTGAGATGAATAATTCATAAAAATGGCGCTCTATAAATTATCCAATTTATATGCTTAGGAAATTGAAAATAACTTTGTTTAATCCACTAATTATAAAAAATATATATTGAAAAACACGACATGTTTCCGTAAATACCCCCATCTTCAGATGTAAAAATAAAATAAAAACTAAACAAAGAAAGACTCTTATAAAACACATTTAAAATTCGATACAATAATTCGAATTAAAAAATTAACTTGTTATAAGTACTAATAATTATTTTTTAACAGTAAGAACTAATAAATAATATTCTTCTTTCTTCTTCTTTGACAGTCGTGGTCGTCCACTGCTGGACATAGGACTCCCCCATACTTCTCCATGTATGACATGTCATACGGGGGGTGGTTGGCATTACAACGCCACGCTTGCCAGACGGGTTGGCGAGGTGTCCTTCCACGTTAGCCTATGCATCAATATTATCCACCGAAGTTATTAACACTCGATCTCTCACATTTCGCATAGTTTCCAGGGGAGACCAAAGTCGAGGAGGTGTGGATAGGTAATTGGGATCAGATCAATCCTCCAGCATAGCATGGCCACCACCACGGTGATGGACATGCACCGCTCGAAGAGTCAATAGGATCCCCCTTACTCCCCCATATGACCCCTTATTATTATTTATATAATTATATTAAATAATAATAATACACGATGTTAATATAAACAAATTGTAATTTAGAGGAAACATACATTTGAATAGACATAATTTATATAGAAATTAAAAAATTATTAATTTGCATTTGATTGGGAATGGGAGCTTGGGAGATTGAATGTAGACAAAGTATTGGAATAGGAATCTGATTATTTATTACGTTTTCACATAATTTCACCGACTTGAGGATTTCTAAATTTTCAAGTTTGTTTAATTTATTGCAATCGTTAACTGTATGCAGATATTTTGTGTCATTTTTATCGAAACTATGGTCAAATTCAATATAATGGTTAGGGTTATATGGTTAACTATTTTTTTTTTATTAGTTAGTAAGTGAAGGGTTCAAAGCGGAATATTTCTCATGGTCTGCCACTGGATTATGAAAACATCACGAGTATGGGTACTATATAAAATATGTTGTTTGTACAATATATTAATAAATTTAAAATAATTTCTTTCGGCTACTTGACATTACTAAAATAATATTACGCAACGGAATTGTGGGTGAATGGGAGGGGATGTTTGTTTTTGTATTACCCATCAAAAAATATAAATATTTCATAATCAAAACTTCTGGACATGAAGAGAGTAGAAAAAATGCGGTAGATATGAGATTCTTTAGACCCGAGGTTCTCAAACTTTTTTGTCCCGTAGACCCCTTCCCGATTTTTTCTAATTCGTGTAGATCCCCTGCTTTCCTAATTGATTTTTCGAATTGATTGCTAAAAAAGGTACTACTGGCAATTATCAACGCAAACCAAAGCATATCCAAAAAAGCTAAGGTGGCAGTACATAATGGTGTTCTTGTTCTGACCCTTATGTATGGAAGTGAAGCATGGAACTGGCAAAAGAATGATGAAAGTAGAATAAATGCAGTAGAAATGAGACCTCTAAGACGAATGTGTGGCAAATCTGTATATGATAGTGAATCTGTACACGAGTGTCAAATGCAAGTATAAGAAGTGAATGCGGTGCGAATGAAAGTGTTATGAACAAAATAATGAAAGGGTCATTAAGATGGTTTGGACACATGGAAAGAATGAGTGAAGACAGAATGGTGAAGAAGGTATATGTAAACGATGTGAACGGAGCTAGAAGAGGAAGGCTGAGGAAAACGTGGCATGATCAAATATTAAATGTTGGTCACGTGAAAGTCGGAGAAATCGACATCATCTTGTCATGCACACATCGTGACATGCACGCTTCCTACTTCGAACATTGCTGCATTTTGTGATTAATTTGGTCATGCCTTGTCTTGGCCTTCCTCAACTTATATTTTCATTCACACTATTTGTACATACCTTTTTAACCATTCTTCCCTCATCAATTCATTTCTTATATCCATCTTTGTGATCTTTTCTAAATTTTATTTAGGATGCATTCATCCGTCATATGTACATTCCTTTCTTATTTCATCATTATGTATTCTATCATACATTGATTTACGCGCATTCTTCTAAGTGACCTCATTTCTACCGCATTTATCCTACTTTTGCCAAACTCTAAGCCTCACTTCCTTACAAGTATTGGCACTAGAACCCCATTGTGCACTGCCATATTTGCTTAAGTCGATAGATATCTATTTGCAGTGATCAAATCGAATCAAATCAAAACAGTTTATTTATCCAAAAGACATTACAAACATCATAAATGTTTAAGGCATCTATTGAGTACAGATAAAATATTATATTCATTCAACATAATACCAGGAATGCATTAGAGATGGATAGAGAATATAAGGAAGACAAGATGCTTTCTAAAGTCGAGAGTATCTGTCCTTTGAACGTACTTTCACTAATAAGAAAGACGTCGATCTCCGAGAGACCGCGTTCAGCAGATTAATTGCTCTTCCCACCGGTGTCACCAGAGGCAGATTGGTTCTGGCGGCCGGTAGGTAAAACAATCTGTGCTGTCGCTGTCGGAGATATCTATTGGGGATAAAAAGACCAACATCCTCCAGCACGGCCGAGTTCTCGAAATAACTAACTAACTAACCATCACGCCATTTCCCCGGAGGGGTAGGCAGAGAGGATAGATCGCCACAATGCTCTGTCCTGGCATACTCTCGGGCTTCCTCTACATTCATACATCGTACCATGCATTCGTCGATTATTCAGACTTCGAATGTGACTGCCTTTTAGTAATTAATTTGGTCATGCCATGTTTTCCTCGGTCGTCCTTGGCTTCTTTTTCCACTCACGCTGCTTGTATACAACTTTTTAATCATTCTACTCTCATTCATTTGTTCCATATGTCCAAACCATCTCAGGGATCCTATTTAAATTTTATCCATGATGCATTCATCTGCCTTACATTTCTTTCTTATTTCATAGTTCGGTATTCTATCATACAACGTTTTCCTGCACATTCTTCTTAGTGATCTCATTTCTACGGCGTTTATCCGGCATTCATCCTTCTTTTGCCAGCTCCAATCTTCACTTCAATAAATGAGGGTTGTCACTAGAACTCCATTGTGTACTGCCATCTTTGCTTCTGTGGATATATTTCTATTCTCTCGAAATATCCCCTGATTAATCTAAATCAGTGATGACTTAGACATCCTTATTAATTTGTTTAGGACGAAAAATATTCGAAGGACGAGGCATGGTTAGTAATTCTTAGGGATGTTTTATTTTAGCGCCACCCACCCCTAAATATACAGGGATCATTTTACAAACAGGGGTCACATGATCGTCGTAATAAAGTAAACTGTCAACAGATTTCTGAGCATCCTAGGACTGATCCTGTTTTGACATTTATCCTCCCCGAAAAGGACACGCCAAATTATTACCGAGATATATCCTTTTTGGGTTCGAATCCACAGGGTATCTACAGGGTCATTGCAAAGAGTTGTAACATAACATTTATTGAAAATAAAATGCATACAAAACTAACTAACTAAATAATTATTATTGATCATTTACCTAGTACATGGTTTTAATACCTCCCAACTGGGATAACTCGTTATACGAAGCCATGTTTTGCACTCTATAAAATCTCATTAAAATGATGAAAGGGTCATTAATATAGTTTGGACCCATGGAAAGAACGAATGAAGACAGAATGGCGAATAAAGTATAGTTAAACGACGTAAACGAAGCTAGAAATAGAAGAAAGCCGAGGAAAACGTGGCACGATCAAATCAATCAAATATTAAATGTCACTTACGTAAGGAGTCTTAGAAATCGACGTGCGTGCATTTATTATTATTATTATTATTTTGATGACTTATATGTAAAGTGCGCCGTTTTATAAAATCAATTACTCCAAGGGCGCACTGGGAAATGACTGACCGAACAGTGCAGTCTTTAGAAGTTTCGTAAATTTAACGTCACAATCCTGATAATTAATACTAACATGGAGGCTATTCCACGCCAATGGACCCGCAACGCTGAAAGCACGATCATAGAAACTTTCTTTATTGGCTCTGACTGGAATTGTTGTTTGCACTTGTTTCTACTGATCGGAGTGAACGTTGCCTCTCCGTTGGCATGGGTGTCACGCAGAGGTCCGATATATACGCTGGCGCTCTCTGGTGTCGAGCCTTAAACACTGTCAAACACAATTTATATTTTACTCGCTCTCGGATTTTAAGCCAATGAAGGTCCTTCAGGAGCGGCGTGATATGACAGTATTTTTGTTGCCCCATAATCAATCGGGCAGCAGCATTGAATAAACTTTGTATTCTGCTTAATTGATTATTTGGCAATCCAGCGGAAATTCCGTTGCAATAATCTGACAATAATAATATGCTAAATTTTATAGCGTCTTTTTTGTGATGTAATCACATCAAGGGTTAAGTTATTATAATGCCTTGATGAAGCTTGGGTCCAAGCGAAACCAGTTGGCATCAATTGTAAATCCGTATCGTGTTTAAAATACAAAGTCTTTTATTATTTTATATCTATAAGTTAAACAGTTTTATGTTCACCGTGTATTTTGAAAATTTATTACTATAATGAATTAAATTTACGACTTAAAATACAACACGTGTTGGGTCAAATCAGCACTGATATTTTTTAAAAGAATATTACGTCCAGTTTATTTATTTGTGGACAGTAAGTTATTACAAAATTCTGACATGGCGCCTTCGTTTTTTTTACGTTGGCAATACTGACAGAGTTGTGGTTCAAGGAAATAATCGTCTTAATATCATGCCGTTTAAGAAGGTCTTCTTGAAGGGGTCGCCTGAGGGAATGGTGTTGATGACGATATTATCTGATTGATGGTGTCAGATGCAGCTCTCATGACTAAAAACATTGTCAAAGCGCCATTGAGGTAAGTCGTTCACGAAAACGGCGCTATACAACTACTATGATGATGGATGATGGCCTGATGATAGCGCCATTTTAATGAGATATTTTAATAATTATAGCGCCATTTTAATAATTATAGCGCCATTTTAATGAGATACTCACATTAGGGCGCTCTTCGTCCGGAAAGCTCATCTTTGAGAAAAAGCAGATATGCCAGAATTAAAGTGATGCTTAAAGAGCTAAAAATTACGCCATTCAAAAAAATAATTACGTACAACGTTTTATTATAAATTCACAAAATCGTTAATAGGCACACCTCCCAAGAATTTTTAAGGAAGATAAAAAGTAACCAGCATGAACATCAATATGAAACAAGAAAGAAAAATGAACTAAGGCTCCCATTCAGAAATAAAACCAAATCTCAGAATTATCTTATGTATAAATCATTTAAAATTTATAAAGATATACCGGAGGATATCAAAAGTGTGCGGAGCATATTTTTTTTTTAGAATAGAATTAAATAAATAAGTAAACAAAATGTAACCTTATATTGTAATTGAATGTTTAATTATTTTTATTAGAACATATGTTGTGTACACGTGTACTATTTCAAGTAAATAAATAATTAAATAAAAAATGAATGGTTTAAAATAGCTTCTGAATACTCCTTCTGAAAACTCCAGGTGTTTATAAATAGGTGCCTTCGCTCAATATTTAAGATCTGTTGGCCCCAAACAGTGCCGTTCTCTGGACTATGGCAGGAAAAGCCAATTAGAGAACAAGTCGTTAGACGCAAATGGCAGTGGATCTATCACACTCTGAGACGGAACCCAGCCTGCATCGCTCAAGGCGCGCTAGACTGGTTCCCTATGGGGGGAATGAGGAAGCGGGGCAGACCTAGAGCCACCTGGAGAAGAGCCCTGCAGGACGAGGTTAAAGCAGCGGCCTCACTTGCCATGATGTTAGGCATAGAACAGTGTGGCGGTCCATCCTCTCCGTCTACCCATCCAGAGAAACGGCGCGATGGTTAGTCAGTTAGTTAACCATAACTGAATTGAATATTTTCTCAGATGCAATTGGCATTAAAAATGAAAAGTCAATTAACTTTTACGAGTTAATTATTTACAAATAAAACCACACTCATTTGGCCAGAAATGTTCTCAACATTAGCCACTAATAATGTGGCCATTCGTCATGCTGTAGTATCAACTAAATGTATTCCTTTAAATGCGGGCACTTAGTAAAAAAGCGTAGATTCTCCAAATGATGTGCTTGTTTCTTGTGTGGTGAAAAATGATCTTTTTATATTACGTTATCGAAGTTTTTAGTAAAGTTTTGAATGAGGCCAGATATTCAAAGGTGTTTTTATTTATAATAAAAATGATGAAACTACAAAAAAAACTTATTCATATGAATAATTAGTAAATTTTAGCTACAAGCTTCATCGGGGCAATAAGTTATTATTTTCCTTGGGTCTTTTGGCATAAATTATAATAACCATATCGCGGTTAAATATAAAGTGTTTATTTATTTATTTATTTATTATTATGATGATTTGTATTTTAAGTGCGCCGTTTTGTAAAATCAATTACTCCAAGGGCGCACTAGGAAATGACTGACCGAACAGTGCAGTCTTCAGATGTTTCTTAAATTTAACGTCACTATCCTCATACTTAATACTAACATGGAGGCTATTCCACGCCAACGGACCCGCAACGCTGAAAGCACGATCATAGAAACATGCTTTATTGGCTCTGACTGGAATCGCTATGTTGTTTGCACTTGTTTCTACTGATCGGAGTGAACGTTGCCTTTCCGTTGGCATGGGTGTCACGCAGAGGTCCGATATATACGCTGGCGCTCTCTGGTGTCGAGCCTTAAACACTGTCAAACACAATTTATATTTTACTCGCTCTCGGATTTTAAGCCAATGAAGGTCCTTCAGGAGCGGCTTGATATGACAGTATTTTTGTTGCCCCATAATCAATCGGGCAGCAGCATTAAATACGATTTGTATTCTGCTAAATTGATTATTTGGCAATCCAGCGTACATTCCGTTGCAATAATCTAACCGTGACACTACAAAAGAATTTACGAGGGTCCTAGCTTCACCAACAGGTAAACATCTCCGTATGTGCTTTAGCTGTCTCAGTTGGAAGAAACCAGACTTAACAAGCCCTGATATGTGCGTATTGTAAGACAGATTGCCATCTAAATGAACACCTAGAAACTTTAAACTCTTTGAAGGAGATATTTCTATCCCTCCTATTTTCAAAGGGTCAGAATCTAGAAGATGTTGTCGCCGAGGAGAGGCCACCCACATGAGTTCTGTTTTTGTGGGATTTATTTTATGTTTATTCTCGGCCATCCATTCTGAAACTCGGTCAATACATCGCACAGTATCAGCCCTTGTTTTGTCTTTCTCATCAAAATCGCACAATTTATAGATTAAACGGTCGTCTGCATAACCAAATGATTCAAATCCCTCTGACTGGATGACTTTATCAATATTATTTATGAACAAAAGGAAGAGCAATGGGCCAAGAACTGATCCTTGGGGGACCCCACACTTCATTTCGTTTTCAGAAGATTTAGAATCACTTAGACCTACAAATTGACGTCTCTCCGAGAGGTAGGATCTCATCCATCCAAGAGCTGTTCCTCCGATACTGAACTCATGTTTCAACTTCCTAAGTAGTATATCATGATCTACAGTATCAAAAGCTGCGCTCATATCTAAAACAGACACCAAAACAATTTTCCCTTTTTCAACTCCCGTTATGATATCTGACATGATTCTCATTAGAACTGTATGTCTAAAAATAAAGTGAGTGCTTTATATGAAAAAGTATGTTTTGTAGTTTTATCATTTTTATTATCCAAAAAACATATTTGAATATCTCAATCAAAATTTTACTAAAAACTTTGATAGAAAATTCACTTCTTAAATATGTATCTTCACTTTGTGTTGAACATATTTTAAAATAGAATATATTTTGGTCGAAACACTATGATACCTTAACATTTTAAACTGTTGAATTAAATAACTTTGTTTTATGTATTACAAATTATTTTATTTTACGCGACAGCTGTTTCGTCAACCTATGTTGACATAATCAGGTGTTATAATAATATTTAAAATGTCAAATTTTTGTGATTTTTCGAACCTTTATGTGTATTTGTTTCTGTGTCAATTTGAATAATTTCTTTGATATAATTTTGAAGTTCTTGCTCAAATTGAGTAAGGTGCCTAAATATTTTAATTAAAAAAACGGTTTGTTACTATTTATAGGGGAAAATATTAAAGGCGGAAAATATAATATTAAAAGAATGACGACCTTAATTAATTTCTTAGAGAGGAAGAACTTACAAAATCAAAGCTCCTAAAGAAAGTGTAAAAGTATATCAGTGTGCAAAGCTCGTGAATGAGCTTTTTTTTCTATAAATGCCTACTCGAACTTCTGCAGCGCCCCCTACATGCTAAAAATTTAATGACGCCAAAACGCCCACAAAGGGGCGCCGGCGCCCCGGTTAAGAATCACTGGTCTATTATAATATAATATAATAATAAATTGGATAATTTATAGAGCGCAATTTTTATGAATTACTCATTTCAAGGGCGCTGTAGAAGATGCTCCGTTTTAACTAACTAACCATCACGCCATTTCCCCGGAGGGGTAGGCAGAGAGAATGGATCGCCACAATGGCCTGTCCTGGCATACCTCTTGGGATTCGTCTACATTCATACATCGTACCATGCACGCACGTCGATTATTCCGACTTCGAATGTGGCCGCCGTTTAGTAATTGGTTAATTTGGTCATGCCATGTTTTCCTCGGTCGTCCTCGGCTTCTTTTCCCGCTCACGCTGATTGTGTACAACTTTTTAACCATTCTACTCTCATCCATTCGTTCCATATGTCCAAACCATCTCAGGGATCCTTTTTTAATTTTATCCATGATGCAGTCATCTGCCTTACATTTGTTTCTTATTTCATCGTTCGGTACAACGTTTTTCGCATTCTTCTTAGTGATCTCATTTCTACGGCGTTTATCCTGCTTTCATCCTTCTTTTGCTAGCTCCAAACTTCACTTCCATACATTAGGGTTGGCACTAGAACTCCATTGTGTACTGCCATTGAAATTATATAGAGTACTAGGAATGCCTCCCTAGAACGGGTTACCCCAGTTGGGAGGTATTAAAACCATGTACTTGGTAAATGATCATAAATAAATAAATCTTTGCTTCAGTGGAAATATTTCTATTTGCAGTAATGACTTTGAGTGCGCCATTTATTTCTCCGTTTTATCAACTAGATAATAATAATAATAATAATAATAATAATAATAATAATAATAAAAATTATAATAATAATAATGATAACAAAAATAATAAACATATTTAATATGAGGGCTGCACCTAACGAAGTCGATCAGCCCTCCATGTCAGGAAATGATAATTTGAAAGGTGCGTTTTGAGTCTCGATCTAAACGCTGATTGATTCTCAATGCACTTAAGGTGGTGGAAGATTGTTCCAGGCTGAAGGGCCGGATACCGCGAAGGCTCGGTCGCCAAAGTTTGTGCTTGGACAGCGTTTTGGCACAGCCAATCTACCGATCGCAGAAGACTTAGCTGATCGCAATGTAGACTGTCTAGCATTCAGGTTCTCGTTGATGCAGAGTTCAGATATATAAGCTGGTGCCATTCCATGCAACGCCTTATAGACCGTCCAGCAGAGCTTGTATTGTATCCTTTCTGGACATTTCAGCCAGTGGAGCTCCTTAAGATGCTGTGTTATGTGACAACTCTTTGGCACACCCCTTATCAGTCTTGCTGCTGCATTGAATGCAGACTGGAGTTTATTTATTTGCTGTTTGGAGATGATATGGACGATCTACCGATCGCAGAAGACTTCGCTGATCGCAAGACGTCCTGGTAAAAACTTACACCACCATGAAAAAATAATAAATTAAGGCAAAAAAATATATTTTAGAAACCAACACAATACAATTTTTTGTCTGTACGTAAAAATCGCGTTTAAATTTAAATTTAAGCATCACAAGTAATACAAAACGAAATAATGTAAACTATTGTTGAAAGATAGGTCCCAAATCGATCTTATTTCTCCAGCATCCACAAGGAGGCCATCTGGATAGTATCGGGATTGCGCGCGATGGCCAGACGGCGCCACGTAATGCCGCGGGGCGATAGTCAGGCGATGCGATAGGCCATTGTGCATTATAGACGACGGGAAAGCAACTTGGAGAGAGAGAAAGACCTTGTTTTGTACCACCGTACGGTTATTCGATACATCTGCGTAAAATAATAGTCAAAGCGCGTATTGTAAACATTAGAAATAACGCTCTATAGATTCGTATAATTCGTTACAATGTACAGTATTTCTTTTTTGTTTCCTGTCACTCTAGGATTTCTTGGATTTCTAGGATCCTTCTCAACTAATCAAACAAGTTAGAATACTGCGACTCATTCCTTGCACTACTCCAACTTCATCTCTTTCATTTCCAGACCACGACCTAAATTATTACCATCTTCCTTATAAATAATGACCCTTTACCACCAAGACATCCACCATCATTCAGAGGTTTACCCCTCCCGCAATCAATGAATCCAAAAAAAAAATCCTCCCCGATAGCCCACTACGTACTTCGCCAAACAAAATGGTCTCACCCAAGATGCTATCTCCTACCCCAACTCCATCCAGGCACTGCTCCTCTTATCTTCCCCTCGGGAACAGACTTTTTTTTTTTGTAAATACAATCCCAACCCTAACTGGTCTTCCATTCCTTGACAATAATGTAAGACTATATCATTATCCTTAAATCTCCCCTCGCCCTCTTTTGGAGGGACACTCCGGACAATTATTACATCGCATTCCAACAATGTTTCCTACAGACGTAAGAGGAATAGTCATAAGAGCTGAACCTCTGTAAGCTAGAAGATCCAAGTCCAACGATTTCTAGGATCCTTCTCAATTAATCAAACAAGTTATCTTGGACTTGGATTTGGATGTTCTGGCTTAACAGGGTTCAGCTCATTTTATTATTATTATTATTATTATTATTATTTTGTTGAATCGCTCTTTACATCATGACAGCATGAGCCAAATCGATGTAAATGGTATTTTTATAGCTATCATAGTGATTCTTGTGACATGTGATAGGTAGCTAATCTATCGCTATTTTATTGTTACGCGAATCTACACGAGACCAAAGACAGTGTGACAATCACATTGCCCTCGCCGGGAATCGAACCCGGAACCTTCGGGGTAGCTAGTCAATGTAGGGGAGAACCACCATGAAGAGAACAGTTGCATTTCCAACGATAGTAATAAACCTAGCGACATCCTGCAGCCCTTCACGTGATCGCAGTGGTGTGACGACATCGCGCGTTAAGTTGGGCGCATGTCCGTTCTGTGTGCTTCGGACAGTGGACGAGAGAAGTTTACGGGCGTAGTAAAAAAAAACGGTGCTGACTGCTTCATCTGCTGACCTTTTAATAGTAAGCTAGGAGTACAAAGGATTTACCCGTAGTGTAACGTGATTATATATTTTTTATGTGATAAGGTTATATTGAATAATATTAAATCCATCTCGATAATTTCAATGTTTTTCTAAAATAAGTCCTAATTCCATGAAGAGAACACGCCGCAGAGAACGTTCTCTTCATAGGTTTAGTGTTCTCTTCATGTTTTTTTTGTGTGTTTTGTTTATTAAATAATATTATTTAAAATTATCTATCACAAAATATGTACTCAATCATACATTTTTTTAGATGCCGAAAATAAATCGTATGACAGACGACGAATTCAAAGATGCTATAGATGCCGCCATCGTACAAAAGAAAAGTATTAGCAGTGTAGCTAAGGAGACAAGTATTGCAACAACATTATTGTGGAAAGTTATTAAACGATCAAAGCAGGCACAAGAAGTGGGAATCTCTTCATGGTACCTAGTGTTCTCTTCATGGTACACTATCCCTTGAAGAGAACATTTCCCATTTTTTTTTAAATTATCCATAAACCTAGAATCTGATAATTGAATTTAAAATTCACTTAAGGAATCATAGAAGAAATAAATACTCTACAAAACTTCATACTTTGTTTTTGAAACAGTGTATTGATTTCGTATTTACAGCAAAGAGATAAAAAATGTTCTCTTCATGGTGGTTCTCCCCTACTACCCCTCGACCACGAAGGTCTATTCCTCTATTTTTCATGCGGTTATTTCTCTTACGTCTGATGGGAACATTGTTGGAAGGTGATTTGATGGGTTGTTGGTTTATGTGGGGGCATGATTTGTGTGGCCCGGAATGTTCGTCTGAAGGAGGATCGATTCGCCTACGCTCAATTTCCAGGAAATGCGGCAGAAATAGTAAAACTTTAGCGCCGTTTTTGTGATGTAATTCCCTAAAGGGCGTATTTAGACGTGTTTAACTAACTATCACGCCGTCTCCCAGGGGGATAGGCAGAAAGAATTGACCGCCGTACCTACTATTGTGCTTTGACATACTTCTCTCGCTTCCTTTACATTGATACATCGTGTCATGCAAGAACGTCGATTTCTACAACTCCTCACGTGACCTTTTTGACAACATTTAATATTTAATTGATTTGATCGTGTCACGTTTTCCTTCGGCCTTCTTCTATTTGTAGCTCCGTTCACATCGTTTGCATATACCTTCTTCACCATTCTGTCTTCGTTCATTCTTTCCATGTGACCAAAACATCTTAATGATCCTTTAATTATTTTGTTCTTAACATTTTCATTCGCACCGCCTTCACTTCTTATACTCGTATATGCATATGACACTCTATCATATACAGATTTACCACACATTCATCTTAGATATATCATTTCTACTGCATTTTTTTGCCAGATCCATGCCTCACTTACATACTTTGGGGTCTGCACTAGGACACTATTGTGCACTGCCTTATTCTACTTTTCTCCTTCTTCTTTTCCTGTCACAGCTCCGTGGTGCATAGAGCCTCAAGGAACCTTCTCCACCCGACTCTATCGCATGCCTAATGCGTAACATCATCCCAAGTGAGGCCTGCTACCTTAACCTCGTCTTGTAGGGCTCTTCTCCAGGTGTCTTTAGGTCTAACTTGCTTCCTATTTCCTCCCATAGGGGACCAGTCCAGTGCGCCCTGAGCGATGCAGGCTGGGTTCCGTCTCAAGGTGTGACCGATCCACAGCCATTTACGTCTAGCGACTTGGTCTCTGATTGGCTTTTCATCTGTCATGGTCCAGGGAACGGCATTAGACACTGTTTGGGGCCAATAGATCTTGAATATTGAGCGAAGGCTTGGAATATAAACACTTGGAGTTTTCCAATAACGTCCGCGGTAGGTTTCCAAACCGCCTTAATGTTTGAATAATGATGATTTGTTGCAAAGAACACATTTTTATAAGCCTTACTAAACCATATTTTCTTATGAAACATTTTGTTTAAATATTTGTTTTCACCTGTCGGCGATTCACCTGTCTAAACAAACAGCCAATAGCGACGTTTGTTGGAGGAGGGCAACCAATGAGACGGCGTTTACTCGGAATTTAAATTTAAATTCTGTTCTTTGGAACAGAACACGCCTACTATTTTAAATACTTAATACGTATGAAATCATTTGTTTCCTGGAAGCTTTAATTTGTTGATTGTTAATTGTTTTTTTTTTAATCAAATAAAACAGATTTTTTAGTCTATGTTTCTTGACGATGTAAAATGATTTGAATTCAATAAAAGTCTATAAACTTCTGGAAGAAATATATTATATATCTAAGTTCTTTTATATTCGCTCCCAAAATTCTAATATTTCTTACACAATGTGCGGGATACTTTTTTTTTAGTATGAACTTGATATTAAATATATTTGATAATTGCCAGTAAGATGAAACATGTTAACCCCCTATTTTTCAAAGAAAAGATCACTAAGATGGCTTGGTCATTTGAAACGAATGGATGAGGGAAGAATGGTTAAAAAGGTGGTTGAACCTACCTACAAGTGGTGCGAATGGAAAAATAACTCGAGAAAAAACAAGGAAGACATGCCATGACAAAATAATATTATGATAATAATAAAAATAAAAATAATTAACTAACAAACTAACCAGCACGCCGTCTCTCTACATTCATACATCTTGTCATGCACGCACACCGTTTCTTCGACTCCTCACGTGAGCGACATTTAATATTTCATTGATTTGATCATGCCACGTTTTCCTCGACCTGCTTCAATTTCTATCATCAAGTCATCTTGGAGGCTATCCATCTTTATGTTCCAGATGGTTATCTTCGACAGCGTCAGCACAGACCGTTTTATCTCCCAGCATGCAGAACCAACCTGCCTCTGGTGATGCCGGTGGGGAGAGCAATCAAACTACTGAACATGATCGCTTCGGAGATCGATGTCTTTCATATTCGTGAAAGTACATTCAGAAGACAAATACTCTTGACTTTGGAGAGTATTTTGTATTCCTAATGTCGAACCATCTCTCATGCGTTCCTGGTATTATATATTTATTATATTTTACCTGTTCTCAATAGATGCCTTAAACTATAATTGTTGTTTGTAATATCTTTTGAGAAAATAAACTGATTTGATTTGATTTGATTCTAGTTCCATTCACGTCGTTTAATATAGGTACCTCCTTCACCATTCTGTCTTCACTCATTAATTCCATTTGCCCAAACCATCTTAACGACCCTTTCATTAATTTGTTCATAACACTTTAATTCGCACCGCATTAAATTTTTATTATTTTTGCATTTGATGCTCTATCATACACAGATTTACCACACATTCGTCTTAGAGATCTCATTTCTACTGCCAGTATTATTATTATTTATATTATTTTATACAACGGATAATTTCTCGACACACATACATATACGGGTATGTACAATACATCTGTATGAGTGTACCCACGTACGTAGTGTCTACGTAAATACATATTACGTGTGTGGGTGTCTATGGACCAGATTATGTACAGACCCGCCAGCGGTATGTTTGTGTTATAGGTAGGTGGATCGCTCAATCAAATTGATGGACACGCCCCATCGGCGGCTGAAAGAAGAGGTCAGACGTATTAACCTTGTGTAAAGATAAAGGGAGACAGAGCAGGAGGTTAACACTAATCTAATGAGGGATAACTGAAAAGATAATTTATTAAAAAAATATATATAAATGTTTACTGCCAACTGATTTGATACATCAACCACTTCAATACCGTAAGGCCACTGGTGGCCGCTACGTAGGCGCACCATCAATACCGTAAGGACACTTTGCATTAAAAATTATTCCAGTAGGAATTTAAAAAAAAAGTTGTGTGACTAGCGATATCTATACACTATCTGTGCAAGAAAAATTAGTCTTTTGACGTTGGTCGATCTTATTGAAAAAGAGATTTGTAGAATTCGAGCACTAGGGTTACCACCACTAAAGTCGAGCACTAGGGTTGGTGAGATTGATATAAAGGATATCAGTTGAAAGATTTATATTACAAGTGATAATAAACAAGAACTGATACAGCATAACAATTCCAGTCAAAGTTAATAAAGCAAGTTTCTATGATCGTGCTTTTAGCGTTGCGAGTCCGTTGGCGTGGAATAGCCTCCATGTTAGTATTAGGCCCTTACATATGAAATTGGCGTTTTGTATTGGAGGAACATAAAGATGGATTTTTTTGAACATAGGAACATTTAGAACATTTAGGAACATAAACATTGATTTTTTTTAAATATAATATATTTATTTAATCAAAGTATGTACCATTGCTATCTATGCACTTTTGCCATCTCATAGGTAGTTCATCGATCCCTTTACTAAAAAAAACCTAAGGACGGGAATCAATAAAATCTTTGAAGTCAGTTTGGACTGCCCCATCGGAGTTGAATTTTTTCCCTTGCAAGAAGTTATCCAAATTTCGAAAAAAATAGTAATCTGTTGGGGCAAGTTCCGAAGAGTACGGTGGATGTCTTAGACATTCCAATTGAAGCTCTTCTAATTTGGTAGCCGTCTGTTGTGCATTGTGTGGTCTAGCGTTATCATGAAGCAGCAGTGGCCTAGAGCGATTAACCAGCCTCGGTTGTTTAGCAGCTAGCTTTTCCATCATGGTTTGCAGTTGCTGACAATAGACATCTGCCGCAATCGTCTGGCCAGATTTAAGAAAGCTGTAGTGAACGACACCAGCACTAGTCCACCAAACGCTCACAAGTAACTTTTTTGGAGTCGATTTTCGCTTGGGGCATGGTTTGGCTGGTTCAAGCAAGCAATTTGCTTCACTCAATTCGTGAGGTACCCACCTTTCAAGCTTTTTCACCTTCCCAATTTGCTTCAAGTGTATTAAAACAGTTTTATCACTAACACCGCAGCCTGCAGCTAACTCGGACGTGGTTGGCGATGGATCCGCTTCCAAAATAGCCTTCAATTCTTCATTATCAACATTGGTCTCCGGCCGTCCACGGGGCTTGTTCTGCAGGTCGAAATTTCTAGAACGAAAACGTTGGAACCAAAAACGCACTGTGTTTTCTTTTGCGGCACCGTCGCCATACACATCATTAATCCTTCGAGCCGTTTCTGCAGCACTGGTGCCACGGTGGAACTCGTACTCGTAAATAACGCGATATTTCAAGTTTTCCATTTTGTAAACTGAGTGACGCAAAGAAAAAAAACAATTGAGGAAAAAACAAATGAATTATAATTTTATTATCGAAACACAAATACTTGCTGTATAAAGCTGTATAAATTTGAATTAGGAATTCCTAACCAAAGAGAAGATATTTGAGATCAAAGTTGCCAGTACGGCAAAACGCCAATGTAAGGACCTAATATTAGGATAGTGACGTTAAATTTAAGAAACTTCTAAAGACTGCACTGTTCGGTCAGTCATTTCCTAGTGCGCCCTTGTAGTTATTGATTTTACATAATGGCGCACTTAAAATACAAGTCATCAGAATAATAATAATAATTCTAAAATAAAATATCTAGTATCAGTCATTTTCACTCGTAGTAATTTTAAGTATTATAGAATCTTGTTTTACGTATCTACGTATTTTACGTATTTACGTGAATTTACGTATCTGGGCAGCATGTTTACAAGAGACGGAAAAATGGAGAAAGACATCGAAAGGAGGGTTCGTGCTGGGAATAAAATAAATGGCGCACTCAAAGTCATTACTGCAAATAGAAATATATCCACAGAAGTAAAGGTGGCAGTACACAATGGAGTTCTAGTGCCAACCCTCATGTATGGAAGTGAAGCTTGGAGCTGGCAAAAGAAGGATGAAAGCAGGATAAACGCCGTAGTAATGAGATCACTAAGAAGAATGTGCGGGAAAACGTTGTATGATAGAATACCGAACGATGAAATAAGAAAGAAATGTAAGACAGATGACTGCATCATGAACAAAATTAAAAAAGGATCCTTGAGATGGTTCGGACATATGGAACGAATGGATGAGAGTAGAATGGTTAAAAAGTTGTACACAAGCAGCGTGAGTGGGAAAAGAAGCCGAGGACGACCGAGGAAAACATGGCATGACCAAATTAACCAATTACTAAAAGGCGGCCACATTCGAAGTCGGAATAATCGACGTGCGTGCATGGTGCGATGTATGAATGTGGAGGAAGCCCGAGAAGTGTGCCAGGACAGGCCAGTGTGGCGATCCATCCTCTTTGCCTACCCCTCCGGGGAAATGGCGTGATGGTTAGTTAGTTAGTTAGTTTAGTTATAATTTTGTTTACTATCCCTGATGTGACAGTGTCATCAGTGTATTGATGCCAGCTAGCCTGGCGAAGCCGGTCGAAATAAAGGCAAAAGTGTAAGTAATCATTAAAAAACATCGTTTTATTGAATTATTATTTAAAATGAACTTCTATCAAGAGATTTCAGTAAAATCATTAGACGAATTTATATAAATTAAATCACTGTTTTTTCCACTTTTGAGTTTATTTTTCTCGTAATGTTTCGAAGGCTTACACCTTCATCATGGGGAGAACGATATAAACTAATGTTTACATCGTTCTAAACTAAATGTTTATATCGTTCTCCCGGTGATGAAGGTGTAAGCCTTCGAGATATATTTCGCGAAAAATAAACTCAAAAGTGAAAAAAAAACAGTGATTTAATTCATAAAAAAATCGTCATTATGGAATTCCACAGTGTTAACGCCTTAAGTTTATCTAAAATCATTAGATTATAATAATTGTTTAATATGTAATTTTACGTATTTTTTGAAAAAACAATAAATATTAAAAAATTATATTAAAATTTTAATTATTTTTAATTCGAGACTATTCAGCTGTCCCTCCCTTGTTTGCATCCGTGAAAGCGGGACACAGTATTGCAACGCAAGCTGAAAAAGCGAGATGGAAAAACTGCCGCATCTTGCGTTCAATACGCCTAATGGTGAACTCTGGCTTTGGACCCCAATAGACCTCTAAAACCCCAATTAGTCTACACCTACCGATCGTGAAACAACCACCAAAACAAGTGACGTTCGGATCGAACGACAATCAATCGATTTGACACTTGTGACACTATTTAAAATCAATTGAATTCAAATATTTGAATTTCGAAAACGAATACGAACAATTGTGTGATTTGAGTCATTCGAATGTGTAGTAGTTATTTACAGTATTTTAATCATACAAGTTATTGGTTTTTATTGACAAAATTGCATAATGATACAGCCGCCTACTTATTACGGAAATAAACATATAATTTGTTCCACGAACTCTGTGATCAAACCGGAAAGTACGTTTTTTAATTCAACTGCAAGTTATTTTGCAGAAGAGAATAATAACAGTTTTTGTGATAGTGTCCTAATCAATAAGAATAGAATTGCGAGTGGCAGTTTCCAAAGTTGTGTTGGAAGAGATGAAGATATGAACAACAAAGATTGCGAAAAATCGACCTGTACGAGCGAAGAGGTCCTCAATGATGCTGAGGAATTGATTGACACAAATTCCGACTTGATCAATGGAAGCAACTTAACCACGCCATTTTCAGTTAAAGATATACTAAATATAGTCGATCAGACATCAGAGTACAGTAAAATGACTAATTTTAATGACAGTTTCGAGCCTGAGGAAGACAGCATCAAAAACGTTGATGTGCTTGTTGAAGACACGCCAAAGGGTTACTCCGAAGGATATACGTATCCAAATCAGTACCACTACACGCCCTACGACCATTCTGAATACTACAATTCATTTCATGGCAACCAACATACGAATTTAGCGTTTTATGGAACACAAGAACATCACAATATGTACTTTTCTAATCAATATGAATCAAACACTTACCATGCTCCAATACTTCCTGAATACTGTCCAAATTATACACCGATAACTAATAATATACCAGGATGTCACTACAATCCAAATATTTGTTATACAAATACATACAATGGGTATCAAAGCGAAGTCTTCAGCCAAATTCCGGCTTCGAGCGACTCCTCAAAACAAGCATCAGCCGTATCTTCTACAGCTTCGGTGGATTTGAGTTTCCTCCCAGAAGATATGCAGAACGAGCGTAGCTCTTGCGCGCTGACGAATCCACCATGCTCATTTCGCCAGGGGATGGATCCTATTCTTGACGGGAATCCAGGAGTACAGACTTCGCAGTACGTTAGGCAGCTGAATTCGCTGTGTGCTCCTCAGGAGAAGAAGGTCAAGGACTCCAAGAATGCAGATTCGGAAAGTGGCGATTCAATGCAAAGTGAGTCTATTTTTCTCGAGGAATGATGTAAAACTCCATATTAAATAATGAATACGATTGAAACCGTATGCTTTCTAGAAGTTTTATTATATTTTATGTTAATGACATCTTTCGACTTTCTAAGGCATGAAACATTTGATAATGTCTCTAATTTATGGATAGGTAGTTACAAAATTTATTTATTTTGTTAGTGTCGGACGATCGGAGCGGGAGATGCCTATTGGTGGCGATGAGGTTCGCAACCCATCACACCGCGTCTCCCGCGGAGCGAAAAGAGAAGGATGGAGTGCCGCATCAGTAAAAGTGTGACAGTCCATTCTTTCTGCCTACCCTTTCGGGGAGACGGCGTGATGGTTAGTTAGTTAGTTAGTTCACATAAAATATAAAAAAGCTTCGAGAAAAAATAACGTTTTCTTCTGGACGAAACGTTTTAACAAGACGAAATTAGTCACTCCTATAAAATATTTTAAAAGTTAACTAACTAACTAACTATCACGCCGTCTTCCCGGAGGGGTAGGCAGAAAGAATGGAACGCCACACTGTTCTGTCCTGACATACTTCTCTCGATTCCTCTACATTAATACATCTTGTCATGCACGCACGTCGATTTATCCGATTAAATTTTCTATTTTAAAAGTTAAAAACCGCTATTCTTATTAAAAATGTAACACCTATATAATATGTAGTTGTACATCATTGTTCAAAAATCAATAAAAAATATTTTATCTTTGTATTGATTTGAAAGGAAATTCTCTGAGATTGCAAGATGGAATAAATTACCTCATCTTGAGAAGTTGAGGGAAAACCATATTTTGAGAGCATATTTTCTTTTTCAAGATGAGATTTCCAGACATTGAGACATTTCCAGATAGACTGAAGGCGCTTTGTTATGATTATTATTATTATTATTATAATTATTATTAGAATAATAATAATAATAATAATAATAATACTAATAAAAATTATTTTTATTAAAATTATTATTCTAATTATAATAATAATAATAATAATAATAATGATAATAATAATAATAATAATTATTATTATTATTATTATTATTATTATTATTATTGTTATTATTATTATTATTATTATTTAAAAAGCATATGTTAACGATGGAACTAGAAATAGAGGAAAACGCGGCTCGATCAAATAAATTAAATATTGAATCTCGGCTACGTGAGTCGGAGAAATTGACGTGCGTGCATTACACGATGTATGGTTAGCAGTGCATTTTTTCTGCCTATCCCTTCGGGGAGACGGCGTGATGGTTTGCAAGTTGGATTTTTATAATGATGAGTCCCATAATGTGCATTTATTATAAAAAAAAGTGTCAGTATACATATTGCAAAAAAATCATTTATTAGTATCGAATAAAATGTTTAAGTTTATTTCAGTTTTTTTACAGTTTTAAATGGGAAGAAAAACATTTAAAAAAAATATTTCTCCGTGTAAAATATATATTTAAATAAATCACCAACATTTTATATCATTATTTACTAAAAAATTTCATATATTTATATAGAGGATAAATGGTCTGAATGTAATTATCTGTGCTAAATAGTTAAATAAGGATCGTTAAACAAAGGTTTTAGTTTTATTATGAATTGAAATAAAAAGTTTCTTTCCATTGGATTTACTTTTATAAATAAGATAGGTTTTGTGTATGTTTTTCTTTAGCAAGTACAAAAGCATTATGTCTGGATAGATTGCCCCTTTCAAGACAAATAAGGAGATTTCGGGAGCTCACCAGAAAAAGCGCGTCCTTGAAGTATTTTCTAGCGAAAAGGGCGCTGTGCATTTAACCATACCTATTTAGCAAAAGCTCACATGTAAATGGTTGTCGATTTTGAGATTTCAATTACAAAACTAACTAACTGACATATTTCTCTCGCATCCTGAACATTCATATGCACGCGCGTCGATTTCTCTGACTCCTCACATGGCCCACATTCAATATTTGGTTTATTTGACCGTGCCACGTTTTCCTCGGTCTTCCTCTATTTCTGGTTCCATTTACACCGTTAACATATAATTTTTTTACCATTCTTTCTTCATTCATTCTTTCCATATGTCCATTCCATTCCATATGATGATCATTATTTTGATCATAACACCATCATTCGCACCGCATTCACTTCTTATATTTTCATTCGACACTCTATCATACACATTTGTCTAAGAGATCTCTTTTCTACTGCATTTATTCTACTTTCATCCTTATTTTGTCAGTTCCATGCTTCGCTTCCATGCATAAGGGTCGGTAGCAGAACACCATTGTGCACTGCCCTTCTAGTTTTTTTGGATAGGTTTTTGTGTGCGATGACAACTCAAAGTGCACCATTCACTTTGTTGCCTGCCCCAACCCTTCTTTCAATATCCCTCTCCACTCGCCCATCCCTTGTAAATATACTACCTAAATACACGAACTCATCTACTTGCTCTAAATTTTCACCATTCACGCTAATGTTGCAGACTCTCATAAAAAATGCGAAATATGACATATGTGCTTTTGACAAATAGGTATGCAATTATCATTGGCATTATCAAATTATTGATATAATCAAGGGAGTCCTATTTTTAAATAAAATAGAACACATTTAAATAACGAGTCTTTTTGTTTCAGAAAACCAGGTCACTAGTTCGAAGACGGAGCTGAGAAAAAACGGAAAACAGCGCTGCAAGCGAAAACCTAGGATACTCTTCTCACAGGCCCAAGTGTACGAACTGGAAAGGAAATTCAAACAGCAAAAATACCTATCCGCCCCTGAACGAGAACAAATGGCACAGACTCTAAAACTTTCATCCACGCAGGTAAAAATATGGTTCCAAAATCGAAGATACAAAAACAAAAGGCTAAGAAACCCAGAAACAAATGCTGTTCCAAATGATTCAAATAGAATCAATAATAATAAACCAATTGATGCTATTGGCTGTAACGCCAGTATTAATCACGTGTCTGTCATTGGAAATTTAAAACAAGAACAGAATAAAAATATCAATAGTAAATTCAATTTAACGCTTTCGAACTCTAGTAAAAAAGTCACTTCGACAAATTTGGTTAAAAATAATAAGAAATTTTTCGATTTAAATATCAATTCAGATAGTAAATGCAACAATGACACTGTCAATCGTTTCGCAAGAGATTTTGATAAGAAAATTGATAGTGTCAAAGCGGCTAGTTCAAGATCATACGTGGTTTCTTCAGAATCCTATATTTTGGATAAAGAAAGTACCTTAAAGCTACTTGAAAATAGGTCATTCTACCAAGGTATTGCGGGCAACTCAGATAGAGATTCAAGTAATTATTATCAAATTGGTACTAAAAATGATATCTGTAATACATTTTAATCTTATAAAGTATTCTAATAATAATTGTGTTTTAATTAAAAACTTCTTATTCTTAAAAAAATATGCCTTCTTTTGTAAGCCACATTTATTTAAAATAATTTTTAAATGTAAATAATATTACCATATGCATTCTCGTACTAATTTACAGATTTTTTTTATATTTTATAATGTACAGTAAAATTATATTACGAATGTAGTAAAAACGGCCCTATGGAGTACTAGAATCAAACGATTTTTTTCTCAATACAAAATGTCTTATCCATAACGCTTAGAGGAATTAATGAAATTTAATTTTTTTTTCATAAATCACATGTTGTTCTTACAATTATAATATATAAAATAATTTATATCGATTATTTTTACTGTCATAAACCTTTAAAAATAATATATCAAGGTAAATAAAATAGTGTTAGCGGAAATACAGTGTTTTATTAATGAAAATGCATTATTTTCTAAAATTTGTTTGAACAGGATGAAATTTTTGTAATTATTTCGTTATTTATATTCATTTTTTAAAATACTATTTGATCTAATTTTGTATATAATGTTATGTCTAGTTTATAATACTCGTATATTGTCTGATTAATATTACTTTTCCTTAACGTACCTACTTTCTTACAATATTTTAAATAATTAAGAATCTAAGTTTAAAATAAAAATTATACCATGTACTATAAGTATCGAAATACATTATATTTTTTAACAATTCAGATTTTTCATTATATTCGCAATATTATATAATTATACGGTTTATTTTTGTATAGAATCTATTCATCGTTTCACAATACTTAATTTGTAAATACTTAATTACGCATTTAAATACATTTATATTATATACCTATTATAAAAGATACCAAAAATATTTTTAAAAACAACATTCAATAAAAACCATAAATTACATATTTTTCTTTATTTATTTTCATCTCATTTATCAATTCCTTCGTCGTGTCCCGACTAGATTACTGCAATGGAGTCTACGCCAACATCCCCAAACAGCAAACAAATGAACTCCAGTCTGCATTCAATGCAGCAGCAAGAATGATAAGGGGCGTGCCAAAAGGTTATCACATAACAGAGCATCTTAAGGAGCTCCACTGGCTGAAATTTCCAGAAAAGATACAATACAAATAACTGCTGGACAGTCTATATGGCGTTGCATGGAATGGCACTAGCTTATATATCTGTACTCTGCATCAACGAGAACTTGAATGACAGTCTACATTGCGATCACCCAAGTCTTCTGCGATCGGTAGATTGACTGTGCCAAAACGCTGTCCAAGCACAAACTTCGGCGACCGAGCCTTCGCGGTAGCCGGCCCTTTAGCCTGTAACAATCTTCCAGCAGACCTTAAGCGCATTGAGAATCAGTCAGAGTTTAGATCGAGACTCAAAACGCACCTTTTCAAATTATCATTTCCTGATAGGAAGGGCTGATCGACTACGTCAGGTGCAGCCCTCATACTAAACATGTTTACTATTATTACTATTTTTATTATTATTTTATCTAGTTCATAAAACGGAGCACACACACTTTCTACAGCGCCCTTGAAATGAATAATTCATAAAAATGGCCCTCTTTAAATTATACAATTTATTATTTATTATTATATTATCACATACCTACCTGTATATACATATTTTTAACGAATTTTGTGGGAATTGTACGTTTTCTGTAAGTTTCGTGGTATATTCATATTTTGAAGGGGTAGTACCTACATATATAAGGTTCCCACCACCACCCGAGACTGTTATAGGACGCAGCGACGCCCTTTCGTCAGTCTCGCTGCACTAACTAGGCCCGTTCCTTGTCCATCCGGGACTTACGCTAATTTAATTTAGCCTTTTCTTGTCATCAATCAAAAGGGTGACAGACCACATTTAATCTATTCTTTTAACCTTATATATCTCCCGCGCGGCCTCACATCTCTTTATTATGAAATAAAATCAGAAGTAAATATTATATAAACCACATCTTAAATTAGTAAAAAAAAAAAAAAAACACATTAAAATGATATAAAACACACATTAATTCACAATACACAATAGGACAAATATATAACAAACTAAATTTTAAAACAAGAAGAAGATGGTGTATGAGAGAGGCGGGAAGATGTTAAGTAAGAATGAATAAATTGGGATGGGATGGATGGAGGACAGGTTTTAGAAAGAGCAGAAATTAATTTAAAAAAAAAAAAACAGTATTTATAAAAGACACATTATAAAGAGAAAAGTAGATCAGAACACACCCACCAAGGGGCAGTGTAGACTTCCGGTCAAAACAAAACCAATGAACAGGAGCCAGTGGCAACATCCATGAGCAGCAACTCAGGGGCGCAGAAACAGAAAACAAAACTAAAATGCACAAAACTATTGTAACAATCATAGCGAACATACTATTCATAATTATCACAATAATTATAATAGCAATAATACCATAATAATAACATAACCAAAGACAAAGATAATAATAATCATTTATTTATAACTATCAAATTAATCATAATAGCAATAATAACACAACCAAAAACAATGACAATTTTAACAAATAATGCCAAATAATTTATAGAAACAACAACATGGCACGAGAAGACATAGGGGAGTAAATAAATTACACATCCATTTCACTAAAAAGTTTTGTCCACGCACGAATAAAAGTACGAAGGCAACTGAAATTTTTATCGCTACTTGTTAAGTCACTATTCCAAATTGGTCGATGATCCACTGTCACATTCTCAATCATGATATCTCTATCACTCTGCAAGAGACAGCACTCCCAGAGGATGTGGTGGGCCGTCTGGGGCCCCCCGCCGCACACACACTCCGGGTCCGGCGCCAGACTAAGATCATGGAGCCTGGCACGGAAATTGCCGTGCCCCGAAAGCATCTGCTCAACGTGATGGTCCAATCGCAGCCACTCACTACCCATCCTCCCAGTCACAGAGGGGAAGAAGGAGTAAGTCCACCTTCCTCTAGGAGAGATGTTCCATCTTTCCTGCCATGCCGACAGAGAAACCTCTCTTAAGCCCCTGCACAGGGCGGTGAAACCATCCTCATCGGAGTTGAATGTAATACCCAGATGGGTCACACTCTCACCCCGCTTAAGGCGCCTCTTAGCAACGGCCTCAAGCACTTCCAGGTCGGCAGGAAGAACTCCCCCTATAACTGGTATCCGCCAAGAGGTAGTCTTGGCCAGCCTGAGGGTCTTAGAGTATGCATTTCTGGCAGAACGGAGTCCGTCCAGGAGAGCTCCCTCTCTCGTGGGAGAAAGTCCGCCCTTCCTGGCCTCTCCGGCCCGTCTGTATGCACTTCTATAAGCTCTTTTGGCTTCTGTACAGTCTGAGTTCCACCAGACTGATCGGACGCGCCGACCAGGCTTAGTGCAACCCAGGGCTGTATCAGCCGATCTGACCACCGCTCGGCTGAAATGGTTCCCTAACTCATCAGGATTTTCAACGGCGACCACCCTAACCTCACTCAGCTCGTCTCTCAGGGTATCGCGAAATCGGTCCCAGTCAGCGTCAGCTGTCCGGAATCGCCACTGACCCCGTTCCGTCTGTCTCACCGCGCCCCCGACCGAAAAGGTGATGAGACGATGATCGCTAGAAACATCGCACTCATGCACCGTCCAGTCGAAGACACAGGGGGACAGCAGACTCGAGCAGAGCGTGACGTCAATACGACTCTCCCCACAAGGTCCAGCGAAAGTAGGGAGCTTCCCTGGTTGGTTGAGAACGTGTAGGCCTGAAGAGGCCACAAATTCCTCAACCTGTTCAGTTCGCTCCCCACTTCCATGGTTCCTCGTGGTCTCAAACCAAAGCGGAGAATGCGCATTGAAGTCACCACCAATTAAAACTGGTCGATCACCAGCCCTCTCCAGAATTCTCTGTAGAGCGCTGATATACGGCCCAGCAGAGTCACCATACTTGAAGTAAACGGAGACAATGATGATTTCCTTACCTCCGATCACAACAGTAGCACAGACGACATCCTCACAAGAGAGGCCCTCCAACAGGAGAGGACGTATTGCCGGGTTGACAATAACAATCCCCGCTCTGGGGGAGGAGCCCCTCTCAAGGACAAAACTGGGGTCATCAAATCCGCGTGTTCTGCCTCCCCAAGTATACTGCTCCTGGATCAAAACCAAATCAAGCTTCTTTTCATGAGTCACACGCGACAACAGGAGAGTTGCAGCGCGCGATCGTCCTAAATTTACCTGCCCCAGTTTGGTGTGCGGTCTAGCAGCCATAGTCGGTATTTCTTACCACCGACTGTATGGCCGCCAGATACGCTGGGCAGTTCTGATCACCCGTGGAATGACTCGCCGGCTTGCGGAAGTGCGTGCAGGTGGCACACTTTCTGGGACTGTCCTTGTTCGGACAGTCCTTTTCTTGATGGCCCCTGACGGCGCACCCGCGGCAGGTGTCCTCTTTCTGTGGGCACCGTCCAACCATATGGCCGTATAGGTGGCACTTATAGCAGCGCACGGCGCCCACAAAATCGCGGCATCTGCACGCACTCCAGCCCATATATATGTACCCGGTCGCAATAAAGGCGACCCTGGCCACTGGATTAACTGTAAAAACACCGTTCGTTTTATCTCCACCCTTCTTACCAAACGTGGAGACCCTCTTGAATGATCTTATGAAATCTTCTTCACTAAGGGAAGAAGGGGAGCACTGGCCGGCCAGGTTTGTCTCAAAAATTTCTTTGGCCAGGGCCTCGTCCTTGATCGCAACCGGGACATCATAGACAACGATCTTCGGCAGTTTTCCTTTCGGAATAACCACACTAAGACCGTTGTCTCTAAGCCTATCGCTGAGGGCGTTCAGTTTTTGAACGCCCTCATTGGAGGTAGTCTCAACCAGGAAGCCGGCACCCCGAACGTTCCTGGTGCGGACTGGCTGGAAGCCGTCCTCTCTCGGGTTGACGGCCTTCATGAGAGCCGCTTTGGTGCCCTCCGAGGTCGCCCCCTCCGGTACCGTGGGGTACACCAACACCGCCGGCCTGACCTTCCCCACACTCTTTTTTATTTCGTCGACAGTTCTCCCCCTGGAGGGGAGAGGGGGGGCAGTCGACGCTGGTGCCACTGTAGTCAGGCGAAGCGCTGGTACAGGGAGCGAGGCTGACGTCACTCCGGCATACGTCCTGTCGGTGTGCGACAAGGGAGGGTTCCCCGGCGGTAGGGCCGGTTCGCTGCCCTGTCGCCCGAAAGTGACAAGGAATTCCTCCCTGATCGCAGCACGGACGACGTCCCCAACACTGCTAAGCGTGCTGTTGTTGTCGTTGTTGTTGTTGCTGCTGCCACTGATTCCCACTCTTCCTCTGAGCTCCAAGAGCTCAGCACTCTGAGCGGCGAGGGCGGCATCACGCTCCCTGATGATACTCATCAGCGTTCTCGTGCCCTCGCGCACGTCCTCCTGGTGCGCGGCGACACGACCCTTTTGTTCTAGGTTCAGCCTGTTTGATCCTGTGGTCGTGATCGCCGTGATGCCACTACCTACATATGTTCCAGTACCTACATATGTTCGTATTAACCAAAATAAAAGGATGATACAAAGAAACACTTTATTTTGGACCTATCAATCCTCTTTTTAACAACAAATCATTACGCCGCGCCGTTTCACCGCAGGGGGTATGCAGAAATAATGGACACACTACTCTGAATGAAACTTCGGAACAGATGTTTTCTTTCACATTTTATAATTGGCTATCATATTCGAAATCGACGTTTTCAGTATCTCTTTGAAATCTTTCTTATTTAAACAGTGATTCTATGAAGGAAATTGATCTTGATGTGAATCTTACATTAAAAATCCAAAATGAAAAACTTACACCGATGTGATGGTAAACTTTAAAAGAAAACATCTGTATATTGTGAGATTAATTACCATCCAGATATTCTTTTATGATTTATAACCGTCGATCGAAATGTTCATATCTGTGGCGAGTTTCGGTTCAGAAGCCAAGCTTTTAGGGTTATCTGATATCTGTAAAGCTAACAGGCGAGCTTTGGCGCCTGCACGCGGGCGTCGGCGTCGTTACGGCTATAGACATTACGACCTACCGGTCGTTCGATATTTAAAATTAAACAAAAAATCTATTGCTTGTATCAATGAGTAACATTTCGTAAGTATTGTTTTGTTTTATGTTCCACGTCGATTTTTTTTTAGTATATCAATTTTATTATTTACATTTATTGATTGGTTATATAGTATTTGAATTTTTTGTTTTTGATTATTATCACCTTAGAAGGTCTAATAGGAGATTTAAATCATTTAATTTTTTAATGACATTTCAGATGTTTGCATCATAAACAAAATTTAAAAAGGATCCCTGAGATGATATGGAACGAATGGACGAGAGAATAGTGTTTTTATTTATTCGATTTAATATGGGAGTATCGTGAAAGGACTCTTATTGTTGAACTAACTAACTAACTAACTAACCGTCACACTGTCTCCCCGGAGGGGTAGGCAGAAATAATGGAACGCCACACTGTTCTGTCCTGACATACTGTTCTGTCCTGACATATTTATTCATACATCTTGTCATGCACGCATGTCGATTTCTCCGACTCCTTAGTATCATTGTTGATACCCCACTATTTATGAAATGGGTGGCTCTTTTTAACATAATTAGAACCAATAAAAATACTTATTGCAAATTTGTGAAAATATATACATAAAATTGCTTAAGACTTACTTAACTAAAGAATGGAACAAATAACAAATTACGGCAAGATAAGGTGAGTAAAAATTACATCATCAAATTTAAGTTATACCTAACATATATAGGGTGTTTTTTTTAGAGGTTTGGTTTTTAACATTGCTTCTACAAACTGTCAATTTGGCAGTAGACAGTTGATTTGTAGTCAGTACGTTTTGCCATTTTACCCAGTTGCTCGATAAAGTTGTTGAAAATGACTTGATGATTGCGCTTCATTCGAGCTATCCGTGCCACTCATATGCCCGAAATCATATTTATATAATAATGGCATAAAATTATCTATTAAATAAAGCCAATATCATAGACATAAACATAATTTTAATTTGTATACCTCTAAAAAAACACCCTTATACACATTATTATATAAAGGTTGTTTTTTTAGAGGTACCTATACAAATTAAAAAGAAAAAAAAACACATTAAAATAATTGTAATGTCTAAATTGGCTTTATTTAATAGATAATTTTATGTCATTATTGTTTAAATATGATTTCGGGCATATGAACGCCACGGCTAGCTCGAATAAAGCGCAATCGTGATGTCTAATTTTCGACAACTATATCGAGCAATTGGGTAAAATGGAAAAACGTATTGACTACAAATCAACTGTCAACTCTAAAATTGACATTCCGTAGAAACAATGTTGCCAGTTTAAAAACCAAACCTCTTAAAAAAGCACCCTAAACATAATTAGGTGAAAGTTTAAACTTAAAATTTATTAAAAGTAAAAAATATGAGGTTAATCTAATTCACAAAAAATATGGAAGTGATTTAAAATATTTTGTTTGGAGAAATAAAATTTAATAATTTTTCACTTTAAAGTAATTTACAATTTTCTGTCTGATTATATAAAAAAACACATAATTTTATAATTAAAAAAATAAATATACAGATCCATACAAGATTATAATATAGGATATATGATTAATATATTATATAATAACACATTAGTCTTAATTTTAATATTAAAATATAAATTAATACGATAATACATCTACACAAAATAAATGGTGCACTTAAAGTTATTACCGCAAATAGAAATATATCGACTGAAGCAAAGATGGCAGTGCACAATGGAGTTCTAGTGCCGACCCGTATATACGAAAGTGAAGCTTGGAGTTGGGAGAAGAAGTATGAAAGTAGGATAAATGCCGCGTAAAATAAAATACAATTGTGATACAAAAAACAAAGCTATTTAATTTAACCAGTTTATAATATTTATGGTTACAAATTCTATCCTACAACGTTTTCCCGCACATTCTTCTTAGTGATCTCATTTCTAGGGCGTTTATCCTGCTTTCATCCTTCTTTTGCCAGCTCCAAGCTTCACTTTCATACATGAGGGTTGGCACTAGAACTCCATTGTGTACTGCCATCTTTGCTTCTGTGGATATATTTCTATTTGCAGTAATGACTTTGAGTGCGCCATTGTTGTATGATAGAATACCGAACGATGAAATAAGAAAGAAATGTAAGACAGATGACTGCATCATGAATAAAATTAAAAAAGGATCCCTGAGATGGTTCGGACATATGGAACGAATGGATGAGAAAAGAATGGTAAAAAAGAAGCCGAGGACGACCGAGGAAAACATGGCATGACCAAATTAACCAATTACTAAAAGGCGGCCACATTCGAAGTCGGAATAATCGACGTGCGTGCATGGTGCGATGTATGAATGTGGAGGAAGCCTGAGAGGTGTGCCAGGACAGGCCAGTGTGGCGATCCATCCTCTCTGCCTACCCCTCCGGGGAAATGGCGTGATGGTTAGTTAGTTAGTTAGTTAGTTTGGTTACAAATTTGTTTCGCCTTGCGAAGATGAATTTATTAATGGTTGAGGTATTCGTTTTGTAAAACTCCATTATTAATTTATAATAGTACCTAAACACGATTGTTTAGTGATTAACAGTGACAAATTTGTCACTGTTAATATAATTCATAAAAATTAAATCCAAGTAAAATCACTAAAAAATCGTGTTTACTATTAATTATAAACTATTATAGACTATTTCTGTTATGTTAGATGAAATACATGAACTTGTCGCCAGCTCAGTAAAATGAAAAACGTCGAAAGTTTTTAGGTCCCAGGGCGTTAATAATAAAAGGATGGTTGGCAAAAAACTTTCATCTTGAAAAAGGTTGTAGTTAAATATCAAAAACCTTCAATCAGCCTTAAACTACTTGAGATTGTAGTTATTGTTATTAGGTATGAAAATAAATTATAATACAAGTGTCTTAGCAATAAGTTATGCGACCCCTTCTAAGGTTACGCTGTTTCGAGGGACATAGAAAATCTTCAACTTTGCAATATTAGACCATCTGACTATCGTTGATTGCATTATATGCTATGCTAACTTTTATAGCGCCGTTTTTGTGATGTAATCACCCCAAGGGCGCATTAAGACGTGTTTTAAATCTAAATTCTCTACAAATCAACTGTCAATTGTCAAATTGACAGTCTGTTGAAACAATGTTGCCGTTTAAAAACCAAACCTCTAAAAAAACCACTCTAACTATACTAACTAACCATCACGCCGTCTCGCCTGAGGGGTATGCAGAAAGAATGGACTGCCACGTACTTCTCTCGCTTCCTGTACATTCAAACATCTTGTCATACATGTACGTCGATTTCTCCCACTCCTCACGTGACCGACATTTAATATTTGATTGATTTGATCGTACCACGTTTTCCTCGGCCTTCCTCTATTTCTAGTTCCTTTCACGTCATTTACCACACCTTCTTCCCCATTCTGTCTTCACCATTCTTTCCATGTGTCTAAACCATCTTAACGACCCTTTCATTATTTTGTTCATAACACTTTCATTCGCACCGCATTCACTTCTTATACTTGCATTTGACACTCTATCATATACAGATTTACCACACATTCGTCTTAAAGATCTCATTTTTATTGCATTTATTATACTTTAATCTTTCTTTTGCCCATTCTATGCTTCACTTCCATACATAAGGGTCGGCACAAGAACACCATTATGCACTGCCATCTTAGCTTTTTTGGATAGGCTTTTGTTTGCGATGGCAACTTTAAGTGCACCATTTACTCTGTTGCCTGCCCCAATCCTTCCTTCAATATCCTTCTCCACTCTCCCATCCTTTGTTAACATACTCCCAAAATAAACAAATTCACCTACTTGTTTCTTGATTTTAATAGTCATGTTTCTTTCTTTTTCGAAAATCATGACCTTGGACTTTTTTACATTCATCATCAAATCGTATCGCTTACATACCTCAAACATACTAGACACCAGGGCGTGTAGTTCGTGTACGTTGTCTACAAGTAGAACAGCGTCTTCCGCATACAACAAACAGCTTTCTGACACACAGTTCATTTTTGTACCTGCATCCAATCCTTTCCAGCTCTTTCATACAAATTAAACAAAAAAATTTACCGTTGTATAATAATAATACAAATTAGTAGAGAATACATAATAGATGATTTTAGAACGTTCATTATAAAATACGTTTACAACTTCGCTGGAATGATTGTTCATTTGAACCGTGTTCATTCTTCTGCATGTTTAAGGTTAGCAGAAGCAGTATTTCGCGAGAGATAAAGCGACCAGCATCTGTGCAGTGTATCTGATAAGATCCCACGTGTACAGTTTAGAGTGCAGCGGTGCATATAGATATGTTGGTAATAGGCAGGTGGCGCCCAACCATCGGGTAATGTGCGTTTACGTATTTCACGTTTTGTTTTTATTTATATAAAATACACAAATGAGAGATAACAAACGATAAACCGGAAGAGTTTTCAGTGATCCTCGTGTGCTCAGAGTCCTATACAACGCATTGGTTCGGAGCAGACTCGCAAGTGGTTATGTGATATGGAGTCCTCACGAGGCGAGACATTCCGCTGGAGAGGGTTCGGAAAAAAATCTGAGGTATCTCTACATGAGGGAGTATGGAAGCTATCCGTGGCTCTATCCCGCGCCATTTCTTTTGGGAATGCTTGGGGCCAACTCTCTGCAGCTTCGAAGAGATGGGCATCTCATAACCCACTCTGGGGATATTTCGAGAACTCGAGCGTGCTAGAAGGTGTTCGGCTTTTTGTCCCTGATAGATATCTACGACAGCGACAGCATAGATTGTTTTACCTACCGGCTGCCAGAACCAACCTGCCTCTGGTGACACCGGTGGGAGAGGCAATTAATCTACGGAACGCAATCTCCTCGGAGATCGACGTCTTTTATATTAGTGAAAGTACAAATATTTGTGAAATGTATACTTATCTCTGTATACGAATCCTGGATTTTCACCTGTGGGTGGTTAATTTAAATTTTTAATTGTATCTCAATAGAGACGAAGACGAAAACTGGAAACTGAATATGGATGATCAAGGTGTTTACAGGACTTATGACCTGTCATTGGTTGGGTTAAGCGCACGCTTTATGTAATTACAACATTCCCCATTCCACCATTGTTATTATGATCATGTATGATACATTTTTGGAAGTTGTATATATACTCCAAATCCATACATATCTTCACGTGGCAGTTCCAGTTAGCCATCTATGTAGATTTGATTGTACTAATTAATTTTTTAAGATTAATCTATACAATCCATCCACTAACGCCATCTATGAAGAATGATTGTTTTTAGCATTTAGCAAACTACTTTATTAACACAATGCGAAGAGACTACCGCCTCCTAGCGCACTGTTAGAAGTCGCCTGGAGTATCCATTCCTATTTTATACGCCAAATAATTGACCAGAATATTTACAAATATTTGTGAAATGTATACTTATCTCTGTATACGAATCCTGGATTTTCACCTGTGGGTGGTTAATTTAAATTTTTAATTGTATCTCAATAGAGACGAAGAAACAAACTGGAAACTGAATATGGATGATCAAGGTGTTTACAGGACTTATGACCTGTCATTGGTTGGGTTAAGCGCACGCTTTATCTGGACGCTCAACTGTGTTAATAAAGTAGTTTGCTAAATGCTCACGCATTGTGTTAATAAAGTAGTTTGCTAAATGCTAAAAACAATCATTCTTCATAGATGGCGTTAGTGGATGGATTGTATAGATTAATCTTAAAAAATTAATTAGTACAATCAAATCTACATAGATGGTTAACTGGAACTGCCACGTGAAGATATGTATGGATTTGGAGTATATATACAACTTCCAAAAATGTATCATACATGATCATAATAACAATGGTGGAATGGGGAATGTTGTAATTACATAAAGCGTGCGCTTAACCCAACCAATGACAGGTCATAAGTCCTGTAAACACCTTGATCATCCATATTCAGTTTCCAGTTTGTTTCTTCGTCTCTATTGAGATACAATTAAAAATAGTGAAAGTACGTTCAGAAGGCAAAGACTCTTAATTCTGGAGAGTACCCGGTCTTCCTAAAGTCGAACCATCTCTCATGCGTTTCTGGTAGTATACTAAAAACAAAATATTTTTCCTGTTCTCTTAATAGATGCCTTAAAAAATAATTTTGTAATTTCTATTGATGAAATAAACTGATTTGATTTGATTCGAAAAATATTTAGGTGGCCCATTTAGACACAAAACGGTGTAACAAAGATAAAACAACGACATGAAACCAAAACATCATACATATCAGAAGGAACCCAAATATGTCGACGTCAGCGAGGCAGTACTCTTTCCAGAATTTGCAATATATATTTTTTATTAACACTACCTCACTGACATTGAAAATGTCCAAATCCGAGACGATTAGATTCAGCGTCATAATTGCTCTTCCTGTCGCAGGTAATTGTCAGGAATAAAACGACCTAGTAGCTCCAGAACATAGGGGTTCTCAATAAAACAAACATATGCTGAAGGAAAGCAAAATAAGAATCTACGAATTCTGCATTTGATTTATAATTATATTGCATTGTAGATTTTTTGAAGTGTAAATACAAATATTAGTAGATTTTTCTGTTTCTAGAGAATTTGTTACGCCATCTTGAGAAGCTTGTCAGATGAACAGCTCTTTAATGAAATAGCGATAGAAAAATCTCCATTTTCATTGCGCCCTGCGTGACATAGCAAAAATATATATTATAATATATTATACGTGGCCCGACGAAAAATGAGGTTGAGATAGATTTTTAGATTTAAACACGCCCTTGAGGTGATTACATCACAAAAACGGCGCTTAACAGTTAGCATATTATTATTATTTTATTATTATTATTAGGATGAAGTGGCAGTATCCTGTCATGTGTGTTGACGGGATGATGGAAGGTATAGCCAGAGGGTTACTGAATGGAAGCCAAGATTTGGCCGGAAGAGTGTCGGTAGACAGCCAACCAGATGGAGCGATGATATTGTGCGGACGGCAGGAAGGGCCTGGAAAAACTGGCGAGAGACCGAGAGAGATGGCATGTATCAAACGATGGTTATGGTATCGAAT
This sequence comes from Lepidostoma basale, assembly GCA_022606425.2. Classification (NCBI taxonomy): domain Eukaryota; kingdom Metazoa; phylum Arthropoda; class Insecta; order Trichoptera; family Lepidostomatidae; genus Lepidostoma; species Lepidostoma basale. The sequence continues at coordinate 897,988 of JAHDVF020001465.1, forward strand.
TTTCTTACTTTTTATTTTTTTTCCGTGACAGCTGTTTCGTCAACCAACATTGACAACATCAGGTGTTAAAATATTTTTTAGAAAAGATTATGATGTCAACACAGGTTGACGAAACAGCTGTCGCAATTTAAATTTTTTTTTTTATTCTGATACTATAAAAAATGTTTTATAATTTAACAGTTAATATTTAAATTCTAGTCCATTGTTTTGGCCGAAACACTATGTTACTTCAACATTATTACTGTTAAAATTTGAAACGCTGTTATAATATCACAATTTCTTTTATTTACTGAGTGTCGCGATAGCTGTTTCGCCAACAGATGCTGGCATCATCAGGAGTTAACAATAATAATAATAATAATAATAAATTGGATGATTTATAGAGCGCCATTTTTATGAATTAATCATCTCAAGGGCGCTGTAGCTCCATTTTATGAACTAGTTGAAGATAAACATTTTAGTTAAAATGAACATTTTGGTTCAGAAAAAACATTTTGTTAATAGTATAAAATTGTTTAAAATGACCATTTTGTAAAAAATGACCATTTTGATAAAAATAAACATTTTTGTAAAAAAAAAACATTCTGTTGAAAATAAACAGTTTTGCTAAAAATAAACATATTGTCAAAATAATCATTTAGTTCAAATAAAAAATTAAACTGATAATGAGTTGTAACACAATAGACTGCAATCCATTATGAATGCTGCAGCAAGATTAATTTTTGGTGCATCAAAATTCACCCATATAACCTCAATGCTTTATCGACTTCACTGGCTAAGGTTACCTGAGCGAATCGACTATAAACTGTGTCTACTTGTTCACAAGGCCTTACATGGACGAGCGCCCCACTACCTCACAGATCTTTGCCAGCTGACAAATTTGAACCCTCGGCAGTCAACTCTACGATCCTCGAAGGAAGAAGCAACACGCAAACTTCTCGTCCCGCGGCGCCAAGGAGCTTCAAACTTCGCAGATCGCGCTTTTGGCATCGCGGGACCGACGGCGTGGAACAGGCTGCCCTACAATATCCGCTATCAAGACGACGAAGGAGTGTTCAGAAGCTCTCTGAAAACTTTTCTTTTTAAGAGAAGCTTTCTGGACGTTGAGCGCCCTTGAAGTGAATCTTTCACAAAAATGACGCTATACAAATCATCATCATCATCATCATCATCAACACTTGATGATCCCAATATCGGTTGGCGAAACAGCTGTCGCGACACTCAGTAAATAAAGAGAAATTGCGATATTATAACAGTGATTTAAATTTAACAGTAATATTTAATTTCTGTTAAAAATTATAATATTTTATTTTGCAAAAGGTCTTGCGCCCCTGCCGAACATTTCCCAGGCCGACATCCAGCAGGTACCTACTTAGAGGAAACCAAAAAAGAGAAAATGGAACAAACGTGTTATCTCGGGACACCGAGCCCCGGCCGCTCGTATCCATTTGTCGGGATTAATTTATTGTTTACAAGTTTTTTTCCCTCTAGTCAGACGCCACACTTATTGGGCACCCAGTACCGCCGCATCGGGTCACAGGTCGGGTTCCCGATTCCAGGGATATTCAAATATTTTATGATGGTAACAGAACAAAAAACTAACTAACCATCACGACACGACGCGACGTCTCCCCGGAGTGGTAGGCAAAAATAATGGAACGCCACACTGTTCTGTCCTGATATACTTCTCTCGCTTCCTCTACATTCATACATCTTGTCATGCACGCACATCGTTTTTTCCGACTCCTCACGTGACCGTCATTTAATATTTGATTGATTTGATCGTGCCACGTTTTCCTCGGCCTTCCTCGATTTCTAGCTCCGTTCACGCCGTTTACATATACCTTCTTTACCATTCTGTCTTCACTCATTCTTTCCATGTGTCCAAACCATCTTAATGACCATTTCCTTATTTTGTTCATAACACTTTCATTCGCACCACATTCACTTCTTTTAGATGCGTCACTCTATCATATACAGATTTGCCACACATTCGTCTTAGAGATCTCATTTCTACTGCATTTATTCTACTTTCATCCTTCTTTTGCCAGTTCCATGCTTCACTTCCATACATAAGGGTCGGCACAAGAACACCATTATGCACAGGAAGTAGATTACATTAATAAGAAAGGTGACAATAGTTGAAGGTAGTATTATTATTTTTTAGCTAGATTGTACAGGGGAAAAGTTTTTAATGTAATATATACTAATGGGGAATAAGAAGGAATTTGGTTATTTATAACATTTAGTTTACATTTTTGGCCTTTAAAATTACTAACTCAATTGATACCTAACTCAATTTCAGCAAGAATTTCAAAATTATATCAAAGAAATTATTCAAATTAACACAGGATTATTCAAATTAACAAAAAAAACACACATAAAGATTCGAAAAATCAGGAAAAATTGACATTTGATATATTATTGTAACACCTGATGATGTCAACATAGGTTGATGAAACAGCTGTCGCGTAAAATAAAATACAATTGTGATACAAAAACAAAGTTATTTAATTTAACAGTATAAAATATAATTTGTGTTTGATTACAGATTAATCTTTTCGCTTAACAATCATTTAATTTTTTTTTTAATATTATTCTTATTATTAATTTCTATAGTTGAACAGCCCTGCATTTAATGAATTGGTTGACAACCTAATAACAAAAAAAGTTCCGCAGAGTATGGGAACAGTGTTTTGAAACGTTATTTGTAAAAATCGGGATTGCATCTAGGGATCAGAACGCTTGGTTTTTGATGCAGGGGGCTTGGGTTCAATCCTGGATACGACCTGGTTTCTGCTTCATTATAATTATCTTTTATTTCTGTTCGCATTGGAGAATGAATTCTTCTTCTTCTTCTCCTTATAGACCTTTGGTCTGTTCCTGAAATCAGGCTAGCCTCTCTTGGGAGGTTGACTCCTAACTATCTCTGCATCTCTTCGGCGGTCTTCCGGGGGGACGGCAGCCGGCAGGAATCTGATGCGCCACAGCGTGTGGGATTCTGGTAGGATCCATCCTCTGTACGTGCGCATTCCAGTATCTTCTGCGTTGTCTGTCCCATCTCACGACATTTTCCACCTTAAAGATCTCGCGGATAGCCGTGTTCCTCACCCTATCTCGAATAGTCCTTCCTGCTTTCATCCTCAGCGTCCTCATCTCTGCCACCCGTATTTTAGCCTTCGTTCTTGTGGTATCCGCTCTGGTCTCAATGATATATGTCAGTATAGGTCTTACGCAGGTTTTATATATTCTGACCTTACTGTCAGTTCTCATATACATGTTTTTTCCAAATTATATCCTTGAGACAACCTGATACCGCCAAAGCCTTGTTGACTTGTCCTATTATTTCACTGACAAGATCATTTTGACTGAGCAGATCCACTCCCAGATATCTAAACTTTGCAACCTGTTCCAGCATTCTGTCATTTAAGGATAACCTGCATCCTAAGGGTACTTTTGAGAATGTCATGGTTTTTGTTTTCTCACAGAATGGAGAATGAATTATAAATTCAAAAGTATGTATTTATTAATCCATTTATCATTTACCAAGTATATGGTTTTAGTACCTCCCATCTGGGTAACCCTTTTAGGGAGGCTTATTTTGCACTCTTCATAATCTCAACTAACTAACAATCACGCCGACTCTAAGAAGGAAAAGGCAGAAATAATAGACCACCGCACTGTTCTTTTATGGCATACTTCTCTCGCTACCTCAACATTCATACATCGTATCATGCACCTCATTGATTTGATCGTACCAGGTTTTCCTCGGTCTACCTCTATTTCTGGCTCCGTTCAGAAGAATAAATGCAGTAGAAATGAGAAAAAAATACAGTAGAAATGAGATCTCTTAGACGAATGTGGAGAAAATCTGTTACGCTCTCGGCGAAAAAGTGTTATGTACGAAACAATGGAAAGAATATTAAGTTGGTTTGGATACATGGAATGAATGAATGGTAAAAAAAAATTATGTTAACGATGTAAATGATTCTAGGAATAGAGGAAGACCGCGGAAAACGTGGCACGATCAAATAAATCAAATATTGAATGTCGGTCACTTGAGGAGTCAGAGAAATCGACGCGCGTGCAATACACGATGTATGAATGTTGAGGAAGCGAGAGAAATATGTCAGAGAAGAAAAGTGTGGCTGACCATTCTATCTGCCTACCCCTTCGGAGAGACGGCGTGATGGTTAGTTAGTTACCTCTATTTACATTTATTAATTTTAAAACATTATTATTTACTTACTTTTACCATGAAATGGTCAAAACATAATAACCGAAATGAATCGAACACACCCAATAACCACGGTGAGGTTGACATCATAATGGAACTTCTTTTGTGAAATTTAAATAATTCTACTTTTGACAGGTGCGATTTTGTTATAGGCAGTTTTTGTTCAATGTCATATCTTTAATGAACAATTCTTTAATTAATATGTTTTACGATCAATTGATTAATTTGGATATTCGTTCCATTTGTACAAACCATCTCGGTGATCCTTTTATAATTTAACTGGAAAAACTTTTGTTAAATTTATAAAATCCTACTTTAGACAGGTGCGTTTTATGTTACAGGTCGATTTTCTTAATTAAAATTAATAATGAAACACGATTTCCTAAATCATGTAACATTTCTTAATTGATTAATTTGGTCATGGCATGTTTTCCTCGGCTGTTGTCGGTTTCTTTTGTCTTACACACTGTTCGAATACATTTTTTAAAACATTATTTGCATATCCATTTGTTCCATATCATCTCAGAGATCATTATGATAGAAATATATCGAATGAAGTAAAGATGGCAGTGCACAATGAAGTTCTAGTGCCGACCCTTATATATGGAAGTGAAGCTTGAATTTGGCAGAAGAAGGATGAAAGTAGGTTAAATGCCGTAGATATTAGGTCACTAAGAAGGATTTGAGGAAAACAATGTATGATAGAATTTCTAATGATGAAGTAAGAAAGGAATGTAAGGCGGACTAAGGGTCACTAAGATGGTTTGAACATATGGAACGAAAGAATGAGGGAAGAATGGTTAAAAATATAAATACAAGTAGTGTGATTGGAAAAAGAAGTCGAGGAAGGCCAAGGAAGACATGGCATGACCTAATTAATCAATTACTGAAAGGCGGCCATGTTCGAAGTAGGAACAATCGACGAGCGTGCATGTCGCGTGTGTGAATGAAGAAGAAGCGCGAGAGTTATGTCAGAATAGAACAATGTGGCCATCCATCCTCTCTGCCTACCGGCGTAATGGTTAATTGGTTAGTTAGTTAGTTACAAGATGCGATCATTTGCCTTACATTTCTTCCTTGTTCATTCGTTTATACTTGTTTTATTTTAAAACATCCCCTAGAGATACGTATTTCCTATTGAATGCTACCATTCATTTTTTTATCGTATTTTTTTTTCTATATTGTTTGACATGCGCGTCACTGATATCCAACGACTCTTAAAACCAATTTAGGGTAACAAGATTAACGCATCATGTTCTATTTTTTACTGTATGTATAGAGATATGTTTTTCTATCCTAAAGGCGGCAAAGCAAAATCAAAGGGGCGGTATTTTGTAAAGAAAGATGGTATTTAAATGTGGTGGATTCTATTAACGGAAAATTTATTTAAAAAATGACACATACGCACCCTTAGAGCCATCTATTTCTTCTTCTTATTCTTCTTCTTTGCTAGCCTTCTTCCCTCCACTGCTGGATAAAGGCCTCTTCCAATTTCCTCCACTCGTCTCTATCCTGCCCCCTTTGTATCCAAGATTTTCCAACCTTTTTGACAATATCATCGGTCCGTCTCATCGGTGGCCTTCTGACACTTCACCTATTTGCCCATGGTCTGCAACTGAGTATCCTGGGTGCCCATCTGTTGCCACCCTGTCTAGCCCATTGCCATTTCAATTTTGCCACTCGGTCCATGACGTCAGCAACTCTGGTGCGGCGTCTGATTTCTTCATTCCTTATGCGGTCACGCAAGCTCACATCAAGTATCTGTCTTTCCATGGACCTCTTCTTATTCTATTTCTTCAATTGATAATTATTTCTTCTTCTTCTCCTTCTTAAACTAGTTGGAGGCCGCTAGGGCATTTTTTGCAGAGTTTGCTCTCTCTTGCGATGTGGATTTCTAGCTGTCTTTCCATCTCTTGGGGGGTCTTCCAGGCATTCTTAATCCCTCTGGTTTCCCATTAAGGGGAAGGTGTTATAATAATAATACTTCTACTAAGAATAATAATAATAATAATAAATAAAAAACTAACTAACTAAATAGCCATCGTCTCCTCGAAGGGGTAGGCAGAAAGACTGGACTGCTATACTTTTCTTTCCTGGCATATTTCTCTCGATTCCTCAACATTTATGCATCGTGCCATGCACGCGCGTCGATTTCTCTGACTCCTCACGTGACCGACATTCAATATTTGATATATTTGATCGTCCCACGTTTTCCTCGGTCTTATTCTATTTCTGGTTCCATTTATTCTTTCTGCATTCATTCTTTCCATATGTCCAAACCATATTAATGATCCTTTCATTATTTTGTTCATAACTCCATCATTCGCACCGCATTCACTTCTTATATTTTCAATCGACACTGTCATACACAGAGTATGCACACATTCGTCTAAAAGATCCCATTTCTACTGCATTTATTCTATTTTCATCCTTCTTTTGCCAGTTCCATGCTTCACTTTCAAACATAATGGTCGATAGAAGAACACCATTGTGCACTGCCATTCTAGCTTTTTGGATAGGTTTTTGTTTGCGATGACAACTTTAAGTGCACCATTCACTTTGTTGCCTGCCCCAACCCAAATAATAATAATGATAAAAATAATAACAATAATGATATGCTAATTTTTAAAGCGCCGTTTTTGTGATGTAATCACCTCAAGGGCGCATTATGACGTTTTTAAATCTAAAAAATCTAAATTTGAACGCTGTATCATATATTAGCGATCGGTTAGAAAGTAAAATAAAACAAAAATATATGTTGGGTTTTAATTTGGGTATGAAATTTGAAAAATATGGGTTTTCAGCTTAGATATGAAATATGTCGGATTATTTATGGATCTTAAGTATGAAAGGAGATTGTTCCAAGATGATGGGTCGACAACTGCAAAGGCTCGATCCCCGAAATTTGTACTAGGGCAACGCTTCGGCTCAACTTATCTTATATATTGTTTTTTGAACAATCCATTATGCATTCGTCCAATCCATCCTAAACTACGGTTTAATAGGATGGGTAGGAACTACAATAACTACACTAAACCCAGTCATTGTAGCCCAAAAGACAATAATTAGAGTCATTAACAAAAAACCATATCGATTCCCCTCAGACCAACTTTACGATGAATTTCAAGTACCGGACATAATACAACGATAGTCGTGCACTACCACAAGGACACCGACAGACACTTAAAAGCACAACAAACGTACAACACACGCAACAAACATAACCATTTTGTACCAAAAACTAAAACTTCTTATGCGCAAAGACATTTCTACTATCTTGGACCCAAACTCTATAACATAATTGACAAAACTATAAACGACCCACAAAAAATGACAATGCACAATTACAAAAAACATGTAACTACGGAGACATTAAAAAAAGGACGGCTTGAATGTAGTATAATTTAAAAAAATAAGTAAATAGTTTAAATAGTGTTATATTATATAAGACAATATAGGTAGTGTTTAAATAGTGTTATATAATATATAAGTCAATTAATTTTAAGTTATACACTCTAGGATATGTGTTGCTTCCCTTAACTGCTCCCTAAATTTGTAAATTATATTATATATTGAAATTATATAGAGTACTAGGAATGCCTCCCTAGAACGGGTTACCCCAGTTGGGAGGTATTAAAACCATGTACTTGGTAAATGATCAATAAATAAATAAATCTCTGCCGATCCCTCCGGGGAAACGGTATGACGGTTATACAGTTAATTGGTTAGTTTACACTTTAGAATTGCACAATTTTAATTTTATTTTTCTTTATAAGAAAAGTTTAGTTAAAAAGTCTGCCAACGAGTGACCCAAAGAGCCATGGAAAGAGTCATGTTAGGAATAAGTCTGAGAGACAGGGTCAGAAACGATTTGGTGAGAAAAAAACAAAGGTCACTCACATCATCCACCGGGTGGCAACTCTAAAATGGCAATGGGCAAGTCACGTAGCCAGAAGCTCAGATGAAAAATGGAAGGATAGTGACATTGAAGCGAATGGAGGAGGCTTTTGTCCAGGAGTGCACGGGAATAGGCTACGGAAGAAGAAGAAGAAGATAGTTAAAAGATGAATCTGAGTAAAAGATGTTTACGAATAGTGTGAATAAAAAAGAAGTAGGTATGCCAAGGAAGACATAGCGTGACCAAATTAATCAATTCCTAGCATATGGTGATATTTAAAGTCGGAATAATCGACGAGCATGCGTGTCTTTTATGAATATACTACACACGTTTCGTACAGAATTTCGTTTTCTTCGAAGTAATTTAAATATTTGTTGGATTTATTTAAGACAATTGTAATAAATTATTTGTTCAGGATATACAATACACGTGATAAATCTGTATTTTCTGCGAAGTAATCTATATGTTTACGCTTGGGTGATCAGTGTCAAGGGAACATCGCAGTCCCGACAGCCTGTAATTGATAGGTCACCCCACTCTTCCAATATTAGCTGATGGATTGTCACCCTATATTTGCAGAGTTCGCGATCACTCTTATTTATAAACTAACTAACTAACCATCACGCCGTCTCCCTGAAAGGGCAGGCAAAAAGAAGAATGGTCACACTGTTCTTACCTGAAATACTTCTCTGGAATCCTCAACATTCATACATCGTGTTATGCACGCACGTCGATTTTTCCGACTCCTCACGTGGTCGACATTCAATTTGATTTAAATAATAATTAAATAAAACGATGTTTTTTAACTACTTCCACTTTTGTCTTGTTTTGTATTTGATCATGCTACGTTTTCCTCGGTCTTCCTCTATTTCTAACTCCGTTTACATCGTTAATATATACTTTCTTTACCAATATTTTTGTATTCATTCATTCCATGTGTCTTAACCATCTAAATGTACAAACCTAATTAACCATCACGCCGTCTTCCCGTATAATGGGTCTCCTTATTCATGTTTTTTCCTGACATAATTCTCTTTCTTCCTCAATACTATAACATTGTGTCATGCACGAACGTGATATCTCCCATCCTTTACGTGGCTAATTTTTTTAAACAAAATCGGCGATGAGGTTCGCAACCCATCACACCGCGTCTCCCGCGGGGCGAAAAGCGAAGGATGGAGTGCCCCATAGGTTAAAGTGTGACAGTCCATTCTTTCTGCCTACCCTTTCGGGGAGACGGCGTGATGGTTAGTTAGTTAGTTCCCTCAACAGTCACACATTCAACGGAGATTTAACCAACAACATATCATTAGACTTTTAAGAATAATTAGTAGAAATTATACTCATAAACATGCAAGTACCCAAATCAAATTTTATGAATAGTCTAATAGAAATAAGATAAACACTATCATATTTCATATCCCAAAATGAAACCATACAACAACCATATACAACCCCATACAACAATTTGCTTTAAATACTCGTAGGTATATATGAAAGAGTACATTATGTTCTTTTTTTTTCAAAGAAAATAAACCTTTCTCGAAAAATTATTAAAGGCAGACTATGAAAACTGTTTGTAAACTAACTAACTAACTAACTAACCATCACGCCGTCTCTCCAGAGGGGTAGGCAGACAGAATGAACCGCCACACTGTTCTGTCCTGACATACTTCTCTCGATTCCTCTACATTCATACATCTTGTCATGCACGCACGTCGAATCCTCCGACTCCTCACGTGACCGACATTCAAAATTTGATTGATTTAAGGATTAATTTTATCTCAATAGAGACGAAGATGCAAACTGGAAACTGAATATGGTGATCGAGGTGTTTACAGGACTTATGACCTGTCATTGGTTGGGTTAAGCGCACGCTTTATATAATTACAACATTCCCCATTACACCTTTCTTATGACCACCATGTCTGACAAATTTTTGGAAGTTGTATATATGTTAATATCCAACACCACAATTCACATGTCAGTTTCAATGCGCCATCTGTGAAGATTAGATTTAGACTTCGTCTCTATTGAGATAAAATTAATCCTTGAATTGATAACCCGCAATGGGTAAATATAATCCAGTATTCGTCTACAAGTATTTGTATACATTCAAAATGTTGATTGATTTGATCGTGCCACGTTTTCCTCGGCCATCCTCTATTTCTAGTTCCGTTCACGTCGTTTACATATATCTTCTTTACCATTCTCTCTTCACTCATTCTTTCCATGTGTCCAAACCATCTTAGCGACCCTTTCATTATTGATAATGACTAACCTACTTACTATAATTACTTTTTATTATGACTAACCTACTTACTATGGTTACCTACTTTTTATTATGGTTAATTTTTACTATGACTAACCACACTAATGATTTTTTTGCCCTATAAATAGTAAGTCTTTTCATTTGTTACTTTAGTTTATTAATGATGCCAACATCGGTTGGCGAAACAGCTGTCGCGACATTCTCAGTGAATAAAAAGAAATTGTGATATTATAACATTATTTTAAATTTTAACAGTAATAATGTTTATTTTTAACAAACTGAGCATTTTTTAAAGTGCCTTTGAGATGATTAGGTATTTCATAAAAATGGCGCTCTATAAATTAGCAAATTTATTACAATATTAAGAAGAAGCTACTGGAGCAATCATGTGGAAAGAGCGTGTTCTGAAAGGGTGATAAATATACCCACAAATAAAGTACCAACAGGAAATCGACCTGCAGGAAGACCACCTAAAAGATGGCGAGACAGTTGGACATCTGCATCCCAGGAACAGGCTCCGAGAAATAACAGGACACAGTTCTAAATAAAACAGAATATTATTAACTAACTAACTAACTAACCATCACGGCGTCTCCCCGGAGGGGTAGGCAGAAAGAATGGAACGCCACACTGTTCTGTCCTGACATACCTACTTCCCTCGATTCCTCTGCATTCATAGATCTTGTCATGCACGCACGTCGTTTTCTCCGACTCCTCACGTGACCGACATTCAATATTTGATTGATTTAATCTTGCCACGTTTTTTCTATTTCTAGATCCGTTCACGCCGTTTACATATACCTTCTTTACCATTTTGTCTTCACTCATTCTTTCCATGTGTCCAAACCATCTTAATGACCCTTTCCTTATTTTGTTCATAACACTTTCATTCGCACCACATTCACTTCTTATACTTGCATTTGTCACTCTATCATATACAGATTTGTCACACATTCGTCTTAGAGATCTCATTTCTACTGCATTTATTCTAATTTCATCCTTCTTTTGCCAGTTCCATGCTTCACTTCCATACAATATTATTATTAATAATATTTAACCGAGACGCGAAAAGTATGTCAGGATAGAGCAGTGCGGTAGTCTCTCTGCTCACCCATTCAGAGAAACGGCGTGATGGTTAGCAAGTTAATTCGTTATCAGATTGGAAGGTTAAGCGTTAGATTAATAAATAACTCGAATTCTATGCACTTAAGTTTGTTTGTGGTATACACGTGCCTCAATAGTATAATTTATTATAAGGTCAAATATTACCGTTTGGGTTTTCGTCAACCAATCCACTTGTCAATCCACGCCACTGAAATTCCTTCCATCTTCGGCCCGTCAAGGCGAGTTGGGATTGGTGGGGTATTAGGTAATTTTTGTGTTATTTCGACAGTGGCGTGCGTATTTTTTTTTATGCGGAAACAATAACAGAAGAAAGACTTTCGAAATAGAGGATACTGTTCGGTGGAGTAGATCCAGAAGATGATACTGGAGGGACCATGTAGGCAGAATGGACAGTGAAATCCGCTCCGGAAACCGTCCACCTAGATGACCACTTAATAGTTAGAGGGATAGCTCATCATCCCAGAAGACATGATTTCTGTAACGCAGGTCCTCATATCTATTAAAAGAAGAAGATGCATAAAAATCTTAAAAATAAACAATAACCTAATTTGTACTTCACGTGGGCAGAGAGAATAGAAGCGACACAAATCTTTTCTGACAAACTTTCTAGATTCATCTACATTCATACAGCGAGTCATACTCGTATATGGAAGCCGTTTTCTCCAATCTCAAGAATTTATCAATGAAAGCGAAAACGGCCGTTCACAATGGAGTTCTGGTCCCATCCCTAATATATGGAAGCTAAGCATGGAACTGGCAGAAGAAGGATGAGAGCAGAATAAATGCGGTAGAGATTTATTTATTTATTTATTTATTTATTTATTTATTTATACATTTACAAATGAGACATAACAAACAATAAAATATTCAGGCGACTCATTTGGACACAAAATGGTATTATAAAGATAAAAAAACAAAATGGTATTATAAAGATAAAAAAACAAAACAACATGAGACCAAAAAATCATACATATCAGAAGGAATCCAAATATGTCGACGTCAGTGAGGCAGTACTCTTTCCAGAATTTGCAATATTTTTATTTTGAATACTGCCTCACTGACACTGAAAATGTCCAAATCCGAGATGATTAGATTCAGCGTCCGAATTGCTCTTCCTACTGGCATCACCAAAGGCAGGTTGGTTCTGCGTGACGGAGTAAAGAAAAATTGATGTCGGCGCTGTCGCAGGTAGTTATCAGGAACAAAAAGACCTATTTGCTCCAGAACATAGGGGTTCTCAATAGAGCCCCGAATCAGTTTGTAAAAATGTGATGTTAATAATCCTTCCCTCCTCAGTTTGAGGGAGTTATACCCCAGCATACCCAAGAGAAATGCCGTTGGATAGAGCCAAGGATATACCCCGTACTCTCTCATGTAGAGGGCTCTCAAGAATTTCTTTTGAACCCTCTCCAACATAAGAGAATACTGAGCCTCATGAGGACTCCATATCACGGCACCTCCCTCGAGCCTGCTTCTGACTAAGGAGTTATATAGAGTTCTAAGGACCCGGGTATCTCTGAAAACCCTAACAGTTCGAAGAACAAAACCCAGCATCTTTAACGAAACGTCACATACCTTCTCGATCTGAGCACGAAATGTCAATCGACTTTCGTAAATTATCCCAAGATCTCTGACAGTAGATACACGTTTGAGGCTCTCATTACTCATGGAATATCGATGATATGTAATGTAGTGCGCCCTAGAGAATGACATTATAACACATTTGGATATGTTGAAGTAAATCTGGTTGTGCTTGCTCCAGTCAACAATCCTGTCAATATCGGATTGCAAACGCAAACAGTCCTCGTTATTTTTAAGAAAAGTTTTAAGTCATCTGCAAATAAAAGAAATCGCGAGAAGTGTATTGCTTTCGCGACATCGTTTATGAAGATTGAGAAAAGAAGTGGACCTAGGTTTGAGCCTTGGGGTACACCTGAATAAACGTAAAATGGTCGGGAGTGAAATTTTCCATAAGATACAAATTGTGTCCTCTCTTTCAGGTAACTTACAAAGAAAGATACAAGACGAGAAGAAAAACCGATTTCTTCTAATTTACTGATAAGAATATCATGATTTACGGTGTCGAATGCCTTGGAGAAATCATTGTACGAGCAGTCTACTTGGTGACCTGCATCCAATGCCCCGGCTACATAATCCGTAAATATGAGAAGATTTGTGTCAGTTAACCGTGAGGTCCCTAAGACGTATGTGTGATAAAACGATATACGACAGAATCTCAAATGCTGATATAAGAAAGGAATGTAGAGCGGAAGTAGGCATTTTGAACAAAATTATGAAACGATCGCTGCCTTGGTTCGGACATATGGAGCGCATGGATGGAGAAAGAATGGTTAAAAAAGTGTACGTTAATGATGTAAATGGAGTACCGAGGAAAACATGGCATGCCCAAATTAATTAAATTTTAAAGGTTAGTCATGTTAGAAGTCGGAAGAATCAACGTGCGTGTATGACTTGCTGTATGAATGTGGAGGAATCTAGAGAGGTGTGCCAGGATAAAGTAGTGTGGCGGATCATTCTCTCTACGGGGAAACGGCGTGATGGTTTGTTGTTGTTGTTGTTTTCTCCAACTTCAGACTTCTTTTTAAAAATATATTTAGGAATTGTTTCTTGAACACGGAAGTAATTATAATTTATGGAAATTATATGTTTCGCCTTTCCATATCAAATGATTTCAAGCATTCATATATCTAGGCGTAGATTGACCAAAATATGAAGAATTTTTTTTTTATAAATTTCTAGATACGCCACTGGCTCATTAAATAACATATTTATTGTTCCTGAGAATCTATGCGAGGTATTCAGGATATTTTATTTACTTTGCTAAGTATTTTGGGATCATAGAAGTGGGTGGCAACCCTTGTAGATCACCGAATATCTAGCTAAGTTAGTTTATCCCACGAAGAAAAAACTAGTCCAATCATTTCTGATCTCTTCAATTTAATTTATTGGTACTCTTTAGAAATAGACATACCAAATACTTGAATTGGTGCAGAATTACGAGGATCATATACGATGTTAGAAAAGTTTTGGTTTTAATAATTATAATAATAATATGCTAACTTTTATAGCGCCGTTTTTGTGATGTAATCACCTCAAGGGCGCATTAAGAAGTGTTTTAAATCTAAATATCACAATTTTCACGATCGGTTAAAAGATATAGTAGAACAAAGTATAAATGTTTAAATTGAGTATGAAATATGAAAAGTATGGGTTTTCAGTTTAGATCTGAAATCTGTCGGATCATTTATGCATCTGAGGTGTGAAGGGAGAGTGTTCCAAGCTGGTGGACCGGCTACCGCGAACGCTCGATCCCCGAGATTTGTACTAGGGCAACGCTTCGGCTCAACTAATCTTCCTATTGCCGAGGAGTTCGCCGAGCGAAGTGTGGATTTCCTTGTATTTAGGCTGTCCGTTATACAGACTTCGGATTTATAACTTGGTGCCATTCCATGTAACGCTTTGAAGACTGTCCAGCAGAGTTTATAATATATAATTTAAAAAGTTAAGCATGGACTGGCAAAAGAAGGATGTGAGTAGAATAAATGCAGTAGAAATAAAATCTCTTAGACGAATGTGGGGAAAATCTGTGCGTGATAAAGTGTCGAATATGTAAGAAGTGAATGCAGTGCGAATGAATGTGTAATGAACAAAATAATGAAAGGAACATTAAGATGGTTTGGACAAATGGAAAGAATAAATGAAGAAAGAATGGTAAGAAAGTATAGGTAACGATATCAACGGCACTGGGAATAGAGGAAGATTAAGGAAAACGTGGCACGATAAAATAAATCAAATATTGAATGTCGACCACTTGAGGCCTTTGGAAAATTACGTCATGTTTTCACCTCCAAAATACCTCAAGTCTTCAACCAGTGCGTACGGAGCCGAGACGTGGATACTGACAAAAGGTCTAGTCTACAGATTCAAGGTCGCCCAACGCGCCATGGATAGAGCCATGCTTGGAATAACCTTGAGAGACAGATTTAGAAACGAATTTATTCGACAACAAACCAAGGTGACTGAGATGGCTCTGAGGATGGGCAGGTTAAAGTGGCGATCAACTGGCCATGGGGGAGACGGGTTCTGGAGTGGAGACCGCGTACAGGATTCCGCAGAGTTAGACGTCCCCCTGCCCACTGGACCGACGATCTGAAGAGAATTGCTGGACATGGATGGATGAGAGCGGCAATGGATAGGGGGCGGTGGCGTGCTTTGGGAGAGGCCTACATTCAGCAGTGGATGACAGACGGTCGATGATGATGGTGATGATTCAGTCACTCAAAAGTATTTTATATGATTTTTATCCCTATTTTCTTAATTCACGTTTCTTTTTAGTCTGTGAATGACATCTATCGGGTAAACTTAAAAACATTTATTACGACTATGAAACATGTTTAGTTAGTCGTGACCATAAAAAACAGGAGATCTAATAAGAAAATTAAAGTAAATAGAAGTATTTCTGTGATAGAACCAGTGTACGGCGCTAATGTGCGTATAAGAAAATAATTTGCACGTAATTTCTTGTTTTCATTTACCCAAGACGACAACCATTTATTATTTTATCACACTTTAAGTTATGAAAACTGTCGTCAGATGTCACTGCAGTTATCCATATTTTTCGAGATGTTACTGAATGTTGTTGTAATTAATAATAATAATTTATACTAAATTATATCTTCTCTAGATTTAATTCGTTAAACTCGGAATTTCGCAATGGAGAATAATTTTATCAATTGAAAAAAATAATTACTTTTTTTTTTTTTCGGCTTAATATTATATAACTCAAAATAGTAAAAAAACGGCTTAAAATTCAAAAGTAAAATCTGCGTGTTTCTTGAGAAGTGGACTGGGAGGAAGGATATTATTAAATCACTAATCTCGAAAGCTAACATTTGTAATTTGATCGATTTTTTAATATGTTCGGTTACTTTTCTCGGTCTTCCTCGATTTCAAGCTCCACTCATAGTGCTATACTCGTATATAATTTTCTTTATAACTTTTAGATAAATATTTTCATTATTTTATTCATAATCCGATTTTGATTTATAATAAACAATAAAACAAAAAATAATTAGCCCTAAACAGTATTGTGGTCGAAGTGTTGTAGTATTGTTGTAGAATTGTTGTAGTATTGTCGAAGTATTGTGGTCGAAGGTCAAAGTGGTCGCTGAAAAAAATTATAAAATATAAAGAAAAGAAAATTAACCTCATATAATTAATCTTATATATTATTATCCTAGCAGGTTTATCTATAATAAAAGTTATAGTTTTTTAGCGTAACAAAACAAAACAAAACGGTACATTACCTACTAATATTTGATTTATTGTAATAATATATTTAGTACTTAGAGGTTCTTTCTTTTTTCGCACTTCTAGTCATTCGAGATCTGAAGATATTATACTCAGTAGCGGTACTCTCATAGAAGCCCAGAAGCCCGGCTTGCGTAAGAAATTTTGAAACAAAACCCCCAAATATAAGTAATCATGCCCCCGCATAAACCATAAGCTAACAACCCACCAAATCACCTTCCAACAATGTTCCCATCAGACGTAA
This sequence comes from Lepidostoma basale, assembly GCA_022606425.2. Classification (NCBI taxonomy): domain Eukaryota; kingdom Metazoa; phylum Arthropoda; class Insecta; order Trichoptera; family Lepidostomatidae; genus Lepidostoma; species Lepidostoma basale. The sequence continues at coordinate 915,095 of JAHDVF020001465.1, forward strand.
GAGGAATAGCCACAAGAGCTGAACCTCTGAAAGCCAGATGAGGTTTTATTCAAAATTTCTTACGCAAGCCGGGCTTCTGGGCCTCTATGAGAGTACCGGCACTGACTATATTGCCTCTGGTGACACCTGTGGAAAGAGCAATTAGTCTGCTGAACGCGGTCTCCTCAGAAATCGACGTATATCATATTAGTAAAAGTACGTTTAGAAGACAAATACTCTTGACTTCAGAGAGTATCTCTTCATCCTAATGTCGAACCATCTCTCATGCCTTTCATATAGTACCTATATATTTTATTTTACCTGTACTCAATTTATGTACGCCTTATTCATTTATATTGTTTATAATGTATGTTGTGATAATGATCTGATTAGATTTCATAATAAAAAAACAATATCATATTATTTTTCGTGGGAACGTAAAATTATCTATGACTTTAATAGTTAGTTCTCTTTAAAAACACAGTAAAGCCATTATAAATCGAACTTCCGATTGAAATTAGTCTACAATGACAGAATAAAAATCGCAATTATCCTCTATTGAGTGGAGTCGGTATCCAATATTATAGCGACAATAGAAATTCACCGAAGTGCGACAATTCACGTGTCGCCACGTGTCGTGAGGGGCGATTCCTGTCACTGCACGTGTGAGCCAACGTGTACCAACCCTACCACGCACTTTATACTACATTATTAATATGACTAATTAGCTATACGTTTAGATGGAGTGTTTTAGCCCTACAAAACGAAAGTAAGAAATAATAATATAATACTATTTGATTAAAAATGAAATGCATCTTAAAAAAGTGAAAAATACCGATCAACTTAAACGTGAGAGATAGTTACTATTTATAAGAGAAAAGATTAAAGGTGGAAAATATAATAATTAAATAATAATAATAATAAAACAGTAATTAAACGAATAATTACACGTATCATAGAGTCAAAAAACGATGAAACTTAATAAATTAAAAACAATAAACAATACCAGGAAGAATATAGATTACATTAATAGGAAAGGTGACAAAAGTTGAAGGTACTAATATTAATATTTTTTAGCTAGATTGTACAGGGAAAAGTTTTTATTATTATTATTTTATTATCATATTTTCTCCTTTAAATAGTAACTAACCGTTCTTTTAAATTAAATAATTAGGTACCTAACTCAACTCCAGCAAGAACTTCAAAATTATATCAAAGAAATTATTCATATTGACGTAGGAACAAATACACATAAAGATTCGAAAAATCACGAAAATTTGACATTTGATATATTACTGTAACACCTGATGATGTCAAAATAGGTTGATGAAACAGCTGTCGCGTAAAATAAAATACAATTGTGATACAAAAAACAAAGTTTTTTTCATTAACAGTTTAAAATGTTAAGGTATCATAGTGTTTCGGCCAAAACAATGGACTATTTAATAAAAACATTATTTCGAAGAAGCTGTATTTAAAATATATTATGGACAGAGAGAGTCACAAACGAGGAACTACTGCAACTAATGAAGAAAGAAAAAGAAATAGTCAAGACTATTATAAAGCGCAGGAAACTGGAATACTTCGGGCACTTTATGAGAAACGATATAGTGCTGCAAATGATAGTCCAAAGTAAACTTAACAGAAAATGAAGTATCGGGAGAAAAAGAAAATCCTGTTTAGAGCTGATGTTCCAAGGGTAGAAATAGCCATGATATTGTCCAACCCCCGAAAGGAGAGGAACAACAACAAGAAGAAGAGAAAGACTGATCAATAGACTAGTTTACATATTTCCTCCGCAACACCAGTGCCACGCACGGAAGCATTATTATTATTATTAGTACCACCACAGACGCCGTTTAAGGTTTAGTTCAGACATCTTTAATGCTCTTAAATTGCTCCCATTTCCTAAGCCACCCACTTTTTACGACGAACGTACATGGTTACAGTAACGTCGCCCAGATGTCAAAGTCCAATGTATAATATAATATTAGGTTGGGGAAAAAGTAATTTCGTATTTTTTGCTTTATTTCAATGCTTTATAAGTGTTACAATCATCCGATTTAAGTCAAATATCCACCGTTCTGTTCGATAACTTGTTGCCAACGAGAATCCAACTGCTCTCATCGTAATGTCCCTCTCGTAGAAGCTTTTGTCCCTATTAGCAAAAAACTCGGACAACCAATAGGCCTCTATTGAGGCCAAATTTGAACCCCCAAGCGCGTTGGCCATAGACAGGAACAGGTGGTAGTCACTTAGTGCCAGGTCCGGACTATAGGGTGGAAGCATAAGAACTTCCCACCCGAGCTCCCATTCCATGTCCTTTCTATTGTACAATAGGACTCTTATACAAATGATTGGAATCTATAATCTATTGGGTACATACATACATACACTTCCAAGAGAAAGAGTTGAAGTTAATCTCTTTAGAAAAAAATGTTATTAATTTTAGCAACATTATTATCATCGCCATCGTCATCATCTTTGTTACTCGCATCTTCATCATTATCGTCCAACATATCCTCATCATCATCGTCATCGTCTTTGTTATAATTATCATCGTCGTCAACCACATTGTCATCATTATTAAATTCATCATCGTCATCATCAAAATCATTATTATTATCAATGTAATCATCAGGATCATCACTGTCATGATTAAGTAGATAAAAAATATTTCGATTGATCATACTTCATCATATTCATAATTATCCTAATATTTATAATTATTATAATATTATCGTCATCTTCGTCATCAATGAAAATTATCATCATCATTATGGTCAATTTCATTAACATAATCATCATTACCTTTATCAATATACTTTATACCCATATAGCGCCTTATGCACACATCAGAATATATCAGAATTCTATATTTTTTTTACATCGTTAACATGTTCGTATCATTTCTCTGTCATTCAATCTAAAATATCTAATTTTTACTGCATTTATTTTACTTTCATCCTTCACTTCCATACATGATGGTCGGTACAAGTATATTACAACATTGTGCACTGCCGTCTTAGTATTTTTGGGTAGGCTTTTGTTAGCGATGACAACTTTAAGTGCACCATTTACTTTATTGCCTGCCTTAACCGTTCATTCAATATCCCTCTCCAATCCAGTTGAGAGATCTCATCTATGGGATTCTGGTGGGATCCACCCTCTGCACGTGCGCATTCCAGTATCTTCTGCGTTGTTTGCCTCATCTCAAGACATCCTCCACCTTGCAAATCTCGCGGATAGCCGTGTTCCTCACCCTACCTATCTCGGATAGTCCTTCCTGCTATCATCCTCAGCATCCTCATCTCTGCCACCCGTACTTTAGCCTTCGTTCTTGTGGTTTCCGCTCTGGTCTCAATGCTATATGTTAGTATAGGCCTTACGCAGGTTTTATGTGTTCTGACCTTACTGTCAGTTCTTTTAATTAAAATATTTGATTATTAAATTAAAATAAATAAAGCAGCGTCGAGCGAACTGCGTTCAGGAGTGGCACTGTGCAGGCGCACGTGATCTAGTGCGGGGGTTGTCAGGTTGGAGGTAAATATTTAGCTTTGCTCTATCCTCGGCCGGGTCCGATATATCGGGATATTATTCCCTCTGTAAACACCGTCCAATATTAGATTACACACTCCCGGTGCACAATTTACACTTTCCCATATCATTCAATTATCGATATTACCATTTTGTCTACATTTTGTCTGAAGCGGACATAGCTAACCGAACAATATCTGGATGGAATAAATGGCGAACGCTGACTGGAATTCTTTGTGATCCGATAATGCCAATAAGGACAAAGGGCAAGATTTATAAAACAGCTATCCGGCCGGCATTACTATACGGAAGCGAAGTATGGCCAGCAAAAAAAGATCCACGAACAAAAACTCTATACAACAGATTAGTTAAAAATCCTCTGATTAGTCATTCAGTTCTTTCAGTAAATTTTCGTAACACCTAATATTTAAAAATATTTATCATTTCATACCACATACACCACAGTTCTTAATTTATAGACTCCTCCAATGAAGTAGGTTCTTTACACATTATGGAGTCCCTCAGGGTTCCATCCTAGGGCCATAATTATTTTAAATTTTAACTAACTAAATAATCATCACGCCGTCTCCCTGAAGGGGTGTACTACTTAGTAAGAATGAAGAAGAAGAATTTACCATTCTTTTCATTTATTCAAACCATCTAAATGATCCTTTCATTGTTTTGTTCATGACACCGCATTCACTTCTTATGTTTTCATTTGACACTCTATCATACACAGTTTTACCACGTCTGAGAGATCTCATTTCTTCTGCATTTATTCTACTTTTATCCTTCAATATGATAAAACAACGATTAAAAACTAATATTTAGTCTTCTTTTTCCTCTTTCTTATTGTAGACCTATGTGGTCTGTTCTCCAGAGAGTTGCTCCTCCTATGAGGTAGATTCCCAGCTGTCCTTCCATCTTTTAGGAGGTCTTCCACGAGGACGAGTCCCATGAGGTTGATTATGCAATGCAATATAGGGGGGTCTGGTGGAGTCCATTTTTTGAACATGACCGTACCAGTCCCTTTTTCGCTGTCTGCTCCGTCTTATAATATCCTCAACCTCACATATCTCTCTTATTCTGGTGTTCCTCACGCGATCCCTCAGTGTCTTGCCTGCTATCATCCTCAGTGTCTTCATTTCGGAAGTCCTCAAAACTTGTTTGGTCCGGTAATATTTAGTGGTTTTTCAAAATATGTCATCAGATAATAAGTGTATACAGGATAACAGGAAGCGTCTCAGAGGAGTCAGGGTTCTGGATACCGGGGTATTAAAGCAAATTGTTTGTATAACGTTTTTTATAAAGCTTCTGGCTTCTAGAGGTAGCATCTTAACAGGGGTTTTTTATTAGCATTTTTCAGAAGTATCGTAACGGTTTTAATTAATATCCGGTTAGGTTTGTTTACACCTACTAAATAATTAACCATCACGCCGATTCCCCGGGGGGTAGGTAGAGTAGGTAGTTCTGAATTCAAATTTTCAAAATTATTTTTTCACCCAAAAGACATAAATTTTACACTTTGCACTCTGGGGTAGAAAAAATATAATATTCTTATTTTATTAAAATTTCAGAAATTAAAATTAAAAATCGTACGTATAATCGAACCAATTATCTAATTTGATCAGAAAACGGGTTTCAAAAATCAATTCGAAACCGAATATTTCTCTCAATCTTTTGGGACAACCTGTTTGTTCCATAGAGTGATCATAATAATAAAGTATATAATTGAAATATATCTTGCCAGAAAAGTCACTTAACACATCTCTTTTAAATCATGATTATTACTAAACATAATTTAAATATAAAGCACATATTTTCCGACAATTTAAATAATCTATTTGAGAACAGGTATACCTATTACTAGACTTAAGTTAAGAGCTAAGAGCCTTTTGTGCGTACATTCACTAATATGAAAGACGTCCATCTTCCAAACGATGTTCATCAGTTTGCTCTCCCCACCGGCATTACCAGAGGTAGGTTGGTTCTGCATGATGGGAGATAAAACAGTTTGTGCTGACGCTGTAGAAGAAAACCATCCGGATCGAAGATGAGATCGTACTCTCCAGATGCCGGATTTCTAAAAAAAATCCCATAATAAATCTGAAGAAATGGGTAAGTGTGAACCCTTCCCTCCTTATCTGTAGACTATTGGTCCTCAGCATGTCCAAGAGGAAAGCGATGAGAAAAAGCCCTTGACGACCTTCGTGGCCGAGTGGTAAGTGCTTTGACTGCCACCCCGAAGGTCCCTGATTCGATTCCGGGCGATAGTAGTGTGATTGTCACACTACTTTTGGTCTGGTGCAGATTTCACGTGACAATAAAATGGCGATAGATTAGCTACCTGTCACATGTCACGAAAATCAAAATGATAGCTATACCCTTTATATCGATTTGGCTTGCGCTGTAATGAAGAGCGATTCAACACAATAATAATAATAATAATAATTATAATAATAATAAGAAGAAATATCGACATCTTCAACATTCATACATTGCAACATTCACGCTCGTTGATTTTACCGACTTCGAATGTGACCGCCTTTTAGTATTTGAATAAGTTGGTCATGCCATGTTTTCCTCAGCCGTCCTCGTCTTCTCTTTCCATTAAACTTATTATATATAATTTTAAACTATTCTTCTTTCGTTCATTCTTTCCATATGTTCAAACCATCTAAGCGATCCATTTTTACTTTTAATTAGGATACAATCATCTGCCTTCATTCAAAAGAATTCAAAGAAGTCTCAAAAGAAATCGGATCCCAGCAGATACCACCCAAGATAGACAGTTCTGGAGACGCAATACAAGAAGAACTGCACCAAAGAAATGGAATAAGGCTAGGAAAGAGAAGAAGATATAATCATCTGCCTTACATTTCTTCATTATTTGAATTTTTTCGGTATTCTATCATATATTGTTTTCCCGCCCATTTTTCTCAGTGATCTAATTTCTATGCATTTATCCGACTTTCAACCTTCTTTTGCCAGCTCTAAGTTTTGCTTTTATACATAATAGTTTGCACTACAAGTCAATTAAAAAAAACTAAAAAGTAGAAAAAACAGCAATTTATTAAATAAATAAAATACGTCTTAAATTGCAAATCGAAAGATGGTTTACAATGGCTCTCGACTTGCCCACTTCCTACAAGTACCAATACAGTGTCCTTGTTTGCATAACAATGCCTCCTAATAGGGACGATTCTCAGCCGCCTTCGTGCTTTGGAAGGAGCAAGTCAAGTGGAAAAATAGTGAAAGCACGCCCTTACACACATACATACATATTTTAAGTAAGTGTGCTCAATACTCATGCACGTCAATGGCATAAAAGAAAATATTTGTTTAATTGCTGACAGCATGGACGAACTACAAGTCATAGTGTCAAGAATGTACGAAATATGCAATCAAACTGCTGAACATGATCGCTTCGGAGATCGATGTCTTTCATATTCGTGAAAGTACGTTCAGAAGACAAATACTCTTGATTTTGGAGAGTATCTTGTATTCCTAATGTCGAACCATCTCTCATGCGTTCCTGGTATTATATATTTATTATGTTTTACCTATTCTCAATATATGCCTTAAACTATAAAAAATGTTTGTAATGTCTTTTGAGAAAATAAACTGATTCGATTTGATTTGATTTGATAAGTACGACCTTGTGATGAGCGTGTCAAAGTCTTAAGTAATGGTATTTGAAAATGAAGAATGTATGACGGATTGTGACATAAGTGCGATCGGTGAGAAATTAGAGCAAGTTACTGAATTTGTTTATCTGGGAAGCATGTTTACAAGAGATGGAAGAATGGAGAAAGATATCGGAAGAAGGGTTGGATCTGGAAACAAAATAAACGGTGCCCTCAAAGTCATTACCGCAAATAGAAATATATCGACTGAAGCAAAGATGGCAGTGTACAATGGAGTTCTAGTGTCGACCCTTATGTATGGAAGTGAAGCTTGGAGTTGGCAGAAGAAGGATGAAAGTAGGATAAATGCCGTAGAAATTAGGTCACTAAGAAGAATGTGCGGAAAAACAATATATGATGTAGAAGAGGCGCGAGAATTACGCAAGGATGGATTATAAATAAAATAAATAATTTTAAAAACCAATATTCTTGAGATATTTACCAGCAAGGATTATATTATAGAAATGTATAAAGGAAAAAAATATTACAAGTTTAGGTTGAGGTTTTATTAAAATTAAATGTTTTTTATATATATACCTTCTCAGATCAGAGGAATTTCTATTTTCGGAAAGTTGTGTAGAAATGGAAAGTAATATATACAGGTACTTACGTAGTGAGTACCTACTTAATGTTTATGACGTCTAACACTTGAGGGTACTTAAATACCACTTTAACCTCTGACCAGTGTCGGTGTATCAATCTATATATTTTAAAATTATTTAATTATTATATATGACTGATATTAATGGGTAAAGTGAAGAAACGTCGGGGAATTGGAAGAAGGCAGCTACCCTGACTGCGAAACATTAAAGAGTGGACAGGAATTACAATAGTTCAGAACCTGGTCCAAGTGGCGCAGGATAGAGATGCCTTTGCTGCAGTTATTTGCCTTCAACGTTGGGGGGACCTGACACGGTGCCGAAAGAAGAAAAAGATATAATTGTGTTAAAAAAATGGTATTGAAAAGCTTTAATTAGGATCTACCTAATGATGAATAAAATAATTTTATATTGTTATTAAGTATTTCTTAACAACGTAAACATTATTAAGTATTTCTTAAAAACATACTCCAGAGGGCCGTCGACCACCAGGACGACCGCCAAAGTGATGGAGAGAAGGCTGGTCGTCTTCATCACAGGAAGAAAGTTGATATCCTGCATAAACAGATCGCAAGATCTACAATCAGAAGAAGAAGAAGTAATTATTATTTGTATAAGTAGTCTTATAATGAAATAAAACGATGTTTTTCATAACTACTTCCACATTTCTATTTATTTAGACAGCGACCGGTTTTGCCAGGCTCCCTGGCATCGATAGACTGGTCACCACCACTTGGAAATTTATCAATTAATAAATATTGCACCGTTGAGGTAATCAGACCTGCATCACAAAAATGGGACTTTAAAAGTTGGCATTTTTTTATTATTAATTTACATTAGCTGCGAGTTCGATCGCCACACCTGATGATGCCTTAACAAGGCGAAACATGTCTCTACCATAAAATATAATAAAACTTCTAGAAAAACAGATATTTCATAAATATTAGATTGTGCTGCTTATTCTAACCTAAACTATTCGGTATTTGTTACAATCTAATTATTTTTCTGAAATTTAATGAAATTTATTTTAACCGGAAACTGGTTGCTGTCGAAATAAAGACAAAACCAGAAGTAATGATGAAAAACAACGTTATTTTTAGTTATAATATAATAAATAGTCTATTGTTTTGGCCGAAACACTATGATATCTTAACATTTTAAACTGTTAAATTATATAACTTTGTTTTTGTACCACAATTGTATTTTATTTTACGTGACAACTGTTTCATCAACCTTTGTTGACATTATCAGGTGTTACAATAATATATCAAATGTAAAATAAGATGGCAGTGCACAATGGTGTTCTTGTGCCGACCCTTATGTATGGAAGTGAAGCATGGAACTGGCAAAAGAAGGATGAAAGTAGAATAAATGCAATAGAAATGAGATCTCTAAGACGAATGTGTGACAAATCTGTTTATGATAGAGTGACAAATGCAAGTATAAGAAGTGAATGTGGTGCGAATGAAAGTGTTATGAACAAAATAAGGAAAGGGTCATTAAGATGGTTTGGACACATGGAAAGAATGAGTGAAGACAGAATGGTAAAGAAGGTATATGTAAACGGCGTGAACGGAGCTAGAAATAGAGGAAGGCCGAGGAAAACGTGGCACGATCAAATCAATCAAATATTGAATGTCGGTCACGTGAGGAATCGGAAAAATCGACGTGCGTGCATGACAAGATGTATGAATGTAGAGGAAGCGAGAGGCGTATGTCAGGACAGAACAGTGTGGCGTTCCATTCTTTCTGCCTACCCCTCCGGGGAGACGGCGTGATGGTAAGTTAGTTAGTTAGTTAAAATTTTCGTGATTTTTCGAATATTTATGCGTATTTGTTCCTATGTTAATTTGAATAATTTCTTTGATAAAATTTTGAAGTTCTTGCTGATATTGAGTTAGGTACCTAAATATTTTAATTGAAAGAACGGTTAGTTACTATTTATTGGAGGAAATATTAATGGTAGAAAATATAATAATAATAATAATAATAATAAAACAGTAATTAGAAGGAAAAATTACAAATAGTGTACAGTCAAAAAGATGAAACACAATACATTAAAAACGATAAACAATAACAGGAAGTAGATTATATTAATAGGAAAGGTGACAAAAGTTGAAGCTAGGTAGTATTATTATTTTTTTAGCTAGATTGTACAGGGGATTTTTTTTAAATGTACTATGTACTAACGGGGAATAAGATGGAATTTGGTTATTACATTTTGTTTACATTTTTTGGCCTTTAAAATTTCTAAATTTTCTAATTTCTCAAATTTTTGAGGATTATTTGCTATATGTATCTAAAAAAATGTATTTTTGGTCTCGAAGTGATGGTCAAAATTCACACAATGATTGACCGTTTCCGAAAATATGTTTCGGTTTTTTTCTGTCAGCTGTCGCGTAAAATAAAATACAATTGTGGTACAAAAACAAAGTTATTTAATTTAACAGTTTAAAATATAATATAATATATTGCATAATCGGGACCGAGTTGCATTATTGCGTCGATGGAAGTTTTTTTTTATATAGGACTAATTTTTCTATCCCTATGTTCGGTCCTGGTGAAATTAAACAAGCGAATTATAATCTGCGATGTTCCGGCGCTCCGGATTGGTGCTTGACGCCATCCGACAGACAGGCCCGGAGGGTGCTTCGCTCGAGTGGACAATTGAGTCGCCTCTCCAGTTTCAGAATATTGTTCAAATTACGGCGGTAAGTACTCACTTAGCCCCGTCATATCGTTTTACTAATGAATCGACAATATAGTAAAAGTATAAAATTTTATATCGAATGAAAAAATTATGTTTAAAAATATTGTAGAAGTAATACTAACTCGTTTAACCATCATAAAACCGGTCGTCACTTACGGCTGTGAAGCATGGTCCCTGATGCAGAGAGAAGAAAGAAAACTGGTCATTTTGAAAGATAGATGCGAGGAAAATTATTGGACATACGCGAGAAAATGGGACTTACATCATCATCAGCCGTCTGTCATCCACTGCTGAATGTAGGCCTCTCCCAAAGCACGCCACCGCTGCCTATCCATTGTCGCTCCCATCCATGTCCAGCAATCCTATTCAGATCATAATATCAATAAATCTTGTTCTAGAAGTACTGATTAGCCAGAAAACTGTTGTGAGATTCTGTCTTAACGCCCTTTGGTGGGCTGTCCATAGCACCGAAGATTATATCCAGATGGGTGTCGCGCGAAAAATAACCAAGAGGCAGGCCAATAAAAAGATGGACGGGCTGTGTGGAAGAGGCTGCTCTGATAAATGCTGCTGTTTACGTACTTCATATGCTCGTACAACTCTTAAAGAGTTTTAGCTTTCTTGATGATTTTATTCCAAGCTCCAGGATTCTGCGCCTTTTATTCCCAGCAGTCCATTTCGCCTAACTCAGCCAGATCATCCAGAACATTATAAATTAGGCGTCTTCCTAGAGGTCTTACTTCAGTTGGTTTTGAAGCGCAAAATGGCTCTGGTCTCACCAGCTTGGCATACGTCCCCAATCCATGATAGGCGACCGTCTCTCAAAGAGCTCGTTATAAGGTGCAGCTGGGATATTGCGCGAATGAGTTGCTTTTATGTCTGGAAGTTCCCGCTGCAACATCAGGTCTGAGTCCCAGGATCGTAATTAGTTTTGAGGACTTCCGAAATGAAGACACTGAGGACGATCAGGCAAGACACTGAGAGATCGCGCGAGGAACGATGTTCAAAGAATGTCCAAACCATATAAATGTTCCTTTCATTATTTTGTTCATAACACTTTAATCGCACTGCATTCACTTCTTATATTTTCATTCGACACTCTATTATGCACGTTTTTTTTATACATTTGTCTAAGAGATATCATTTCTACCTACTGCATTTTTTCTACTTTCATCCTTCCTTTGCCAGTTCCATGGTGTGCTTCCACACATAAGGGTCGGTACAAGAACGCCATTGTAAGAATAAACAAAATAGCTAAACTTAAATAAGCTCCGTCTCTGATTTCACAGTGGTAAAAAAAACAATAATCTAATAATCCACCCTCCAGTTTTGAAGGGTTGGGGTTCAAGTCCCATTATAGCATTACCGCTAACCGCCCAACTGTAAAATGATCACTTGTGGACATCCCCTAAATTCAGTGGGGATGGAGTTTACCCCCGGTTATTTAATGTGTTAACGTTTTGACATATTTTGCTAACACTGCACGTCCAAGGGTGGAAGTTTCTTCAATGGGGATGTTAAATCGGTAATGAGACCGAGAAGTAATGGAACAAAGACGTTTTTTTTTCACTAACTTAACTTTTTCTACAAAAAACGTAACACATTATCTGCGGGAAATGTACTAATACCCATTTACTGGACTTGTGGTGGCCACATTGTTCTTTCCTGGGATACTACTCTTCCTCTTCATTCATACATCGTGTCATGTACGCACGCCGTTTTCTTCGACTTATCACGTGGCCGACATCCAATATTTGATTTGTTTGATTGTTGCATGTGTTCCTCGGTCTTCCTCTATTTCTAGTTCGGAAAGGTACACCTAAATCCAGTGGCGGTACTCCCATAGAAGCCCAGAAGCCCGGCTTGCGTAAGAAATTTTGAATAAAAAACCTCTTATGGCTTACAGAGGTTCAGCTCTTGTGGCTATTCCTCTTACGTCTGATGAGAACATTGTTGGAAGGTGATTTGGTGGGTTGTTAGTTTATGCGGGGACACGATGACCTAGATTTGGGGGTTTTGATTTCAAATTTCTTACGCAAGCCCGGCTTCTGGGCTTTTATGGGAGTACCGCCACTGCTAAATACCCTTTTCGCGATCTAGTAACTGAATATTTTAAAGTCTTTTTAGAGACATATTTTTATTCGTTTGTCAAGTACTCGTACCTATGCATAGAGGTATAGTAAGGAATGCTTTTATTTTATTTCAGCTATAATCTCCGCGTGCCAATGTGCGAGTTACCCGCAGAGAATATTTAAAGTTTGAATTAAACCAAAGAATGCGGGCCTCATCGTCACTTGTCAAAAGCGCAAACCTAAGACTCTAAATCGAGTTCACGATTCAATAATTTAAATTAATAATCATAATAATTTATAATTATTAAAAGATGGTCAGAGTGGAAAAGGCAAACACTATAAACATTTAATCCATATGATAACACATAAAAGTCCAGAAAGAATCCAGTATAAGCTCTGCTGGACAGTCTTCAAAGCGCTACATGGAATGGCACCAAGTTATATATCTGAACTCTGTATAACGGACAGCCTAAATACAAGGAAATCCACACTTCGCTCGGCGAACTCCTCGGCAATAGGAAGGTTAGTTGAGCCGAAGCGTTGCACCAGTACAAATTTCGGGGATCGAGCGTTCGCGGTAGCCGGTCCATCAGCTTGGAACAATCTCCCTTCAGACCTCAGATGCATAAATGATCCGACAGATTTTAGATCTAAACTGAAAACCCATCATTTTTATATTTCATACCCAATTTAAAATTTATACTTTGTTCCACTATACTTTTTAACCGATCGTGAAAATTTTGATTTTTTAATTTAAAACACGTCTTAATGCGCCCTTGAGGTGATTACATCACAAAAACGGCGCTATAAAAGTTAGCATATTAATACTATTATTATTATTATTATATTATATATAAACTAACTAACCATCACCCCGTATCCAAGAAACGGTAGGTACCTATAAAGAATGGAATTGAAATTTGTCGGTGGAAGTTCATTGAAAACATTAAATTATTTAATAATTACTGAAATTATTTTTTTCAATTTGAAAAAAAAAATTACGTATTTTACACAATAATATTTTTTATGATATCTATAAATAAGACTCATTTTACCCTAACGGCAAAACTGTGATAAGACCTTTTAATTCTTCGAATACCTCTCAATCTTGTTTCACCTGACGCGTCGTAAAGAGAGAGAAGGCAGGTCACATCTTTGTATGTTTTTAACGTAATAGAAAGAGACAAAAAGGGTGCCTCCCCTAGCCATTATAATAAATACGCGCAGGAAGAAAATCAGAATGGCTTTAAATTCCTATCACGAATACGCTATTTTAGCCCTTACGGATACTGTGTTTAAGGGTGATTTTGAAGCGGGTGGCAAAGTAAATGTGTGGTTATTGGACGGAGTTAATGTGTTTGACGGTAAATTCGTTAGGGCTAGAATGAGACAACGATTATATGTGCAAAGTGTTGATGGAAGAAATTCAGAAGGGAAAAATTTAATTGTGAATATAAATTATTTAAATGTTAAGCTTCGTTAAAAAAAAAAAATTTCTTCTTCTTCTGCTTTATTTAGGATGGTGTCCTGTTATTTCTCGGAGCCTGTTCCTGGGATACAGATGTCCAATTGTCTCGCCATCTTTTAGGTGTTCTTCCTGCAGGTCGATTTCCTGTTGGTACTTTATTTGTGGCTATATTTATCACTCTTTCAGAACATGCTCTTTCCACGTAATCTCTCCAATAGCGTCTTCTCAGTCTTCCCTATCGCACGACATCTTCCACATTGCAGATCTTTCTAATTTCAGAATTTCTTATCCTGTCTCGGAGTGTCGTTCCCGCAACGGATCGGAGAGTTTTTATTTCTGTGGTTCTTAGGAGACTTTTTGTTCTGATGGTGTCAGCTTCGTTTCTATTCCATATGTCATTATAGGTTAGTAATTATTTACTTCTTTTAAAGTAATCTATATCATTCGTCTTTATGAAATATTTTTCACAATAGGGAATGGTCTTTTAAAAGTAAAAAATAATAATAATAATAATATGCTAACTTTAAAAGGGCCGTTTTTATGATGTCATCACCTCAAAAGCGCATAAAGACGTGTTTTAAATCTAAAAATTTAAATATGAACGCTGCATCTGATATTGGCGATCGGTTAGACAACATCAACAAACTATCAGGCCGTTTCCCCGCAGGGGTAGGCAGAGAGAACGGACTGCCACACTACTCCATCCTGACATACCTCTCTAGCTTCCTCCACATTCATACAGCGAGTCATACACGAACGTCATTATTATAAACATATCACAAATTTTATTATTTGTGGAAACAGCTGTCGCCCAAATAATAAAAATTAAGTTATCATAACAGTATTTAAATTTTTTACAAATAATAATGTTGAAGTGTCGTAGTGTTTTGGGCAAAACAGTGGACCATTTAAGTAATAAATCAAATATGGATAAAATAAAAATATGTAACACAAAAGTCCGGATCTCCATGTCAACATGTGCAACATCGGAAAAACATTATGTGTTATTACATTATGTGCTAAATTAAAAAAACGGTGGATTCGTGGAACATTAATTAAATAGACAATATGTGCACCATCTAAAAAGAACATTTTGTGTTAAATTATTTTTATTTTGTTATTTCATTTTATATCATTGTATTTTGTATAATTTGTTTTAGATTTATTTTGTGGGTGTTGGACGATCGAAGTGTGCGCGGGAGATGCCTATTGGTGGCGATGAGGTTCGCAACCCATCACACCGCGTCTCCCGCGGGGCGAAAAGAGAAGGATGGAGTGCCGCATCAGTAAAAGTGTGACAGTCCATTCTTTCTGCCTACCCTTTCGGGGAGACGGCGTGATGGTTAGTTAGTTAGTTTTTAAAAAAAAGTATTTACTAAACGTATTAGTTAAATAATTCATTGTTTTGGCTGAAACACTATGATACTTACATTATTACTGTTAAAATTTAAACAACTGTTATAATCTCACAATTTATTTTTATTCACTGAGAGTATCGCGACAGCTGTTTCCCCAACCGATGTTGGCATCATCAGATGTTACAATAAACTTAGTTTGGTTGGTATGGTTTTGGTTAAACTGAGGTGTTACAATAAACTGAAGTTTATTGTGATACCTGATGATGCTAACATCGGTTGGCGAAACAGCTGTCGAGACACTCTCAGTGAATTAAAATAAATTGTGATATTATAACAGTGTTTTAAATTTTAACAGTAATAAACGTATTAAGTTTTATTCAAAGTGTTCTTCTGAATCTGAATGGTAAAATTATCTTTTTGACCACAAAATTTGGAGCAAATGGCTATGATCTTCCGACAATGGATGACAATTTGTAAAGTGCCATTATCGTGAGAGGTTCAAGGGCGCATTCAATACATCCCAGAATACCAATAGCATGATGATGAAAAAATTAAGGCTTGGGTCCAGAATTTATTCCCAAATTATTTTTAAGCAGATTGCAGACTCATAACAAAACAAGACTTTAAGCCCTTGTGTATCAATGTTAAGCTTGGCGATGTAAAAATATGGATAAAAGTAAAATAAATGCCCTAGAAATGAGATCATTAGAGATCATCACAGGTATGCTGAAAACTCGTATATTTTACCTTTCATATTAATCTTTCGCCTAGCAATTATAATGCATTAATATGTATGTTTTCAAACATTTAAATTCATTATTTGTATTAATATGTATGCTTTGTAATTGTCATAACATTTTTTTCTAAGAAACACTTTATTCTGGAATTTCTTTAAGCACCTTTCGTCACACAATGAACGCTGGGTTAATCAAACTAATGAATAATGTATAATGGCAAATAATAGATTAATCAGTATTCTTTAACACGTACATACCATTATAACTTAGTTTCCGAGAAATTATTTCCATTTTTTGTATTTTTTTATTGCTAATAATTCATCAATGTCTTTAAATTACTATAATTATGATAAACTAACTGGGAATTGAATTTTAATATAACTTTTCTTCTATATACGTCATAGCTTTGTGTTGCGGTTGTTTAATATATACATATTTTTGTTATTATATACTTTGTATTACTTATATATACTTTTTTATGGGCTAAACTTGCCTTCAACAAAAAATATAAAATATTCGAGTACAATAAAATAGACCTAAACCTCCGAAAACAACTTATAAAAACATTGGTGTGGAGTGTTTTACTATACGGCTGCGAGACTTGGTGCTTGGATGAAAGAGAGCACAAAAGGCTGGAGACATTTGAAATGTGGACCTACCGAAAAACTGACCATGTTTCATGGAGGGACCACGTTACAAATGAGGAGGTTCTCGGCAGAGTTAAAGAGAAAAGAATTGGTCATGTGTTGCGACACGAATGTTTCCTGCATGATTTATTGAAGGGAATGGACGGATCGATTGAAGAGCAGATGCGACGCCTTTGCTGCAGACCAATCTTTAGATTGAGACCGGAGAAGAAGACTTTGTATACTACACACACTTTATTAAAAAATTAAAAACCAAACATCTTTGTTTTTTTTTTAAATAAAATATGTGTTGTATACAAAGTACATAAAAGTAACATGAAATATGACTGATAAATTATTAAGTTTTCATTATTCCATGTTTGAAGTGTTCCCGTTACATCTCCCCTCTCCTCAATCCCAATTATACCTCCTCCACCTTTATACATAACTCCAACCCTTTTTTGTGTATAAGTGAGCACCCTATTTTATTTTATTGTTAAAATTGTGTACATTAATAAAGGTTACTTGTAACCGAAAGTGAAATAAAGTGTTGTAATACCAAGTATCATTATATTTTTTCAATTTTGAATCCACAACACAAAGTGAATGCAAATATGGAGAAATAAATTATTAATGTTTAATTATCGACACATTTTTCAATTCCACAGCAAAGTAATACATGTCACTTCAAAAATACAATTCATAATAAGTATTTTCTAGAAGAAGAATTTTTATATTAAATATTGTATTTAAATGACCAATTTGTGATAAATAGTTTGTGTTATAAAAAAAAATATTGCATATTACTCGTATATAGTGCATAGGAAAAAATAAATTATGTACGTGATTTGGACGGATAAATAATAAATATCATTATTAAATTTAACAATAAAAAAATAAATACATTTTTTAGTTTAAATTTATGCCCTTATGCTTTTCCAATATACCGAAGCTTTTAAGTCCTTCTCATTCGAACACAGAGTGCAAAGAACAGAAAAAAATATTGCCTTCCTCCTTCAACTAACGTATTTCTAGAATTCCTTCCGTTTTCTATCTCGCTTCAACCCTTGAAGAGCTAGCTTTCGGTGCATGTGCGCTCACCCCAAATAAAATTTCACCAACAGCTTAAAGGCAATTTATAAAAAGGAATTACTTAAAAATCTGTTAAAAATATGTGACGCTGTTTTGTGCGTGACTTTGCTATTAGCGTCGCAAATTTTGCGGGCTAGTTATTTAAGTTTTTTGCAGCGACAGGATCGTGTCTAGATTTGTATAGTTGGCAGTTTACGTCAAGCAATTCTTTAACATTGTTGAATCCTAAATCAATTACGTTTTGACTCTTGACTAGAGCGGGTCAAGTTGAAGTGACACGTTGTGAACTCCCTGTAGATAGTTATAAAAATATTTATTTGGTTAGCAGCCAATATAAACTTTACTAATAAATACAGTGTGAACCTATAAAATCTGTTCAATAATTTAACACGAAATATTAAATAAAAGTGAATTAAAGTGGATTCATACTAGAATATCAAAAAAATATTAAGACAATTAAAAAACTGTAAATTTTAATGTTAAAAATTATGAACATTTGTTTTGTGTTGAGATCAAGTTAACGAAGACAGAAATGGAAGGGTCGATTCAATCAGAAATTTTGATCAACCCTACAAATGCTGGCAGCAGAAAGTCTGGTAGCTTTTCTTCAAACACAACTCCATTTTCAATCAATGACATCCTGACGAAGAAGAAAAATTCATTTGAAAATCTATCTGATGTGGATATGGACGAATGCTGCTCTAAAAACGAGCGCAAAGACAGCGATCTTTCCAGATGCAAGGACGATAGGCAGTTTGCTAAGGGTTGCAGAAGTGATTACGAAGAAGATAAAGACAGATGCGATGAAGCAGCCTGCGAAGAATACTTTGAAGGAGTGAGGAATGAGGGTTTCAGAGGAGATCGTGATGTAAAGGAATACAGAAGATCTACTGAACAAGCCCTGGACATGACGAGGAAGAATGGCTTGGACAGCGATTCTGGTAAGACTTAAAAACTCTTATTAATTCTTGGTTGAGAATAATACGAAATTCCATATAATCTTCTTGGCTAGTTTCATTCTAAGGGATTGGTTTACAGCAAAGTGTGACATTTTAACGAGAAAGAAGAATGTATGACGATTTGTGATATAAGTGCGATGGGCGAGAAATTGGAGCAAGTACCAAATTTACGTATCTGGGAAGCATGTTTACAAAAGACTGAAAAAATGGAGAAAGACATCGAAAGAAGGGTTGGTGCTGGGAATAAAATAAATGGCGCAATCAAAGTCATTACTGTAAATAAAAATATATCCACAGAATCAAAGATGGCAGTACACGATGAAGTTATAGTGCCAACCCTCATGTATGGAAGTGAAGCTTGGAGCTGGTAAAAAAAGGATGAAAGCAGGATAAACGCCGTAGAAATGAGATCACTTAGAATAATGGGCGGGAAAACGTTGTATGATAGAATACCGAACGATGAAATAAGAAAGAAATGTAAGAGGTTAAAAAGTTATACACAAGGAGCGTGAGTGGAAAAAGAAACCGAGGACGACCGAGGAAAACATGGCATGACCAAATTAATCAATTACTAAAAGGCGGCAATACTCGAAGTCGGAATAATCGACATGCGTGCATGGTACGATGTATGAATGTAGAAATAGCCCGAGAAGTATGCCAGGACAGAGCATTGTGGCGATCCATCCTCTCTGCCTACCCCTCCAGGGAAATGGCGTGATGGTTAAATAGTCAGTTGTTACACTTTTGCTGGTTCTTGGGATGGGACTTGAGCCTAAAATGTAATATTTTCCCGTTGCTTTCCACATTTGCACAAAACTGGCTATTTGAACCAAATAACTGTTTACAACTTTTAGCTATTGATTCTCATGACATGTTATAGGTAGCTAATCTATTGTCATTTTACTGTCACGTGAATTCTACACCAGACCAAAAACAATGTGACAATCACACTGCCATCGCCAGGAATCGATCCCAGGACCTTCAGTGTGGCAGTCATAGCTCTTAATACCTAGAAATGAATTCACTAAGAAAATGTGTGGAAAAGCATTAAGTGACAGAATATCTAATGCTGAAATAAGATAGGAATGTAAGGCGGATGAATGCGTGATTAATGGTGAAAATTAAGAGTCACTAAGATGGTTTGGACACATGGAATGAATGGTTTAAAAGGTAAATACAAGTAGTGTGAATGGAAAAAGAAGTCGAGGAAGGCCAAGGCCAAGACATGGCATGAACAAATTATTCAAATACTGAAACGCGGTCATGTTCGAAGTAGGAACAATCGCCAAGCGTGCGTGTCACGGTGTGTGTATGCAGAAGAGGCGCAATAGTTATGTCAGGAAATAGTCAGGAAACGGCGTGATGGTGAGTTAGTTAGTTATGTATATTCTATTTTTAATAGCGAGTAAGGAAAAAAATATTTATAAAAAATCCTTTATAATATGTTATATTTAGTTTAAATTCAATTGATTGTTTAACTTCGATCGGTTTCGACAGCTCGCTGCCATCTTCTGGTGACTAGAAGATGTGACCAGAAATTAAGACAAGAAGAATTCCTTATTTCGGTCAAAGTAAAAAATCAAGAGGAATTGAACTTAATGTCCAATATTATAATATTTTCATAAAATTTTATAACGAAATAAATAACCTTATGGTGAAACAAAATTTATTTTGAAAAAAAATCTAATATTTAAATTACTTTAATTGTAATCAGTTTGTGTGTTTATTATAATATAATCATATTATGATGTTCGTTTGAGTCTATCCACACTTTATAATAAATACTCTAGTTCCTAAGCGTAATATTCCTGCCTCATTAATTCTTTCCACATGTCCAACCATCTAAGAAATCTTTTCTTAACTTTATAAATAATGTTTTCAGCTGCCTTACGTGAAATATTCCATCATATTTCGTTTTACTGCACATTCTTCTTATTCATCTTATTTGCAATATATTTATATGAATTTCATTATGCTTTTGCCAGCTTAAGCTTTGGCTTTAATTAAGTGTTGGCCCTATAACTCCTCCAATATCTTCAATTGCTGGAGCAAATATCAAATGTCGATCACGAGAGGAGTCGGAGAAATCAAATCAAATCAAATCAGTTTATTTCATCAACAGACATCACAAAATTTATTTTTAAGGCATCTATTGAGAACAGGTAAAATAATATATTATATATAATATACTACCAGAAACGCATAAGAGATGGTTCAACATTAGGAAGACAGGATACTCTCCAGAATTAAGAGTATTTGCCTTCTGAACGTACTTTCACTAACATGAAAGACGTCGATCTCCGAGGAGACCGCGTTCAGCAGACTAATTGCTCTTCCCACCGGTGTCACCAGAGGCAGATTGGTTCTGGCGGCCGGTAGGTAAAACAATCTGTGCTGTCGCTGTTGGAGATATCTATCGGGGACAAAAAGCCGAACACCCTCCAGTACGGCCGAGTTCTCGAAGTATCCCCTAATTAATCTAAAGAAATGGGTAATTAGATGTCCATCTCTTCGAAGCTGTAGAGAATTGGTTCCGAGCATTCCCAAAAGAAATGCCGTGGGATAGAGCCAAGGATAGCTACCATACTCCCTCATGTAGAGATACCTCAGAATTTTTTCTGAACCCTCTCCAGCATAATGGAATATCTCGCCTCGTGAGGACTCCATATCACAGAACCACTTTTGAGTCTGCTCCGAACCAATGCGTTGTATAGGACTCTGAGCACATTGGGATCCCTGAAAACTCTGCCGGTCCGGACGATGAAGCCCAACATCTTCAGTGCAGTGCCACAAATCCTCTCAACATGTGCACGAAAAGTCAGCCTACTCTCATAGATGATCCCGAGATCTCTCATCGTAGATACATGTGCTAGTTGCTGGTTGTTCATTGTGTATCTATAATACACAGTTCTCAATGCTCTAGTAAAAGATAGCATAACGCATTTAGAGACATTGAATTGCATTTGATTACTGTGACTCCAGTTGACAATATTATTGATGTCCGACTGGAGGCAAAGACAGTCTCCAGGATTTTTAATCGACGTGCGTGCATGACACGAATGTAGAGGAAACGAGAGATGTATGCCAGGACAGAACATTGTGGCGCTCCATTCTTTCTGTTAGTTAGTTATTATTGTTTTATGGGAATTACCTACGTATTTCGTCTTGTTAAGGGATTATCAAACATTTTTTATATTTTAGCAAGGTGAAATATGTCACTCCCATAATTCATCAATATTTTAACCACAGTTCTTTTTACGTGTTTTTTCACAATATACATAACAGCGGTTCATGAAACCTGATACTATTAGTAGATCTCGAAGAGGAATGAGAAAATTAATAATAATGTCGCAAAAGCTCCGGTTATCCTGAAAACTTTACTTAATACAGAGCTTTTTGCCTAACGTAGCTCCGGCACGTCAATAAGTCATAAAGGCAACAAAGGATGCATTAACCAAATTAAGTAATGGAGCGACAGCTTTCCAAATTTAAATTGTAGTCAGAGGTATTCAAGTGAAATCGTGTTTGGCACCTATAACGCAACGTTAATCACACACCGATCTAATTGCTATTAATAATACCAGTTAAGTTGAAAGTCGCTAATAGTTACATTCTGATTTTATAATTACTTTATATAGAGACCTAAATAAATAAATTCTCGCACACGCGAATAAAGAAGAAGCGAGGGTGGTTGATGTACTCCATTCACAATTTTAACAAATACATTATTAATCATCTTTTCTTCATCAATGCGTTCCATATGTCCAAACTAATGCATATATAATTTTGTTTAATTATTTTTAAATAGTCCATTGTTTTGGCCGAAACCCTATGATACTTCAACATTATTACTGTTCAAATTTAAAACACTCTTATAATATCACAATTTCTTTTTATTGACTAAGAGTGTCGCGACAGCTGTTTCGCCAACCGATGTTGGCATCATCAGGTGTCATAAATAATAGACTGCCACGCTTTTCTGACATAATTCTAGCTTCCTAAACATTCATACATCGTGTCATGCACGCACGTCAATTTCTATAATATTATTGACGAAAATTAAACACTTTTTTTACAGATTTTAAAATAATATTTTTTTTAGTTAATTCCATTAATCATATAAATTTGCGAATAGATTTTACACATTTCGTTTTTTGGGATCTTGGGTATACCCTAGTGACTTGGTATCTTCCTCGACTGACGTTTCGGAGATCGTGCCCTTCTCCATTTTCAAGGTAGTTATATTTGCGTGGTGTGTAATGTGTGCCAAACTCTCCAATAATCGTATTTATTATTTCGTTGTAATGTATGTTGTGAAAAGCCCCCATGATATATTATTAATGAAAACGACTGTTTTATAAAAGTTTTAATAAATGAAAATAACATGTTTTGTCTCCTAAGGCATTATCAAATGTAGCCAGGATCAAACGCATAGCTTCTTGTGTATTATATAGCAGAATAATATATATTTAAGTAATGGAATTACTTACTTACTCATTTGAACAGCTGTTGTCGTCCACTGCTGGACATTGACCTCCCCCATACTTCTCCATGTGTTCCTGTCTTGTGCTTTTCGCATCCAATCGCCAGCAACTCTTCGAATATCATCGGACCATCGTATGGGGAGTCTCCCTCTGTTTCTTTTATCTTCGCGGGGTCTCCACTCCACCACCCTTCTTGTCCATCTATCATCTACCAATCTGGCAACATGTCCCGCAAATGGCCATTTAAGCTAAGCCACCCTTTCGACGACATCTGTTACTCCCGACCTTTTACGTATTTCAGTATTTCTTATCCGGTCTAAGAGTCTTACATGTAGCATGGCTCTTTCGTGTTTCCTCTGTGCTACACGGAGTCTCCTTATGGTCGACTTGGTGAGGGTTAGCGTTTCTGATCCATATCTCCGTACTGGAAGTACGCATTGATCATACATCTTGCGTTTCAGATAT
This sequence comes from Lepidostoma basale, assembly GCA_022606425.2. Classification (NCBI taxonomy): domain Eukaryota; kingdom Metazoa; phylum Arthropoda; class Insecta; order Trichoptera; family Lepidostomatidae; genus Lepidostoma; species Lepidostoma basale. Next base: position 938,867 of record JAHDVF020001465.1, read on the forward strand.
TGGGGAATGTTACTATCAAAGAACTTCTTCAGATTGTCATATGCCGTCCATTTCTCAACCAACAATTCTCCTCTGAAGCTCAGCAGTCAGATTATCTCTGGAAATTAAGATGTTGTGGCCGAGATACTTGTATTCGTTGACTTCTTCTTTTAGCTTATTGTCAATCTCTACAGCATCACCGAGGATCAGATTCGATATTATTTTGGTCTTGGTTGTGTTTATAGAGAGCCTTACTTTTTTGTCACTTCCATGAGCTCTTTCAGCATGACACGTGCTTCATCCAGATCTTCAGATATTAATACGATGTCATCCGCAAATTTTCAATTGTTTGTGTATATTCCGTTCACCTTAATACCTTGTGTAATTGATATGGTTTTAATATTTATGTTTGCTTTGCATTATAAAAAAACTTTTTTCTAAGAAACACTATATTTTTAATCCATCCTAAGCACAATTCTAATGAATTGTAATAAACATGATAGCTATTATGTCAAATAATATTAATATTTATCATAGTAATCGTTAATTATATAAACATTGTATATATAAGTGGTCATAACATACTTAATTAATTTACAATAAATACTTAGACAAAGCATTAAGTCGCATCGATTACAATCGCTTCAATATTTATTTTTTCTTAAACAATTACGTAAAACTCACTATTAAATAATTAATACAAATAAAAACGTCTGGAAGACCCCACCTGGAAGACCGCCTAAGAGATGGAGGGACAGCTGGATCTCATCATCCGACGAGATATGATTTCTGTGTCACAGATCGTCAGATCTATCAAAAGAAGAAGAAGAAGAAGAAAAACGTCTGTTTTCTAGAAGTTTTATTATATTTTAAGGAATTATAAGTTTCGCCTTAGTAAAATAACCAAACATTTGATGACTTACAATGCTTTAGCAAGGCGAAACATTCCCATAACGTATAATAACACTACTTCCAACCCTTGAAATATTCACGGAAGTAAAGATTTTCTACCCTTTAAAAACTAGGTTCACTATACAATCGTAATAAAAATAAGTTTTAACGTTTAAAGTAAATCTATTTTTTTTTGCACATATTAAAAAAAATCGCAATTAAAGACACCAAATTGTTCTCCTATTGTTTCCAACACTACTGTCATATAAAAATAATCAGAACTAATTTCAAAATAATCCAGAAACGTTCTCTGGCATGCTCATCGTGTGCATTTCCAATATTTTTGGAGAGAATCGAAGTATTCCTCCCTTGCTCTATTGTATTCAAAATATTCTCGTTCTCTTTCTTCATGACATCCGGATTCTGCTTATTTATATTTTGATGTTTAAATTTAAAACACTGTTTCTCCAACCTATATAACACTGGCTTAACTCAAAAAAGCAAGTTTTGCTCAATCTGACATGAGTCGGTGTTTTAACAAAAACAGTCGAAAAACACGTACGAAACATTGTGAAAAATATATGGATAGCGTTAACAAAGCCTCTGTCTAATGTTAATTCAATTATGACCTAAACCATAATCGGTCAGTTTACTATTAAGCGTGCGCTATGTTGACATCATCACCAGTTGTTTGTAACACCTGATGATGCCAACACAGGTTTGAGAAACAGCTGTCGCGACAAAATCGTTTAAATAAATCACATTACGTAAAAAGGGTTGTTTTAATTTAAATATTTTATAATGTTGATGTAGTGTTTCGACGAAAACAATGGTTTATCTGTAATAAAACTTCTAGAAAACAGACGTTTTCATTCGTATTAATTACTGTAAATATCTAATTATGCGCTATGTGCTCAGGTACATAATTACAACTACGCTTTAGAGTGAAAACATGTCATTTATAATACATAAAATATTGTATAATAAAATGTCCAGAAAACAGATGTTTTCATTTGTAATAAATATCCATTATTCCTATAAAATATAATAAAACTTCTAGAAAACAGACGTTTTCATTTGTATGAAATATCCATTATTCTCAGTAATAAAGAAAGGTCTATTCAATTGTAATATTATAAAGATTTTACGCGATGCCTGAAAATTGATTAATATATAACCAATGTTTTTTTATAATTTTTAATGTGAACCTCTGGGCTATAAAGTAAAAAAACGTCGTAAATTGATTATACCTGATTTGAATAGATAACTTAGAACGTCGTTCAAATTGCGTACATTAATGATACTCTTAAAAAACTTGGGAATCAGTGACGTATATGAGAGTAATTTACTTAAAAGCATAGCGCTTCTCAATCTGTAAAGAAAATAAGGCAACAAATAAATGTAGTTCATTAATGCGATTCTTCTTCTTCTTCAAGTGCCCTGTCGGGTCCCTCCAACGTTGGCGATCACCTCGGTTGCGAACCTGTCCCTGTCTTGCGCCGCTCGGAACAGCTCCTCCACACTTCGGATGCCGGTCCACTCCCTCACATTTCGCAGCCAGGACATTTGTCTTCTACCGGGCCCTCGGCGTCCCTCAATTAATGCGTTTAAACATATTTAAAATCATCATCTATACAAACAATCGCGAAAAGAAACCAATAGGCAGACCAAGAAAAATATAGGCGTACTTCCGGGAAGAGGACTAATTCCGGGAAGAAGACGACTTCCGGAGAATGGAGAGAGATGGCCAGAGACAGGAGCCAGTGGAAGAAGGTGCGTCAAGGAAAACGAAGAAAGATCTTTACAAACAATACAAGCTATGTTGGACGGTTTTTAATGCGTTGCACCAATACCTATAGATGAAGCTAGGACCCTCGTAAATTCTTATGTAGTCTCACGTTTAGATTATTGTAACAGAATGTACGTTGGATTGCCAAATAATCAATTAAACAATTGATTAGGTATGGGGCAACAAAAATACTGTCATATCACGCTGCTCCTGAAGGAACTTCATTGGCTCAAAATCCGGGAGCGAGTAAAATACAAATTGTGTTTGACAGTGTTCAAAGTTCGACACCAGAGAGCGCCAGCGTATATTTCGGACCTCTGCATGACACCCATGCCAACCAATATGAATGAAGAAATACCACCTCTTTCGACTGATATCAATTAAGGGACGTCGGGGAGTTGGTAGAAGGCAGCTGTCCTGGCTGCGGAACATTAAAGAGTGGACAGGAATTACAAGAGTTCAGAACCTGTTCTAAGTGGCGCAGGACAGAGATGTCCTGACACGGCACTGAAAGAAGAAGAATTCATAAAAATGGCGCTCTATAAATCATCCAATTTATTATTATTGAAATTCATATGAGCATGCTCACGCAGTCAATATTGTAATTTTTCTAAGAATCACTTTGTTTTGGAATTTAAGCCAATAAGAAGTAAAACGTCTATTTTTTATAATTTATTAACTTTGTAAGCATTTTATGAGAAACACTTAAGTTTAATAACTTATTCATGTACCTAAATTATTATTAGCAATATGTGTACTCAGGACATTTCAATTAGCCGACTTGCATAAAATTTGATGATGTACTTACTATTATAGCGAAACTCTCAAATAATTATACAGAATATTCAGAACACTTACGTTTTCATCATTATGAAATACTTAATTTAGGGTTTTACACCGTTTTTCTAAAAAAAACAGCATTTTTTAAATGTTATTCTAAGTTTGCCATACTTTGTGCTGTAAGTGTTTTATTTATCTTTTTCTTTTTTATATAATTTGTATACAACACTTACTTTAAAAACAAAATGAAATCTTTATAATATCACTGAGGAAGGTCGAGGTTGTCCGAAACATGTCTGATATTAATTTTTTTTTTATATAAAAAAGAAAAAGACAAATATTTTTATGTGTTTACCTATAAGGTTTTATTCAAAATTGTTTGTGAAAATAGAAGTACAACAACTCGCTAAAATAACAAGTGTAACAAAAAGCAGAAGAAAATCATTTTCTATTATACAAATTAGAATCATAATTTTTTATTTTATTTAATAATTTATTTATTGAACATTCTATTCCAAGAATTTTTAATTGGAACAGAACTTGACTATAATGAATTCATGTATTTGTTTTTATTTTATAGAAATATTCTGAATTTCATAAAAAAATAAAACTTAGATTTAATTAAATTTCGATAGATCAGTTATGTAGTATCCTGTTTCATGGACTTAACGTGAAAAAAATATTTATTTGCTTTTCATTTTTTGTTACTTCACGCACCACAGTTTGAGAAGCTTCGGGTCATCACACCGGCAATAATGCAAAGTGCCAAAAGTTTGTAAATCCGTGCCCTGGTACCGATTGTACGGCGGTGCTCAATCAGTGAGCTGCCTAACCCTTCTCAAGCCTCACCCTCTACCCTAATAGCGTACGGGGTGTCCTAATAGCGTGGGGCTAATAGCATACTTTCCCAACTGACTAACTAACCATCACGGTAGGCAGAAATAATGGACCGTCACACTGTTCTTTTCTAACATACTTATCTAGTTTTCTTAACATTCATACATCGATTCATGCGCGCACATCGATTTCTCCAACTCTTCACGTGTCTGACATTTAAAATTTGATTGATTTGATCGTGTCACGTTTTCATCGTGTGTTTCACGTTTTAAAAAATTAAAATATGCTAAAGGAGGCCACATGACATGCGTACGTCCTATAATGACATATGGAATTGAAACGAGAGCTGACACCATCAGAGCAAAAAGTTTCCTAAGAACCGCAAAAATGAAGACTCTCCGATCCGTTGCGGAAACGACACTCCGAGACAGAATAAGAAATTCTGAAATAAGAAAGATCTGCAATGTGGAAGATGTCGTGCGATGGGGAAGACTGAGAAGACGCTACTGGAGAGATCATGTGGAAAGAGCATGTTCTGAAAGAGTGATAAATATAGCTGTAAATAAAGAACCAACAGGAAATCGATCTGCAGGAAGACCACCTAAAAGATAGCGAGACAGTTGGACACCTGCATCCCAGGAACAGGCTCCGAGAAATAACAGGACATAGTCCTAAATAAAGCAGAAGAAGAAGAAGATGAAGTTATGATATCACAATTTTTATTATTCATTTTTTAAGTGCGCGACAGCTGTTTCGCCAACTGATGTTGACGTCATCAGGTATAGCAAATAACTAAAGATGCCAATTGACTGACTAACAATTTATAGACCAGCAAAACTTATTAGTGTGATTAGTCATAGTTATAATTAAATATGCGAAATCTTTTAACAAGCAAATTTAACAAAGGCGTGAAAAATCAGTGATTAGAAAGGAAATGCCCCTTTGTATTTCACGTTTTTAATAACATGCTCCTTTGCATTTAATGAAATATGGCAATGAAATTGAAAGATTTGATTGTTTCAAATTGAGCATGGAACTGGCAGAAGAATGATGAGAGCACAATAAATGCGGTAGAGATGAGATCCCTTAGACGTATGTGTGATAGAACGATTTACCATAGAATCTCAAATGTTGATATAAGAAAGGGATGTAGATTGGAAGAAGGTATTATAAACAAAATTATGAAAAGATCGCTGCGTTGCGTTGGTTCGGACATATGAAGCGCATGGATGGAGAAAGAGTGGTTAATAAAGTATACGTTAGTGATTTAAATGGAGTACGGAGTCGAGGCAGACCGAGGAAAACATGACATGACCATATTAAATAAATTTTAAAGGTTAGTCCTGTTAGTAGACGGAAGAATCGACGTGCGTTTATGACTCGCTGTATGAATGTGGAGGAATCTAGAGAGGTGTGCCAGGATAGAATAGTGTGGCGATCCATTCTTTCTGCTTACCCCTGCGGGGAAACGGCGTGATGGTTCGCTTGTTTGTTTCAAATTGATCACCCTTTGTATTGAGAACACTTTCGGTCATTATGTCCCGTGGAGAAGTTGTGGGAACGGGCGTTCATAGAAAACGTCCCTTTGTATAGGCGTAAGTTTTTGTAATGACGTATGAAAGGTCGACTATTTTGGCTAAACTTAATGACTATGATGCTATTCAACTTTGACATCAACTAAAATATCGTTTGGGGGCAATTCATTACGGTAAATGCTTTTCAATCGAAATTTGAGAAAGTAATTATGTTCCCAGGGGTAGCACTGAACTTTTTATATTTCTAACTAACTAACTAACCATCACGCCATTTCCCCGGAGGGGTAGGCAGAAAGGATGGATCGCCACAATGGCCTGTCCTGGTATACCTCTCGGGCTTCCTCTACATTCATACATCGTACCATGCACGCACGTCATTGATTAATTTGGTCATGCCATGTTTTCCTCGGTCGTCCTCGGCTTCTTTTCCCACTCGCGCTGCTTGTGTACAACTTTTTAACCATTCTACTCTCATTCATTCGTTCCATATGTCCAAACCATCTCAGGGATCGTTTTTTAATTTTATTCATGATGCAGTCATCTGCCTTATATTTCTTTCTTATTTCATCGTTCGGTATTCTATCATACAACGTTTTCCTCGCGCATTCTTCTTAGTAATCTCATTTCTACGCGTTTATCCTGCTTTCATCCTTCTTTTGCCAGCTCCAAGTTTCACTTCCATACATGAGGGTTGGCACTAGAACTCCATTGTGTACTGTTTATAATTCAAACGCACTAATTAGCATATTGATGTTTCTATTTAAAAATAATGTTCTTCTTCCTTTTTTTCTTTAGCCTTCTTTCCTGGAAACAGATCTCTTCCTTTCCGTCCTACGATGGACTCTAATTTCCTTCCCATTCATACAGCGAGTTATACACACACGTTGATTCTATCGATTAATCTTCCGACTAACGAAAAATAAAATATGTTTTAATACTAAACAAAAAATTTAAATGTTGATACAATTTATCTAATTCGAAATTAGAAAAAAAGAACTTCTTCTTCTTCTTATTCTTAGTGTAGGCCTAGTGGCCTGTTTCTTAGGAGGAATTGGCCTCCTGCGAAGTCGACTCAAAGTTGTCGATCCATCTCTTTGGTGGTCTGCCCGGGGGTCGTCTACCTTGGGGCTGGCCGTGCAACACAATGAAGGGGAGTCTGGGTGGATCCATTCTCCTCACGTGTGCATACCAGTATCTTCTCCTTTGCCTTCCCCACCTAACGACATCCTCGACCTCACATATCTCCCTTATCCGTGTATTCCTTATCCTCTCTTGCAGTGTCTTGCCAGATATATTAGTGAGCGTCTTGATTTCTGACACTCTGAGCGCATTTTTTGTTGCGGTGTCCGCTCTGCACTCGATCTCATATGTCTTGATTGATCGCTCACAAGTTTTATAAATTCTCACTGTGCTGCCGATCTTCATGTCAGTTTTTTTTTAAATTGAATTCTTCAAGCATCCTGAAATGACCGCAGCCTTGTTTACTTGCCCCATCACTTCACACGGTAGATTCATTTTCCCACACAAGTCCACACCCAGATATCTAAATTTTTCACCTATTCCACTGAAACACCCCCCACAGACACGCTACATCCCACCTGAGCTCGAGAGAAAACCATCCTCTTGGTCTTTGCTACTGATATGATCATATAGTATTTTTGACTAGCGAGATGGAATGCGTTCAAAAGTATTTGCAGTTTTTTTTGTCTCGGCAAATACGACTAATTTTAACAAATTTGATTGTTTCAGATGACTACGATTCTCATTCATCAAACGGAATTTCACCACCTTTGCACCCGTACCTGCAATCAGACTTGAACTATCCTGGAACACACGCATATAACGCTGCGAAGTCTCTGATGTCCTCGAACCAGTCACTCCATCATTACGTATCTCAGCAGAAGCTACCAACGTCTAGCGTCCTTACCATAGCACCGTCTTCAGCTTCCCAGCTCTCATCTTCCAGTGTGTCTTTGATGGAACAATTCAGCCCAACTCAGAATCGTAAAAAGCGATCGAGAGCCGCGTTCTCCCACGCCCAAGTCTACGAATTGGAAAGACGATTCAATCAACAGAGATACCTCTCAGGACCAGAGAGGGCCGATCTGGCTGCAAATCTAAAACTAACGGAGACACAGGTGAAGATCTGGTTCCAAAACAGAAGATATAAGACGAAAAGAAAACAGATTCAAATGCAGGAGAACGGTCTACTCGCGGCCGCCGCGGCAGTAGCAGCCAATCATCACGCGAGAAAGGTGGCCGTAAAAGTCTTGGTAAGAGACACACAACAGATTGGATTGGAGCACTTCGCCAATCCTTCAAACTACCAACAGTCATCTCAACACCTTTCGAAGAATGCTATGTCGATCAATCCAGCGTTATTTCCATCGCCTAATCAGCTTTCTAACACACAAACACCTATATTAAAACATTTTGCTGGTATATATAACAACAATAACGAGTTTCCTAAGGGTCAATACAAACATTTATTGCAAGAGTCCTATAGCCAGATATCTCATCAAGCAATGCTTCAGTCCATATATGGACAGCATTTAAATAACAATTATCCAGCTATACCACTATCATACTTTTACTATCCATCTCATCCAATATTTGGATCGAACCCTCTATCGACCATCAATGAGGTATCGAGAGATGACGATGATGTTGAAATTCAAAGCGAATTCCAGAACATGACCAAAAAGAAGTCCAGCGACAATCCAAAGGTCAAGTGTAGCGAATTCAAGAAGGAGGTGGATTTTTTGAAGAAAAGAAGACGAGAGACGTTAGACGAAGTTTCGGAAGACGATAAGAATAAGTTTTCTGATAATCTTACCATAGAACGAGTGCAATTTGAATGCAAAACTCCCAGTCGAGCTAGTAGTTGTAATGATATAGAAATTGAAAATTAATAAGCTTCTCACCAAATATTGAAAAGTAAACTGAGTAATATGTATAATAGTTTGCTAATTCTTATAATATTGTCATACCATTTTTTTTCATCGTGCAATCACACCATTATTATGTACCATATAGGTATACGATTATAATATAACTTCATCATATACTCGATTAACGTTTCGCTATTATGTAATCATATTATTATTTTGTACCATACTACATCATTATTATATAGAGCTTTAAATATTTACCATATAAATATTACACGCGTAAAAAATTCGCTATCACGTGAATATTTAAAAATATAAGACGATAAGCATTTTTCGATTTCAGTTACCGTAAAATCATATCAATATTTTGTACCATTAAGATAATCGAATGATTTTGTTGAAATCTTGATGGAATTTCATTTTAAATAATAATTAAATAAAACGATGTTTTTTATTTTCGCTTTGTCATTTGAAGTAGTTAAAAAACGTCGTTTTGTTTCATTATTATTGTACCATTAAGATATTCTGCCAAAAGAACACTTCTTCATTTTGCAATCATACCATTATTATGTACCATAAATAATATAACTTCATCAGATACTCCTTTAACATTATGAAATCATTTTATTATTTTGTACCTTGTAATAAATTCAAAATATTCTGGTATAATATGTCGTTCTAATGCAAACATTTGATTATTTTTCATTGTATAATTATATATTTTAATCACCGTGGAATCATACTTTAATTTTGTACCATAAAGTTTTGCCATCAAATTATCTCATGTCACAATCAAACCATTATTTTACACCACATTGTATGATAGATTTTTTTACCATCATGCAATCATATAATTATTTTGTACTCTAAAACGTACTTGCATTCCTATAAATTTATATAAAATACAATTTTTGCAATCGTGAATACATTTAGGTAAATGAATTAAATCGCTATTATCTGTTTACTTATTTGACATGTCTTGAAGGTAGCATACCTTCATGATCGATAAATACGGTGTTTTTTTAAAGGTTTGGTATTTAAACAGCCAACATTGTTTTTACAGACTATCAATTTAATCGTTGACAGTTGATTTGTAGTCAGTACGTTTTGCCATTTTACCCAGTTGCTCAATAAAGGTGTTGAGATAAATTTGCCCTTTATGTAACAATGTGTATAAGGTTTTTTTAGAGGTATACAAATTAAAAAAAACACATAAAAATTGTATTAATGTCTATGATATTAGCTTTATTTAATATATAATTTTATGTCATTATTGTTTAAATATGATTTTAGACATATGAGCGCCACGGCTAGCTCGAATAAAGCGTAATCATGAAGTGAAATTTTCAAAAACTTTATTGAGCAACTGGATAAAATGGCAAAATGTAGTGACTACAAATCAACTATTAACTCTCAAATTGACAGTCTGTAGAAACAATGTTGCTAGTTTAAAAACCAAACCTCTAAAAAAAACACCCTGTATTGCTGAGATAAATAAACTCACGAAAATGAAGGAAAAAAAACAGAGTTTTGTTTTATAGCAATTAAATTTATTTTATCTACATTTAATTTGTTATACATAATTGTATCATCATATATCCAATTGTTTTTTTTTTCAACTAAAAAAGCGTATGATATAAAGTTGTTATTTTTGTTCCGTGAATTTTCAAAAAAAACATTATGTAAGAAGTACCTACCTAGTTTCACGTAGATGAATATAAAAGTACTATTGCCTAGAGTACCTACTTGCACAATACTATTAGATTAATTATATATTATGCTTAAAATTTTACCTGTTTACCAAATTTATTAAATATTATTTTTAGAACTTAGATAGATATAAAAAATAGTGCAACAATGTAAGTGAGTTCCAAGACACGTATTTTAGACACAAGTATACGGCAGAAATGCAAAAAGCAATTTGTACAAATATACCAAAAATAGGTTTTTAAGATTTAATTTAAATACATATATGTAAATAGTAAATTAGAATCTGGGATACGAGGTTATGCTTAAAATAAATTTAATAGATATAATAATTTAACTTATTGAAAGTTAAGGTATTAACACTGTGGAATTCCATAGTAATCTACTTTGGAAATTAATGAACTTTGTTAATTCCACTTTTTTTAATAAAAATATTTAAATTCACTACATGTTTCGGAGGATACCTCCATCTTCAGGTGTAAAAATATAACATAAACTAAACAAAGAAAGACTAATAAAAAACGCATTTAAAAGTCGAAACAATAATTCTAAATTACAAATAAATTATATTATCATCATGTATTATTATTATTTCTTATTTCTTACTGTTAAAAAATAATTGTTAGTACTTACTTATAACAAATAGCCCAGGTTAATTTTTAAATTTGAATCTTTCAATCGAATTTTAAATGCGTTTTTTTATTAGTTTTTTTTGTTTAGTTTTTGCTATATTTTTATATCTGAAGATGGAAATATCCTCCGAAACATGTCGTGTATTTTTATATTTTTTATTAAAAAAAGTTCTTTAATTTCTTCTCTTTCTTCGCGACTCTATTTTTTGTTGTTGTTTTTTTTATTGTTATAAAATACAACATGATTTGTGTATATATTTTATTAAAATGATCTGAAATTCAATAAGAATAGGTATAAAAATTGTACATTATTTTATTTGATTTTCGAAAATGATATGCTTTCACTTAAGACGCAATCTCTGTATAAAAGTTGCCAATGACTACTTTGCTTCTAATCCGAAAGATGGCTGGATGTTAGTATACTCGTATATGAGTCGTTATATTTCATACACAATACGTAAAAGCTTTACTTGGACTTGGACTTGGACTTGGATCTTCTGCTTTATAAATAAAACAGCGTAATGGTTTATTGTTGTAGTAAAAAAATAAGTTCATTCGTATTGTATATAAGTGTTAGGTGCAGTCTTTATGTTTGATCAAAATTGATATTATGTTATTATTTGAAAACTATTTTTTTATGTTCCTGAAATAAATGTGAACTACATATTTAGTTAAATGTATTAACACGTAATTGATTAATTATTAAGTCGATGTTACGCACAAGAATAAAAAAATAAATGTTTTAATCAGACGTTCAAAAACTGTTTTCATTTTTTTATTATTTTTTTTATTTTATTGTATACGACTCTTTAGAATCCCCAATTACTGTATACATTTTACATTTATAAAAATAACACAGACATACATGTTAAAATTAAACACATATATCAGCAATTGTGGTATGTACCTATATGATCCTTAAAGGACGCATAGGTCATTTGGAGAATGTCCACATCGACCACCTCATTCAAGAGCACCACCCTGGGTCTTTGTATGCTACGCCAAGACATTTGTCCTGCTATGCGGTATGCACAACAGATCGTGTCTTCTAGCGCGAGCATACCTGTCCGGTGCATTGAGACCGTAACACTCAGGGAGTAATGGGCTATCAATGAGGTTACGGAGTATTTTAAATCCTAAGATCATCAATGTACCTTTTCTTCTTGATTCGAGACTGCGGTACTCTGTTTTAATCAATAGATCATGTGTGGACATACCCCATTCATCCACATGCAGAAGTATCTCAGATTTTTTTTCTGGATTTGTTCTAATACCTCCACATACTTGTGCTGGTATGGAGACCATACACCACTCGCGTATTCTAATTTTGATCTAACGATACCGTTAAACATTGATGTCATCGCTTTGGGATTTCGGAACTGTTTGCAAGTTCTTAAGACAAAACCCAGAAGCTTATAGCAACGTGACAACCCTAAAATTAGGACGAATAAATTCATATATATGAACGAAAAAAATATATATTGGCATAAAGAGAAGCTGATTTAAGCAACTCTGACAGTACACAGAAGAGTGTTGAAGCAATCTTTATTATAATCTGAGATTTGGAGGAGTTTTGAAAGGGCAATTGCGCCATTGGGAAAGTCTCTTTTGGCAATTCAGATGTAAATTTTCCCGAGAACGCGGAACTTCTTCGCGCACTTGTCGGGAAATTTTATCCCTCGCGAGTTTGGGGAAATTAGAATAATCCCCGAATTTGCCACCCGTCCGGGAAAATTGGACGAGTAATTTGAACGAGTGGGAACCTGGAAAATGGGGATGAACGGGCTGTAAAGAGGGTAAGTCATGTATTCAAAGGCTAATTCTGTTTTGAAGAATCAATTTAAATTGTACGGGGATTACGAATTTTATTTTTGACGTCTGTTTCATAGATTTTTTGTGATATTATATTTGTAATGACCAGGGTATGGATTTATACCCATTTCATCGATTTGGCTCGTGCTGTAATGATGTAAAAAGTTATTGAACAAAATAATAATAATAATAATTTATTGTATAATATAATCATAAGTATATGAGTTTGTATATTTAGGTAGTATGTTTACAAAGGATGGACGAGTAGAGAGGGATATTGAAAGAAGGGTTGAGGCGGGCAACAAAGTGAATGGTGCACTAAAAGTTGTCATCCCAAACAAAAGCCTATCTAAAAAGGTAAAATGGCCGTGCACAATGGTATTTTTGTAAAGACCCTTATGTATGGAAGGGAAGCATGGAATTGAGAAAAGAGGGATGAAAATAGAATAAATCCAGTAGAAATGAGATCTCTTAGACGAATGTGTGGAAACTCTGTATATGATAGAGTGTCGAATTAAACAAACGAAAAAAAAATTAGGCTACTCATTCGGACACAAAACGGTGTTAAAAGATAAGATAAAACAACATGAAACCAAAAAGTCATACATATCAGAAGGAACCCAAATAGGTCGACGTCAGTGAGGCAGTACTCTTTCCAGAAATTGTAATTTAATTTTTATGAACACTGTCTCACTGACACTGAAAATGTCCAAATCCGAGACGATTAGATTCAACGTTCGAATTGCTCTTCCTACTGGCATCACCAAAGGCAGGTTGGTTCTGCGTTACGGAGCAAAGAACAATTTATGTTGGCGCTGTCACAGGTCAGGAACAAAAATACCTATTTGCTCCAGAACGTATGGGAGACCCGAATCAGTTTGAAAAAATGCGTTGACATTAATCCTTCCTCCTCAGTTCGAAGGAGTTATAACCCAGCATACCCAACAAATGCCGTTGGATAGAGGCAAGGATATACCCCGTACTCGTAAAAGGCCTGTTTCCAGCAGTGGAGGAAAGAAGGCTAAAGAAGAAGAAGATGGAGTAGAATAGAGCAAGGGATCGCAATAATCCATTAATGGATATGCCGCAAGAGAAGCAGAAGTGATTATTTACTTTTAATTTAAAAGCTTTTTTTATAAAGCTGCTCACGACACTTTATGTACGAACCATTAAAGCTCAGTGAAGTCTAATTAGTTCACAGTGGTTTCAAGTTTCAGGCGCTCTGTAAATGCATCCTTTTCATCATGTAAACACGATATAGGGTCCTGTGTAAACATGCAGATGTAAACTGAAGACTTTAAGGCTATAAAACTCGAGAATACAGTTTCTTAGAGCGACTATTAACTAAGTAATTTATTGTTTTATTACGTCTACCATAGAGTTATGTTATTTTATGGGGGTGATCATTTGTTTTAAAATGATACAATTCTTTTTTTAAGTCGGGTCGTTATCTAAAAAAATTAACTCTTTTAGGATGCGTGTAGAAATATCTATATTTTATTACAATGACCGAGGAATATTGTATGGGCTAATATTCTTTAGAGCAATGGTTCCCAAAGTGGTCCGTACGGACCTCCATGGGTCCCTGGGATCATTCAGGTGGCCCTTGGAAAGTCCCTGAACAACGTCAGGGGGTCCGCGCAAGGTTTACGGTGACCTTTTTTTAGCTCATTCGGAAAAATCTAACGTCCGAAGAAAAAAAAAAGGGTCGACAATGAATTCCAGATTTTTTTTCTATTGGCCTAATTTTTTATCTGTGTCAGCTTCAAAAACTCATTTTATAGGTGAATTTGAGTCTAGCGAAACCGGTCACTGTCGAAATAAAGACAAATGTGGAAGTATAATATTTAAAAAATATTGTTTTATTAAATTATTATTTAAAATGAACTTCCATCAAGAGTTTTCAGTAAAATCATTTGAATATACGCATGCCAGAATATCCAAGATAATTTTTAAGTGAAAAAATATAACTTGAATACTGGTTCTCGCTTTTCATTAAACATCAGAGGCAGTAAACTTACGTTAGCTTTGAAAATAGCCATTATAAATAAACACCCACGTAATGGTATGCCGATGTAATGTAATACGTTTGGTTTCAACTTCTCCACAAAGCGGCCCGGAGACGGCCAGAAAAACTGTCATGCCTAAAATTTAACTGTAATTGACGGAACTTCAATCGACGAGTCAATATTTGCTCCAATTGGTTTTGGAGACGATACGATGCATAAAGTGTTAGTTAGTAATAGAAGGGGGGAAATATTAGATTAAATGAGGCCTGGCATCCCTTTGCGATTGATCTATTAAAGTACATAATCCCCGGATGGACGGGGAACTGGCCTAGGAATTGCATGAGCGAGGCTGACGAAAGGGCACCGCTGCGCCCTATAACAGCTTCGGGTATGTGGCGGGAAACCTTCTATGTTAGTTGTTGCAATAATGCATCGATTTCACTTCTCATAACTCTGGAGAATAGGAATATTATCTTCTCCATAGTGCTATGGTCCCCCAGACTTTGGCGATCAAGTGTTATTGAAATGGTTTCCTGTTTTCCTCTCCAGGGATTTTCTGTAGGGGTTAGCTTCCCTTAGCTAATGGATCGCGGCCTTGATGGAAAGGTCAGTGATCGCATTACCAGGGACTCGCAAAATCACCATCGCGGGCACCCAAAAGAATCCTAGAATGATATCTAAGTGAAAGAAGAAAAGTAGGCATGCCGATGAGAGGATATAGGGTTCGAAGGGATGATGATGATGATGATTTGTACAGCGCCATTTTTGTGAGAGATTCACTTCAAGGGCGCTCTTCGTTCGGAAAGCTTCTCTTAAAAATAAATGTTTTAAGAGAGCTTCTGAACACTCCTTCGTCGTCTTGATTACGGATATTGTAGAAGAAGTTTAAGTGTTGCTTCTTCCTTCGAGGATCGTAGAGTTGACTGCCGAGGGTTCAAATCTATCAGCTCGCAAAGTTCTGTGATGTAGTGGGGCGCTTGTCCATGTAAGGCCTTGTGAACAAGTAGACACAGTTTATAATCGATTCACTCAGGTAACCTTAGCCAGTGAAGTCGATAATGCATTGAGGTTAGATGGGTGAATTTTGATGCACCAAAAATTAATATTGCTGCAGCATTCATTATGGATTCATTATGGATTCAACCCAGCTACCGAAAATACAGGATTGGAGGGTCACAGCAAAGGATAGGAGGGGTTGAAGCCAAAGCTCGATATAGGCTGTAGAATAATCGAAGAAGAAAAGCTTACACAGTTCAAGACACTCACAAAAGTAATTACGGAATATTTTTGCTATTGGACGCTTCGTTTAAGACTATAAAGAAGCTTTGGCTATCGTTCAATGCAATTCGCTCGACACAGAGCAATCATTCGGACTAGCTGTTATTACCGTAAACACAGTCTCGAGTAATAACTCTTTGTATATTGCGCCTAGAGTGATAAAACCCCAAGATAAAACGACTGCTAATAGGTAATTGAAGCAGGATGGACCAGTGAGAAGTATTTCGCTCTCATGACGATAATTTTATACAAGTGTTAGGTGCATTCAACACGAACTACGAAGGATAATGTTGCCCCATTGTATGGATGTTTACATCAGGACTTAATGTGTTTCTTCGGCGCTTCTCAAATGTCTCGGGAACTTGAACCGAAATAAAGTAAATAAAAAATATATAGCAAAAATGAGGGAAGGCATTATCAAACATTAAAATGAAATTATATCTTTATTTTTATTACATAAAATTTTCTTATTTATTACATAAGATTTCTCTGACTCCTCACGTGGCCGACATTCAATTTTTGATTTATTTGATCATGCCACGTTTTCCTCGATCTTCTACTATTTCAGGTTCAATTAATATCGTTAACATATATTTTTTTACCATTCTTTCTTCATTCATTCTTTTCATGTGTCCAAACCATCTTAATGATCCTTTCATTATTTTGTTCATAACACCATCATTCGCACAGCATTCACTTCTTATATTTTCATTCGACACTCTATTATACAAAGAGTATCTACACATTCTTCACACTTCAAAAGAGAAGAATGTAGTCCTGCATAGCTTACTTTAACCGATGCGCTTTGTAGCAGTCCATTCTTTCTGCCTACTCATTCGGGGAGACGGTGTGATGGTTAGTTAGTTAGTTAGTTACATTGCTGAATAAGGCAGAATAATGGTATAGTACATTTGCTCATTAGAAAGAGTCAATGAACAGCTAAACTAACTAACTAACTAACCATCACGCCGTCTCCCCGGAGGGGTAGGCAGAAAGAATGGAACGCCACACTGTTCTGTCCTGACATACTTCTCTCGCTTCCTCTACATTCATACATCTTGTCATGCACGCACGTCGATTTCTCCGACTCCTCACGTGACCGACATTCAATATTTGATTGATTTGATCGTGCCACGTTTTCCTCGGCCTTCCTCTATTTCTAGCTCCGTTCACGCCGTTTACATATACCTTCTTTACCATTCTGTCTTCACTCATTCTTTCCATGTGTCCAAACCATCTTAATGACCCTTTCCTTATTTTGTTCATAACACTTTCATTCGCACCACATTCACTTCTTATACTTGCATTTGTCACTCTATCATAAACAGATTTGCCACACATTCGTCTTAGAGATCTCATTTCTACTGCATTTATTCTACTTTCATCCTTCTTTGCCAGTTCCATGCTTCACTTCCATACATAAGGGTCGGCACAAGAACACCATTGTGCACTGCCATCTTGGCTTTTTTGGATAGGCTTTTGTTTGCGATGACAACTTTAAGTGCACCATTTATTCTGTTGCCTGCCCCAACCCTTCTTTCAATATCCTTCTCCACCCTCCCATCCTTTGTAAACATACTTCCTAAATAAAAAAATTCATCCACTTGTTCCAGATTTCCAATGAACAGCTGAAATTATTTATAAGTTTGGAAGACTGCGCATAACACTTCATAATTTCTCAACGTGAACCCTGTTATAAAACAATCGTGACGTCACCGCATCACAACTTTGAGATTGAGTAAGGTTTTTGTATACATCTTATCAGACGTCGACTCATTGCAAGTTAGAAGGGTCAGTACAGAACACATGATAGGTACGGATTACAAGTGCGGGCTAATTGATACTTATCCATACTGCTTCTCAAGACTGAGCACTTGAGAATGAATGCTTGATATTTGACACAGTTGTTACTCGTAATACTTGACACGGAGATTAACGGATTTTGAAATAATATTTATTATACAAAATACGAGAACATTTAATAACGCAATATTAAAATAGTGCATTGTTTTGGCCGAAACTCTATGATACCTACTTCAAAAATATTAACTGTTAAAATTTACGACACTCTTATAATATCACAATTTTTATTGACACCCCGAAGGTTCCGCGTTCGATTCCCGGCGAGGGCAATGTGATTGTCACACTGTCTTTGGTTTGGTGTAGAATTCAAGTGACAATAAAATGGCGATAGATTAGCTATCGATCACATGTCACGAGAATCACTATTATAGCTATAAATACCCTTTACATGGATTTGGCTCATGCTGTCATGATGTAAAGAGCGATTCAACAAAATCAATCAATCAATCAATCAAATCATTTTATTTCATCAACAGACATTACAAAATTTATTTTTAAGGCATCTATTGAGAACAGGTAAAATAATATATTATATATAGTATACTACCAGAAACGCATAAGAGATGGTTCAACATTAGGAAGACAGGATACTCTCCAGAATTAAGAGTATTTGCCTTCTGAACGTACTTTCACTAACATGAAAGACGTCGATCTCCGAGGAGACCGCGTTCAGCAGACTAATTGCTCTTCCCACCGGTGTCACCAGAGGCAGATTGGTTCTGGCGGCCGGTAGGTAAAACAATCTGTGCTGTCGCTGTCGGAGATATCTATCGGGGACAAAAAGCCGAACACCCTCCAGTACGGCCGAGTTCTCGAAGTATCCCCTAATTAATCTAAAGAAATGGGTAATTAGATGTCCATCTCTTCGAAGCTGTAGAGAATTGGTTCCGAGCATTCCCAAAAGAAATGCCGTGGGATAGAGCCAAGGATAGCTACCATACTCCCTCATGTAGAGATACCTCAGAATTTTTTTCTGAACCCTCTCCAGCATAACGGAATATCTCGCCTCGTGAGGACTCCATATCACAGAACCACTTTCGAGTCTGCTCCGAACCAATGCGTTGTATAGGACTCTGAGCACATTGGGATCCCTGAAAACTCTGCCGGTCCGGACGATGAAGCCCAACATCTTCAGTGCAGTGCCACAAATCCTCTCAACATGTGCACGAAAAGTCAGCCTACTCTCATAGATGATCCCGAGATCTCTCATCGAAGATACATGTGAGAGTTGCTGGTTGTTCATTGTGTATCTATAATACACAGTTTTCAATGCTCTAGTAAAAGATAGCATAACGCATTTAGAGACATTGAATTGCATTTGATTACTGTGACTCCAGTTGACAATATTATTGATGTCCGACTGGAGGCGAAGACAGTCTTCAGGATTTTTAATTTCCAGGAATAATTTCAGATCATCGGCAAATAAAAGAAATCGCGAGAAGTTTATCACCTTCGCAATATCATTTATGAATCGCTGTTATAATATCAAAATTTCTTTTTATTTACTGAGTGTCGCGTCAGCTGTTTAGCCAACCGATGTTGGCATCATCAGGTTTTACAATAAACAGTTTATTGTAACACCTGATGATGTTAACATCGGTTGGCCAAACAGCTGTCGCGACACTCAGTAAATAAATAGAAATTGTGATATTATAACAATGTTTTAAAATTTAAGAGTAATAATATTGAAGTATCATAGTGTTTCGGCCAAAACAATGGACTATTTAAAATAATTATAATAATAACAATAATCCAACAACCCACCAAATCACCTTCCAACAATGTTCCCATCAGACGTAAGAGGAATAGCCACAAGAGCTGAACCTCTGTAAGCCAGAAGATCCAAGTCCAAGTCCAATTCTTATTTATAGCTTAAATGCAAAGTTTATTTTTATTTTTCTTTTTATATAGGTACTTTGTATGTACAACACTTATATTATAAAAATAAAATTACATAGACTTGTTTCGGACAAACAGTCCTTCTTTAGTAAAGATAATTAAAAAAATATATATTATTAAATTGTTTACATGATCTGACAGATGTTATAAAGATTTATTTTGGAACGTTTATGCTTTTGTTATAACAAATATTAAGATTCAATTTAAATTTTAAAATAATTATTTAAAAATCTTATAGGGTTCAGGTACAACAAAGGAAATAAATCAAAGATTTGACTTGAAGTCAAATTTATTTGATTATTTATAATATTTTCTTTATTTTTAATAGCTTAATAATTTCTAAAATTTCGAGATGTTCAAAGTTATATTTCTATTATTAACATGCAAAATTTTAACGCCAATATCTTTATTAAATTAATGATCTTTTATTTAGCAAAGTATTTTATGCCATTATAACCAAAAAAATTACAAACAAGATACTGCCTGATATATGATGATAAAAACTGAAGTTACAAGCATTATGAAAAATATTTACACATTTCGTTTCCCATTTACATAATTTTTTTGCCGTATAAAGAAAACGGTAACAGTCTCATGTTTAGCTCACTTAAGTATTTGCGGATATTGGCGCCGATTTCGGGTCAAAGGGTCTGTTTTTTTTATTTGTACTTAAGGCTTTTATCCTTATCCAAAAGGAGGTATGGCCACCCAAACATAACATTTAAAGCTTATTTAGTTAAATATTCATCAAACATACAAGAAATTCGTCACTATTATTTATATTTTTTTTGATGTAATAAATAATAAAATAATCAATGTAAAACAAAAAAAACAATCAGTTTTGTTAAATAAGGTATACTTAGGTACTTGTATTGAAATGGAGTTTTACCAAATTTAAACAAAAACCATCAATATTCAAAATTATTTTAAATATTCCGATCTAACGTTTATTTAAACTTTCGTATGAAGCACTTAATTTGTGGTGTGACATTATTAAATAAAATAATAAAACACTTGTAATATTTGTATCTAAACCACTTTGCTTACTACCAACCGGTTTCGCTCCCGCCGGAGCTTCGTCAGGGTAAGATAATAAACTTAAAATCATACAAATCAAATCAAATCAGTTTATTAACTCATAAGACATTACAAACAGCATATTGTTTAAGGCATATAAAATATTATAAAAATACAACATAAACCAGGAACGCATTAGAGATGGTTCGACATTAGGAAGACAAGATAGTTTCTAAAATATTTGTTCCTTGAACGTACCTTCACTAATATGAAAGACGTCGATCTCCGAGGAGACCGCGTTCAGCAGACTAATTGCTCTTCCCACCGATGTCACCAGAGGCTGATTGATTCTGGCGGCCGGTACGTAAAACAATCTGTGCTGTCGCTGTCGGAGTTATCTATCAGGGACACATACAGTGTATTATCTTACCCTGACGAAGCTCCGGCAGTATGAAAACCGATTGGTGTTAACAAATAAAGTGGTTTAGATACAAATATTACAAGTGTATTTTTATTTTATGTATAATAACAACGTATTTTTTATTATTTGGTTAAGTCGCTACTTATTATTGTATGTCAAATTAATATGAAATCGCTGTAGGTGGGTACCGTTTAAAATTCTCAGACAGAACACACTTAAAACCCTTGTAAATACACATTTTCAGGTGGTCTCCGCTTAAATGCAAGATTTGTTGATGTTCTCTTGAGTGTCTACCCCGTGGGAAATTTCCCACACAAATTTAAGATAAATTCGGTAACGATAATCTTATTCTTAAACAGATGCAATTAGTCCTGTATTACTGACTTCAAATAATATTGCCAGTAAACATAACGTCCATTCCATTTATATATTACAAAATTAACACATATTATAATGCACTGACACTTTTTACAATAAATGCATGAATGGTTAATATTGACAAGGTTGTTTTTGTACGATCACTTTGAGATTAGCTGTCAAAATTAGAGCACTTAATAAAAAGTTCAAAAACAAGTATATATGTATATGTTTAATGTGGGGTGGAACATTTTTTACATATTACCCTCTATTTAAGTGAGGTGAGTTGCTTTATGCAAGGACCCTTTGAGATTGTCAAAATATATTAATGATTTTTTGAAATAGAAATAAATGCATCGTATGGAAGGTACACGTATTCATCATTTCAGAATAAAAATGTAGAAGTGGTGGATGAATATACCTTGGTCATCTGTTGGCTTTTGTAAGAGGTGGTCAAGTAGAGGAGATTGATAGGAGAATACAGCTCGGTTGGTCTGCATTCGGAAGGCTGGGAAACATCTTCAAGTCTGGTGCTGGAGCAGTGTGTGTTACCTGTGATAATAAGAATAATTAGGCTAATTTGTATAGCGCTGTTTTTGTGAATAACTCACCCCAAGGGCGCTTTGACAGTGTTTTTAGTCAAGCTGCATGTGACACCAGCAATCAGATAACCGTTGTTAACATTTTATGTGATATTTTGAAAAGGTGGGATTTTAGGTGAGATTTAAAATCTGTCGGATTTTCAATGCATCTGAGGCGTGCAGGAAGCATATTCCAGGCATTCGTCCGGGGGTTGCGCTTTGGCTCAACTAATCTGTCTATTGTCGAGGAGTTTGCTGATCGAAGCGTAGATTGCCTCAAGTTAGGGCTATCAGCACCACGAAGTTAAGATATATAGGCTGGTGCCATTCCGTGAAGTTTTAAAAATCTGCCTCTGGTGAAACCGGTGGGAAGAGCAATTATTCTGCTGAACGCGGTCTCCTCGGAGATCGGTGTCTTTTATATAAGTGAAAGTACGTTCAGGGGACAAATACTCTTGACTTAAGAAAGTATCTTGTCTTTCTAATGTCGAACCATCACTAATGCGTTCCTGGTATTATGTTGTATGTATAATTGTATATGGTATAATATTTGACCTGTACTCAATAAATGCTTTAAACATTTATGCTGTTTGTGATGTCTTTTGAGTAAAAAAACTGATTTGATTTAAAGGTTGACGATGTAACAGCGGCAATAACCTAATTTGAAGTGGCATTAAGCCTGTTCTTAGACAAATTGTCAAAACAGTGGGTCGCCTAGGAGTAGGAACCCAATCGTGAGGTGGTCGGTACTTGAACTCTGGAGACAGAAAGCAGATACAGTAGCAGACTCTGGTTCAAGTGTTTACCTTGCCATACCTTAGGTGTAAGTTCCAATCTTGTCGCAAAGTTCAACCCTTTGCGATCGTTTGTTGCCGATATGGCGTCACCACACTCATCATAGTAAATGCACCATTCTAGACGATTTATAAATAATAATAAAAATAAATTGGATAATTTATAGAGCGCCATTTTTATGAATTACTCATCTCAAGGGCGCTGTAGAAGATGCTCCGTTTTATCAACTAGATAATAATAATAATAATGATACCAAAAATAATAAACATATTTTGTATGAGGGCTGCACCTAACGAAGTCGATCAGCCCTTCTTGTCAGGAAATGATTATTTGAAAAGGTGCGTTTTGAGTCTCGATCTAAACTCTGATTGATTCTCAATGCACTTAAGGTCTGCTGGAAGACTGTTCCAGGCCAGCTACCGCGAAGACTCGGTCGCCAAAGTTTGTGCTTGGACAGCGTTTTGGCATAGTCAATCTGCCGATTGCAGAAGACTTAGCTTATCGCAATGTAGACTGTCTAGCATTCAGGTTCTCGTTGACGCAGAGTTCAGATATATAAGCTGGTGCCATTCCATGCAACGCCTTATAGACCGTCCAGCAGAGCTTGTATTGTATCCATTCTGGACATTTCAGCCAGTGGAGCTACTTAAGATGCTGTGTTATGTGACAACTCTTTGGCACACCCATTATCGGTCATGCTGCTGCATTGAATGCAGACTGGAGTTTATTTGTTTGCTGTTTGGGGATGTTGGCGTAGACACCATTGCAGTAATCTAGTCGGGACACGACGAAGGAATTGATTAATGTTTTAAAACTGTCAATGGGAATATTTCTTTTTATGAAGTGGTATATCACCAATTGTTGACTGTTTTCTCATTAAAATTTTGAGTACCAAAAGTGAATAAAAACGGCCCATTAAACTATAATACACTATGGTGACATACCAATTGTTGACTGATTTATTTGTCATGGTATTAAGTATCAAAATCGACTAAAAAATAATCTATTGCGCTGTTGAATCTATATAAATAAAAGGCGATCTTCCGGGTGTGTGTGGACTATTTCTGAGGTTATTCCTGAGCTGATCATTTTCCAAGTTATACACTTCCTTAATAGATAGACATAGGTGGGCATAGGCATATTTTTGTTATTAATCGAGCTCTAATTAACTTTGTAAATTTATAAATTTTCGTAGTGCGAGCGAGTATAGACCTTCATGTTCGTATCACCTGAGTATCGATCTTTAGAGTCTATATTCGCTTGGCGTGATAAGATGCAAATTAGTGGCTTTTTTGACTCTTTGCGTGGTCAGATATGAAATTAGTCGCTCCTTTGAACTGAAAAATATACGCACGTATAGGGATGGGCAAAACGACTCATCTCAGGGATCTGATCTGAACGGTTCCGCTCAGCAAAGTGAGCCGACTCTTTTTAACGATCCACGGTTCACCATTTTGAGTCGTTCAAAGTTTGAAATTATTTTAGTGACCTTTTTTTTTTGCTCCTCGACCAAAAAAGTTGATTCCGGTAAAAAAAAAAAAATTCACCAGGATAAATTTTTTGTCGATGAGCTAAAAAAAAAATTCACAACGACAAACAACTTTTTTGACAAACGACTCGATAATTATCAAGAAGAATCGGCTCACTTTACTGAGCGGAACCATTCAGCTCAGATCCCTTAAAGAGATCACTAAAAATAGTCGACTCTTTTGCAATAATATACGATTCACCGAGCGCAGAGGTCGGCAAAATGCGGCTCCGGAGCCGCTCGATAATTATCAAGAAGAATCGGCTCACTTTACTGAGCGGAACCGTTCGTCGACTCTTTTGCAATAATATATGATTCACCTAGCGCAGGTCGGCAAAATGCGGCTCCGGAGCCGAAGGGGTTTGTTGAAAGAAAAAATAATCGCGAGATACTTGCTTACCATCGCATCATTCATCAAGAACGCTCTGTCCGCAGACATTTCCAGAAGAAATTTGTAAAGTTATGGAATTGGTGATTACGATTATCAATTCCGGTTTAGCTAAAACTCTTAATCATCATCGCCAATTCAAAGATTTTTAGTCATCATCTTCAACGCCTAAAATAGTATTACTGACTCTTGCTGATCTTTCGCTTTTCGCTTCTACATATTCATGCGGACAATTTTATTCAAGCATGAATTTTAACAAGAGTAAACTACGAAGTCGTCTTATTGATGAGAACATGGAATTGTGCCTAAAATTAAGAATAACAACAAACAAACATGCATCAGGTCCATAATAACATACGGAATCAAAGCAAGAACAGACACTGTCAGAACCAGACTGCGACCTATTGTGGGGAGAACCGTTAGAGATAGGATACCCAACGAATAAATTCGCAAATCCTGCAACATTGAAGACATAGTGAGATGGAGTAGGCAGAGACATCGAGAGAATGGATCCAGCAAGAATTCCTAATATCGTGATGCAAGAGACTCCAGAGGGCCGTCGACCACCAGGATGACCACCAAAGAGATGGAGAGAAGGCTGGTCGCCTTCATCACAGGAAGAAGTATGAAATAATGTTTTATTCAGTGTACCCGTAATTGAATGAAGTGCAAAAATTATAATAAAGGTTATCTAAATCAATAAACATATTTGGCTCTCAATTTTTTTTTTAAATCGTTGTAAAGTACGCATTTGGCTCTTTGGCTAATAATTTTGCCGACCCCCCTGACCTAGCGGATCATTGAGCTGCCGCTCTTTTTTTTATGGATCATCGCTCACCCGCTCACCAAAAAGATTCGAATCTTTGAGTCGACTCGTGAGCGGATTGCCCATCCCTATCTCTGAAATGTCAAATTTGAATTGCGTGTTAGTTTCGTAAGTAAAATATTTATATTTCTAATTCATATATATCTTCAGTTTATTCTATTTTGCCGTTGAAATGAATACAGATTATATTTCCGCATTACATATTTCAAAGTTTTAGTTCTAAATTATATCGAATTTATATAGATAGAAATGAAATTACATACCTATCGTTTTACTTACGTATTATTTTAGGTTATGTTATGAATACATGGAAAAACGTTAAATTCTAAGTAACAATTCTATGAATTGGTATAATCTATTTTAATAATGTTATTTTATTGTGGGGAGAACCGTTAGAGATAGGATACCCAACGAATAAATTCGCAAATCCTGCAAGGAATCTGGTTCTGGTTCTGATTTAAAAAAAAATATTTGATTCATGTGGTGCTCCTGTCAATTTGGAGATATTTCCTGTATAAGTGAATTGTTTTGGTCAATTTGATTGTTGCCGCACTTTGTGATAGTTATTTGTGACACGAAATACGTTTTCACTCTTCTGATGTTAAAATAATACAAGTTTTTTCGTTTATAAAAAGAATTTTGACAGGTGTAAAAATAAATTTTTCATTTGTTCCAATGACAATTTGAATAAATTCTTCAATCAAATTTTCAAGTTTTTGCTGGTGTTGGATTGTTTTAAGTGCCTAATTAAAATTAAAACAGTGGAATAAAAAATTAAATAAACACAAATGTCCGGATCGTCCAGCTGACGACAAGTGCACCATCTAAAAGAACATTATGTGTTAAATTATTTTTATGTGTTATTTAATTTTATATCATTGTATTTTGTATAATTTGTTTTAGATTTATTATGTAGACGTTGAATGATTGAAGTGTGCGCGGGAGATGCCTATTGGTGGCGATGAGGTTCGCAACCCATCACACCGCGTCTCTCGCGTTGGCGAAAAGAGAAGAATGGAGTGCAGCATCGATTAAAATGTTGCAGTCCATTCTTTCTGTCTACCCTTTCGGGGAAACGGCGTGATGGTTAGTTAGTTAGTTAGTTATTTTAATGTAAAATTGTTCTGGCAGGGCGATAACCTATAATATCTTTTGGATTAGACGATTTACTTCAGCTGTTTTAGTTTTTCTCTGTTATGCTGTGATAGGTAAACATATCCTTACATACAGCATTAGCTGCCTCAGTTGGAAAAATCCACTAATATAACATTTCCAAATGGTCTGATGTTCCCACGCCAATCTTACAATGATCGAGTGTTTTTTTTTTAAATATACTGCTCATTTTAATATAATTATTTGATTTTTGCAGAGATGCCGACGCTAAGGATGATACCAGGAAAGACTCTTTGAGATAGGGTGAGGAACACGGCTATCCACGATATCTCCAAGGTGGAAGATGTCGTGAGATGGGGCACGCAACGCAAGATACTGGCATGTATGGATCCCACACCCGATTGTTATATTTATGAACTAATTTTGAAATGGTATGTACAGGTTGGATTAATTGGTTTAATTCCACTATTAGAGGCAGAACAGGAGTGTCGGACATCATCGGAAGAGTGGCAGCGCTAAAATGGCATGCCGCTCGCAGCCCTGATGATAGATGAACTGCAACCCGAAACCCAGGACGTCCTCAACTTCGATGGAGGGACGACATTGGATGCGTTTTGCCCAGGATCGACAGACATTGAATCAGATGGAGGAGGCCTACGCCCAGGAGTGAACGGATATAGGCTCATGATGATGATGATACAAAACATTGAAACACCTACATGCAACATTTTAAATATTTCTGGAATGGGTAAAATTCTGCAACAATGAAAGTTCATTGTATGGAATGAATGCTTTAAATTATCAACTGATTTCTGTAGAATCACACTCCAAAGGAGAATTGATTCAATGTATATTTCCAGACATCACACAAATTTACAAATTTCGTCATTGGTTAAGTGAATGTGCATTATTAGCTTCATCTAATGGACATCAAAATCAAGGGTTTTGTTTCTCTAAACATTGTATTTCTAAGAGCATTATTATGACCTTGAATGGTATATGTATGAATGTTTCATGCAAATGTGATATAGTATATTTATTTGTTTTTTTAATTTCACTTAAAATATTAAGGAAAAAAATTAAGACTGGACGTTTAATGGTTTAAACATTAAGCTGAAAAAGATATATATTAACTTTTTTTTGGGTGGCATCTTTAGGGTAACATTTGAACTACACTATATTAATTTAATATTTTTCCTTTTATTTCTAGGTAACATGAAACGGTGAAATCTGCAAGCTGAAAGATGTCATGAGATGAGGCAGACAACCCAGAAGATAATGGAATGCGCGTGTGCAGAGGATGGATCCCACACCTCGATATATGCGTAGATGAAGTGCAACCCGAAACCCAGGACGTCCTCAACTTCGATGGAGGGACGACATTGGATGCGTGTTGCCCAGGATCGACAGACATTGAAGCAGATGGAGGAGGCCTACGCCCAGGAGTGAACGGATATGAATTGTATATGTATGAATGTTTTATGCAAATGTGATATAGTATATTTATTTGTTTTTTTAATTTCACTTAAAATATTGAGGAAAAAAATTAAGACTGGACGTTTAATGGTTTAAACATAAAGCTGAAAAAGATATATATAAACTTTTTTTTGGGTGGCATCTTTAGGGTAACGTTTGAACTACACTATATTATTAAATCATAACGCGCTTTTGCACAGCTATGTTTAAGACCAATTGGCATCAAAAACTCATTTCAGACTTTTTGCAAACTTGCCACCTTGATAATGCCCAGCCTTCAATTGTTCAATTCACATTAGTATTATTCAAGTTCACAGCAAGTTTGCTTGGATTAAACAAATGTTTTAAAGATATGAACTGAATTAGGATACACACATTCTTGCACCTATACACATGTCATTTTATCCAATAAAATAATTGATATTGAACTTTCATTGTATTTCTTTAATATATATTGGGTGTACGAGTATTTATATACTCTAATATAGCAATAGCGAAGCGTTGCCGGGTCAGCTAGTAACATATAAAAATCAATAGTATTACCCTGTACCAGCGACATCACCAAATGTTGACCGTTTGGTTAATTATATATGGTCCCACATACATTGAGAGGATCTGGGCTTGAAAATCAACGTTAAGAAGACAAAATGGATGACATTTGGGCAACTTAACTATTATTCATCCACTCTGCAACTGAATGGTGCGAATGTTGAAATGGTCGACCAATTTAAATACCTTGGGAGCATGATCACTAAAGCGCTTAATCCGGATATTTAAATAAAATGCAGAATTGAAGATGCACGAGCTGCATTTAATAAAATGAGAACATTATTTTGCAATGATAATCTTAACTTGAAACTCCGACAAAGAATGATTAAATGTTATATATGATATGTTCTACTATATGGCTGCGAAACTTTGACTCGGTCAGTAATGCAGACGTACTACAGAGAGGCATAACTACAGAGAAAATTCGAAAGGTCTCATATTTGGGTCATGTGCTAAGGGGAGAAAAATACCACCTCCTTAATGATATTAACCCTTCCGCATATCAGTTTTGAATAACTGCTAAGGGCCACCCTAATAATACATAGTAAGGCGATATCACCAACTGTTGACCTATATATTTTCATAATTAAAAAATTTACCTAACTTGTTTAGTCATTTTTGGTACTTAATTACCTTGATTCGACTAAAAAATACTATGTTAAATATTTATTAAAAAATATCTAATTATTTTATAGATCAAACCTAATCAGAAGTTGGCAAGTGAGTGGTCAAATATGTCGAATATTCATTGTAAATAAAAATATGTGTTACCATGAACTTCTTTTTTTTCTTTTTTAAAAAAGACTAACACCAAAGATTTAAATCAATGATATTAGAATTTATTTTACAATCTTCAATGTGAGCAGAAAATAGCTCATTATTATGAAGAAGGATTCTGGTCGTGTCCAGGCTCGAACCCAAGTCCCCTTGATCAGAAGCCAAGCGTTCTATCCCCTAGACCACCACCCGATTTTTTTTCTTCTTCTTCTTCTTCTTTCGATACGATACTTTTGCAATAAATTTTAATAACTTTGTCAAACAAATTGATTATAAATATTTTTAACTAGGGTCAAACATTGGAGGGTGGTCAACAACTGGTTAATTATATTTAAAATATAGTTTTTAAAGATAAATAATTTGTAATAGCCGATGCATTTTTTTTGTGGACGTAAGCTCTCCGTAATTAAATAATACTAATGAAAACGTCTGTTTTCTAGAAGTTTTATTATAATTTATAGAAATTACATGTTTCGCCTTTTTAAGACATTATATATATGTCTATCTAAGACATTAAAAAACTTCTATAAAGCAGATGTTTTCAACGGTATTAATTATTTAATATGAAGTTTAACATTATTGTTCGTGAAACAATTAATTTTCTCCGTTAAGAAAAAATACTCAATAAAGAATTCTAATAAATACGATGGCTATGCTAAAGCTGTTTAACCCCAAAGTTTTGAAGTGATTGTTAATTGATGTCTGCTACTGATTTTAAGGGAGCTTTTGACAGAATTCTGTAACGGCTGTGTTTCCACTTGAAGCTTGGTGCTACTGTTTTTGTAATGGGGGAATATAATACAACTTAAAAGTTTGATGTTTGCGGTGAAGGTTGAAAGTGCATCACTGACTATAATATTATAGATATATTTAATAATGGACAGCTAAGGGGGATGAATGCCAGAGTGGAATCTAAATCTGGTCTCTCACTCTGGGGCGAATTAAAGTGATTTTTTTTACCATAACGTAACGTATTAAATGCCGTAGAAATGAGGTCACTAAGAAAGATGTGCAGAAAAACAATGAATGTTGGAATATCTAATGATGAAGTAAGAAGAAAACGTAAGGCGGATGAATGCATGATAAACAAAATTAAGAAAGGGCCACTAAGATGGTTTGGACATATGGAACGAATAGATGAGAGAAGAATGGTTAAAAAGATATATACAAGTAATGTGAATGGGAAAAGAAGTCGAGGAACGCCAAGGAAGACATGGCATGACCAAATTAATCAATTACTGAAAGGCGAAGTAGGAACAATCGACGAGGGTGCATGTCACGATGTGTGAATGTTGAGAAATCGAGAGAAATATGTCAGGAAAGAAAAGAGTGGCATTCCATTCTTTCTGCCTACCCCTTCGGAGAGACGGCGTGATGGTTAGTTAGTTAGATAGTTTTTTTTAATTAGTATGTTCGGCTTACAAAGGCAAAATAACCATTGTCAGCCTAAATGTTGATTGGGATAGTTGGTCTATAATACATAATATTATAACAGAATGATAAGTGAAAAATTCAGAGTTAAGGCGCGCAATTCATACCCCAGGAGATATTCCCAAACACCTAGCTATCATCTCGATAGCTTTGCATATTTTTAAGTACAACTCAATTGATCAATTAGGCATAGAATGGGGTCGATTCAAGGCCGATTACTTAATGCATTGGCGAGTTTACACGTAAGATATACTAAAATTAGAACTTTCAAAATGTTTCAACAAAACATAGAAGCCCATAGCTATAAAATAACAATATATAATAATTAAATAAAACGATGATTTATAACTACTTCCACTTTTGTCTTTATTTCGAGAGCGACCGGTTTCGCCAGGCTCGTTGGAATTGACAGACTAATGAGATTATTGCAAATTGAGTCCTTTTTATACATACAGATTAGGGGTGGTAAACATGATTCTGAACAAAAATAATTATGTAAAATTTACTGAATTTAAATATTGGTATTAAAGTTGCTTAACCGTCGCGTTGCCATGTGGTCAATTGAGTTTCCACTGCCAATTTAAAGTTGATTTTCTTAAAACCTATGGACCCTAATATTATAAAAAAAATTGTAATCCTCCATTGAAGTGTTCTCAATATTTCGTAATAAAAAAAAAGCAAAAAATTACTTCCTTCATCCCAAAAAAAAATATTTTCTAAGACTGCCCTCACCTTCATTCGTGTTAAGGTAGAATTTGTTTTGCTAATATTTACAACTTTATCAAAAGTGACAAATACTTACTCGCTGTTTTGAACGTATTATAAATTATATCTTTGACCTTTTCAATAGGTACGTAATAATACCGACTGGATGAAAACGCAGCACGTAACTTAATAATATCAGAACTGTGAAAATATTAACACTTTACCAAAAGGGACAAATATTAATACGTACTCGTTGTCTTGAACGTAGTATACATTTTGCCTAGGTGCCTTTATCCTCGCCCCGCCGGCCGCGGCGCGCAGACAAGTTTATACCCGATGTCCAGTCACCCGTATGCTGTGACGCATTACATATCAGAAATCGCATGGTTCCAGAAAAAAATTAATAATGATATGTTTTTCAAATAATCCATGTATGTTATAGATATCGATCTATTCCTAATGAAATTCCCTACAAGATGACATAAATTAAATTTTGATTCATCTAGTCATATGCTTGATATTTAGATAAAGTTAGCGGTAAACTGAACTTACCACATGGGAGCGAGCGTTTTGTTTTGAACATGGTACGTTAAGGGTTAAGAGGAAATAGCACATTATTATGAAAAAGGAATCTGGTCGTGTCCAGGCTTGAGCCCATGTCCCCTGGATCAGGGGCCAAGCGTTCTATCCCCTAGACCACCACCCGGTTATTTCTCTCGCTTTCTCAACATTCATACATCGTGTCATGCACCCACGTCTCTGACTCCTCGCGTGACCGACATTCAGAATTTGATTTATTTTTTTCATGCCACGTTTTCAAGTTCTATTTATATCGTTCACATATACATTTTTAAGATTCTTTTTCATTCATTCTTTCCATGTCCAAATCATCTTAATTATCCTTTCATTATTTTGTTCATAACACCGCACTTTTCGCACAAATTCGCACCGCATTCACTTCTGATATTTTCATTAGACGCTCTATCATACACTGAGTATCTACACATTCGTCTTAGAGATCTCATTTCCACTGTATTTATTCTACTTTCATCCTTCTTTTACCAGTTCTATGCTATGAATCCATACATAAGGGTTGGTACAAGAACACCATTGTGAACTGAAAATTAAAAACTTTGTTTGTATTAAAGGATCTTATGCTATGTATTTTTCTCCCCTTAGCACATGACCCTAAGGGGAGAAAAATATCACCTCCTTCGACTGATGTTAATGGGTAAAGTGGAGGAACTTCGGGGAGTTGGTAGAAGGCAGCTGTCCTGACTGCGGAACATCAAAGAGTGGACAGGAATATTAAGAGTTCAGAATCTGTTCCAAGTGGCGCAGGATACAGATGCCTTAGCTGCAGTGATCGCCAACATTGGGGGGACGTGACACGGCACCGAAAGAAGAAAAATATACTATGTATGAAATGTATGATCATGATAATGAATCAGTTGTAATGTGTACATAATTTTTTTTTGTTTTTGACACGTATAAACTCATATTGAGAAATTCAAGTGGTTCTAAAACTATTTTAACCCAGATTAACAGCAAAACGATTTAGTATGAAGTTGCCTCTACGAAAGTGGTCGAAGAACGTTGCCTAAATATTAATAGAAACATTTGGCGGTGAAAATTTTTCGAGTTGAACCACTTCAAACTAAGTGTTTTAAGCGCCTTTGGTTTCTGCGTATATGTTTATTGGATTGCGAAATATTCACGAATCTTACAGATATAGAAATGTAAGCATTACTTAATACCAATACTTGTAAAATGTATACAGTTCTTTTCTTCTCAAACGACAGTACACTAGTGCGGGCAACGCATGAAATCAAATAGGTATTATCTAAATAAAATAATAATACACTTTTAGTAATTTGTATTAACACCACTTTATTTGGTGTTAACCAACCGGTTTTAGACCCGGAAATTAGATAATTTGGAAGCATTAGAAATTAAGAAAGCCCTCAGCAATAATTTTTTTTTTCAAATCAAATCAAATCAGTTTATTTCATCAATAGACATTACAAAATTAATTTTTAAGGCATCTATTGAAATTAGATAATTTGAAAGCATTAGAAATTAAGAAAGCCATCAGAAATAATCTTTTTTTTTCAAATCAAATCAAATCAATTTATTTCATCAATTAATTACAAACTTAATTTTTAAGGCATCTATTGAGAATAGGTAAAATAATATATTGTGTATAGTATACTACCAGAAACGCATGAGAGATGGTTCGACATTAGGAGGACTGGATACTCTACAGAATTAAGCATATTTGCCTTCTGAACGTACTTCTGACGTCGATCTCCGAGGAGACCGCGTTCAGCAGATTAATATATCTTCCCATCAGTGTCACCAGAGGCAGGTTGGTTCTGGCGGCCGGTAGGTAAATCAATTTATGCTGTCGCTGTCGGAGATATCTATCAGGGATAAAAAGCCGAACACCCTCCAGCACGGCCGAGTTCTCGAAATATTCTTCCCTCAATTAATATTTAAACTTTATTAATTTTTTAAAATTATATACCAAACATGTTTCGGACACACCAGCCCTTCATCAGTAATATTATATAATCTGGAAGAGTTTCATTCCCGCCAATTGAAATGCACGAAGTCTTATATTTCAGAGTGCATTTTCCAAGATGACTCTGCACTGTGCCACCGAGCAAAAACTGTAACTATTATTTTTTTCTGACACTGTGAATAATGTTCACAAAACAATATTAAAAAAATATAACACTGTTAAAATAATTTTTAGGTCAAAGAATATATGAAAATTCGTGGGATTCCAACACTGGATTGGCCCGGAAAGAGTCCTGACCTAAACCCCATCGAGAACTTGTGGCATAAAATGGCAATTGAAATAAATAAACTGAAGCCTCTATCAAAGGAAAACCTTAAAAATATCATCGAAAAAGTGTGAATAATTTTTTTTTACCAATACTACATACATAATTAGGTGAAATCTATGCCTAAACGTATTGAAGCAGTTATCAAAAAAAGGAGGAGGAACAAAGTACTGATTTTGTTGCTTTTTGATAACTGTTAGTGTATATACCTATGTAATTTTATTTGAAATAAATAAGTGTTTATTTAAATTATGTGAGCATTTTTAATTTTTGTGGCAAAAAATCGAAAATCTACAAATTAACTCTAAAATTAAGAAAAAAAAATTTTTGATCCCTAAAAAGGCACTTTTCTTGCAGATCATCTTTAAACAGTATTGTTTAATAATTTGGACTGAAAAGCTATCAAGGAATCACAAAAAAAAATTATATAATTACAAAAAACCGATATTTTCAGTGTGAAAAGATTTCTGTGCTCGCTACTGTATATAGTTTTAAAAACATATATATTTATCGCCAATGTTAATGATTTTTTAATAAATAAATTAAAATAAATGTGGATTGTTCTCCACTATTATTATTGATCAAATAAAAAATAAAAAATATATTGAATGGTAAAGATATATCATCCAAGTACACAGCATCAACGAGGGAAGTCTAAGAAGCCAACAAATAAAAGAGTAAAGGAAAAAGGGGAAATTCGTTAATTGACCCCCCGGGTAATTTTCCTCCCTTAAATAAAAAGAAGGCGGGGGCGCTACGCTACTGAACCGGAAAACTACTTTTCCCATTATTCCCTCCACTAAACTCTCGTTCTGTCCATCTCTTGACTTTGGCGTGGTGGGGGGAAACGAGAAATGAAAGTGCTGGGAAGCATCGTTTTGTTTCAAAACGTCTGCTTTCTAGAAGCTTTAGTTTATGTGAATGACATATTTCTCTTTTCTAGGGTTTTTAATGAGTTTTACCTTTGAACCGACGATATGTTCAATAATTTAATATGGAGTTTTACATCGTTGTTCAAGAAACAATAAATGACTGATATTTAGCTTATTTTTGATCTATGGGTCATTAAATAAACTATTTTTTAAATGAGAATCGTTTAGCACTAAACTTTATTGTTTCTTGAGCAATGTTGTAAAACTCCATACATGTTTACATAAAATATACTTATTATTTTTTATGAAACCCTTCTTCTTTTTCTTCCATTGTATAGACCCTAGGTTCTCAAAGTGGGCGCAAACGCCCCCTTGTGGGTGTTGGAGACTTTCAGGGGGGCAGTAGAAGACCCAGAAAAAAAGAGAGTGTGGGCAGATAAAATATATAGTCTAAAAAGACGAAAAAAAAACACACTAATCATTTCTTCCTTTTCTTCGTTCGGTTTTTTACCATATGTCGTTTTCAGATACATAAAAGATTTAATAATATTTTAGAATTCAACTATGTGTTTCTAAATATTTTAAATAACTTTTATGGGAGGGGGCGTTGAACGTTTATTTTTCTTGTAAAGGGGGCAATGGCCCAGAAAAGATTGGAAACCTATAGTATAGACCAATAAATGTGGTCTGTTCTCCGGAGGGTAGCTTCTTCTGTGAGGTAGAATCACAACTATCCTTCCTGAACCTCAGAACCTCTCTAGGTGGCTCTAGGTCTCCCTAGATTCTTCTTCTCCCCTCAGGGAACCAGTCCAATGCACCTTGAGCGACGGAGGCTGGGTTTCTTATGATCCATAACTATTTGCCTTTAGCGACTTATATCGATTGGCCATTCGCTCGTCATGGCCCAGAGGACAGCATTTGACAGGGGATAAAAGATTTTCAACATTGAGCAGTGACAACAACAACATTGGCGATACAGCCCACAATGGGCCCCTTGAATCTGTAGACTAGACCTTTTGTCAGTGTCCACGTCTCGGCTCCGTACGTCATGACTGGCGAGACGCACTGGTTGTAGTCTTGAGACATTGTGGTATTTTAGAGGTGAGAACATGAGGTAATTTTCCAAAGGCCGTCCAAACCCAACTGAATTTGACTCTTTGATATTTGGTACAGTTGTAATGATCAGCCCTCAATTTATTTCGGTTCAAAGTATTCGATTTTTGAAATAAAATATAAAACTGAGTTTGCGTCCAACTTCTTTCTTAAGGGTGGGCAAGCCCTGAGGTAGGACATAATTATATGACTTAGTAATTCATTAGTAGCCGTTTGTGTCGCCAGGTGGCGGACAAAGGATCGTTATTGGTTCAGTTCCAATACATTGTGGTTTGCGTCTCGGGTGGGGGTGTGCGAATGTGGTGGGGGCTGGTTTACTTTTTCCATGATTTCTTCCCATTAAGAGGCATTATATTTCATATATATTTTTTAACAATACGTAAATTTTTATTGTTTTTTCATATTAATTGTAAAACAAAAATCTTAATAATATTTGTAAGAAATAAATAAAAATATTTGTAATTTTAATTATTCGATGTTTTTATACTATTAAACAGTAATCCTTTTAATGACCGGTTTCCATAGCATCGGTGTCGGTGGCACCATATAAAAAAACGTTTTCTCGATTTTGTACTCGTATAAGGATAATCAAACGAATACTTCATTTTAATAATATAATTGAAATTTTAATAATCAATTAACCTAGTCTGGCAGCAACAATTTTTCTTTATATTAATATATATTTTACCTGTAAATTAAAAAAATAAAGCAAGTACGTAATTGTTAACGGTGGACCGCCATATTGTTCTATCCTGATATATATAGGTAATACTTTACTCGAATCATTTAGATTCATACATCGTGTCATGCACGCACGTCAATTTTGCCGACTCTTTACGTGACCAAGATTTAATATTTGATTGATTTGATCGTACCACGTTTCCTCGGCCTTCCTCTATTTCTATTATAGCTCCGTTCACGTCGTTTACATATACATTCTTCACCTTTCTGTCCTCATGAGTTATTTCAAGCGTCTAAACCATCATAATGATCTTTCCATTATATTCAAAATGACGACCTTCGTGGCAGAGCGGTAAGAGCTCTGACTTCCATACCGAAGGTCCCGGTTTCGATTCCCGGCGATGGCAGTGTGATTGTCACACTGTCTTTGGTCTGGTGTAGAATTCACGGGACAATAAAATGGCGATAGATTGGCTACCTTTTACATGTCACGAGAATCAATATAATAGCCAAAAAAATAAATGTTATACAGTAATTGGGTTCAAACGACCTGTTGTATAAAAAAAAACTTCATTCGCACCGCATTCAATTCTTATATTATATTTGCATTTGATACTCTCAAATACAGATTTATCGCACATTCGCCTAAGAACTATGATGTTGAGGGTGTTAAAATGTATATCTTGCATAGGTGGTCCAAAATGTTTGGGAACCTATGGTCTTTACAATCTGACCTCATATGCGAAAAAGCTTGATGATAATTTTGTTCAATAGTTATAATGTTTTGATTGGTGCTTGTAACTGTCCTTCTAACAGAGTCGTCGAAAGCTATTGTTTTGATTGTACATGAAAAAAGTGTCTTAAAACACATAAAGCAGGCACTTATCCGCAGTCTTCAGCTGACACTGATGGATCAGGGCGTATGAAAAACGATATGGAAGCGAAATCACTTCCACAGATATTAAAGTCACCGTTTTACAGCCCTTAATAATAGGGAATCACTCGAAAGCTATTAGGTTCCTACAGAGGCAACTCGTGATCATTTTTAGTACACTAGATTAAAAAATAAATAAATATAACTAACTAACCATCACGCCGTCTCCCTGGAGGGGTAGAATAATGGAACGCCACACTGTTCTGTCCTGACATACTTCTCTCGATTCCTCTTCATTCATACATCGTGTCACGCACGCGCGTCGATTTCTCTGACTCCTCACGTGGCCGAAATTCAATATTTGATTTATTTGATCTTGCCACGTTTTCCTCGGTCTTCCTCTATTTCTGGTTCCATTAACATCATTAACATATACTTTTTTGCCCTTCTTTCTTCATTCATTCTTTCCATGTCTCCAAACCATCTTAATGATCCGTTCGTTATTTTGTTCATAACACCATCATTCGCACCGCATTCACTTCTTATATTTTCATTCGACACTCTTACACATAGTACCACACATTCGTCTAAGAGATCTCATTTCTACTGCATTTATTCTACTTTCATCCTTCTTATGCCAGTTCCATGCTTCGATTCCATACATAAGGGTCGGTAGAAGAACACCATTGTGCACTGACATTCTAGATTTTTTTGGATAGGTTTTTGTTTGCGATGACAACTTTAAGTGCACCATTCACTTTGTTGCCTGCCCCAATCCTCCTTTCAATATCCCTCTCTACTCGCCCATCTCTTGTTAACATGCTACCTAAATACACGAACTCATCTACTTGCTCCAAATTTCCACCATTCACGCTAATGTTGCAGACTGTCATGATTTCTTCTTTTTCAAAAATCATGACCTTGTAATTATTAACATTCATCATCAGATAATTTCGCATGCATACCTCATACATATAATTCACCAGGACTTGTAGTTCATGCTCGTTACAATTTTCATTATATACAATAAACTTCTACCAAAGAATTTCAATTACCAACATTCATATCATCAATCAGATTTGCTTTAGATAACATTTTTATTTTATTTCATTGATTTATTAAAATATATCTAAACTATTAAAGAATTATTTTCCAATACACTAAATATATAAGTTAGAGATACACAATAAAATAATAAAATGAATATACAATTATATTAAAGAAAGTTCTTTCCTCAGGTGAGTTAGACTATCACAAAATACGTCAAGCTCCGAGGTGATACGATTTAGCAAAGATATTGCTGTACCTACCGGCATAACCATTGGTAGGTTGGTTCTGCATCGTAGGAGATAAAACAATCAATGGCCCATTTGTCGATTTCTGAGTTGTGTATACAATCGCAGTCGAAAGAAGTGAACACCCAAGTGAATGAATATGTTATTAAATATTAATAGATATGACTTATAAACTAAATATACCTTAATTAAAACGAATAAATGCAACTGTTTTCATTAAATTATTAATATGAATGAAAATAATGACATGTTTCGCCTTGTTAAGGAATTATAAATTGTTTGTTAATGAAACATGCCATTCTCAAAAAAAAAAACATTTAAAAAACAAACGTTTTTATTCGTATTACTGTTTTTCATGAGTCGCCTCTGCACCCCATTTAAGTGACTGATCGTTATTTACATATTATGTTAAAATCAAATGCGCATTGAGTTTCATTTCATAGGGTGGTCGCTGATCTGTGATACTGCCCTTAATGGTCACCCTAAGACGTATTGTTCATACCGATAACTTCATGAATTGTTATTTTGATTTCCTTTTCGAGATTAATAGTTATTAAATATTAATTTATTATTGTTTCTTAAACAATTGCATAAATAATTTAATATTGATAACCACGTTTGAATTCTATAAGTTTTGTTGTATTGATTGAAGTAGATTATTTCAATATGCTAGGACATTATTATTTTTATGCCGACCCTTATGTTTGGAAGTGGAGCATGGAACTGGCAAAATAAGGATGAAAGTAGAATAAATGCAGTAGAGATGAGATGTTTTATTCGAATGTGTGGTGAATATGTATATTATTGTGTAATGAAAATATAAAGAAGTGAATGCAGTGCTATTGAAAGTGTTATGAACAAAATAATCTAGGGGTCATTAAGAGGGTTTGAAAATATTGGAATAATTAATGAAGAAAAATGGTATGGAAAGTAAACGATGTAAACGGAAATTGAAATAGTTGAAAGCATGGCACGATCAAATCAATCAAATATTAAATGTCTGCTACTTGAGGAATCGGAGAAATTGACGTAGGTGCACGACGCGAAGTTTGAATGTTGAGGAATTGATGAAGTATGTCAGAAAATAATAGTTTAGCGGTCCATTCTTTCTACCTACCCCATCAGTGAGACGGCGTGATCATTAGTTAGTTTTTTGTTTTTTATAATACCTATGTTTAATGATAATATAATTATTATTGATGGTTGCAGTTTTTGTTTTGCTAAATTTCATTATAAATTATTATAACAAACCCGATTGTTAAACTGGTTTTAGGTGGATAGAAAAACTTTGTATTTCACATAATGCTAGCAAATCCAGATAAACAATCTCAGAATCAGAAACGTCTGTTTTCTAGGAATTTATTATAATTTAGATGGAATGACATGTTTCGCCCTTCTAAAATATAATAAAACTCCTTGAAGACAGACGTTTTCATTCGTATCAATTATTTAATAGCGAGGTTTACATATTTTTTTTTGATATGCAGCTATTACTTGATGGTTTCATAAATTTAAAATTAATTAAAGAGTTTTTTTTATGTATTTGGTATACAACCACATTATTTTTTAAAATGAGGGCCTATCGGTTTCAGGGCTTATAAATACTGACCCTGAGGAAGCTCGCATAGAGCGAAACCGGTTGCCCTCATTCTCAAAAATAAAGTTATACCAAATATAATACATAAAAAACTTTTAAATTAATTTTACATCATTGTTCAAGAAAGTATAAATAATCTCGTTTTATATTATAAGATTTTTTTCTGCATCATTCTTTCTTCATTAATTGTTTCTTAGCGTTCTTTCCTTTTCTCAAAACAGTTGAACACGACTTATTTTTAAAGTGAAATCTCTGTTTAACAAGGGTATTAGGGTTTGTTAGTGGCTGTGCTCGAATTACCCCCGTCGCTAGTCCCGCTACCCCCACGTTCTGGAAGTATAAAAGGAGCCCTACCCCATCTCCCCCTGAGGAGGGGCTCTGAAGCAGTAAATGAGGGGAGAATGGGTAATTGATTCACATTATCATTATTGATTCATCTCTTATTGGGTCATTTAAATATTTAAATTTTGTCACATCGAATCAAGAATATTTATTTTAGCTTTTGTATCAATTTAAAAGAATTTTGCGTACTTCCAGTACTTACATACATGTAGAGCACACCATAAAAAGTTCTTACGTTTTTTGTACCTCAAAGATAACGGTTATTAGCCCTGGCTGTACCCAACTGATTTCTTGCTGGGTATGCTGGACTACCAATCATTGGAAATTAGACGAACTATCCATTTGGGTGTTAATTTTTTTCAACTGATTCGTGGTCGAATACATAACTTTGATATTTTGAATGATTTGACTTTGTTTGTCCCTGACAATTATCTGCGATAGAGGCAATATAGATTATTTCACCTGCCACTGTGTAGAACCAATCTACCTAAGGTAATGCCCGTGGGCAGGGTAATAATTCTATTAAACCGTATCTCTTCGGATGTGAACATCTTTCACGATAGTGAAGCTACCCTCAAAAAGCACCTATCTCTTATATAATGTTGTTTAAGGGTCGACACCAGAGAGCGCCAATGTATATATCGGACCTCTGCGTGACACCCATGCCAACGGAAAAGCAACGTTCTCTCCGAACAGTAGAAACAAGTACAAACAACATAATAAATCCAGTCAGAGCTAATAAAGCAAGTTTCTATGATCGTGCTTTCAGCATTGCGGGTCCGTTGGCGTGGAAAAGCCTCCATGTTAGTATTAAGTATGAGGACAGTGACGTTAAATTTAAGAAACTACTAAAACTGCACTGTTCGGTCAGTCATTTCCTAGTGCGCCCTTGGAGTAATTGATTTTACAAAACGGCGCACTTAAAATACAAGTCATCAGAACAATAATAATAATAATAATAATAAAATTGATATTTGCTTCTCTTGTTCTTTTATTGTATCTTTTTACTTAATTGTTATTACATTTTTAATTATCTTGTGTTTATATTTATTGTTCGCATTGTATTATTATTTTTTTAAATTTCACGATTGTACCTATCTTCTTTGTGTTTAAAATGTTTTTTTTTGTATTCTGTAGTCATAACTGATTTGGTTATACTCGTATACTGTGATGTATATGATTTTTTTTTAAATAAATTGAAATTGAAATTGAAATTGAGAAGGCGGAGGAGGAGGACGAGGAGGAGGAGGAGGACGAAGAGGAGGAGAAGGAGGAAGAGGAGGAAGAGGAGGAGGAGGAAGAGGAGTAGGTGGAAGAGAAGGAGGAGGAGGTGGAGGAGGAGGAAGAGGAAGAGGAGGAGGAGGAGGAGGAGGAGGAGGAGGAGGAGGAGGAGGGAGGAGGAGGAGGAAGAGAGAAGAGGAAGAAGGGAGGAGGAGGAGGAGGAGGAAGAGGAAGAAGAGGAGGAGAGGAGAAGGGAGCAGGAGGAGGAGGTGGAAAGAAGAGAGGAGGAGGACGAGGAGGAGGACGAGGAGGAGGACGAGGAGGAGGACGAGGAGGAGGACGAGGAGGAGGACGAGGAGGAGGACGAGGAGGAGGACGAGGAGGAGGACGAGGAGGAGGACGAGGAGAAGGATGAGGACGAGGAGGAGGACGAGGAGAAGGATGAGGACGAGGAGGACGAGGAGGAGGACGAGGAGAAGGATGAGGACGAGGAGGACGAGGAGGAGGAGGGGGAGGAGGAGGAAGAAGAAGAGGAGGAGGATGAGGAGGAAGACGAGGAGGACGAGGAGGAGGAGGAAGAGGAAAAAGAGGAGGAGGAGGAAGAGGAGAAGGAGGAGGGGGAGGAGAAG
Organism: Lepidostoma basale; assembly: GCA_022606425.2. Taxonomy (NCBI): domain Eukaryota; kingdom Metazoa; phylum Arthropoda; class Insecta; order Trichoptera; family Lepidostomatidae; genus Lepidostoma; species Lepidostoma basale. The sequence continues at coordinate 982,206 of JAHDVF020001465.1, forward strand.
AATAAGGAGATGAAGGAGGAGAAGAAGAAGATGAAGAATAAGAAGAAGAAGATGAAGAATACGTAATGTTTATTATCTGGTGAATGCTCCAGTGGGAGTGAAACCAGTTGGGAGTTTTCAAAAATTAAGTGAAGTGAAGTAAAATTAAATAAAAATTGTTCTAAATTCATTTAACTGAATTTGTTGGAATGAAAATTTTCAGGATTCTGGATACTTTCGGCGTATAAGAAGAACGACACGCCCCCGCAGAGGGAAACTGGAAACTTGCTGAAAAGAATCACGTAGTTCTGCGCGACTCATCAGCTCCGAAGTTTTGTCGTTAGGAGCGATTGAAAGGGCATAAAGGATCTCAGAGAATGTCCTTTCACGGAGCTTTTCTAAGCCTTTTGCAAGTGCGGGGTAGGAAGCTCCGCTGCGAAAGGTGGCGTAATATATATAAAATATTACTTTAAAATGAACATCATAGTTTAGAAATGATAATGTTTACAGACAAGGTCATCATTCAAGTTTTTTTAAATCCCGGAATTCGAAATAAATATAATCGCCCCCCATAATGTATAAATACATAAAAATTGGTATCTAATATCATAGCTTTTATTACGAGTAGATACCCATACACATATTATGGGTACCTATCTATATAATAAAATGTAATATAATGTACGTATAATATATAATAAAAGGTAAATATGTAGTATAATATTGTCGAATGCAAATATAATAAGTGAATGCAGTGTGAATCATAGTGTTATGTACAATACAAAATCATGAAAATGTCGTTAAGATGGTTTGGGCAGAATGATAAAGAAATTATATACAACAACAACAACAACAAACCATCACGCCGTTTCTCCGCAGGGATAAGCAGAGAGAATGGACCGCCACACTACTCTATCTTGACATACTTCTCTAGCTTCGTCCACATTCATACAGTGAGTCATACACGCACGTCGATTCTTCCGGCTTCTGACACGACCAACTTTTAAAATTTGATTAATTTGGTATGTATTCCTCGGTCTACCTCGACTCCGTACTCCATTTTCATCGCTAAAGTATACTTTTTTAACCATTCTTTCTTCACCCATGCGCTCCATATGTCCGAACCAACGCAGCGATTCTTTCATAATTTTGTTCATAATACCTTATTTTGTTCTACATTCCTTTCTAATATCAGCATTTGAGATTCAGTCGTTCATCGTTCTAACACACAAACGTCTTAGGGACCTCATTTCTGCCGCATTTATTCTGCTCTCATCGGCCACGTAAGGAATTGCAGAAATCGACTTGCGTACATGATACGATGGATGAATATAGAGTAAGTTAGTGAAGTATCTCAGAAAAGAACTATGTGGCGGTCCATTTTATTTTTCTACCCCTTCGAGAGAACGGTGTGATGGTTAGTTAGTTAGTTATTTTATAAGTGATTGACATGTATCGCCCTGTTGTGCATTATCAAACATTTGATAATGCTCTAGAAATGCAAACATATCACATTCATAAAACACAATTCAACTAAGTGAAAACGGACGTTTTCATCAATTATTATTAATACATGTGTTTTTCAATGTAAACGAAACAAATGTTACGTTAATATCGAAAAGCACGCATTCATTCACAAGTAATTACAACGTGTCTATCTAAAAGCTCCAATTTAAATTGCAAACATTTCAAAATTCGAATAATAGAATGGCATACGGAACAGAAATAGATTCTGGATTCACTTTCCGGTGTCGGGGAGTACATCTTCTCGAATACACAAGTAAATAGCGTAAGCAGTATACGCGGTATTGGAGATGAGCTTTTCTACGCCGAGCTTACGCTAAACAAACAGATGTGACTGTCACGGATGTTGAAAGCTTTCAGAGTATTATTGCGGAGGCTGAATCATTAATGGACCAATGAAGTGTTTACCAAATACTATTTTTTCCACAAATTCACATTATTTTTATTTGTCAGATATTCACTTAACTAAGTTTACTAATTAAACAAACATTTCGCCATTTTCTTGAAGATATAAAGGCGGAATTTATTATGTATGTACCATAGCAATGGTTAATCTTCATATATCTCTCCAACATTCTGATTTTCTCAAAGTAATATTTATAAAATCATTAAAAAATTTAATTCCACATTTAAGTTGATAATGCAGAGCAGACGAAAGTGAAAATAACGAAATAATTAATATGTACTTCTTCTATATTCCTAACATTAAATTATTATTTTAAATTTACCCCAAATATTTGTTATAACAAAAGAATAAACGTTCCGAAATAAATAATTTTAATATCTGTCAAAACAGACCACAATAATAAAATTAAAAAATATATATTTATAAAATATTTAAATCACTGATTCTGTGTCCGAAACACATTTCTTGTTTTTTAATTTTATTTTTTTAATAAAGTGGGTGTTTTGTACAAGGTTAAAAAAATAAACATTGTTTGATAAAATAATTAATATATTGAATAATGATATGTAACGCTAAATAAAATATTTCATATTAAAGAAAACATCTGTTTTCTTAAAATTTTAATATTTAAGTTTTTAATTTTAATATTTTATAAGATGGACATATTTCTAAAAACATGTCACCCCCATTAAATATAATAAAAGCAGAGGTTTTATAGAAGTTTTATTACATTTGATGAGGCTATATGTTTCTAAAAACATGTCACTCCCTCCTGATAATTAAACTTCTGTAAAATTAAAGTTTTTATTAAGATTAAAATTTGAAAGGACAAATAAGATGTTTGTTAAATTAATCCATTTATTAAAATTAATTAATAAATTCTGATACATATTATAACAGCGTTTAAAGTTTTTAACAGTTTATAAATAATACTTGTAATAAACTAACTAATCATCATGCCGTCTCGCCGAAGGGGTAGGCAGAAAGAATGGACTGCCACACTTTTCTTTCTTGACGTATTTCTCTCACTTCTTCAACATTCATACATCGTGTCATGCACGCGCGTCGATTTCTCTGACTCCTCACATGGCCGACATTCAATATTTGATTTATTTGATCGTGTCACGTTTTCCTCGTTCTTCCTCTATTCTGGTTCCATTTACATCGTTAACATATACTTTTTTTTACCATTCTTTCATCATTCATTCTTTCCATATGTTCAAACCATCGTGCCACGTTTTCCTCGGTCTTCCTCTATTTCTATTTTATTACTTGTAATAAAATAATTATATATCGCATTCACTTCTTATATTTTCATTCGACACTCTATCATACAGAATTTCCACACATTCGTCTAAGACATCTCATTTCTACTGCATTTATTCTACTTTCATCCTTCTTTTGCCAGTTCTATGCTTCGCTTCCATACATAAGGGTCAGTACAATAACACCATTCTGCACTGCCATTTTAGCTTTTTTGGATAGGTTTTTGTTTGTTGCCTGCCCCAACCCTTCATTTAATATCCGTCTCCAAAGCCTAACTAACACATGTTTCATATGTTGTTAGGTTCTTGCATTCATTTTGTAATCATTTTGGTTAGATTATATCGTTCTACCGATGATGAAGTTGTAAAGCCTTCGAAACATGCCAAGAAAAATAAACTCTAATGTGTAAAGAGTGTTTCAATTCATAAAAAAATTCGTCAATAAAATCTCTAATATTTTTTCGCTCAAAAATCTCCACGAACCGCATTTAAATGACGAAACACACATATACAGACTCACACTGATAAAGATGTGGGCATCATCTTCTCGTTCAGAACACGGCGGACCAATTTGTACCGTACGTGATCCGCGCGTTCCTTGGAGATCGAGTCTTAAGTTACATTTAAAACATCCTCAGTAGTAAGTCACTGCTTTTAATACTAAACGCCGGGACGGGGCACGCGGATTCTCAATCTGTGGGAAAGAAAATTTTATCTAACAAGAGGAGGGGGCACGACATAGGAAATCAATTACGCGATGGGATTTTGCAGGATTGTAGTACATCCTAAGAGACGTCCATAGTCAAAGTAAGAAAGTGGAATAGACAACTAATTTCTAGAAAGAAAAAAAAATCACCGATGCTTCTTCTTCTTCTTTTTGTCTTGTTACAACTCAGTGGTGCATATGGCCTCAAGGAACCTTCTCCACCGACTTTACTGCATGCCTGATGCCTAACATCATCCCAAGTGAGGCCTGCTGCTTTAACCTCGTCCTGCAGGGCTCTTCTCCAGGTGGCTCTAGGTCTACCTCGCATCCTATTCCCCCATAGGGGACCAGTCTAGTGCGCCCTGAGCAATGCAGGCTGGGTTCCGTCTCAGAGTGTGACTGATCCACTGGCCTTTGCATCTAGCGACTTGTTCTCTTATTGACTTTTCGCCTGCCATGGTCCAGAAAACGGCATTTGAAACTGTTTGGGGCCAATAGATCCTGAATATTGAACGAAGACACCACAGGCATTTATAAACACCTGGAGTTTTCCAATAACGTCCCCGGTAGATTTCTAAGTCTCACATCCGTACAGCAGTACGCATTCAACGCTACTGCTGAATATTTGGAGATAGAGCTTTCTCGAAATGATACTGGAACGCCATACAGGGCGAAGCATAGCGAAAGCTCCCGTTGCCTTGTTGAGTCTGCTGGCTACATCTTCCTGCGTACCTCACGAGCCTGATATAGGTAGTATTACCGAGGTTGCAAAAGCTGGTCGTGGTCAGTCAGTTGCTTACATATTAGAAAAAAAAAACTCAAGACGCTGGACTACAACAGGAGACCAGACGGCCAGCAGAATAGAGAAGGCAAGCCAACTAGCTTCTGAAACTAGTGGCAAAAATCCTAATATAATATATAGGTTAGTAAAAGTAACGGTGAAAAGTTCAAAAGCTTCTTTCTAGAAGTTGTCGGAAAAAGCGAATTGCTTTTTACATAGCAGCAAAACAGGACGAACATTTAAATCACGTATCAACGAACACAAATACGCTTTCACCAAACATACTATTTTTACTGAGATAGCCAACCATTGTTTTGAATTGGACCATAGTTTTGACAAAAATGACATAACATTTTTACATATAATTAACAATAGCAATAAATAAATAAAAAATAGAATTTTTAGAAATTACGATTAATAATCAGATTCCTCATTTTACTCCTTTCTTCTTAAATACTTACTAACTAACTAACTAACTAACCATCACGCCATCTCCCTGAAAGGGTAGGCAGAAAGAATGGACTGTCACACTTTTACTGATGCGGCACTCCATTCTTCTCTTTTCGCTCCGCGGGAGACGCGGTGTGATGGGTTGCGAACCTCATCGCCACCAATAGGCATCTCCCGCGCACACTTTGATCGTGCAACACCCACAAAATAAATCTAAAATATATAATATAAAATACAATGATATAAAATAAAATAACATATTGTCTATTTAATTTATGTTCCACGAATCCGTCGTTTTTTTATTTTAGCACATAATGTAATAACACATAATGTTTTTTTCGATGTTGCACATGTTGACATGGACGATCCGGACTTTTGTGTTTATTTAATTTATGTTACACGTATCTACCGTTTTTTAAATTAGCTGTAATTAGGCACTTAACCAGCAAGAACTTTGAAATAATATTGAAGGAATTATTCAAATTGTCATTGGAACAAACGAAAAATTTATTTTTACACCTGTCAAAATTCTTTATAAAAACGATACAACTAATATAATTTTAGCAGCAAAACAGCACAAACGTATTACGTGTCACAATTAACTATTATAAAGTGCGGCAACAGTTAAATTGACCAAAACAATTCACTTATACGCGAAATATCTCCAAATTAACAGGAGCACCACATGAACCAAACAAAATTTTCGAAAACCAGCAGAATACTTTGTCTACTTTTATTCTTCCAAGCTACCATTCCCAATAATATGAAAAATAATCATGTCTTTTCAAATGTTTGTTTTTTTCCAAATTACAATTTTATATTATCATTTATTATGTATTTTATTATTGTTTAAAATTATTTATTAGTTCTTAATGATAAAAATTAATATAAGTACTGTAAGCAATTAGTTCAGATTTCAAATTTAAATGTATTGTTCCTTTGCATTGTATCGATTTTAAAATGCGTTATTAGTCTTTCATTGTTTAGTTTTTTATTACATACTCGTATTTACACCTGAAGATGGAGGTCTACTCCGAAACATGTGGTGATTTAGAATAGATATTAATGGATAACAAACAACGATAACGAACAACGGAAACTTTGGTACAAGCGAAACTAGTCGGCAATTAAAATAACCGCATAGTGGTGAAAAACAAAGTGCAGTGTTTTTATTTTATTTTAAATATAAATAAAATAAAAATGAAAATAAAAATGAAATGAGATCTCTTAGACGGATGTGTGGATACTCTGTGTATGATAGAGTGTCGAATGAAAATATAAGAAGTGAATGCGGTGCGAATGATGGTGTCATGAACAAAATAATGAAATAATCATTAAGATGGTTTGGACATATGGAAAGAATGAATGAAGAAAGAATGGTAAAAAAATTATATGTTTATGATGCAAATGGAACCAGAAATAGAGGAAGACCGAGGAAAACGTCTCAAGATCAAATAAATCAAATATTGAATGTTGGCCATGTGAGGAGTCAGAGAAATCGACGCGCGTGCATGACACGATGTATGAATGTTGAGGAAGCGAGAGAAATATGTCAGGAAAGAAAAGCCTACTGCCTACCCCTTCGGGGAGACGGCGTGATGGTTAGTTAGTTAGTTAGTTAGTTTAAATATAAATAATAATGAAAATATACATTGTGTTATTATTATAACACTTTCATTTTCCACATGAATGTTTGAGAATCAGTGTGTAAAGCTCGGCCTACCTTATGTCTCATAATGTGGCATCTCCGTTTTAAAGATAACCTTCTTGTTGTCAATAAGATGTCCGAATTACTGTCAGGCTGTCCGTCACCCGTTCGGATGCTACAGCAAATCAAAACATTTTACTGTTATTACGACACAAACTTCCAGTGCCTAAATACTGAAACGTATTTCCCGTCGTCGAAAGCTCGAGAGCCAATTTTCCTTCATTTCACATGAAACGGAAAACAGATAAGCGTGAAAAATAGAATTAATTATTGTACAATCAAATTGTACGATTGTATAGGAGTTTTTTTTAAGAGGTTTGGGTTTTTAAACTGGCAACGTTCTTTCAACAGACTGTCAATTTGACAGTTGACAGTTGATTTGTAGTCAGTACGTTTTACCATTTTACCCAGTTGCTCGATAAATTTGTCGAAAATTGGACTTCACGATTGCGCTTCATCCGAGCTAGCCATGGCACTCTTATTCTTATTCTTCTTTGAAAGCCGTTGTCGTCCACTGCTGGATAAAGGTCTCCCCCATACTTCTCCATGTACGACATGTCATACGGGGGGTGGTTGGCATTACAACGCCACGCTTGCCAGACGGGTTGGCGAGTTGTCCTTCCACGTTAGCCTATGCAATATTATCCACCGAGGTTAATTACTCGATCTCTAACATTTCGCATAGTTTCCAGGGGAGACCAAAGTCGAGGAGGTGTGGATAGGTACTTGGGATCAGATCAATCCTCCAGCGTAGTCCTCCACCGTTCGAAGAGTCAATAGGATCACCCTTACTCCCCCCCGTGAGTCGTGGCACTCATATGCCCGAAATCATATTTAAACAATAATGGCATAAAATTATCTACTAAATAAATCCAACATAATAGACATTAACATTACTATAATGTGTTTTTATTTTATTTTAAATTTGTATACATATCTCTAAAAAAAACAGCCTTCTACACATTGTTACATAAATAGTGATTTAACATTTAACAATTCATTAGGAGTAAGTTTATAACAGTGTCAATATATCAACTATCATATTATATTATTGTAACACCTGTTAAGGTTAACGAAACAGCTGTCGAGAAAAATTAATATAAAACTGTGATACATAAAAAAACAAAGTTTTATAATTTAACTGTTTATTACTTACTATTTAACACCATATAACCCAATTGGGTTTTTAAAAAAACAAATTAAATAAAAAAAAAAAAAAAAAAAAAAAAAAATATATGAGACGAAATATCAAAAAAAAAAAAAAAAATTAGGAGTAAGTTTATAACAGCGGTACCAGTCTATCGATGCCAGATAGCCTTGTGAAACCTGTCACTGTCGAAATAAAGACAATAAGTGAAGGTAATAAATAAAAAAATCTTTTAAATATAAAAAAATATTACAGAAATACAACCTTGACAAACCCTTTTAATTGTAGAAATTAAAGAGCAATTAAAAATAAACAATATATATTGTTAACATCCATATTAACTTAACATCAAGTCCAATATTTGATTTGTTTCCCTTTTATACGAACATTCCAAAATTCCCTATATTTATATTTTTTTATAACAAAAACATACCAAAAAAAACATAAAATTCGACTTTTTTTCTTCAGAGGTCTACCAAATATCCAATTTTTATTATTTTCAATTGAGTATAGTTCATTCTGTGAATTGAAGCTTACAGATCAAAACGCCGTTAATATTTTTTATTTCAGATCAGCCGGGGATCGTGGGGGAAGTGAGCGTCCATTTTTTCGAGGCGGGTGTGTTCAGAGCACTATAACTCACGTTTTTTTGGATATTTTTGGCTAAATATTTATATACATACTCTTAAAGTACATACAAATAAATGATGAAAAACTTATTACTCTATATTTTTACTGGTCGTCAAAAAAAATTCCCTAAAAATGCTTAAAAAACAGCCCGTCGCATGGGTGAACCCCCTTAACATTTCTGTTAAAATTAACCTCCCTTAACTGTTAAAATTAAATTATTTTGTTTTACGTATCACAATTTATTTTATTTTATTGACATCATCAGGTGTTACAATAATAATATCAAATGTAAAATTTTCGTGATTTGACATAGGAACAAATACACATAAAGGTTCGAAAAATTTATTTAATTTAACAGTTTAAGATTTTGTTTCACTATACTGTTAAAATTTCTACACTGCGTTGCAGATATAAATAAAAAAAAATACGAAATTTGTTAATAAGTACGTGAGTATTATATATATATTATTAATAACTTAGGCAAAAACAGCAAAATATTATGATTCTGCTCTCAGACTATGCGGTTTATCTTCAAAGATTGTGTTTACGTTTGCTTAATATCAGGCCCAAGAGATGGGGAGATTTCATGCAACGTTATTTTTCGCGGTTATAAAAACGATAATTAATTTATGGCATTTTAAACAAAATTAACAGTCGCGGTAGGCCATAACTCAAACACACTGTTTCTGAGAGCTTTTTAAAAGCTTTTAAACTTATTTTTAATATAGTTATTACGCTTTTAAAACGTAATTTTGAGTAGGGTGATTGGCAGACATAGCGATTAATTTTTTTAACGCAAGTAACTCTGATCAATAAAAATTGTCAACGTAATCAGATCCTTTTACGTGACATTATTAATTGAAATGGGATTGACGGAGAAGCAATCACAGTACCAATGTTTTTTTTTGTTGATAATATTTGTTATAACAAAAGCATAAACGTTTCAAAATAAATCTTTATAACGTCTGTCAAAACTGAACATATTTGTAATCAATTTTATAATATTTTAAATATGTATCCTTATAATATCACTGAGGAAGGACCGGTTGTCCGAAACATGTCTGATATATAATTTTTTTTTTAATGTTAGTGTTGTATATACTTTTTCTTCTTCGATGGCCCTACAACCCATATCGAGCCTTAGCCTCTAGTTTACTTCGCCTCCAACTCCTCCTGTCCTCCGCTTCGACTCTCCAATCTGACACTCAACAATCTTGCTCCATCTCTCCCAACTTCATCCTCCCATCGCAGCCTTGGTCATCCAATTGGTCTTCTACCACCTGGATGCCACTCCAGCAATCTTTTTGAGAGTTGTATATACAAAGTAAATAAAAAAGAAAGAGACGAACAAAAAAAATTGCCCATTTTGTTGCCAGTTTCACCACTTCTTTCAATGAATTTCTCCATTTCGCCATCACTTGTAAACATGCTTTTCAGATATACGGAATCGGAAATTTGCCCCAATTTCTCCATTCTACGTACCATTAACCTTCCATCGGGCGCAACCGATTGACAGGCAGAGGGCGACAATCAGGCGGTGTTAGGGCTTGGTAGTCACAGTAACTGCCTATTTTGACATGCTCCTTGCAACTCTCCAACTTTGAGATGAGTTTTTAATTATTTACAGTAAAATCAATACTACCACTAGGAAAATAGTGACTGAATATTGCATATGTAATGAATGGATGAGAAAAGTGGTTAAAATATATATTTTTGTTTATACCTACTGTACAAGCAGTGTGAATAGAAAAAAAGTCGAGGAACGTCAAGGAAGACATGGCATGAGCAATTTAATTAATGTCAAAAAGGCGCTTGTTAAATTAAATCAAAGCCAGTCCTGGCTGCGGAAAATCAAAGAGAGGACAGGAATAAGAGTACAGAACCTGTTCCAAGTGGCGCAGGATAGAGATGACTTTATGTGATCGCCAATGTAGGGGGGACCTGACACAGCACCTAAAGAAGAAGAAGATGGGTAAAGACCAATTTCTTTGCAAACCCTGCTTTATTTTTGTCCGTCTTATTTCTACCTTAAAAATAAGCATTTATTGTTGGTTTAAAAAGTTTTTGGGTAAAACCTGACAAACGTAGTTTCTTATTAATCTCAAAAATTATAATATTAACTGCCCAACTCTTCTTTCAATATCCCTCTCCACTCGCCCATCTGTTGTAAACATACTACCTAAATAAAAGAGTTAATAGTTAGTTATAATGAATTAACTACATTAAAAGTTTATGTTTGAATGTGTACCCAACAAGCACATCGAGCTTGGATTGACAACGTATCGCGCCCGACGTAAGGTTAAAACTCCCATCTCCCACTTGCGCGAATAAAAAGGTCTCTAAAAATGATATGAGCCAGGTTGTTTGACCTTGTTGATATAAAACGGTTATTTTTTAACGGGAGATAAAACACAGCGGAGATCGGCCGCTCCCGGAGGGGTACAGAGGGGTGGGGGGCACGTAGGTGATTGTAATAATTATTCGGAAGTTGTATTGGCGCCAGATGTGGCACCTAAAATGTTATTTCGTTTAGAAAAGCTTTTAATTACTACCGTCCGTGCCATGAGAGACATTCTTCGAAATAAAAGTGTATTTTTGTAAATTTCCAAAATGTGTATTATAAAACTAACTAACTAACCATTACGCCGTCTCTCCGAAAGGGTAGGCAGAAAGAATGAACTGTCACACTTCTACTGATGCGGCACTCCATCCTTCTCTTTTCGCACCGTGGGAGACACGGTGTGATGGGTTGCGAACCTCATCGCCACCAATAGGCATCTCCCGCGCACACTTCGATCGTCCAACACCCACAAAATAAATCTAAAACAAATAATATTATATAAAATACAATGATATAAAATAAAATAACAAAATAAAAATAATTTAACACAAAATTTTCTTTTTAGATGGTGCACATATTGTGTATTTAATTTATGTTCCAAGTATCCACCATTTTTTTTAATTTAGCACATAATGTAACAACACATAATGTTTTTTTCGATATTGCACATGTTGACATGGACGATCCGGACTTTCGTGTTTATTTAATGATGTAAAGGGTGAATAAAAGAATATCAAAGGAAATATACATAGAACCTTATGAATAGGAATATGCCAATTATTTCCTTGCTGCCCTTATCGTAAGGGTATTCACGAAGTCGCCATAATTGCATCCAAAGAGGTCTATATTTTTTGCAATCTCATTTAAAAGACGAATCGCTTTCAATAAAGGAGAACTTCGAAGGGCCTCTGTGCGACAATTTGGGGCATAAAATAATATATGCCCCCTTGCTCTGCTATAACTATGGGGAACGTATAGATTTAGTTCTCTCAGTATTCCTGGATTGTAAATACCTCCGGATAATAGTTTAAAAAAATGCTTACTAGAAAGATCATTCGACGAGTTTCAAGAGTGTTGAAATCCAGCATTCCTGTTATTCCATAATTTTTTCATATTTATTGTTTCTTGAACAATGATGTTAAACTCCATATTAAATAATGAATACGAATGAAAACGTCAGTTTTCTAAAAGTTTTATTGTATTTAATGGGAATGACATGTTTCGCCCCTCTAAGGCATTATCAAATGTATTTAATTATTATTTTTCCATATTACGACACGATATGATCGTGCCACGTTTTCCACAGCCTTCCTCTATTTCTAGCTCCATTCACATATACTTTCTTCACCATTCTGTCTTCATTCATTCTTTCCATGTGTCCAAATCATCTTAACGAATCTTACATTTTTTCGTAACGTTTTCATTCGCACCGCATTCACTTCTTATACGAGTATTTGCATTTGACACTCTATCATCTACGGATTTACTACATGCACGTATTCGTCTTAGAGATTTAACTTTTATTAAACTTTTATCCTTCTTTTGTCAGTTCCATGCTTCACTTCCATACACTGAAATCATTGCTTTTTGGATAGGCTTTTGTTTGCTATTTAAGTGCACCATTTATTCTGTTGCTAGCCCCAACCCTTCTTTCAATATCCTTCTCCACTCTCCCACTCTTTGTAAATATACAAACATAGTGTAAAAAAAAACGTTAAAAATATCTGTTAATTGATAATTTAACAGATATTATAAAAAACAAAGGTCCTCACATCATCCACCGGGTGGCGACTCTAAAATGGCAATGAGCAGGTCACATATCCAGAAGCTCAGATGAAAAGTGGACAATAAGACTTGGAGACCGCGGAGGGCAAAGAGAAGTGCAGGGCGACCACAACTGCGATGGGAGGATGATCTGAACAGACACGTCGGAATAACCTGGATGCAGTCTGCACAGAACAGAGTGACATGGAAGCGAATGGAGGACGCCTTAGTCCAGGAACGTATTCAATGCTGCTGCCCGATTGATTATGGGGCAACAAAAATACTGTCATATCACGCCGCTCCTGAAGGACCTTCATTGGCTTAGAATCCGAGAGCGAGTAAAATATAAATTTTGTTTGACAGTGTTTAAGGCTCGACACCAGAGAGCGCCAGCGTATATATCGGACCTCTGCGTGACACCCATGCCAACGGAAAGGCAACGTTCACTCCGATCAGTAGAAACAAGTGCAAACAACATAGCAATTCCAGTCAGAGCCAATAAAGCATGTTTCTATGATCGTGCTTTCAGCGTTGCGGGTCCGTTGGCGTGGAATAGCCTCCATGTTAGTATTAAGTATGAGGATAGTGACGTTCAATTTAAGAAACTTCTAAAGATTGCACTGTTCGGTCAGTCATTTCCTAGTGCGCCCTTGGAGTAATTGATTTCGAGAGAGCTCACATCGAGAGAATATGTGGAGTTGCACTGAAAATGTTGGGATTTATTCTCCGAACTGGTAGAGTTTTCAAGAATCCCCATGTTTTGCGAATTTTGTACAACTCATTGGTCCGGAGCCGGCTCGAGTGTGGCTCGGTGATATGGAGTCCCCACGAGGCGAGATACTCGCTCATGTTAGAGAGGGTTCAGAAAAGATTTCTGAGATATCTCTACATGAGGGAGTTTGGTAGCTATCCGTGGCTTTATCCCACTGCATTCCTCTTGGGCATGCTGGGGACCAATAGTTTACAGATAAGAAGGGATGGGTGCACACTTACCCATTTCTTCAGACTTATCAGGGGATTCTTTGAGAACTCCGTCATCTTGGAGGCTATCCATCTTTATGTTCCGGATGGCTATCTTCGACAGCGTCAGCACAGACTGTTTTATCTCCCAGCATGCAGAACCAACCTGCCTCTGGTGATGCCGGTGGGGAGAGCAATCAAACTGCTGAACATGATCGCTTCGGAGATCGATGTCTTTCATATTCGTGAAAGTACATTCAGAAGACAAATACTCTTGACTTTGGAGAGTATTTTGTATTCCTAATGTCGAACCATCTCTCATGCGTTCCTGGTATTATATATTTATTATGTTTTACCTGTTCTCAATAGATGCAAAAAATGTTTGTAATGTCTTTTGAGAAAATAAACTGATTTGATTTGATTTGATTTGATTTGATTTTACAAATTGGCGCACTTAAAATACAAGTCATCAGAATAATATTAATAATAAAAAAGGAAGAATACGATAATTTAATTAAGATTTTATTAGTATTTTTCCATTAGCACGGCTTGTAAAGGCATGTTTACACTCTCGCCGCGCGGAGCCCGTCCGTGTAAACTAACACCGAAATCGTTAAGCTTAAAAAAACAACAGTGGTACTGCCTCGCATTGTTAGTGTTATTAGAACCCGCCTACTGCACGGAGAGAAACATTTTAACTGCATATTAAAAGCTTTCTACGTTACAAAAAAAAGCTCATAGAGACTTGCCGTACCTACAACGACGACCTTCGTGGCAGAGTGGTTACGAGCTCTGACTTCCATGCCGAAGGTCCTGGGTTCGATTCCCGGCGATGGCAGTGTGATTGTCACACTGTCTTTGGTCTGGTGTAGAATTCACGTGACAATAAAATGGCGATAGATTGGCTACCCATCACATGTGTAAAGCATAAAAAAAAAAAAAAAAAAAAACTAAAATGCCCCCCACAATTTCACATTTAGATAAAAACGATTTGCCATGTTTATTTGGACAGACATAAAAAATCTAAAAACATATTTCATTCAGTAAAATTTAATAAAAATATCAGCATAACAATTTTTAACCACCATTTGTGCAGCTGACTTCATTTGCAGTTAAAAAATTGATCTCGAGATGCAGTTGGCTATATTTGCAGCTCATACAGATAGTTCCAGTTCAACATAATATTAAAATATTTATTAAACTAAAGTAACTAAAGCAATAAGTTTATTAGATGCATGCAAACATTAGTAAAAATGAGATCTAATATGAGGGTATTATTTGCAAACCCAAGTAAGATATGAATTGGGTATTATTCATAATACATTTGCACACAATTTTTACTGATTTTCAGTTTCAATTTCGGCTTCATTCTGAAGAATTTTGCTATTAAAATATAGGGTTTGTTGCAAACATGGCAACCTCCACTTGAGTGTTGCAAAACTGGCAAACTCCAAAATGAAATTCATTATTTTACTTTGATTATCAACATAATTATGATTTTTTCATGGCTGATTACTTTTAAAATCCTAACTGGTTGAATGAAAAAAAAAAAATATCGTAAAAAAGCGCATTTTATTAGCGTATCAGTTTTTTGCGATTTACTGAAAACATCTAATGATGGAGTTTGCCAGGTTTGCAACTAATACCCTCATATGCATGTGATGAGTGTCAAATATACATACATATTTGAAACTCATCGACGACATTCGTGGCTGAGTGGTATGTGCATTGACTGCCATCCCGAAGGTTCCGGGTTCGATTCCCGGCGAGGGCAGTGTGATTGTCACATTGTCTTTGGTCTGGTGTAGAATTCACGTGACAATAAAATGGCGATAGAGTAGCTACCTATCACATGTCACGAGAATCACTATGATAGCTATAAATACCCTTTGCATCGATGATGTGAAGGGTAAATGTCATGATGTAAAGAGCGATTCAACAAAATAATAATAATTATAATAAAATACAAGAGGTGAATGCAGTACGAATGATAAACATGAAGTGTTATGAACAAAATATTGAAAGGAACATTACGATGGTTTGGACACAGGGAAATAATGAATGAAGAAATAACGGTAAAGGAAGTGTATGTTAACGACGTAAACCAGATTAGAAATAGAAGAACGTGGCATGATCAAAATCAATAAAATATTAAATTTCAGCAATGTGAGTGGTTGGAGAAATCGACGTGCTGTTCTACTATATGGCTGCGAAACCAGGACTCTAAAAGTGAATGTAATCAACCGGTTGAAGGCGTTTGAGATGTGGATGTACCGCAGAATGGATCGTATACCGCGGACCGATAGGGTCAGTAATGCAGACGTACTACAGAGAGCCAGAGCCAATAGAGAGCTGTTGTCGAGTGTGAAAATTAGAAAGGTCTCATATTTGGGTCATGTGCTAAGGGGAGAAAAATACCACCTCCTTCCACTGATATTAATGGGTAAAGTAGAGAGACGCCGGGGAGTTGCTAGAAGGCAGCTGTCCTGGCTGCGGAACATAAAAGAGTGGACAGGAATTACAAGAGTTCAGAACCTGTTCCAAGTGGCGCAGGACAGAGATAGCTTTTTTTTTAAATCAAATCAAATCAAATCAGTTTATTTTCTCAAAAGATATAACAACCAATTTTTATAGTTTAAGACATCTATTGAGAACAGGTAAAGTATAATAAATATATAATACCAGGAACGCATGAGAGATAGTTCGACATTAGGAATACAATATTCTCTCCAAAGTCAAGAGTATTTGTCTTCTGAACGTACTTTCACGAATATTAAAGACATCGATCTCCGAAGCGATCATGTTTGGGGACCTGACACGGCAACGAAAGAAGAATAAGAAAACCTTGACTATTTCCTCTATTGAAAGTAGTGTTAAATTAAATGTTTCCCTTCAATGTAAAAATAAAGCGAGGTTAATGCAGTGGCCGTCCATCAAATGGGAAACTATTCCTTTAGAGCTGCTCAGCGAGCGAGTCGAGTAAATCTAGACTCCTCAACGTCTGACTTCACAGGAAGTGTTAATGGCTCGGGAAAAAACCTTTTAAATTGATTAAATAAACGTGTCAATTCACAAATTCTCAATTAGAAATTACACAATGTGTGATGACCCCTGACTAAACATTTGCTTTATTTATAAAACAGGGCCAGAGGCAGAAGTTTCATATCCCGTTTTCTTATCGTTTGAAGCAGTGTATCTCAAAGTTGTTCCAGTAACCGCTGAGGGGGTCGCGTGAGGTTTAATTCATCATTCATTTCTCGGCGCTACATCCCGGTGTGGGACTTGGTCTCCTTGACAACGGTCCTCCACTGACTTTTGTCTCTGGCCATCTCTCTCCATTCCCCAGCTCGTTCTATTTTCTCCCAATCTTGTTCCACGCAATCCGCCCATCTTTTCCTCGGTCTGCCTCTTGGTCTCTTTTCGCAAGACACGTGTGAGGTTTAATACAAAGTAAAATAATTTCCACCTATTTTTTTATTCTTCTTCTGATTGTAGAAATTTTCTTCCTGTGATAAAGCCGACCAGCCTCCATCTCTTTGATGGTCGTCCTGGTGGCCCTCTGGAGTCTCGTGCATCAAGATCTTAGGAATTCTTGCTGGATCCATTACCTCGATGTGGTCCCTCCAGAATCGTCTACTACCTACTCCATGTCAATATGTCTTAAATTTTGCTAGTTTTGCGAATTTCTTTATTGGGTGTCGTATCTCTTAGGGTTCTCCCGAAATAGGTCGCAATGTTCTAATTTCTGCTACTCTTAAGATATCTATTTTGAACACTTTTGGTCCTTTCTCTGATCCATTCATTTCTTTTTCTGTCTCAAAGACTGTTGTTCAACATTCTTCTATCTATTGTCCACTGGGTCACTGGGAGTTTCTGTACTCTTATTTTTGGGAACATGATTGTTTCAAACCCGTATGTCAGTACTGGGAGGATGCATATGTAAAATATATTTTAATTCAGGTAGTTTGCGAATCGTTTCGATCTGAGAACATATGACAGTTTACCAAAAGCTGTTCATCTAAGGCCCTGCCTACGTTCTACCTCCACTTGATTGTCTCATTTAAATATTATTTAAATTTTGAAATTTATTTCTGAATTTTGTATTAATTTGATATCAATAAGGTTAGGCCCTAAGTTTTAGGTTTTGGGAGACCCTAGTTGGGCAATGCAGGAGTGCTTGAGAGACTAGCAGGCTCCCGTACGAAGTTCTCTCTTCTCTTCGGCAGCAATCAGTTTTGATGGAAGATGTAAACAGTTTAGTTAATGGGCGCGCAAGTCCATCAACAGCGGGAGGTAATCAAATGGTGATAATGTAAACAATGGATAGCAGAACAGCTCGAGTACAGCGTGACTAGAAATCACGGTTAATTTAAATAATCGAGCAAAATCATATCTGACAAAACACTGTGCAATAGAGTTAAGAACTCATGGATAAGGAAGATATGCTAGGTCGAGGTGAGGAGTCGTTAGGTGGGGTAGGCACAGGGGAAGATTCTGGTATGCACACGTGATGAGAATGGATCCATCCAGACTCCCCTTCATTATGTTGCACGGCCAGCCCCAACGTAGACAACCCCCACAGACCACCAAAGATATGGATCGACAGCTGTGAATCGACTTCGCAGGAGGCCAATCTCAGACTGTCAATTTGACAGTTGATAGTTGATTTGTAGTCAGTACGTTTTGCCATTTGACCATGAATAGACTGACATCAGAACAGCGCTTGCAAGCTGTGCAAATTTATTTTGAAAATCATGGTTCGGTTCGCCAAACTTATCGTGCACTACGTCCATTTAACGGTCGAGTCATCCGAACAAGTTATTCGGAAGACCATGGGTCGATAATACGCATTCACAAAGACGACAATTGTCGACAATTGGATTTCACGATTGCGCTTCATTCGAGCTAGCCGTGGCGCTCATATACCCGAAATCATATTCAAACAATAAAGGTATAAAATTATCTATTAAATAAAGCCAATATCAAAGACATTAACATTATTTTAATGTGTTTTTTTTTTTCATTTTGAATATGTACATGTACCTTTAAAAAAAACATCCAAAATTTCTGACACTCTGAACGCGTTTTTGTGATTGTGGTGTCCGCCCTCCACTCGATCTCAAATGTCATGATAGTTCGCACACAAGTCTTATAAATTCGATTTAATATTCACTCTTAAAAATACGGATGACCCAACTAACGAACACCCTGTGCAAGCAACAGAAATAAACGTTGAGGTGTACCGTGTCGACCGGGGGCACGACTAAGCTACAGGGCTACACCAACTCACTACCGGAATACGTAAATATTTAGCGCTGGATCTTACATTAATTGGATGGGATGCGCCGCAGTTTCTATTCAACTCATTACATCAGACAATGGCTGGACCACCGACAACGCTGCCAGAAGAATTCATAATTATAACACCGTCAGCAACACGGCATTATTAACATTATTATTTTCATGGACACATAGTAGAAATACGAGTACATTACACGTTATTTAACTACTTAATAATAGTTACATATTTTAAACCGTTTCGTAACCAACAACAACAACAAACCATCACGCCGTTTTCCCGCAGGGGTAGGCAGAGAGAATGGACCGCCACACTACTCTATCCTGACCAGTGGCGGTACTCCCATAGAAGCCCAGAAGCCCAGATTGCGTAAGAAATTTTGAATCAAAACTCCCAAATCTAAGTAATTATGCCCGCGCATAAACCAACAACCCACCAAATCACCTTCCAACAATGTTCCCATCAGACGTAAGAGGAATAGCTGAACCTCTGTAAGCCAGAAGAGGTTTTGATTCCAAATTTCTTACGCAAGCCGGGCTTCTGGGCTTCTATGGGAGTACCGCCACTGATCCTGACATACCTCTCTAGCTTCCTCCACATTCATACAGCGAGTCATACACGCACGTCGATTCTTCCGGCTTTTAACATGAACAACCTTTAAAATTTTATTAATTTGGTCATATCATGTTGTACTCGGTCTACCTCGACATTTGCATCGTTAACGTATACTTTTTTAACCATTTTTTCTTCACCCATGCGCTCCATATGTCCGAACCAACGCAGCGATCCTTTCATAATTTCGTTCATAATACGTTCTTTCGCTCTACTCCTTTATATTATCAGCATTTGAGATTCTGTCGTACATCGTTCTACCACAGACACCCGATTTACCCCAACACTGGCAGTGCTTCCTTTGTAGAGAGAAGCAACCGCCCGTATCAGTTTTGTGCTCACTCCGTATTCGGACGAGATTGATCACAGTTTATAAACATCGCCTCCTATATTAGAAAAAAAATTCAACGCCCCCTTACCCTTTACGCAAAATATTAAAATCGCAGGTAAAACCCTCAGATATCGAATAATAAATTAAACGATAAGGTCTGTCTGTGGTACTGAGGACATAGTGAGATGGGGAAGAAGCTGAAGGCGCTTTTAAGAGACCACGTGGACCGCATGGAGAATATAAGAATTGCAAAAATTGGTAAAGATGAAAACCAAAACAGCAAGAGATTACTAGGAAGGCCGCCATAAATATGAAAAAATGGCTGGACATCATCATCCCAGGACAGCTCACCGTCATAAACAGGTCATGCGACCTAAACTAAGAGGAAGAAGAGAAAAATATCAATGAAATATACTTATATATGTGTACCTTCGTGACAGATTGGCAAAAGCTATGACCGCCGCACTGAAGGTCCCGGTAGAATTCAAATGACAATGAAAATGATGATAAACCAGGTACCTATCACTTGTCATGTGAATTCTCCTTCTTCTTCTTCCTCGCTGTTGACCTATGAGGTCTGTTCTTCTATGAGGGTTATGATCTATGAGGGTTACTCCTCCTGTGAGGTGGATCCCCAGCTGTCCTTTCATCTTTGAGGAGAGAGGAGAATGAGAATCAATAGCTAAAAAAATGCATACAGTAATTGGGTTCAGATATAATCTGTTTTATATTGTACAAAAATGTGTAAAGCAACGGGAAACTACCACATTAAAAAAACCCAAGTGGCATCAGAACCAGCTTATATTAGACTTTGTTGCGAACCACTGCATAGGATTGAATCTTAGGGAAAAAAAGACGAAATTCTTATCGGTTTAGTACATTTTATTTAGCCCTTAACAGGACTAAAGGAAAACACTTCCTACTTGATATTATCGATGTTCCCATATACACAGATAGTATTAATCCATCTTCTTCTTATTCTTCTTCAAGGGCCCTGTCGGGTCCCCCCAACGTTGGCTATCACCTCGGCGAACCTGTCCCTGTCCTGCGCCACTCGGAACAGCTCCTCCGCACTTCGGATGCCAGTCCACTCCCTCACGTTTTGCAGCCAGGACATTTGTCTCCATCCGGGCCCTCGGCGTCCCTCAATTTTCCCCTCCAATATCAGTTGGAAAAGGTGGTTCTTTTTCCCACGCAGTATATGGCCTAGACGTGAAATCTTCCGAACCTTGATAGTTGATAACAGTTCCCTAGCTCGCCTCAGGACTTCGGTATTGGTAACCATGTCTGTCCAGGGAATTCTGAGCATTCGGCGATGGAGCCACATTTCAAATTCTTCCAGTCTGTTCATTGAGTTGACTTTCAAGGTCCACGTATCACATCCATACGATTAAACAGACCACACATTGATCATTCTCTGGCGGAGTTTCTAGTTTATGTAGTCATTGCAGAAGAGTGATTTCATTTTATTCTCTTGCTGCCTCAATTCTGCATTTTATCTCTACATCTGGGTCAGGAGATTGCGTTAGTATGCTGCCGAGGTATTTAAAATTTTCCACCCTTTCAACGCTACGGCCGTTCAAATGCAATACCGACCCACTGTAGTCAAATTGACCCATTAATTATTATAATAATAAATTGAACATACACGTCGATTGGACGAAAAGATCAATAAATCAGAAAAAGTACATAATAAGACATAACTAACTAACTAGCCGTCTACCGGAAGGGGTAGGCAGAAAGAATGGGCTGCCACACTAGCTTTCCTGACATATTTCTCTCGCTTCCTCAACATTCATATATCGTGTCATGCACGCAAGTCGATTTCTCCGACTGCTCACGTGGCCGAGCTTCAATATTTGATTTATTTGATCGTGCCACGTTTTCCTCGGTCTTTCTCTATTTCTAGTTCCATTTATTATATGTCGTTAACATGTACTTTTTTTTACCATTTCCGTGTGAGTAAACCATCTTAATTCATCACTTGCACCGCATTCACTTCTTATATTTTTAATTCGACACTTATCATAAAACGAACTACAATCTTTTGTATTCCGTCGTGATAGAAGTTTACCGCCAGACTTTTTTTTTGCGTTATGATGCTGAAAGTGACGGTTATTTTATGTAAACCATCCAGGAACCCACTCAAACACAACCAAAATATCCATCGAAATCGGTCCAGCCGTTTAGGAGGAGTTCAACTACATACGCCCATACAGAAGAATTATGCATATATAAAGATAATAAATAATGAAAATTGGGTTGACTTGCGTTGATGTTGGTGCTAGAATATTTTTTACAAATACGTAAAAATTGGCAAAAACGTGGTGGTAAAATTTTAAATCTGAAATCCTCTCCCTGCTGGCGTCATCAGTGGCAGGTTGATCCTAACGTCTAATTGATTGTTATATAACTTATCCGGCCTGATTTTAATATCCTGTCCAAGTCTCATAATGCACGTTTCAAGGGATTAATTAATACAATATTTCAATAATAAACATAAAAAACCTAATCCTAGGTAGGTACAACAAGTAATAAATAAAAAAATCTTAACTAACTAAGTAACTAACCATCACGCCGTCTCCCCGAAAGGGTAGGCAGAAAGAATGGACTGCTACACTTTTACTGATGCGGCACTCCATCCTTCTCTTTTCAAATTTAAAATGAATTATTATATTCTAACTGTGTCATTTCGTAATATTTTTTAATTAAGGAAAATATCGAGATGCACAGATGATGTTGGCTTTAAAAAAAAAATCTTCCACATTTTTCTCTTCTTCATCTTTGAATCCGCAAATATAAAAATAAATATTAATTATTGTTCTTATTGAAATAAAGTGAATTGAGTATCTGAAATTACATACCATTTAATTATTAAGTAATGTTGTGTGGTCACCCTAAATAAAATAAACAGATAATCGCAACAATACTCAGTATTTGAAATAACCCGTAACGTTGATAATCATTATGGCAAAACGTAAAACTTAAGGTCGCATAGTGGTGGAAGGTTTAGAGGAATTTGTATCGTTTCCAGGGGCGCCGGGTCTTTTTGTTCAAATCAAATCAAATCAAATCAGTTTATTTTCTCAAAAGACATTACAAACATTTTTTATAGTTTAAGGCATCTATTGAGAACAGGTAAAACATAATAAATATATAATACCAGGAACGCATGAGAGATGGTTCCACAATAGGAATACAAGATACTCTTCAAAGTCAAGAGTATTTGTCTTCTGAATGTAGTTTCCTGAAATATGAAAGACATCGATCTCCGAAGCGATCATGTTCAGCAGTCTGATTGCTCTCCCCACCGGCATCACCAGAGGCAGGTTGGTTCTGCGTGTTGGGAGATAAAACATCGATCCTTGGTATCTTGATATAATCCGTATAGTACCTAACACGACATGTGGAGGCATCTTTCTTACCCCCAAAAAATAATTGTTGTGTATTAAAAATATGCTTTCATAAAAATGTAATTCAAATTAAATTAATATTATTGAATTAAATTAAGAGGCACAACTGGTTCGCGGCAAAACAATATTACTTAGTTCAACATTTTATTTGATTTTTGATTAAGTCCCAGTTTGATATGGTAATATTATCTTTTGAAATAAGAAATTTGAATGAAGCACACCCCTGATCGGGAAGTACGCGCGTCATTAGAAATCTTTTTGGATTGTTTAATCTCAACAAGATGGGAGCGGGGGAACGTGCCAGTGGAGTCTCGTAATTTTATAATCTAAAATCAATAAGATCAAAATTGATTGTATCTCTATAGAGACGAAAATGTAAATTGTTATTTGGAAACAGAATATGTTGGTGATGACCTGTCATTGGTTGGGTAAAGCGATCGCTTTATGTTTACAACATTCCCCATTCCGCCCTTCTTACGACCACCACGTCTGACAATTTTTTGGAAGATGTATATATGCTACAATATTGGGAAACACTTCACATTTTTTAGTTCAATTTACACTAGCGCCATCTATTAAGATAAGGTATAAGCATTAAGCAGACAATCTTTATTAATGCAATGTGAAAGGTTTCATACATTGCTAGACAACGCCAGGAGAATACTTCTCTTAATTTTTTATGTTTTTTTTAAACTTGGACCAGTTTTATACAACATTTTGTTTTTCTTGAATGTTACCAATACTTGTAAGTAAATACGGGATTTTACCCATTGCGGGTTAATCATTTAAGATCAAAATTCTAAAAATGTATTTTTTACTCGCAATCATTCTGTGTTGTGTATTCTGATTAACTAACCATCACGCGGTCTCCCGGAGGGGTAGGCAGAAATAATGGACCGTCACATTATCTGACACACTTCTCTCGCTTCCTTGAAGAAGAAAGGGAAGTATGTGAGGAAAGAACAGTCGGGCCGTTCTAATTTTGACTGCCATTTCATAGAGAAGGCCTGATGGTTTGTTTGTTAGTTAGTTCTATGTAATTTATTGTTTGATGGGTGGCTTGTTGCAAAAATCAAAATAATTTAGCTTTCAGTAATATTCTATCGCGTATCGCGATAGAATAGGACAGTCCTTTTCTATCGAGTATAGCGTTTACTGTCTAGAAAGACAAAGACCACAATACATAAAACGCTGATTAGACCAGTCCTAACATATGCCTCGGAGACTTGGACGCTCACTAAACGGGATGATAACAAAAGAAACTGCTTCGAAAGGAAGATCCTCCGCAGGATCTTCGGACCCATTAAGGATGGTCAGACGTGGAGAAGGAGATACAACACAGAGCTCTACGATCTATACCAGGACGTCAGGGCGGTCAAGTTTATAAAGATTAACAGACTGCGCTGGCTAGGACACTTGCACCGCATGGGAGATCTGGAGCCCCCCAAAAGAGTGTTGTATGACAATCCAGCAGGGCGAAGAAGCATCGGTAGGCCGAGACTGCGATGGCTGGATGGTGCCGTGGCAGATTGTCAGGTCCTGGAGCACCAAGACTGGGAGGTGGCGGCTAGAGACAGGACGGGATGGATACGTTTCTTGGAGGAGGCCAAGACCCACCAAGGGAAGAATTCTTGAACCGGTTTTCCCGTCCATTTGCTGTGATTGGCTGCATTACTAATTAACCGCTACTTGACATAAGTTATTATCTTCTTGATCTACTTTCACTCACATTCCGAGCAATTTCTTAGAAATGTGTTATTTCTGGAGGTAAACATTTTTCGAATATACCTATCCCTTTTTTCTCCCCCTTCCCTCTCGTTCTATCTACTATATATACATGTAAATCTGCGTTGTTCTGTTATTACGAAGCCCTGAGGAAGCTTGGATACAAGCGAAACTAGTCGGCAATTAAAATAATCGCATGGTGGTGAAAAACAAAGTACAGTGTTAAGTATTTTATTTTATTAAAATACAAATAATAAAATAATTTAAAATGTCTAACCACAAAGTGAATGCTTCATACGAAAACTCAAATGGTGAATTTGCGGGACATGTTAGATTGGGAGACCAAAGATGGAACAAAAGAGTGGTAGAGTGGAAACCTCGCGAAGACATAAGAAGCAGAGTGAGATCCCCAACATGATGGTGTGATGGTATTCGAAAAATTGCTGGTGAATGGATTCGAAGGGCAGGAATATAGGGGAGGCCTGTGTCCAGCAGAGGACGACATCGACTATTTAATCAAATAAGTAAAACTCCTATCAAATCTATAAAGCATGCGTAAGACCAATAATAACATATGGCGTCGAAGCAAGGGTAGACACAGTAAGAACCAAACAAGTTTTGATGATTTCCGAAATGAAGACATAGCAGGCAAGCCACTGAGAGATCGTGTGAGGAACACCAGAATAAGAGATATGTGAGGTTGAGGATATTATAAGATGGAGCAGACAGTGAAAAAGGGACTGGTACGGTGATGTTCAAAGAATGGACACCACCAGACTCCCTTATATTGCATTTCATAATCAGCCTCATGGGATTTGTCTTCGTGGAAGACCTCCTAAACGATGGAAGGACAGCTGGGAATCTACCTCACAGGAGGTTGATAGGTCTACAACAAGGAAGAAGAAGATCTTTTTAGGACTTGACGCCTTTCATATAAGTACAAATATTTGGGTATTTAGGTTATATTTCATATCTCGCATATAATAATAATAATTTTTTATTTTTTTATTATGTTGAATCGCTATTTACATCATTACAGCGCGAGCCAAATCGATGTAAAGGTGACTTATCTATCGCCATTTTATTGTCACGTGAATTGCATAATCAGCCTCATAGGACTCGTCCTCGTGGAAGACCTTCTAAAAGATGGAAGGACAGCTGGGAATCTACCTCACAGCAGGAGCAACACTGAGAACAGACCACATAGGTCTACAATAAGGAAGAAGAATACGAAGAAGTAAAACTCCACACTACGCCATTTCGAGAAAAGGGGTAAGCATCCCAGCAGACGTTGGAGATGATCGCCTCTGTTTGTGTTGGTATATCAATCACCATCTCTGGAGCGAGCGCGCGTGTTAGTAAATATGGGCTAATGGTAAAATTAAAATACGCTTATAATTTTTATTGCAGCCGAAATGAGTAAACACGGAGAAATTATGTACGCATCGAGAGGAAAGATTCCGAATTCAAATTTAAGTATAGACCTATCATCTACTCTAGTGGCAGGGCCGTCTGTAGGAGTTTTGACCAAAACAAGAATTAATATATCTTCTTCGAGTGCCCTGTCGGGTCCCCCCAACGTTGGCGATCACCTCGGCGAACCTGTACCTGTCCTGCGCCGCTCGGAACAGCTCCTCCACACTTCGGATGCCGGTCCACTCCCTAACGTTTCACAGCCAGGACATTTGTCTCCTTCCGGGACCTAGGCGTCCCTCAACTTTCCCCTCCAATATCAGTTGGAGAAGGTGGTCCTTTTCCCCACGCAGTATATGACCCAGATGTGAGATCTTTCGAGCCTTGATAGTTGATAACAATTCCCTGTCAACTCTAGCTCGCCTCAGGATTTCGGTATTGGTAACCATGTCTGTCCAGGGAACTCTGAGCATTCGGCGATGGAGCCACATTTCAAATGCTTCCAAGGGGCTTACAAGGGGAGTGCACGACATGGAATGGGAAAGTGACCATGGGATGGGATTTTGGAGGATTGAGTCCGTTCACGACAGGGAGATCGTTTGCAATAGTATGAATGACAGTGCGTGTACAAAAAATCTAGACGCTATTTTTATTTTATTTTTTTATGATTGGAAAACCAAAAAAAAAATTTCAATCGTATATTCAAACATTAAAATAAATAAACATGTTATTTTTATTATTTTTTTATTAACAAAAATGCTATCGGCTAAATTGTAATAATTATAAAAATTAATAAAATTATAATTTGCTTATTATTTTTTCTTGAAAAAGCGACTAAGGGTGAGACTGATAATAATAACGATACTTTTTTTAAAATTGGTTTTTATTATTACAATATTTGTTCCTTGCAGGTGTTTATCTATAGTACCTACCTATATAATAAAATTTCTTTATGGATTATGTATTTAAACTGTACAGTGCTGACTCAGTCAATATGTCTCAGTCAAGTGAGTCCTTACTTCCTAGTAATTGACTAACTAACTAACTTACCATCACGCCGTCTCCCCGGAGGGGTAGGCAGAAAGAATGGAACGCCACACTGTTCTGTCCTGACATACTTCTCTCGCTTCCTCTACATTCATACATCTTGTCATGCACGCACGTCGATTTCTCCGACTCCTCACGTGACCGACATTCAATATTTGATTGATTTGATCGTGCCACGTTTTCCTCGGCCTTCCTCTATTCCTAGCTCCGTTCACGCCGTTTACATATACCTTCTTTACCATTCTGTCTTCACTCATTCTTTCCACGTGTCCAAACCATCTTAATGACCCTTTCCTTATTTTGTTCATAACACTTTCATTCGCACCACATTCTCTTGTTATACTTGCATTTGTCACTCTATCATAAACAGATTTGCCACACATTCGTCTTAGAGATCTCATTTCTACTGCATTTATTCTACTTTCATCCTTCTTTTGCCAGTTCCATGCTTCACTTCCATAAATAGTAATTGATTTTTAGTAATTTTAACTAACTAAAAAACCATCACGCTGTCTCCCCGTAAGGGTAGGCAGAAAGAATGGACTGTTACACTTTTACTGATGTATCCATCCTTCTCTTTTCGCCCCGCGGGAGACGCGGTGTGATGGGTTGCGAACATCCACAAAATAAATCTAAAACATATAATATAAAATACAATGATATAAAATAAAATCTTCTTCTTCTTCCTGTGCCGTGTCAGGTCCCCCCGACGTTGGCGATCACTCCGGCGAAAACCTCCCTGTCCTGCGCTGCCCGAAACAGGTCATCCACCGTCCTCATTCCGGTCCACTCTCTAATGTTGCGCAGCCAGGACATCTGTTTTCTGCCAACTCCCCGTCTTCCCTCTATCTTGCCCTCCAATATAAGTCGGAGGAGGCGGTACTTTTCTCCACATAAAATAAAATATAATAACAAAATAAAAATAATTTAACACAAAATATTATTTTTAGATGGTGCACATATTGTCTATTTAATTTATGTTCAACGTATCCACCGTTTTTTTTTTTAATTTAGCATGTAATGTAATATCACATAATGTTTTTTTCGATGTTGCACATGTTCACATGGACGATCCGGACTTTTGTTGTGTTTATTTAATTTATGTTACACGTATCCACCGTTTTTAAATTACCTGTAATTAGGCACTTAACCAGCAAGAACTTAAAAATAATATTGAAGAAATTATTCAAAATGAAATATTGATTTTTACATCTGTCAAAATTCTTTATAAAAACGAAAAAACTAATATAATTTTAACAGCAAAACGGTACAAACGTATTACGTGTCACAATTAACAATAAAAAGTGCGTCAACAATTAAATCGACCAAAACAATTCACTTATAAAATTTTCAATACCAAGTAATTTTAATTAGGCAATATTTTATTTAGTAACATTGCTATATTTTATGTCCAAGTCCAGATATTAGATTCATTTGATTACTGCCATCTGTGAATAAATAATACAAGTTAAATTGATATATTAACTTATCTAAGACTCAAACCACAAACTGAAGCCGTTATTTGATCGTATGAAAAGTTGTGGAATACGGTTGGAGTCCGAGATAAATGTAAGCTCCATACATGTAAATGTTGTTTCTACTTTTCGTCAATAGAGTTCGAACTCATTCAAAAAATATAGTCTATGATATGTGACTTTCTAACTTTTACGCGTATTAAATTTCGAATTAATAATATTATATTTATAATAATATATTAATTAATAATAATATATTATATTCCTCTAAACACTGGTTAAAGAGTCTGTATAACCACGCTGCAACAACCGGCCCACCGTTTTTAATAAACTCCAAAGCGACACAATCATAACCAACAGCTTTTCCACCTTTCATACAGCTTACAGATTTTACTATTTCGTTCAAACTTATTTCTGTCATATCTCTTTCGCTATTCGTACAACTCACATTTGTAACGCTCCTTCTCATTGAACTCTCAGTCATTTCACTGCCATATACATCTTTAAAGTATTCCATCCATCTTCCTTGTATACTGTCAAAATCAGTAATCATTCTTCCCTCACAACTCAAAATTGCTTTCGCACAACCATTTTCGGGAGGATTCCGGGCCTTTTTGACTTCCTTCCAGAACATTTTTATGTTGCTCTGAAAGTGACTCGTCATCTTGAGACCGTCTTCCTCCTTCAGTTTATCCTTTTTCTCTCTCACTTTCAACTTGACATTCATCTTACAAACTTCGTATGCTTCTTTTGCTCTTTTATATTTCTCGCAATCTCTTTTATCCACAGATATCATATTTAACCATGCATCCTTCTTTTCTTTGACCAGAATTTTTACACAGTCATCCCACCAAGCATCTCCATTCCTTCTTCCTTGCACACATGTACCACATACCTCTTTCGCTGTTTCACATAGACTTTCTTTCAATTTGTTCCAGATCTCGTCTATACTTATAAATTCAGATTCTAGACCACTCAGCCTCTCATTCACTTTCGTCATATAACTCTCTTTTACGTCATCGATTTGGAGTTTTTCTATTTTAACTCTAGATGGGGCGGTCACTGTTTTGTTCTTCTTGGTGCGCCAACCTCGGAACAGGTTTATCTTTGTCACCACCAAAAAATGATCAGTTCCGAGTTCGGCCCCTCTGAACACTCTGGTATCTACAGTGTCCGTCCGTAATCTAGAGTCAACGATGACGTAATCGATAGAAAGGCAGACCGAGGAAAACATGGCATGACCAAATTAATCAAATTTTAAAGGTTGGTCATGTTAGAAGTCGGAGGAATCGACGTGCGTGTATGACTCGTTGTATGAATGTGGAGGAAGCTAGAGAGGTTTGCCAGGATAGAGTAGTGTGGCGGTCCATTCTCTCTGCCTACCCCTGCGGGGAAACGGCGTGATGGTTTGTTGTTGTTGTATATATTATATTTATGCACGTATTCGGTACCTTTATAATAATAAGTAATTTATGATATTTTATAAAATTTCTATCTAAAGTATTTACATTAATTAATCTCATAACAAGCTAACAAACGAACTAACTAACCATTACGCCGTTTCCCTGGGGGGGTAGGCAGAGATGATGGACCGCCAATTTTCTACATTCACACATCGTGACATGCACGCTCGTCGATTGTTCCTATTTCGAACATGGCCGCATTTCAGTAATTGATTAATATGTTCGTGCCATGTCTTCGTTGGCCTTCCTCTACAAATATCTGTTTAACCATTCTTCACTCATATATCGGTTCCATATGTCCAAACCATGTATGTTTAAGCCAAATTAATCAAATATTGAATGTCGGTCACGTAAGGTGTCGGAGAAATCGACGTGCACGCATGACACAATGTATGAATATTGAGCAAATCGAGAGAAGTATGCCAGGAAATAAAAGTGTGGCAGTTCATTCTTTCTGCCTACACCTTCGGAAAGACGGCATGATTGTTAGTTATGTATTTATATAATTTGCTATTATATTATATATAAATTAAATCCATCCGTATCCCTTATGTATGAAAGTAAAGCATGGAACTGGTAGAAGAAGGATGAAAATAAAATAAATGAAGTAGAAATGAGATCTCTAAGACATATTATGTGTAGATACTCTGTGAATGATAGAGTGTGGAACGAAAATATAATAAGTGAATGCGGTGCGAATGGTGGTGTTATGAACAAAATAATGAAATAATCATTAAGACGGTTTGGACACATGGAAATAATGATTGAAGAAAGAATGGTAAAAAACTTTATGAAATAGAGGAAGCCCGAGGAAAACGTGGCACGATCAACTAAATCAAATATGAATATCGGCCACGTGAGGAGTCAGAGAAATCGACGCGCGTGCATGACACGATGTATGAATGTTGTAGAAGCGAGCGAAATATGTCAGGAAAGAAAAGTGTGGCAGTCCATTATTTTTGCATACCCCTTCAGGGAGACGGCGTGATGGTTAGTTAGTTAGTTAGTTATAAAATTGCTATCTAAAGTACCTATTTACATTAATTTATATCATAAAAAGCTAACAATCGAACTTACTAACCATTACGCCGTTTCCCCGGAGGGGTAGGCAGAGAGGATGGACCTCCACTTTTCTACATTCACACTGTTTGATTGTTCCCATTTCGAACATGGCTGCCTTTCAGTAATTGATTAATATATAACAAAACATCTCAAAGAACTTCACTGGCTTAAAAGTTCAGAAAGAATCCAGTATAAACTCTGCTGGACAATCTTCAAAGCGCTACATGGAATGGCACCAAGTTATATATCTGAACTCTATGAAGAAAGAAAAGTGTGGCAGTCCATTCTTTCTGCCTACCCCTTCGGGAGCCGGTGTGATGCTTAGTTAGTTAGTTTTTAGTTATATTAAATCCAAGTAAAACCATTAAATAGAGTATTTACTAAATTAAAAAAAACGGTGGATTCGTGGAACATAAATTAAATAGACAATATGTGCACCATCTAAAAAGAACATTTTGTGTTCAATTATTTTTATTTTGTTTTTATTTTATTTATATCATTGTATTTTATATTATTTGTTTTAGATTTATTTTGTGGGTGTTGCACGATCGAAGTGTGCGCGGGAGATGCCTATTGGTGGCGATGAGGTTCGCAACCCATCACACCGCGTCTCCCGCGGGGCGAAAAGAGAAGGATGGAGTGCCGCATCAGTAAAAGTGTGGCAGTCCATTCTTTCTGCCTACCCTTTCGGGGAGATGGCGTGATGGTTAGTTAGTTAGTTAGTTACTATAATATTATATTATGATTTTCATTCGTATTAGTTATTTAATATGGAGTTTTTCATCATTGTTCAAGAAACAATATACCTATAAGTATGTAGGAGAGTTTCATGTATATAGATCCCTACATTATATAGAAGTGGGTAATTAGTAATTATGTAATATTTCTATTGTAAAATCTATTAGAGTCGGGGCTTGGCAGAAGGAGGAGACTTCTAAATTATTAAAATTTATTGCTTCAATTTTCCCCGGGGCCACTTGACCACTGTGGTAACTAGAAAATTAATAAATAGATATAACTAACTAACTAACCAACGTCTCCCCGAAGGGGTAGGCAGAAAGAATGGACTGCCACACTTTTCTTTACCGTCATATTTCTCTCGCTTCCTCAACATTCATACATCGTGTCATGCACGCGCGTCGATTTCTCTGACTCCTCACATGGTCGACATTCAATATTGGATTTATTTGATCTTGCCACGTTTTCCTCGGTCTTCCTCTATTTCTGGTTCCATTTACATCGTTAATGTATATATTTTTTACCATTCTTCCTTCATTCATTCTTTCCATATGTCCAAACCATCTTAATGATCCTTTCATTATTTTGTTCATGACTCCATCATTTGCACCGCATTCACTTCTTATATTTTCATTCGACACTATCATACAGAGTATCCACACATTTGTCTAAGAGATCTCATTTCTTCGGCATTTATTCTACTTTCATCCTTCTTTTGCCAGTTCCATGCTTCGCTTCCGTACATAAGGGCCGGCACAAGAACACCATTATGTACTTCCATCTTCGTTTTTTTGTATAGGTTTTGTTTGCGATGCCAACTTTAAGTGCACCATTTACTTCTTGGTATTATCTTAATAAAATATATGTACATGATGATGATGATGATTTGTATAGCGCCATTTTTGTGAGAGATTCACTATAAGGGCGCTCAACGTCCGGAAAGCTTATCTTAAAAAGAAAAGTTTTAAGAGAGCTTCTGAACACTCCTTCGTCGTCTTGATTGCGGATATTGTAGGGCAGCCTGTTCCACGCCGTCGCGTCGGTCCCGCGATGCCAAAAGCGCGATCCGCGAAGTGAAGCTCCTTGGCGCCGCGGGACGAGAAGTTTGTGTGTTGCTTCTTCCTTCGAGGATCGTAGAGTTGACTGCCGAGGGTTCAAATCTATCAGCTTGCAAAGTTCTGTGAGGTAGTGGGGCGCTCGTCCATGTAAGGCCTTGAGAACAAGTAGACACAGTTTATAAACGATTCGCTCAGGTAACCTTAGCCAGTGAAGTCGATAAAGCATTGAGGTTACATGTGTGAATTTTGATGCACCAAAAATTAATCTTGCTGCAGCATTCATTATGGATCACTCTTGTTACTGTAACTATACTCTCCTGTTCTATTACTGGACCGGTGTTATATTATAAAATTTAATAAAACTAAGCTTTCGTATGAATCCAGTCACGCCACGTGACTATACTTGCGTATGTTGTACATACCTGTATAATATAAATAATTGGTGGTGCATTATTAAAAATAATTTGGAACACTTATGTAATTTGTTTTAACATCACTAATTATTATTTATTTAACAACGATGTAAAACACCATATAAAATAATTAATACGAATGTTAACATTTTTTTGTGATTAAAACATTTTTTAAATTATATTGAAAATGCGATTGATTTATTGGTTTAAAAGTGTAACATTTTAAAATTAATATTGTATATAAGAATACATGCCTAAATATTTGTTACAATATTTATTGTTTCTTGAACAATGGTGTAAAACTCCATATTAAATAATTAATACGAATGAAAACGTCAGTTTTCTAGAGGTTTTATTATATTTTATGGGAATGACATGTTTCGCCCTTCTAAGGCATAATCAAATGTCATGTAAATACCCGAACTCATCTACTTGCTACAAATTTTCACCATTCACGTTAATGTTGCAGACTGTCATGATTTCTTCCTTTTAAAAGTTGTAACCTTGGATTTATTAGATTCATCATCAGATACCTCATACATTCAACAGGACTTGTAGTTCATTCTCGTTGGCTGCAAGTGCAAAAATCTAAAAAAGGAACTATTTTTGTTTTCGGGAGTTTATTCAGATTTTATGAATAACCGAGTTCCAATGTTATGTAGATGAGATCGTGCCACGGATAATTCCCTAATGGCATCATGCGTCGATTCTGTGGGGTCCGGGAGATATTCATTTGAAATTGTTACAAATTATTTGAATATGAAGTTATTACGGTGGTGGGGGTGATGGGAGGGAAACGGGAGATGGAGAGGTGCCGGGCTGAAGCTCTGTAGGTATTGATCACGAAATTACCGCACAATTACTGCTACGTGTTCCTATAAGCTGGAGGCATCGGAAAACAGGGTCACTTTGGACGAGCGCAATGTTAAATAATAGAAAATTCAAGAATCAATTGCATTTCAATAGAGACGAAGTTGCAAATTGGAAACAGAATATGGTTGATCGAGGTATTTACAGGACTTATGACCTGTCATTGGTTGGGTTAGGCGAACGCTTTATGTAATACAACATTCCCCATTCCACCTTTTTTTCTTATGACCACCATGTCTAACAAATTTTTGAAATTTGTATATATGTTAATCTGTAAGACCTTTACATGGTAGTTTTTGCAATCTACACACTAACGCCATCTGTGAAGATTGTATTTTTTTAAGCACTAAGCAGAATATCTTTTTAACGCAATGTGAAAGGCTACCGCCATTTAGCGCATTGTTGAGATGTCACTCCAATCTATATGCTATAATTTTTTGACCAGTTTTTGTTTTTACAACATTTTGAATGTATACAAATACTTGTAGATGAACAACTGGATTTCACCCATTTCGGGTGGGTAATGGATGAAATCCAGTTGTTCATCTACAAGTATTTGTATACATTCAAAATGTTGTAAATAGAAAATTTATAATTTGAACGAAAACGTTTCTTTTTTAAAGATTTATTTAAAAAAAATTATTTGGGGTAAGAAACAGCGATTACAGTGCATCAATAAAAACATAAAAACAATAAAATAAGGCAAATTACATGCTTCCACAAGAATAAATGATAAGAAGAGTTAACAGTACCTACATACTTACTAGTGAATCGAAATTGAAGTCAGACTAGATTATAACAATTGAATTACAATAATTCAACAAATTGAACAAATTGATACCAGGCAAGGATTAATGGATTTCATGCATTGTGTTTAAAGTTTACCTATCAAATTATATTTTAAGTTTAAATTTTTCAAGTTGCATTATCGAAATTTCGTATATATGATTTTTCTTTCAGGGTTGTCACAAGCAAAAATAAATATAATTGTTAAATTTTTATAAAAAGAATATTTATTGAAAGCAAACATTAAAAATCAAAGTACCAGTTCTTGCAACTGGATAGACTGCAATCCATTATGAATGCTGCAGCAAGATTAATTTTTGGTGCATCAAAATTCACCCATATAACCTCAATGCTTTATCGACTTCACTGGCTAAGGTTACCTGAGCGAATCGACTATAAACTGTGTCTACTTGTTCACAAGGCCTTACATGGACAAGCGCCCCACTACCTCACAGAACTTTGCAAGCTGATAGATTTGAACCCTCGGCAGTCAACTCTACGATCCTCGAAGGAAGAAGCAACACACAAACTTCTCGTCCCGCGGCGCCAAGGAGCTTCAAACTTCGCA
Source organism: Lepidostoma basale (assembly GCA_022606425.2). Classification (NCBI taxonomy): domain Eukaryota; kingdom Metazoa; phylum Arthropoda; class Insecta; order Trichoptera; family Lepidostomatidae; genus Lepidostoma; species Lepidostoma basale. The sequence goes on from JAHDVF020001465.1 coordinate 1,018,140, forward strand.
GATCGCGCTTTTGGCATCGCGGGACCGACGGCGTGGAACAGGCTGCCCTACAATATCCGCAATCAAGACGACGAAGGAGTGTTCAGAAGCTCTCTTAAAACTTTTCTTTTTAAGAGAATCTTTCCGGACGTTGAGCGCCCTTGAAGTGAATCTCTCACAAAAATGGCGATATATAAATCATCATCACCATCATCATCATCATCTTGTTTATTATCACTTGAAATTGAATTCTTAAGAGTTAACAATTTTATTATAAATGAAAATTCAGGCCTATCACAAAATTATTATATTTTTATTTTGTAAAAACGGGCAAATTTGAAATTGTGTCCTGAAATATGGTAAAGGCAAGGTTAAAAGGTCAAAACACTTGAAATTCAGGTATAAATTTAAAACAAAAAATGGATCCTTTATATCGATCTCACCATAAGTGGTAACCCTAGTGCTCCACTTCTACAAAAATCCATTTTTCAATAAGATTGACCAACGTCAGAAGGTTCATTTTTCTTGTAGAGATAGTGTATTATAGATGTCGCTAGCCACACAACATTTTTTTTTTGTTTAAAATCTTACTGGAATATTTTTTAATACAAAGTGGCCTTACGGTATTGGTGGTGTGTCTACGTAGCGGTTACCAGTGGCCTTACGGTATTGAAGTGGTTAATTATGGAAAAGAAGAAGATTAATTTTTTTTTAATAAAATACAATAATATACACAATTTAATAATAGTCTTACTAGTTATAAATTTTTTTTATTACGTTTGTGAATTTTATTTTTGTGAAAGTGTACAAAGTCACCCTGTAGTACGCAACATTGTAGATGGGCAAACAATGAAGATAGAAGTATTTTGTATCTATTTTCAGGCGCGTGTTGTGGGCAGAGCATGTAAAAGAATATTATCACGTAAAAGTGTATAAATTTATGGTCTGTGTCTGTACATTAATTAAATCACATTATTTGGGAACGCAATGTGAGGTCCGGTGCAGAGATTTGTGGTTAGCGGTGAAGATGATTCATACTCCGGGCTGTACTTATACATTGTACTTACAAAATATTCGATACTTGGCATACCGAAGTGTAGTGTGGATATTTTAATAGTACATATTAAATATGGGGCAATAATATAATGCCTAATCCATAGGTTTACAACCGGGCGGTACCGCCCCCTTCCATGGGGGCGATAAAGGGTCCAGAGATATATTCTAGAAATCAAATATTTACAAAAATTCAAACTCTTTTTTAAGGATTAAAATTAAATTAAATTATTTGGAAACAGAATATGGTAGCCGAGGCGTTTACAGGACTTATGACCTGTCATGATTGGGTTAAACGATCACTTTATGTTTAACAACATTCACCATTCCGCCCTTCTTACGACACCACGTCTGATAAATTTTGTTAATGTTTTTTAATAACTTCACTGTTGGTTGGGACATCTACACTAGTGCCATCTATTAAGATAATTTGTAAGCATGAAGCAGAAAATCTTTATTAATACAATGTAAAAGGCTTTTACGCAATTATCACATTGCTATTGGGTTAAGCGATCACTTTATGTTTACCAAGTATTTGTATAAAAAAAAAAAAATTCTGAAAATAAATTTGTTTATTCCAGTAATTATTAAAAAAATATTTAAAAAAACACGACATGTTTCGGAGGATGCCTCCATCTTCAGGTGTAAAAATATAATAAAAACTAAACAAAGGAAGTCTAATATAAAAAAGCATTTAAAATTCGATGAAATTATTCATATTTAAAAATTAACCTGGGCTATTTGTTATAAAAAAAAATTTAATAGTAAGAACTAATAAATAATATTAAATAATAATAATATAATTTATTAGTTCTTCTTCTTCTTCTTTAACAGCCGTTGTCGTCCACTGCAGGACTTAGGCGTCCCCCATACTTCTCCATGTATGACATGTCATACGGGGGGTGGTTGGCATTACAACGCCACGCTTGCCAGACGGGTTGGTGAGGTGTCCTTCCACGTTAGCCTATGCATCAATATTATCCACCGAGGATGGCCTTATTTAGGTACTTCTTTGTGTATTTTTATATATACACTTATTCGCTGTTTGTTACCCTAAAATAAAAATAAAAATAGTAATAATAAAAATGACAGCATGAGCCAAATCGATGGAAAGGGTATTATAGCTATCATAGTGATTCTCGTAACATGGCTGATATAACTATCATAGGTAGCTAATATATCGCCATCTTATTGTCACGGGAATTTTACACCAGACCAAAGACAATGTGACAATCACATTGCCTTCGGCGGGAATCGAACCCGGGACATTCGGTATGGAAGTAAGAGCTTTTACCACTCTGCCACGAAGGTCGTCGATCGTTAATGTGGTAATTGGGGAGATTCTTTCAATACGGTTAAGAAACACTGTTCAATCAATGATCTTTTCTTGAAATTAGGTCATCTTCTAGGGATGAATCCAGCGAGGATTCCTAAGATCATAAATCCACGGATAGCTACCAAACCCCTCATGTAGAGATATCTTAGAAAACTTTTCTGAACCCTCCTCTCTAACATGAGCGAGTATCTCGCCTCGTGGGGACTTCATATCACCGAATTATGTTGTATGATAGGCCGGTTAATCCGAGGAACGGTTGATCCGAGACCGGTTGATCCGAGACCGGTTAGTAGGGGTTCTACTGTATGTGAATTTGTATGTGAATTTGGGTGTATGGGTAAGCCGCACAGTCGGAGAAGAAGAAATGATTTTTTAATATCTTAATTTTGTACTGCATCTTGATAGCTGGACCATCTTCAACATCAAGTTCATAATGCTCTTACATTTATGGGGATAATAAGCTTGCACGCATACCACTTTAGCGCGTGTGTATAAGTGAGTTATCAGTGTGTGTGATTAATCTTACAATCTGAGGAGGGAGCAGATTAGTACTGTTACTCTTTTTTCTTTAAAATATAAAACAAAATTGTTTTAACACACTTTGAAAATTGAAAAATACCGTTGTTTATTATCTCTTTGAATAAATATTGTTTTGCTTTGTATTACAACACTTTTTATTTTTACTGAACTCTGACATGTTTCGGCTACAAGAAACCTTTATCAATGTATACAATTTTAACAATCAAATAAAACTGAGCGGTCACATATATTATATTATACTAAATGGAGATCGAGTTATGTATAAAAGTGGAAGGGGTATAATTGGGATTGAAGAGAGGGGAGATGTAACGGGAACATATCGAGTGGAAGGGTTATAATTAGAATTGAGGAGAGGGGAGATGTAACGGGAACATATCGAGCATGGGAATTGAATTAAAATTTAATTGGTTTTTTATTATATTTTCATTATTGTTGATGGGTTTTTTAATTTCTAAAATTGATGTAATTTGTAAACAACACAATTTATTTAAAAAAAATTTAAATATCAAACATGTTTCGGACTAACCAGCCCTTCATAATATATAACATCTTAATAACATCTGTCAAAAGTTGTAACTTTGGATTTTTTTTATGTATACAACAGGTCGTTTGAACCCTATTACTGTCCTATGGCAATCACACTGCCATCGTCGGGAATCAAACCCGGGACCTTCGGTGTGGAAGTCAGAGCTTTTACTCTGCCACGAAGGTCGTCGATCGTTAATGTGGTAATTGGGGCGATTCTTTCAATACGGTTAAGAAACACTGTTCAATCAATGATCTGTTCTTGAAATTAGGTCATCCTCTAGGGATGGATCCAGCGAGGATTCCTAATTCAATTGTATCTCAATAGAGACGAAGATGCAAATTGGAAACTGAATATGGTTGATCAAGGTGTTTACAGGACTTATGACCTATCTGGTTGGGTTAAGCGCACGCTTTATGTAATTACAACATTCCCCATTCCACCTTTCTTTATGACCATGTCTGACAAATGTTTGGAAGTTGTATATATGTTAAAGTCCTATGCCAGATTTCACATGTCAGTTTCAATGTGCCATCTATGAAGGATTCCTAAGGTTATTAGCAGAAGCATTTTTATTCTCGTATGAGATGAGACTGTTGACGGATGATTTAACATAATAAAAATGTTGTTTTGCAAGTCTGCAGATTATTTCCCAGTGCCACGGGGTAATCCGTAAGTGTGAGCCGTCCAATAAAATCAGGTATCATTACTCTCGGAGTCGCGGCGGCGTCCTTTGTGGTCCGCGGGAGGCGGCGGGGGCGTGAGGCCATAGAATACTCCCTTTATATTGTTTTATAATTCTACCTACAGAGGAGATAGGGAGGAGCGTGCGTACATCTGTTATCGAATATTTTATTCAACGATCCTAAATTCATCCTTTACTCGCGGTGCTGAAATTCGAGTGTCCAGTTAAAACGTGTATTATTTTTTTATATTTGTTGGCAAAAATGTTTATTCTCAACTGTGTGTTTATTTTTTACAAAAATGTTTATTCTGAACAAAACGTTCATTTAAATTTTTAAAAATATTTTCAACAAAATGTTTATTTTTAACAACATGTTTATTTTTAGCGAAATGTTTATTTTTACCAAAATTTTTATTCTGAACCAAAATGTTCACTTTAACCAAAATATTTATCTTCAACTAGTTCATAAAATGGAGCTACAGCGCCCTTGAGATGATTAATTCATAAAAATGGCGCTCTATAAATCATCCAATTTATTATTATTATTGGCAAACTTAAGGCGTTAATGGTTAAGGCGTAATACCTTCGTGTCACTATGGTAATCAAAATATTAATGTTGTTATTTCGAAATTTCTTGGTAGAAGTTCATTGTAAATTATGAAAAATATATATATATATATATATAAAATAATGAAACGTTTCTTTATAGCCTAGGTACTCAAAGTGGGCTGTAACGCCCCCTAGTGGGCGTTTGAGACTTTCAGGGGGGCAAAAAAAAAATTAGGGGCCGTTGAGATGGCACAGTGAGGGCGTGGGCCGGTAAAAAAATATGGTCTAAGAAAGACAACAACAAAAACACGCTAATCATGCAATAATAAAGCAAATTATCCTTTAATATTGGTTAAATTTTTTTATTGTATATATTGTAATAATTTTTATCACGTGTGTGAAAATTCACATATTTCGACAGTTCGGGAAGTGAATGAAAATTTAACTGAAAGATTCCATTATATTCCGATCTACATTAAATTGGATACGAAAATATGTATTTTTTAATTTGAATTTGAATTTTTTTTTAAATATATATGTTCTTCTTCTTCTTTGTGGCGCCATCCCAACTCATCGTCTGTATTGACTGTTGGGGTGGGCTCTTTTCGATCTCAGTCTGTACCTCGCACGGTTCTGAGTATCGTCCTCACTCAAGCCATTTCTCTGCAAGACGCTTTTGCACTGAATCATCCACGTGTTCCTAGGTCTTCCTCTGGATGGTTGACGAGAAGATTCACAGACAAAGCTCTATTTACTGTGTGGTGTGGTGGTCTCAGTTTATATGCCCGTACCATCTCATTTGTCTTTCTTCAAGCTTACTACTTAACTGTATTTAACTGTATAATTAAAATATTGATATACCTATTTAAAAATATTTTATTTAATTTTTAAAAAACATCTAGAAAACGGACAATCTTCAGTATCACAAATTTAAAACTAACTAACTAACTAATTATCCCGCCGTCTCCCCGAAGTGGTAGGCAGAAAGAATGGACTGCCACACTTTTCTTTCCTGACATATTTCTCTCGCTTCCTCAACATCCATACATCGTGTCATGCACGCACGTCGATCACAAATGTAATATTGTTTAATCGGGTAATGGTCTAAGGAACAGAATGCTTGCCTCCTGATTCAGAAAATTTGGGTTCAATCCTGGATACGACCCGATCTCTTCTTTATAATTAAAATAGATTATTTGTACTCACACAAGATAAATATCTTATTATAATACAATGCCATTTCTCTGCAAGACGCTATTGCACTGAATCATTCACGTGTTTCTAGGTCTTCCTCTGGATGGTTGACGAGGAAGAAAAATGTATGTAAATACTATAAATATTCTTTAATTTTCAATAGTTACAATGTAATTTTAATAATGTTTCATGTAAACCAAAGTTCCCAACCATTTTTTGTCTTTCGCCATTTGTAGGAGAGGGGGCGTTGGAAATTTATCTTCGCGTAAAGGGGGCGACGGGCCAGAAAAGTTTAGAAATCTATGCTTTATAGTAGTTATTTACAAAGTTCAGGAAAGCGACAGGAACCCGACAGGGCACTTGAAGAAGAAGAATATATATTTTTTCTTCTAAATTCAAAACATCGATTAAAATGAACTCCCATCCCTTCGCGAGCCATTCAAGAAATCCGCTAGATGTCTATATAAGCGCTATTTAACTCGACTCTGAACGGCCCACCCAAAGAGTTTGACCGGATATCAGGGCGCATGAAGCAAGTCACAAGGCCCCGTATAAAAAGGACCCATGTACATCATTGACCATCCGAATTAATCGAATAATAATAATTTCGTATTTTTACTCGGGGTTATCATTAATCGCTGATTTTATTGTATTCAGCTAAAAAAAGTAATAATGTAATGTATCTTTTTTTCATGCATTTTTGCGTTCATTTATCTCTTTCTAATTTTTAAATATAGAATAGATATCGTTTTTTATATAATTTAAATTATTGGAATGTTAGGCGGTTGAATTCGTTCTAAATAAAATTAATAAAGGGTCATTTAGATAGTTTGGACATGTGGAACGATGGAAAGGATGGTTAAAACGGTATATGCAAGTAGTGAGAAAGGAGAAGGAATGCATGTAAATACAAACTAAATATATCAATTATTAAAAAGCGACATTGTTCGAAGTCGGAACAATCGACGAGTGTATGTGTAATTGTTTGCGAATGTAGAAGAGGCGCGAGTGTTATGTCAGAATATAACATTGCACCGTTCCACCCTCTCTGTACTCCTCGGGAAACGGCGTGATGGTTAGTTAGTTAGTTATTTAGTTTAAGATTGTTTTGGCCGAAACACTATGATACCATAACATTTTAAACTGTTAAGTTAAATAACTTTGTTTTATGTATCACAATTGTATTTTTTTTTTATGCGACAGCTGTTTAATCAACCAATGTTGACATCATCAGGTGTTACAATAATATATCAAATGTCAAATGCTCGTGATTTTTCGAATCTTTATGTGTATTTGTTCCTATGTCAATTTGAATAATTTCTTTGATTATAATTTTGAAGTTCTTTCTGAAATTGAGTTTGGTACCTAAATATTTTAAATAAAAGAACGGTGAGTTACTATTTGTAAGATAAATTATTAAAGGTGGAAAATATAATACAATTGTGATTAGAATACAAAGTTATTTAAGTTAACAGATTATAATTTTTCCATTAAAATTAATCTTTAAAAATTGTCATATTGTCTTTGGTCCGGTGTAGAATTCACGTAACAATAAAATGGTGTTAGATGTTGCTCTCTGTCACATGTCATGACGTCATGAGAATCAATATTATTGGTAAAAACAAATTGCAAACAGAAATTTGGTTCTAACGATCTGTTGTATACAAAAAAGGAAAAATACCAGACTGCACCTCAATTAATAAGAAGAAGAAATATTATACGGGTAGTAAATAGTTAAATCCGCAACGAGAACGGCATCGTCCGCATAAAGTGGAAAATTCAGAACTAAATATAACAAATTAGATAAATTATGTTTGAAAACACGACCTTCGTAGCCGAGTGGTAAGTGCATTGACTGCCATCCCGAAGGTTCCGGGTTCGGTTCCCGGCGAGGGCAGTGTTATTGTCACACTGTCTATGGTCTGGTGTAGGATTCACGTGACAATAAAATGGCGATAGATTAGATACTTATCACATGTCACGAGACGAGGGGACACTGATCCGCAATGCCGGACCTCGTCCTCCTCCTGCTTAGTTCAAATGCATTATTTTTCTTCTCTTCAATATATATAGAATAAACTTCCTATGTTACCTTCCTTTGTCCACACATTAAATAAATTTCCTTATTTCCCCCATCCTGCATTTTGTCTCTTCCCTCCCTCCTGTGCCTCCTGCTGTGCATTATTTCTTTTTTTTTATTCTTTCTCTAACATATGTTATTTATGTATCAATTGTGTATTTGCTTTTGCTGTTGTATTGCTATGTGTGTACGGCGGGACATCGAGGGAGGGTAGCGTAGCTTAAATGTGGTCTGGGTCCCCCTTGGTTTCAAATATATATATTTTTTTTTAACGTAAGTCCCGCATGGACGGGGGACGGTCCTAGGGAGTGCACGAGTGAAGCTGACGAAAGGCGCCGCTGCGCCTATAACAGCTTCGGGTAAGCGGAGGGAGCCCTCTATGGCTCGGCCATATTCAACTAAAAATGTCACGAGAATCACTATGATAGCTACAATACCCTTTACATCGATTTGGCTCATGCTGTCATGATGTAAAGAGCGATTCAACAGAATAATAATAATAATAATAATATTTTTACACACCGTTTTTATTGTATCTTTTACAATGTTGTAAAACTCCAAATTAATCAATCATTGTTAATTGTTTAGAAAATCCGTTTTATTTCAATTTTATTATATTTCACGATTGTGACATGTTTCCATTTATTTTCTTCACTAGGGCATTACCAGATGTTTTATTTTCTTTAATTTTTTTTAATCCTTGCTTGTATAATGTTCCAGAATGACGAGGCGTGTCACTCACTTTAAATATAATAATGTTTATAGAAAACTGACGTTTTTATCATTACTGTTAATTTAAATTTAACATTTTATCTATTTTTATTTATTTATTTTTTATTATTATTATAATAAAGAAAGTGTGGTCAATTTTCTTTAACATTAAAAATATGTAATTAATACGAATGAAAACGTCAGTTTTCTAGAAATTTTATTATATTTTATGGGAATGACATGTTTCGCCCTTCTAAGGTATTTTCAAATGTGACGAAACATCAACTCGTTGCAGTTTATATACACTAGTAAAGTAAAAAAAGTAAAAAAAGAAGACTCTTTGGAATTTCCTGGAGAGACCACATCACGAATGAGGAAGTTCTTCAAGGAATCGAAGGAGGAAGGCACCTGCTCAGGACCTTGTCCGAAAGGCGTGCAAGATGGATCGGCCATGTAATACGTCAAGAAGGTCTCTTGCATGCCATAATGGAGGGTATGTTCGAGGGGACAAACTCTAGGGGACGCCCACGCCGAGAGTACCTGGAGGACCTGTTGGTGGACGTACGCTACTCATCATATGCAGATCTCAAAAGAGCCACACAAGACAGGGAAAAATGGAAGAGAATAATGGAGGAAATTGCTGCAAACCAATCCCAGGATTGAAACCAGAGAAGAAGAAATGGAGCAGAATGTGATAATTAACGAAAATTGATGTGACTTTATACATTTTTAACAAATAATTATTTGAGTAGGTCCAGAAATATTGGAAAGTGTTTCTTGGAACTCTTTAAGAAATTTTATGATAATGATTACATAGTTAGGGGATACTAAATGATATTATATAAATCAAAAATAAGATATTTGAGGTAGGACGAAATAAAGTGTTTCTTAGAAAAACAAAGTGACGAACGCCGTGATGGTTTGTTGTTGTTGTTAAGTTCTCAATTTTGACCAGGATCGATCTAACGTCCTTGTAATCAGATACCATTCGTTTCATAACCTAGATTCCACCAGCAATACGTACAATTCAAACTACTCGTATTTATAAGTGACATTAATTTAATTTCTTCTATTGTATATTCGCAATCATTTTGTATTGTGGATTGAAATTGAAATTGATATATTTTTTAAAAAATAATGTAATTTTAAAACACCTTGGAGCTCTTTTCACAAATACGTTTAACAACAACAATAACAACAACAAACCATCACGCCGCTTCCCCGTAGGGGTAGGCAGATAGAATGGACCGCCACAATACTCTATCCTGGCACACCTCTCTAGCTTCCTCCACATTCATACAGCGAGTCATACACGCACGTCGATTTTTCCGATTTTTTACATGGCCGACCTTTAAAATTTGATTGATTTGGTCATACCACGTTTCGCTCGGTCTTCCTCTACTCCGTACTTCATTCACATCGTTCACGTATAATTTCTTAATCATTCTTTCTCCATCTATGCGCTCCATATGTCCGAACCAACTCAGCGATCCTTTCATAATTTTATTCATAATACCTTCTTCCGCTCTACATTCCATTCTTATATCAGCATTTGAGATTCTGTCTGCATTTATTCTGCTCTCATCCTTCTTCTGCCAGTTCCATGCTTCGATTCCATACATTAGAGTTGGGACCAGAATTCCATTGTGAACAGCTGTTTTCGCTTTCATTGATAAATTCACGTTTCCAATAACTATTTGTAAAGCTCCATTCACTTTGTTACGTGCACCAACCCTTCTTTCGACGTCACTGTCCGTTCGGCTATCCGCTGTGAACATGCTACCTAAATACACAAATATACAAACCTTGGAGTACATTTCACAAATACGTTTAACATGTGTCACAATCTCGTGTTAAAATTTCTACACAGAGGAAGGACATTTGTGGTCCGAAATATATTTTTGAAAAGTGCAATAAAGTGTTTTGAAAATACAGCATGTAACTAACTAACTAACTAACCATCACGCCGTCTCCCCGAAGGGGTAGACAGAATGAATGGACTACCACACTATTCTTTCCTGACATATTTATCTCGATTCCTAAACATTTATACATCGTGTCATGCACGCGCGTCGATTTCTCGGACTCCTCACATGGCCGACATTTAATATTTGATTTATTTGATCGTGCCACGTTTTCCTCGGTCTTCCTCTATTTCTGGTTCCATTTACATCATTAACATATACTTTTTTTTACCATTCTTTCTTTATTAATTCTTTCCATATGTTCAAACCATCTTAATGATCCTTTTGTTATTTTGTTCATGACACCATCATTCGCACCGCATTCACTTCTTATATTTTCATTCGACACTCTATCATACACAGAGTATCCACACATTCGTATAAGAGATCTCATTTCTACTGCAAGAAAAACATTTAAAAAATATTATATAAATAAAAATTCTATTTCACACATTTCACATAGTACAAAACACGTGTCACAAACTTGTGTTAAAATTTCTACACCGAGGAAGGACATTTGTGGGCCCGAAATGTGTTTTTGAAAAGTGCAATAAAGTTTTTTGAAAATACAGTATATATTTATAAAAAATATTCAGTTTACTTTAACGACAAAAAACAATTATTTCCCATTAAAACGGTCATTTTTAAATTGAGCCTATTTTAATAAGTTTCATTCGTTTAACCGTAGTGATGTTAAATTCATAAAAATACGAAGTACGTATTTAAAATCATATAAAATAAATCAATCGATATTAATTAAAGCTATACCCACTAGAGATGGGAAGGCGTAAAATTTCCCAGTAGGAACCCGACGAGTTCTCTTCGGACGCGAGTTCTTGAAGCAGTACCTGATTATTTATTGTTCCTTGAATAATTATGTAAAATTACATATTCAGTATTTTATATGGAAGAAAACGCACGTTTTATCGAATTTATATTTATGTAATATTTTAATGATGGTGTGGTGGTAAAAAGAGAAGGATGAAGTGCCGCATCGGTTAAAGTGTGGCAGTCCATTCTTTCTGCCTACCCCTTCGATGAGACTGCGTGATGGTTAGTTATTTAGTTAGTTATAATGGTGTTCTTCGACCGACCCTTATGTATGGAAGCGAAGCATGGAACTGGCAATAGAAGAATGAAAGTAGACTTAATGTAGAAGAAATGAGATCTCTTAGACGAATGTGTGCTTGCTCTGTGTATGATAGAATGTCGAATGAAAATATAAGAAGTGAATGATGTTGTTATGAACAAAATAATAAAAGGATCATTAAGATGGTTTGGACATGTGGAAAGAATGAATGAAGAAATAATGGTAAAAAAATATGTGTTTACGATGTAAATGGAACCAGAAATAGAGGAAAACTGAGGAAAACGTGGCACGATCAAATAAATCAAATATTGAATGTCAGAGCAGTCGGAGAAATCGGCGCTTGTGCATGACACGATGTATGAATGTGGAGGAAGTGAGAGAAATATGTCAGGAAAGAAAAGTGTGGCAGTCCATTCTTTCTGCCTACCCCTTCGGGGAGACGGCGTGATGGTTAGTTAGTTAGTTAGTTGATATTTTAAGAGAGTCATATTGATATTTCATATACAGTATATAATAATATAGCTCAAACTCTAAATATTTGACAATAGCGTTAAAAGCGTACTTGTAAAAATTGGAAATCTACCACGGATGTTATTGGAAAACTCCAGGTGTTTATAAATAAAGGTCTCCGCTCAATATTCAAGATCTTTTAGTCCTATTCAGTGTCAATGGCCGTTTTCTGGGCTATTTTTATATTTTTTTATTTAGTTATAAAAAATTACATATTTCTTTTAGTATATGACTTTTTTAAATACATCATAGTTAAATTTATAATGAAAACAAATTTAAAAAGAAGAAATTTAACAACAAGAAAAAAAAATAATAACTTTAAAATTTAAAAAACTTAAAAATATGACTGGACGTACACTATACATTGGTTGCGGAATTTGTGAACATTATCTGAGTCCTCCATGACTTGCGGCAATCTATTAAAAACTTTTAAACCCTTGTAAAAATATATGACATGTCATACGGGGGGTGGTTGGCATTACAACGCCACGCTTGCCAGACGGGTTGGCGAGGTGTCCTTCCACGTTAGCCTATACATCAATATCATCCACCGAGGTTATTCACACTCGATCTCTAACATTTCGCTTAGTTTCTCTAACATTTCGCATAGTGACATGTCATACATGGAGAATAATGGGGGAGGCCTATGTCCAGCAGTGGACGACAACGGCTGTTAAAGAAGAAGAAGAAGAAAAATGTGTTTTCGGAACCCCTTGATAATGTTCTATTAATTATAAAATTTGTTTTGTCTCTCGTTGGGTACCCATGTATTTCATAATTGTAAGCCTGGTCACACAAATATTTTGGAGGAAGCCCACCCCTCAATTTATTAGCAAAAATAAGTGTATTCAAGGTGACCCTCTGTCTTATTGATAACATCTTCAAATCTTTCAGCATCGTCTTAATTCGTGCGATAAATAGCTTCAAGGATCAAATATACTTGAAACCGATTAAAAAATTCCAAGAACTAGCAATGATATTACACGTTGCAGCAAGCCAATCCGTGGGATTAAAACAATAAAATAATGGCAGATGACAGAGATGCGGACGCTGAAAACAATAGTAGCCAAGACTCTTCGAGATAGAGTGAGGAATACGGTTATCCACGAAATCTACAAGATAAGAAATTTTGTCAGATAGGGCAGACAACGCAGAAGACACTGGCATGCGTATGTGAAGAGGATGGATCGCACATGTTGTGATGCACCAGAATGGATGGCTACCGTCCGCCCGAAAGACCATCAAAAAGATGAAGGGATAGCTGGGAAACAACTTCCTAAGAGAAGCTAGCTCAACAATAGAGACAGACCAAGGGTCTAAAAGGAAAAACAGGAGAAGAATAATAGGATTCCTACTCGCACCCAAGGAAAGACTTGAGTTCTTGGTGCCGGTTTTTTCAACACCCCATCTCTAGCACTCAACCCGTGGCTTGCTCCTGACACTTATGTCTGAGAGAAGTGTCAGTTTTTACTCTCCATATATGGTATCACAAAGAAACGCCGCCTCATTTAATAAACTCGTAAAAAAAACACAACTACCGAAAGGGGTACAAGCAAAAGTATTCATTATACTGAGGGATATAAGACCCGTTTTATTGTACGATTACATTTGTGTTTGGCTCCGATTGACGAGTGGTCCATCGGCGGGATTTATCTGAAAGCGTAAAAAGGGTTTATTATAACTCTAAATATATCAGACGTGGACTTGGTGAATTAATATCAATTAATTTAAAAGCAATACCAACGTTCAGAAAAATATATTTTTGATGGATTAGAACAGTTATATTTTGTGGGTATGTAGTCACCATAATTTGGTTTTTAAGTATTAACCTTTTCAATTGTTAATCTAAACTTTGTGGTGCTTCCTAATTTAAAAAAATGTGTTATGTGACTGATATAATTTTATGTTTTTTTTTTCATGGATTTTGTCTTTCAGGAGTATTGGCCTGAAAGGTATTGCTTTCCCACCTGTTAGAAGTTACTATATTGGGAATGAGGATATGGAGAAGGATCTTCTTTGACTTGTTGTAGACTTAATCTGTTGTTACAGGATTCCCCTTCTTTTTTCTGGAAGGGAAATCCATCATGCACATTTCAGAATGGATAGGGCCGGACTTCTACCGGCTAACCCCCCCTCTGCTTTTGCAGCCTGGTTTCTTTGTTGATGCAATTTTTTTTATAATATACTCCTGTTGCTGTATCCGCATCTCGTAGTTTTCCGTCTGAGCCAATATCTTATCCATAAAGCTTCCTATCTCACTCCATATATCTTTTGATTGCACCATGGATTTGACCATGGAGTCGACGTCGAAGCAACCCGTTATTGTAAGCTTCCAGCTGATGAGTCCATCTTTCACAGGATTCTCTACTGTAATGCTGAAATCCAGCTATCTTTTTGGGGTCTCCTTGGTGGACACCGTCTATATTGTATTTCATGCAGAGCCATATGTGGAATTTTTGTGGGATTCATTCTCTGGATATGGACTACATCTTGAACCTCGCAGACCTCTCGGATTTTGATGTTTGTTATACGTTCCCAGCAATAGCAAGTAGTATTCTCAGTTGTCTTTAGCATAATTTTGGTCTTGATAGTGTCCACCTCGCCTCAATGATATATGTGAGGATAGTTCGCACACACGTCTTATAGATTTGTACCTTGCTCTCTGTTCTTATATCTCTATTCCACCATATGACATCTCTCACACGACCCGCCACAACTGCAGCTTTATATACCTGAGGCCTAATATCTCTGTTTTGAAGTATGATAAGGAGTCCTCATGAGGCGAGATGTTCCGTTATGCTGGAGAGGGTTCAGAAATAAATTCTAAGGTATCTCTACATGAGGGAATATGATAGCTATCCGTGGCTCTATCCTATGGCATTTCTTTTGGGAATGCTTGAGACCACCTCTCTGCAGCTTCGAAGAGATGGGCATCTCGTTACCCATTTCTTTAGATTACTCAGGGGATATTTCGAGAACTCGTCCGTGCTGGATTTTGCAAAGTCTATTGATGAAATAAACTGTTTTGATTTGTTTTTGAATGTACACAAATACTTGTAGACAAATACTGGATTTTTAAGGATTAATTGTATCTCAATAGAGACGAAGATGTAAATTGTTTTTAAAAACTGAATATGGTGGTCGAGGCGTTTACAGGACTTATGACCTCTCATTGGTTGGGTTAAGCGATCGCTTTATGTTAACAACATTCCCATCCCCATTCTGCCCTTCTTACGACCACCACGTCTGAAAATTTTTTGAAAGATGTAAATATGCTTTCACATTTTTAGGTCAATCTACACTAGCGCCATCTATGAGGAATATATGTAATTAAAAATATGTTATGTTTCCAAAAACAATTTACATCTCCGTCTCTATTGAGATACAATTAATCCTTAAAACTGATTTGATTTGATTTTGGATATATTTACAGGTAGCTCTAGGGGTGGTGGTTGGGAGGAGTGGTGGCGGTAAGGGAAGAATGAAATAGAATTTGTGGTCTGTGGTTTTTCTGTGGAAGAATGTGTCTTTGGGCACCTAATTTTATGGTGAAAATATTGAAATTTGATCAATAATATGTATGATATTAAATGAATTTATATAGGCTGTATCCGGTTCATTTTCACACAGTCACTTAGTCTAAGTACCTACCTATTCAATTAGTAATTTTACGTTGGTGGTGCCAGCTTACTAATTTTAAAAACGTGTTTTTAGATAGCTGTAAAAGTTTTATGGCTTAAATGTTAAAAATTGATAAATAATTATATGAAATTAAAACAATTTATTTAGGCAAGAACCCAGATTATTTTTAAAACCGAATTAACATGTATTTTAAATTTAGAACGAACTAAATTCGAAAATTTATTTAAATAGATGTACACAAGCAAAGTGAAATAATTTAAATAATGTCGGAAAATACATCATGACTAACTAAAATTTTAAAAACAATTATCTTCTAAAAAACATTATCTTCTTATTCTTCTTCTTCTTTTAATAGATCTGTGACACAGAAATCATATCTCGTCGGATGATGAGATCCAGCTGTACCTCCATCTCTTAGGCGGTCTTCCAGGTGGGCGGTGTCCGGAGGGGATTTCATAAGTGGCTATACATGCAAGTCTGTCACCATCCATTCGGGCTACATGGTCCCTCCAGTTTCTTCTTCTGGATCTACTCCACTGGACGATATCCTCTATTTCGCAGGTTTTTCTTATGTCTACGTTGAGGACACGATCTCGGAGGGTTTTTCCAGTAATTGATCTTAGGACCTTCATCTCCGATGTTCTTAGTAGTCCGCACAGTGTCAGCCCGCGTATCTACAGCGTACGTCATGATAGGTCATTATGTGTTATATTATTTTTATTTTGTTACTTTATTTATTGTCATTGTATTTTATATTATTTGTTTTAGATTTATTTTGTGGATATTGGACGATTGGACGAGTGGAGATGATGTTCGCAACCCATCACACCGCGTCTCCCGCATAGGCGAAAAGAGAAGGATGGAATGCCGCATCGGTTAAAGTGTGGTAGTCCATTCTTTCTGCTTACCCCTTCGGAGAGACGGCGTGATGGATTAAATACAATACAAACACAAACGACGAGTGTGAATGATGTGATATATGGATGTAAATAAAAAAAAACGATTAAGAAATATGTGGGAATGAAATAGTGTTATGGTTTATGGTTTTTTGAACAATGATGTTAAACTCCATAATACATAATTAATACGAATAAAAAAAACTTATGTTTTTCTAGAAGTTTTATTATATTCTTTGGGGTTTGACATGTTTCGCCCTTCTAAGTTCTTCCCCTAATTATCAAATGACATTTGATAATGTCTTAAAAGGGCGAAAAATGTCATACCCCAAAAAATATAATAAAAGTTCTAGATAAACATAAGTTTTTTCATTTGTATTAAGTATTATGGTTGATTTAATCTGCATATTCCCATGGTAAAATTAGAAGAAGTTAGAAAAGGTTTAAATAGAAAATTATATTTTTATTTATATTGTCACACAACAGAGTTAACGTGTTTAACGAATTAAAAAAAACACAACACACATTTGATAATGCCTTAGAAGGGCGAAACATGTCAATCCCATAAAATATAATAAAACTTCTAGAAAACTGACGTTTTCATTCGTATTAATTAACACAATTCACAGAAAATTAATAAATATAATTTATTTACATTATAGGTACTTAGGAAATTGAAAAACTTTGATTAATCCACTATTTAAAAAAAATATATTAAAAAACACGACATGTTTCGGAGGATACCTCCATTTCAGGTGTAAAAATATAATAAAAACTACACAAGGAAAGACTAATAAAAACGCATTTAAAATTCGATAAAATAATGCAAATTTAAAAATTAACCTGTGCTATTTGTTATAAGTAGGTACTTACAATTAATAAAAAAAATTATCTTTACATTAATTATATAAAATAAACTTTTATACATTAAGCCTAGTTTTCAGTGAGACACGGTATTCTTTCCAGAAGCAAGAGAATAAAAAGTTTTTTATTCATTTTGTATAATAAATATACTCGTACATGTCTAAGACAGTTCGATAAGTATAGTTCTATATACTATAGTACCAATAGCACGTTTACACAAGAAACTATTTTTCAATTTTAGAGAGATGCTTTTGAATTTTTCATGTAAATATTATAAAATAGTATTTTTAGGATCATTGGGCACATGGAAAGAATGAACAAAGAAACAATGGTAAATAAAGTATATGTTAACCATATAAACGGAACTGGAAATAGAGGAAGACCGAATAAAACGTGGCACGATCAAATTAATCAAATATTGAATGTCGGCCACGCGATGAGTCAGAGAAATCGATGTATGAATGTAGAGAAAGCGAGAGAAGTGTTTCAGGAAATAATTATTTTTGCCTACCCCTTCGGGGAGACGGTGTGATGGTTAGTTAGTTAGTTATTACATATTTACCGTTAATGTAAACGTCCGTTTTATAGAAGTTTTATTATATCTATAGGGACTTATTTATATCGCCATGCAATGGCACAAGTCAACATATTTATCGTTTATTGAACAATGATGTAAAAATCTTTATTAAATAATTAATACAAATGAAAACGTCTGTTTTCTAGAAGTTTTATTACAACTTACAATAGGCATTATCAAATGCCTTTTTTCAATTAGTCAAGCAGTCATTTTTTTTCAAGTATTTGATAATGTTTTAGATAGCGAAACGTGTCATTCCTATAAAACTTTATAAAACAGAGGTTTTAAAACGTAAAGTCAAAACATTGGCAACAAAACTTCTAGGATACAGACGTTTTCATCAAAATAAAATATGTGATATGGAGTTTTATATGAAACAATAAATTATATTATACATTTCTGCTAACTTAAAAATATTAATTCTTTATCTTTATTTTAATTGTTTGATATAATTCAAATATAAATTGTTTTAAACACATTAAACCAAAAAATATATTATACAAATAAATATTTTTTGGGTGATTTTATCATACTTATTTTAATATATCCTGCAAGTTTTAATACAACGGGTAATAAAAATATTTATTTATTTGACAATTTTCATTTGTATACAAGTATCCAATTGCTAATTTTTTTTTAAATCGTCGGCGAGTTTATATTAATTAATTTATAATACAATTACCAATCTTTGGACCAGAAATTAAAGATCATTCAAGAAACTGGATCTTATCCAAGATTGTAGGTATTCAATTTCACAGGATAAGGAGACAATATTTTGTCTTATAGAGTCTAGACCACCTTGACTGTCCTCGATTTGTTTTTCCATACATACCGTTCGTTTGTTTTATTCATTCTCCTGATGATCTTCTTCTTCTCTTTTTAGACATTATGTCTGTTCCTGTAGTAAGGATGCCCTATCTTGGGAGGTTGACTCCCTCCCTATCTATCCCTCCATCTCTTTGGCGGTCTTCTGGGAGGACGATAGATAAAGGAATCTGATGCGCCACAACGTGTGGAATTCTGATTCTCCTGATGATGAAGGTGTAAAACCTTCACGAAAAATATGCTCAAAAGTGGAAAAAGCATGTTTTAATTTATTTAAAATTCCTTGATATTTATCTTCTTCTTATTCTTCTTCTCCTTATAGACCTTTGGTCTGTTCCTGAAATCAGGCTGGCCTCTCTTGGGAGGTTGACTCCCAACTATCTCCCCATCTCTTCGGCGGTCTTCCGGGGGGACGGCAGCCGGCAGGAATCTGATGCGCCACAGCGTGTGGGATCCATCCTTTGCACGTGCGCATTCTAGTATCTTCTGCGTTGTCTGCCACATCTTACGACATCCTTCACCTTGCAGATCTCGCGGATGGCCGTGTTTTTTTTTAAATATTATTATATATATTTTTATTCTTTAATTTTTTTCTTGTATACAACAGGTCGTCTGAACCCAATTAATATTGATGATTCACATGACATGTGATAGGTAGCCAATCTATCGCCATTTTATTGTCACGTGAATTCTACGCCAGACCAAAGACAGTGTGACAATCACACTGCCATCGCCGGGTATCGAACCCGGGACCTTCGGAATGGAAGTCAGAGCTCTAACCACTCTGCCACGAAGTTCCTCACCCTATCGCGAATAGTCCTTCCTGCTATCATCCTCAGCGTCCTCATCTCTGCCACCCGTACTTTAGCCTTCGTAGCGGCGCCCTTTTATCAGCCTCGCTCGTACACTCCCTGGGCCTGTCCCCGGTCCATCCGGGACTTACATTTAAAGACGGCAACAACAAGGGGGTGCCAGACCACATTTAATCTACTCCATTCTACTTCTATACTCCGCTGTACTTTATTGAATAAATAAACATAATATTATATGTTATACATGAACAATTTATATGTTCTTTTTTTTTCCTTCTTTTGCAGGTTTTATATATTCTTGATATTTATAATTTAATATTTTAAATGTATTTAATTTCTCGTCTCCATCAGCAAGCTCCGCACAGCCAATATCACTCCGCGAACTGCCATTTTATTGTGCTATTGATAAGTTATTCAAAAAATATGAATTGACGCGCGTCATGATTTTAATTTCACATCCGCAGCGCCGCCGCGAGAGGAATCGCGCCTCCGCGGCGTTTGGACTGTGCGATGTATTTTGTGGCTTCGAAGCGTGGAAAATTGAACCAGCGGTGCTAAACCATCGAATATCGAAACCTTCTCATTATTTTCTGTCGTTTCGTCATTAAAATAAAACTTGTTTACGAACTATAACTGATTTTTTTTTTCATTTCATAGACAAATATGTTAATTTTATTATTAAAACGTAAATAATTTTATTAAAAATAACATAAAATTTCGTGGGTTTTTTCTAAAGGAACATGGAAAATATCAAATGGAAAATATTTATTGTTTCTTGAACAATGATGTAAAACTACATATCAAATAATTTATACGAATTAACACGTCCATTTTCTAGGCGTTTTATTATTTATTTTTATGGGAATGATATAAAATTAAACTTCTAGAAAACAGACGTTTTCATTTGTACTTTTTTTTATAATAAAATACTAACCCCAAGGATTTAAATCAATAGTATTAGAATTTATTTTACAATCTTCAATATGAGCAGAAAATAGCTCATTATTATGAAGAAAGAATCGGGTCGTGTTCAGGTTCGAACCCATGTCCCCTGGATCAGGAGCCAAGCGTTCTGTCTTTTGATTATGGAAAATATTTTCCTCTTATTCAATAAAGGGTTAACCCACTTTAAATCTTATTTTATGTCCCAAACTCTCATTCACAATGTAAGAGTTAAATAGAAAGGGAGCAGATTAACCCCCACTGCTTCCCAGAAGCTGTTGTAGGACGCAGCAGTGCCCTTTCGTCACGAGACTGACGTTGAACGTAATTTTGGGCAGAATAGGAAGGATTCCAGGCCACAGGCCACAACTCTATGTCCCACTCTCACAAAACAAAATACATGTTAATTAATGTTATTTACAATATAGAAAACTTATGGCCTAACACAGAAACTTGTGGGACAAAGTCAAGAGAGGAAGACAGAAAAAAATGGAATAAGGATAACGAAGTACAGGTAGAAAATATAATAATAATAAATACTGGTGTATGGACCAAGGGTGAGAAACATATAGAACAAAGTATTTTTAAAGCATGCAAATAAATTATATAATTTGACCCGAGGGGGTGGGCTCTCCTCCTCCTGTAAGAAGATCGGCACACCCTCACAGGGGTACTTTTACCCACAAACACGTGTCTTTACACCCAAAATGGTGAGTTCGGGCCAGGACATGAATTTCAGAAATGAATTTTTATTCCATATTTGTCAAAGAACCAATGGGAAGACGGGTTTTGGAGTGGAGACTGTGGACAGGATCTCGTAAAATTGAACATCTCCCTGCCCACTGGACCGACGATATTGTAAGGTTTGCTGAATGTGGATGGATTTGAGTGCCAATGGAAAGGGGGTTTGGGCGTGCTTTTGGAGAGGCCTACGTTAAGCACTGGAAGGATAACCTTCGTGGCAAAGTGACAAGAGTTTTGACTGCCATACTAAGGATCCCGGGTTCGGTTCCCCGCGATGGTAGTGTGTTTGTCACACTATCATAGGTCTAGTGTAGAATTCACGTGACAACAAAATGGCTACCTATCACATAACGTGAGAATCAATATAATAGCTAAAAACAAATTGTACCTATACAGTAATTGGGTTAAACGACATGTTGTAAACAAAAAAAATAAATGGAAAAAGGGTCAGGATAGTCGTCCAAGATACCAACTAATACGATCCAGGAGCAGCAACCCGATTCGATTCTGATAAAAATATAAAATTAAATAAATTACTACTGGAAATAAAATATATAGAAAGTCAACTAAATACCTTATTCTTCTTCTTTCTCTTAGTTTAGGCCATATGATCTGTTTGTGACGGCGGGCTGTCCTAGGATGATGATGTCCAGCCATCTCTCCATCTCTTTCGGCGGCCTTCCTGGTAATCTCTTGCTGCTTGGGTTTTCAGCTTTAACAATTTTTGCAATTCTTGTATTCTCCATGCGGTCTACATGGCCTCTTCAAAAGCGTCTTCTACTTCTTCCCCACCTCGCTATGTCTTTAGCACCATAGACAGACCTTATCGTTTCGATGTAAAGGCATCATAGCTATCAGAGTGATTCTCGTGACATGTGATAGGTAGCTAATCTATCGCCATTTTATTGTCACGGGAATTCTACACCAGACCAAAGTTAGTGTGACAATCACACTGCCCTCGCCGGGAATCGAACCCGGAACCTTCGGGTGGCAGTCAATGCACTTACCACTCGGCCACGAAGGTCGTTGTCATCAAGAATTAATAAAAATTCCATGTCAGTTTCGTGGGTTGCGCGCCCCTGGCCTCTCATCGTCGGCTTTCCTTTGGCCAGGCTGCACAAAGGCCGCCGCCTGTTATATTAGTATTAAATGGTAAGCCACTTAACGGGCAGGGCCGGCGCAGGCCCTAACTGCCCTCCCTTGACAGGTCCCGCCACTTCTTGTGCATTTTATGTTGGACCTTTTACGACACAGAAGCCGGGTAATTATTTTTAATAACTAATTTCAAATGCGATCTTACCGATATTTTAAAATTAATTTGCAACCATGTCCCTAATAATAAAAAAAATATTAAAAAAAAAATATATATATATATATATATATATTTTAACTAACTGTTTTAATCATATACAAAGAAATAAAAAAAAGGTGCATATTCTATGACAATATTAATTATTTGATATAGGTTATATTTCATTGTTCTAAAAACAAAAAAATAACATTGTTTTTTTTATTTATTAATACGAATGGAAACTTCTGTTTCTAGAAGTTTTATTATATTTAATGGGAATGAGATGTTTCGCCTTACTAAGGCATTATCAAATATTTTCAACCCATAACACCGCGTCTCTCGCGATGGCGAAAAGAGAAGGACGGAGTGCCGCATCGATTCAAGTGTGGCAGTCCATTCTTTCTGCCTACCCTTTCTGGGAGACGGCGTGATGGTTAGTTAGTTAGTTAGTTTGATAATGTTGAAGTAAAAAATATTTAAATATAATAATAATACACTTGTAATATTTGTATCTAAACTGATATATTTGTTAATAATAACAACCCTCATGTATGGAAGTGAAGCTTGGAGCTGGCAAAAGAAGGATTAAAGCAGGATAAACGCCGTAGAAATGAGATCACTAAGAAGAATGTACGGGAAAACGTTGTATGATAGAATACCGAACGATGAAATAAGAAAGAAATGTAAGGCAGATGACTACATGGATAAAATTAAAAAAAGATATCTGAGATGGTTTGGACATATGGAACGAATGGATGAGAGTAGAACGGTTAAAAAGTTGTACACAAGCAGTGTGAGTAGAAAAAGAACCCGAGGACGACCAAGGAAAACATGGCATGACCAAATTAATCAATTACTAAAAGGCGGCCACATTCGAAGTCGGAATAATCGATGTGCGTGCATGGTACCTACGTGTATGAATGTAGAGGGATCCCGAGAGGTATGCCAGGACAGAACATTGTGGCGATCCACCCTCTCTGCCTACCCCTCCGGGAAATGGCGTGATGGTTAGTTAGTTAGTTAGTTAGTTAATACCAACCGGTTTCGCTCCCGCCGGAGCTTCGTCAGGGTAACAGAATATACTGTATAGTCATTATCACATATATCAGTATATTCTGTAACCCTGGCGGTAGCGAAACCGGTTGGTTTTAGTAATAAAATAAAGTGGTTTAAATACAAATATTACAAGTCTATTATTATTATATTTTATAATGTCACACCACAAATTAAGTGCTTCATACAAAAGATGAAAACAAATTTGATTATGCCCAAATATAATAAACCAGAAAGGCGAAACATGTCATTCCCATAAAATATAATAAACCTTCTAGAAACAGAGGTTTTCATTTGTATTAATTATTTAATATTTAGTCCATTGTTTTGGCTAAAACGCTATGATACCCTAACATTTTAAACTAAATAACTTTGTTTTTTGTATCACAATTGTATTTTATTTTACACGACAGCTGTTTTATCAACCTATGTTGACATCATCAGGTGTTATAATAATATATCAAATGTCAAATTTTCGTGATTTTTCGAATCTTTATGTGTATTTGTTCCTACGTCAATTTGAATAATTTCTTTGATACAATTTTGAAGTTCTAGCTGAAATAGCATTAGGTATCTAAATATTTTAGTTTAAAAGAACGGTTAGTTACTATTAATAGGAGATATAACAATAAAATAATAATAATAAAACAGTAATTAGAAGGAACAATTACACATAGTTTAGAGTAAAAACGATGAAACATAATAAATTTAAAAAGATAAACAACAACAGGAAGTAGATTACATTAATAGGAAAGGTGACAATAGTTGAAGGTAGTATTATTATTTTTTATCTAGATTATATAGGGGAAAAGGTTTTAATGTACTATATACTAATGGGGAATAAGTTGGAATTTGGTTGTTTATAACATATATTTTACATTTTTTGCCATTAAAATTTCAAAATTTTCTAATTTGTCTAATTTTTGTATATTTCTATATGTAAAATTTTTGTGTTTTTGGTCTCGAAATGATGATGGTGAAAATTAGTTTGATGAAACAGCTGTCGCGTAAAATAAAATATAATTGTGACACAAAAAACAAAGTTATTTAATTTAACAATTTAATATTTAGAATCATCATCCGCATACAAGAGACAGCTTACTGACACTCCGCTCATTTTGGCACCAACATCCAACCCTTTCAGCTCTCTCATACAATTGTCCATATACAGATTAAATAACCACGGGGACATTACGCAACCTTGTTTGACACCTTTATTGACGCTGTCCTACTTGCTGACAACGAGCATGAACTACAAGTCCTGGTGAATTGTATGTATGAGGTATGCATGCGAAATGATCTGATGATGAATGTTAATAAGTCCAAGGTAATGATTTTTGAAAAAGAAGAAACCACGACAGTCTGCAACATTAGCGTGAATGGTGAAAACTTGGAGCAAGTAGTTGAGTTTGTGTATTTAGGTAGTATATTTACAAGAGATGGGAGAGTGGAGAGGGATATTGAAAGAAGGGTTGGGGCAGGCAACAAAGTGAATGGTGCACTTAAAGTTGTCATCGCAAACAAAAACCTATCCAAAAAAGCTAGAATGGCAGTGCACAATGGTGTTCTTCTACCGACCCTTATGTATGGAAGCGAAGCATGGAACTGGCAAAGGAAGGATGAAAGTAGAATAAATGCAGTAGAAATGAGATCTCTTAGACGAATGTGTGGATATTCTGTGTATGATAGAGTGTCGAATGAAAATATAAGAAGTGAATGCGGTGCGAATGATGGTGTCATGAACAAAATAATGAAGGGATCATTAAGATGGTTTGGACATATGGAAAGAATGAATGAAGAAAGAATGGTAAAAAAATTATATGTTAATGATGTAAATGGTATCAGAAATAGAGGAAGACCAAGGAAAACGTGGCACGATCAAATAAATCAAATATTGAATGTCGGCCATGTGAGGAGTCAGAGAAATCGACGCGCGTGCATGACACGATGTATGAATGTTGAGGAAGCGAGAGAAATATGTCAGGAAAGAACAGTGTGGCAGTCCATTCTTTCTGCCTACCCCTTCGGGGAGACGGCGTGATGGTTAGTTAGTTAGTTAGTTATATTTAGTATCACATCATTGTTCAAGAAACATTAAATATTGTTTTATTTATTTATTTTGTACAATCCTGACAATTATTTTATCTTCAATATAAAATATATGGCAAATTAATTATATATTATGACTTCTGATAATTTATTCTCTTAAATATATGTTTTTCCTTATAACATATAACCTTGGTTTATATT
This sequence comes from Lepidostoma basale, assembly GCA_022606425.2. NCBI lineage: Eukaryota > Metazoa > Arthropoda > Insecta > Trichoptera > Lepidostomatidae > Lepidostoma > Lepidostoma basale. The sequence goes on from JAHDVF020001465.1 coordinate 1,044,253, forward strand.
ATTGTTTTGCAATATATACCGTCGCAATAATAACTTAGAATTGAATATGTATTGACATTTTTTCTTATTTTACGTGAAGGTATGCTCAAATACTTATTTGTACGCTTAAGTATGCATTTGACAGTAGCGGTAAATTAAATAATATCGAACATATATCATAGAAAACATATTTATAGTTTCTCGAAAACGATGTAAAACTCCATGTTAAATAATTCTTCTTCTTCTTCTTCTTCCTGTTATCATCCACTTCTGGACAAATGCCTCCTCTATTTGCTTCCATGTCACTCTGTCTTGTGCAGACTGCATCCAGCAACAATTTTTTTTTAATTTAAAAAAGAATTTTTCATTTGTGAAATTATTTTTCTCGATATGTTTCGAAAGATTCATCATCGGGAGAACGATATAAACATGTATATCGATCTCCCGATGATGAAGGTGTAAAACCTTAGAAACATGTCAAGAAAAATAAACTAAAACTAACTAACTAACCATCACGCCGTCTCCCCGAAGGGGTAGGCAGAAAGAATGGACTGCCACACCTTTCTTTCCTGACATATTTCTCTCGCTTCCTCAACATTCATACATCGTGTCATGCACGCGCGTCGATTTCTCTGACTCCTCACATGGCCGACATTCAATATTTGATTTATTTGATCGTGCCACGTTTTCCTCGGTCTTCCTCTATTTCTGGTTCCATTTACATCATTAACATATAATTTTTTTACCATTCTTTCTTCATTCATTCTTTCCATATGTCCAAACCATCTTAATGATCCTTTCATTATTTTGTTCATGACACCATCATTCGCACCGCATTCACTTCTTATATTTTCATTCGACACTCTATCATACACAGAATATCCACACATTCGTCTAAGAGATCTCATTTCTACTGCATTTATTCTACTTTCATCCTTCCTTTGCCAGTTCCATGCTTCGCTTCAATACATAAAAATAAACTATAAAGTGAAAAAAATAGTGTTTTTATTCATTGTCATTATGAAATTCTACAGTGTTATCGTCTTAAGTCTATCTAAAATTACATAAAATTTTCCTTATTTAAAAAAATCAAATGTTAAAAATTGTGCATGTTCTACAAAGTTAAAAAAGTTTTATTGGACGCTAAGGCAACACTTTGGAATTCCATTGTAATATACTTAGGAAATTGAAAATAACTTTAGGTTAAAATTGTATACATTGATAAAGGTTACTTACAACCGAAACATGTCTAAGTTCAATAAAAATAAAAAGTGTTGTAATACAAAGTGTAACTATATTTATTCAAATATGAATCCACAACACAAAGTGAAAGCGAATATAGAAGAAAATAACTTTGTTAAATCCACTAATTATTAAAAAACTAACAAACTTTTTAAAAGATTTTACACCTTAAGCATCCCCCGTAACATGTCATGTTTTTAATTTTTTTTAAATAATTAGTGGATTAAACAATGATATTTTTATAAAAAAGGCTTGCAAATATATTTCATTTCTTACAACATTTTGAATGTATACAAATACTTGTAGACGAACAACTGGATTTCACCCATTCTTCTTCTCTGGTTTCAATCCTGGGATTGGTTTGCAGCAATTTCCTCTATTATTCTCTTCCATTCTTCCCTATCTTGTGCGGCTCTTTTGAAATCTGCATATGATGAGCAGCGCACGTCCACCAACAGGTCCTCCAGGTACTCTCGGCGTGGGCGTCCCCTAGAGTTTGTCCCCTCGATCATACCCTCCATTATGGCATGCAAGAGACCTTCATGACGTATTACATGGCCGATCCATCTTGCACGCCTTTCGGACAAGGTCCTGAGGAGGTGCCTTCCTCCTTCGATTCCTTGAGGATTCACCCATTGCGGGCTATCAATTCAATAATCAATTGTATCTCAATAGAGACGAAGATGCAAATTGGAAAAGATAAAAAGATCTTCTGCTTAATGCTTAAAATACAATCTTCATAGATGGCGTTAGTGTGTAGATTGACTAAACTACCATGCAAAGGGTGGTGTTGCAGATTAACATATATACAACTTCCAAAAATTTGTCAGACATGGTGGTCATAAGGAAAATAAAAATGTGGAATGGGAATGTTGTATTACATAAAGCGTGCGCTTAACCCAACCAATGACAGGTCATAAGTCCTGTAAACACCTTGATCATCCATATTCTGTTTCCAATTTGCATCTTCGTCTCTATTGAGATACAATTGATATTTCATTTCATTTCTATTTCAGATGGCATCTGCCGCCACTGAAACAAACATTTAAATTTGGAACTTATTTATAAATTTAAAAAATATATACTTGAAATGCAATAAAAAAACAGTATTATAACTTATTATATGGGTAATTTATAATTTTTTGTTTGTAAATAATGCACTTAATTGAATTAATCCGGAAATGTTGACGGAGCAAGTCATTCAATGTTATCAAAAGATATAGAAATGTTTTAATAAAAGAAATACTAATTGGTTCCTACTAGCCTAGAGCTTATAATGCGCTGATTTTTATAAAAAGTTAGGTGTAATATTTAAAATATTTTTTCCATGATAATGTTTCTATTGAAATCGGTATACCCAAACACGTTGTTAAAGCAAATTAATCGAAATTAATTATAATAGATTAATTATAATGATATAGACGGTGGATACGTGGAACATAAATTAAATAGACAACAATATGTACACCATCTTAAAATAACATAATGTGTTAAATTATTTTTATTTTGTTATTTTATTTTATATTATTTGTTTAAGATTAATATTGTGAATGTTTTACGATCGAAAATGAGATCGAGATGCCTATTGGTCGAGATGAGGTTCGCAACCCATCACACCGCGTCTCCCTCCGGGCGAAAAGAGAAGGATGGAGTACCGCATCGGTTAAAGTTTGACAGTCCATTATTTTTGCCTACCCTTTCGGGGAGACGGCGTGATGGTTAGTTAGTTAGTTAGTTAGATTATAAGACAAACTCTGTATTAATTTTATTATTAAATTTATTAAAGCAAAGATGGCAGTGCACAATGGATTTCTAGTCCCGACCCTTGTGTATGGAAGTGAAGCTTGGAGTTGGCAGAAGAAGGATGAAAGTAGGATAAATGCCGTAGAAATTTGGTCATTAAAAAAAAATGTGCAGAAAAACAATGTATGATAGAATATCTAACGATGAAGTAAGAAAGGAATGTAAGGAGGATGAATGCGTGATAAAAAAAAATTAAAAAAGGGTCACTAAGATGGTTTGGACATATGGAACGAATGGATGAGGGAATAATGGTTAAAAAGATATACACAAGAAGTGTGAATGGGAAAAGATGTCGAGGATGGCCAAGGAAGATATAGCATGACCAAATTAATTAATTACAGAAAGGCGGCCATGTTCGAAGTAGAAAGAATCGACGAGCGTGCATGTCACGGTGTGTGAATGTAGAAGAGTCGCGAGAATTATGCCAGGATAGAACAATGTGGAGTAAGTGAGTGAGTAAGTAAGTGTGTTAGATATTTGATATAACCTAGATCAGAGGTCGCAAAGAGCGGTTCGTAAGCCAAATGGAGTATCTTCCACGGATGACGTGCTGACATTAAAAAATATATGCGTGATGCTCTCGCGCGATAGAAGTGAAACTTCTTAGTTCCTAGGAAAACGTGATTTCACCCATTGATATTTTCCATTTGTTAATGATTCATATTAATCCATTTCACCTTTCACACAATGGAATGGAATTTCTTGGTAGAAGTTCATTGTAAATAATTGAATTAACTAACTATCACCAACCACCACGCCGTCTCACCGAAGGGGTACACAGAGAGGATAAACCGCCACACTGTTCTATCCTTAAATAATTTTCGCGTCTCTTCTACAATCACGCTCGTCGATTGTTCTTGCTCGTGATTTTAGTAATTGATTAATTTGATCACGCCATGTCTACTTTCCACTTATATTATATTTCCATTCGCACTACTTTTATACATCTTTTTAACCATTGTTCCCTTATCTATTTTTTTATTTTGTTTAGGACGCATTTAATAGACTAACATTCCTTTCTGGCTTCATCTTTAGGTATTCTATCATACTTTTTAGTGACCTCATTATTTTGCCAACTCCAAGCTTCACTTCCATATGTAAGGGTCGTCACTAGAATTCCTTCGTGTACTGCCATCTTTGCTTCAGTCGATATGTATTTATCGATTTTTGTGTATACAACAGGTCGTTTGAACCCAAATTTGACATTTTATATATCATTGTAATACCTACCTGATGATGTCAACACAGGTTGACGAAACAGCTGTCGGGTAAAGTAAAAATACAATTGTGATACATAATCAAAGTTTTTTAATTTAACATTTTATTATATTTATTGTGTCTTGAACGATGATGTCAAACTCCATATTAAATAAATAATACGAATGCTACGATTCTTTTTGTAAACAACAGATCGTTTGAACCTAATCACTGTATACAATTTATTTTTAGCTATTATATTGATTCTTATGACATGTAATATGTAGCTAATCTATCGCTATTTTATCGTCACGTGAATTCGACACCAGACAGTGTCACAATCTGCCACACTGCCATCGCCGGGATTCGAACCCGGAACCTTCGGTATGTCAGTCAGAGCTCTTAAGGCTAGGCGCTGACTGTGACTTTTTGTTGCAGTAACTTTTTGTAACTGTCACGTTGTGTCACCGTGGATGCGCTCACTACTGGTGACAAAATGTTCATTTAAGCGATGGATTTCGAAGAGGTCGCAGTGATTTGCGCTCTTGAATTACGCAGAAGGAAAATTAAGCGAAAGAAACGCTACTGGGTACATCCCATATATAATGAACGATTATTAAAAGGAAAATTTTACACCCTGTATTCTGAATTACGTCAATATCCTCTTAAGTTTTTTAATTATTTTCGTATGTCAATGAACAGTTTCGACGACTTGTAAAAGTTGTTGCTGGAAATAATTGAATAGAAATCTCCTCCTACAATTTGCTTTTTAAATGAATATCCGAAAATTCCTTTAATTTTTTTGTACACAATGCTGGCCTTTTCTCAATCTTTTCTATTAACAACTCATTGTCAATATCATCTTCTCGCAGAAAAGCCGCCATCTTATGGACTGAAAAATTCGCAACACACGTCCGTTCGGTAGGCGCCTCCCGGCAGAGTGACAAAAAGTTTCTAGTGAGCGCACTCCCATACCAATGCACAGGCCGGGTGATAGTCACGTCACGCTAATGTCGCCGGCCGCTGGAACTTTTTGTTACCGTATTGTCACGTCGCCACAGTGAGCGCACTCTCATTTACCTCCATAGCACTTGACTCGGCGACAAAATGTTACTGTGACTTTTTGTAACAATCAGCGGGGGCTCTAATACTTTGCCACAAAGGTCGTTTTCATCTTCTCTTCTTCTTCTTCCTCAGCCTATTCTCGTCCACTCCTGGACAAAGGCCTCCTCCATTTGCTTCCATGTCATTCTGTCCTGTGAAGACTGCATCCAGGTTATTCCGACGTATCCTTCCACTGTAGTTGCGGTCGCCCTGCACTTCTCTTCGCCGTCCACGGTCTCCAAGTCAGCAGTCCTCTTTTCCACCTTTCATTTGAGCTTCTGGCTACGTGACCTGCCCATTGCCATTTTAGAGTCGTCATCCGGTGGATGATGTCAGTGACCTTTGTTTTTTCTATTACCGTATCGTTTCTGACTCTGTCTCTTAGGCTTATTCCTAACATGGCTCTTTCCATGACTCTTTGGGTTACTCGTAGTTTCTCGGCACTTTGTTTGGACAATGTAACAGTTTCAAGACCATAAGTACCTACCAACTGGCAGAACGCAGGCTTCATAGACTTTTCGTTTCAGGTTGATCGGTATTTTCCGGTTTTTAAGGATGTAACTCATGTTTCCGAAAGCTGCCCAGCTTAATCCAATTCTTCTCGTTTTCATCAATTTGTAAAAAAAATATATACACTACACTAATCCCAAAACACAAAAAAGTTATCAAACAAAAATGTTTAATCAAATTAAAATATTGTCGGATCAGAAAGCAGGTTTCGGTGTTAGTCACAAGTCACTCTCGCTTAACAAATTGGGATATCCATTACTAGGTATGTTGACACGACTTTACAGGGCCCCAGCATCCCGTAACTATGCGGTTCTCAGCACATTCCCGGCAATCATCTCGTGTCTTCCAGCGGGTAGTATTCCAGATAACTCGTCTACCTGTTTCTCTGATCGCAGCATCTTCACACCCTTAGATACGAGTGCGCGGTGGCGCAGTGGCTAACAAATAATAAAATAACCATTTTAATAATTCAAGTTGGAACTTTTGATGATGTACCTGTTATGGATCTCCTGTTATGATTTGTTTGTCCGTTAATGGATTAACAATAAAATCATATTTGAAGCAACAAAAGATAAATACATATAAAATGAATAATATATTTTTATTTATTCTATTTTCGTCATACTTTGTGTTGTAGATGTTTTATATATTTTTTATTTTATGTACTTTGTATACAACACTCACTTTTTAAACAAATTAAAATTAAAATTAAATATTTATTTAAAATATTTTGTTTTAAATTTATTTTGTGGATGTTGGACGATCGAAGTGTGCGCGGGAGATGCCTATTGGCGGCGATGAGGTTCGCAACCCATCACACCGCGTCTCCCGCGGGGCGAAAAGAGAAGGATGGAGTGTCGCATCGGTTAAAGTGTGACAGTCCATTCATTCTGCCTAACCTTTCGGAGAGACGGCGTGATGGTTAGTTAGTTAGTTAGAAATTAAATATCAAACATGTTTCGGACTACCCAGCCCTTCCTCAGTGATATTATATAGATATTTAACAGATTATTAAATCGTTTAAATTTAAATTTAAAATATCATTCTCTAGTTTCCTCCACATTCATTCAGCGAGTTATACACGCACGTCGATTCTTCCAGCTTCTAACATGACCAACGTTTAAAATTTGATTTATTTGGTCATGCCATGTTTTCCTTGGTCTGCCTCGACTCCGTACTCCATTTACATCGTTAACGTACACATTTTAACCATTCTTTCTTCACACTAAATACACAAATTCCCCCACGTTATATATAAATCATCTACAATAAAACATACATTATTTTCAACAATTCTATATTTATCTATCATTAGAAATTTTATTACAGTTATTTTTTAATAGCCCTTTCTATTTTTTAACGAGAATTGACTTCGTCTTATTGATAAACTTGCTTATAATTTTTCTACTTGAATAGGTTTAAAATGAATATGTTATTTTTTTTTTGTTAAACTGAAATAAATTTGTAGTAAAAGGGAGTGAAGCTACTAAAGTACTCGCGGCTCAGATATTAAGATACGCGGACATATTAACCTATTAGAAGAATCACACGAGACATGCATAGTGCGACACCAACGTATTGGCAGATTTCTTTTATTTATTCTTACTCGAAAAGCTTAACGTAATTCTTAAATAATGGTAGAAATAAGTGTGCCTGGTAGTGAAACTGAAAAGAAAATTGTTTTTATTCAAAGCGGTAGTCAACATTGTTCTCACCTCTAAGCTGTCACAATGCCTCAAGACTAAAATCTTCAACCAGTCATGAGGTACGGAACCGAGACGTGGACACTGATAAAAGGTCTAGCCTACAGATTCAAGCGCCATGGAAAAAGTCATGCTTGGAATAACCTTGAGGGACAGATTTAGAAGCGAATTTATTCGACAACAAGCCAAGGTGATTGAGGTGGCTCTGAGGATGAAATGGCGATGGATTGGCCATATCTGTCGGAGAACCGACGGCCAATGGGGAAGACGGGTTCTGGAGCGGAGACCGCGTACAGGATTCCACAGAGTTAGACGTCCCCCTGCCTGCTGGACCGACGATCCGAAGAGGATTGCTTGACATGGATAGGGGGCATGCTTTGCCAATAAATTATTTTGAAGAGATATTCCAGTTCTTTTGGAGTGATTCGTCAACGAGGTGGGAAGTAGGCAGAAATGAATTTAAGGGGACCAGCCAGTTCTTTTGGAGAGATATTCCAATTCTTTTGGAGTGATTCGTCTAGGAGGTGGGGGGTTAGCAGAAATTAATTTAGGGCAGTGGTCGGGGAACTTTTTTAACCATTACCACAATTTTTCGTCACAAGTCGACATTCCCCCCTCCCCCTATTTTAAAAGAAGACAATCAATATGTATTTTAAATAAACATTATTTATTGAATTAATTTCAAGGAAACTTAAAAAAAAAGTTACATGAAAATAATAAGTATGTAATAGACAAACAAAATAAAATTCTCAAATTGGATCAAACAAAAATTCAGGTTTTTCAAAAAAGTCATTTTTACCCCATTTGGGGTAATTAACCCCGGTTCCCCGACCGCTGATTTGACCTTTCCTTTACTGTACTAAAATAAAAACGTGCGTTCCGGTGTCAAGTCAAAAACTATAATTATTAAATGCTAAAAACATTTAAAAACCATCTGGCAACGCTCATGGAACGGGCATAGGTCCGCTCTGGTTGCAAGCCCGAAAGCAATCGCCGGCGCGGTGGGACGGCGAGAGTGAGAACATTGAGCTAGAACATATGCAAGAGTGAGATGCGAATATAGTGTGGCGCACTCAAATCGCTGTTTATACGCGAATTTGTTTTCGATTTTCACAAAATACCTCCGATGTACCCGATAAATTCTGATTATTATTAATATTATTTTTTTAATCAATGCGTAAATATATTAGGTCCTTACATATGAAATTGGCGTTTTGTATGGGAGGAACATAAGGTTGATTTTTTTTAAATATAATATATTTATTTAATCAAAGTATGTACCATTGCTATCTATGCACTTTTGCCATCTCATAGGTAGTTCATCGATCCCTTTACTAAAAAAAAACATTCGGACGGGAATCAATAAAATCTTTGAAGTCGGTTTGGACTGCCCCATCAGAGTTGAATTTTTTCCCTTGCAAGAAGTTATCCAAATTTCGAAAAAATAGTAATCTGTTGGGGCAAGGTCCGGAGAGTACGGTGGATGTCTTAGACATTCCAATTGAAGCTCTTCTAATTTGGTAGCCGTCTGTTGTGCAGTGTGTGGTCTAGCGTTATCATGAAACAGCAGTGGCCTAGAGCGATTGACCAGCCTCGGTTGTTTAGCAGCTAGCTTTTCCATCATGGTTTGCAGTTGCTGACAATAGACATCTGCCGTAATCGTCTGGCCAGATTTAAGAAAGCTGTAGTGAACGACACCAGCACAGTCCACCAAACGCTCACAAGTAACTTTTTTGGAGTCAATTTTCGCTTGGGGCATGGTTTATATGGTTGGATCCACTTTTCATCACAGGTAATGATTCGATTCAAAATCCCTTCATTATTGTGCCGGTTGAGTAATGCAACGCAGCAGTCAACGCGCGTTTGTTGATTTGCTTCACTCAATTCGCGAGGTACCCACCTTTCAAGCTTTTTCACCTTCCCAATTTGCTTCAAGTGGATTAAAACAGTTTTATCACTAACACCGCAGCCTGCAGCTAACTCACACTACACATCATTAATCCTTCGAGCCGTTTCTGCAGCACTGGTGCCACGGTGGAACTCGTACTCGTAAATAACGCGATTTTTCAAGTTTTCCATTTTGTAAACTGAGTGACGCAAAGAAAAAAAAACAATTGAGGAAAAAACAAATGAATTATAATTTTCGAAACACAAATACTTGAGTAAATAGCTGTATAAATTTGAATTTGGAATTCCTAACCAAAGAGAAGATATTCGAGATCAAAGTTGCCAGTACGGCAAAACGCCAATTTCATATGTAAGGACCTAATATTATATTATGGAGGAATATCTAAAATCTTAACCTTGTATTTATTATATTTATAGAGATATTGATGTTTTTTAGAAGAAACGTGTAGAAGATACCCATCACAGGGAAGGGAGGGTTAATGAACGTTTAAAAAATATTGTTGATTGTTTTAAAGACATAACAAAAAAACTTTTTGGCGCGCTAAATCGGCTATCCATCCTTATGTGCATCAACCCAAAAAATTATTGGTGACCTATTTTTGCGGATCGCACATCCCTACCGGCAGTAGCTCTCGGGCTTGCAACCAGAGTGGATCAATGCCCGCCCCGTGAGCGTTACCAGATGTTTTTTTTAATGTTTTTAGTTGATAATAGCTATAATTAAATATATTAGTACTCCACGGATGTCGGAAAAATCGTTATGCACGCATGAAAGTAGAAGATTAAATTGAAGTACGTTGTAATAAAAAAGAAAGACGATACATTCTAATGACATTTTTTTCTGAAAATTATAATTATACGTCTAAGTGAAAAAAATAATTTAATTTATGTACATTTATTACAATATCTTCTTCTTCTTCTTCGTCAGCCTTTATCGTGGACATAAGCCTCTTCCCTTCCCTTCCACTCGTCTCTATCTCCTGCCAGCCGTAGCCACATTTTCCTCCCCATGGCAGCAATGTCGTCGGCCCATCTTTTTTGCGGCCTGCCGACGTGTCTCCTATTCTCCCATGGTCTCCACCTTATTATTTTCTGGGTCCATCTATCCTCACTCTGTCTCGCCACATGACCCGCCCATTGCCACTTCAGTCTCGCTAGTCGTTCCATAATGTCCGTTATTTTTGATCGGCGTCTAATCTCCTCATTTCTGATTTTATCTCGGAGACTGACGCCGAGCATATGTCTTTCCATGGAACGCTGCGTGACTCTTTATCTTTCTACATTTCTCTTGGGGAGGGTCATAGTTTTCATCCCACACGTCATCACGGGCAGTATGCATGAATCATAAACTTTTCTCTTTAGACATATTGGAGTTACGATACAATTGCAATATATCGTTCTTTAATTTGGTGAAAAATTGTATTATTGGGTACTGACTACCCAACACAGGAACGCGCATTTTATTTTAACACCGTAAGGGATAGGTTAACCCTTAACGTACCGTGTTCAAAACAAAACGCTCGCTCCCATGTGGTAAATTCAGTTTACCGCTAACTTTATCTAAATATCAAGCATATGACTCAATGAATCAAAATTTAATTTATGTCATCTTGTAGGGAATTTCATTAGAAATAGATCGATATCTATAACATACATGGATTATTTAAAAAACATATCATTATTAATTTTTTTCTGGAACCATGCGATTTCTGATATGGAATGCGTCACAGCATACGAGCAACTGGACACCAAGTATAAACTTGTCTGCGCGTCGCGGCCGGCGGGGCGAGACTTTACGAGATTTTACGTATGATAAAGGCACCTAGGCAAAATGTATAGTACGTTCAAGACAACGAGTACGTATTAATATTTGTCCCTTTTGGTAAAGTGTTAATATTTTCACAGTTCTGATATTATTAAGTTGCGTGCTGCGTTTCCATCCACAGTCGGTATTATTACGTACCTATGAAAAGGCCAAAGATATAATTTATAATACGTTCAAAACAGCGAGTAAGTATTTGTCACTTTTGATAAAGTTGTAAATATTAGCAAAACAAATTCTACCTTAACACGAATGAAGGTGAGGGCAGTCTTAGAAAATATTTTTTTTTGGGATGAAGGAAGTAATTTTTTGCTTTTTTTATTACGAAATATTGAGAACACTTCAATGGAGGATTATATATATTTTTTTTAATATTAGGGTCCATAGGTTTTAAGAAAATCAACTTTAAATTGGCAGTGGAAACTCAATTGACCACATGGCAACGCGACGGTTAAGAGAATCAGCCGGCATTTTTATAGGTTGATCTGCCAGCATGTTCGTGTCCGCCCGTCGCCGCTCGGGCCGGCCCGTCTATTGTCGGCAGCCGACCTCAGATGCCTAAATGGCTATCTAATTAAAATAAAAAATAACAAGAATGGCCGGCTCCCACAAAAGTGCCGCATTACGCCTAATGTGACAGCCTCACAATGTTCCTATGTTCCTGAATTAAAATATGAAAAATACCGACGTGCTCGGACCATTTTTTTTCTGTTTTGTTTCATTCTACGTTTTGACACCCTACTAATGAGACGTATTATGTATGAGCAAGTAAACTTTAATAAATCATGATTATGTAACACGCGATGTTCACTATAATGATATCTTTAATAGAATTATTCTCATATACATACATTCAAATGCAGTTATAACAAGAAAAAAAAAATTGAATCACAAAACTTGTCAAAAGCGAGAATTTCAATACACGTTATTTTAAACAACGATATTTAACATTTTGAATGTTTACAAATACTTGTAGACAAATACTGGATTTTACCCATTGCGGGTTAATCATTAAGAATTAATTGTATCTCAATAGAGACGAAGATGTAAATTATTTGGAAACAGAATATGGTGGTCGAAGCGTTTACAGGACTTACGACCTGTCATTGGTTGGGTTAAGCGATCACTTTATGTTAACAACATTCCCCATTGCGCCCTTCTTACCACCACGTCTGACAAATTTTTGGAAGATGTATATATGCTACAATGTTGAGAAACACTACACATTTTTTAGTTCAATCTACACTTTTGCCAAAGTTACCGAGAAATACTGACTGACTCTTGCTTTATTTTAAATACTTTCTGTGCGATAGGTAGTGCATCTCGCTCGCACGCTCCTCGTACAAACAAGCAAGAGAAGAAGAATATACGCACATCATATAATAATTCGCGTGCAATTTTTCTTCGTATTTGCTAAAAATCATAGCAGCCCAAATCTTGTTTATAGAAATAACACGTCTATTTTTTAGATGTTTTATGATAGTGACATGTTTTACCTTAGTAAGGCATTATCAAATTTGTATATCAGTATTAAAAAGAAAAAGTCTAACATTTGTTAATGTCTTAGCAAGACGAACCATGTCATTGTCATAAAATATAATATAACTTCCAGAAAACAGATTTAAAAAAAATATGAACCATCATGCCATCTCACCAAAGGGGTAAGCAAAGAGAATGGATCGCAAAACTTTTTTCCTGACAAACTTCTCTCGCCTCCTCAACATTCATACATCGTGCCAGTGTTTAAGGCTCGACACCAGAGAGCACCAGCGTATATATTGGACCTCTCCCTGACACCTATGCCAACGGAGAGGCAACGTTCACTCCGATCAGTAGAAACATGTGCAAATAACAATAATTCCAGTCAGAGCCAATAAAGCAAGTTTCTATGATCGTGCTTTCAGCGTCGCGGGTCCGTTGGCGTGGAATAGCCTCCATATTAGTATTAAGTATGAGGATAGTGACGTTAAATTTAAGAAACTTCTAAATACTGCACTGTTCAGTCAGTCATTTCCTAGTGCGCCCTTGGAAAATTGATTTTACAAAACGGCGCACTTAAAATACAAGTCATCAGAGTAATAATAATAATAATAATAATAATGAATACGCGACAACGTTTACATTCGTTTTAATTACGTACATTGCAATTTTATAAATATTTAATATGGAATTTTACTTGTACGAGTATGAGCATAAATTAATTAAACAAATAAAATATTAATTCATATATCGTATAGATATTTATATGTGTCAGAATATTAGTGTGATGAATTGGTTATTATTTACACACACAAACACAAGTACACATGTTATATAACTTTTATACAATCCATTCATTAAATTTTGTATAGTTTACTTCACATTCAACCAGTTTCTAACCATTAAATCTAAAATCGTTCGAATCAAAAAGCTCTTACTCCCTTTTGATATGTCAGAAGCGGTTGATTTAAAAATAGAACAACTCCATCACTTGGCGCTCCTTTTGAAGTTGCGTAGAAATAGGTCGTAAGCGGCGGAATTTGATTGGACGATTTTAGACCTACGTCCCGTACCCGGCGGTACATCAAAGAAATTTTATAATAAATTACTGTGTATTATTAACCTATGTAATAAAATGCAAAAGTATTATTAGAAAAGAATTTATCGTAATGAAATAAATTGCAGGAAATTATGTATAGGCTAAAGTGCGGGCCACACTGATAAACAAACCGCATAAACACGTGAAATCCATAGGGATTCGTGTTTATTCAAACAGTTATCTATCTCATTCTACGCCGGGTAAAATAATGCGAGGAAGAGAGATAAACGTACCATGTGCAACAAACAAACATGCACAACCAAACATGGTACGTTTATCTCTCTTCCTCGCATTATTTTACCCGGCGTAGAATGAAATAGAAGTACTATACAACCGATGTTTATCCACAGTGTGGCCCGCCTTTAAGTGGAATTTTTTATCTTTTTTGCAAATGATCAATTACAAGAAAAAACTTATGATGTCCAAACCATCTTCGTGACCATACATTTTAATGAGGAAGCATTCATCTTGCATACATTATTACATTAATATATTACGTGTTTCGGAAAGTTCGGTGAAACGGTCTCGATGGAAGTCTACCGACAACAACTAATGCGATTAAAGCAGGCACTGGCTGAAAAATGACCGGAATGAGCAACAGACACAGCAAACTGATTCTTCAACACGACAACGTTCGGCCTCACATCGCAATCGCGGTCAAAAATTACATTCAGAATGTGGGTGAGATTATATCGCACCCGCCTTATTCACTAGATGTGGCACCATCTGACTACCACTTGTTCAGATCTATAACGCATGCCTTAGAAGCACAGCACTTCCATTCATGTGCAGATATAAAGAATTGGGTCGATGCATGGATTACGTCAAAAGACAAGGAGTTTTTTCGACGATGGATTCATCTATTGCATCATTCATCGATTTTCATACATTAAAATGGACCGAACATTACGAAACACACAATAAAATATACATATATTTTTCAACTTTAGCACATTGAAATATGCTGTAGAGCCATGGACCGACACTGTAAGAATCAAGGGTCTGCTAAGAACATCTGAGATGAAGGTACTTAGATCCAAAACTGGAAAAACTCTCCGAGATCGTGTCTGTAACGTAGACATAAGATAAACTTGCGAAATAGAGGATGTCGTTTGGTGAAGTAGATCTCGAAGAAGATACTGGAGGGACCATGAACCCAGAATGGAAAAAAACATATTTATGGTTTGGACATACCTATGTACAATTAATTGATATTTTTTTACCAAGTACATGGTTTTAATACCCCCCAACTGGGGTAACCTGTTCTAGGGAAGCATTCCTAGCACTCTCTATAATTTCAATATATAAATTACAAATTTAGGGAACAATTATTGAACATATCCTAAAGTGTATAACTTAAAATTAATTGTCTTATATTAATATATTATAACACTGTTTACTACAATATTTACAACTTACACTGTTTAAACAATATTAAAACTATTTACTAAAACACACTCGAAGATGTTCTCATAAGACGAAACACGTGTCGTGAATATTTCATATCATTTATAGAATTTTTAGTTCTTCTATTTTTAAACAACTTTTGTTTATTTTAATAACATAACTATAATATTTACTTGTTTTAAAAAATTATACTACATTCAAGCCGTCATTTTTTTTAAATCTCCGTAGTTACATGTTTTTGTAATTATGCATTGTCATTTTTTGTGGGTCGCTTATAGTTTTGTTTATTATGTTATATAGTTTGAGTCTAAGAGAGTAGAAATGTCTTTGCGCATAAGAAGTTTTAGTTTTTGGTACAGATTTTTATTTTTATTTTTAAAAAGACTAACATCAAGGATTTATATCAATGATATAAGAATTTATTTTACAATATTCAATGTGAGCAAAAAATAGCTCATTATTATGAAGAAGGAATCTGGTCGTGTGTAGGCTTGAACCCAAGTCCCCTGGATCAGGAGCCAAGCGTTCTATCCCCTAGACCACCACCCGAATGGTTATGTTTGTTACGTGTGTTGTACGTTTATTGTCTTTTTATGTGTCTGTCGGTGTCCTTGTGATAGTGCACGACTAAGTTTCTTATATATAGTTGTATTATGTCCGGTAGTTGAAATTCATCGTATAGTTGGTCTGAAGGGTAACGATGTGGTTTTTTGTTAATGACTCTAATTATTGTCTTTTGGGCTACAATAACAGGGTCAAGTGTAGTT
Organism: Lepidostoma basale; assembly: GCA_022606425.2. NCBI lineage: Eukaryota > Metazoa > Arthropoda > Insecta > Trichoptera > Lepidostomatidae > Lepidostoma > Lepidostoma basale. The sequence continues at coordinate 1,060,273 of JAHDVF020001465.1, forward strand.
ATTGTAGTTCCTACCCATCCTATTAAACCGTAGTTTAGGATGGATTGGACGAATAATGGAAACATGGTTAAAATTTTGCATAAAAGCTGTGTGATGAGGAATGGCGATGAAATAAAATTTATATAACCGTTAAAAAAATTAAATGATGAATGAGGTGTACAGTCCGAAACATATTTGTGAAATACAATGTTTATCAAAAATTATTAAAATGAAATCATTTGGAACATGGAGATTGTAAATATCTCTGAAACGTCAAGGAGTACACCTTGAGACACGAACGTATCGAGGATCCCCGAATTATTTATCGCAGCATGTTGCAAGCTCGATGGTCATGCATCATAAGGTGTGTCGATAGAAACCAGCTGAAGACGAAAATAATCACGCCTCGTATCGTGGAGTAAATGTTACAGAACTGTTTCTTCTAGTTACTTTATAGAAATATTATTACCGGACGCGCATCCAAGAGTAAATCTATACTTCCGCTTGAATTACAAAACCCTTCTTCCACGAAGTCGCTTGCGTGCGAAGATACGAGTAATATAAGTAATATTTTTAAATGATGAATCTAATTAAATCAGTTTACTATCTCAACAGACATTACAAATAATATTTAGACTTAATTGAGTACAGGTAAAATATAATATAAACAATATAATACCAGGAACACATGAGAGATGGTTCGACTCTGGTGACACCAGTGGGAAGAGCAATTAGTCTGCTGAACGCGGTCTCCCCGGAGATCGAGGTCTTTCATTTTAGTGAAGGTACGTATTCTCGACTTTAGAAAGTATTATTCTTCCTTTGGTGCTGTGTCAGGTCCCTCCAACGTTGGCGATCACTGCAGCAAAGGCTTCTCTTTCCTGCGCCACTTGGAACAGGTTCTAAACTCTTGTTATTATTCGAGACCGTAAATTTTGTTATAATAATAATAGGAACAGGCCTAGATAGTGCAGCGAGACTGACGAAAGGGCGTCGCTGCGTCCTATAACAGTCTCGGGTGGTGGTGGGAACCTTATATATAATAATAATAGTTTAAATTTGTTTTAATAATAATAATAAAAATTTTATTATTCTTCCTTGTTATAGACCTATGTGGTCTGTTCTCCAGAGTGTTGCTCCTGCTGTAAGGTAGACTTCCAGCTGTCCTTCCATCTTTTAGGAGGAGAGTATGCGGTACTCATCCTCTCCTCCTAAAAGATGGGAGAACAGCTGGAAGTCTACCTTACACCAGGAGCAACACTCTGGAGAACAGACCACATAGGTCTATAACAAGGAAGAATAATTAGATTATTATTATTATTATTATTAAAACAAATTCAAAACTATTATTATTACAACAAAATTGATTTAGAGCAAAATAGGAGAGTTTGGTGGTGTCCATTCTTCGGACATGACCGTACACACTCCCTTCTTCGCTGTTGCTCCATCTTATAATATCCTCAAACTCACATATCTCTCTAATTCTGGTGTTCCTCGCGCGATCTCTCAGTGTCTTCATCTCGGAAGTCCTCAAAACTTATTTGGCCCTTACTGTGTCTGCCCATATGTTATTTTTGGTCTTACGCATGCTTTATAGATTTTCAACTTACTCTTAACGACCATGTCTTTGTTTTTTCATAATTGTAGATTTTAGAGCAACAGAAATTGCAGCTGCCTTGTTTACTATTAACATTAATAATATGCTAACTTTTAAAGAGACGTTTATGGGATTTAATCACCTTAAGGGCGCATTAAGACGTGTTTTAAATCTAACAATCTAAATATGAACGCTGCATCTGATATTTGCGATCGGTTATAAATTATTAAAGTTATAATTATTATTAACTATTATAATATTACTTATTTTACATATAACTAACTAACTAACTAACCATCACGCCGTCTCCCTGAAAGGGTAGGCAGAAAGAATGGACTGTCACACTTTAACCGATGCGGCACTCCATCCTTCTCTTTTCGCCCCGCGGGAGACGCGGTGTGATGGGTTGCAAACCTCATCGCCACCAATAGGCATCTCCCGCGCACACTTCGATCTTCCAACATCCACAAAATAAATCTAAAACAAATAATATAAAATATAATGATGTAAAATAAAATAACAAAATAAAAATAATTTAATACAAAATGTTATTTTTAGATGGGGCACATTTGTCTATTTAATTTATGTTCCACGAATCCACCGTTTTTTTTTAATTTAGCACATAATGTAATAACACATAATGTTTTTCCGATGTTGCACATGTTGACATGGACGATCCGGACTTTTGTGTTTCTTTAATTTATGTTACACGTATCCACCGTTTTTTAAATTAGCTGTTATATGATTTAATTAATGTTCCACGTATCCCCTTTTTTTATTTGGCAGTAATTAGGCACTTAAAACCAACTAACACCAGCAAGAACTTTAAAAGAAAATTGAAGAAATTATTCAAATTGTCATTGGAACAAATGAAAAATTTATTTTTACACCTGTCAATTTTTTTTATATAAACGAAAAAACTTGTATAATTTTGACATCAAAGCAGTACAAACGTATTACGTGTCACAATTAACTATTATAAAGTGCGGCAACAATCAAATTGACCAAAACAATTCACTTATACACGTAATTTCTCCAAATTCACGGGAGCTCCACATGAACCAAACCAAATTTTCAAAATCAGAATTCATATATTTTTTATTAATAAATAAAAAAATATTCTCAATAATGAATCATTTTTAAACTGGGATTTTGTTCCAAATATTCAGCTTGAACCCATCGATGGTTTCGCAATTCTCACCACAGATTTATGAGTATTTATGAGTACGTGGTCACTGCGTTCTGTCTTCATCAAGAAGAACTGTTTGATGTAATTTGAACTATTTGTAAGGATGTATCAGATGACATTCATTGCAGCGTTATGATCTCTTTGATATCAGCAGCCAGGCTCGGCTTCAGGTAATGTAAAAAAATAAAAATCTCCAAAAATACGAGATCACTGCTTAAAATCATGATTAATATTATCAAGAAAATACCAAGGAACTAATTTAAAAAAATAATTAAATACTAATAGGCTGCCACATTCGAAGTCAGAAATATCTACGAATTTTCCTGGAGGCGTAGGCACCCCTCTAGTAAAATGGCGTGGTGGTTCCTACTTAGTAAACTATTTTAATAAGAATGTCGCTTGATGTATTCTGTTTATTATATTCTCTTTTCTTGTTCTTAAAACAATTGTTTTCCATCCCCAATCCGCATATATTTTTTTTCAATAAATGTTATTAGATCGTCGAGATGTGATTTTACCACTGATACCTATTCATTTTTTGCTGTGTTGTTTATTCTTCTTCGCTATCCTCACTTCCATCCTCCGCATTATGTCTCAGATTCTAGTGCTAGATATTTGCCGAGATTATCAGTTAAATAGAGGTCCGTTGTATCGAGATTTTACAGAAATCTGTTTAATTATATTAAAAACTATTAACTGAATACCATTTGAGAATGTTTTGTTTTATTCTAATGCATTTTTTCCAGTTCAGTTTTGGTACCAATGCTGCTAAGACTAACTTTATTAAAAAGAGGGAAAAAATGGCACTTTTAAATAATTCGCTTGATTCCACCCTGGAATTTATGATGCCCCATAATATGATGAATGTTTCTAAATAAAAATGCGTTGTATATTTTCTTAACTTTTGATTTCTGTTCGCCTGGAAGTGTGAGATTATTAATTTAATGCCGCTTATGAAATTTTCTAGTAATTCGTCAAGATTATTACGTAATATAAATACTAACCTAATTTACAAATACATACTATAATATAATACTAGTTGTAACCCCGTGAAATATTCACGAAAGTAATGATTTTCTACCCTTTCAAAACTTAGTTAATGGGCCAAGTGTGAATAAATGAATTATTCTAATTACGTTTTCTTTCAAAATACCCCAGTATTTAGAAATGTATTTAAAAAAAAGCCTTCATGTACTCGTATATATATTAATTTCAATTTAAAGCCAACCGAACACATATACAAGACAGTAGACCTACGAGTGTCCACAAATGACTCCACCCCAATCTCGCTCCACGGTGTCCCCCTTGTGACCACGACCAGCTTTTGCTACCTCGGTAGTATGATAGCAGGCTCGGTAGGTACGGAGGAAGATGTAGCCAGCAGACTCAACAAGGCAAGGGGAGCTTTCGCTGTGCTTCGCCCTGAAAGGCGTTCCATTATCATTTCGAGAAAGCTCAAGCTCCAAATATTCAGCAGTAGCGTTAAAAGCGTACTGCTGTACGGATATGAGACTTGGAAATCTATCGCAGACGTTATTGGTAAATTCCAGGTGTTTATAAATAGGTGCCTTTGCTCAATATTCAAGATCTGTTGGCCCCAAACAGTGTCAAATGCCGTTCTCTGGACCATGGCAGGCGAAAAGCCAATTAGAGAACAAGTCGCTAGACGGAAACGGCAATGGATCGGCCACACTCTGAGACGGAACCCTGCCTGCATCCCTCAGGGCGCACTAGACTGGTCCCCTATGGGGGGAAAGAGGAAGCGAGGCATATCTAGAGCCACCTGGAGAAGAGCCCTACAGGACGAGGTTAAGGCAGCAGGCATGCGATAGAGTCGGGTGGAGAAGGTTCCTTGAGGCCCTATGCACCACGGAGGTGTGACAGGACAAAAAGGAGAGATGAAGACACATACGAGTATAAGTCTTTAATATTATAATATATTAACGGAAAAATAATAATCAACAATTAATGAGCCAAGTGTTCGTTAAATAATTATAAATCAAATATATAATTTTGTTTGAAATTAATTGCAGCTAATTATAAATGCATAAACATGTCATTAATATTATATTATAAAAGTAAAAATTAAAAAAAAAAAAAAACACGTTTTTTCCAGAAATTTCCATGAACAAGGTGTTAATGAGCCAAGTGTCCGTTATTGAATTTTGCTTTTTCCGTTTTCGTTCACCTTTCGGAATACCCCAGTATTTATACATGTATTCAAGAAATTAAACATACGGTTTTGTCTCAAATTAGTGCTGATAATTACAACTGAATGTTATTAATAGTAAACATTAGCGGAAAAAAACATTTTTTTTATCAATAAATCGCCATGAACATAGTGTTAATGAGCCAAGTGTCCGTTAATGAATTATGTTTATTCCGTTTTCGCACACCTTTCGTAATACCCCAGTATTTACATTTGTATTAAAGAAATTAAATATATAGTTTGATTTCAAATTAAGGGTAGCTAATTTCGCCCGAATGTACGTAATTATGGTTTACCAGACTTTGAAGATTGATATCTTCGGCCATATGCTGTCCATTAGTCAAAATTGACGCAGGATAACATCCTAATTGATTTATTTTTCTGATAGCATATGGATAACGAATTTTTAATCGCTTATTTTTATACTATACTATTACTTGAAATGGAAATATTATTTCGACCATTATACCGTCCATTTCATGTTTACGGAACTAATTGATTTAAGCGGTTTTTAAAACAAATTTACTTTCATGTCATGTATATGGGTGTATATTTATATTTGAAGGGGTGTAACATGTTTTACCCTTTATAATTATAAGTAAACATTAAAATTTACCGAAATGTAGGCTTTAGTCAGTTTACTTAATGTGGAGAAGGTAAGGGTATACCACTCTGGATATTTTTCCCCAGGTCATCACCATGAGGCCTACTCATGGGTGATAGTCAACGTTAGGGAGACCTGACAAGAAACAGAAAGAAGAAGAATAAGAAGTAAAAAATATATATATAAATTAATCAAATACTGAAAGGCGGCCATATTCGAAGTCGGAAAAATCGACGAACGTGCATGTTACAATGTATGAATGTGGAGGAATCAAGAGAGGTATGTCAGAACAGAACGATATGGCAGTCCAACCTCTCTGTCTACCCCTCTGGAGAAACAGCGTGATGGTTAGTTAGTTAGTTAGTTATGGGGAGTAAAATACCTACAGACAACAAATATATAAGGGGTTACAACCCCCGTGACGCTCGAAAGATACCATAGAGACCATATACCCAACATGGAGATTAGAATACGCACTAGGGTCACCGATGTAGGGATACACATTGCGAGGATGAAGTGGCAGTGGGCTGGTCATGTGTGTCGACGGAATGATGGAAGATGGAGCCAGAGGGTTACTGAATGGAGGCCAAGGTTGGGCCGGAGAAGTGTCGGGAGACAGCCAACCAGGTGGAGGGATGATATTGTGCGGACGGCGGGAAGAGCCTGGAGAACACTGGCGAGAGACCGAGAGAGATGGTGTGGGGGTAGAGAGGCTTACGTCCAGCATTGGATGGAGACTAGATGACGAAGAGAGACGCTCGAAAAAATAGGCATAAAAATAAAATAAAAATTTTGACTCGGCCGTTTAAAATACGAATTATTTTTTATTTTACGTATACATAAAATAGATTTATAAACAATTTCCAATTTTGAAAAAAAATCACAATAAAAATGGCGGAGACCTTCTTTTTAAAATCCTTGCTGGCGGTGTATATGATTTCTCCGTCCAGCATTGTCTGAAAAAATAAATATGTACGAGTATATTGCTTATTCAAAAGGGTTGTAGCTAAGACGTGACGACATTTTATAAAATCTGTCAAAATTGACCATATTTGTATACAATTTTATAATATTTTAAATATTTATGTAATATCACTGATGAAGGGAGTTTACATATCTCGGTACGGTCATGACGGAAGCCAACGACATGCAGGCGGAGTTGGAACACAGAGTTCAAAAAGGCCTACGAGCTGCAGCCTCTATCCAGAAACACCAAGCTGCGTATTTATAACACCATCATCAAGCCAGTGGTGACATAGGTGACATGGTAGTGTCGTGGACAATGACTCAAAAAGAACAACAAATAACCTACTGGTTTGAGAATAGAATACTTAGAATGATCCTGGGACCCAGACCCGGTGTTGCAGCGGGAACTAGGAGGCATAGGACCAACCAAGAGATCCATACGATGACCGTGCTCGATTCATGCCGGTCGCCTAGCATGAATCGAGCACGTATGCCGAGCCGAAGAGACCAGAGCAATCAAGACCTTGTATGCGTCTAGACCGACTGGAGTAAGACTTCTAGGAAGGCCTAGACAGCGCCTAATGGACAATGCTCTGGCTGATCTGGCTAGGTGATCTGGCTAGCAGGATCGAGGAGCTTGGCGAAAAATCATCGAGGAGGCTAAAACTCTTCAAGAGTTGTATGACTATAAGAAGTAAGTAAGTGCTGATGAAGGGCGGGTTAGTCTGAAACATGTTTGATATTTAATTTTTATTTTATTGTATACAAAGTATATAAAAAAATAAACGTCATGTATTCGATTTTGTTTGAATTGTTCGACCCTTTTCCATTTCCAATTTTTTTCAGGTGTCGTCACATAAGTTGGAAAATATTCAGGCAACAAATTATTTTTTAGACTATAAAGCGATATCAGATAAAACACAGTATTATGATACACATAAAAAACCCATTAAATGTTGATTGTTTTTTTAACTTATTACCGTATATTTTAGTGCTCATAAAAATAACATAATTTAATTAGCAAAATCGACCACCTGTTACATTCTACGGAGCGCGTTTTTCAAAGTAATTTGCAGAACCACAGCTGGAAGAAGCAGAAACAGGGCGATTTAAGAGTCACTACATTCACTGCATTCACTATATTCATTGCATTCACTTTATTCACTGCATTCACTACATTCATGCATTCACTACATTCACTACATTCACTACATTCACTACATTCACTACATTCACTTCCCTACATTCACTACATTCACTACATTCACTACATTCACTACATTCACTACATTCACTACATTCACTACATTCACTACATTCACTACATTCACTACATTCACTACATTCACTACATTCACTACATTCACTACATTCACTACATTCACTACATTCACTACATTCACTACATTCACTACATTCACTACATACCCTACATTCACTACATTCACTACATTCACTACATTCACTACATTCACTGCATTCACTATATTCACTACATTCACTGCATTCACTGCATTCACTACATTCGCTACATTCACTACGTTCACTACAGTCACTAATCACTACATTCACTATATTCACTTACTTGGATTTAAACTTTAAAATGTAATCCTAAATATTTAGGATATAAAACACGGTTTTAAACGTTTTCATGAGTTTTTATGTATAGTATAAATTTATCAAAACACTGTTCTCTTTCCACTATTATGGGTTCGTTTATATCTACCCTTTACGAAAGAATGATACAGAAAGTTTATCAAAAGTCATCGATGTATACGGAACAAGAAATAGAGGAAGACCGAGAAAAACGCGGAAAAATTAAATATTGGCCACGAGAGGAGTCGGATAAAACGTGTGTGTATTACACGTGTACAAATGTGGAGGAATCGACAGAATATGTCAGGAGAAAACAATGTGGCGGTTTGTTCTCTACCTACCCCTTCAGAGGGACGGCTTAGTGGTTAGTTAGTTAGTTAATTTAAATTTAAACATGTTTTGGAGCTAAACCACAACGAACAGCCAATCAGCATTTAAAGAAATCTGTGAGATTTGGCACAATCTAATTTGAAGCGTATAATTAATAACATAGAATCCTTTTTTAAATTGTTCCCAATGGCTCAGCGAGGTTGTTTTATTAAAAAAAACTCAATAAAATGAACTTATGATTTTTTTCTTCTTCTTCTTCTTGTTTTTCTCCTGTCGGAGGTTGTGCAAAATCGTGGCTACTTCTACCCTTTAATAATAATAATAATAATTATAATTATAATGATAATAATAATAATAATAATAATAGTAATAATAGTAATAATAATAATAATAATAATAATAATAATAATAACATAATAATTATAATAATAATAATAATAATAATAACATAATAATAATAATAATAATAATAATAATAATAATAATAATAATAATAATAATAATAATAATAATAATAATAATAATAATAATAATAATAATAATAATAATAATAATAATAATAATAATAATAATGCCCACTGTCCGTGGCAATAATAATAATGCCCACAAATCTGGCGGCCATTTTCATATACCTATATAATAATTTATACATACTTTGTTAATCATTCTTTTTCCATCCATGCGCTCCATATGTCCGAACCAGCAATATCGTTGGTTGAGATGAGGTCCCTAAGACATATTTGTGGTAAAACGATGTACGACAGAACTTCAAATGCTGATTCGAACATAGTCATAATTAACTGTTAAAATTTATACCACTCTTATGATATCAGCATTTTTATAATACATTTTTTTAGTGTCGCGACAGCTGTTTCATCATCAGGTGTTCACAAATAACTTAAGATACAAATTGAAGGACTAACTACCTGTATTTATAGGGTAAACAACTCATTAGTGTGATTAGTCAAAATTAAATATGCGAAATCTGTTGACAAATTTACAAACAAATATAACAAAGTTTTTTTTATGTATGTTGTTTTGTTCTATATGTCATTTATAACGAACCTGTTCTTATTTGGCTGCAATTTTTTTTTTATAATTTTTTTTATTTTTAAAATTATTTTCTAATTTAAAAATCTAATTCCAAAATTTTACCGCTGCGACATGGCAACGGTTACGCCCTTGAAATATGACCTTTTTATAAAAAAAAAATATGGAAGTCCACCTTTTTCCCACCTATTTTGACGGTCTGACGCCTGGTAATTAGCAAGCGATCATCCCATTTTACCATACATAATAGGAAATTAATTAATAACCTTATTTTCGGCAATTAATCTTTCGCAATGATCTAGTATTCAGTTATTCTTCCAGATATAACAATATTTTTATTATGTATTATATAATAGTTTCTTCATCAACTTATCGCCGTCCACTCTTGGACGAAAGCCTCCTCCATGTCGCTCCATGTCGATCTATCCTGCGCAGTCTGCATCCATAGCACCGCAGCGTATCGTTCCAGGTCATCCCTCCACCTCATTTGTGGTCTTCCTACTATTCTTTTCGTGTCTCTCGGTCTCCAATTCAGCAGTAGTTTGGTCCATGTTTCGTCTGCAACTATAGTGACATGACCTGCCCATTTCCATTTTAAAGTCGTCATTCGGTGAATGACGTCTGTGACTCTTGTTTTATCCCTCGCCGTTTCGTTCCTGACTCTATCTCTAAGGGACAGGCCTAGCATGGCTCTCTCCATCGCTCGCTGCATGACTCTTAGTCTCTTTGCACTGTGCTTTGTCAGTTTCAAGACCATATGTACTTACTGGCAGAACACAAGCTTCATATACATTTCTCTTCAAGTTGATGGGTGATATAATAGCTAAAACTAATAAAATTTCAAATTAAACATTTAAGGAAGGCGAAACATATCAATTATATGAAATTGTTATAGGACTCAGCGGCGCCCTTTTTGACTCCGCTGAGCCCAGATGGGGGCTGCATAGGTGATTATGTGTCTAATTATAGATTTATAAATCAGGAGTTTGATGTTTAGAGAGATCCTAACATGGGAAGGAGAGTACCAATGGCTCGTGACGTGGACATGACTTTATTTGAGATATGTGCTTCCCAAGTTAGCTTGGAGTCCAATGTGACTCCAGGGTATGTAGTTGTGTTAGTCCAAGTGACTGATTGGCCAAACATTTGTATATCAGGGGGGCTGATGCGGAGTGCATGTCTTTTTGTGAATAGTGTGACTGCGCTTTTGCTTGGATTGATGGTGATTCGCCAGTCCTTGCACCATTGTTCTAGTGCATAGACAGTTCAAATGTACTCAAACAACATAATAAGGGAAGCAACGTTATAATAAAAATGAAAGAACGTTCTAAAATTTGAATTGCACATTTTATTAATATTTATTTTACAAGTACATTCGATTTACAAATAATCACGAGCTAATATCGAAAAACTCACTAAAAGCGGATACTTTTCAATACGTAATAACAATATTATATCTACAGCAGAATAAGACTCTATATAGTAATTTGTACATTAATAAATTAAATTCTACACTTATTTCTATATATTTTACAGAAATGACACAGTTTACCATGAAACCTACAGATATCTATAGAAATTGAATAAATATTAACATTTCACATTTTATTTTCTAAGGGTAGGATTATGAAACAATGTTCAAGATTTAAGAATTTTTTTAATATATCGTAGAATTCAAAATAAATTTGTCAATTTTAAAACTATCCGAAAAATTATTTAATTTTGTGTACACTAATAATTATACTTTGGGGATTAAAAGCACTTTGTTTAAACCACTTTTTAATAAAAAATATTAAAATATACGTCATGTTTCGGAGGATACCTCCATCTTCAGGTGTAAAAATATAACAAAAAAGCTCCTATTATGAGCTCCCATTCCCAATCAAAAGCAAATTAATCATTTATTAAATTATATAAAAATTATGTCTTTTCAAATGTATGTTTTTTCTAAATTACAATTTTTTCTACATTATATTATCATCATGTATTATTATTATTTATTATTTCTTACTGTTAAAAATAATTGTTAGTACCTACTTATAACAAATAGCTGATGTTTATTTTTATATTTGAATTATTGTATCGAATTTTAAATGCGTTTTTTATTAGTCTTTCCTTGTTTAGTTTTTTACACCTGAAGATGGAGGTATCCTCCGAAACATGTCGTGTATTTTAATATATATATTTTTTAAATGGTTTAAACAAAGTTTTTTAATTCCCCAAGTATATTACTATGAAATTCCACAGTGTTAATGCCTTAACTTTCAATAAACTAATATATGTCGCTGGTAGTACGATATTTAATAAATGTTTAAATTTTGGAACACGTTTTAACGAATGTTTGAGATGCCAATATATTTTTATGTTATTCTGAAATAAAAAAATCTTAGAATTAAACATTGTTTAATAATCCTACCCTAATTCTAGTTACATCGATAAGATCAAAAACGATTTATATATTATTTACAAAAAATAATTATTATTATACAAAACTTTAAAAAATCATGATTTGTGTGTACCTATGAATATCACAAAACAATTTTCAGTCTACTTAAGTAGAATAGTATTTTTTTAACAAATAAAAAAATAGATGCAAATTTGATTTTTAGTTTATCGAAAAGTTTATTTAAAACTCATTCTGAAGTTGAGGGTATTAGTTTCAAACCTGGCAAACTCCATCATTCGATGTTTTGAGTAAATCGCAAAAAACTGTTACGCTAATAAAATCCGCTTTTTACTATATTTATTTTTTTCATCTTTAAAAGTAATCAGCCATGAAATAATCATCAATATGTTGATAATTAAAGTAAAATAATAAATTTCATTTTGGAGTTTGCCATGTTTGCAACAAACCCTATATTTTAATAGCAAAATTCTTCAGAATGAAGCCGAATTTGAAACTGAAAAAAATAAAAATTTTGTGCAAATGTATTATGAATTAGACCCAATTCATATCTCACTTTTGATTGTTGGTGGAGTTTGCCGGGTTTGCAAGTAATACCCTCGGTTCAACACAGATCGTAAAAAAAAATTAACATTATTTTTTCAAGATAAATTATACTTTGTCCATAATTATTTTCTATTTTTTCTGTTTTTTTTTATACACATTTCATGGCAATAATTTATTATACATTTATTTTGTAAATATAATTATAGTTCGATGACAATTTTGATACATAATAATATTAATTTAACATTAGGAACATATTATATATAACAAACAAAAGGTTTTAATGGGTTATCTTTGGTCTACGAAACCACTGAAAATGCATTTTTATTATGATTCATATATACGAAAAACACGTATAAATCAGAAAACAGTTAAAATATTTATTTAAATAAAAAAATCCAATTACCTTTTATTATAACATAAGAATCCATGCATGCTAAATTATAGTCTATAAGGGGTCGCAAACCATGGAACTTTGAATAGAATATTTAAAAAAAATCTGCTATTATTTAAGAATAATAATAAAAATAATGCAAAAAAATTACCAGTGGCGCGCATTTTAAAATGTTAAATAATTTATTTTTCTGTTTATTTTTATAAAAAATCTTAAAATCCTTCAATTGACAAACGTCATATAAATTCCCAAAAAAAATTTAATGTACAATTTGTAAAATAAAATATTTTGCATTAAATATAATATGATAATATGTCAGAGAAGAAAGGTGTGGCAGTACATGCTTTCTGCCTACCCCTTCGGGGAGACGGCGTGATGGTTAGTTAGTTATAATATGTATAGCTGTTTCATCAGCCTATGTTAGCATCATCAGAATCAAATAAATTGAGAATTATAAAATGAAATTGTACTACCAGTGTGTAAGGGACATATTTTTTTAAGCATTTCTCTAATATGTAAACTTTAGAGCGATGGAGTTTCTGATAACTTGAACTGCCTAACCGGTTTCAACAGAACTTATTCGTATTTTTAGGTTTCAATGATCCAGGTCATTGATGATCACCCTGAGAAAGATATCGATAGCATCGAAACCGATCGTCAGTAAAAGCTATCGGTACTGAGTCTCTCTCTCTGGTTTCAATCCTGGGATTGGTGGTCCTATAGAAATAGGACCACATCTCAAAAGCCTCTAGTCTCCGTTTATCTCTTTCGGATAGGCATCATGTCTCGCATCCGAACATCAGGATATTCCATACATAGGTCTTGATGAGGAGTATTCTCAGTTTTAGGTCTATATTATTCGATTCTATTATTTTCGACTTTTTATTAAATGCAAGCCTAGCCTGTATATACGGCTGCCGACCTCGCTCTTAGACCTACCGTTCCATGCTATTTTGTTTATGTTTGGTACTAAATAACTGTTATTAATAAAATTTGTATGCTGAAGCATTAGTGAACGAAATATTGAAGAAACAAATTATTTCTTGGTTTTTTTAATTTTGTATTTTAATTCCTTCAATGGATAAAGGGTTGATAATGCAAAAGAGTGAAAATATATATGTATAAATGTATATTTTATACTTTTAAGAGTTCATATTTATACTACAAGAATATTTAAATTTAGATATAAATATAATACATATTATTAATTTTTGTAATTAATATTAGTTAAGTCACCAAAGTTAAATAAATAAATAATATACACCTTATAAAAATAACTTGATAAATGTATTAGATTTATTTACAATTTTACAAAAAATCTTATAAGTAAAAACACAAGAATGTGTTTTTTAACTAGGAACGCGAGGACTGTTTAGTTTCTTTTATTTATAAATTCATTTAAAAAACTTTTTTACGTCGATTGTTATGTTTATAGTAAATCTATGTATTATTACGGAGATCGAATATGCAACCCTTATTTATAAAGATACACGAAAAAACATTTTACATCTAATCGTGTACATTATTCTTTTAATAAATCAATTATACATTGAACATTTTGAATGTATACAAATACTTGTAGACAAATACTGGATTTTACCCATTGCGGGTTAATCATTTTTAAGGATTAATTGTATCTCAATAGAGACGGAGGCTTACACCTAATCTTAATGGATGGCGCTAGTGTAGATTGAACTAAAAAATGTGAAGTGTTTCTCAACATAAGTAACATATATACATCTTTCAAAAATTTGTCAGACGTAGTGGTCGTAAGAAGGGCGGAATGGGGAATGTTATGAACATAAAACGATCGCTTAACCCAACCAATGACAGGTCATGAGTCCTTTAAGCGCCTCGACCACCATATTCTGTTTCCAGAAAACAATTTACATCTTCGTAAATTTACATCTTCGTAAATTCAATTTATTGAGATACAATTAATTCTTAAAAATTAAATATTGATTTTAACGGTTTTAAATCTATCGAATCATTAGTAGAATCGATATTTAAAAAAAAAACTTGTGTTTTGTGGTAAAATATTAAATTATTACACAATTTTACTGAAATATTATGATGAATTTTCTGCCGTAAAGATTTTCCTTTCAACATGAAAAATGTTGAGCAAATTATTTATTGTTAAATCAAACAGTTTACGAGTGAACCACCAATCTTATGAAATTATTACTATATACTATATTTCCTACTATATTATAGGAAATATAATTGTTACTATATTTCCTTAAACTTGTCTTGGTAATGTGACTATTACGAAATGTTATATTATGAATTACCGTCAAAATAACAATATTAAAATTATTTTGGGGTACATAAGTTAATTGTCAATTGGACAAGCAAAAATCTGAGGTGAATGTATATGTAGCACGCTTAATAGAACACTGGCTTAACTCAAAAAAGCAAGTTTTGCTCAATCTGACATGAGTCGATGTTTTAACAAAAAACAGTCGAAAAACACGTACGAATGAAAAAGACCGATAGAGTGTAATGGAGGTCAATTGGCGGAATTTTAACTTAATTTTAACGCGAAACGATGGTTAGCGTTAACACAAGCCTCTGTCTAATGTTAACTCAATTATGACCCAAACCATAATCGGTCAGTTTAAAATTAAGCGCGCGATGTATACTTTAAAAATATGCAATATATAAAAATGTTTAAGTATTGAAAGACATAAGGGTTGATTTCATTTGTTCATAATAATATTACATATAATTGAATATAAATGCATTGATTGGTTAATTAAAGATTTCATCTCCTGATTAAATTTGTATGAATACAAAATATTGTGTACATAATAATGTATGAGGTTCGCAACCCATCACACCGCGTTTCCCGCAGGGGCGAAGAGAGAAGGATGGAGCGCCGCATCGGTTAAAGTGTGGCAGTCCATTCTTTCTGCCTACCCCTTCGGAGAGACGGCGTGATATTTAGTTAGTAAGTAAGTTTTTTAATAATGTATATTTGAAACTTTGTAAAATAATAACTAGACATTATGGATGCAGAAATCCTTGCACTTTTAAATATCACAGATGATTATGTTAAAGATAAATTTTCTAGAAGTTTTATTATATTTTATGGACATGTTCCGCCCTTTTTAGGCATTATCAAATGTTCGATAATGCCTTAGACAACAATTTTGATAATGCCTTAGAAGGGTAGGAATATAATAAAACTTCTAGAAAACTGACGTTTTCGTTCGTATTACATACATCAGTGTTCAAGAAACAATAAATAATAAAAATTGTTATATCATAACAGTGTTGTAAATTAAACAGTTAATAATGTTGAAGTATCATAGTGTTTCGGCTAAAACAATGGACTAATCAATCAATGCATTTAGTGAGCTATTTGTAATAACCAATCGCGTTAGCAACATTAATTATCCTAGTAAAACAGTCCTCCGTAGCCTCATTTCTGCGCTGAAACTATAAGGTTAGTTGCTGCTTCTTCGCTTGCACCGAGGCTCACGGCTTTCTTCTTCAAGATCCCCAAGTCCGTGACGTTCTCCAAGAAGCTCTTATGGGCCGACAGGACTTTAGCGCTCTCCACGTCCTTCTTCAGCTCCTCCATATCCCTCTTCAGCTTCGCTCTTCTGTTCTGGAACCAGGTGATGACCTGCGCATTGGACAGGCCCAGGGAAGCCGCGATCTCGTCTCTATCAGCGGGTGAGAGATACTTCTGGTAGAGGAACCTCTTCTCCAGCTCGAAGATCTGGTGATTGGTGAAGGCGGTTCTGGACTTCCTCTTCTTCTTCGGCTGCGGCCGGTTGTTGAAGAGATTCAAGTGATTCGCTTGGCCATCTGAAAGGAGAAAAAAATGTTTCCATTAGAACATTATTCAAATTCGGTTTCTTCTTTGTATCAGTCGTATTCCTCATGATTAAGGGTCTTGTTCATCCTGTAAACAATTGAAAATGGCACGCCATGCGCTCCTGTCACCCGTAAGTCTCCAGGCTGCAGCTAATAAAATACGACCCTGATTTGATCAGACCAGCAGCTGCTGATCGTTCTTGTGGTCGCTTTCAAATTTCTATAAGGTTATATTTTGTTAAATCAAATCAAATCAGTTTATTTTCTCAAAAGATATTACAAGCAATTATTATAGTTTAAGACATCTATTGAGAACAGGTAAGCTATAATAAATATATGATACCAGGAACGCATGCGAGATAGTTCGATATTAGGAATACAAGATACTCTCCAAAGTCAAGAGTATTTGTCTTCTGAACGTACTTTCATGTGTGTGAAAGACATCGTTCTCCGAAGCGATCATGTTCTAGCAGTTTGATTGGTCATTTGCGGGACATGTTGCCAGATTGGTAGACGATATATGGACCAGAAGGGTGGTAGAGTGGAGACCCCGCGAAGACAAAAGAAACAGAGGGAGACCCCCACACGATGGTCCGATAACATTAGAAGAATTACTGGCGATTGGATGCGAAAGGCACAAGACAGGAATACGTGGAAAGTATCGGGGAAGCCTTTGTCCAGCAGTGGACGACAACGGCAACTTTAAAATTTTGGATTTATTCCTGTTATTATTACCATAAATACTTCTGTATAATATGTTTTACATAATTATTTCTTAAGAAGTTTTACACCAGTGCTCAAGCAAAAGTGTTTCCAATTTTATTCTAATATATCCATTCAAACTTAATATTGAGTACTTACTATTGATTAAAATGTCATTTTTTTTTTTTTTTATAAATGTTTTATGAAAATGATATATTTCAAATTGTTAGGACTTAGAGAAGTACAATTAGTAAACTAAACGTAATGCAATTGTTCGATATTAAGTTAGTAAAATAGTAAAATAATAAAACATTTTATTTTATGGGAATGACATGTTTCGCCCTTCTAAGGCATTATCAAATGTAGAAGGGCGAAACATTTCATTCCCATAAAATATAATAAAACTTCTACAAAACTGACGTTTTTATTCGTATTATTATTTAATATGGAGTTTTACACCATTGTTCAAGAAATAATAAATAAAACATTTTGTAATTTCTATCAGAAGTTTATATTGTATTTTAAAACATAAAATTAATGTTAATGACTTCTTTAAGTGAAAATAAAAATTAATATTTTACAACAATTTGTATGCAGTAATTAATTTTGATTTATGAGTGGTAAAACAGTCCGACTCATTTACGTTGAATAGATCGTAAAAATTGATATTCGCTACCATTAATAAATTATGTTTTTAAACACATAGCTCTAAAAGTATGTAAGTACACTAATATTTTTGATATCACTTTTTTTATAAATAGATTCATTTCTAAGGACACGGAAACTAATAATAACTTATACTCTTAAGAGATGTTTGGTTCTGACAGTGTTTGCTCTTGCTTCGATTCCGTGTGTCATTATGGGCCTGATGCATGTTTTATAATTTCTAACTTTGCTTTCCACTAGCATATGCTTATTGTCACAGACACGCTGCCTAAGGGACACTCCCTTAGGCAGCCGGAGATAGTTAGTTAGTTAGTAATAACAGTCTGATACAATTTAGCAAGCTTCACTTCCATACGTAAGGGTCGGCCCTAGAACTCCGTTGTACACTGCCAAGAAATAATTAAAATGTTTAATAGACGTTTTATGGAATTCGTCTGAATTTTATGAAAATATTTTGACATTGTAAATTTTATTATTGGGATTTTTCTTGTGGTGAGTGGCTTTCAGTAAGAAGTTATTCCACACAAATGTTACTTACGACCTCCTGGTTGGACTGTCATAAAAAATGTTATGGCGCGAAACGTTCGTCTGTCGGACACATTTCGCGCAATTCCGCACCCTAAACTGCCGATAGATGGCATTATATGTGCGGATTCGTTAATGTTTGACGCCAGTTGAGACATTGTTATATTATCAGAAACAAAAGAAGTCATAATGATCTGACAAAATTACAAACAAATTTATATTTTATTTTTGTTTATTGTTTTTTTTTAAATGTAAAACTCCATTTTAAATAATTAGTACAAACGAAAACGTCTGTTGTAAAAATGTTTTATGAGAATCACATGTTTCGTTTTGCTAAGGCATTATCAAATGTTTTTAAGATAATCAAATGTTTTTACTTAAATATCTTGATGGAAGTTTATTACTAACTAACTAACCATCATGCTGTCTTTCCGGAGGGGTAGGCAGAAAAAATGGAACGCCACACTGTTCTGTTCTGACATACTTCTCTTGCTTCCTCTACATCCATACATCTTGTCATGCACGCACGTCGATTTCTCCGACTCCTCACATGACCGACATTTAATATTTGATTGATTTGATCGTGCCACGTTTTCCTCGGTCTTCTTCTATTTCTATCTCAGTTCATTTTAAATAATAATTAAATAAAACAATGTTTTTTAACTACTTCCACTTTTGTCTTTATTTCGACAGCGACCGGTTTCGCCAGGCATTTCACAAAGATATTACAAAAAAATATTATATTATACAAAATTACAGGTATAAAGTTACAGGTAAAACATAATTATATGAAACCAGGAACACATGAGAGATGGTTCGACTTTATGTATACAAGATACTCTCTAAAGTCAAGAGTATTTGTCTTTTGAACGTACTTTCACTAATATGAAAGACGTCGATCTCTGAAACTATCACGTTCAGCAGTTTGATTGCTCTCCCCGTTAGCATCACCGGAGGCAGGTTGATTTGCATGTTGAGAGATAAAACACCCTCCAAGATCACCGAATTTTCAAAGAATCCCCTGATAAGTCTAAAAAACGGGTAAACCCACCCCTCCTTATCTGTAAACTATTGGTCCCTAGGATAGCTACCAAATTCTCTTATGTAGAGACATCTCAGAAATGAACCCTCTCTAACATGAGCAAGTATCTCTCTCCTTGTCGCTATGTTGTTGCTGTACTGTCCATGATGTCAAGAACTTCGGTTGTACGTCTTTTTCATAGTACAAAGCATTTCCGCTGATATATTTCTTCACTGCCGACATTCGAGGGTTTTAGTGGAATACTTAAAGCCGGAGATAACCGAGTGGCCTTCGGCTACCCTCGGCAGTAAACCACGCGTCGCGTAACTTAACGTCTGTAAATGTGTTTGTAAAGTTAACCCGTTATTAGCAAAAGTAGTAATAAATTCGATGCACACTTTGCACGATTACAATGCAACTTACTCACACAAGTTAAAACGCAGCGTTACATGAAAACGGTTTAATATTAGTAGTTATTGAAATTGGTTTTTGCGGTTTTGGAAGCCGGACACCAAAACGGCAAGGTTATGATACTCATTTTTCATTTTTCCGCATCAACTTTAATAAAGGAAGAAGTTAGCAAGTATCTCGGACTATGCGCCCTGGAGGCAATAATATAGTAATGTTACCACACTAAAATTCACTTAACTACTGAATGTTTCAGTAATAATATTATATAAATAATAAGAATGAAAACGTCGTTTTCTAGAAGTTTTATTATACGAGGGTTGTCCGTAAAATAAGTTTCCCTATTTTTTTTCACAATGAAAACCGAGCAATACATCATTGGAAAGCTTAGACTTTAAACTACTACTTAGTCCTTCTTTCTACTTAGTACCCATTGACTTCGATGCACTTTTTCATCCGGGTCACCATCTTTTTGATTCCCTGGTCATAGAAGTCTCCCGCCAGGCCGTGAAGGTTGCTCAGAACCTCTTTTTTCAGCTCCTCTTCGTTTGCAAAATGCGTTCCATCGAGGTGTTTCTTCAAATCAGGGAAGAGATGGTAGTCGCTCGGGGCCAAGTCCGGACTTTATGGTGGGTGTAGGACGATCTCCCATCCGAATTTCTCCGAACCGTCAGAGTTCGATCTGCTAGTATTGCCGCTTCGTAGTTTATGGGAATGACATGTTTATGGAAATGACATTTGCCATGTGATAATGCCTTGACGACCTTTGTAGCAGAGTGGTTAGTGCTCTGACTGCCATACCGAAAGTCCCGGGCTCGGTTCCCGGCGATGGCAGTATGATTGTTACACTGTCTTTTGTTTGGTGTAGAATTCACGTGACAATAAAATGGCCATAGATTGGCTACCTATAACATGTCATGAGAATCAATATAATAGCAAAAAACAAATTACATAGAGTAATTTGGTTCCAATGATCTGCTGTATATAAAAAAAAATCGTATAATTCGTATTATTTATTTAATATTGAGTTTTACATCATCATTCAAGAAACAATAAATTAAATTAAAACGAAACTTTGATTATGTATCACAATTTTTTTTACGCGACAGCTGTTTCGTCAACCTATGTTGACATCATCAGGTGTTACAATAATATATCAAAAGTCAAATTTTCGCGATTTTTCGAACCTTTATGTGTATTTATGAAATTATTCAAATTGACATAGGAACAAATACACGTAAAGGTTTAAAAATCGCGAAAATTTGACATTTGATATATTATTGTAACACTTGATGATGTCAACATAGGTTGACGAAACAGCTGTCGCGTAAAATAAAAATATATTGTGATACATGAAACAGTTTTTTTTTAATTTAACAGTTTATAATGTTAAAATATCATAGTGTTTCGGCCAAAACAATGGACTATTTAATAAATTTTATATTATACACGTTAAGATAATAAATATTTTCAAATTAAAATGTTTTTGTTTTCCTGGTTCCCTATTTGTTCTTCAATTTTGTCTTCTTTCTTTTTCTTTTTTGATTATATGGAATGAGAAAAAATTCTCCCTAGGACATGTTCGCCTTACAGATATTAGATAACTAAGGTATAACCTTCAAAACATGCCGAAAAAAACAAACTGAATAGTATTTATTTATTTATTCTGATCATTTTACTGAAATTTCATAAATGATGTTCATTTTAAATAAATACTTCAACATTTGTCTTTATTTCGTAAAGACTAGCATCGACACTCTATATATTTTGATACCAGCGAGCCAGGCGAAACCGGTCGCTGTCGAAAGAATGATAAAAGTGGAAGCATGGTAGAGATTAATTAACACAGTTTTATTTCATTAATATTTAAACTCAAAAGTGTAAAAAATATGTGTTTTGTTTAATTAAAAACTCGTTATGGAATTCCAGTGTTAACGCCTTAGGTTAATAAAAAAATTATAACAAATAATTAGAGCAATTATTAGAAAAAAAATTAATGATCTCTTAAGTATGTATTCGAACATACTCTTCATGTATTTTATTATTTTTAATTTCATAAGGGCGTTTTAATAAATCAAATATTCGCAATTAACATGTCTTGCATATAAAGCAACAAAAAAATTGCTACCGTTGTATAATTGTACAAAAATCAATGGCGGCGTATTTTTTTTTTATGTTTACAATTCGATTTTACTTGATTCAAAGTTTAACCGTCGATACTGGAATTCGACTATTGATTTGAAAATATTGTAGATCATTTCATTTTCATATTAACCACCCTACGTATTTGAACGTACGTGATACGTTCACTGTGACTGTACCATTCTGCGCTGTCCCATATCACGTACGCGCTTGAGAAAAAGTAATATACCTAAAATGTACAAATTGTTAGGGATACGCGCGTGTGCCAACAAAAATCGAATACAAGTCTTCATAAATATGATAGTTTAACAAGGGACAGGCGAAGTGTGCGGCCGAGTATTTGACGTTTCGTAATTTAAAAAATATTAATTTATATATATTCATATATTAAATTTCATTAATAAAAAAATCAGTTTTGTTTTGCACGTTACTCGGAAAATAACCCAAAAACAAAAATATCATTATTACTTACACCTTAACATTTTATATATAATTGTATGACAAATAGACTATTGCTTTGTAAATATAACTTTTTTCTTTTCAGTCGTATTCCTCATGATTAAGGGTCTTTTCTATCCTGTAAACTATTGACCATGGCACGCCATCCGCTCTTGTCACCAGTCAGTCTCCAGGCTGCAACTAATGAGAAACTAACCAGATCCCTGATTTGATCGGACCAGCGGCTTGGTGGTCGTCCATGGGGTCGCCTTTCCTCCATTTTGCCCATGATGATGAGCTTTTCAAGGTTGTCCTGTTCTCTCCGGCAAATTTGTCCAAAATATTTTAACACTTTATGAGAGCAAAAACGCGAGAGCCTTTCCCTGATACCCAGCTGGTCAACGGTTGACTGGTTTGTTCTTCTTGCCGTCCAGGGTATACACAGCATTCGTCGCCAGCACCTCGGAAGCATCAATTTTGTGTATGGAGAAAACAAGGGTTTTTACCAGTCTCTTCTTGAGGATTGTTCCAGAGATATTGTTGTCTTGCCATATCTTGGTGAGCTTTATCATGGCAGTTTTAGCCATTTGGGTTCTGGGTTAGCATGACTATGATTTTATAAACAAAAAAGAGACCAGAGCAATCAAGACCATGTGCGCATCTAGACCGACTGGAGTAAGACCTCTGGGAAGGCTTAGACAACGCCTAATGGACAATGTTCTGGCTGACCTGGCTAGGTTGGGCGAATCGGACTGCTAGGAGCAAAAGGCGCAGGATCGAGGAGCTTGGCGAAAAATCATCAAGGAGGCTAAAACTCTTCAAGAGTTGTATGGCCATAGGAAGTAAGTAAGTAATAAATATAAATAATAAGGAATAAAACAACTGGTTGAAAAAAGTTAATACTCAAATTATCGCTGAAATGTTTTTAAAGTTTTTTTTTTTAATCAGTTTATATGTTTACAATTAAGCAACCCTATTATACAATAATAATATCTTATACATCATTACACATTTTTTATTTTTTTTTACTATTTTGTACTTTTGTGATAAATAAAAAAACATTACTTTCTTTAAAAAAAGCACACCAATGAGAGTACAACGACATCTGCATACTTAACATACATTATTCAAGCGAACAAGTTACATGTATGTAAGTATTGAAAAAAAAAACTGCCCTGCCAAGCGATTACTATCATATTCTAAATTGTGAATTCAAAATTTCAGTGTAAGCACAATCGAAGCGTTGTTGCACATATTTTTTGCATGCGATGATAGCTTGAAGGAACTGTTGCAAAATACAACTTTGCATACGGAAGAATACTGATCACGATATGAATTCAGTCGGGTTATGTGAAAAGCCTCAACACAATTTTTTGTAAGAAAAAAAAATCGTTTAAAATTATTTGGCAACAAAAACAACAAAAACCAACCATCACGCCTTTTCCCCGCAGGGGAAGGCAGAAAGAATTGACCGCCACTACCCTTTCTTGATTTTATTTATCACGCATTCATCCGCCTTATATACCTTTCTTACTTCATCATAAGATATTCTATCATACATTGTTTTTCCGCACATTCTTCCTAGTGACCTCATTTCTACGGCATTTATCTTATTTTCATTATTTTTCTGCCAACTCCAAGCTTCACTTCCATACATAAGGGTCGGCACTAAAACTCCATTGTGCACCGCCATATTTGCTTCAGTCGATATATTGCTATTTGTGGTAATGACTTTGAGTGCACCATTTTTTTTATTCCAGCTCCAACCCTTCATCCGATATCTTTCTCCATTTTTCCATCTCTTGTAAACATGCTTCTCATGTAGACAAATGATTACGCCATTTTATTGTCACATGAATTCTACACCAGACCGAAAACAGTGTGACAATAACACCGCAATCGCCGGATATCGAACCCGGGACCATCGGTATGGCAGTCTGAGCACTAACTACTCTACCACGAAGGTCGTCAACTGTTACTACTTGTATCCTTATTTCAAAGTGTGAAATGCATTCAACATTAAATCTCCTGACATTGCATCTGTAGTGGGGTCCATATGATTTCCACTCGCTTTTTGAGATAAAAATACGTTTTTTTGTAAGTTGCACGAAAATTCGGTTTACGAATTTTCGCCTTGCGCAGTTGTCGCTATCCATCGTCCGTTCCCCTAGAGTCCGCTTGTCCAGTCCAGGTGATGAACCTTCACTAACGAGCCTGCTGTAGATAATCGTGTATGAAGTACGTGCATGCACGCTCTCGCCTCCTTATAAACGGAGCGGGACCCTACCCCCAGCGCAAAATATAATAATTGCAATAACGTTATAGCGAAATCGCGTAAAACGAGTGTACTAAAAAAGTTTAATAGAGTCTCCGAAGGGGTTGGCAGTAATAATGCACTGCCACACTATTCTTTCCTAACATACTTCTATCGCTTCTTCAACATGGTTTGATTGTTATAGATACTTGTTATAGATGTAAATGTAACTAGAAAAAGAGGAAGACCGAGGAAAACGTGGCTTGATCAAATACATCAAATATTGAATCTCAGCCACACTAGGAGTCAGAGAAATCGACGCCCGTGCGAGACACGATGTATGAATGTTGAGGAAGCGAGAGAAATATGTCAGGAAAGAAAAGTGTGGCAGTCCATTCTTTCTGCCTACCTTCGGGGAGACGGCGTGATGGTTAGTTAGTTTTTAGTTAGTTCTTCTTCAACATTCATGCACGCACGTCGATTTCTCCGAATCCTCGTTTTACATCGATAACATATACTTTTTTTTACCATTCTTTCATCTATCATTTTTTCTGTGTGTTCAAACCATCTCAATGATCATTCATTATTTTGTTCATGACACTTTCATTCGTACAGCATTCACTTCTTATATTTTCATTCGACACTCAATCATACACAGTGTATCCGCACATTCGTCTACGAGATCTCATTTCTACTCCATTGGTTTTTCTTTCATCATTCTTTTGCCAGTTCCATGCTTCGCTTCCATAGATAAGCGTCGGTACAAGAGCACCATTGTGCACTGCCATTTTAGCTTTTTTGTTATACATTATAATAATTATAATACATTTAACAGGTTTCATCATTTATAAAGTATTCGTAATATTTCACTCAAAAAGAACATAATATTATTGTAAAATTGATTTGTATTAATAATATGTGTTTGTAAATTAGATTTTAATTTTATAGGGTAGCCTGATTAAATTTTTTTTAATATTGTAAATTTTTAATTCGTTATAGCGAAATCGCGTAAAACGAGGACGCGTTATTCGAGGGATACTTTACGTGTTTAGTATATTGCTCACGATATGGAAATTGGAAAACAACAGTATGGCGTCGGCCTGTCTGTACTTTGATATTCGTATTACACTGGTTAATATGAATTTTCAAACTCTCATATTAAAATGTCAACAATTTAATTGCAGCCAATGACTGGTAACTGAAGCAGAAAGGTTTTCAATGCCCACTATTTTAATAATAATCTAAAATATTTATGGTGAATGGTGCACTTAAAGTTGTCGTCGCAAACAAAAACCAATCCAAATAAGCTAGAATGGCAGTGCACAATGGTGTTCTTCTACCGACCCTTATGTATGGAAGCGAAGCATGAAACTGGCAAAAGAAGGATGAAAGTAGAATAAATGCAGTAGAAATGAGATCTCTTAGACGAATGTGTGGATACTCTGTGTATGATAGAGTGTCGAATGAAAATATAAGAAGTGAATTCGGTGCGGATGATGGTGTCATGAACAAAATAATGAAAGGTTCATTAAGATGGTTTGGACACATGGAAAGAATGCATGAAGAAAGAATGGGAAAAAAAATATATGTTAATAGAAAACGTGGCCCGATCAAATAAATCAAATATTGAATGTCGGCCATGTGAGGAGTCAGAGAAATCGACGCGCGTGCATGACACGATGTATGAATGTTGAGGAATCGAAAGAAATATGTCAGGAAAGAAAAGTGTGGCAGTCCATTCTTTCTGCCTACCCCTTCGGATAGACGGCGTGATGGTTAGTTAGTTAGTTTACATAAAATAAACGTTTAATTACTATATTATGTATCAGAAGGGCTGATCATAGATTCTGTTGCTGGAGCGAGGCGACAATAGACACCGCGCGTTTGTGAAGGTTCGTATAGGAATGTTAATGAAGACCGCTCATATCCGGGCCCTATAATTGAGCACTTAACATAAACATGCGAATTCGTACATACATTTCCACGGCAACGAAGTGGGAATACCTTACCGCACCGGTTTACAACATTTTTCGCATTTTATGAGATACACCGCTCTACCGATAAGCACTCAATTACCTAAGTATCTGTAATTTAACAAGTTTAATATTACGTACACAGCGATGTTATTAACTTAAAACATGTTCTTTTAACATTTTTACAAGAACAAAACATCTGAACATTAATACGATCAATTTTGTTCATAAGCGCTCCTTTTTACACGCTTTCGAAATTACGCGATTCGTATTATTTATAAAAAAAAAACTAACTAACCGAACGCAACATCAGATGAGAGTAGTGATGTCAGGAGTTCCACTAAAGAACACCAAGGAGTTTGTCTACCTCGGGAGCAAAATAACATGGGACGGTCGGTCTAAGAGCGAGGTCGACAGCCGTATAGGCTAGGCTTGCATTTAATAAAAGGTCGAAAATAATAGAATCAAATAATATAGACCTAAAACTGAGAATATCCACTCCTCATCAAGACCTATGTACGGAGTATTTTGATGTACGGCTGCGAGACATGGTGCCTATCTGAAAGAGATAAGCGGAGACTAGAGGCTTTTGAGATGTGGTCCTATAGAAGACTATTAGGAATTTCCTGGAGAGACCACATCACGAATGAGGAAGTTCTTCAAGGAATCGAAGGAGGAAGGCACCTGCTCAGGACCTTGTCCAAAAGGCGTGCAAGATGGATCGGCCATGTAATACGTCAAGAAGGTCTTTTGCATGCCATAATGGAGGGTATGACCGAGGGGACAAACTCTAGGGGACGCCCACGCCGAGAGTACCTGGAGGACCTGTTGGTGGACGTGCGCTGCTCATCATATGCAGATTTCAAAAGAGCCGCACAAGACAGGGAAGAATGGAAGAGAAGAATAGAAGAAATTGCTGCAAACCAATCCCAGGATTGAAACTTTCGAACTAACTAACCATCACGCCGTCTCCCCGAAGGGGTAGGCAAAATGAATGTATTGCAACACTTTTCTTTCCTGACATATTACTGACAGTAAGGTCAGAATATATAAAACCTGCGAAAGGCCTATACTGACATATAGCATTGAGACCAGAGCGGATACCACAAGAACGAAGGCTAACGTACGGGTGGCAGAGATGAGGATGCTAAGGATGATAGCAGGAAAGACTATTCGAAATGGGGTGAGGAACACGGCCATCCGCGAGATCTGCAAGGTGGAGGATGTCATGAGATGGGGCAGACAACGCAGAAGATACTGGAATGCACATGTGCAGAGGATGGATCCAAATAAAGTGGTGTTAATACAAATTACTGAAAGTGTTGTTTGTACAAAAAAAAATTATTTGATTTGATTTTATTTGATTTGGTGTTACGAAAATAATGGGGTGATAATACAAATTACTAAAAGTGTATTATTATTTGATTTGATTTGATTTGATTTCTCCCAAGCAATGACACAAAAATAAGATGTTTAGTAATATATGTATAATCATTACACATTGCATATACAAAAATGTGTGATGCATAACATGCATTATAAATTATCGTAATTACAAAATAGTAAAATAATATTAATTGCTTGAATTTGTCTGTAGAATCAATTAAAAATAAATTAGTAATGTTTGCAATTATATTCGCAACACATCAAAGTCTATTTTGCATATTAATGATATTAATACGGTTGTATCCATACAAATCATGTTTATGGTTTGTTTCTATATTCAACGATGGATCAAGCGCTGGCACCAATGATCCGTGTAACCGTATTCTTATTCACCGGTGATTCAAAGCTTTGCATAGTGAAAAACTTACATGAATATAAAAAAAAAAAAATTACATTATATGTAAACCCTTAAAGAAAATTGTTGCTTTTATTATAATAGGAAAAATAAAGTGTTGAAAATATTTTTTATGTATTTTTTAAATATTATATAATTTTTAGAAATTAAAAAAATATTATCATAAATTGATTAATTTAATTATAACCATCTTGTCATTCTGAGATTCATAAAATATTTTTTTATGAATAGATATTTTTGATGATTTTTTTTCTATGTATACTGCAGAAGTTGCTTATTGCTATCACGTGACTATTATTAACAATAACTTTCTGATAATATTAAAAATAAAAATAAGTAATATTGAAATAAAAATGTATTGCATTCATATAAAGATTTGACTAACTAACTAACTAACCATCACGCCGTCTCCCCCAAGGGGTAGGCAGAAAGAATGGACTGCCACACTTTTCTTTCCTGACATATTTCTCTCGATTCCTCAACATTCATACATCGTGTCATGCACGCGCGTCGATTTCTCTGACTCTTCACATGGCCGACATTCAATATTTGATTTATTTGATCGTGCCACGTTTTCCTCGGTCTTCCTCTTTTTGTCGGCCACGTGAGGATTCAGAAAAATCGTGCATGACACGATGTATGAATGTTGAGGAAGCGAGAGAAATATATCAGGAAAGAAAATTGTGGCAGTCCATTCATTCTGCCTACGTCTTCAGAGAGACAGCGTGATGGTAAGTTAGTTAGTTAATGAAGTCTAAGTCATTTTACAAAATTAATTATAACATCTTTAAAAAAAAAATTCAAAGTTGACATTTATGATATATATTTTAATTTCATTGAACATCAAGTGAAGAATGTAAAAAAATCCAGGATGTAAAATTTTTATGCACCAAAATACTTTTATGCACCTAAATTAAAAATAAGGGTGATTTATACAGTGAATAAAAAAAGTTTTATAATATTACGTCTAGCATCCTAAAACCGTTCGCATCACCCTTGATCGGTACTTTCCTTTGAAGCCTGTCTTCCATGCCTTCCGTGAATACGTTAACCGCTTATTGAAATGAACTATTAACAATTTTTACGATTCGATAATGACAGCCATTAATAATAATTGCGTTACGGTGACATTTAATGACTTGTTATTCGTAATGAAATATGTTTAAATGTTGTGTTTCATTTGTCATGATCTCTCGAAACAAGTGAACTAAATAAAAAAAGAATCATTTGAAAATCTAAACCGCTTCGTTTGATGTAATATCTTTTTTATTGTGTCTTGAACAGCGATGTTAAACTCCATGTTAAATAATTAATAAGATTACCTAATCTTAAAATCTTATCTTAAATAATTAATATCTTCTTCTTAAAGTGCCCTGTCAGGTCCCCCCGACGTTAGCGACCACTCTGGTAAACTCTTTCCTATCCTGCGCTGTCCGGAATAGCTCCTCCACAGTTCCGATTTCCGCCCATTCCCTCACATTGCGCAGCCAAGAGATCTGCCTTCTCCCTGCCCCCCTGCGGCCCTCTATGTTTCCCTTCAATATTAGATGCAGCAGGCGATACTTCTCTCCTCGCAGAACGTGATCCAGATATGAAATCTTGCGGACTTTGATTAATGTCAGCAGCTCTTTATTTACTCCTGCATGATTCAGGACTTCTGTGTTCGTCACTCTTTCTGTCCATGGGATCCTGAACATTTTTCGGTGAAGCCACATTTCAAATAATTAATATGACTCTCGGTTAAATAATTAATACCTACGTTTTACCTTGTTAAGGCTTTATTAAATGTGGTGTATTATTTGATAATGACTTAGCAAGGCGAATCATGTCATTTCCGTAAAATATAATAAAGCTTCTAAAACTACGTTTCAATTCATATTATTGATCGCTGTGGTTTTTATTTTGTAAAATTCCATTATGTATGAATGTAGAGGAAGCGAGAGAAGTATGTCAGGACAGAACAGTGTGGTGTATCATTATTTCTGCCTACCACTCCGGGGAGATGATGATGGTTAGTTAGTTAGTTAGTTAGCAAAAATTTCATTCTAAATTGTAATGAAAACGCGAATGTTTTATTAATTTTACATGAATATTTTAATTAAATCTAAAAATATTTAAATATTTATTACAAATTTGTTCGCCTCACTAGGGCCTTAGTTTGAGAATTTTTTTTTCATTCTTCACGAAAGGGTAGGCAGAAAGAATGGACTGCCACACTTTAATATATGCGACACTCCGTCCTTCTCTTCGCCTCCGCGAGAGACGCGGTGTGATGGGTTGCGAACTTCATCGCCACCAATAGGCATCTCCCGCGCACACTTTGATCGTCCAATGTCTACAACATAAATCTAAAACAAATTATATAAAATACAATGATATAAAATAAAATAAAATAACAAAATAAAATCATTTTAATACATAATGTTTATTTTAGATGTTGCACTTGTTGACATGGACGATCCGGACTTTTGTGAATATTATATTTATGTTACTCGCATCCAAAGTTTTTTTTAAATTAGCTGCAATTAGGTATTTAAAGCAATCGAACACCAGCAAGAACTTCAAAATAATATTGAAGAAATTATTCTAATTGTCATTGGAACAAATGAAATTTTTATTTATTTATAGAAATAGAAATATATTATAATATAAATATAGAAATATTATACAATAGGCGCTATAGAAATTAGCCTCATTATTGTTATTATTATAAGAAGAATAATAATAATGCTTACATTGAAACGTAGTGAGATTGTACAAATCTCTAAATGGAAAAGCCAAAACAATGAATGAATCTAAAAACCACTTTCGCCGAAAGTTCCAGATACTATATAAATCATACTGCATGTAAACTGCGTTAACTTCTCGAGGTGCTCTTTGTTCCCGGAGCTAATAGGAAACAGGGATGCTGTGAAGACCACACCTACAACTAATTACCGCATGATTTATCTCCCCGTGCGGCATATTTCGGATTCTGCGTGTATTCCCGAAGAATTTTGACTAAAAAACGTATTAAAAAATCCCCGGTGTGGGGTTCTGCGCAGAGTGTAATGCGCACCTTGATTTTTAAGGTGTGACTAATAACATATTCCTTTGAATCCTTTGTGTCGAGCCGAAATGCCGACGCGAGCCTAAATTACACCGACAGCCTGTGTCGGCTGTTGCAAAACTTAAGCAAATTCCAATAAACACAATAATTAAATAGCAATGAATGAAGAAAGAATGGTAAAAAAAAATATATGTTAACAGTGTAAATGGAAATAAAAATATAGGAAGACCGAGAAAAATTTGGCACGATCAAATAAATCAAATATTGAATGTCGGCCACGTGAGAATGTAAGAATGTTGAGAAAGCGAGGGAAGTGTATCAGAAAGAACAGTGTTACGGTCCGTTTTTCTGATTGCCCCTTCAGAGAGACGGCTTGATGGTTAGCTAGTTAGTTTATAGATTAGGAAAATGATATATTTTTATTAAAAATATATTTAAAACGAACAAATTTGTTTGAAGTAGAAACCTTAGCCAAAAGTATTTTTTTTATTTGAAGGTTGAACATTTCAAAGATACCAAGTAAAAAAGTAAAATAGAGTTTTTGACCCTAATTGGTGTTACACATAAAGATCAAGAATTGTGATTAAATAATATATGATAGACTAGTTAAATATTCACCCTTATAAACATTTATTTTATTTTATGTTAAAACTATTTAGCACATTTTTAATAACCGATAATGATTTTTTGTTAATTTTAGATAAGAAATTTTATACCACTGTTTTATTACCAATAAACATACAACGTATTTAAAAAAAATATTTTACGAATTAATTATTATTGTTAGTATGCGTTAATTCGTGCGGTTTTCTAAGAGAGGGCGTTACTAGTATTATTTTGCGTCGTGTTCATCCGTGATAATATTCATTTGAAAGCTACTGTCATTGCGCGTCTTTTTCAGTATATGTCATTTGGTTGAAGCGTCAACAATAATTTTTCAGCAACACATTCGTCTAAGAGATCTCATTTCTAACTAGCTAACTAACTAACCATCACGCCGTCTCCCCGAAGGGGTAGGCAGAAAGAATGGGCTGCCACACTTTTCTTTCCTGACATATTTCTCTCGCTTCCTCAACATTCATACATCGTGTCATGCACGCGCGTCGATTTCTCTGACTCCTCACATGGCCGACATTCAATATTTGATTTATTTGATCGTGCCACGTTTTCCTCGGTCTTCCTCTATTTTTGGTTCCATTTCCATATGTCCAAACCATCTTAATGATCCTTTGATTATTTTGTTCATGACACCATCATTCGCACCGCATTTACTTCTTACATTTTCATTAGAAATGAAAATATAAGAAGTGCAGTAGAAATAAATGCAGTAGAAATGAGATCTCTTAGACGAATGTATGGATACTCTGTGTATGATAGAGTGTCGAATGAAAATCTCATTTCTACTGCATTTATTCTATTTTCATCCTTCTTTTGCCAGTTCCATGCTTCGCTTCCATACATAATTAAAGTATTTTTTTGCTGAATATTTTATGAATGTATTAATTTGGTATTAGCGAAAGAGCTTCGCGGTGTAATATGGCCGCGACTCTTACGAGCGTGAAAAAAGAAGATCTCATACAAAAAGAAGGCGAAATGGATGTCTGACCACCTCAAACATTATAATAACGGACTCCACTCGGTTTTAGTCATTTGCCAACATTTAAATTAGTTCTAGAATGCCTCTTCAAATTGTGACTAACAAGAATCGGTAGGTACTCCTTATTAACAGGTGGTAGCGTATGAAAACTTTTATTAATCAAACTAACTAACTAACTCACCAAGGGGTAGGCTAAAAGAATTGACTTCTCTCGATTCCTCAACATTGTCTCAAGCACGCACGTCGATTTCTCCGACTCCTCGCGTGGCCTTAATTCAATATTTGATTGAATTGATCGAGCCACGTTTTCCTCGCTCTCCCTCTGTTTCTAGATCCATTTACATTGTTAGCATATACTTTTTAAACCATTATTTTTTCATTCATTATTTCCATGTGTACAAACCATCTTAATGATCTTTTCATTATTTTGTTCAAAACACTACTTCTTCACTTCTTACGACAATCTATCATACACAGATTTTACATACATTCGTCTAAGAGATCTCATTTCTATTGCATTTTTCTTATTTTGCCATGCTTCGCTTCCATACATAAAGGTCGGTACAATAAGACAATTGTGTACTGCCATTTTAGCTTTTTTGGATAGACTTTTGTTTGTGATGAAAACTTTACGTGCACCGTTCACTTAATTAAACTGTATATTTATTAATGAATAAAATATAAGGCACAGGATATATTAATATGAAGACCTTCGTGGCAGAGTGGCTAGAGCTATGACTGCCACGCCGAAGGTCCTGGGTTCGATTCCCAGCGATGGCGGTGTGATTGTCACACAATCTTTGGTGTGGTGTTTATGTTAATTCTCACGTGACAATAAAATGGTGATAGATTAGCTATCTATAACATGTCATGAGAATTAATATTATATTATAACTAAAAATAAATTGTATACATTAATTGGATTCAAGTCAGATCATGAAGTTCAGAAATCTGGGTGTGAAGATATCAAGTTGCAGCGATCTATATAATGAACTTAAAAAACAGACTGATACAATAAGCATATGCAAGTGGAAAGCAAAGTTAGAATTTATAAAACATGTATCAGGCCCATAATGACACATGGAATCGAAGCAAGAGCAGACACTGTCAGAACCAAACATCTCTGAAGAGTAGCAGAAATGAGAATATTGTGACCTATTGTGGGGAGAACCCTTAGATATAGGATATCCAATGAAGAAATTCGCAAATCCTGCAAAATTGAAGACATAGTGAGATGGATTAGGCAGAGAAGACGATTCTGGAGGGACCACATCGAGAGAATGGATCCAGCAAGAATTCCTAATATCGTGATGAACGAGACTCCAGAGGGCCGTCGACCACCAGGACGACCACCAAAGAGATGGAGAGAAGGCTGGTCGTCTTCATCACATGAAGAAAGTTGATATCGTGCATAAACAGATCGTAAGATCTACAATCAGAAGAAAAAGAAGAATTGGGTTGAAAACGACCTGTTGTATACAAAACATGTATAGGTTACTTTAGTGCATGAAATCTCGATTTTCTACTAAACGGTCATATGCACATATACATACATACGTTCATATACAACATATACACATACATACATACCTAGAGATTCATCAACCTTAATATTATAATAAAGATGATTCCGCATTCAACCAAAACGCATTGGGAGTAAAATTACCACTTAGACTCATTTGATTAATGCAAGATTAAACTGGAACCACAGTTAGACCTGCGGATACATTATGTCTTAAACGATTAGTTAGAGATAATCTCATTAGTCAACGGTTCTCATTCTCTGTCCGCTGTACCGGGAGGCACATTATCAAAAGCGCTTATATGTACCATGTTCTAATGTTCTAAGACGATTAATTGTTTTGACCTTTTTGAAGTCGATTTGGTACATGGACATTTTTTTTGCATGCTTCATTTCTATACATAAAGAATGATGAAAGCAAAATAAATGTTCTCAGAATGAGATCTCTCGGATAAATGTGTGCTGTAAATGTTTACTAATTAAAAATAGTAATGTAGTTACTTGAAATTTCTTTGTAGAAGTTCTTTCTCCTTCCATCTTTTAGGAGGTCTTCTACGAGGACCAAATTTTTGGAAGTTGTATATATGCTACTATGTCGCACCACACTTAACATTTTTTTAGTTCAATCTACACTAGCGCCATCTATCAAGAATAGGTGTTAGCATATAGAAGCACTTGAAATGTGGCTCCATCGCAGAATGTTGATGGACTGATATGGTCACCAACAATGACATGCTACAGGCGTGAAGTCTAGAAATATGGCATATTTGGAATACATTCTCCTCAACGAGAAATACGATCTGCTGCACCTCATCATGGAAGGGAAGATCGAGGGTAGGCGCGGTGTCGGAAGATCCCAGATGTCCTAACTCGAGAATATCAAGGAGTGGGCCAGAATTCAGGGGGTGGGGGAGGTTTTCCGTCTGGCACAGGATAGAGAGGCCTACGCTAGGGTGATGTCGAAGGGGCCTGATATGGCACTCCAAGAAGAATAAGAATATTCATTATCTTTACCATGAAGATGGTTTGAACGCATATAAAAAATGAGAGATTAATGACGAAAGTTATTGTGTGAATGAAGAAGAGGAAAACGCAGCATGACTATATCAATTAAATTTTAAATACACACCACATGAGTCGTAAAAATCAACGTGCTTGCGTGACAAGCTGTGGGAATGTTGCATTTCTATAATAGTTTGTCAGATTAGAATAGTTTCTCTTTGTCTAACTTTTCAGGAAACGTTTTTCAATGATTAATTACAAATACTAATTATATAAAAAAGCTAGAATGGCAGTGCACAATGGTGTTCTTCTACCGACCCTCATGTATGGAAGCGAAGCATGGAACTGGCAAAGGAAGGATGAAAGTAGAATAAATGCAGTAGAAATGAGATCTCTTAGACGAATGTGTGGATATTCTGTGTATGATAGAGTGTCGAATGAAAATATAAGAAGTGAATGCGGTGCGAATGATGGTGTCATGAACAAAACAATGAAAGGATCATTAAGATGGTTTGGACATATGGAAAGAATGAATGAAGAAAGAATGGTAAAAAAATTATATGTTAATGATGTAAACGGTACCAGAAATAGAGGAAGACCAAGGAAAACGTGGCACGATCAAATAAATCAAATATTGAATGTCGGCCAGTCAGAGAAATCGACGCGCGTGCATGACACGATGTATGAATGTTGAGGAAGCGAGAGAAATATGTCAGGAAAGAAAGGTGTGGCAGTCCATTCTTTCTGCCTACCCCTTCGGGGAGACGGCGTGATGGTTAGTTAGTTAGTTAGTTTTACTAATTATATTGTTTTATTCTTCTTCTTAGTCGTATTCCTCATGATTGAGGGTTGAATCCATCGGTCACCCGTCAGTCTCCAGGCTGCATCAAATGATAGACCAATCAGCTCCCTCATTTGATCGGACCAGCGGTTTGGTGGTCGTCTTTATGGTCGCTTTTCTACTGCATTTTTCTTCTACTGCATTGCATGCCCATGATGATGATAAATGGTTTTAAAATAAAATACCGAAACTTGAACTCACTTTAAAATTTTGTAGAAATTGTATGCTTTTTTCGAATAAGCTTCATATACTTTGGAGTAAGGATGTGCATTTTTGCTTTCAGCTTCAGAGGACTAGTCAACTACCCTATGATATTAGAAGTATTGATTATAAGACACATAAAACCTTTCTTAATACGAATGAAAACGTTTGTTTTCTATAAGTTTTATGGGATTGACATGTTTTGCCTTGCGAAGGCATTAATCATATAACAAACCGGAGACATATTATATTGCCTTAGCACGAATCAACATGCCATTCACATAAAATACTATAAAACTTCTATATAACAGACGTTATCATAGGTATTCATTATTTAATCTAGAGTTCATTGTTCAAGATATCATACATATAATTTCTTAAACCATATTACGCTGAACATCCATCACGAAAATGGCTCAATATAAATATTGTTATCAAGAAAATTATTCTTTATAACTAATTATAATAACTAACCACCATGCTGTTTCACCGAAGGGATAAGCAAAAAACTTTGAACCGCCACACTCCTTCTTTTCTGAGATCCTACTCTCGTTCTCTAAGGTTTGCTGACGATATTGCTATGGTTGCTGAAAGTGAAGAAGAACTGCAAGAGTCCTTAACAACTTTGCAAAGCATTTTTCAAAATAACTACAACATGAAGATAAATAAAGACAAAACAAAGCTGCTGACTGTAGGCCGAACGCAAGATCAAATGAGAGTAGTGATGTCAGGAGTTCCACTAAAGAACACCAAGGAGTTTGTCTACCTCGGGAGCAAAATAACACGGGACGGTCGGTCTAAGAGCGAGGTCGACAGCCGTATACATCAGGCTAGGCTTGCATTTAATAAAATGTCGAAAATAATAGAATCAAATAATATAGAACTAAAACTGAGAATACTCCTCATCAAGACCTATGTACGGAGTATCTTGATGTACGGCTGCGAGACATGGTGCCTATCCGAAAGAGATAAACGGAGACCAAAGGCTTTTGAGATGTGGTCCAATAAAATACTTTTAGGAATTTCCTGGAGAGACCACATCACGAATGAGGAGGTTCTTCAAAGAATCAAAGGAGGAAGGCACCTGCTTAGGACCTTGTCCGAAAGGCGTGCAAGATGGATCGGCCATGTAATTCGCCAAGAAGGCCTCTTGCATGCCATAATGGAGGGTATGACCGAGGGGACAAACTCTAGGGGACGCCCACGCCGAGAGACATGCAGATTTAAAAAGAGCCGCACAAGACAGGGAAGAATGGAAGAGAAGAATAGAAGAAATTGCTGCAAACCAATCCCAGGATTGAAACTTTCTAACTAACTCTCGTTCCTCAACATTCATACATCGTATCATGCACACACGTCGATTTTTCCGACTCCTCACGTGGCCAAAATTTAAAATTTGATTGATTGTATCGTGTTATGTTTCCCTTGGTCTTCCTGTTTGTCTTGTTCCATTTACATTGTTCACAAATGCATTCATAATCAATTATACTTTCCATGTATCCAAACCATTTTAATGACCCTTTATAAATTAACATAAAATTATTTTTATTGTTTCCACTATGTTAAAGAAAATATTGTATTTGAATAATAACCAATAATTTAGTTTAACTTCATGCATCAGCAGTTCAAACTCCAACGTTCAATTTATTGTTTTATTCTTCAAATAATAGAGAAATTATGTAGAATTAATGTTTTTGCAATAGAATGACAGTTGTATTTAATTCTAAATTTAATTTTAAATGACACGAAAACTTATCTTACTTCATACATATAAAAACAATCATAAATAGCTATATTTGTAGAAAATTATTTTGAATGTCTTAATAAAAGGATATTGTGAGTATCAAATTGATTTATTTATGTATGATGACATATATTTCAGTAAGTTAATATGTAAAAAAAAGTAAATCAATATATTTATTTTATATAAATATAATCTAATATTAAGCAGTTGTAATATTTTTTTGCTATATGCTTTTTGCATAATTATGCTTAAATTATTATTTGCCAATAAGCTTAGATGAATATTGAAATAAAAAAATAATGTTTTCAATATACTAATAAAACTTTATATTGTTTCTTGAACAATGATGTAAAATCAAATGATTTTACTGAAATTTCTTGATGGAAGTTCATTTTTAATACAAAAACGACCAATTAACTAACCATCACGCCGTTTCCCCGGAGGGGTAGGCAGAGAGGATGGATCGCCACATTGTTCTATCCTGGCATAATTCTCGCGCCTATTCTACATTCACACATCGTGACATGCACGCTTGTCGATTGTTCCTACTTCGAACATGGCCGTCTTTCAGTAATTGATTAATTTGGTCATGCAATGTCTTCCTTGACCTTTCTCGACTTCTTTTCCCATTCACACTACTTGTATATATATTTTTAAACATTCTTCCCTCATCCATTCGTTCCATTTGTCCAAACCATCTAACTGATAAAAAAAATTCATTTTAAATAATTAAATAAAGCGATGTTTTTTTAACTATTATACTTCCACTTCATTTCATGATGTAAAACTCTATATATTTATAATTAATAGGAATGAAAACGTCTGTTTTTTAGAGGTATTATTATATTATATAGTTGAGTTTGTGTATTTAGGTAGTATGTTTACAAGAGATGGGAGAGTGGAGAGGGATATTGAAAGAAGGGTTGGGGCAGGCAACAAAGTGAATGGTGCACTTAAAGTTGTCATCGCAAACAAAAACCTATCCAAAAAAGCTAGAATGGCAGTGCACAATGGTGTTCTTCTACCGACCCTTATGTATGGTAGCGAAGCATGGAACTGGCAAAGGAAGGATGAAAGTAGAATAAATGCAGTAGAAATGATATCTCTTAGACGAATGTGTGGATATTCTGTGTATGATAGAGTGTCGAATGAAAATATAAGAAGTGAATGCGGTGCGAATGATGGTGTCATGAACAAAATAATGAAACGATCATTAAGATGGTTTGGACATATGGAAAGAATGAATGAAGAAAGAATGGTAAAAATTATATGTTAATGATGTAAATGGAACCAGAAATAGAGGAAGACCAAGGAAAACGTGGCACGATCAAATAAATCAAATATTGAATGTCGGCCATGTGAGGAGTCAGAGAAATCGACGCGCGTGCATGACACAATGTATGAATGTTGAGGAAGCGAGAGAAATATGTCAGGAAAGAAAGGTGTGGCAGTCCATTGTTTCTGCCTACCCCTTCGGGGAGACGGCGTGATGGTTAGTTAGTTTATAGGAAAGTCATGTTTCGCTTTGCTAAGCCATTGTCACAAATGATTATATGTACGTTTTCATATTCGTATGTG
This sequence comes from Lepidostoma basale, assembly GCA_022606425.2. Taxonomy (NCBI): domain Eukaryota; kingdom Metazoa; phylum Arthropoda; class Insecta; order Trichoptera; family Lepidostomatidae; genus Lepidostoma; species Lepidostoma basale. The sequence continues at coordinate 1,100,426 of JAHDVF020001465.1, forward strand.
CTATTATCATTACATTTGATAATGCCCTAGGAAGGCGGTACATGTCATATAAAATACGTAATAAATGAATAACACTCGTACTTTTTGTATTTCTTACTTTGGATGGACCGTCCCAACAACCCTTTCACGTCTCCAGAGATGATGATAACATATTTATATAATCTTTCTCTCCTCAATGGTGGATAGTGACACCGACTTGATTGGTCACGTCAGAGTGTGAACAAAGGACGATTCGATATTCAAAAGAACCACTCCATCAAGCCTAACGCAGTGGCGGCCCGAGAATAGCTAGATAAAGAAAACATTTTTTTCACATGGTAACGAAGGTTAAAAAGGTCTCATATTTGGGTCGTGTGCTAAGGGGAGAGAAATACCACTACCTTTGGCTGATAATAATGCGTAAAATGAGGGACGTCGGGGAGTTGGTAGAAGGCAGATGTTTTGGCTGCGAAATATAAGAGAATTGACAGGAATAAGCAGAGTTGTAAATCTGTCCCGAGTGGTACAGGACAGAAATGCCTTCGCTGCAGTAATCGCTTACGTTGGGGGGACCTGACACGGCACCAGAAGAAGAAGAATGAATATAGTATTAGCATGTTAAAAAAAGTAAGAATTAGTGACTCAAAAGGCGAATATCTTGGTAAACTAACCAAATAACCATCATGCCGTCTGTCCGAAGGGTTAATCAGTACGAATGGGCCGCCACACGCTTTATTGAATGTTTAAATAAATAAAAACTTTGTTATGAATATCAAAAATGAATATAATTAGTCGCAACAGCTGTTTCGCTAATCGATGTTAGCATCGTCAGGTTGATTGTAACGCCTGACGATGCTAACGTTGGTTTTCGAAACAGCTGTCGCGACTAATATTATTCAAAACAAAGTTTTTTTATTTAAACATTTAATTATATTTTGTTTTGCAAAAATCCCACAACGCGCCACTCTTTCGAGACTCAAGTCCGTCTCAGACGCAACTCAGGTGTTCCGAGTCCTAAGCACCCGTGACAAATTGATTCCCAGAGCAAACCTGTCTCTTATTGTGGTTCGCTGGAAACCACCCACGTGACCCGCAGTTTGGGCAACCCTGATTGGACACGCCGGATGTGTTTTGGAAACTGAAAGATCGTGTTTAAAATTTTTAATATCGATAATCCTTGAGATATTACTTATAAGGGCTGATCCAGGAAATTCAACATACCAACCTCAAAGTAAAAACGTAGCTGTTATTTATAGTTTCTTGAATAATGATGCAAAATGCCATATTAAATAATAATTACGAATGAAAACGTCTGTTTTCTAGAAGTTTTATTATATTTTATGGGAACGACATATTTCGCCTGTCTAATGCATTATCAAATGATGATAATACCTTAAAAAGGCGAAATGTGTCATTTCCATAAAATATTATTTAACTTCTAGAAAACATATGTTTTAATAGTATAATATTTTTGTAGTTTCTTTTTTTTTACTATATTATTTAATTTATGGAAAGCCAAGCAATTAACACTGTGGAATTCCATTGTAATACACTTTGGAAGTTAAAAATAACTTTTTTTTATAATCTACAAAATATAAAAATCACGACATGTTTCAGTGGATACCTTCATCTTCAGGCGTAAATATAATATTAATAACAATAATAAAAACTAAACAAAGAAATACTAATATATAATTTTTTATATTAGTCTACCATTGTTTAGTTTTTAATATATATTTTTACCTGAAAATGAAGGTATCCTTCGAAACATGTTGTGTATTTTAATATTTTGTGGATTATAAACAAAGTTATTTTCAATTTCCAAAGAGCATATGATTTAATGTCTTAGAAAGGTGAAAATGTGATCCCCATAAAATATAATAAAACCTCAAGAAAACAGATATTTTATTGATATTCATTAATATTTATTGTATTTTAGTTTTTATTCGATTTATTAGCTTTATTTTAAATAATTAATACGAATGAAAACGTCTGTTTTCTAGACGTTATATATTTTATGAGAATGGCATGTTTCTCCTGTCTAATGCATTATCAAATGAAAATTAAGTCTTAGAAGGGAGGAAATTATTATTCCCATAAAATATAATTAAACTTCTAGAAAATAGACGTTCATAATAAATTTCTTATTAGGCTGCATTCACATTCGTCTTGTGTCGCATGCTATCCTGGAATAAAGCCAGCCAGTGCATTGTCGCTTTTCATAAATTCGTCAAATTCCTTTCTACCGACAAGCCGTATACATTCAATCTTTTGACTTTTGAACTCTATTAAGCACGTCGAGTGTCATACAGTACATTACTTATGCACCATTCATAACACCGACTATTACACTTATGCTCTATTACGCTCCACGTTTTCCTGTATACCTAGAATATAACAATAAATAATTGACGCCAAAGCCGTTGTGCCGACCGTGTCATTATACTGAAAAGAATGAATTGAATTGCCACGAAATTGCTGTTTTTTTTTTTACTTGGGCAATTCTTTTGTTTGAAGATTGGAATTTATCATTCATGAGTTTATAGACTTTGGGTTTTGGGTAGTTCATTGACACTTGTGTACAGTAAACAAGGTATTATATTACTAATTTATCATATAATTCTCAAAAAAGGGTAAGCGGAAAAAAACTCTAATTTAATTAGCCCTTAAAGGTTTAGTAGAAAAACTTTTCTTTGTTTATTTTTATATATTTATTAATAAACACTCTTATAAATGAGAATACAGGCATATTGAATAATAAACAAATAAGTACACTATTCAAATTAAGAATACAGGTATGAAGATTATTAACGGGAAAAGTAAACGTAATGATAAAATTCAGAATCGAGGCAGCAAGAGCTACATTTAATAAAATGAACATTAATTTGAAACTCCGCTAAAGAATGATCAATTGCTAGGTGTGGTCTATTTTATTGCATGGATGTGAAACGTGGACCTTAAAAGCAGTGGCGGTACTTCCATAGAAGCCCAGAAGCCGTCTGATGGAAACATTGTTGGAAGGTGATTTGGTGGGTTGATGGTTTATGCGGGGGCATGATTAGATTTGGGAGTTTTGATTCGAAATTTCTTACGCAAGCCGAACTTCTGGGCTTCTATGGGAGTACCGCCAATGCTTAAAAGTCAACTCAATGAACAGACTAGAAGCATTTGAAATGTGGGTCTATCGCCGAATGCTCAGAATTCCCTGGACAGACATGGTTACCAATACCGAAGTCCTGAGGTGAGCTTAAGTTGACAGGGAGCTGTTATCAACTATCATGGTTCGGAAGATTTCACATCTGGGTATCTGCGGAAAAGTACCACCTTCTAGAACTGATATTGGAAGGGAAAATTGATATCCTGGCTGCGAAACGTGAGGGAGTGGACCGGCATCCGGCTCCAAGTGTGGAGGAGCTGTTCCGAGCAGCGCAGAACAGACACATGTTTGCCGAGGTGATCGCTAACGTTGGGGAGACATGACAGAGCACTTGAAGAAGAAGAACGGGAGCAGTACAATTATAAGATTAAGTATACGATTTCATCTATTATTAAAGAAACAATGATTAATAAATAATTTAATTAATATGAGCAATGTGAAAATGACTGACAATTAGCTAATAAACTTGAACTGTTTAATTTGTCTTTTTCTTTTTGTATATACTTTGTATATATAACACTTTTAAAATTACATATCAGACATGTTTTGAACAACGTGTCCTTTTTCAGTGATACATATTATAAAGATACACATTTAAAATTTTATAAAATTGTTTACAGATATGATCAATTTTGACACATGTTATAAAGATGTTATAAAGATTTGACAGATCATCGCACGCTTAATAGAACACTGGCTTAACTCAAAAAAGCATGTTTTGCTCAATCTGACATGAGTCGGTGTTTTAACAAAAACAGTCGAAAAACACGTACGAATGAAAGAGACCGATATAGTGTAATGGAGGTCAATTGGCGGAAATTTGACTTAATTTTAACGCGAAACGATGGATAGCGTTAACACAAGCCTCTGTCTAATGTTAACTCAATTATGACCTAAACCATAATCGGTCAGTTTACTATTAAGCGTGCGAGATGCTATATAAATAAATCTTTATAACATGTGTCAAAATTGATCATATTTGTAAACAATTTTATAATATTTCAAATATGTATCTTTATAATATGTAGCACTGAAGAAGGATAGGTTGTTCGAAACATGTCTGATATGTAATTTTAATAGTGTTGTATAAACAAAGTATATAAAAAAAGAAAAAGACAAATAAAACATCTACAATACAAAGTATGGCTAACATAGATGGTTTAGTGGAAGTCGATATTTTAGAATATAGTAGAATAAGTGTAGATAAGTGTAGAATTTTTTTTTTGTAAAATAAAATTTAAAAAAAACGTATTTTTATTAAACTATGCACCTGCTTATTACGAATTCAGTTCGTGTAATTCGAAATTTAAACAAATTTCCCAATGTCTCACAAGGCACGTAATTTTCATCTCTCAATAGCATCACGCATACAAGAGCAACCGCCTAAGCGGGTATTATCACTAAATAAAACTTCCATAAAAACTAATGTCACTAATACTTGTCACCTCTCTAATAAATTGGGGACAAAATAGAATTAAATTCAATCATATACATAAATAAATATTAATAAACCCATTTAATTCGAAATAACGTATAATTTACCACCCACAGCTTTGTCGTAGAAGAAACTTTTAAGTTACCGATAGGTTAATTATGTATTCAAATTATCTTTTTACACATCGCATATCCAGGATGGAACAAGGCGGGGAAATGCCACAAAATTAATGTTACTGCTATTAAAAAGCTTAGATGTCAGTGTACAATGGTGTTCTTGTGCTGACCCTCATTTCAATTTCAATTTCAATTTATTCAAAAAATTATAAACATTACAGAATAACAAATCCAAATCGTTTATAATAACAATATACAAAAATAAAATTAACTATTTAAAAAAAAAATATTTACAAATAATATAACAAGAAAACAAATGAGAGCAAGTAAGAAAAAAAGAAAAACAGGAGACAATTAAAAAAATATTCGAGAACAGTTTGGAAAAGATAAACATTTTTGTACAATAAGTATGAATGCATGAATGATGTGAAACAAGGAAATTGGCAAAATAAGGATGAAAGTAGAATAAACGCAGAAGAAATGAGATCTCTAAGACGAATGTGTGATAGTTTCCTGCGACAGCGCCGACATCAATTGTTATTTTCTCCGTCACGCAGAACCAACCTAAAACCAATCAACCAAGAATTGGTGATGCCAGTGGAAAGAGCAATTCGGACGTTGAATCTAATCGTATCGGATTTGGACATTTTTTTGTGTCAGTGAGGCAGTGTTCATAAAAAAAAACATATGACCAATTCTGGAAAGAGTACTGCATCACTGACGTCGACATATTTGGGATCCTCTTAGTTTCTTATTGATATTGTATTTTTGTTAACCGTTTGATGACCAAATGAGTCGTCTAAATGTTTTTTCGTTAGTTATATCAGATTTGTGTATGAGAAAAATATAAAAAGTTTTTTTTTAGAGGTTTGGTTTTTAAACTAGCAACATTGTTTCTACAGACTGTCAATTTGAGAGTTGATAGTTGATTTATAATCAGTACATTTTGCCATTTTACTATGAAAGACTGACGTTAGAACATCGCCCGCAAATTGTGCAAATTTATTTTGAAAATTATGGTTCGGTTCGCCAAACTTTTCGTACACTACGTCCATTTTACGGTCGACATAATCGTCCATCCGAGCAAGTTATTCGGAAGACCATGGATCGTTTTTGTACCACGTATAGTATCTAGTGGATAATACGCATCCGCAAAGACGACAAATTGGATTTCACAATTGCGCTTCATTCGAGCTAGCCGTGGCGCTCATATGCCCGAAATCATATTTAAACAATAATGGCATAAAATTATCTATTAATAAAGCGAATATCATAGACATTACAATATTAGAATGTGTTTTTTTGTTTAATTTTGAATATGTATTGTATACATATTCAAATTGAAACAATGTTGGTCTATTTGTGAAATGTATACTTATATCTGTATACGAATCCTGGATTTTCACCTGTGGGTGGTTAATTTAAATTTTGTAATGTAATTAATTTTAAATTTGGGGAATGTTGTAATTACATAAAGCGTGCGCTTAACCCAACCAATGACAGGTCATAGGTCCTGTAAACACCTTGATCATCCATATTCAGTTTCCAGTTTGTTTCTTCGTCTCTATTGAGATACAATTAAAAATTTAATGTTGGTCTATACTATATCCGGTCAGTGCTGTTATACGAGGTGGAGTCATGGACCCTTAAAGTCAATATTATGAACCGATTGGAGGCCTTTGAGATGTGGATACACCGAAGGATGTTACGCATCTCCTGGACTGACATGGTCAGCAACACAAACGTTTTCCATAGAGCCAGAGTTGACCGAGAGTTACTGAGTAACATCAAAGTCCATAAGGTGTCCTACTTGGGCCATGTTCTGAGAGGCGAAAAGTGCGCACTGTTACACCTGATCTTGGAGAGTAAGATTGAGGGTCGACGAGGTGTTGGGAGAAGGCAGGTTTCCTGCCTGAGGACCGTGGTGGAGCTGTTCCGAGCCGCCTAGGACAGGGAGGCCTACTCAAGGGTGATAGTCACTTCTATTATCGTTGAAGCGGATTAATATCAAAGGGCTCTAAGTGTGGATCGTTGTCAACTTCTTACTGCTGATATTGCATTTTATGTGTACTCTCGTGCTTGGGATCAGGGGGTCGTACACCATTATGTAACTAAGGGGGCTACTATTTTAATCTCAAGTATACCAGAATCATTTGTATGGTTCTATTTTATTTTGATGGTTAACAGTTTTTTGGAAGAACTTTCAATATAAAAGAGTTGAGTTCGAATCCGCGATGGTCAACTCATTGAAACATGTCGTCATTTAAACAAGTTGATGGATTGATGCTGCTTCCCCATGTCATAATAAAGTTCTGGGAGACCTGACAGGACACAGAAAGAAGAAGAGGATTGTATACCTCTAAAAAAAAAACACCCTTTAAATAAATAAAACAGGCTGGAGAAGAAAAAAATAATTTTGTGGCAGTTCTTCCGTAGTTTTTAAAGTTTTTTTTACACGTGTAAAAGCAGGAAACGGCTACGATAAGCAACAGTCTTATTAATGTTGTAAAAAATGTCATTCCCCATAATTTGACTTAATCATTTTAGAACTATTGCAAATTGGGACATATTTATCGAGGCGGCCTCTTAGATTTCTCCGCCAGGGGTCGTAAACCATTTTTTTATTCTTCTTCGATGAAATTCGCCAATTTTACGCCGCGGCCGAAAATGCAATGGAAGAATTTGATTTTATGTCCGGGTGTTGCTAATTGTGTTTCTAGGAATTTCGAAGCAAGGTTTTATGTGTTGTAATTATTTTTATTGCTGAAAATTTTGTTTTATTTTTTTTAATTAGTGATTTTAAGTATCAAAATCGTAACATCTAAAGCGCATATTGAAAAAGTATTAACGTTTGGCTAAGTTAATTATTTGTTTGATGTTATGTAAAGTATTTATTATTTTTAATCTAAGAACTAACATATTTTTTATGCATATGTATCTAAATGTTTTTTTTATTAGATTTCGCAAAATGATAAAGGATGTCTTATTATAACTCCTCTAGAATCTTCTACATTTGTACAGCCCAGCGTGTCAGCAACAAATTTTAAATTTATTTATTTTAAGCATAAATGGGATTGGTAAATTTGTGGCGATGAAGTTCGCAACCCATCACACCGCGTCTCTCACGATGGCGAAAAGAGAAGGATGGAGTGCCGCATAGATTAAAGTGTGGCAGTCCATTCTTTCTGCCTACCCTTTCGGGGAGACGGCGTGATGGTTAGTTAGCTAGTTAGTTTTTAACGGGAGATGCGGTGTGATGGATTGCAAACCTCATCGCCACCAATAGGCATCTCCCACATCTGCTTGTAATATTGTATGAATTATGAGATTCAAGAGAAAATTAATTGTATAAATGTGCGATGCTGATTTTTTCAGCCTGCCCCTTTGGAAAACGGTCAGATTAGAAGGACATCATTTGGAAAGTGCTATTTTAAATTCGTACGCGTAAAAAAACAATTAAATTCGTTATTTAAGACATGATGGCAAATCAATTAATTTTCCGTAATGATGTCAATAGGGTTCAAATTCGCGTACATTCCCTAACTAACTCCGTATCAAATGACCCTTCGGCTCGCGTACAACTGCGCATATCGAATCGCGCCCGTTTTATATGTAAGAGCCGTTTGGAAAAATCGTATTAAAAATATCAAGCAAAATAAACAACAAGTTCAAAAAGGATAAAATCGCGACCTTTTAAGTTTTATTGCGCCTGTATATTTCTGTTCACATTTTAGCGCGGTGTGATTTTTAGTGTGAATTGACTTATTAAGTGCCAGCAATCCGACACAATATAATGAGCCTTATTGCCTTTGCCAGTTTCCTCATAAAAGCGAATCAGGCGTGTATAATATTTTAAATCGCAAAATTTAATAATGGTTTTTGCCAAATATAATTTCGACCACGAGGAAAACAGTAACTGCAGAAAAATCATAATACATTTTTTATTTTTACTTTTTAAGCCCACTCCAGTTCACTCCTGGACAAAGATCTCGTCCATTCGCTTCCACGCCACTTTGCCTTGTGCAGACTGCATCCAGGTCATGCCGACGTGTCACTTCAGGTCATCCTTCTACCGTAGTTGCGGTCACCCTGGATTTCTCTTTGTGGTGGATGGTCTCCAAGTCAGCAGTCCTCTTGTACATTTTTCGACTGAGCTTCAGGCTTGCCCATTACCATTTAAGAGTCACTTCATGGTAGATGACGACAGTGACTTTTATTCTCGAATAATGATGTAAAACTCCATATTGAACAATTTAAATAAAAGCGAAAGTGTATTATTGTGTTGCCAAATTACTCGATAAATCCGTAACAAATCCTCCTGAAACTGAGCGAAGAAGAAATAAAAAATTTCACAATTAATTTCTTACAGAAAAAATCATAATAAATAATAGAATATTTAAGATAAAAACACTTTCGTATGCGTTAATTTCTTTCAACGTCCTTCGTGGCCGAGTAGTAAGCGCTTTAATTACCACACCGTAGGTCCCGGGTTAGATTCCCGGTGGCAGTGTGATTGTCAAACTGTATTTGGTTTGGTGAAGATTTCACGTGATAATAAAATGGCGATAGATTAGCTACCTACCACATGTCACGAGAATCAATATGATAGCTATACCCTTTACATCGATTTGGTTCGCGCCGTAATATTGTAAAGAGCGATTCAACAAAATAATAAATAATAATAAACATATCTAGAAATGTCATTATCGCAGCGTTATGGAAATGGTAGTCTAGTATAGAGTAATCTGTCGATGTCAGCCAGCCTAGCGAAACTGGTCACTATCAAAATAAAGATAAAGATGGAAAAGGTTCTTAAAAATTAAAAATGAACTTCAATTAAGAGATTTTAGTCAAAATCATCAGATCAATTCACAACAACAACAACAACAAACTACTCTATCCTGGCAAACCTCTCTAGCTTCCTCCACATTCATACAACGAGTCATACACGCACGTCGATTCCTCCGAGTTCTAACATGACCAACCTTTAAAATTTGATTAATTTGGTCATGCCATGTTTTCCTCGGTCTGCCTCGACTTCGTACCCCATTTACATCATTAACGTATACTTTCTTAACCATTCTTTCTCCATCCATGCGTTCCATATGTCCGAACCAACGCAGCGATCCTTTCATAATTTTGTTCATAATACCTTCTTCCGCTCTACATTCCTTTCTTATATCAGCATTTGAGATTCTGTCGTATATCGTTCTACCACACATACGTCTTAGGGACCTCATCTCTACCGCATTTATTCTACTCTCATCCTTCTTTTGCCAGTTCCATGCTTCGCTTCCATACATTAAGGTTGGGACCAGAACTCCATTGTGAACGGCCGTTTTCGCTTTCATTGATAAATTCTTGTTTCCAATAACTATTTTTAAGCTCCATTCACTTTGTTACCCGCACCAACCCTTCTTTCGACGTCACTATCCGTTCGGGCATCTGCTGTGAACATACTACCTAAATACACAAATTCCCTCACCTGTTCCAAGTTCTCTTCGTTCACACTTATATTACAAACTGTCATTTGCTCTTCCCTTTCGAAAACCATCACCTTTGACTTTCCGACATTCATCATTAAATCATTTGACTTGCATACCTCATTCATTCTCGACACCAAGACTTGTAATTCGTCCGCACTATCCGCAACAAGAACGGCATCGTCCGCGTAAAGCAGACAGATCAATTCACTTAAGACTTTATGGCTCTCAAGTACAGATATGAGACCACCAACGTACGAATTTTAATAGCAGCAAAGAATATTTCCAATAAAAATGAGTTATCGAATAATGCATGAGTGCCAAAACTCTCACAGACATAAATCAAAATCTCCCAGACTAGGTGGATGTGATAAATTTGATTAATTTGAATAGATTAAATCGAAACACAATCTTCGCTCTAGTAGAAACTAAACGGCAGACCGCTATCTAATTGGTGGGAAAATTTATCTGTGGTGTGGAGGGAAAATGTCTTATGTCCGTGTTAACCAATATAATAAAATGCATAACATGTCTTTCTTGATAAATTTGTTTTATAACTGTCCTCGAATAGCTGCTTTTTAATCAGTTTAGTAAAATACATTTATTTAGCCGGTTAGAATTAACTAACTAACTAACCATCACGCCGTCTATCCGAAGGGGTAGGTAGAAAAAAGAACTTCCACACTTTTCTGAAATATTTATCTCGCTTCCTCAACATTCATACATCGTGTCATGCACGCGTGTCGAATTCTCTGACTCCTCACGTGGCCGACATTCAATATTTAATTTATTTGATCGTGCCACTTTTTCCTCGGTCTTCCTCTATTTCTAGTTCCATTTACATCCTTTACATATAATTTTTTTACCATTCATTCTTTCCATAATGTCTATTTTTCTAGATTTAAATAGTTATTTATGCTTTTGAGTTCATTTTTCAAGATAGTAATTAAATTAAACAACAACATTTTGAATGTTTACAAACTCTTGTCCTCCCAATCGTAATAGATGACGCTAGTGTAGAGTGAACTAAAATATGTAAAGATAAGCGCGGGATTCTAGCATATATACAAGTTCCAAAAATTTGTCAGATGTGGTGGTCATAAGAAGAGAGAAATGGGGAATGTTGTTAAACATAAAGCGATCGCTCAACCCAACCAATGACAGATCATAAGTCCTGTAAGCGCCTCGGCCACCACATTCTGTTCCCAGAAAAACAATTTACATCTTCTTCTCTATTGAGATACAATTAATCCTTATAAAAAAATAAAACAACGTTTTTTATTAACCGCTTCAATTTTATGCCTTAATTAAGCTGGTATCGATAAACCACTCCAGTGTCCATTTTCTTTCCTGGCAGAACGGCAACATGACTGCACACAGAAAGTCCGGGGTTCAATTTCCAGCGATAATGGCAAAATTCTCACGCTGTCATTGATCTGGTAGAATTCACGTGACAACGAAAATGGCGATAGACTAGCAACCTATCACATGGCACTTTTAATTCTGGAGAGTATCCTGTCTTCAAATCAAATCAAATCAGTTTATTTTCTCAAAAGACATCACAAACATTTTTTATAGTTTAAGGCATCTATTGAGAACAGATAAAACATAAGGAATATATAATACCAGAAACGCACGAGAGATAGTTCGACATTAGGAATACAAAATACTCTCCAAAGTCAAGAGTATTTGTCTTCTGAATGTACTTTCACGAATATGAAAGACATCGATCTCCGAAGCGATCATGTTCAGCAGTTTGATTGCTCTCCCACAGGCATCACCAGAGGCAGGTTGGTTCTGCATGCTGGAAGATAAAACAGTCTGTACTGACGCTGTCGAAGATAGCCATCCGGAACATAAAGATGGATAGCCTCCAAGATGACGGAGTTCTCAAAGAATCCCCTGATAAGTCTGAAGAAATGGGTAAGTGTGCACCCATCCCTTCTTATCTGTAAACTATTGGTCCCCAGCATGCCCAAGAGGAATGCAGTGGGATAAAGCCACGGATAGCTACCAAACTCCCTCATGTAGAGATATCTCAGAAATCTTTTCTGAACCCTCTCTAACATGAGCGAGTATCTCGCCTCGTGGGGACTCCATATCACCGAGCCACACTCGAGCCGGCTCCGGACCAATGAGTTGTGCAAAATTCGCAAAACATAGGGATTCTTGAAAACTCTACCAGTTCGGAGAATAAATCCCAACATTTTCAGTGCAACTCCACATATTCTCTCGATGTGAGCATGGAAAGTCAGCCTACTTTCATAAACGATACCAAGATCCTTTATCGTTGAAACACGCTTAAGTTGCTGGTTATCCATTGTGTATCTGTAATAAACAGTACGCAATGCTCTCGTAAAAGATAAAATTACGCATTTAGAGATATTGAAATAAATTTGATTGGTTTTACTCCAGCGGACGATATTATTTATATCTGACTGGAGATGGAGGCAATCTTCGGGCTTTTTATCTCAAGGAATAATTTAAGATCATCTGCAAATAAAAGAAATCGCGAAAATTGTATAACCCTCGCGACATCATTAATGAAGATGGTGAAGAGGAGTGGACCAAGGTTTGAGCCCTGTGGCACTCCGGAATATACGGGAAAAAGTGCAGATTGAAATATACCGTATGAGGCAAACTGTTTCCTCTCCCTTAGGTAGCTAATAAAAAATAAAACCAACTTAGAAGAGAAACCAATTTCCGACAGCTTTCGCAGAAGTACATCATGGTTGACGGTATCAAAGGCTTTAGAAAAGTTATTATAAGAGCAGTCAACCTGGTGACCATTGTCCAAAGCCCTTGTCACATATTCTGTGAAAATCATAAGATTGGTTTCAGTAGAGCGCCCCTTCCTGAATCCGTGTTGTTTTGAAATTATGAAGGGTTCAACTCTAGGGAGAATCATTTTATAAATAATAGATTCGAAGAGTTTGGCCGGAGCAGACAGTATTGCTACAGGTCGGTAGTTTTCAACTGATTCTCTCGGGCCGCTCTTGAAGATGGGACTGATCTTGGAGATTTTCCACAAATCGGGAAAGGTATCAGTATTTACTGACAGGTTGAAAATGAAGTGGAGAGGAGGTACCAAAAATTCAGAGCATCCTTTTAAAAATAAGATAGGAAGAAAATCAGGGCCAATTGAATGCGAATTTTTCATGGCTTGAATTGAAATTTTTATGTCTGAGATGTCAATTTGACTGACACCATTGAAGCTATGAGTAGTATCGGCACTCGAATTGGTCACATCGTTATGATTTAGCCGCGGGGGAATATTGCTATAGACAGATAGGAAGTGCTTAGCGAATGCATTCGCTATATCGGCACCTCGAACCTCTCTATCCCCATGCATCATGGTGTTTATTTTGCCACCATCTTTGCGTAAGCTTTTGACGTAGTTCCAAAAAGATTTGGGATCGTCCATGAGATTACCCTCAATGGTGCCCACATATGTTCGAAAGGCCAATCGGACACTGCGAACCACCATCGAGCGGTAGTGACTGAATTGTTCATACTCACCACGAGAGCCAGTAGCTTTCCACTTCTTATGATGAGCATGCTTCATCCTTATATTTCGTATGATATCCTCAGTAAACCACTTAGGATATCTCCGTCCACCATTGCTCATGTGTTTCCTGGGGAAGCACAAGTCAAAAATGTTATATAAAATACGGTAAAAGTATTGTAAGGCTTCATTTACGGTATTCAAGTTGTATAAGCTACTCAAATCAATCTGAGTCATTAAATGATAAAGTTTGTCAAAGTTTCCTCGCCCAAAATTCCAATCGCGGGAGGTGCTGGCATCATGTTTGGGTACTCTAGTGACCCCCGAGACCATCTTACCGTCACACACAAACTCCAGCGATGGATGGTAACTATCTTCGGGTACCAGAGGAAACAATGACCGAAAAACTTGCAACTTCATGTTGCTCAGAATCAAGTCAAGAACTCTGAGATCAGAGTTCAGAATACCATTGCACTGGGTGAGCCCAAACACCGCGCACAAGAACTCCAGGTCCTGCTGAACACTGTCGCTCCCACGCGCGGAGTGAAGATTGAAGTCCCCCATCACAATGACATTCCGATCTCCTATCAGACCGTGGTTCATATGCATTGAATCAAAAAAGCGTTTGTAGACATCCCAAGAAGATCCCGGTGGAATGTATACCACGCATAAAAAAATATTGACATTTGAGTTGTAAGTCAGTTTTACCCATAAGTCCTCATTTTCGGATTCAAGGCCGAGGACGCGCTCGGCCATAAGCGCGTCCTCTTTCCTGATAGCCAGAAGACAACCGCCACCCTGCCTATGGCCACTGCCGTTGTCTCTGTCTCTCCTAAAAACAAGGAATGAATCCGTATCAAAAAGCTCAGAGGAGAAGACATTCGGATTAAGCCATGTTTCGGAGAGTGCAATTATATTTGCGTCACTCGCCAAAACACTGGTGTAAAACGTCGAGCATTTTGTCTTCAATCCTCGAACATTCTGATACAGAATACCAAAATCATCACGTCAGCTGAGCATCGGAAGTCGAGGAGCCGCCACACTTGACCGCCACTCCTTAATAAAAGACTGTCGCGGCCAGTGTTTCGGCTTTAAGACCTCCGACACGGCCGACGTAGAAACGCCAATTTTGAACGACGCATAGGAACCATCTCTGGGCTTCATTCTATGGACCGTTCCTAATGTTGAACCATCTCTTACGCGTTTCTTACGCGTTATAATATATTTAATACCTGTTCTCAATAGATGCCTTAAAAAAATTTTTTGTATTGTCTGTTGATGAAATAAACTGATTTAATTTGATTTGATTTGATTTGATTAATATCAATAGCCATAAAGTTGTATACAGTAATTGGGTAGTGGCAACCCAAGAACCAGTAAAGATATTAGACTTTAGTTAGAGTAACCAATCCCTGGTATTGAAACTTAAAAAAAAACTTGTTGATTTGGTCGTGGTAATGTTTCGTCGGCTTACCTATTAAAGGGGTATAAATTGACTTATTAAGTTTTTACTTCGCGTCGTCGCCTTGTGATTGCATTTATGATTTAGATAATAAATATAATTCATGTAGAACCGTTTACAATTCAATCATTCTACCAGGAGCCTTTCACTGCTGCAGCAGATAAATCAATTTGCCACCAATAATTTCTAGTTTATTGATTTACAATAGAATTCGCAGACTGGTAGCTAGAAACAGTGATCAATTGTACCCAATAAATGAAAATTCTCAAAGAAATAAATATAACAAAAATTGAATTTATTTCTACAAAATCGGCTACGAAAAAAAATATATAATTTCGGTTATGAGAGTAAGCAAATCAAATCAGTTTATAATCTCAACAGACATTACAAACAATATAAATTTTTAAGGCATCTATTGAGTACAGCTAAAGAGATGGTACGACATTAGGAAAACAAGATACTTTCTTGAATGTTACCAATATTTGTAGACAAATACTGGATTTTACCCATTGCGGATTAATCGTTTTTAAGGATTGATTGTATCTCAATAGAGACAAAGAGCAAATGTAGCCTTTCACATTGCATTAATAAAGATTTTCTGCTTAATGCTTACAACTATTCTTAATAGATGGCGCTAGTGTAGATTGAATGTGAAGAGTGGTGCAATATAGTAGCATATATACAACTTCCAAAAATTTGTCACACGTGGTGTTCGTAAGAAGGGTGGAATGGGGAATGTTGTTAACATAAAACGATCGCTTATCTCAACCAATGACAGATCATAAGTCCTGTAAACGCCTTGACCACCATATTCTGTTTCCAAAAACAATTTACATCTTTGTCTCTATTGAGATACAATCAATCCTTAAAAAAGATAAATTCCAAATTCAATGTTATTTGTCTTCTGAATGTACTTTTACTCATATGAAAGACGTCGATCTCCGAGGAGACCACGTTCAGCAGACAAATTGCTCTTCCCACCGGTGTCACCAGAGGCAGGTTAGAATAGATACTACATAAAATTTAATCTAACACGAGGCGAGATATTTCATTTCTAAATTAATTTCTATATAAATTATGTCTTTTCAAATGTACGTTTTTTCTAAATAACCATTTTTTTGTTTTATTTTATTTTTATTTTTATATTATCATCGTGTATTACTATTATTTAATATTATTTATTAGTTCTTAATGATAAAAAAAAAATTATTAGTACTCATAACAAAGAGCCAACGTAAATTTTTAAATTTGAATTTTTTATCGAATTTGAAATGCGTTTTTATATAAGTCTTTCTTTGTTTACTTTTTACTATATTTTTACACCTGAAGATGGATGTATCCTCCGAAACATATCGTGTTTTTTTAAATATTTTTTTAAATAATTAATGGATTAAACAAAATTATTTTCAATATTTTAAGTATACTTGTGTCTTAACTAACTAACCATCACGCCGTCTCTCCGAAAGGGTAGGCAGAAAGAATGGACTGCCACATTTTAACCGATGCAGCACTCCATCCTTCTCTTTTCGCCATGCGAGAAATGCGATGAGATGGGTTGCGAATCTTACAATTTCTAAAATGAGTTTTGCTTGTCTTTAGGCTCTGGTCAATGACTAGAGCATTCCCCTTTAAATTATATCACCTCTTAAAACTATAAAAATATAGTTTCTTAAGCAAAATCCACCCAATTTCGATCCCACGGTATAATTGGAAAACGATTTCGATTAGCTATTCCACATTTTCATACAAAATTCCCACGTTTTATAGCATCGTGGTACTGTTCCCAGCTTCCCATTTGAGGTTTACCGAGAGCAGACGTGATCCGGGGACCTAATACAATCTGATTCTGCCATTATCTCATTTGAAGGATTCCGAGATTCCGATATCCCGAGATTCCGTATTCAGAATACCGCCAACTAAAGAGCTACATTAACACCGACCGCATTTATCAATTGACACGTCCAGTGGGGGTCTGTACCAATCATATATTAGCGGTTAAAAGCATGGATAATTTAACAAGATAATTTAAAAACACCCAGTACTAACTTTCGATACTTGAGTAATTTCATATGACACACAACATGATAAAATAAACCATGATTAATTTTTACTCGGTCTCGGACTATACTCAGGCTCGCATATTTTCAGTGTCAGTGAGGCAGTATTCATAAAAAAAATATTGCAAATTCTGGAAAGAGTACTGCCTCACTGACGTCGACATATTTGGATTCCTTCTGATATGTATGATTTTTTGGTCTCACGTTGTTTTGTTTTATTTTATCTTTGTAATACCGTTTTGTGTCCAAATGAGTCGCCTAAATGTTTTATCGTTTGTAATGTCTCATTTGTGTATAATGTATAAATAAATAAATAAATATACAGTCGCTTATGAAGACCGCCTAAGAGATGAAGGAACAACTGAACCTCATCATCCCACGAGACATGAATTCTGTGTCACACATCGTCAGATCTATTAAAAGAAGAAGAAGACAATATAAATAAAGAATATGTGTGCTGAATATTACATACATGAGAGCGAGAGAAGAATACTTAAATTCTCTCAGAAATCAATTCATAATGCACACGATGCGCATGCCAGAGAACGATTCTGGATTATTTTGTATTTTGGTCTGATATGGTTGCATGACAGTAGTGTAGAAAACAAAAAGATTTACATTAAAGGTTTAAAAAAATGTCACTGAATACGATTGTACAGTTAACCAAGTTTTTAAGGGTAGAAAATCTCTAGTCCTGTGAATATTTAATGTTAAAATTGACTAGTTATTTAATGTTTTAATACAATTTAAAACACTGCTATAACATCACAATTTCTTTTTATTCACTGAGAGTGTCGCGACAGCTGTTTCGCCAAACGAAACTGGCATTATCAGGTGTTAAAATAAACTTTTATTGTAACACTAAACCAGTTTACTGTAACACCTGATTATGCCAACATCGGTTGGCGAAACAGCTGTCGCCACACTCACAATGAATTAAAAGAAATTGTGATATTATAAGAGTGTTTTAAATTTTAGCAGTAATAATGTTAAAGTATCATAGTGTTTCGGCCAAAACAATGGACTATTTAGTTGTGTATTTAATATGAAATGTTTCATCTAAATTCCGCACACCCTTTCATTGTGCATTCAAATTGTTTTTACTAACGCTGAAAAGTCCATTAGCTTTATTACCGTTTTTTAATTGTCGTGTCCGCGGTCATGTTACTTCGGGAATACCGTACCGCCAACACCAGTATTGCATCTAGATGGCTTTTCTCTTTTAGCCTTGTTAGCCCATTCCGATTCGCTCCATCGAATAAACGAATCTCATAGCGGATATTGTAAAACAGTGTTCGCCATTCCTTGTCAATTTTAATTCCACCATTGTCGAGCATTACAAGAGAATAGAACTGTAAACTAGACCATTGAACATGGCAAACCAATAACGCTACAATATGAACGGGAGCAAAAAATACTTACGAAGTTGTTATCGATAGTCGTGACTTGTAATCATCTTTGTGAAATCAGTTGTATTGGGAATTCTGGCGAAAATTGGGTTGCTAGTTATAATATGGAAAGCAACAAGAAACTTAACAAACAAACCATTTCCCCGCACGGGTAGGCAAAGATAATGGACCGCCACACTACTCTATCCTGACACACCTCATCATTATCAGGGGATTCTTTGAGAATTCCGTCATCTTGGAGGCTATCCATCTTTATGTTCCGGATGGTTATCTTCGACAGCGTCAGCACAGACTGTTTTATCTCCCAGCATGCAGAACCAACCTGCCTCTGGTGATGCCGGTGGGGAGAGCAATCAAACTGCTGAACATGATCGCTTCGGAGATCGATGTCTTTTATATTCGTGAATGTACGTTCAGAAGACAAATACTCTTGACTTTGGAGAGTATCTTGTATTCATAATGTCGAACCATCTCTCATGCGTTCCTGGTATTATATATTTATTATGTTTTACCTGTTCTCAATAGATGCCTTAAACTATAAAAAATGTTTGTAATGTCTTTTGAGAAAATAAATCGATTTGATTTGATTTGATTTGATTTGACCTCTCTAGATTCCTGCACATTCATACAACAAATCATACACGTACGTTGACTCTTCCGACTTCTAACAAGTAGGGTTTAGAAACTTTTAAAATTGGATTAATTTGGTCATGCCATGTTTCCCCGGTCTATCTCGACTCCGTACTCCATAACGTATACTTTATGAACATATGGATATATGAACAACACTTTATGGTTATGCCATGTCTTTCTTGGTCTTCCTCGACTTCTTTTTCCATTCACACTACTTGTATATATCTTTTTAACCATTCTTCCCTCATGCATTCGTTCCATATGTCCAAATCACCTTAGTGACCCTTTCTTAATTTTTTTTCAGGTAACACCTGAAGATGGAGGTATCCTCCGAAACTTATCGTGTTTTTTTTAATAATTAGTGGATTAAACAAAGTTATTTTTAATATCCTAAGTAAATCCCTGGATAAGTCTGAAGAAATGGGTAAGTCTGCACCCATCTCTTCTTATCTGTAAGCCATTGGTCCCCAGAATGCCCAAGAGGAATGCAGTGGGATAAAGCCACGGATAGCTACCAAACTCCCTCATGTAGAGATATCTCAGAAATCTTTTCTGAACCCTCTCTAACATGAGCGAGTATCTCGCTTCGTGGGGACTCCACATCGCCGAGCCACACTCGAGCCGGCTCCGGACCAATGAGTTATACATAATTCGCAAAACATAGGTAACACCAGTATTATTAAGAGTAGCAAATTAAGAATGTACCAATATATCATCTCTGCCTACCCACTTACGACGAAGCGTAATGGTCGGATAGTGATAAATCCTAGAATTGAAATCGAAACTTTTCTCACATTTTTTTACGAATTTGTCTGGGAAAGGCATTGAATATTACATATAAAAAGTGTATTGCTGTAATGCAGTAGCGTTCATAAATAATTTAAAATTTGAATACATTACTTTGAATAAAGAAGAATTACGTAATTTTCCATGTCAAATATAACATTTATTGTTCCTTCAACAATGATGTAGAGATCCATACTAAATAATTAATTTAAAAGATAATATAAAAGAAAAAAAATCTTTTCAAGAAGTTTTATTATATTTTTGGTATAAAATGACATATCGAATAAAAAAAAATTAATTATGAAAAAAGTTCCAATTTTCTTTTGATGTTAATAATGGCACTTGCTTATGTTTTCGAAACTACCAAAATACTTCTCTCGATTCTTCAACGTTCATATATAGTCCTAGGCATGCAAATTGAATTTAAGATATAAAAACAAATTATTGCTTGATTTTTTAAAAATAATCAAATGATTTAACTTAAATCTCTTTATGGAAGTTCATTTTAAATAATAATAAAATAAAACGATGTTTTTTGTAACTACAAGTACTTCCACATTTGACTTTATTTCGATAGCCACATTTGATCAGTCTGTCGATGCCAGTGAGCCTGGCGAAACCGGTCGCTTTCGAAATAAAGACAAATGTGGAAGTTGTTATAAAAAACATCGTTTTATTTAATTATTATTGATTGGGTCACATTTTTTTCATTTTTACTTTATTTCTTGCTTTTTGTATACTCTATTACTATTATTTTTACAGCAATAGGTAACATTTTTTCCCAACATTTTACATTGTTGAACGCCACTGCGCCAAGCATAGTAATAACACAATTTGTGGTCAGATGAACCGATTTGTAAAAGATTTTATTTATTGCATCCCTGAGAACTTTCTAGATGAAAAGTATATTCTCTCATAGATCAACGAGGTTTCAATTATGTTGTTTTGCTTTTATTCTAAGAGCATCATATTTTAGTATTAATGGAAATCATTTTTTTTTTAACCTTTAACACCACAATCCCAAAAAACGCGCTTAGTGTGTCAGAAATGAAGACGCTCAGATATATATTTGGCAAGACACTGCAAGAGAGGATAAGGAATACACGGATAAGGGAGATATGCGAGGTCGAGGGTGGGGAAGGCAAAGGAGAAGATACTGGTATGCACACGTGAGGAGAATGGATCCATCCAGACTCCCCTTCATTGTGTTGCACGGCCAGCCCCAAGGTAGATGACCCCCGGGCAGACCACCAAAGATATGGATAGACAGCTGGGAGTCGGCTTTCCTCTATTTCTAGCTCCGATCACGTCGTTTACATATATCTTCTTCACCATTCTGTCTCCACGCATTATTTCCATGTGTCCAAACCATCTTACGACCCTTTAATTATTTTGTTCTTAACACTTTCATTCGCACCACATTCACTTCTAATACTTGCATTTGACACTCTATCATATACAGATTTGCCGCACATTCGTCTTAGAGATTTCATTTCTATTGCATTTATTCTAATTACATCCTTCTTTTGCTAGATCCATGATTCATTTCCATACATAAGGGTCGGCACAAGAACACCATTATGTCCCATATAACACAACATCTCAAAGAACTTCACTGGCTTAAAAGTCCAGAATGAATCCAATATAAACTCTGCTGGACAGTCTTCAAAGCGCTACATGGAATGGCACCAAGTTATACGAGTATATCTGAACTCTGTATAACGGACAGCCTAAATTCATGGAAATCCACACTTCGCTCGGCGAACTCCTCAGCAATAGGAAGATTAGTTGAGCCGAAGCGTTGCCCCAGTACAAATTGCCGGTCCATCAGCTTGGAACAATCTCCTTTCACACCTTAGGTGAATAAATGATCCGACAGATTTCGGATCTAAATTGAAAACCCATCTTTTTTCGTATTTCATACCCAATTTAAACATTTATACTTTGTTCTACTATACTATATATACTTTGTGCGGTCACATTTAGATTTTTAGATTTAAAACACGTCTTAATGCGCCCTTGAGGTGATTACATCACAAAAACGGCGCTTTAAAAGTTAGCATATTGTTATTATAATTATTTATTATTATGCACTGCCATCTTAACACTTTCATTCGCACCGCATTCACTTCTTATATTATAATATTTAGCTGTTGACATAAATTCGAAAACTTGCAAATTCATAATTTTTTATGACTTGTAAAAAGCAACCATTGAAATTCGCAAAATTTCGCCATTTTATTAAATTTGCAGGAATTGCATTAAAGCACTCTCGGTTGAGATGTGGCAAACGTAATGGATGCAGAGTTAGCACTCTCGTTGAGAAAGTACTAGTAATAATAATAATAATAATAATAAAATGAATTTCGTTTGTTGTTGCTTCACTTTTAAACCGCTACGTGGGCGCCAGATGTCGCCAGTATCGCAATATTTCTTAAACTAGTCTGCGAAATGAAAATAAGGCCCTATTACACAGTCTTATTTGCGCTCACATTATAAAATCAGCGAAGAGATTTATTAGCACCAAGGGGTACACATTACGAATGAAGTGAAGCATGGAACTGGCAAAAGAAGGATGAAATTAGAATAAATGCAGTAGAAATGAGATCTCTAAGACGAATGTGTGTTAAATGTATATATGATAGAGTGTCAAATGCAAGTATAAGAAGTGAATGCGGTGCGAATGAAAATGTTATGAACAAAATAATGAAAGGGTCCTTAAGATGGTTTGGACACAGGGAAATAATCTTCTTCCTTATTGCAGACCTATGTGGTCTGTTCTCCAGAGTGTTGCTCCTCCTGTGAGGTTGATTCTCAGCTGTCCTTCCATATTTTAGGAGGTCTTCCACGAGGACGAGTCCCATGAGGTTGATTATGCAATGCAATATAGGGGAGTCTGGTGGTGTCCATTCTTTGAGCAAGACCGTACCAGTCCCCTTTTCACTGTCTGCTCCATCTTATAATATCCTCAACCTCAAATAGATACATTAGCTCTCTTATTCTGGTTTTCCCCACGCGATCCCTCAGTGTCTTGCCTGCTATTTTCCTCAGTGTCTTCATTTCGGAAATCCTCAAAACTTGTTTGGTCCTTACTGCGTCTGCCCTTGCTTCGACGTCATATGTTTTTATTTGTCTTAATACAAAAAACATTATTTTATTAGGGGAGTAAAAGAAACGAAACAAAACAAATAAAATATGTGTTTTGAAATGCAACTTAATAATAATTAATTTTGAATAATTTAAGTGCAGTAAAAATCTATTAAAATCTACCAAAAACTTGAAAACAGTTAATAAATTTGACAGTACAACAGGCACCTAGTCAAAAAGACATAATTGCCTTATGATTGGTGGTAACATCTCTTTCACATTCGCTGATTGCTTTTGTCACCGACTCTAGTATCTATTTACACCGCGGTAATTTTTTACTTTCACAATAAGTAGGTACTGAAAACTGTACAATGTTGCTGTTGTAGCAAATGTGGAAGGTGGAAATTTGAAATTAGAACCGTGAGAGTATTATTTGAAAATGGAATCAAGTATTATCAAATTCAAATAATGTCTACTCTGGGGACGGACGTCTGCGGCCCGAAACATGTTTGTGAAGAATGCAATAAAGTATTTTGAAAATAACTATTAAGAGAATTTAAATTAATTTGTTTATAGTTAATAAAAATCTATGTTTTCTATAATCTTTATTATATTTTATGGGTATGACATCTTTCGCCTTATCAAATTTGATAATAATGAAAAAACAAATTTAATTCGACTTGATTTTATGGATCCGACCGGTTTCGGTAGCTCGTTTCCATCTTCCGGTAGATGGCAGAAAGCTGCCGAATCCATAATATCAGGTGGAATTAAACTAAATATAGGTACCTATATTAAAACATAAGTCAATAATCCTTCTTAATCGTATCTTTTCGGATGTGGACATTTTTCATGATATTGAGGCTACCCTCAGAAAGCATCTATATCTTATATATTAAAATGGTACCTAGGTATTTGCTTTTTTTGGTTTTCTAACTGTTGTACATTGTTTATTTATTTTTAATTGCTCTTAAATTGTTTAATTGTCTTATGTTTTATCTTACTCTATTGTTCCTTTTTATACTTTTTTTTTTAAATTATGATTAAATATTTTTTTAGAATTGTAATCATTAACGCCTTGGAAAATATATGTAATGTATTGTACCTACATGATATGTTTAATAGATTGAAATTATAAAGGATTTTTTTCTTAACATATTTTTTAATTTCATTATTTACAATGAACTTCTAACAAGAAAATTAAATTGATAATAGTAATTTGATAATGCCTAAGCGTAGCGAAACATGTCTAAAAAACATGTGTGGAAAAATACGTTTTCATTTGTTTTTTTTAATTTAATACGGAGTTTTACATCATTGCTTAAGAAACAATAAATTGTTTATGATTTTATGAAATCATTTTAATGAGGACGCTATGTAAAACTAATGCAGAGATAGAATAAATGAAATAAATGAACCACATTGCGAGCTTTGGTACCCATTGGGGAAACAACTTATTTCACACTAAATTTCTTAGAAATTATGTATGAAATATTTTTGTTATTTCAACCCCGTGTTATGATATTTAAAAATTAACTGTTAATCCTTATTCTCACCCGTGAATATATCAACAAGTCATCATTTTTTACATTTAAATATATTTTATTTACTTTAGTAATAAGAACCGACTCCATTTTGTATTAAAACTAACACGAAATCAGCGAAATGCTACCATTTCTGTAAACAGCGTCCTAAAACAACAAACCAATAAATATGTTATCAGATTTGTCGCATTTAAATGGGGATTTATTGGTTGGGAAGGCGGGAGAGGAAATAATTTAGTTGCAAGTTGATACCACTGGGAATTGACATTTATCAAGTCCGGCTCTGGATAATCTATTTTCTGGGAAACGTATTGCCCAATATGGAGGCGAATTGACAGAATAATGTATGTGCGGCCCTGGCGTTGATTTGTCCACGAAAAGTCAAATAGGGCTGCGAATACCTTTTTTATTTATTGAAAGGAATGTAGAGCGGAAGAAGGTATTATGAACAAAATTATGAAAGGATCGATGCGTTGGTTCGGGCATATGGAACGCATGGATGGAGAAAGAATGTTTAAGAAAGTATACGTTAATGATGTAAATGGGGTACGAAGTCGAGGCAGACCGAGGAAAACACGGCATGACCAAATTAATCAAATTTTAAAGGTTGGTCAGTCGGAGGAATCGACGTACGTGTATGATTCGTTGTATTAATGTGAAGGAAGCTAGAGAGGTTTGCCAGGATAGAGTAGTGTGGCGGTCCATTCTCTCTGCCTACCTCTGCGGGGAAACGGCGTGATGGTTTGTTTGTTTGTAAAAACTCGTATTTAAAACAGAAAAAAATACTCATAATTAAAATGCAATGTAATTTTTATTTTTATTGTTTTTTGAACAATGATGTGAAACTCCATATTAAATCATTAATACGAATGAAAATGTATTTTTTATAGAAGTTTTATTATATTTTATGAGAATGAATAATGATAATGTGTATTCAGTTAAAATCCACCAATATTTGTGTCTTTGACCGGTTTCGGAAGCTCTCTGCCATCTTCTCTTCTTCATACATAAAAAAAATAAAAAATTATATTCAATGAGCATTATTTACAATGAACTACTCCCATGAAATTTAAAAAAAACATATTATTTATTTTAAAATTTTGGATCAAATAAATCAAATATTGAATGTCGGCCATGTGAGGAGTCAGAGAAATCGACGCGCGTGCATGACACGATGTATGAATGTTGAGGAAGCGAGAGAAATATGTCAGGAAAGAAAGGTGTGGCAGTCCATTCTTTCTGCCCACCCCTTCGGGGAGACGGCGTGATGGTTAGTTAGTTAGTTAAAATTTTGGGATATTTGATAATGAAGTATCATTTAAATTTATGCATTTATTTGTGTTGAAAAAAAAACAAATATTTTAATTTACTGAAAAATTCTAAGTTCACTTTATTATCGGTCGGTATCAAACCGAAACACAAAGAAACATTAAATAAACACACCAGACCTTAACAAAACACGAAAACTAACAGTTTAGCACCCTCGAAATAATAAAATAACATCCAAACGATTTATTTTAATTCCAAATCACTGCGAAATTGATTAAAGGACCCCGTCCCTTTATTATTTTTAATTATTTCGCTCGAGAGAACCTCAATATGCCAGCCCTTACTCGAGGGGCGCCGCCGTACAAATAAATCTTTCGGGAGAGCTAGGGAGCCCTAATAGACAAATATTGAGTGCGAAGGAAGTGGGTTATCCTATAAAACTGCTCCCAAATGTTGACACTTTTGTTGCTACTGTGTGGCCAGTAAAAAAAATACTCTCCCGGGGGTCATGATTGAATATTATTTTTTGTTTTTGTTTGGTTGTCTCATGTGTTGGATACTTATCATGTTTTTAGAGTAAAGATTAAAGATTTTCTAATCTAACTAACCATAGCGCCGTTTCCCCGGAGAGGTAGGCAGAGAGGGTGGATCGCCACACTGTTCAATCCTGACATAACTCTCGCGCCTCTTCTTCATTCACACATCGTGACATGCACGCTCATCGATTGTTCCTACTTCGAACATGGCCGCCTTTTAGCAATTGATCAATTTGGTCATGCCATATTTTCCTTGGCCTTCCTCGACTTATTTTTCCATTCACACACTTGTATGTGTCTTTTTAACAATTCTTTCCTCATCTATTTGTATTATTATTATTATTTTGATGACTTATATTATAAGTGCGCCGTTTTGTAAAATCAATTACTCCAAGGGCGCACTAGCAAATGATTGACCGAACAGTGCAGTCTTTAGACGTTTCTTAAATTTAACGTCACTATCCTCATGCATGGCTGAAATGTCCAGAAAGGATACAATACAAGCTCTGCTGAACGGTTTATAAGGCGTTGCATGGAATGGCACCAGCTTATATATCTGAACTCTGCATCAACGAGAACCTGAATGCTGGACAGTGTACATTGCGATCAGCTAAGTCTTGTGCGATCGGTAGATTGACTGTGCCAAAACGCTGTTCTAGCACAAACTTTGGCGACCGAGCCTTCGCGGTAGCCGGCCCTTCAGCCTGGAACAATCTTCCAGCAGACCTTAAGTGCATAGATAATAAGTCAGAGTTTAGATCGAGACTCAAAACGCACCTTTTCAAATGATCATTTCCTGACAGGTAGGGCTGATCGACTACGTCAGGCGCAGCCCTCATACTAAACATGTTTATTATTTATTTATTTTGTTTTTTATTTTTTTATCTAGTTCATAAAACGGAGCATTTTCTACAGCGCCTTTGAGATGAGTAATTCATAAAAATAGCGCTCTATATATTATCCAATTTATTATTATTATTATTATACCTAATACTAACAGAAAATTATGTTAGGAAAGAACAATGAAGCAGTTCATCTTCTCTGCCTACCCCTTCGGATAGACGGCGTGATGGTTAATGTGTTAGTTGTTTTTTATAGCGAGTGTCACACTGTTGTGAAATAGATAGTTATTTCGCGATCAATGCAGATGGCGCATCCCTGCGTGTCCCCAAGACGACCCGATGTTTATGAGGTGCAAAGTAATATTGATTCAGCGGCTGTGAACAGACAACTATTATGGGATCCCGCCTGGGGTGACGGTGGCTTATTGTGATTTTAGTGCTACACGCAGGGTGACCACAAAACACAATTTATGTACAATAATATTTACCGGTCAAAAATATTATATTTTTAAATAGAGGAAGAGCGAAAACGTGGCACGATCAAAATAATCAAATATTATTAAATGTCGGCAACGTGAGGAGTCGGAGAAATCGACGTGCGTGCATGACACGTTTTATGAAAGTTGAGGAAGTGAGAGAAGTATGCCAGGAAATAATAGTATGGCGGTCCATCCCTTAGGGGAGACGGCGTGATGGTTAGTTAGTTAGTTTGTTATGTCTTATATTTTTATATAATATATAACAAACTTGTGTTCTTATGCCGACCCTTATGTAAGGGAGTGAAGTATGGAACTGGCAAAAGAAGGATAAAAGTAGAATAAATGCAGTAGAAATAAGATCTCTAAGACAAATGTGTGTTAGGTCTGTATATGATAGAGTGTCAAATGCAAGTATAATAAGTGAATGCGGTGCGAATGAAAGTGTTATGAACAAAATAATGAAATGATCATTCAGAAGGTTTGGACATATGGTTTGACAATGCAAATGGAACTAGAAATAGACGAAGACCGAGGAAAACGTGGCACAATCAAATAGGTATTGAATGTCGGCCACGTGAGGAGTCAGAGAAATCGACGCGCGTGCATGACACGATATATGTCTTTCTGCCTTCGGTGAGACGGCGTGATGGTTAGTTAGTTAGATTTTCATTTACAGATTTAAAACATATTCGTCTACGAGATCCTATTTTTACTACATTTATTTTACATTCCTTTTTCTTTTGCAAAATCCATCTTTACATTCAAACACACCAATATAAACTGTCATCTTAGCTTCTTTCGATAGACTTGTGTTTGCGATGACAACTCTAAGTTCACTTTAACTTTAATTCTAATTTGTTAAAATATATAATCTTGGCACAGCCCTTGCACTCGCGTCAGGAGTGATTGCCGACGATAAATCTAAATCCAGCCCTTAATGATCTAAATTGCCCTCCAAGACGTGTCAGGGTTGGCACAGATTGACTAACGCCCGAGCTGATTGGGGGATCATTTGAATTGTGATTTGTGAAGAACGCTTAGCCTACACGTGTAATCACGAGGACATACCATACACATACTAACATTTGTAAATTATGTATCTACCTAGTTTTCACCATGTAACGAGATATCTTAGGTATATAAATAACTCCGAAATGTTTAAACCATTTTATTTATGAATGTGTCTTAAACACTGGTTTTAAACTCCATATTAAATAATTGAAATGAATGAAAACGCCTGTCTTCTAGAATTATAATTATATAACTGTTAATGAAAAAACTTTGTTTTTTGTATCACAATTATATTTTATTTTACGACAGCTGTTTCATCAACCAATGTTGACATCATCAGGTGTTACAATAATATGTCAAAAGTCAAATTATCGTGATTTATCTAATCTTTATGTGTATTTGTTCCTATGTCAATTTGAATAATTTCTTTATTCTTAAATATGTTAATTAAAAATCACGAAAATTTTACATTCGATACATTATTGTAACACCTGATGATGTCAACATTGGTTGATGAAACAGCTGTCGTAAAATAAAATACAATTGTGATACAAAAAACAAAGTTTTTTCATTAACAGTTAAAAAATGTTAAAGTATCATAGTGTTTCGGCCGAAACAATGGTATATTTAATAATAATTATATTTTATGGAAATCATGGTACATATTTCACATTGCTACGGAACTATCAAATATCATAACAAGACTCCTTCGACTGATATTAATGGGTAAAGTAGAGGAACGTCGGGGAATTGGTAGAAGGTAGCTCTCCCGGCTGCAGAACATTAAAGTGTGAACAGGAATTACAAGAGTTCAGAACTTGTTCCAATTGGCGCAGGACACAGAGGCCTTTGCTGCAGTGATCGCGATTGGGGGGCCTGACATGACAACGAAAAAGGAAGAAGGTTTAAGGGAGACTAAACTTCTAATATTGTAGGGTAGTAAATTAGTGATTCTGAAAGCACAATCTGTATTTTTTAAACTCCTTGCCCCTAAGTATCCGAAGTCTATACAAAAATCACTTAATTTCTGTAATTTTAAATTTTTAAATTTATTTTTGATTCCGTTTTAATAATTATTCAAATTGACTTTAAAAAGTCTGTTTTCCTGAAGATGTAGACAGGGAGAAATGAAGTACAAAACTTTTCCACTCTAAAACACTGCTATACCAATTCAACATTCTTATAGCGTGTTATTTAAGCACGTCGATTTTTACAATTTCTCACGTAGTCTACTTTTCATTCATATTTAATATAGAGTTTAACATTATTTTTCAAGAAACAATGAATCAGAAGATTTTCTACAAATATATATTGTTGCTACATAAAATATGGCGTACCTAGTTTCGAAGATAAAATGAAACATAAACCACTAATTTACACCAGAAATAAACTACGCTAGCCACTGCACAATTACCATTACTTTCTGGCGACACTTTACACACCAGTGGCGTAGCTATTCTGGACCGGGGTCGGGGGCGGAAAATGGGGGTGGGAGTTATTTGTCGCGCCATTTACCCTCCGGCGCGCGGGCCATCGGGGGGCTGTGATGCGGGAAATGGGAGGGTTACTAACTGCAGCCCGGGAAACTAAATAACTCGGGGTGGTTGGAGGAAGGGGTGGGATTTTTTTACGGCGACCTTTTTGGTGAAAAGTTGATAAAAATGTTGGTTTACTACACATATCTATAGATTGTAGATTCTTCAGTTAATTCTTACACTTTACACTTAAGGTTTCAGATAGAAGATTCAATTCTTAACACGTAAAAGAGACTTCTGTAATATATCCTAGCCCCATGGTCTCCAAAATGGTATGTATTACTGGTTTCTTACATTCACTTTCAGAGTCCATGTTTCACAACCATATATTAGAACAGATCATAAAAAGCTTTGTTGGAGTTTCAGATTTAGATTATCGTTGCAAAAAGGTTCTCATTTTATTAAATGTAGCACGTGCATATCCATATAAAGAGCTAAGTAATGATGCAAATGTATTTGAAGTGGTCAACCATATTTTCTTCTTCTTCATCCTCTTAGTTTAGGTCGTATGACCTGTATGTGACGGTGGGCTGTCCTGGGATGATGATGTCCAGCCATCTCTCCATCTCTTTGGCGGCTTTCCTGGTAATCTCTTGCTGCTTGGCTTTTCATCATTAATATTTTTCACAATTTTTGTATTCTCCATGCGGTCCACGTGGTCTCTCCAAAAGCGCCTTCTGCTTCTTCCCCATCTCACTATGTCCTCAACACCACAGACAGACCTTATCGTTTCATTTCTGATACGAGCGTAGGGTTCGCATTACGAGGTTCTTAGTTCTATTGCTATCGGCTCTGACCTCTATTCCATACGTCATGATAGGACGTCACTATTTCTATAACCATAATTAGGTATATACCTACTCGTATTTCGTATAGGTATCATTGTTTCTGTGTTTACTATGAATACATATGTTTGAGGACGGTGTGATAAGCATGTTCTAGTTACTTGCGCTAACAGCAAAATCCATATAATCCCTCGGCTCGTTAATAAAGGAAGGTGTCGTGCTCAGTTTGTCTCGCAAGACAAATGTTTTAGAGTTAGTTAACTAATTAATCATTCCTCGCAAATGGGGCCTAACCCATTCGAGACGAAGCCAAACAGAATGAAGCGAGTGAAGATCTATTATTGTCAAACGGTTAAAAACCAAACATTCATACCATGCTATGAATTATAAAAAAATATTTAACGCTTGAGATGTTAAAAAAATTCACAGAATATCGTTAAGTTAAATATATATTGTTTCTTGAACAAAGATGTCAAACTCCATATTGAACTAACAAACTAACTAACCTAAGGGGTAGACAGAAAAAATGGACCACCACACTGTTCATTCCTGACATACGTCTCTCGTTTCCTAAACATTCTTACATCGTGTCATGCACGCACGTCGATTTCTCCGACTCCTCACGTGGCCAACATTATTTTTTTTTTAGGATTTTTACCATTTTCATCCCTGATAATTATCTTCGACAAAGGGGCCATTGTTTTATCTCCCACGATGCAGAACCAATCTGCCAATGGTTATGCCGGTAGGTAGAGCAATATATTTGCTTAATCGTATCACCTCGGAATTTGACGAATTTTGTGAAAGTCTAGCTCACCTGAGGGAAGCTCCTTCTTTATTATAATTGTATATTCATTAATGAATTTGTCATGCACCTTATGTTTCTCACTCTTTATATTATTTTATTATGTATTACTTACTATTGTACTATTTTAATAGAAAAATTAAAAATAAAAAGTTGGTTGAAAGTGTCAGTTGATTGCAAGACCTGACGATGCCAACATCAGTTAGCGAAACAACTGTAATAAATACAACAATTTTATTTAAATAGCTAATAATGTTGAAGTATCAAAGTGTGTCACCAAAACAATGGATTTTCTAATATATAGACGAAAATTAAACATTGTATTAATAATAATAGCATTTAAAAAATCCTTTACCGGTACTTTACCACTATTATTATTTATTAGACATTATTTTTATTTATTTAAAAATAAATATTTTACCTTCTAATATAGTTCACCATTTTGAATAATTTTGAGACGTGCTTGAGTCGTTTTTCTTACCTGAAAAAATAAAAATAAATCAATTAAAAATAATGTCAATAGAAATAAATAAATAAGAAAACGAATAAAAACTGTTGATATTAGAGTACTCTTCAATCATTAGACCATTTTTACATAACAATGGCAGTAGGTACACTATTTTATTATGTCAATAATATTTTTTCGACTTTCTTTACAGCAATGATGTATGACTATAGGCTCCAAGTATTACACTCAATTGTATTATTTTATTTTATTTTATATCATTGTATTTTATATTATTTGTTTTAGATTTATTTTGTGGGTGTTGGACGATCGAAGTGTGCGCGGGAGATGCCTATTGGTGGCGATGAGGTTCGCAACCCATCACACCGTGTCTCCCGCGGAGCGAAAAGAGAAGGATGGAGTGCCGCATCAGTAAAAGTGTGACAGTCCATTCTTTCTGCCTACCCTTTCGGGGAGACGGCGTGATGGTTAGTTATAAGATATTTATCTTGTATGAGTACAAATAATCTGTTTTTTTCATAAAGAAGAAATCGGGTCGTATCCAGGATTGAACCCAAATTTCTAGAATCAAGAGCCACACATTCTGTTCCTTAGACTATCACCCGATGAAACAATAAATATTTTGTGATACTGAAGAAATTGTCCGTTTTCTAGATGTTTATTTAATAATAAAATAAAATCTTTTTAAATATAAACTAACTAACTAACTAACTATCACGCCGTCTCCCTGAAAGGGCAGGCAGAAAGAATAGACTGCCACACTTTAATCGATTTGGCAATTTAATCGCACAGTTAAATATAAATAGTAAGCTTGAAGAAAGGCAGTTGAGATGGTACGGGCATATGAAACGGAGACCACCAGATCACATAGTAAATAGAGCTCTGTCTGTGAATCTTCCTCGTCAACCATCCAGAGGAAGACCTAGGAACACGTGGATGATTCAGTTCAATAGCGTCTTGCAGAGAAATGGCTTGAGTGAAGAACCGTGTGAGGTACCTACAGCCTGAGATCGAGAAGAGCCGACCCCAACAGTCAATACAGACGATGAGTTGGGATAGCACCAGGAAGAAGAAGAAGTATTTTATATTATGTATACGAAGTAAACGGAAGTTAACAAATAAAAATAAAGAAAATATTATAAATAATCAAATAAATTTAACGTTAGGTCCAATATGTGATTTATTTCCTTTGTTGTAACCTGAACCCCAATAAGAACTTTAAATTATTATTTTATATTTTAAATTGATTCATAACATTTTTTTATAACAAAAGCATAAAATTTCCAAAATAAATCTTTATAACAAAAAATTATCAAATTTGTAAACAATTTTATAATATAATCAAATGATTTTACTGAAATCTCTCAATGGAAGTTCATTTTAAATAATAATTAAATAAAACGATGTTTTTTAACTACTTCCACTTTTGTCTTTATTTAGACAGCGACCGGTTTCGCCAGACTCGCTGGCATCGACAGACTGGTAACACTATTGTAAACTTAGTCCTTTATATACATACAGATCAGGGGTGGTAAACATGAAAATTAATCTTCGAATATTTATGTAAAATTTTTCTGAATTTAACTATTGGTATTACAGGTATTCTTGGAGGTTCGTATTTAATACAATGGGTTTTAATTTTTATTATCTCTTACATATTCATATATAATGTTTGAAAAAATGGTAATTTTGTTTTAATTATTACTTTTATAATATTTTAAATTATTTTTTAATTATTTTTACTTTTATATTATCTTAAATTTTATAATATTTTAAATATGTATCACTGAACGAGGACCGGTTATCCGAAACATGTTTGATATGTATTTTTTTTTTTAAGTTATTGTTGTAGGTATATACAAAGTATATGAAAAAGATAAAGACGATGTGAACGGGACTAAATGTAGAGGAAGACCGAGGAAAACATGGAAAACTTAATTTGTGCTATTTATGGTTAGCTAGTTAGTTTTTATTGTATACTTCTTTTGCACGTAGTATCATGTAGAGCGAAAGAAGGTATTATGAACAAAATTATGAAAGGTTCGCTGCGTTGTTTCGGACATATGGTGCGCATGGGTGAAGAAAGAATGGTTAAAAAAGTATACGTTAACGATGTAAATGGAGTAAGGAGTCGAGGTAGACCGAGGAAAACATGGCATGACCAAATTAATCAAATATTAAAGGTTGGTCACGTCAGAAGCCGGAAGAATCGAGGTGCGTGTATGACTCGATGTATGAATGTGGAGGAAGCTAGAGAGGTGTGCCAGGATAGAGTAGTGTGGCGGTCCATTCTCTCTGCCTACCCCTGCGGTGAAACGGCGTGATGGTTTGTTGTTGTTGTTGTTGTTCTTTTGCACTTCTATCAGATATAAATATATTTTTATTTTGTTATTTATCTGTCTTAAAAATACAGAAATCATATTGAAGAGAAATAGGTATCCTATATTGCAATTGTGTGTATTTCATATGTGAATGTGTGAGTTATACACACGCTTATATCGTACACAAACACCAGCATATCGGCGATTGTCAGTGGCGTGCCTTCCTCTAAGTGTCCCCCATTTGTCAAAGCCAAGAACGTTTAGTTAAGAGGGGGACATTATCTTGATGGGACGTCCTTGAGCAGCGAAACTGACTCGAACGCAGCCGCCTCGCTCTGGCTAGCGCGAAAGCATGCGCCTAGAAAGGGACAGCGGCATTCCGAACGAGCGATTTTCGAATCGGCCCGGCAGCGTGTTCGAAAGTTCTTTTAATTTGAATTTGAAAATAGACGAAGGGAAGATTAGACCAATAATGTGGCTCTAAGTAGCTCTCTACCGTTTTAAATGCATGTACTTTTTTCAGATGTTTAAATTTTTAATTGAAATCTATCGGTTTTGATTAACATTATTTAAAATTCCTTATTTTTTTAACGTTAATAGTAGGTACGTATTAGTAAGAAAAAAATTTAATTCACATTTTTTTTTCTCCTTGGCCATATCTCCACTGCCTCTTCAAACATTCTCCATTTTCCTCTATTCTGCGCGACATTCATCCATCTTCTTCCCTCGACTGGGATTATATCGTCAGTTCATGTTTTTGGGGGTTAGATATTATTTTATATTTTATAGTTAATCGAGCAAAAAAATGAAAATCTTAATATTATTACACCAAAAAATTTGTTACGTTTTTAAACTATACCTAATACTTATATGTAACGTGTGATAAATAAATATATTAAACTGTTAAATTAAAGAACTTTGTTTTATGTAGGTATCACAATTGTATTTTATTTTACGCGACAGCTGTTCCGTCAAACTATGTTGTATTATTGTAACACCTGACGATGTCAACATAGGTTGACGAAATGGACTAAATAAATATGTTAATATAAAATATAATAAATTCGAGTTAATTATAAATAAAAAGTTTTATTTATCAGAAAGCATATATCTCTTATATAATATAAAATTGGTATTGGAAATATAATAATTTTGATTTTTTTTTGTTTTTTAATTGTCCTACGTTGTTTCTTTTTACTTTTTTTTAATCGTTTTTATTTATTTATTGTTATTACAAACAAATTTTAAAATGTAATGTCTATAATGTTTGTGTTTTTTTAAAGTAATTGTAATTGTAATTGAAATATCAGTTTTAATTTTGAATTGTTTTACTTCGGTGCTAAAATGATCAAAAACACGACTTCAAATTTCCACATTAATATTCTTCTAGTTATACAATATCAAGTTCTAAATTCGAAAATAAAAAAACAGCACTCACTTCAAGTATTTTACGACATTGAGTTTAGTGCGTAGGTACTTTTAGAAAAGAAGGGGAGAAACTAAATTTGAAAGAAACGCATCAAAATTAATTCCCACGTGTACTTCCGCGTACAAGGGGGGACCCTTTGCATAGATCATAATAAAAACAAAACAGCCTATTCTCTATTCATTAGCGGGAGGTACTTGGAGCGTGTCGCAGACAAAGAGTGGGAGGGGCATAGGACCACACTCCCCTCAGCTCCTCTGCCTTCCACCCCCCTCAAAGTTTTGAGAGCCTCCATTTGACAGACGACAACTATTAGGAGAATGCTTAGGAATGCGCCTACCATTGGCGGAACAACATTAAAAGCAGTTTTTAAATAAAGTTTACTTTAAATGAACCAAATCCCTTTTTTTTTTGTTTTCCTGTATTTAAGAAACGACACCAGAAAAATCATTATTTTTCCTCAAACATTATTGATGGTTGACGGATTAGTTTTGTAAAACTCCATTATTAATTATTAATAGTAAACACGATTGTTTTATGGTTTTATTTGGATTTAAATTATATATATTGTGAAAAAATTATTTATTGTTTCTTGCCGTTCTCGTTGCGGATAGTGCGGACGAATTACAAGTCTTGGTGTCGAGAATGTATGAGGTATGCAAGTCAAATGATTTAATGATGAATATCGGAAAGTCAAAGGTGATGGTTTTCGAAAGGGAACAGCAAATGACAGTTTGTAATATAAGTGTGAACGAAGAGAACTTGGAACAGGTGAGGGAATTTGTGTATTTAGGTAGCATGTTCACAGCAGATGCCTGAACGGATAGTGACGTCGAAAGAAGGGTTGGTGCGGGTAACAAAGTGAATGGAGCTTTAAAAATAGTTATTGGAAACAAGAATTTATCAATGAAAGCGAAAACGGCCGTTCACAATAGAGTTCTGGTCCCAACCCTAATGTATGGAAGCGAAGCATGGAACTGGCAGAAGAAGGATGAGAGTAGAATAAATGCGGTAGGGATGAGGTCCCTAAGACGTATGTGTGGTAGAACGATATACGACAGAATCTCAAATGCTGATATAAGAAAGGAATGCAGAGCGGAAGAAGGTATTATGAACAAAATTATGAAAGGATCGCTGCGTTGGTTCGGACATATGGAACGCATGGATGGAGAAAGAATGGTTAAGAAAGTATACGTTAATGATGTAAATGGGGTACGAAGTCGAGGCAGACCGAGGAAAACATGGCATGACCAAATTAATCAAATTTTAAAGGTTGGTCATGTTAGAAGTCGGAGGAATCGACGTGCGTGTATGGCTCGTTGTATGAATGTGGAGGAAGCTAGAGAGGTGTGCCAGGATAGAGTAGTGTGGCGGTCCATTCTCTCTGCCTACCCCTGCGGGGAAACGGCGTGATGGTTTGTTGTGTTGTTGTTGTTGTTGTTGAACAATGATGCAAAACTACTCCGGGCCACACAAATCTTGCCCCCGCATAAACTAACAACCCACCAAATCACCTTCCAACAATGTTCCTTTCAGACGTAAGAGGAATAGCTGAACCTCTGTAAGCCAGAAGATCCAAGTCCAAGTCCAAGTTCATACTAAATAATTAATACGAATGTAAACGTCAATTTTCTAGAAGTTTTATTATGTTTTATGGGAATGAAATATTATATTATATTTCGCCCTTCTAAGGCATTGCCCTGCAAATGTAACATTTGATAATGCCTTAGAAGGGCGAAACACGTCATTCCCATAAAATACTCGTGTAATAAAACTTCTAGAAAACTGACGTTTTCATTCGTATTAATTATGTGACAAATTTGTTTCGCCCTGCGAGGGAATCGATTCTGGGACTTTCCGTATGGCAGTAAAAGCACTTACCACTTGGCCAAGAAGGTCGTCAATGTCTTTTTCGTGTAAAAAAATAAATTAATCAATAGATATGGAAGCAAATAACATCAGTATTGATATATTGACCATTTTCGATAACAAATGACAAATCAATCTAAGTTTTTTTTACGATTTTTTATGAATTTTAACACTGTTTTCTTTTCTACCTTTGAGTTTTTATTCTCGACATGTTTCGAAGGCTTCCCCAGTGTTAGCGTCTTAGGTTTACCTAAAATTAAGTTTTTTTTAACGAAAGTGGATTTGATCGTTTTGTTAAAAAAAAATTATGAATCAAAATAAAATTGGCGAAATTTTATCCCTGAAAATGGAACGACTGTCCCACTGTGTAAATAATTGAAAAGTCCACGGATGAGTGATATTTACGATCAGACAAGGAGAGGCGATGACACGAGACGGGGGAAAGCGATGGCCGGAGCGGGACAGGCGTATATTTATCACGGACACTTTTACACTCGGGCCGCCGACAGCACAATGGGATAAATTGACAACAATTTAGAACTGCCATTAAATGTATTGTATCCCCGTTTTATGAGCAAATCTTTAATGGAAACAGTATTCTAGTAATCCCAGCACTTCATTGTGATGTTATGTATAGAGTCAGCGTTGTACTACATACAAACGAAGATAAAGAAAAAAACAATAGAAAAAAAAACAACAACAACAACAAGCAATTACGCCGTTTCTCCGCAGGGGTACGCAGAGAGAATGGACCGCTACACTACTCTATCCTGACACACTTCTCTAGTTTCCTCCACATTCATACAGCATCATACACGCATACAATGACCAACCTTTAAAATTTGTTTCATTTCGTCATGCCATGTTATTCTCGGTCTACCTTGCCTCCGTACTCCATTTACATCGTTAACGTATGGATAGTTTTTTAACCATTCTTTCTTAATCCATGAGCTCCATATGTCCGAAACAACGCCACGATCCTTTCATATTTTTGTTCATAAAACCTTCTTTCGCTCTACATTCCTTTCTAATATCAGCATTTGAGATTTTGTAGTACATCTTTCTATCAAACATACGTCTTAGGGACTTCATCTCTACTGCATTTATTCTGCTCTCATCCTTCTTCTGCCAGTTCCATGCTTCGCTTCCATACCGGGTTGGGACCAGAACTACATTGTGAACGGCCGTTTTTGGTTTTTAAGCAGTTATTTCGCCGAAAGTTAAAGAAAATAAAATAAAAATAAACAACAACAACAATTCATCACGCCGTTTCCCCGAAGGGGTAGACAGAGAATGGACCTCCACACTACTCTATCCTGAAATACCTCTCTAGATTCATACCTTCACATTCATACATCGTGTCATGCTAGCACGTCGATTTTTTAGACTCCTAACGTAACCGACGTTTAATATTTGATTTATTTGATCGTGCCAAGTTTCCCTCGGCCTTCCTCTGTACCCATCTCCGATCACGTCGTTTACATATACCTTCTTCATCATTCTGTCTTCACTCATTCTTTCCAAGTGTTCATCTTAACGACCCTTTCATTATTTTGTTTGTACCTAACACTTTTATTCGCACTGTATTCACTTCTTATATGTCTTATATAAAACTTGTCCCACTATACTTATCTTAAAATGTACTGTTAACTTGTCTTCCGTTAACCACTTTCTGACCAACTGTACGAAGACTTTCGAGTATAACTATCAAACTAACCATCACGCCATCTCTCCGAAAGGGTAGTTAAAAAGAATGAACTGCCACACATTTCTTCTCAGATTTACTTCTCTCGATTCTTCAACATTCATGCACGCAAGACAATTTTTCCGAATCAATATATACCTACCCTTTTTTTTAATTTTCTTCATTCATTCTTTTCATGTGTCCAAACCGTCTGAATGTTCTTTCCACTATTATTTTCCATTCACACTGCAGTCACTTTTTATATCACTTTAGCATTTGACACAATATCATATAATGGAGATAGAATGGGGTAGAAAGTATATGTAAACGGCGTGAACGTAGTTAGAAATAGAGAAAGGCCGAACAAGACGTGGCACAAAACAAATAAATTATTAAATGTCGGCCATGTGAGGAGTCGGAGAAATCGACGTGCGTGCGTGACAAGATGTATGAATGTTGAAGAAGCGAGATATAAACAGTGTGACCGTCCATTGTTAATGCCTAGCCCTACGGAGAGACGGCGTGATGGTTAGTTAATTGGTTATGAGACACCATACATACTTTCATTGCCAGTTCGAGCTAGTTGTTATAAAACTAACTAAAACTAACTTACCATCACGCCGTCTCCCTGGAGGGGTAGGCAGAAAGAATGGAACGCCACACTGTTCTGTCCTGACATACTTCTCTCGCTTCCTCTACATTCATACATCTTGTCATGCACGCACGTCGATTTCTCCGACTCCTCACGTGACCGACATTTAATATTTGATTGATTTGATCGTGCCACGTTTTCCATCGGCCGTCCTCTATTTCTAGCTCCGTTCACGCCGTTTACATATACCTTCTTTACCATTCCGTCTTCACTCATTCTTTCCATGTGTCCAAACCATCTTAATTATTATTATTATTATTATTTTGTTGAAAAAACTCCTTACGTCATTACAGCGCAAGCCAAATCGATGTAAAGAGTTAAGAAAAATAATATCAAAGGAAATATACATAGAACCTTATGAATAGGAAAAGCCAGTTATTTGCTTGCTGCCTTTATCATAAGGGTATTTACGAATTCGCCATAATTGCATCCAAAGAGGTCTATCTCTTCTACAACCTCATTTAAGAGACGAATCGCTTCGGCCTCTGTGCGGCAATTTGGGGCATAAAATAATATATGCTCCCTTGCTCTGCTATAACTATGGGTAACGTACAGATTTAGATTGACCCTTTCATTATTTTGTTCATAACACTTTCACTCGC
This sequence comes from Lepidostoma basale, assembly GCA_022606425.2. NCBI lineage: Eukaryota > Metazoa > Arthropoda > Insecta > Trichoptera > Lepidostomatidae > Lepidostoma > Lepidostoma basale. The sequence continues at coordinate 1,141,361 of JAHDVF020001465.1, forward strand.
ATCGCACTATTATACTTGCATTTGATACTCATATACAGATTTGTCACACATTCGTCTTAGAGATCTCATTTCTACTGCATTTATTCTACTTTCTTCCTTCTTTTGCTAGTTCCATGCTTCACTTCCATACTTTTAGTTGTTATAATACCTGTATATTCATACATTATTTAGCGAATTATACATAAAAATAACACGCAGCAGATTTTCTTTGATCACATATGAATGGCTTAACAGCGCGTTGAGTTTTTTACGGACTGCGAATAAAAACACCTTGACAAATGCCCTAATAAATTCTCCTTTTAAATGTCCTTAGTACATTAAAATTCCGTTTAACTAAACGTTTTTGCCATTACAATTTCTTCACATGTCGTAAAATATCTTAAACGATATTATTCAACGTTTTTATTACAGACTGTGAGAAAATATAGTATAAAAATAATAATGCATTATATTATATAAGAATGAAGCCATATTGTCATAATTAGGACGGTAAAATAATATTATTAGCTCAAAAACTTTATAACTGTAAATGAAAATACTTTGTTTTTAAACTAAGCATCGACAATAAACTCCTGATATACAAAACGGTTATAAGGCCGATCTTCACTTATGCAGCCCCAATCTGGGGCTATGCAGCTTCGAGTCGCATACAAAAACTCCAAATCCTGCAAAATAAGGCTATCCGTTTATCGCTTGGTGCGCCTTCATGGACCAGGATTACACAACTGCACCTAGAATCGGGAATCCTGATGATAGATGAATTCATTCTGAAACTTGCCGAACGTTTTTACAAAGGACTCCCTTCACATCCCAACCCCACAATAAAAGACCTCTCTAATTACGACCCAAACACTTCCAGCTGCCACAAGCGCCCAAAATCGATTCTCCTTCAGAGGAACACTCCGGGCCACACAAATCATGCCCCCGAATAAACTAATAACCCACCAAATCACCTTCCAACAATGTTCCCATCAGACGTAAGAGGAATAGCCACATGAGCTGAACCTCTGTAAGCCAGAAGATCCAAGTCCAAGTCCAAGTTGTTTTTTGTATCACAATTGTATTTTATTTTACGACAGCAGTTTCATAAACCAATATTGACATCATCAGGTGTCACAATAATATATCAAATGTCAAATTTTCATGATTTTTCGAATCTTTATGTGTTCACTACATTACCTATGAGTTTTACCTAATTAAAACCGCAACCATCAATATGCTTAAATTAGTTTTGATTACGTCGTCAAATCTATGCAAACATTTAGTAAAAGTATTTTTACATATGAGAGAAGTCTGCACAAAAATTATCAAAGCTTCGATGGTATCAGGTCGTCGCAAAGGGATCATTTGGAAAAAGAGAACTTACGAGAACTTACAGTAAGGTGAAAATATACAAAACCTACGCAAGGCCTAACCTGATCGTTATGACAGGATTTTTACCTAATTAAAACCGCAACCATCAATATGCTTAAATTAGTTTTGATAACGTCGTCAAATCTATGCAAACATTTAGTAAAAGTATTTTTACATATGAGAGAAGTCTGCACAAAAATTATCAAAGCTTCGATGGTATCAGGTCGTCGCAAAGGGATCATTTGGAAAAAGAGAACTTACGAGAACTTACAGTAAGGTGAAAATATACAAAACCTACGCAAGGCCTAACCTGATCGTTATGACAGGATTTTTACCTAATTAAAACCGCAACCATCAATATGCTTAAATTAGTTTTGATAACGTCGTCAAATCTATGCAAACATTTAGTAAAAGTATTTTTACATATGAGAGAAGTCTGCACAAAAATTATCAAAGCTTCGATGGTATCAGGTCGTCGCAAAGGGATCATTTGGAAAAAGAGAACTTACGAGAACTTACAGTAAGGTGAAAATATACAAAACCTACGCAAGGCCTAACCTGATCGTTATGACAGGATTTTTCCATATAAAATTTTTCAAATATCCCTATTTTATTTGTTTTTACGAACTAACCGGTTTCATTCCCGGCGTAGCTTTGTCAGAGTTACAGAAACAGACTAAATAAACTTTCTAATTGACAGTAAAAAATGCGTAACAAAACAATAAGTAAAAATGTTTTTTTCTTCTATATTCGCCTTCACTTTGTGTTGTGGATTCATATTTGAATAAATGTAAAATTGTGTACATTGATAAATGTTATATTATGAACTTGTACTGTGCTACTTGCAGACAACGAGCACGAACTGCAAGCCCTGGTGTCTAGTATGTATGAGGTATGCAAGCGATACGATTTAATGATGAATGTGAATAAGTCCAAGGTAATGATTTTCGAAAAAGAAGGAAACATGACAGTCTGCAACATTAATGTAAACGGTGAAAATCTGGAACAAGTGGATGAATTTGTTTATTTAGAAAGTATGTTTACAAAGGATGGGAGGGTGGAGAAGGATATTGAAAGAAGGGTTGGGGCAGGCAACAGAATAAATGGTGCACTTAAAGTTGTCATCGCAAACAAAAGCCTATCCAAAAAAGCCAAGATGGCAGTGCACAATGGTGTTCTTGTGCCGACCCTTATGTATGGAAGTGAAGCATGGAACTGGCAAAAGAAGGATGAAAGTAGAATAAATGCAGTAGAAATGAGATCTCTAAGACGAATGTGTGGCAAATCTGTATATGATAGAGTGACAAATGCAAGTATAAGAAGTGAATGTGGTGCGAATGAAAGTGTTATGAACAAAATAAGGAAAGGGTCATAATGATGGTTTGGACACATGGAAAGAATGAGTGAAGACAGAATGGTAAAGAAGGTATATGTAAACGGCGTGAACGGAGCTAGAAATAGAGGAAGGTCGAGGAAAACGTGGCACGATCAAATCAATCAAATATTGAATGTCGGTCACGTGAGGAGTCGGAGAAATCGACGTGCGTGCATGACAAGATGTATGAATGTAGAGGAATCGAGAGAAGTATGTCAGGACAGAACAGTGTGGCGTTCCATTCTTTCTGCCTACCCCTCCGGGGAGACGGCGTGATAGTTAGTTAGTTAGTTAGTTATATTATGAAATAAAGTGTTGTAATACCAAGTGAAAATTTATTTATTCAAATAAAATATTTTTTTATAAATTGTTCACAATAAGAGCTGGAGAAGAACAAATTACGCCATGGAAGTCGTAGCAAGGGATGGTAATTACCCTCAGTCATACAGAAACCGACTAGGAAGAAGTACAATATCAATTCCTGTCCTACTATTGACGAAATGTTTCGATCTGGTGAGTTTAAAAAAACACAAATCAAAATGTATAGAATTGTGCGTATAGGTTTGTTCATCCGATCAAAATCATTACGTTGTGCAGTAATATTGAGAAATGATGGGTAATAAAATTTCCAATTTAAATGACCGATGTTCAAAGCATCCATTCAATTTGAATTCTCTTTTCAGTAACAAATTTGACGGCCCATCTATTGACGTTCAAAAATGTACCATTTTCCGGATGGAGTGACAGGAATTTGAGGGAAAAATAATGTCTAGTATTGAGATCCCTTTTATATATGTTGCCATTGGTGGAGGGTGGGATAATTTCTAAAATATTTAATATATTTTTATACATATATCATTTTACAAGAATGCGATTATATGGGTAGGACAGAAAAACGTTTATTAAAATTGCAGTTAGAATCGTTGGCATTATCTTCAAATATAATGAAAGATAGTCAATTTTTGTAGTCAGTATTAGATAGTCAGTCTACTTGGAGCAAGTAGTTGAGTTTGTGTATTTAGGTAGTATGTTTACAAGAGATGGGAGAGTGGAGAGGGATATTGAAAGAAGGGTTGGGGCAGGCAACAAAGTGAATGGTGCACTTAAAGTTGTCATCGCAAACAAAAACCTATCCAAAAAAACTAGAATGGCAGTGCACAATGGTGTTCTTCTACTGACCCTTATGTATGGAAGCGAAGCATGGAACTGGCAAAGGAAAGACGAAAGTAGAATAAATGCAGTAGAAATGAGATCTCTTAGACGAATGTGTGGATATTCTGTGTATGATAGAGTGTCGAATGAAAATATAAGAAGTGAATGCGGTGCGAATGATGGTGTCATGAACAAAATAATGAAGGGATCATTAAGATGGTTTGGACATATGGAAAGAATGAATGAAGAAAGAATGGTAAAAAAAATTATATGCTAATGATGTAAATGGTACCAGAAATAGAGGAAGACCGAGGAAAACGTGGCACGATCAAATAAATCAAATATTGAATGTCGGCCATGTGAGGAGTCAGAGAAATCGACGCGCGTGCATGACACGATGTATGAATGTTGAGGAAGCGAGAGAAATATGTCAGGAAAGAAAGGTGTGGCAGTCCATTCTTTCTGCCTACCCCTTCGGGGAGACGGCGTGATGGTTAGTTAGTTAGTTAGTTAGTTAGTCAATTTTCTTGCCATTTATGAATTTTCACAGTTGGAGGACGATTGTGTCATTTTTAAAGACGAATATTAAAAAATGGGATTTGCCATTTGGGAGATGCCTATTGGTGGCGATGAGGTTCGCAACCCATCACAGCGCATCTCCCGCGGGGCGAAAAGAGAAGGATGGAGTGCCGCATCGGTTAAAGTGTGACAGTCCATTCATTCTGCCTACCCTTTCAGGGAGACGGCGTGATGGTTAGTTAGTTAGTAATATTAAAAAAATCACAAAAATATAATTTCTCGCAACCCTCAATGAAAATAATAAAATATATAGAGTAAATTTATATAAATTAAATAATAATTTTGATTAAATTTGGTTAGTGTCACAACCAAAGGTTGGTACAAAATGATTGTTGTTTGATTTGTATTTAATCAGATATTTAATAGTAATTGCCCTTAAATTATAATGCAAATATTAATTTTCGTAATATTAAATAATATATGAAAATGGTTAACAGAATAAAATTTATTCGAATTGATTGTAAGACCTGAAGATGCTAACATCGGTTAGCGAAACAGCTGTCGCGACAAAAAATAATCAATTATGATATTTATAACAAAGTTTGATTTTATTTTAAACAGTTAAAAATAAAATTAGCTTAATATGAATGTAAGCGTATGTTTTTTAGATATTTTATTAGGTATAGATATTTTATGGGAATGATATGTTTCGTCTTACTAATGCCTTATCAAATGTCTAGACAAAGGCGTAAGGCATTACCATTTAATAGATTTTTTCAGACTTTTTCATTCATGTTAATGATTTAATATAGAGTTTTACAGAAAGAAGTAATAAATTAATAAAAAAAACTTGTTATTTAATGACTCGGCCATGAATCTTCTGGCATACAAAGGTTCTGAAATAATTGCTTTTCTTCTTACGTCTGTTGAAAACATTATTGTAGAAAAGAAAACGATGATATTTATACTGGTTTATTGAACATAATTAGAACTGTCCTATTTTTACATAACAAAAAAAATATACAGCGGTTTTTGAATTCAAAACAGATGAAAACTTAATGAGCCGACGCTGCGTCTACGCCACTGATGGAAAACATTCCTTTGACTAACAAATTGTATCGGCTGACGATTTTATTTGTGGAATTTTGATTGACAAGATTCGTGGCGCTGAAATGGCGGCATCCGTCGGCGTACCGTGTCGGTAGCTAATTGCGCAAGAAGAAGAAGAACACTTCAACAATTTGTTAATTTATTGCCATCAAAGAACATCTTTCTAATGACTTCTGGTATTTGGTATGCAATCATATCAACCATCACGCCGTTTTTCCGAAAGGGTAGGCTGGCTACCCCATCCCGATACACTTCGTTAGCATCCTCTACATTCATACAGCGAATCATACACGCACGTCGATTCTTCCGACTTCTAACACGGCCATATATTGATTAGGATTGTATAGAGAACCAAGTTTTTAAAGGGTAGAAAATCTTTACTTCCGCGGATATTTCACGGGTTTCGACTAGTTATAATAAATACGAATGAAAACATTTGTTTTCTAGAAGTTTTATTATAATTTATGTGAACGAATTCTCCTGTCTAAGGGATGATCCATTGTCGATATCAAATTAAGAGGAAACAGACTTTTTCTTTCGTATATATTATTTATTAGGGAGTTTTGTATAATAGTTCAAGAAACAAAAACTAACCATCACGCCATTTCTCCGGAGGAGTAGGCAGAGAGGATGGATCACCACTTTGGATTGTTCCTACTTCGAACATGGCCGCTTTTCAGTAATTGATTAATTTGGTCATGCCATGTCTTCCTTGGCCTTCCTCGACTTCTTTTCCCATTCACACAACTTGTATATATATATTTTAACCATTCTTCCCTCGTCCATTCATTCCATATGTCAAAACCATCTTAGTGACCCTTTCTTAATTTTATTTATTACGCATTCATCCGCCTTACATTCCTTTCTTACTTCATCATTAGATATTCTATCATACATTGTTGTTTCGCACATTCTTCTTAGTGACCTTATTTCTACGGCATGTATTCTTCTTTCATTCTTCTTCTGCCAACTCCAAGCCTCACTACCATACATAAGGCTCGGGACTAGATCTCCATTGTGCACTGCCTTCTTTGCTTTAGTCGATATATTTCTATTTGTGGTAATGACTTTGTTTGCACCATTTATTTTGTTTCCAGCTCCAACCTTTCTTCCGATATCTTTCACCATTCTTCCATCTCTTCAAAACATGCTTCCCAGATAATAAAATTCGGAAACTTGCTCTAATTTCTCACCGTTCTCAGTTATGTCACAATCTGTCATCGCCACAATCGCCACAATGCCCTGTCCTGGCATACCTCTCGGGCTTCCTCTACATTCATACATCGTACCATGCACGCACGTCGATTATTCCGACTTCGAATGTGGCCGCCTTTTAGTGATTGCTTAATTTGGTCATGCCATGTTTTCCTCGGTTGTCCTCGGCTTCTTTTTCCACTTCTTCCTTATAAATACCAAAATTATTATTTGAATGTTTTCATTCTTTATATTGTATATTAACTAGAACTCCGTGAAGGTTAGTTAGTTAGTTACTATATAGGTATGTAATGAAAGATTCAATTTGATTTAGTAAGTACACATAAAAATTGTTAATTCAATTCAATATTCTTCAATAGTAATTGTTTAAAAAATAGCCCAGTACTGCTGGTATAATAATGATTTTTAACTCATTCGCTCCCGTGCACTAAACCCATAGCAATATATATTTTTTAATTCTTCCGTATCTACGCGCATTTCTTCCACCGGGTGAGCATACAGATTAACACTTGTCTGCCGATCCACCGGGCTTTCTACGCGGATGGGCCCGCGACTCGGATAATCGAATATCACGGAACGGTGATTTAATTATTTCTAACAATGACATATTCTTTCCGGGCCTTAATGTGTTGACTGGGCGGTAAACTTCGAAATGAAAAAAAAACAACAGATAAACGCAATTGTTTAGGGTTGCTGTAGAGGATAAAGCGCAATCCGTTCAATCGTATAAATCAATTCGTTTCACTAAACATAATTTATTTTATTTATTGTTTCAAGATGATGTATCGCTTCCTATAAATTATTTTATATGATTGAAAAAGTCAATTTTCTACAAGTTTTGTTATATTATATGAGGATGAAGGCTGGGCAATATCTTCAAGTCGGACATGCCACAAAATATAAGTTTTGGACCAGTGTGTTACCTGTGGATGCGAGACATGGACGTTAACTAAAGAAGCAATACACAAAATCAAAGTTGCACAACGGGCCATGGAAATATCCATGTTGGGCATCTCGCTTAGAGACAATATACCTAACGTGGATATTACAAGACGCACCAGGGTCACCGATGTAGGGATACGCATTGCGACAATGAAGTGGCAGTGGGGTGGTCATGTGTGTCAACGGGATGATGGAAGATGGAGCCAGAGGGTTACTGAATGGAAGCTAAGGTTGGGCCGGAGAAGTGTTGGGAGACAGCCTACCAGGTGGAGCGATGATATTGTGCGGACAACCGGAAGGGCCTGGAGAACACTGGCGAGAGACCGTGGGGGTGGAGAGGCTTACGTCCAGCAGTGGATGGAGACAAGCTAATGAAGGAATACATATTTTGTTTTGCTAAGCCATTAACAAATGTCTGATAACATTTTTGTAATGTCCGAAGTATTGGGAGAAGAAGAAAATCCTTACTAAAAAATCTTCAAGAATAGTCTACTTTCAGTATAAAAATCTTGTTAATAGTAGCTACATCCATAGTAAAAATATCAATCTCCGATCAAGAGGGAAAGAAGTAGTAAAACCGGACGAAGAATGTCTGATTATATTGTAATAAGTCAAAACATGTCAAATAAATAATACCTACTCTAGAAGTTTTATTATATTTTATGTGAACGGCATGTTTCGCCTGTCACATTTGATTATGTTTTAGATAGGTAAAACATGTCGTTCGAATAAAATATAATGAAACTTCTAGAAAACAGATTCTTTCATTAGTATTAATTATTTATTCTGGAGTTTTAGATCATTGTTCAGGATACAATACATGTCATTGTCATATTGTAAGTTAAAATTATTCAGATATTTTATATAGCTTAGTTTTTTTCAATCAACTAAACTTGAATTGAAGATTTTTATTTTATTTTGCAACCTAGTTATGAACCATAAATATTTTATATGTTAAATATAGTATAAAGTCAAAAACTCTTGACTTTAGAAAGTATGTTGTCTTCCTAATGTCTAACCATCTCTAATTCGTTCCTGGTACTTTGTTGTATTTTTATAATATTTTACCTGTACTCAATAGATGCCTTAAACATTTTCCTGTTTGTAATGTCTTTTGAGTTAATAAACTGATTTGATTTGATTTGATTTGATTTGATTAAAAAACTTTGAAAAAATATATTTTCTCATTATTAAATATTTTACAAATTTGTTTATTGATTGCATTCAAACATATAAATTTCATGATCATTCGTGAATCTAAACTCAATTAGTATAACCAGAGACAGGTTGGTTCTGCATGCCGGCAGAAAAACAATGAAGATTAGGTTTTAAAAGCTCTATTTAGAATACAGTTTAATAAATTGATATTTAGTGTTTCAAAAATACCTACCTAGAATATGTTTCCCCATTTGGAAGGTATGGTAATCAAGTACTTGGTATATGAAAAAAAAAAGTTTTCTTAATTTAAATATTTAATCCTTAAAACAAAGCAATCATATCTTGAAAGTTGGTAATATTCGGCTGCTTAGGAATATCAATCATTATGAAAATGTGTTCATACACCCTGTTCTAAATATGTTTAAAAAAAATTATATGAAAATGAGCAAAGAATTTTTTTTGGGAGTAGTTAACTGTACTAATTTATCTTTCGTATAAAGGAGAATTCACACTAATAATAAATAAGTATAAAAAATTATTAACTACTTCCACTTGTTGTCTATATTTTGACAGTGACCGGTTTCGCCAGGCTGACTGGCATAGACAGACTGGTCCCATTGGCTCTCATTGGTAATGTGATCAGTATGTCGACGACAGCAAGCCTGGCGAAACCGGTCGCTGTCAGACAACACGTAGAAGTAATTAATTTTAAAAAACATCGTTTTATTCAATTATTATTTTAAATGAACTTCCATCAAAATATTTCAGTAAAATCTTTAGATTATCTAAATTTATACATAGTATTTATTTACGCGTATTTTTTTTTATACAAATGTATAGGTATAAATCATTTTATATAAAGTTTATTTATTTCAAATAAATCTTCTTCTTCTTCTTCTTCCTCAGCCTATTCCCGTCCACTCCTGGACAAAGGCCTCCTCCATTTGCTTCCATGTCATTCTGTCCAGTGCAGACTGCATCCAGGTTATTGAAATAAATAAAGGCAACATATTTGGACGATCGAAGTGTGCGCGGGAGATGCCAATTGGTGGCGATGAGGTTCGCAACTCATAACACTCCTCCCGCGGAGCGAAATGAGAAGTATGGAGTGCCGCATCGGATAAAGTGTGATAGTCCATTATTTCTGCCTACCCTTTCGTGGAGACGGCGTGATGGTTTGTTAGTTAGTTAGTTTATTTATTATGTCTTTTTTTTGACTTCACATATTAATCAATTTTGTACAATTTATGTTTAAAATATTGTTTATACCTGTACATATCATTAAAATTGCCATGGGAGCCAAATTCATATTTGGAACGATTTGAAATTTGATTTTATCATCTAGGTATATACATATACTCGTACTTTTTGTAGATGTATATCGAAAGAGTCTTCAATCTATTTTATATTTATAATGCATACTAAAAATTTCCATATCTCAATACATCCAAAGACAAGACAAATAAAAACAACTTTATTCTTAAAGGCTTTTTGAGGTGAAAGAAAACGAAGTATTGATTGTCAGACGTTAATTCCGTTTGGATCCGTCTTTTTCGCGTCACTACGTCAATGTGAACTGTCCTTTACTGCTCTTTATAATTCTCATCCCCCTCCCTTAATTCGTAATGTTAATTATCATTGTTTTTAATTTGGGTTGCCTGTAATAGAGGAGGGAATTTTTTTCGGTAATTAACAAAAATTCTAACACGTTTTTTGTTCATTAATTTCCATGTTTAATTAATCATATTCATAGGAAGGGGTTATAATAAGTACTGTCATTACGAGAATAAGGGTTAGCATTCTAATTTTGAATGTAATAAGGTACATTAATTTGAGTCTTAATACTTAAAAGTGTTATTTATTATTTGCACAAATTTATTGTTGCAATAAAATATATTGCAAATAAAAATATATTGTTATATACTATCATATATTTTATACTTTTTTATGTCCACAAATTAATACAAACTCACATAGTATTTGTGAATCTGAGGAAATCGTGGCATAATGAAATAAGTCAAATATTGAATGTCAGCCACGTGAGGAGTCGGAGAAATCGACGTGCATGCATGACACGACGTATGAATGTTGAGGAACGAGAGAAGTCTTTTCATTATTTCTACCCCTTCGGGAAGACGGGGAGATGGATAGTTAGTTAGTTAATTTTTTTTAGTCATAGTAATTCACAGAAAACGGTGTATAAAAAAAACTACTAATTATCTGACAGCGACCGGTTTCGCCAGGCTTGCTGTCATCGACATACTGGTAAAATTACCAATGAGAGCCAACGGGACCAGTATGTCGATACCAGTCATTCTGGCGAAACCGGACACTGTCAAAGCAAAGACATCAAGTGGAAGTAGGTTATAAAAAAAAGTTTTATTTATTTATTAAATAAATGAGTACAGAAACAAAGACTAGAAAAAAAAGATTATCTGCTCATTTTCATGTCAACTTTTTTAAACATACTTATTTAGAACAGGGTGTATGAACACATTTTCATAATGATTGATATTTCTAAATATCTGAATTTAAAAAAAATTAATGAAAAAAAAATTATTTGCAGTAATATAATCAAACATATACCTACATAAGTATTGTTACTATTGTCATTTTTTTAAATGTATGACACAAAATATGAATGTTGAGGAGGCGAGTATAATATGTCAGGAACGGAAAATGGGCGGTCTTTCTGTGAAACACCGTGATGGTTAATGTTAGTTTAATCAGTTAATTAAATCAGTTTATATTGCGTTAGTTTTCAAATACATGTACTCCAGATAAAATATTATAAAATTTCTGGAAAACAGGCGTTTTCATTCGTATTAATTATTATTTAAAACAAACTTCCACCATATAATTCTGATTTTGAAAATTTGGTTTGGTTCATGTGGCGCTCCTGTAAATTAGAGATATTTCGCGTATAAGTGAATTGTTTTGGTCAATTAAACTGTTGCTGCACTTTATAATAGTTAATTGTGACACGTAATACGTTTGTGCTGTTTTGCTATTAAAATTATATTAGTTTTATAGTTTTTATATAGAATTTTGACAGGTGTAAAAATAAATTTTTAATTTGTTCCAATGACAATTTGAATAATTTCTTCAATATTATTTTTAAGTTCTTGCTGGTTAAGTGCCTGATTACAGCTAATTTAAAAAACGGTGGATACGTGTAACATAAATTAAATAAACACAAAAGTCCGGATCGTCCATGTCAACATGTGCAACATCGAAAAAAACATTGTGTTTTTACATTATGTGCTAAATTAAAAAAACGGTGAATTCATGGAAAATAAATTAAATAGACAATATGTGCACCATCTAAAAAGAACATTTTGTGTTAAATTATTATTATTTTGTTATTTTATTTTATATCATTGTATTTTATATTATTTGTTTTAGATTTATTTTGTGGGTGTTGCACGATCGAAGTGTGCGCGGGAGATGCCTATTGGTGGCGATGAGGTTCGCAACCCATCACACCGCGTCTCCCGCGGAGCGAAAAGAGAAGGATGGAGTGCCGCATCATTAAAAGTGTGACCGTCCATTCTTTCTGCCTACCCTTTCGGGGAGACGGCGTGACGGTTAGTTAGTTAGTAAGTTAACTTCCACCAAGAGATATCAGTAAAATCATTAGATTATTTTTAAACGTTTGTAAAAATATGTTGCTATAACTCATCGTTGTTTTGAATTTTTTTTTTCTTAAACAGCATAAAAAAACATTATTGGGGTACAAAAGCGATGGGCCGACATTATCCGATGTTTGTTTTCAATTAGAGCGGATCTTTTCGTGAGCTAGGGCACAAAACAATCTGGGGGACCGAGTTATTAATTCTGAAGAAGGTGACTAGTGATGGCTGGAAGGACCGCAACTGCAGAGTCACGCCTCAGTCCGGTAGGATGGGTTTTAATTGCTTTCCTCTATGTCAGGGAACCACAACATTTTCACAACAGTATCGACAACATGTGTAATATGAGTGTTTTTTTTAATGGTTTTGTTTTTTAAACTGGCAAAATTGTTCTAACTAACTAACTAACTAACCATCACGCCATTTCCCCGGAGGGATAGGCAGAGAAGATGGATCGCCATAATGGCCTGTCCTGACATACCTCTCGGGCTTCCTCCACATTCATACATCGCACCATGCACGCACGTCGATTATTCCGACTTCGAATGTGGCCGCCTTTTGGTAATTGATTAATTTGGTCATACCATGTTTTCCTCAGTCGTCCTCGGCTTCTTTTCCCACTCACGCTGCTTGTGTACAACTTTTTAACCATTCTACTCTCATCCATTCGTTCCATATGTCCAAACCATCTCAGGGATCCTTTTTTAATTTTATTCATGATGCAATCATCTGCCTTACATTTCTTTCTTATTTCATCGTTCGGTATTCTATCATACAACGTTTTCCCGCACATTCTTCTTAGTGATCTCATTTCTACGGCGTTTATCCTGCTTTCATCCTTCTTTTGCCAGCTCCAAGCTTCACTTCCATACATGAGGGTTGGCACTAGAACTCCATTGTGTACTGCCATCTTTGCTTCTGTGGATATATTTCTATTTGCAGTAATGACTGAGTGAGCCATTTATTTTATTTCCAGCACCAACCCTTCTTTCGATGTCTTTCTCCATTTTTCCGTCTCTTGTAAACATGCTTCCCAGATACGTAAATTCAGTAACTTGCTCCAATTTCTCGCCCATCGCACTTATATCACAGATCTTCATACATTATTCTTTCTCGAAAACCATCACTTTAGATTTAGACACATTCATCACCAAGTCACTCTTTTTGCATGCCTCATACATCCTTGAGACTAAGACTTGTTCTACAGACTATCAATTTGACAGTTGACAGTTGATTTGTAGTCAGTACGTTTTGCCATTTTACCATGATAGGATTGACATATGAATACACACAATTGTAATCTAGATACCCATTTCACTTCGAAATGATTTTTGTGCTTTTAAGACAGATTAATAACAAAATAAGAAATATGTAAATCTGATAGAAGTGCAAAATAAGTACACAATAAAAACTAACTAACTAACCATAACTAGCACAAAGTCAGTTTTCCACGTCTTCCTTGGTCTTCCTCTACATTTAGTCCCGTTTACTTCGTTTAAATAATACAGGATGTTTTTTAAGAGGTTTGGTTTTTAAACTAGCAACATTCTTATACAGTTGACAGTTGATGTGTAATTAGTACTTTTTGCCATTTTACCATGAATAAAAAATGGCAGTGCACAAGAGTGTTCCTGTACCTACCCTTATGTATGGAAGTGAATCATGGAACTGGCAAAAGATGGATGAGAGTAATATATTTTTTGTTGAATCGCTCTTTTCATCATAACAGCATGAACCAAATCGATGTAAAGCTATTATAGTGATTCTCGTGACATATGAGGCAGCTAATCTATCAACATTTTATTATCACGTGAATTCTACACCAGATCAAAGACAGTGTGACAATCACACTGCTCTCGCCGGGAATCGAACCCTAAACCTTCGGGGTGGCACACAATGCACGTATCACTCGGCCACAAAGGTCGTCTTAAAAATGCAGTTGAAATGACGAATGTGTATGAAATCTGCGTATGATAGAGTTTCGTATGAAAATATAAGAATTGAATGCAGTGCGAATGAAAGTGTTACGAACAAAATAACGGAAGAAGATGGTTCTTTCAGCCTACCCCTTCGGGGAGTCGGCGTGATGGTTAGTTAGTTAGCTCCATTTTTTTTAATAAACTATAAAAAAAACTGTCACCAAACAAAGACAGTGTAAAGCCCAAACTTTTAAAATTGTTTCCCAATTGTTTACAACACAAATAGTAACATTATTTCACAATATAAAAATAAATTGTTTATATATAATTGTATTTGTAAAGATTATTTGCTTGTAAAGACTTTATTACGGTACGTTTACCATAATATACCGACCCCTGGCTAGGGTTGTCAGTACTAAAAAATGATAACGCCCATTTTCCATTGCCACGTACAATAAAAAAAGTTCGTATTTTTATGTCGGTATTACGTGGTAGTCAAGATGAGATTAATTCGTTATTCTGGAGATGAGACATCAGAATAAAACCAAGAAACTTGACTAACTAGCTATCACGAGAGGCCGGAAGAGAAATACGTAGGTACTAGAGTAAAATAGATTTATACTCATTTATATATGCAGCTTCGAAGAGATGGGCATCTCATAACCCATTTCTTTAGATTACTCGGGGGATATTTCGAGAACTCAGCCTTGCTGGAGGGTTTTTGGGATATCTCCGACAGCGACAGCATAGATTGTTTTACCTACCGGCCGCCAGAACCGACCTGCCTCTGGTGACACCGTGGGAAGAGCAATTAATCTGCTAACGCGGTCTCCTTGGAGATCGACGTCTTTCATATTAGTGAAAGTACGTTCAGAAGGCAAATACTCTTAATTCTGGAGAGTATCTTGTCTTCCTAATGTTGAACCATCTCTTACGGGCTTATGGTAGTATACTATACACAAAATATTATTTTACCTGTTTTCAATTGATGCCTTAAAAAATAAATTTGTAATGTCTATTGATGAAATAAAGTGATTTGATTTGATTTGATATATTCTATCGTGAAATAAATTCAAGTTATGAAAAACCTTCGTAAAAATAATCCGTGTTTTACCTCGCAATATGTCGAACTAACTTGCCTCTGGCGATGCCAAAGAGTTTTTGAGCCAGCAAGTTATTTGAACCTTATTACTGTAAACAAATTTTTAGCTATTGATTCTCATGACATGTGATAGGTATCTATCGCCATTTTATTAGCACGTAAATTCTACAGCAGGCCAAAAACAGTGTGACAATCACTCTGCCATCGCCGGGAATCGAACACGGGAATTTTCATATGCATGTTGAGAAAGCGAGAAAAGTATGTCAGGAAAGAATAAATTAAAATTATTTTATTTAATACGGTGTTTTACATCATTGTTCAAGAAACAATAAATTAATTTATTTCATTACATTTATTTATCTAAAAGCATGTGTAAGACCAATAATAACATATGGGGTCGAAGCAAAGGCAGACACAAGTAAGGACCAAAAAAGTTTTGAGGACTTCCGAGATGAAGACACTAAGGACGATAGCAGGCTGGCCCAGAATAAGAGATATATGTGAGGTTGAGGATATTATAAGATGGAGCAGACAGTGAAAAAGGGACTCGTACGGGCATGTTCAAAGAATGGACACAATCAGACTCCCCTATATTGCGTTGCATAATCAGCCTCATGGGACTCGTCCTCGTGGAAGACCTCCTAAAAGATGGAAGGACAGCTGGGAGTCTACCTCACAGGAGGAGCAACACTCTAGAGAACAGACCACATACAACAAGGAAGAAGAAGAAGACATTTATTTATACAAAGATAACAAACAAGTCCTTTGCAACCTCACAATTATACAATAATAATTATTTTCAAATATAATGTAATTTTTTTTAAATAATCAAAAAATACTACGCGTAAGGCTGTCCGTTTATCGTTTGGTGCGCCTTCATGGACCAGGATCACACAACTGCACCTAGAATCGGGAATCCCGATGATAGATGAATTCATTCCTAAACCCACCAAATCACCTTTCAACAATGTTCCCATCAGACGTAAGAGGAATGAGCTGAACCTCTGTAAGCCAGAAGATCCAAGTCCAAGATAACAATCACAATATTGATATTGCATCCCTGAGGCAACTCACACCATCACGAAATATGTCGACCTCTAAGGCGACCCGATTAAAAATAACATTTTAGTAGGTATACGAGTATGTACTGCCGAAGCGAGTACTATTAAAAAGAACAGTATAGCGGTCTATTTTTCTGAGACGGCGTGATGGTTAGTTAGTTAAAAAAGTTGTTTTTTTAATTAGATGTATTTGGCAACCAGCCAATTAAATATTTGTTGTGTTTACATATTACTGCAGCGTATTATTTTGTACACAAAACAAAACATATGTGTCCATTCAGTGAAGCAAGTATTCTATCAAATTGAATAGTATCCACAAAGGCGCCGAAGTTTACCGAACGAATTAACACTGTGCTTCGGAACCTTTTGATATGCGTACTACTGTAGCGTATGTACGAGCCCGTGTGGCCTACAGGCCTATGCAGACTCATTCATACCCAATTTTGTACTTAGGGTACGGCCACACAGAAGTGCTTCGGTTGGTGACTCGCTTGCTGTCTGTCCGAAAATGACAGAGACTGACTTAACCTTTCCCTTACGGTGCTAAAATAAAAACGTGCGTTCCGGTGTAGGGTAGTCAGTACGCGTTAAAAAATTAGCGATTTGAAATCGGAAAAATAGGAACATTCATAGCTAATCCCCTTATATAATTATAATTGAAGTCAAAAATTATAATAATTGAGATTTTTCATGATATTTAAATTCAAACTTTGGTAAATTTTGCTCCATGCAACTTAACAACTAACCATCACATCTCCTCGAAGGAGTAGGCAGAAAGAATGTCACACTGTTCAGTCCTGACATTTAATATAGGGAGTTTTCGACAATTGTCGTCTTTGTGGATGCGTATTATCCACTAGAGTGTACGTGGTGCGAAAACCATTTACGGTCTTCCGAATAACTTGCTCGGATGGACGATTATGTCGACCGTAAAATGGACGTAGTGCATGATATGTTTGGCGAACCGAATCATAAATTTCAAAATAAATTTACACAATTTGCAAACGCTGTTCAGACGTTTGTCTATTCATGATAAAATGGCAAAACGTATTAACTACAAATCAACTGTCGACTATCAAATTAACATTCTGTAGAAACAATATTGCTAGTTTAAAAACAAAACCTCAAAAAAAAAAATCCTATATTTATAAAATACTCAATGTAAAAAAATAAATATTCGATTTGAAGATAAATAAGTTTATTAATTTTTGAGTTTGCTTTGATCGATTAAAAATTATATTATATTTAATATAAAAACTTAATTAATAGCATGACATTTTTAGATAAAATATTTTGACGGCGCTGTCAAATCAGTCACTGTCATTTTCGGAAAGACACTTCGGTGTGACTGCAGCCTTACAAAAATGAGGCGGCATTTCAGTACAAAAACTTTTATGTGAGTTCAAATTGATTCTTTCAATAAGCCATCGAAATTCTTTGCTCATACAAGAATGGCGCTTGATCGCAACATACGTATTTCAATTGAATTCACTTACTAACTAACCATCACGCCGTTTCTCCAGAAGGCTGGACTGCCACACTCTTCTTATCTAACTTACTAACGAGCTTAGCAGTAGGTAGAGAGGATGGACCGTCACATTGTTCTATCCTGACATACTTCTATCACTCCCTCGCCCAAGCACGCACATCGATTTTTCCGACTAGATTTTATTATTATATTATTATTTCGTTGAATCGCTCTTTACATCATGACAGTATGAGACAAATCGATGTAAAGGGTATTTTAGATATCATAGTGATTCTCGTGACATGTGATAGGTAGCTAATCTATCGCCATTTTATTGTCACGTGAATTCTACATCAGACCAAAGACATTATAACAATCACACTGCCCTCGCCGGGAATCGAACCCGGAACCTTCGGGGTGGCAGTCAATGCACTTACCACTCGGCCACGAAGGTCGTCATTTGCTTGATTATGTATGGAAGTGAAGCATTGAACTGACAAAAGAAGGATGAAAGTAAAATAAATGCAGTAGAAATGAGATCTCTAAGATGAATGCGTGTTAAATCTGTATTGAGTGTCAAATGCAAATATAAGTGCGAATTAAAGTGTAAAGAACAAAATAATGAAAGGGTCGTAAAGATGATTTGGACAAATGGAAAGAATGAGTGAAGACAGAATGGTGAAGAAGGTATATAAAAATGACTGAACGAAGCTAGAATTAGAGGAAGGCCGATGAAAACATAGCATGATCAAATCAATCAAATATTAAATGTCGGTCAAGCGAGAAGTCAGAAAAATCGACGTGCGTGTATGACAAGATGTATGAATGTAGAGGAAGCGAGAGAAATACGTCAGAATAGAATATGTGGCGGTCCGTTCTTTCTGCCTACCACTCCGGGAAGACGGCGTGATGGTTAGTTAATTATATTTGCTTGATTTGTTCGTAACACTTCCTTTATTTCTAGCTCCGTTACGTTGTTTATACGAGTATATACTTTATTCATTATTCTATCTTCATTTATTCTTTCTTTGCATCCAAACCATCTTAATGATCCTTTCATTATTTTGTTCATAACTCTTTCATTCCCAGATTTTCATTTAAAATAAATTAGGCTATAATATAATCATATAATAATTTTAATTCATTATTATGTTCTTAAATCTTCTATCTATTGTGTATTAGAAAATCCAATTATATTAAGTAAACAAAACTTTGAAATTATTCGTAAAAACAGTAAGTAGACACTGATATTTACAACTTAGTGGGTTTTAAATGTTTTATCCTAAAAAAAAGCCACTCAGTAAAAGCAGATTGCCATATAAGGATGTTTTTAAAAATGTTTTGAAAGGTTGTTTGACAAATTATTATGGCTCATAATTTTGTTAAATTACCCCCTTTTTCCTCTTACACTCTACCACTTTTATTTTCACTTTGTGAAAACAATTTCTGAGTGTAATTATATTTATTCAAATGTGTGATTAATGGCCGAACGGATAGTGACGTCGAAAGAAGGGTTGGTGCGACTTGGACTTGGATCTTGTGGCTTATTGGAGTGAGACTCGGAAGTCTGTTACTCCTTCCCATTGATGAGGGGTTGGTGCGGGTAACAAAGTGAATGGAGCTTTAAAAATAGTTATTGGAAACAAGAATTTATCAATGAAAGCGAAAACGGCCGTCCAAAATGGAGTTCTAGCCCTAACCCTAATGTATGGAAGCGAAGCATGGAGCTGGCAGAATAAGTATGAGAGCAGAATAAATGCGATAGAGATGAGGTCCCTAAGACGTATGTGTGGTAGAACGACATACGACAGAATCTCAAATTCTGATATAAGCAAGAAATGTAGAGCGGAAGAAGGTATTTTAAACAAAATTATAAATGGTTCGCTGCGTTGGTTCGGATATATGGAGCACATGGATGGAGAAAGAATGGTTAAGAAAGTATACGTTAGTATGTAAATGGAGTACGGAGTCGAGGCAGACCGAGGAAAACATGGCATGAGTAATCAAATTTTAAAGGTTGGTCATGTTAGAAGTCGGAAGAATCGACGTACGTGTATGACTCGCTGTATGAATGTGGAGGAATCTAGAGGGGTGTGCCAGGATAGAGGTTTTTTCTGTATACGACAGGTCCTTAGAACCCTAATTATTGTATACATTTTACATAAATGTAAAATACATGTTAAAATAAAACAATTAAAATAAAATAAAACAATATTAGCAATTGTGGTATGTACCTATATGTTCCTTAAAGGACGTATAGGTCATTTGGAGAATGTTCACATCGACTGACACCTCATTCAAGAGCACCATACCCCGGGTCATTGTGTGCTGCGCCATGACATTTGTCCTGCTATGCGGTATGCACAACAGATCGTGTCTTCTAGCGCGAGCATACCTGTCCGGTGCATTGAGGCCATAACACTCTAAGAGGTATGTGCTATCAATGAGGTTACGGAGTATTTTAAATCCTAAGATCATCAATGTACCTTTTCTTCTTGATTCGAGACTGCGGTACTCTGTGTTCTCTCTGCCTACCCCTGCGGATAAGCGGCGTGATGGTTTGTTGTTGTTGTTGTTGTGATTAATGTCTGTATTTAGTTTGCTTCCATGATGAAAACACATAAAAATTGGCCTAAGGACACAAGAGGGCAATCTGGAACGTCTGAGAAGTCTTTATTTTCAACGGTAATAAATCCGACCTGCCATCCTCCGGGTCCTTAGTAAGGCTGGAGTCTTCGATTAGGTATCCGTCTAGCCTCATCTCGATATTATCTCCGGCCTCTAGTGCATTATCTCGTGTTCCGAGTCAATATTATGACAGAAACCACGCTTCTTCTTGCCCACTTTGTATCGTGCCATGGATCGCCAACCATTTCGTTGAGTTTTCAGAGTAACGATTTAAAATTATTTAATATTAAATAGTTTAGTAGACGTATTTGATGGAAACTATGACCCTCACCAAGAGAAATGTAGAAAGATTAAGAGTCACGCAGCGTTCCATGGAAAGACATATGCTCGGCGTCAGTCTCCGAGATAAAATCAGAAATGAGGAGATTAGACGCCGAACAAAAATAACGGACACCATGGAACGACTAGCGACACTGAAGTGGCAATGGGCGGGTCATGTGGCGAGACAGAGTGAGGAGAGATGGACCCAGAAAATAATAAGGTGAAGACCATGGGAGAATAGGAGACATGTCGGCAGGCCGCAAAAAAGGTGGGCCGACGACATTGCTGCCATGGGGGGGGGGGGGAGCGTGGCTACGGCTGGCAGGAGATAGAGACGAGTGGAAGGGAAGGGAGGAGGCCTATGTCCAGCAGTGACGAAGAAGAAGAAGAAGTTTAGTAGAGGCCAACATACCATAGGTTGACGAAACAGCTATCCCAACAAACTCGTATAAGTAAATAGTGATACGTAATAATGTAATAATATTGTAGTATCATAGTGTTTCAGCAATAAAAATGGATTATTTTATTTGAAATTAAAGTAACATTTGAAAAAGAAATTCTGCAAGGGAAATGTCGGAACAATATATAGATAGCCCATGGACCACAGAGCTTGACTGAGTCAGCCCAGTAGACATTAAATTAAATGTAAAATACTAACTAACTAACCATCACGCCGTCTCCCCAGAGGGGTAGGCAGAAAGAATGGAACCCCACACTGTTCTGTCCTGATATACTTCTCTCGGTTCCTCTACATTCATACATCTTGTCATGCACCCATGTCAATTTCTCCGACTCCTCGCGTGACCGACATTCAATATTTGATTGATTTGATCGTGCCACGTTTTCCTCAGCCTTCCTCTATTTCTAGCTCCGTTCACGCCGTTACATATACCTTCTTTACCATGCTGTCTTCACTCATTCTTTCCATATGTCCAAACCATCTTAATGACCCTTTCCTTATTTTGTTCATAACACTTTCATTCGCACCACATTCACTTCTTATACTTGCATTTGTCACCATATCATTCACAGATTTGCCACACGTTCGTCTTAGAGATCTCATAATACTGATGGTATATTTAACTCAATTTCACAAAAAAAACGCATCTGGGACCTTTTGCCAAATAAGTACCGATTTGTAACCAAATAAAGCGCACACTTTCGGCTTCGAAGCCAATGGTGAACGACCAAAGATGAAGTTAACCGAAGCGCGCCAAGTAACTTGTAACTGGCTCCGAAACGTTTGATGTTCAGAGGGCGACATCTGTTGTTAATGAGCCGTGGTGACATAACAGGATGCTGGGACATTTTTTTTATCTCCGCTCTCATCTTACCGAGAAGAACTTCTTTTAAATTGTTATCTCTGCGCAATTGCCCGTGAAGCCATTCTCTTCCTCCATACGAATTTATCCGCTCGTGTTTTAATTTTGTGTCGGCATTTCCTTATCTCGTTCGCCAAAGGGTGGCGCAATCCTTACGAAAGTGTAAGCTTAAAGGAATCCCCTATCCAGTCTCAAAGGAGTGAGACAAATTGTCATATGTACCTTTGATCAAATACATTACTTTATAAGGAAAACGTGGCACGATCAAATAAATCAAATATTGAATGTCGGTCACGTAAGGAGTCGCAGAAATTGACGTGTGTGCATGACATGATATGGCGAGAGAAGTTTCTGAGGTATCTCTACATGAGGGAGAATGGTAGTTATCCGTGGCTCTATCCCGCGACATTACTTTTGGGAAAGCTCGGAACCAATTCTCTACAGCTTCGAAGAGATGGACATCTAATAACCTATTTCTTAAGATTAATCAGGGGATACTTCGAGAACTCGGCCGTATTAGAGGATGTTGGTCTTTTTGTCCCCGATAGGGTGACACCAGTATTATGTTATATGTATATAATATTTGACCTGTACTCAATAAATGCCTTAAACATTTATGCTGTTTGTAATAATAATAATAATAAATTGGATGATTTATAGAGCGCCATTTTTATGAATTAATCATCTCAAGGGCGCTGTAGCTCCATTTTGTGAACTAGTTGAAGATACATATTTTAGTTAGTGTGAAAAATTTTGGTTCAGAATATAGATTTTGTTAAAAATAAACATTTTGTTAAAAATAAAGATTTTCTTAAAAATAAACATGTTGTTTAAAATAAACATTTTGTTCAAAATAAACATTTAGTTAAGAATAAACATTTTGTTAAAAATATTTTTAAAAAAAAAATTAAATGAACGTTTTGTTAAGAATAAACATTTTTGTAAAAAATAAACATACAGTTGAAAATAAACATTTTTGCTAAAAATAAAACATTTTAGTATGGGGGATGCACCTGACGCAGTCGATCACCATTTGCATCAGGATAGGATAGTTTGAACAGGTGCGTTTTGAGCCTCGATCTAAACTCTGACGGGTTATCAATGCACTTTAAGTCTGCAGGGAGAGCGTTCCAGGCCGAGGGGCCAGCTACAGCAAAGGCCCGGTCGCCGAAATTTGTGCGAGGATAACGCTTCGGTACGTACAATTTACCCATCGCAGAAGACTTTGCTGATCGCAATGTAGACTGCCTCGCATTCAGTTTCTCGGTGATGCAGAGTTCAGATATGTAGGCGGGTGCCATTCCATGCAGCGCCTTAAATACAGTCCAGCAGAGCTTATATTGTATTCTTTCCGGACATTTCAGCCAATGGAGCTCCTTAAGGTGTTTCGTTATGTGACAATACTTCGGAACACCCTTAATCAATCTGGCTGCCGCGTTAAATGCAGACTGGAGTTTATTGATTTGCTGTTTTGGAATGTTGGCGTAGATTCCATTGCAGTAATCTAGTCGTGACACGACGAAGGAGTTGATCAGCGTTTTAAAACTGTCAACGGGAATATTTCTTTTTACAGATCTTAATTGCCTCAGATGAAAAAAGCTGTTGCTGACTGTTTTATTGATTTGGGATTTCAATGAAAGATCAGTCTCTAAATAGACGCCAAGAAGTTTTATTGAGTTTTTAGGGGAAATGTCTGTGTCGGGTGTGGATATTGGGGAGTGATCAATTATGTGTTGGCGCTTCATGGAAGCAGTCCAAAGAAATTCTGTTTTTGATGGATTTAATTTTAGTTTATTTGAAACCATCCAATTTGATACTGCATCGATACAGTTTATAGTTGAAGATTTGAGATTACTTGTATCAGCGGGATTGTATTTGTAATGTCTTTTGAGTTAATTAACTGATTTTATTTGATTTGTATGTCAGGGAAGGAAAGTGTGGCAGTCCATTAGAGGCAGATGGTTAGTTAATTAGTTATAAGCAATCTATTAAATGTGAAAGAATGTTCATTTTCATTTTCTATTCCCAAAAAAACTAACTAACTAACCATCACGCCGTCTCCCCGAAGGGGTAGGCAGAAAGAATGGACTGCCACACCTTTCTTTCCTGACATATTTCTCTCGCTTCCTCAACATTCATACATCGTGTCATGCACGCGCGTCGATTTCTCTGACTCCTCACATGGCCGACATTCAATATTTGATTTATTTGATCGTGCCACGTTTTCTTCGGTCTTCCTCTATTTCTGGTTCCATTTACATCATTAACATATAATTTTTTTACCATTCTTTCTTCATTCATTCTTTCCATATGTCCAAACCATCTTAATGATCCTTTCATTATTTTGTTCATGACACCATCATTCGCACCGCATTCACTTCTTATATTTTCATTCGACACTCTATCATACACAGAATATCCACACATTCGTCTAAGAGATCTCATTTCTACTGCATTTATTCTACTTTCATCCTTCCTTTGCCAGTTCCATGCTTCGCTTCCATACATAAGGGTCGGTAGAAGAACACCATTGTGCACTGCCATAAACACCATTGTGCACTGTCTATTCCCACTTTCAATAAATAGAAATAAAAAGAAGAAAATTCACATAGATAAAAAAAAAGAATTTCGTTGGCAAATCTGTTTATGATAGAGTGACAAATGCAAGTATAAGAAGTGAATGTGGTGCGAATGAAAGTGTTATGAACAAAATAAGGAAAGGGTCATTAAGATGGTTTGGACACATGGAAAGAATGAGTGAAGACAGAATGGTAAAGAAGGTATATGTAAACGGCGTGAACGGAGCTAGAAATAGAGGAAGGTCGAGGAAAACGTGGCACGATCAAATCAATCAAATATTGAATGTCGGTCACGTGAGGAGTCGGAAAAATCGACGTGCGTGCATGACAAGATGTATGAATGTAGAGGAAGTGAGAGACGTATGTCAGGACAGAACAGTGTGGCGTTCCATTCTTTCTGCCTACCCCTCCGGGGAGACGGCGTGATGGTAAGTTAGTTAGTTAGTATTTCGTTGTTTTCATCAATTTTGAAGAATACCCTATTTTGAAAAACACTGTTTTATTATAATATTTTTACTGTTTTATATTACAAATCATACCTCTCGGTGTGCTAGTAAGTTAGTTAGTTAGTTACTTATTGAAGTTGTCGCAAATCCAGTGCATTGTCGCGCTTTGAGTGTAGTTGAGGCGATAAGCAAGAAGGTGGAAAAATTGGCTCGCGGTGTGTTTTGTGCGGCACATAGGGGAATTGAGTGGCAATTTACAAATAAAAGTTCTCTGAAATATGTATGTTATCATAAGAACCTTATAATCTTAAGTTTATTAATTTATAAATAAATATTTTAATCATCATAGTATGATCTTTTATTAGATATACAGATAAGATATTTTATTAATTATTCCACTTACATACAGTAACTTAATAACTCACTTAATTAAGTGTCCCTTAATTGGATTTGGAACATTTTTATTTACATAGGTATACGTTATCTGATACTGGATGAGGATAGTCGGGATAGGTAGACCTCAATAACTCCTTAAGTGCGACATGACAAAATCATTTTACCCTCATAAATTCATAAACAATCCACTCGTCTTCTATTCCTGCCAGCAGTGACGGCGCAAGTATTTATTTATTGATCATTTACCAAGTACATGGTTTTAATATCTCCCTAATAGGGTAACCTGTTCTAGAGAGGCATTATACGCTTACTAACTAGCTAGCCATCACGCCGTCTCTCCGAAGGGGTACGCAGAAAGAATGAACTGCCACACTGTTATTTCCTGACATACTTCTCTCGCTTCCTCAACGTTCATACATCGTGTCATGCACGCGCGTCGATTTCTCTGACTCTTCACGTGTCCGACGTGTTTTGCTCGGTCTTCCTCTATTTCTAGTTCCATGTACATCGTTAATATACTTTTTTTTACCATTATTTCTTCATTCATTCTTTCCATGTGTCCAAACCATCTTAATGATCCTTTCATTACATTGTTCATAAAACCATCATTCGCACAGAAGGTGCGGAAAGGAAGGAAGAGTGTGGCAGTCAATTATTTCTACCTGCCCATTCGGGGAGACGGCGTGATGGTTAGTTAGTTAGTAAATTCAATGAATGATTTAAAAATTGTCACGAGCCGCCACTGTTTGGCTGCGCACGTTTTGTGGTGCTCTTTGGGTCCCGTGGCTACTTGGAAGATCTTTAATGGCGGTTTCATATTAAAATAAGTGCATCCCGCGGTGTTTCCAATGTGTTCCTAATGACCTATTAGCGTAGGGCACATTATCAATTAGCAGGGCGTGGGCCTTTGAGATGTTTGGTATCAGTGCAAACACGATACTTAGAGTGTAGAATCTGGTAGTTGGATAGTAAAGTAGATATTTATGTCGTCCATAGTAAAGACAATATTATGATACTTCAAATGTGTATATTAGCTGCTGCGTTGGAATGTGGATGGTTTTATAATGGTGATAATTATATTTCAAATTCTGATTTAGGAGTCGTACCGGGTATCAAAATATCCCCTTCTCCAAAGAATTCTAACTAACTAACTAACTAAGCATCATGCCATTTCCACGAAGGGGTAGGCAGAACTAATGGATCGCCACAATGTTCTTAAGGGTTTAGGGGCAGTAAGAGGTACGGTAAAACAAGCAATAAAAAATACGGCAGTAATTTAATTTATTTCATAAAACCAACAATATTAAATTGTTATAATATTGTTAGTATTATAAAAATATTTGGAATAACCTGTATGCAGTCTGCACAAGACAGAGTGCCAAGGAAGCGAATAGAGGAGGCCTTTGTCCAGTGAATGGGAATAGGCTGAAGAAGAAGAAGAAGATTTATAATTTTTCTATGTTATATTTAATAATCAATTATGACATAATTTGAGCATCATATCAGATATCAGAAAAAAATTAGCAATTAAAGTTTTAACTGACACACTTTTTATTTAATTTAATTTTTATTTATTTATTTACATATATATAATACAACAGGTCGTTTGAAACCAATTGCTGTGTACATTTTGTTTTTAGCTATTATATTGATTCAATATACTTTGGAAATTGAAAATAACTATGTCAAATCCACTAATTATTAAAAAATATTTAAAAAAAACGACATGTTTCGGAGGATACCTCCATCTTAAGGTGTAAAAATATAATATTTTTACACCTGAAGATGGAGGTATCCTCCGAAACATGTAGTGTTTATAATATTTTTTTAATAATTAGTGGATTAAACAAAGTTATTTTCAATTTCCTAAGTATATTACTACGGAAATCCATAGTGTTAATGCCTAAGCGTTCAATAAGTTGATTAAATTGATTCTCTTGACATGTGATAGGTTGCTAATCTATCGCCATTTTATTGTCACGTGAATTCTATTGTACATCAGACCAAGGACAGTGTGACAATCACACTGTCATCGCCTGGAATCGAATTCGGGATCTTCAGTATGGCAGTCGGATCTCGGCATCTTGATTCCTCAACATTCAGGCATCGATTTCTACAACACCCCACGTGGCCAATTTTAAACTAACTAACTAACTAACTAACTAACTAACGAGGGGTAGGCAGAGAGGATGGATCGCCACAATGCTCTGTCCTGGCATACCTCTCGGGCTTCCTCTACATTCATACATCGTACCATGCACGCACGTCGATTATTCCGACTTCGAATGTGACCGCCTTTTAGTAATTGATTAATTTGGTATATAAGAAAGGAATGTAGAGCGGAAGAAGGTATTATGAACAAAATTATGAAAGGATCGCTGAGTTGGTTCGGACATATGGAACGCATGGATGGAGAAAGAATGATTAAGAAAGTATACGTTAATGATGTAAATGGGGTACGAAGTCGAGGCAGATCGAGGAAATCATGGCATGACCAAATTAATCAAATTTTAAAGGTTTGTCATGTTAGAAGTCGGAGGAATCGACGTGCGTGTATGACTCGTTGTTTGAATGTGGAGGAAGCTAGAGAGGTTTGCCAGGATAGAGTAGTGTGGCGGTCCATTCTCTCTGCCTACCCCTGCGGGGAAACGGCGTGATGGTTTGTTTGTTTGTTTGTTTTAATTTGGTCATGCCATGTTTTCCTCGGTCGTCCTCGGCTTATTTTTCCACTCACGCTGCTTGTGTACAACTTTTTAACCATTCTACTCTCATCTATGTCAAAACCATCTCAGGGATACTTTTTTAATTTATCTGATTCACGTTTTCCTCAGATTATTTTACGTCGCTAACGTATTACTTACATCTTGTAGGTATGTTGTCTGATTCAATATGCTTATAAATCTGTTTGGAAATACCAGTGCATATAGAAAAGGAGCCCGCCATCTTGTGCACATCTCATTAATTCGTTAAAAAACAAAATTAGCATTGAAGATTGTACACAATTATCGAATTCAAAGCAAATCCATTGTTACGATGGCGGTCATAATTGTGGCTCGTAGAACTTAAAAGATGTGTTACAATGGATTTGTTTATTTTTAAGCACTAAAAAAACTCTAAATTAAGACGAACACCGCTTTAAAACATATGGTAGAAATGTTAATGATGTATTACTGTGCAATTTGAAGTGCTTTGGGTGCTAAAATATTATTTGGAAACCGGAGGGATAATTATTGTTTTTGGAAAACTGATGAGATCATATTGTTTATTTTTTTAACGTGTGCACATCGGGATTAGTAAGAATAAATTATATTATATTTTTAATTCAGTATAATGAAAAATATAAAAAATATAAACGACTCAGGTTGTATGCAAGCAGTGTTGAGTGGAAAGAG
Organism: Lepidostoma basale; assembly: GCA_022606425.2. NCBI lineage: Eukaryota > Metazoa > Arthropoda > Insecta > Trichoptera > Lepidostomatidae > Lepidostoma > Lepidostoma basale. Next base: position 1,170,451 of record JAHDVF020001465.1, read on the forward strand.
AAGTCGCGGAAGACTAATGAAAGCATTGTAAGACCAAAAGCCGGTCACATTTGAAGTCTGAAAAAATCGACGAACGTGCATGTTACGATGTATGAATGTGGAGGAATCAAGAGAGGTATGTCAGTACAGAACGATATGACGGTCCATCCTCACTACCTACCCCTCCGGGGAAACAGCGTGATAGTAAGTTGGCTAGTTAGTTAACGACCCATAAGGAATCGTCATTAATAGACTGATGAGATCATATTGAGAAAAGAAATGTCTGTCGATGCCAGCTAGCCCAGCGAAACCGGTCGCTAACGAAATAAAGACAATGAGTGGAAGTAGTTAATAAAAATCATCGTTTTATTTAATTATTATTTAAAATGAACATCCATCAAGAGATTTCTGTAAAATCGTTAGATTATAAGAAAATATTATAGTATTACCTATATTAAAATAGTGTTAATATATCTTATAAGATAATCAACTATCAAGGTTCGAAAGATCTCACATCTGGGTCATGTTAACTCAATGAACAGACTGGAAGCATTTGAAATGTGGTTCCATCGCCGAATGCTCAAAGTTCCCTGGACAGACATGGTTACCAATACCAAAGTCTCGAGGCGAGATAGAGTTGACATGGAACTGTTATCAACTATCGAGGTTCGAAAGATCTCACATCTGGGTCATATACTGCGTGGGGAAAAGTACCACCTTCTCCAATTGATATTGGAGGGGAAAATTGAGGGACGCCAAGGGCCCGCAAGAAGACAAATGTCTTGGCTGCGAAACGTGAGGGAGTGGACCGGCATCCGAAGTGTGGAGGAGCTGTTCCGAGCGGCGCAGGATAGGGACAGGTTCGCTGAAGTGATCGCCAACAATGGGGGGACCCGACATGGCACTTAAAGAAGAAGAAGAATAAGACAATTTGTTTTAAATAACGTAATACACTTTAAAAGCTATTTTTTTCTACCTGTTCCCAATTTATTTGCTAATTTTGTATTTTTTCTATTATGATTATATATGTAGAATGTGAAAAATTCCTCTCTAGAACGGATTACCTCTTTGGGAGATATTCAATCCAAGTACTTGTGGTAAATGATCAATTAATAATTATTCGATAATGAAAAACCTTCTAAACATGTCAAGAAAAATAAACTCATTAGTGGAAAAACACATGTAGCATTGCATACAGCGCCTTTGAGATGATTAATTCATAAAAGTCAACTTTTATCTATCAATTTATTATTATTTTATTATACGATGCAGTGTCAAATGCAGTTCTCTGGACCATGGCAGGTGAATAGTTAATCAGATAACTAGGTGAAAATGGCTGTGGATCGGTCCAACTCTGAGACGGAATCCAGCCTGCATCGCTCAGGGCGCATTAGACTGGTCCCCTATGGAGGGAAAGAGGAAGCAAGACAGACAAAGAGCTACCTGGAGAAGACCCCTACAGGACGAGGTTAAAGCAGCCACACAGGCATACGATAGAGTCGGGTGGACAAGGCTTCTGAGGCTCTATGCAACACGAAGGTGTGACAGGACAATAATAAGGTATTATACGATATTTTTATAGAGACTCTAAAATGGCAAATGGTAAGCAAACGTATCCAAAAGCTCGGACAAAAAATAGACAAGGAGACTGCTGACTTGGAAATTATGGACCGTAAAGATAAGTGCAAGGAGACCGCGACTACGGTGAAAGGATGACCTGAACAGACACTTCGGCATGACCTAGATGCAGTCTGCACAAGACAAAGTGACGTAGAAGCAGACGGAGGAGACCTTTGTCCAACGGACTATTACTGTACTATTATTATGTCTTTGTTCAAACATTATTCTTTGCAACAATTAACTCTTTAGTATATTTTTTGGTTTATTTGTAATACTATATTTCTTCCAGAATATCTAATAGATTAAGCAAATTACCAGTAACGTAACACCGTGCGTTCTATGCCCCCTATTATTCCAAGGAGCCACCCTTCCGAGTATCAACCCCCGAAATATATGTCTGAGGGGATCGCAATACTCATTACTCGTGTAAGTTCCTCCATTCTGTGGCCATTAAAACGGTTTTATGTTGAATGGGCAAGTTAACGGGTAGCCTAAATATAACATTCGCTGTAGGAAGTGACAAGTAGAGTCGATTAAAAGTTAATATTTATTTACGACTATGTAATATCGTCATTTTTAATAAACATCTCAAAGGCGATGTTAAAAAATCGTATATTATATGAACTAGTTAAAAATAAACGTATTTAGTATGATGGCTGCACCTGATACCTGGCCATACCGTTTGGGAACATTATAAATTGAAGAGGTCCCAAAACAGATCCTTGAGGAACTCTAGATATAATGATGAGGAAAGGGGACACTTCATCTGTTACCTGAACCGCCTGTGAGTGGTTCGATACATATGATGTTAGGTACTTAATTACATTATCGTCGAAACAAAGGTAATCTGTGTCGCTTTATAACTAACCAACTATTATACCTAACCACGAAGTCGTTTTACTGGCAGAGTTACACGAAACTTGCAGTATAACTAGTTGTATGAATGCGAAGGAAGCTAGAGAGTTGTGTCAGGATAGCATGACCAACCTTTAAAATTTGATTAATTTGACCTTCGTGGCCGAGTGGTAAGTGCATTGACTGCCACCCCGAAGGTTCCGGGTTCGATTCCATTCGAGGGCAGTGTGATTGTCCCACTGTCTTTGGTCTGGTGTAGAATTCACGTGATAACAAAATGGCGATATATTAGCTACCTATCACATGTCACAATAATCACTATGATAGCTATAATATCCCTTACATCGATTTAGCTCATGCTGTCATTATGTAAAAAGCGATTCAACCAAATTATTAATAATAATAATCATGCATTGTTTTCCTTGGTCTACCCCGACTCCGTACTCTATTTACATCGTAAACGTATACTTTCTTTATCATTCTTTCTCCATCCATGCGCTCCATATTTCCGAACCAAAGCAGCGATCCTTTCATAATTTTGTTCATTATACCTTCTTCCGCTCTACATTTCTTTCTTATTATCAGCATTTGAGATACTGTCCTCTACCGCATTTATTCTGCTGTCATCCTTCTTCTGCCAGTTCCATGTTTCCAGTTCCATGCTCACAAACCATTGTGTAATGTTAATTGTGCTTTTATTGACCATTTTTAATACACCGTTAAGTATTCATATCATTGAATTAAAGCACATTTTATACTATTCTGAATTATTATGTGCATTATTGTATACAATATAAATAGCAGAACAAAGTATCGTATTCGCGTAAGCAATACTTTCTTAATGATTTGCATACGCTGGGAATAATAACTTAGTAATTGTTCCTGGCATATGTTATTTGATACCACCGCCTTCCTCTTTGGGTTCCGTATGATCCTCCTTAAATTGGATTAGTTAGGGAGTCAGAAATCAAATTGATATATTATTAGATGTGTTCTCCCTATTAAACCGGTAATTCTGTTGGAATATCTGAATAACATTCTCGTTTCAATTTACCATACACATGTTTTTGAAATATTTGATATTTTTTTAAAAGGTATGTTGATAATTACAATGTGATACAGTCAAATTAGATATATTTCAATTGTATACATGTAGGTATATTCAATTTACTATTCTGAGAATTTCGAAAATTGTGAGCATTTTCAGAATTTTGAGAATTTTACTATATTTATGATAAAGTGATTATGATTTTTTTTTAGTTTTGTATATATAACATTTTTCGTATAAAACACTTAATTTGTGGTATGGCATTATTAAAAATTAATTAAAAATATTTTATTATGGCATTATAAGGAACAAAATAATGAAAGGGTCGTTAAGATGGTTTGGACGCATGGAAAGAATGAGTGAAGACAGAATGGTGAAGAAGGTGTATGTAAACGACGTGAACGGAGCTAGAAATTGAGAAAGACGAAATCAAATATCGAATGTCGACCATGTGAGGAGTCAGAGAAATCGACGCGCGTGCATGACACGATGAATGAATGTTGAGGAAGCGAGAGAAATATGTCAGGAAAGAAAAGTGTGGCAGTCCATGGCGTGATGGTTAGTTAGTTAGTTAGTTATATTTAAAAATATTTTGTTAAAAAAAAAATTGATTATTTCAAAAACTATCAACGCCTCAATAATAAAAACAGTAATTGTAAAAAAAACTTCAATGAAATGTTGCGAAGTGGCGAAACCGAAGATAGATACCGTAAGTTCTAAAACATCTCAGTATAGAGCTATTCTTGGATAAGCAACCTCACAGAATACAGTAATGAATGTTGGAACCCAGAACCATTTAATTGTGTTCGTATTAGATTCGATCATACATATATTACCATTATCCATAGCGCAGGCGATACAAGGCGTACTTTGTAGCAGATTAGTGCATCATGCTGGAATGGAGAAGTCAAATAAAACATTTGTGACATAAATCTTCATAAAATACGCTCACCCCCTGATCGCAAACCTTTTGAGAAGTCAAACTATAAAATTTGCTGTGAATTTATCACGATTAACTGTTAAATTTATAACACTGTTATAATACAATATTACGTTTTCTAATTTACACATTTTGAGAATGTCGCGACAGCTGTTTCTTTCTTTTTATTCTTTTTTTATTTATTCCCTTACAAGAGATGGAAGAATGAAGAAGGGTTGGAGCTGAAAACAAAATAAATGGTGCACTCGAATTCATTATCGCAAATATATCGATTAGAACAAAGATGGCAGTGCACAATGGACTTCTAGTGCCGACCCTTATGTATGGAAGTGAAGCCTATAGTTGGCAGAATAAGTATGGGACTAGAATAAATGCTGTAGAAATGAGGTCACTAAGAAGAATGTGCGGAAAAACAATGTATGATAGAATATCTTATGAAGTAAGAAAAAAATGTAAGGCGGATGAATGCGTGATAATTAAAATTAAGAAAGGGTCATTAAGATGGTTTGGACATATGGAACGAATGGATGAGAGAAGAATGGTTATAATATATATGCAAGTAGTGTGAATGGAAAAAGATGTCGAGGAATGCCAAGGAAGACATGGCATTACCAAATTAATGAAAGGCGGCCATGTTCGAAGTAGGAACAATCGATGAGCGTGCATGTCACGATGTGTGAATGTAGAAAAGAGAGAGAGAGTTATGTCAGGATAGAATAATATGACGATCTATCCTCTCTGCCTACCCCTACGAGGAAACGGCGTGATGGCTAGTTAGTTAGTTTTATTTTACTTGAATACATTGATATAATCTGCCTTGCTGATCAATTGTCGGTGCATTTTGCATTAAAATATAAATAGTTTGATGTAAATTAACCAGTTTTGTACCCCTGTCTAGCTTTGAACAAATAATCAATAGTCAATAAACAGGAATTAGGGGTGTTATTTCTATTCGCTGGGAAATTTAATCCCTTTTTATTGGATTCGATCGTTTAAGTCCGTGTCTGATTCTAACAGACGAAAGCCCAGCCCTACTGCACACGGACTCCAACGATTTGTTGCCCTGTTATTGTAGTGCATACAACTCATTCGATATTTGAATTTAAAAAACAAAATTTGAATTGATTCAAACAAACTCTTTTAAATAGAGTTTATTTTGTGGTTACTTTTATATTTAAAAAAAACTCTTTCTGATTGACAGCATTAACACTGTGGAATTCCATAATAATTATTGAAAACGGTGTTTTTATACAGTGAATTACACGTTTTTTCCGCTTTTGAGTTTAGTTAATTTATATTACTTATAAAAGTCGGTTGGAAGCGTTCGAGATTTGAATATACTGCAGAATGCTCCGTATATCGTAGACCGATAGGGTCAGTAATGCAAACGTACTACAGAGAGCTAGAGCCAATAGAGAGCTGTTGTCGAGTGTGAAAATTAGAAAGGTCTCATATTTGGGTCATGTGCAAAGGGGAGAAAAATACCACCTCCTTCAACTGATATTAATAGGTAAAGTGGAGGGACGTCGGGGAGTTGGTAGAAGGCAGCTGTCCTGGCTGCAGAACATCAAAGAGTGGACAGGAATATCAAGAGTTCAGACTGCCCGCTGGACCGAAGATCTGAAGAGGATTGCTGGACATGGATAGATAGAAGCGGCAATAGATAGGGGCGGTGGCGTTATTTGGGAGAGGCCTACGTTCAGCAGTGGATGACAGACGGCTGATGAGAGATATGATAATCCATAGAATGGCAAAACATGCCACTCCAGTGATAATTAATAATTAAATTTCTAGAAACTGACATTTTAATTTTTTTATTGTTTTGTTTACGCACAATACAAATAAATGGCATTCTCTTCCCGTGAGTTGTAGAAACTCATTCAGGGATATATGGTAAGTGAAATATTTGATCATTAAAATGCAATTATACAAAGAAAACATTGAATAATGAGAACATATATTGTGATCTGTGATAATTATGATAATAATGAGACCTAGAGATAAGACAAAGAGATGAGAAATTGAGACATTCATATTTAATATTTAGTTCAAGAAATAATAAGTTTGTATATTTAGGTAGTATGTTAACAGTGGATGGGTGAGTGGAGAGGGATATCGACTTATATATGGAAGTGAAGCATGGAACTGGCAAGATTAGAATAAATGCAATAGAAATGATTTCTTGAAATGAGTAAGATGATAAGTAAGTTAGTTAGTTCATGTAACAATAAAATATTTAAACTTTCGTATGAAGCACTTAATTTGTGGTGTGAAATTATAAGTATTAAATAAAGTAATAAAACACTTTTAGTAATTTGCTCCCCTGTCCGCCACTAAAATCTGAATTAGAAATTCTCCATAATTTTTCCCTAATGAGCATGACTCACCGTTTTAACAGTCTATTCGTCCTCGTGTCCACTTTCTCCTACCCCCCATTCTTTCTTCCCTCCACTTTTATATTTATTTCTTCATAGATTGTTCTCTGATTTTATGTTTAGTTTACTCTCACACCCTGACGAATCTCCGGCGGGAGCGAAACCGGTTGGTGTTAATTCAAATTGTTAAGTGTATTACAATTTTATTTAATAAAATGGCTACGTTTTCGTGACTTTTTTCAACACGTGACAAAGCTTTTTAAAATGACTTACGTATTTTTGTATGAAGCACAAATGTATATATTACTATTATGTACGTCATTTTCTATTATATTTATGTACCTCTTTGTACAGGGTAGTTAAAAAATTTCAACTCATTTATTATGTTGTAAAAATATGATTTATTTTCTTTCCACGTGTAATCGATTTTATTGTAATTTACAAGAGCTGCGGTGAAAAAAAAATGACAGCTGTAAATATATACATTACGTATTACATGTGAACAAGTCAACCCTTTCGCAACCACGCTACTGGTGGTATTAGAAAGTATTTTTTTTAAATATTATATTTAAATGTTAATTTTATGTAAAACATCACCAGGTGCTATAATTTACAATCAACCGGTTGATTGTAACGTCCGATGATGCCAACATCAGTTGGCAAAACAGCTGACGCGATAATTTCATGGAAATTAAGTAAATAAATGGTGACATAATAAGTGTTTCAAAATAAACAGTTAATATGTTGAAGTATCATAGCTTTGGTCTGGTGTATAATTCACGTGAAATTAAAATGGCGATAGATTAGCTACCTATCACATGTCACGAGAATCACTAATATTAAATAATAATAATACATGATGATAATATAAAATAATAAGAAAAATTGTAATTTAGAAAAAACATACATTTGAAATGACATCATTTATATATAAATTAATAAAATATTAATTTACATTTGATTGGGAATGGGAGCTTGGGAGATTAAATGTGGACAATGTATTTAAGGAGAAAGGAGTAAAAGGAGGAATCTGATTATTAATATTAATATTATTACTAATATGTTAAAAAAATATATTAGTACTTATAACAAATAGCCCAGGTTAATTTTTAAATTTAAATGATTGTATCGAATTTTAAATGCGTTTTTAAATAAGTCTTTCTTTGTTTAGTTTTTATAATATTTTTACACCTGAAGATGGAGTTTTTTAATATATATTTTTAATAATTAGTGGTAAAACAAAGTTATTTTCAATTTCCTAAGTATATTACTATGGAATTCCACAGTGTTAATGCCTTCAAAATAATGATATTTTTATTTTATTAATAAAAACCTGAACCCCTCTTCTTCTTCTTCTACTGGTGCCGTGTCAGGTCCTCCCAACCTTATCGATCACTCTCGATATTCTTATACTTCGCAGCTTTTCATTCACATCCTTACCCCAAAATAAAATACCTCTCAAAATACGACCCACCTCCAGCCGCCACAAGCGCTCAAAATCGATCCTCCTTCAGAGGAACACTCCGGGCCGCACAAATCATGCCCCCGCATAAACTAACAACCCACAGAATCACCTTCCAACAATGTTCCCATCAGACGTACGAGGAATAGCCACATGAGCTGAACCTCTGTAAGCCAAAAGATCCAAGTCCATGTCCAAGTCCAATATTTCGCAGCCAGGACAACTGCCTTCACCCAACTCTCCGATATCCCTAATTTTTGGCCGTGATTATAAATCAAAGAGGGTGGTATTTTCTCCCCTTAGCAAACGACCCAATTACTTTTTTACTAAACAACTTCCTTTCATACTAAACAACAGCTCTCTATTGGCTCTGGCTCTCTGTAGCACGTCTGCATTATTGATCAGTCCGCGCTATTCTCTAACTCTAAAAATGATCCTATAATCTTGGCAGTTATACCTGAGCGCTGAATGTGTTAAGCTTGTTGTAATAGACAAGAGACGTCTCTTTTGTTAGAAGTAACGGTGTGATCAGGCTGTCTCCAGTATGACTGATGGAAATCTATGGAACCAAGAGCGCTGGAGTTGGACTTATTGTAACCAAAATGGTGTCCAAAAGAATTAGTTTTGGCCCCACACGCAATGCGGACTTAAATTATTGGACGTAATTAGTGCTTGTGGCATTACTCAGTGGCGTACACAATATTAAAAAAATATATAACTTTTGTATAAAGCACTTAATTTGTAGTGTGGCATTAATAAAAATAATTTAAAACACTTTTTATGCTTTGTTTTTATATACCACTAAATTTTAGATAATCCATTGTTATGGCGGAAACACTTCGATATTTCAACAAAATTAACTGTTTAATAAAAACTAACTAACTAACTAATTAACCATCTGACATATTTTTCTTGATTCCTCACGTGACCGACATTCAATATTTTATCTATTTGATATAGCCACGTTTTCCTCGGTCTTCCTTTATTTCTAGTTACATTTACATCGTTAACATATATTTTTAACCGTTCTTTCTTCATTCATTCTTTCCATGTATCCAAATTATATTAATTTCTGCTAATATTAGAAATTGTATAATACATTTTAGTAATATTGATTTAAAACATTGATCGTCTTTTTAAAATGATAATTATACCTGAGTTTTATTATAAAATGAAAGATTATTATAGTTTTGTTTAACTCGACAGAAATTACTTTTACGTTTGACCGGTTTCAGAAGCAATATAGTTATTTTTATGGCCGAGGAAGCTGTTATAGGCCCGTTCCCAGTCCATGCAGGATTTACGTTAAAAAATTATTCTAGTAAAAATATGTTTATTTGCAACCAAGGGGCACCCAGGCCACAATTAAGCTACGCTACTCTCCCTCGATGTCCGCGGTACATACATAGCAATACAACAACAACAAAAAATACACAATATATACATAAATATGTTAGAGAAAGAATATAAAGAAATAATGCATAGCAGAAGGCACAGGAAAGAGGGAGGAAATGAAATGCAGGATGGGGGAAAGAAGAAAATTGGAAAGTAGACTGTAGCAATATAGTACTATAACCAAGGTCAATATAACCAAACGATCGCTATTAAACCCCAAATTAATTTGATATTTCAAAGGCATCGTAACAAATGAGATTCGCCTTACTACTCACGAGCGGTACCTACCGTACCGCCAGCAACGCGTCAGTTCAACGATGCTTAACTTCTACAATATGTGCACAGTATTATAAAAAAAACGAATTAAATACATATATTAATTTGTTATATTTTCATATTGGGAAATTCTTTAATGAATTTAATGATCTTTAATTAATTTTTAATAAACGGATGCCCAATTTGAGTGACCACGCCACTGCAGGCAGCTATGCGTGACAGAATTATATGCTAACATAAGTATGTATAACACCAAAACATAAAGCACGCTTCTAATTATATATGAGGGAATTTACATAATGAGAAAAGTTCGTAGGTGTGAGTGTAGAAATGTGCTTAAAATTTGTGTGATATATTGAGCCGAATAGGGCGACCATAACCAATGATCACTTGGGATTGGGACGTGTAATTACTACGTGGACGGCAACAGAATTGAAAATGTCCAAGAATATATATACCTGGGACACAATATTCGATTGGGCCAAGATAACCATATCGCAGAGCTAAAAAGAAGAATTGGACTAAGCTGGGCAGCTTTCGGAAACATGAGTTACATCCTTAAAAACCGGAAAATACCGATCAACCTGAAACGAAAAGTCTATGAAGCCTGCGTTCTGCCAGTTGGTACTTATGGTCTTGAAACTGTAACATTGGCCAAACAATGTGCCGAGAAACTACGAGTGACCCAAAGAGCCATGGAAAGAGCCTTGTTAGGAATAAACCTAAGAGACAGAGTCAAAAACGATACGGTGAGAGAAAAAACAAAGGTCAATGACATCATCCACCGGGTGGCGACACCAAAATGGCAATGGGCAGGTCACGTAGCCAGAAGCTCAGATGAAAAGTGGACAAGAAGACTGCTGACTTGGAGACCGTGGAAGGCGAAGAGAAGTGCAGGGCGACTGCAACTACGGTGGAAGGATGATCTAAACAGACACGTCGGAATAACCTGGATGCAGTCTGCACAGGACAGAATGACACGGAAGCAAATGGAGGAGACCTTTGTTCAGGAGTGGACGGGAATAGGCTGAGGAACAAGAAGAAGAAGAAGAATTACTAAGGCTCGGATTATCTTCCTTATTCGTCTTTCAGTATTCAGTATCATATCAGTAATCTGCCTCTGGAGACACCGGTGGGAAGAGCAATGTTATAAACTGAACGCAGTCTCCTTGCGCAGATCGACGTCTTTCATATTAAGGGTACGTTCAGGGGACAAATACTCTCGACTTTAAAAAGTATCTTGTCTTCCTTATGTCGAACCATCTCTAATGAGTTCCTGGTATTATGTTGGATGTGTATAATATTTTACCTGTACTCAATATATGCCTTAAGCATTTATGCTGTTTGTAATTTGATTTAGCTTTTTTCGTTAGACTTTTGTTGGCGATGACAACTTTAAGTGCATCATTCACTTTGTTGCCTGCCACAACTCTTCATTCAATATCCTCTTAGTCTAGGTCGTATGACCTGTTTATGACGGTGGGCTGTCCTGTTATGATGATGTCCAGCGTATCTCTCCATCTCTTTTGCGGCCTTCCTCGTAATCTCTTGCTGCTTGGGTTTTCATCTTTAACATTTATTGTAATCTCCATGCGATCCACGTTGTCTCTCCAAAAGCGCCTTCTGCTTCTTCCCCATCTTACGATGACAACATTTCTGTTCCGATCTCAGAGGGTTTTGTCTGCGATGGAGCGTAGGGTTCGCATTTCTGCTACTCTGAGAAGGTTCTTAGTTTTATTTGTATCGGCTCTGACCTCTATTCCATACGTCATGATGGGGCGAACGCATGCATTGTATATCTTGACTTTACTTTCGGTTGGGACGTTTTTGGAAACATACAAATAAATATACAAACTCATCTGCTTGCTCCAGAATTACACCGTTCACGTTAATGTTGCAACAACAACAACAACAAACCATCACGCCGTTTCTCCGCAGGAGTAGGCAGAGTAGGCAGATTAATTTGTCCATGCCATGTTTTCCTCGGTCTACCTCGACTCCTTACTCCACTTACATCGTTAACTTATACTTTTTAACCATTCTTTCTTCACCCATGCGCTCCATATGTCCGAACCAACGCAGCGATCCTTTCATAATTTTGTTCATAATACCTTCTTTCGCTCTACATCCCTTCCTAATATCAGCATTAATGTTGCAGACTGTCTTATTTAATGAATTATGGTCACAGCACAACTAACTTAACAAAATCATGCAATCGCCTGTTTAATATATAACTGCTCCTATTTTCACGTAGGCACCACCTTCAAATACATACACAAGCGTATACCTACGTATGTATTAGATTGGGTAGTTACGGTTTATGTTCGTAGTTTATGTATCCCGAATAACAAACCAATGTAACTCGCCCCGATAATGAGACTCAAATTAGCGGGAAGAAAATAGTGTACGTTATGCATCGCTAGATGGCGTTTGATAACCGTGATTATTTTTTAATTCTAATTAGTTTGGGGTTGGTGCGTAATTCAGGTATGATCACAGAGAATAGAAAATGATTGAAATTACATTTTTCATATCATCCCTTACGTATGAAAGCGACGTTCTAGTAGTACGAGTATCAGAACAAACAAACAAAACATCACGCCGTTTCCCCGCAGGGGTAGGCAGAGAGAATGGACCGCCACACTACTCTATCCTGGCACACCACTTTAGATTCCTCCACATTCATACAACAAGTCATACACGCACGTCGATTCCTCCGACTTCTAACATGACCAACCTTTAAAATTTGATTAATTTGGTCATGCCATGTTTTCCTCGGTCTGCCTCGACTCTCACACGAGTATCAAAATTATTTTTTATATAAGTTTGCATTAAACACGGTCGAATTTTTATAAAATAAAACAAAATTATATTATGCTGTACTACTCGTATATAATTATTTATCCGTGATCGAAGATATCTTTCTTCATATTGATATAAAGCTATTATTATATTAATACATGAATTAGAAGAAAAAATATAATTTCGTAAAAAAAACATAAATAAAAAACTAACTATTTAACCATCACGACGCGACGTGTCGAAACTATAATAGATCACCATAATGTTCTTTCCAAAAAATTCTCTCGTTCTTCAACATTCATATATCGTGTCATGTACGTACGTCCATTTCTTCGACTCCTCTTCTTATAAAATATATAAAAATAAAGTTTTTTTTTCGTAAGAATAACATGTAGTTATGTGTATTAAGAAAAAATATGGCAAGATATTCTAATTTAAATTTAAAATATACATGCTTGTATTGTTTCTAAAAAGGCAAAGGTAAAGGAAAACAAATATTGATTATAAAAATAAATCAAATACAAATATAAAAATAAATCAAATATTGAGTGTCGGCCACACGAAGAGTCGGAGAAATCGACGTGCGTGCATGCGTCTGTCTGTTGAGGGCAAATCTAACATGAAATATTCCAGAGAAAGCACGGGAAACTACTCTGGATATCATACCCTAGGCCATCACTATGAAGACTGGTATAAGAAACGTTGAGATATGCCTTATCATCAGTGATCAGAGATCATACATAAAGGCACACAAGACTTTGAAGCCCAGCGCAGAGACGACGCCGCAGAGAGGAGGAGAACGAGAAAAGAGAGACCACTGAGAGACGGCGACGGCCCCATTACAAGCGACATCCCCTGCCCCAGATCCCCCAGAATATGTGGGTCCAGGATCGGGCTCTTCAATCACATGCGAAACCAACACCGTGAAGGACACTCTTCCTCGGACATGAGGGACAGCTGATGATGATGATGATGATGATCATCAGTGATAGTCAACGTCGGGGATTGTCAACAGATGGGCAACAAATGGGCACCCAGAATACTCAGTTGGAGACCATGGGCAAATAGGCGAAGTGTCGGAAGGCCACCGATAAGATGGACCGATGATATTGTCAAAAGGGTTGGAAAATCTTGGATACAAAGGGGGCAGGATAGAGACGAGTGGAGGAAGTTGGAAAAGGCCTATATCCAGCAGCGGAGGGAAGAAGGCTAGCAAAGAAGAAAGACGAACGTCGGGGAACCTGACAAGACACCGGTAGAAGAAGAAGAATTCGTTTAATTGAAAATGACATTTGAAAATATATACATATCAAAATATTTAACCAATTACTTATGTTTGGACTATAATTTTTATCTAATATTAACATAAATAATTTCCTATTGGTTCACCTCGATACATGAATTAACATTTATCCAATTACCTATCATTAAAGTGGTAAATGACAAGCCTCACAAATTAGAATAAATTATTTGTACATTCTAAATTCAAATAAACTGTCATGACGTCATTAGGTGTTGTCATGTTGCTAAATGGGAGGACAAAGGTGTAATAATTTCAATAAAACAATGTGTTTTTATTTGTCTTTGTAGTTATACAATAAGCACTTACCATATGTACGTACATAAATATTTATGTACGTAAATAACAGTGGTGGCTTCGTGGATATTAATAATTGAAAAACATGATAATTTTTGTCGTTTAAAATAGATAATCATTTTTAACGTTTTTCTTCGAATCTTTTAATGTTGTCAGTTTAAACATTTTTAAAAACCGACAACATTCACGATAAAATTAGTCAAAATATAAATTTTCCATTTATAATATTTTAATTACACTGATATGGGGTTTCTGTGCCCCGAAACATGTTTGAGAAAATATTTAATTTTTATTTTATTTGCATTTAAAAATAATGTTAAATTTTTAAGGTTGTTTATAAAGCGAGCGAAATTTTAAAAAAGTGATCGGAGCAACATTTCGGCGCGGATGTGACCACGATGTAACATGATATTATAATACTTGTATATTACTTTTTATTTTATTTTATCTTAATTTAATTTTTATTTCCAGTACTATAAGTATTTTAACTCTTAAATATTATGTATACCTTATTTTGTCTTAGTTTAACTTCAATGTTTCTCACTATCATTTGTTGATTGTTAACTATTATTTTTAATCTGTGGTAGCATGTAATCGGCCTTATTTTAATTATTCTGAATGTTTCTTTTATATATATATGTTATTGATATCGCTGTATGTTACCCTAAATAAATAAATAAAAAAATAAAAAAAATAAAAAATAAAAAAATAAAAAAAATATATTATGTTATATTTATGATATATTTTGATGAAAACACAACAACAAGGATCGATTTTTTTAAGAATCAAAATTGTTTTTTCCACTTTTGTGCTTATTTTTCTCGATAAGGTTTTTATACACCTTCATCGTCGGAAGAATGATATGAATCAACTAAAATCCTAAGAACCTAAGTACATATAATATGTAACATGTGATAGTTAAAATTAGAGTACTAGGGATATAACATTTATTTTTAACTAGTTCATAAAGCGGAGCATTTTGTATTGCGCCCTTGAGATGATAAATTCATAAAAATTGCCCTCTATAAAGTATCAAATTTATTATTATTATTAACAAAAGCTTAAAGGGTTAGTATTTTAGGTTTTCAAAATGATTTTTTAAATGGGAGATTTAGTTTGAGGGTGAAAAGCGTATCAAGTCATACAAAAATCGATATTATTAAATATCACAGTGTAAATGTCAGAAAAAAATGTAATGCTTAATTGAATTAATGTATAATATATTTATTAGCTTTCTGTATATAATACTTGGATTTTTAACTTATTAAAGAACGTTTTTCTAAGATGCTTTATATTGAATCTACCTTAACCACTTTGTTATGTTATATGTATTGGGTCTTTCAATATGGAAGCTCCATCCAGCAGGTATTCACATTATCCAGTTTAAGCCACAGGAGTCTTACATTTATGCATTAAACGAGGTATTGTGGACTCTGCAGGACGTCCATGAATGACATATATTGGCAAACAAAGCACTGATTTTGTTGATAAATTTTAACAATTTCAACGCGTTGTTGAAGCGTGTAGCGTTACATGGTGAAATGTCAATACTAAATCAAATAATATTTTATTAGTACCAATGAAAACGTTTGCCTTTTAGAAGTTTTGCTATATTTTATGAGAATGACATATTTTGTCTTGCAGGCATTATCATACGTAGCTAATGTAACTTTACAATGCGATAATGGTAAGAGAAATATAATCCATAGTAGACTAGCTTACCACTGACAAAAAAAATCGTTTTATTACGGAGAGATAACAAAAACTATTTAATAGTCAATATGCTTGAAAAATAATTAGTATTGACATAACTATTTTCAATTATAATAATGACTGTTTTTCATGTATTTCAACTTGAAGCAATAAAGATAACAAAGTCTAATTGACAATTAGGCATATTTAAGTTTTATGCGTGCATTAAAAATCTTAAGTACTAATATACCTACTTAGTTTAAAAAAAAATATCGAAAAGTTGATTGCTTTTATTTTATTTTTATAATTGTGATATGTAGAGATGGGAAGTTAGACAATATATACAATAGCGTGAATGAAAGTGTTATGAACAAAATAAGGAAAGGGTCATTAAGATGGTTTGGACACATGGAAAGAATGAGTGAAGACAGAATGGTAAAGAAGGTATATGTAAACGGCGTGAACGGAGCTAGAAATAGAGGAAGGCTGAGGAAAACGTGGCACGATCAAATCAATCAAATATTGAATGTCGGTCACGTGAGGAGTCGGAGAAATCGACGTGCGTGCATGACAAGATTTATGAATGTAGAGGAATCGAGAGAAGTATGTCAGGACAGAACAGTGTGGCGTTCCATTCTTTCTGCCTACCCCTCCGGGGAGACGGCGTGATGGTTAGTTAGTTACTTAGTTAGTTACAATAGCGTTATAAAGGGTGTTCCGAGCGTTGGATCCAAACATGTTAGATTGTTTTGACTTTAAATATGGCGACCGATTAGTATATGATTTATTTGCTTGCGACATGATTTCACCGGCTTTCATAGACTAACATTTGTTAAGAAAGTTGTTTTGTTGGTAGTTATTATATAGTATTTATAATAAACAAACAAACAAACCATCACGCCGTTTCATGGACCGCTACACTACTCTATCCTGACGCACCTCCGTAACTTCCTCCACATCCATTTAACGAGTCATATGCGAACGTCGATTCATTTTTTTTTTTTTTTTACTTGTATACAACAGGTTTTTTTAACCCAATTATGGTATACAATTTATTTTAGCTATTATATTGATTCTCATGACATGTGATGGTAGCCAATCTATCGCCAATTTATTGTCACATGAATTCTACACCAGACCAAAGACCGTGTGACAATCACATGGCCATCGCCAAAGCTCTTACCACTCTGTCACGACTTCTTCTTCCGACTTCTAACATGATAACATATAGTATAATATAATAATGATTATAATAAAGCTAAATATATAAAGTTTAGTTTAAAAATTAAGTTTTAAATTTGTTTCCAAATTCAAAATTTAGAATAGTTACATACACGTTTAAATATTCGTTCCAATGCCCGCATGTTTTTTGTTTTATTAGCATTTTAATATAAATTTTATGGCCACCAATCGCAGGACAATATAGCTTTATAAGAAGCCGCGGCGTGTGTCTAATAACTCAAACAGTCGAAAGATCCTCAACATTTGATTAATCATAAATTATTCATCTAATATTTTTGGAGTAACTGTTTTGCACAACCTAGGAATGATAAGTTATCTTCCAATTGGAATCGATGATGATCGTCTAATAAGTATTTATACGAACCATTTTTTTCATGTCCCTTATCTTCTGATTATATCTTGTATATTTAAGATTATCACATTTGTAAGGGACGTGCTTTTAAAGTCGCGCTTTCCATTATGGGCATGTGTCCGCCCCATCATGACGTATGGAATAGTGGTCAGAGCCGATACCAATAGAACTAAGAACCCTCATAGAATAGCAGAAATGCGAACCCTACGCTCCATCACAGGCAAAACCCTCAGAGATCGGATCAGAAATGAAAAGTAATGTCTGTCCGATTTTCCCAAAATTAGCTAAAAAAAATGTCGCTATATTCGGCTTCAATTTGGTTGAACCATCTCGTGGACCCCCATATACAGGATGTTTTTTTTTAAGATTTGGTTTTTAAACTTGCAACATTGTTTATACAGACTGTCAATTTGACAGTCGACAGTTGATTTGTAGTACATTTAGCCTTTTTAGCATGAATAGACTGACGTCAGAACAACGCTTGCAAATTATGCCCGAAATCATATTTAAACAATAATGGCATTAAATTATCTATTAAATAAAGCCAATATCATAGACATTAACATTATTTTAATGTGTTTTTTATTTTCATTTTGAATATGTATTGTATACCTCTCAAAATCAAATCAAATCAGTTTATTTTCACAAAAGATATTACAATTTTTTTTTATAGTTTAAGACATCTATTGACAACAGGTATAATATAATAAATCTATAATACCAGGAACACATGAGAGATGGTTTGAAATTAGGAATACAAGATACTAGATACAAAGTCAAGAGTATTTGTCTTCTGGACGAACTTTCACGAATATGAAAGACATCGATCTCCGAAGCGATCATGTTCAGCAGTTTGATTGCTCTCCCCACCGGCATCACCAGAGGCAGGAACACACCCTGGACCCCCAATTTTGTTTTGGAACTATCGTGGACCTGCTGCAAGTTGTCGTGAACCCCTGGGGGTCTATATAGACCACTTTGGGAATCACTGGTCTAAGACATTTCCAACATCGACATTTTAACAAAAAAGTTTAATATTTTTTTTCGAAAGATTCCTTAAATGATTTTAATAACGTTGAAGGATCCTTAATACTTGAAGGATCATGGAGCAATCAATGCTGAACCCAATTCTTGGCGCTCAAAGCGAGGCATATAGAGTTATTTTTTCGACTTTTTGGGGTTTTCGAAGCTACCGAGTTGAATCGAGGGCGTTGTACAGATAATGAATTAAGCGGTGAGAACGCCGTTTTACAACTCGCAAGGAACCAGATTCACGTATCTACATAAATATCTCGTTTGAGCTTGGAGGAAGCGTACATCATAGAGCTTTAGGTATCATTTGTATGAATTTTTTTGAAGCTATATTTATTTCATTCTATATTTTCCTTCATTTTGAGATATTATTTCAAATTTGGATAAACAGCAACTAATTTTATAACATTTCTACACTTATATAATATATAATAACTTTTTGGAATGAACTTTTTTGAACGGTTAAAGTTTAAAAGTGTTTAGATATATAAAAATAAAATTTCTACCTCAAATTCAGGTTATTTATTTTTTTATTGTATTATTCTGTATGTGATTTAAATTAATTTCATGTTTTTAAAAAACGTTATATAAAGTAAACTCATATTTTTGCTTTTTTAAACAGTAAGAAACACATTAAAATTGTAAAATATTTATTTGTCATCAAATATAATATTAACGAACTAACTAACCATCACGCCATTTCCCCGGAGGGGAAGGCAGAGAGGATGGTTCGCCACAATGCTCTCTCCTGGCATACCTCTCGGGCTTCCTCTACATTCATACATCGTACCATGCACGCACGTCGATTATTCCTATTTCATGTGGTCGCCTTTTAGTAATTGATTGTCATGCGATGTTTTCCTCGGTTATCCTTGGCTTCTTTTTCCACTCACGCTGCTTATGTACATTTTTATTACTATTCTAATCTCATCCATTCGTTCCATATGTCCAAACTATCTGCCTTACATTTCTTTCTTATTTCATCGTTCGGTATTCTATCATACAACGTTTTCCCGTACATTCTTCTTAGTGATCTCATTTTATAATAAATGAATAAAAAAACTATTAGGTACCAAAAGCTATCAATTTATCTTTTCAAGAACCAAAAGAATCGTAATTTTATTTTTAACCGAATTCATAAAAGAAATGTTTTTTTCAAATAATTCACCCAAAAATACAAAGGTCACTTTTGTCATCCGGTCGACTTCATTTTTTTTAATTAGCGCTCCAACGGGTGTACCTCATCCATACCACGTTAACGAATGCCTAAGTATATAGTAGTCGGGTTAATATATATTTTTAAGTACAGGTAATTACGCGTAGTCATAATTTAACTTGCATTACAATCCACTAGAATGTGAATGGAGATTTTCTTCCATATCCGACATTTTAAGAGTATGTACACAAGTTATTAACAATTAAAATGTTATTTAAATCTGAAGAAGTTATAATGGTTAACAGATTTCAGATCTAAGCAGAAAATTCAACTTTTTCATATTTCATACCCCAATTAAAACCCAACTTGTACGTTTGTTTTATTATATTTTTTATCCGATCGCGAATATCAGATACAGCGTTCATATTAATATTTAGATTTTAAATACGTCTTAATGCGCCCTTGAGGTGATTACTTATTATTATTATTATTATTATGGTTTTCAAATTGAGTGAATGGTACACTGAAAACTGTCTTCGCAAACAAAAGCCTATCCACAAAAGCTTAAATGTTAAAGATCTCTTAGACGAATGTGTGAATATCTGTGTATTCAACGACCTTCGTGCCAGAGTGGTAAGAGCTCTGACTGTTATACTAAAGGTCCCGGGTTCGATTCCCCGGCGATGGCAGTGTGATTGTCACACTGTCTTTGGTCGGGTGTAGAATTCACGTGACAATAAAATGGCGATAGATTGGCTACCTATCACATGTCACGAGAATCAATATAATAGCTCAAATAAATTGTATACAGTAATTGGGTTCAAATGACCTGTTGTACGATACGTACGATACTGTTGTATACAAGAAAAAAAATATAGAACAAAATAATGAATGGATCATTTAGATGGTTTAGACACATGAAAAGAATGAATAAAGAAAGAATCGTAAAAATATATATGTTTACGATGTAAACGGAATTAGAAATAGAGGAAGATTGAGGAAAACATGACATGATAAAATAAATCAATTCTATACCTATTTGGTAAAAGGTCCCAACTGCTCTTTTATGAATTTTACAGGAGAGCAAAAATAAGATTTTTACATTCTTTTGATTATTTATAAAAAAAATATTTTTGTTCCAAATTGTTTATTTCAAATGTCAATTTACGTAGCATAACGTTATCTACAAGACATATCAGTAACTAAATTAAAATATATATAAATATACCTATAACTAACTAACTAACTAACCATCACGCCGTCTCCCCGAAGGGGTAGGCAGAAAGAATGGACTGCCACACCTTTCTTTCCTGACATATTTCTCTCGCTTCCTCAACATTCATACATCGTGTCATGCACGCGCGTCGATTTCTCTGACTCCTCACATGGCCGACATTCAATATTTGATTTATTTGATCGTGCCACGTTTTCCTCGGTCTTCCCCTATTTCTGGTACCATTTACATCATTAACATATAATTTTTTTACCATTCTTTCTTCATTCATTCTTTCCATATGTCCAAACCATCTTAATGATCCTTTCATTATTTTGTTCATGACACCATCATTCGCACCGCATTCACTTCTTATATTTTCATTCGACACTCTATCATACACAGAGTATCCACACATTCGTCTAAGAGATCTCATTTCTACTGCATTTATTCTACTTTCATCCTTCCTTTGCCAGTTCCATGCTTCGCTTCCATACATAAGGGTCGGTAGAAGAACACCATTGTGCACTGCCATTCATATAAATATATATTATATTAAAAAATAAAATAGGGATTGAATGCAATTGTACATGAAATAAAATACATAAAAAAATGTTATAAAAAAATGTACAGCTCTAACGTTTTGTCAAAACATAAAGTGTGCAAAAATAACACTGATGGTATATTTAACTCAATTTCACAAAAAAACGCATCTGGGACCTTTTGCCAAATAAGTACCGAATTATTGAATAGTGAGTAATCGACGTGCGTGCATGACACGATGTATGAATGTTTAGGAAGCGAGAGAAGTATGTCAGGAAAGAACAGTATCGCGGTCCATTATTTCTGCCTACCCTTTCGGAGAGACGGCGTGATGGTTATTTAGTTCGTTTAAAATTGACCTAATAAGGCATGCCCTAAAGACGAGTTCCCACGCAGTAAAAATAGAAGAAAAGTATATTTTGTTGATCAACGGATCGATACGCCGATGCAGCCCGGTTGCCCATATCGGTTTAATGGAAATACACGTAATTTTCGCCGAGGAGTATCGGTGACTAGGCACATTCTGCGGTAGCAGGCCATCTTTTATGGCCACCGCACTATTAAATGCCTGTCCGTTAAGTGCCACAGCTCGCCCGTCAATAGTCCGTGGCGTTTCTAGAAATCTCAAATTTAAAAAGAATCATCGACCCTTATGTATGGAAGTGAAGCATGGAACTGACAAAAGAAGGATGAAAGTAGAATAAATGCAGTAGAAATGATATCTCATAAAAAAAAATCGTAAACAGAATATATGTATGAGGTATGCAAGCGATACGATTTGATGATGAATGTGAATAAGTCTAAGGTAATGATTTTCGAAAAAGAAGGAAACATGACAGTCTGCAACATTAATGTAAATGGTGAAAATCTGGAACAAGTGGATGAATTTGTTTATTTAGGAAGTATGTTTACAAAGGATGGTAGGGTTGAGAAGGATATTGAAAGAAGGGTTGGGCCAGGCAACAGAATAAATGTTGCACTTAAAGGTGTCATCGCAAACAAAAGCCTATCCAAAAAGGCAAGATGGCAGTGCACAATGGTGTTCTTGTGCCGACCCTTATGTATGGAAGTGAAGCGTGGAACTGGCAAAAGGAGGATGAATGTAGAATAAATGCACTAGAAATTAGATCTCTAAAACGAATTGTGACAAATCTGTATATGATAGAGTGACAAATGCAAGTATAAGAAGTGAATGTGGTGCGAATGAAAGTGTTATGAACAAAATAAGGAAAGGGTCATTAAGATGGTTTGGACACATGGATGGAATGAATGGAATACGCGCGTGTGCCAATAACACTTGAGTACAAAGTCTTCACAAGTATGATTGTTTTTCAAGGGGCAAGCGAAAGGTTCTGTCGAGTTTTTGACGTTTCGTAATTTAAAAAAATAAAACAAAGATATAAATAAACTTAATTAATAAAAAAAACTGTTTTTTTGGAAAGTTACATGAAGTTAGGGCAGTTAAAAAAAATTGTTTTTTTCACAAACGTTAAAAATTTCACAATTATAATAACAATGTCAAATTGTTCTCCTTTTGTTTATAAGACTACTGGTCATACAACAATAATCAGAACAAATTTCAAAATAACTCAGAAACATTTTCAGGCATGTGCATCGTGTGCATTTTAAATTACTTTCGGAGAGAATATCATACTCTCTCTTGACCACATGTTTTTCATTATAATAATTCAGTGGTTTATTTTGTCTTTTGTTTCAATATCATTTGTTTTTCTGAAAAAATCCATATTCAAACCAATTAAAATTATGCAAGAGATCATTTGAATTTGGAACGTCACTGGATACTATGACAGTGTTACCTGTTGACGACCACACACCAATAAAATGTTGCACCTTTTTAAGTTGTCTAAAATGCATCTTAACCAAAATGTAACTTTATGATTACATTGAAACATTTTTTTTTTCAATTAATCATTACACTGTTTTACTCTATTGAAATATACTTTTATATAAATAGAACATGCAGTGTTTTAATTCATAAATTTATTAAAAAATCAACGAAAGTCTTTTCGAATAAGGTAATTTCGTTTAAGTGTTTTATTTCTTATCATACTTAATTTATAATTAACGCCGAAAATTAAACTAGACACAATTTAAACAATAGTTAAATAATACAATGTTTTTTAGAAACTGCTTTCATGTTTTGGCTCAATTTCGCCAGCGACTATTCTTTCGATGCCAGATAGCCTGGCGAAACCGGCCACTGTCGAAATAAATACAAAAAATCGGAGTATTCATTAAAAAAATATCGTTTTATTTAATTATTATTTTAAATGAAATACCATCAAGAGATTTCAGTAATAATTTGCTTATCTTAGGCACATTTTTTATTTTAACAACAACGGGTAGGCAGAAAGAATGGACCACCAAAACTACTCGATTCTAACAAACCTCTCTAGTTTCATTCACATACATACAGCAAATCACACACGCACGTCGATTTATATTTAAAAAACAAACAAACAAACCATCACGCCGTTTCCCCGCAGGGGTAGGCAGAGAGAATGGACCGCCACACTACTCTATCCTGGCACACCTCTCTAGCTTCCTACACATTCATACATCGAGTTATACACGCACGTCGATTCTTCCGGCTTCTGACATGACCAACTTTTAATATTTGGTTAATTTGGTCATGCCATGTTTTCCTCGGTCTACCTCGACTCCTTACTCCATTTACATTGTTAACGTATACTTTTTTAACCATTCTTTCTTCACCCATGCGCTCCATATGTCCGAACCAACGAAGCGAACCTTTCATAATTTTGTTCATAATACCTTCTTTCGCTCTACACTCCTTCCTAATATCAGCATTTGAGATTCTGTCGTACATCGTTCTACCACACATACGTCTTAGGGACCTCATCTCTACCGCATTTATTCTGCTCTCATCTTTCTTCTGCCAGTTCCATGCTTCGCTTCCATACATAAGGGTTGGAACCAGAACTCCATTGTGAACGGCCATTTTCGCTTTCATTGATAAATTCTTGTTTCCAATAACTACTTTTAAAGCTCCATTCACTTTGTTACCCGCACCAACCCTTCTTTCAATATCACTGTCCGTTCGGCCATCCGCTGTGAACATGCTACCTAAATACACAAATTCGCTCACCTGTTCCAAGTTCTCTTCATTTACACTTATATTACAAACTGTCATTTGCTCTTCCCTTTCAAAAACTAACACCTTTGACTTTCCGACATTCATCATTAAATCGTTCGACTTGCATACCTCATACATTCTCGACACCAAGACTTATAATTCGTCCGCACTATCCGCAACGAGAACGGCATCGTCCGCGTAAAGCAGACAGTTTACAGACAGATCACTCATTTAATTAATATGTAATTTGTTGTAAATCTTGAAGATAGAGTTATAATCTTGCGAAAACTCATTAATTTCGATTAAGTTTAAAATGAGGAAAAAAAACATGTTTTGTTAATAGAGCAATAAACATATTACTTAAAAACGACTTATTTATGTTTAGCCACTAAGTTTAGAAAGAAATACTCGTACTAGAAATTCCTTGAGTGATAAAACACTTTGTAGAAAAGATACCTGGACTATTTGCGTTATAAAAAAACTGATGTTTGCAAAGTAATACATTTTTTATGAGGGTTTGTCGTTTTGCATGGTCGTTGAATGACATGTTAGCAATTTCAAGGCGTAGATTTTGTACAGCTGTTACTAAGTGCATTGAATGCAAAACTTTGGAACGCGTACTTGAATGATAAATAATTAATTATTTCGTATTTTATTAATCAAATTTAATGTTACCGTGATATTTTTTAACTATATTTTTTTTTAAATGGAAATGTTAAATTGACTGGCGCTAGTGTAGATTGAACTAATAAATGTGAAGTGTTCCCCAACATTGTAGCATATATACATCTTCAAAATTTTGTCAGACGTAGTGGTCGTAAGAAGGGCGGAATGGGAAATGTTGTTAACATAAAGCGATCGCTTAACCCAACCAATGACAGTTCATAAGTCCTGTGAGCGCCTCGACCACCATATTATGTTCCTAGAAAAATCAATTTACATCTTCGTCTCTATTGAGATACAATTAATCCTTATAAAAAAAAATTTACCCGCAATGGATAAAATCCAGTATTTGTCTACAAGTATTTGTATACATTCAAAATATAATATTTGGGGTAAAATAATCAATGATATTTTCTTAAAATCCTTTATTATTTTACATTATTATTAAAAAATATGTCTGAAAAATCGACGTGTGTGCATAACAAAACAAGAACGTGGAAGATTCCAGAGATTTACTGTTTATAAAGAAACAGTAAGATTCTTGGTTAAATAGTTTTTTTTTTTTTAAATAATTCATTAATTAATTTTTATTTAGCCAAGCTGAGTAATTAAAATAAAATAATCTGTCTAAAAAAAAAGTAAAAATAGTCATGATGTTATCCAACTGTGTGGTAAATATGTATAAGATAGAGTGTCAAATAATAATAATAATAATATGTTAACTTTTAAAGCGCCGATTTCGTGATGTAATCACCTCAATATCAGAAGTCAGAGAAATTGACGCGAGTGCATGACACGATTTATAAATGTTGAGGAAACAAGAAATGTATGTCATTATTTTGTTGAATCGCTCTTTACATCAAGACAGCATGAGCCAAATCGATGTAAAGGGTATTATTATAGTTATCATAGTGATTCTTGTGATATGTGATAGGTAGCTTATCTATCGCCATTTTATTGTCACGTGAATTCAACATCAGACCAAAGACAGTGTGACAATCACACTGCCCTGCATGCACTTACCACTCGGCCACGAAGGTCGTTAGTTAGTTAGTTAGTTGAACTTCCTTACACGACCAGAGGCGTTGTTTTGAACGCTGTTGACACAATTAAGTTGGCCATCGCTGACCTAGAGACAAGCCCGTTTGTGGTCATAAGACGCCCGTAAAGATATATGAAAATTATATTAGCAAAACATGTTGTACAATGTGGCAATAAAGCATAATGGTGGTTCAACAGTTAAAGGAAACAACAAAAGGCCACTCAAATGCGTGCGGTCCTGGGGAACGAATCCCAAATTGTTGAACGGTGGGAACACGACATAATTTTAAATATTTTTCATTTTTGTTGAAAAGTGGGAACCAGCTTATCCGACAAATATATAATAATAATAATATGCTAACTTTTAAAGCGCCGTTTTTGTGATGTAATCACCTCAAGGGCGCATTAAGACGTGTTTTAAATTTAATATAATCTGGTGTTCTTCTACCGACCCTTATGTATGTGAGCGAAGCATGGAACTAGCAAAAGAAGGATAAAAGTAGAATAAATGCAGTAGAAATGAGATCTCTTAGACGAATGTGTCAATACTTTGTGTATTTTTAATTGTATCTCAATAGAGACGAAGATACAAACTGGAAACTGAACATGGTTGATCAAGGTGTTTACAGGACTTATGACCTGTCATTGGTTGGGTTAAGCGCACGCTTTATGTAATTACAACATTCCCCATTCCACCTATTTCTTTATGACCATGTAAGACAAATTTTGGAGGTTGTATATATGTTACAAATCTATGCTTATCTTCACATGTCAGTTTCAATACGCCATCTATGTAGATTTGATTACATATGTTAATCTTTTTAAGACTAATCTATATAATCCACACACTAACGCCATCTATGGAGATTAATTTTTAGCATTAAGCAAACTACTTTATAAACACAATGTGAAGGCTATCGCCATTATCGCATTGTTTAGAAGCCGCCTAGAGATATCACTCCTATCTATATGCCAAAGAATTGACCAGAATGTGTATGATAGATTATCGAATGAAAATATAAGAAGTGAATGCGGTGCGAATGATGGTGTTATGAACAAAATAATGAAAGGATCATTAAGATGGTTTGGACATATGAAAAGAATGAATGAAGAAAGATGGTAAAAAAATTATATGTTAACGATGTAAATGGAACCAGAAATAAAGGAAGACTGAGGAAAACGTGGCACCATCAAATAAATCAAATATTGAATGTCGGCCATGTGAGGAGTCAGAGAAATCGACGCGAGTGCATGACAAGATGTATGAATGTTGAGGAAGCCAGAGAAATATGTCAGGAAAGAAAAGTGTGGCAGTCCAATATTTCTGCTTACCCCTTCGGGGAGACGGCGTGATGCTTAGTTAGTTAGTTTTTTTTAACCACCGATATTAGCTCCTTACCAAAGTTTTTTTTATATATTTGATCATTTAATTTAATATACGAATATTGGTATACGCCCCACAGTTTTAAAAGCTGTGGTGACGAGTATTTTGGGGGAAAATATTAAAATGAAATCGGGAGGTCCTTTATAGAGATATTTTAGCACCTTATTGTATAGTGCGGCTATAAAACCCCCTCAAAGGATGCCGCATTGAGGATCGAACCAAAAAAAAAACACTACGAACCCTTCATGTTTATAGTATTATTAGGAAAGTTAAGCCAATTGTTGTAATGTAGAAAACAGGAGATAACTCATTCAAGGACTTTTGTTATCGCTTAGACAGGACGGAAGATATTGTCAAAATTGAGTAATAATTTGTTATGAATATTACAAGCAAATAAAGGTATCCCTAAATAAAGACACACTTTTAAATATACTGACTAAACCTTACTACCACTAATACAAGTAACTCGACCACAACATCTTACTCTCCTGAGATAATCAGACTTTCTTCTATATTCGCCATATTCCATTTAATATAATGTATTATAAAAAATAAACCTAAGTAACCATCACGCCTTCTCCTCGAAGGCGTAGGCAGAAAGAATGGACTGACACACTTTTCTTTCCCGAGATGTTTCTCTCGATTCCTCAACATTCATACATCGTGTCATGCACGCGCGTCGATTTCTCACTTGGCCGACATTCAATATTTGATTTATTTGATCGTGCCACGTTTTCCTCGGTCTTCCTCTGTTTCTAGTTCCATTTACATCATTAACCAATTTTTTTTTACCATTCATTCTTTCCATGTGTTCAAACCATCTTAATGAACCTTTCATTATTTTGTTCATGACACCATCATTGGCATCGCATTCACTTATTATTTTCATTCGACACTCTATTATACAAAGAGAATATCTCCACATTCGTCTAAGAGATCTCATTTCTACTGCATTTATTCTACTTTCATCCTTCTTTTGCCAGTTCCATGCTTAGTTTCGAATTATAATTATTAATATAATATATAATAATAATATAAAATGATAATCAGACTGCTGAGTTTTAGAGGAGATTCGGTCTTGGGTGGGCTGCATATGACATCTTGAGCTAAAGCATTGCCTTAGTACAAATTCTGGGGATCGAGCGGTTGCGGTAGCCGGTCCATCAGCTTGGAACAATCTTCCTTCATACCTCAGATGCATAAATAATCCGACAGACTTCAGATCTAAGCTGAAAACCCATATTTTTCATATTTCATACCCAATTTAAAACTGCATATTTTTTTCTATTATACTTTCTAATCGATCGCGAATATCAATCAGATGCAGCGTTCACATTTAGATTTAAAACACGTCTTAATGCGCCCTTGAGGTGATTATATCACAAAAACGGCGCTTTAAAAGTAAGTGTATTACTATTATTATTATTATTATTATTATATGAGGCAGACCCCTACACGATGGTTTGATGACATTCTAAAATTTGCTAGTGATTGAATACAAAAGGCACTACATGGAGAAGTATAGGGGAGGTCTATGTCCAGCAGTGGACGTCAACAGCTATAAGTAAGTTAGTTAAAGGTAACCTCACTACTAACAACCAAGCCGTTGCTCCGGAGGGCTAGGCAGAAAGGATGGACCGCCACTCTGTTATATTCTGACATAATTCACGCGTTTCTTCCACATTCACACTTCCTTGGCCTTCTTCGAATTATTTTGCCATTCACACTACTTGTATCACCATTCTTCCCTTGATCCATTCGTTCCATGTTCAAGTCCTTTTTCTTAAGGTATGGCTAACAAAGAAGAAATTGTTAATAGGAATTTTATTAAATAAAATATTATACCTACGAGGTTTTCGTGAGGAGAAATGCCACACCTTAAGTAAGTACTAGACAACATAAATGTTATAATTAACACAATTTTCTTAAATTCATGTTTCGCTTTCCTAAGGCTATTAAATATTTGATAATATCTTAACAAAAAAGAAACTCGCCATTCCCATAAAATATAATTTATATAAAACATCTAGAAAATATCACATATATTCCTTATAATATACTTAAAAATTAGTTTTCTCAAAACGCTAGGCATTGAGTGGCAATAGAGCAAGTAGTGAGAATGGAAAAATAAATCGAGGAAGGTCAAGATGGCATGACGAAATTAATCAGTTACTGAGAGGCGGCCATGTTCGAAGTAGGAACAACGGACGAGCGTGCATGTCACCACGTGTGAATGTAGAAGAGGCGCGAGAGTTATGCCTGGATAGAGCATTGTGAAGATCCATCCTCTTTGCCTACCCTTCCGGGGAAATGGCGTGATGGTTAGTTAGTTAGCCATTTTATATGAATTGACTTCTCATCTCAATCTCCGTTTTGTGAATTAGTTAAGAAATAAACATATTTAGTATGAGGGTTGCACCTGACGTAGTCGATCAACCCTTCTTATCAGGAAAGGATAATTTTAAAAGGTGCGTTTTGAGTATCGATCTAAACTCTGACTGATTCTCAATGCACTTGAGTTCTGCTGGAAAATTGTTCCAGGCTGAAGCGCCGGCTACCGCGAATGCTCGTTTGACTGTGCATTATTTCTGCCTACCCCTTCAGAGATTTAACGTAATGATTAATAAGTTATTAAGTCTGACTGAAAAAGCCAAGATGGCAGTGCACAATGGTGTTCTTGTGCCGACCCTTATGTATGGAAGTGAAGCATGGAACTGGTAAAAGAAGGATGAAAGTAGAATAAATGCAGTAGAAATGAGATCTCTAAGACGAATGTGTGGCAAATCTGTATATGATAGAGTGACAAATGCAAGTATAAGAAGTGAATGTGGTGCGAATGAAAGTGTTATGAACAAAATAAGGAAAGGGTCATTAAGATGGTTTGGACACATGGAAAGAATGAGTGAAGACAGTATGTAAACGACGTGAATGGAGCTAGAAATAGAGGAAGGCCGAGGAAACGTGGCACGATCAAATCAATCAAATATTGAATGTCGGACACGTGAGGAGTCGGAGAAATCGACGTGCGTGCATGACAAGATGTATGAATGTAGAGGAATCGAGAGAAGTGTGTCAGGACAGAACAGTGTGGCGTTCCATTCTTTCTGCCTACCCCTCCGGGGAGACGGCGTGATGGTTAGTTAGTTAGTTAGTTAAGTCTGACTGATTCCTTCAGCTAATCCTACCGTGATTTTGGTTTTTTTTTTTATGTTTTGGTATTTTATTGGATTTACCACTGTGTGGCGGTATACATCATTGATATTTACAGCATCCAAACCGAAAATAATTCATTTTTGAACATAAATACGACACGCAATAAACGCTCAAGACTTGGAGCCTACTAGTTTCGGCGGCTATTAAAATAATATGATGCCTAATAAAAATCTCACGGACCTTAATTGATCTAAAAGTTAGTAGGCAATCAATAATTAGGCTTAAAATGCAATATAAAACACTAAATACCGATGCATACCCTAGACCTCGGCCATATAAAAAGGTTCCTTCTGCGTTCTCTAAAGATTTTTACTAGAAAAGTCTGCGTATATGAGTTAGTATGAGCGGTGAATCGGCTATGATCAAAGGATTTCAATGCCGTCATATTCCAGAGATGACGGCTGGCACCGCGTAAAAAATTCACGAAAAAAAAACAGCAATAAATTCTCTCGTAGTATTTGATTTGCCCTTTTTGCTCGCGGGCCGCGGCGTTTCGAAGCCTGGTTTAATAAGCGGCAAAACCTAATTGGAAGGCGAGCGACATCAAAAGAGCCGCCACACCTCACCTGACGCCCGAGACAAAACATACAAATCATACGGGCCCCGCGTAAGTGCGAACGGGACACAGCATCGTGCGAAAGAGTGAGAGCATACGCGTTCCGGTCGGAAGAAAAGAGACGCGCGAAATGCACGGAGGAAAAGTGTTAATTCGTCCCGAAACGGCAAGCATTACGGCGAGCTTTAAAATATTTATAAAAAGCTCCAACTAAATGCAAAATCACAAAACGTTTTTAATACTAGTGTTCAATACATTTTTACTATTACTTTTAAGTTTAACAAACCTTTAAATTATTAAGAAAACGAATTTGTTCCGGAATGCGTGAGTGAGAGGCTAACGAAATACCTCTTGAGTTAGAAAGAAAGGCACAATATTATGAGAGTGACAGAGAAATTAACTAAGCTCGCGTGTGAAAGGGATAAACTACAAGAAACCACCGTATAACGGAAATGCATTTGTCGGACAAGGACACAAGATTTTAGATGACAGTCCTTAGTTTGTGCAAGAGGAATGCAAGATCCGGAAACATGTAAGTGGGAACAGTATGAAAGGGCAGTTGACAGTTCGGAAGTTGGAAAGAGAAGGGGTTATAGTTAAGGGTTCTAAATCAAAGAGAGCGCTATAGGAACGCCCTTAATATTAAAAAATAAAAAAATTAAATCTAATAATATAACAATTTTGTAATTTTAACGTTAACGTGTGTAGAAATGAGATCTCTTAACAAATGTGTATACATTTAAATGAAAACCTACGTGGCCGAGTGGCAATGCTACGACTGTCACACCGAAGGTCCTGGGTTCGATTCCCGACGATGGCAGTGTGATTATCAAACTGTCATTGGCCTGGTGTATAATTCACGTAAAAATAAAATTGCGATAGATTAGCTACCTAGCACATGTCATGAGAATCAATTCAACGACGACCTTCGTGGCCGAGTGGTAAGTGCATTGACTGCCACCCCGAAGGTTCCGGGTTCGATTCCCGGCGAGGGCAGCGCGAGTGTCACAGTGTCTTTGGTCTGGTGTAGAATTCAAGTGACAATAAAATGGCGATAGATTAGCTACTTATCACGTGTCACGAGAATCACTAAAAAACAAACTTACTAACAATCACGCCGTTTCTCCGAAGGGGTAGACAGAAAGAATGGACCGCCACACTTTTCTTTCCTGACATATTTCTCTCGATTCCTCAACATTCATACATAGTGTCATACACGCGCGTCGATTTCTCTGACTCCTCACATGGCCGACATTCAATATTTGATTAATTTGATCGTTAACATATCGGTATTTTAAACCATTCTTTCTTCATTCACTCTTTTCATGTGTCTAAACCACCTTTAATGATCCTTTCATTGTTGTGTTCATAACACCATCATTCGCATCGTATTCACTTCTCATATTTTCATTTGACACTCTATCATACACAAAGTATCCACACATTCGTCTAAGAGATCTCATTTTTTCTGTATTTATTCTACTTTTATCCATCTTTTGTCAGTTCCATGCTTTACTTCCATAAACACCATTGTGCACCATTGTGCACTGCCATTCTAGATTTTTTGGATAGGTTTTTGTTTGCGATGACAACTTTAAGTGCACCATTCACTTTGTTGCCTGCCCCAACCCTTATTTCAATATCCGTCTCCACTCGCCCATCTCTTGTAAACATACTATTTAAATACATGAACTCATCTACTTGCTCATAAATATAATATTATAATAAATATATTCAAGAATTAATTGTATCTCAATAGAGACGAAGATGCAAATTGGAAACAGAATATGGTTGATCAAGGTGTTTACAGGACTTATGACCTTTCATTGGTTGGGTTAAGCGCACGCTTTATGTAATACAACATTTCCCATTCCACCTTCCTTCTTATGATCACCATGTCTTACAAACTTTTTTTTGGAAGTTGTATATATGTTTATCTCTGAGACTACTCTTTATGTGGAAGTTAATACAATCTACATACTAACGCCATCTATGAAGATTTGTGTTTATTAAGCACTAAGCAGAACATCTTTTTATCACAATGTGAAAGGCTACCAGCATCTTCGTCTCTATTGAGATACAATTAATTCTTGAATTGATAACCCGCAATGGGTGAAATCCATTATTCGTGTACAAGTATTTGTATACATTAAAAAAAATTAATAAATATATTATTTAAGGTATTTTTGTGATCGTACAAAGTGAACTCATACGTTGTGGGCGTCCTACGTACCTATTGTGACTTGTAATTCAACTTAATACCGCCAACGCAATAAAATGAAAATTTAACATATCAACTAGATATGAAGTGAATATTGCTGGTTCTCGTCATTCAAACCAAATTATAATTTTCCGCTGAACAGATGTAGGTGGATAATCACGTACCGTGCATGTCAATCAAGCTATTGTTAGCCTAAAACACAATCACTATTTGTAATGTGTTTATATCGCTCTATCACTACAGTGGCGGCTCATCAAATATACTAAAAAATAAATCACAGTAATTCTACGTCTGTTTTCTAGAAATTTCATTATTTTTTATGGGAATGACATGTGAGGGTATTAGTTGCAAACCTGGCAAACTCCATCATTAGATGTTTTGAGTAAATCGCAAAAAACTGATACGTTAATAAAATGCGCTTTTTTACGATATTTATTTTTTTCATCTCAACCAGTTAGTATTTTAAAAGTCATCAGACATGAAAGTATCATCATTATGTTGATAATTAATGTAAAATAATGAATTTCATTTTGGAGTTTTATCAGCTTTGCAACACTCAAGTGGAGGTTGCCATGTTTGCAACAAACCCTATATTTTAATAGCAAAATTCTTCAGAATGAAGCCGAATTTGAAACTGAAAATCAATAAAAATTGTGTGCAAATGTATTATGAATAAGACCCAATTCATATTTCAATGTGTATTTTCTTTTAATGTTGTATTGCTATGTGTGTACGGCGGGACATCGAGGGAGAGTAGCGTAGCTTAAATGTGGTCTGGGTCCCCCTTGGTTGCAAATATACATATATTATTATTTTTTAACGTAAGTCCCGCATGGACGGGAGACGGACCTAGGGAGTGCACGAGTGAAGCTGACGAAAGGCGCCGCTGCGCCTATAACAGCTTCGGGTAAGCGGAGGGAGCCCTCTAAGGCTCGGCCATATATTTCGCATCTCTAAGTCATTATCAAATGAATGGTTGAATTAAAACCTGAATGCCAGACAGTCTACATTGCGATCAACTTAGTCTTCTGCGATCGGTAGATTGACTGTGCCAAAACGCTGTCCAGGCACAAACTTTGGCGACCGAGCCTTCGCGGTAGCCGGCCCTTCACCCTGGAACAATCTTCCAGCAGACCTCAAGTGCATTGAGAATCAGTCAGAGTTTAGATCGAGACTCAATGCCAATGAAAGTGTTATGAACAAAATAATGAAAGGGTCGTTAAGATGGTTTGGACACATGAAAAGAATGAGCGAAGACGACTGGTGAAGAAGGTAAATGTAAACGACGTGAATGGAGCTCAAAATAGAGGAAGGCCGAGATCAAACAAATATAAAATGTCGGTCACGTGAGGAGTCGGAGAAATCGACGTGCGTGCATGACAAGATGTTTGAATGTAGAGGAATCGAGAGAAGTGTGTCAAAACAAAACAGTGTAGCGGTCCATTATTTCTGCCTACCCCTCCGGAGAGACGGCGTGATGGTTAGTTAGTTAGTTAAGTAAAAATGAGATATCTTTGACGAATGTGTGGTAAATTCGTGTATGATAGAGTGTTGAATGAAAATGGGAGAAGTGAAATGAAAGCGTTTTACAATAATATTAAAATAATGTTTTTATAACGCCACTGCATATTTGTGTGCTTAAATCACCCAATAACTCAATACTTAAGATATTAAGAGTCAATCATTGTATGAGAAATATTTGAATGGTAGGTATGAGTAGGTTTTCTTTGTAAACACACCTCAGAATCGATTATTGTTTCATTGTCCGTATTGAAACAAGTGACTATTTCATGGTAAAGCAGATTACACACTCATGTAGGATAAGTAGGGATCTGCACCTACAATTTGAAATTAGAATTCACAGCTCTTTGTTTTTTTTTCCAAATGAGTTGGCAAAACAAATGATTCACTGTTGGGTTCTAAAATTGTACAAGAAGAAGTTTTCTTAAAATGTGTTTATTGATAAATTTTATAATTATTGTTCTTAACCTTTTGCACTCTGGCCATTTTTTCTCATGACTGACCAGCTACTCTGAATTTTTTTTTTTACGTATTTATAAAATAAAAAATTAAAATTAGTTAAGCAAGTGATAAACTTCCACGTGCTTGGATTAAGTATACGATTTAATGGAAAACAAAACGTATATTTTTAATTAAAAATAATAAAATTGGTCTGCTATTTTTGGGACACTCTGTTCGATAATTAGTATGACCATTAAATTTTTGGTAAATTTCTCAAAATATGCTTGCTAAATCACACGTAAAGTAACAGAAAATAATTAGTGACTCTTCAATATATTTTATTTTGATAATTTATTATATTGCATATCAATAATTGTGTACTATATAGGTAATATATACTAATATTTAGATGTAAATTCTTGAAGAAGTTGCTTTCTAATTATCTTGTACAGTGTAGCAACAAATTAACGCCTTCGTCTAAAGGGTCTCGGCTAACTAACGACTACCTGGAATTGTAAACATTTAATTGGCTAGAGCCATGTCATTTATTGTTTTGCATTGGTTAGTTCATTGACAAATTCGTCCCTCGGTCAGGAAACAAAAGCAAGAACAGCCCACAAGTCATAAAATAGGTAATATGCTTTGCAAACATTCTACACGGTATTTAAAAAATTGAGTCTTGTCACAAGTGTAGGACAACAACTTACTGTCCCCATAATATTAATAAAAAATTAACTAACCGGAAACAAATGTAAGGCAGATGACTGCATCATGAATACAATTAAAAAAGGATCCCTGATATGGTTTGGACATATGGAACGAATAGATGAGAGTAGAATGGTTAAAAGGTTGTACACAAGCAGCGTGAGTAGGAAAAGAAGCCGAGGACGACCGAGGAACTTTTTCTAGCGTTATTTTTTTCTTATTTTGGCATTTGCAAATTTAATTGTTTCATCGACGATTTTACTAATGAGTATATTTGTAAAAAAAATAGCGTAAAGTAATCGATAGGCTCCGCTAACAGTTTGTGGGGGTATTCGGTCCAACTGTTCTATTTCCAATAGAACATTTTATTTGTCCTTCTGATGTATTACTAGACATTAAATGCTAACTTTTTCTGAATTAGAAAATCCTACTGACATAGGATTGATGGATGTTGAAGGTTGTTGCGGAATCAGTTCTTCAATATTTTCATCATCACTGTCTTCGCTAAAATATATAAATCTCCTTTTTTTGGTCGGTATAATATCACTTCCACTATCGGTAACACTTGAATTATCACCGACGTCCATGTCCACAAAAAAACTATCACTTTTATCGCTGTCATTGCAATTAACATTATCAAATGTAAAAAGGTCCTCATCATCTCTGTTATCGATAAAATCACATTCGTTATTATTACTGAACTTTGTAGTAAAATTTTCGTTGTTTTCCATTGCAGTTAGTTCACTATAATTATAAATAAGAAAATTACTATTTCTATTATTGTCAACTACTGAGAGAAATATCGCAAAATTAAGTAAGATAATCAAAAGAAAAATATATAGTCGCAAAATGTAGAAGTAGCCTCGGAGAACCGTCACAAGTGCAGGACAACAACTAACTGTCCCAATAATATTAATAAAAAAATTAACTAACCGGCAATTGAAATAAAGAATAATGGTTTACCCAGCAGATTGTGTTGATTCTGACTGTGCCAATAATAATAAAATATGATATTTATTCTATCAGCTAAAATGATGGATAATTAATTCCAAGAAAAAATCGAACTTTCCGGCAATTTAAATAAAGAATGTTGGTTACCCAGCACATTGTGTATTTATTTGAAATACGTTTTCGTAAAACATATTGGATTGAGAACTGTGGATTTATGTTAAGTAAATATACAATATAAGAAAAATTATATATCACACATTATTGTGTTTTCGTATTTACAATGAACTTCTACGAAGAAATTTTAATTGACAACATTAATGTATGACATTTTAGTTTAAATGCCTGGGAAATTATATTCAAGACAAGAAATAAGCTAGTTTGGTTCTGCATGGTGGTTAGGTAGTTATTTAGAAATGTGTACATTGCTTTTTCTATTACTTTCAATATCGCAAAATTAAGAAATATAATAATTCCACAAAACTATAAAAAATAGTCACAACAAGTGGGTGTGGCCTTGCAGAAACCCTCATAAATGCCGGGTAGCGACAGACCGTCCCAAAAAACATTACTGTATGACAAATGTTTAATCAGCTAAAATGATGCATCTTTTTTTAACGAGTATATCCATTTAATGGTAAATTTAAACGAAGAAATGTTAGTATATCCAGAATCTTATGTTATTTAAGTGTATTTGTGGCAAAAAAAAAATTAAAAAATATATTTGCATACTAGAGAAATCGTCGAGTAAACTTATACCCCGCGCTCGGCCACTACGTGTGGCCCACAGAGCTGGCAACTAGAACTCTGTGGGCCACAATGTCTGGCCCACAGAGTTGTAAGGGTTAAACAATGATGTATAACTCCATATTAATTAATTAATACGAATGAAACCCTCGTTTAATACAAGTTTTATTGTATTTCATGGGAATATAATTCAATCAAATTTATTGTTTCTTGAACAATGATATAAAACTCCACATTAAATACCTAATCAATACGAATGAAAACGTCAGTTTTCTAGAAGTTTTATAATATTTTTCATGGGAATGTCATGTTTCGCCATTCTAAGGCATTATTAAATATGCTAATTTGCTGTACATTGATAATGCCTTAGAAGGGCGAAACATGTCATTCCCATAAAATATAATAAAACTTCTAGAAAACTGACGTTTTTACGAGTATAAAGAACTAGTAAAATATAAGATATAATACCAGGAACGCATGAGAGATGGTTCGACATTAAGAAGACCAGATAAGGTAAGAGAAGGAATGACATGTTTCGCCTTGCTAAGGCATTATAAAATGATATTTGATAATGCCTTAGCAAGGCGAAACATGTCATCATAAAATATAATAAAACTTCTAGAAAACAGATGTTTTCATTCTTATCAATTATTTATCATACAGATTATTTATATACCTACGAACTTAGGTAACCCGTTCTAGGGAGGCATTTTTAGCATGTACCATAGAATATAATAAAGAAAAAATAACAATATAGCTTAAACATATAATATTAATTATTTTCATAATGTACTTTACAATCTAATTTTTATAACAAAGTGTTAATACATAATACGAATGAAAACGTCTAGAAAAGTTTTATTATATTTTATGAGAATGACATATTTCGCCATGCTAGGCATTAAATATCATTTTATAAAAGTTAAAATAAGTGTAAATATTAATTTTTAATGGTTCTGGAATATTAAGATTTTTTGATGATATTAAAAGTAAGTTACTTTTTGTATTCTTCTATATACATTTTGTAATTATAAAAGGGTAGGAAGTAAATATTTATTATTTCTAAAAAAATACATATGATTAATGTAAAACTCCATATTAAGTATTTACTATTGATGAAAACGTTTCTCAAGGTATTATTATGTTTTATGGAATTTGCGTTATT
Source organism: Lepidostoma basale (assembly GCA_022606425.2). Classification (NCBI taxonomy): domain Eukaryota; kingdom Metazoa; phylum Arthropoda; class Insecta; order Trichoptera; family Lepidostomatidae; genus Lepidostoma; species Lepidostoma basale. The sequence goes on from JAHDVF020001465.1 coordinate 1,209,753, forward strand.
TACCTCGCTAGGACATTATCAAAAACTTAAATTTGATAAACAATTAAGGGCGAACATGTCGCACGCTTAATAGAACACTGGCTTAACTCAAAAAAGCAAGTTTTGCTCAATCTGACATGAGTCGGTGTTTAACAAAAACAGTCGAAAAACAAGTACGAATGGATAGCGTTAACATTGTGAACGATTATCGTACTACGTATAGATAGCGTTAACATTGTGAAAAATAGATGGATAGCGTTAACACAAGCCTCTGCCTAATGTTAATTCAATTGTGACCTAAACCATAATCGGTCAGTTTACTATTAAGCGTGCGATGTGCATCACGATGCAAAAATTATCGATATCTCAAGAGATATGTTGGGATGGTAGGGCAATGTGGCGGTCCATTCTTTCTGCTTATCCCTCCGGAGAAACGGTACGATTGTCAGTTAGAAGTGATATGTAAAAATCATGAACGTATTGCATTTTTAAATATATAAATTCATATAAAATAATAGCCCAAGGCTTGAATGAAACAAAACAAAACCTTAATAATATATCAAGTTCTAGGTTCGCACCCTTTTGATGGCTGGAGGCCTTGTATCGTCGTAGCTATTTTAATAACCGTAAAACGTAAAATGTTGATAGATTTACATATTTCAACAAATCGTCAATTTTTGCCTTAAATGTTTTTTATTTCCAATATATATTTTGAGTGATCCGTTCACACACTAAATTATCTGGTGATGTATTAGAAAAAAACTTTATATAAATAAATCTTCTATACGGGTATATGTAGTTGAACTCCTCCTAAACGGCTGGACCGATTTTAATTTTTTTGTGGGTGATGGACTGTTAAAACTTTCTGGGACGTTTATGATAATCAACCTTCTGAGAATAATTCATAATAATAATAATAATAATATGCTAACTTTTAAAGCGCCGTTTTTGTGATGTAATCACCTCAAGGGCGCATTAAGACGTGTTTTAAATCTAAAAATCTAAAATTTCGCGATCGGTTAAAAAGTATAGTAGAACAAAGTATAAATATTTAAATTGGGTATGAAATATGAAAAAGATGGGTTTTCAGTTAAGATCTGAAATCTGTCGGATCATTTATGCATCCGAGGTGTAATAGTTATATGTGTTTACCGTTTACCATTTACCATATATATTCCTAGATGTATTATTTTACATTGAAGGAGTGACAGGAATATTAAAAACAATTTATTGAACAAATTCTATACGAGGAGTCAGTGATATCGACGTGCGTGCATGACACGATTTATGAATGTTGAGGAATAAGGAGATGTTTGTCAGGAAAAGTGTGGCAGTCATTTCATTCTGCCTACTTCTTCGAGGAGACGGCGTGATGGTTATTAGTTAGTATTTATTGAAAAACATGAATATTTTTTACACCCTGCTATTTCTTACGTTTTTACTGTGTCACCGATAGGTTAACTTATGCAGATTTTTTTACTATATTATTTTTATGAAATAAAAACGTTTTAATTACTTACCTTACATCTTGTAATTCAGATAAATTCGATAAATGAATGTTTAAATTGAAAAAACAGGGTGGTCACCGACTCGTTAACGATTCGAAATTGGAATAAAATTTGAATGTAGAACGGAACGGCATAATAATTATAAATCCATATCGAAAAGAGAATAATCCGTTGAATCTAGTGCCCACTAATAATTCAGATCATTTTCCCTCACCGGTGTGAGAAGTGTTAGGCGGACGCCGACAAAAGAATTCTTTAACACTTTCAGGACCGGACATCCTTAAATGCTAAATAGTGCTATTAGCCATACGTATTAAACTATTATTTTCCGTAACCTTAAGGCGAAAACACTGTGAACTTCCATAATGACGATTTTTTTATGAATTAAAACACTTTTTTTTTACTTTTGAGTTTATTTTTCTCAATCTGTTTTGAAGGTTTTATATCGTCATCTTCGAGAGAACGATATAAACTGTTGAAGGTATGAAACCTTGAAAAAATTCCAGATGATGAAAGTATAAAATCTTCGAAACATCGAGAAAAACGTGAACTTAAAGTTTAAATACTCGTATTTCATCCAAACTAAAGTTTGAATAATGAAAAATTTCATTAGAAAATAGAATGAATCGTTCTTCAAATGAACTTAAAAAGATTTAATTTTATTCCAATATATATTATATTTAATATTAAAGGTTGGTCATGTCAAAAGCCGGAAGAATCGACGTGCGTGTATGACTCGATGTATGAATGTGGAGGAAGCTAGAGAGGTATGTCAGGATAGAGTAGTATGGCAGTCCATTCTCTCTGCCTACCCCTGCGGGGAAACGGCGTGATGGTTTGTTGATGTTGTACTTTTGTTCCCAAATTTCGTTTATAGACGCCAGCTAGGTATATAATATTTATTTATATATGTATAATATAGATATCTTAATCGTATATATGTAATATATGTTAAGTATTAAAATTTTCAGTCATGAAATACGATCATCAATTTATTAATATTTAAAAATATTTTTAAAAACATATTTTTTTCAAAAAGCTAACTGCCATTTTAATCAAATAATTTCACTAAAATTTACATTACATAATTAACACGAATGCCCAATTCTGAAGTAACATCACATTAAGATATACAAGATGATTTGATTCACAGCATCCCGTTTCCGAAAGTGTTTGCAGGGGTACACATCTCAATCTCTGGACCATTAGCTCGTGGGGGGGCCAAACTCACACCTATCAAGGTACCTGGCCGTGGTTGTATTATAAACCAGTGGTGAGTAACCATCAGCTTAATACATTATGATTTTTGTATTTTATAATTTTCAACGACTCATATTATATTAAATGACCTACCCTATATCATGTAAACCAAAAAATAATAGCTGTTACTTCGACCTCCAGAAAAATCTAGTAAAACTAACTAACTCAAATCAAATCAAATCAAATCAGTTTATTTCATCAATAGACATTATATCTATTGAGAACAAGTAAAATAATATATTGTGTATAGTATACTACCAGAAACGCATGAGAGATGGTTCGACATTAGGAAGACAGGATACTCTCTAGAATTAAGAGTATTTGCCTTCTGAACTCACTAATATGAAAGAAGTCGATCTCCGAGGAGACCGCGTTCAGCAGATTAATTGCTCTTCCCACCGGTGTCACCAGAGGCAGGTTGGTTCTGGCGGCCGGTAGGTAAAACAATCTATGCTGTCGCTGTCGGAGATATCTATCAGGGTCAAAAAGCCGAACACCCTCCAGCACGGCCGAGTTCTCGAAATATCCCCCGAGTAGTAACTGACTAACTAATCATCACGCCGTCCCCCTGAAGGGGTAGGCAGAAAGAATTTTCTGGCAAACTTCAGCAGAAATGCAGATGGTTAGTTAATAAAATTTTAACGAAAACGTTTTATGGTAAAAAAAACAAAGCGAATCATACATTTCGATGGTTTTGACATGGAGTGAATAACTGAAGAAATAATGGTAAAGATCAGGTTAGGTAAGTACTCTTCTTCTTCTTCTTTCAGACCATTGGTCTGTTCCTGTAGTCAGACTGGCCTCTCTTGAGCGATCGACTCCCAGCTATCCCTCCATCTCTTTGGCGATCTTCCGGGGGAACGTAGCCAACGGGAACCTGATGCACCACAATCGCGGGATTCTAGAGGGATCCATCCTCAGCACGAGCGCATTACAGTATCTTCTGCGTTGTCTTCCACCTTGCAGATTTTGCAGATAGTCATGTTCCTCACCATATCTCGAAGAGCCCTTCCTGCTATCATCCTCACCGTTCGCATCTCTGCCACCCGCACTTTAGCCTTCGTTCTTGTGGTATCCGCCCTGGTTTCAATGCTATAAGTCAGTATAGGTGGACTTGGACTTGGACTTGAATCTTCTGGCTTACAGAGGCTCAGCTCTAATGGCTATTCCTCTTTCGTCTGTAGGAAACATTGTTGGATTTATACAACAGGTCGTTTGAACCCTATTACTGTATACAATTATTTTTTTAGCTATTATATTGATTCTCGTGACATGTGATAGGTAGCCAATCTATCGCCATTTTATTGTTACGTGAATTCTACACCAGACCAAATACAGTGGGACAATCACACTGCCATCGCCGGTAATCGAACCCGGGACCTTCGGTATGGAAGTCGGAGCTTTAACAACTCTGCCACGAAGGTCGTATGTTTGGTAGTTGTTTTATGATGGGGCTAAATATATGGCCCAGAGTGTCCTTCCGAAAGAGGGCGAGGGGGGATTCAGGGTTTATGATAAAGTCTTACATTATTGTCAAGGAATGGAAGACCAGTTAGGGTTGGGATCTTACGCAGGTTTTGTATAAAAAAATACTCAAAGCTCACGTAAACAAGACTCGGAGGCATAAGTTGCTCGATTTAAAAGGTTGTCTATCGCTTGATTCGGAGCAATAATTTAGGGTTTCCACATCGTCTAGTGATATCATTTGGGCTCTACTAATGATACGCCGGTAGGCAGAAAGGTGTTGCTTTTTGACCACCAGAACAATTATTATTAACAATTTCCCTAACGATTCCAGGCGAGACTAGGTGTCCGAATGCGGTCGGAACCCTTAAGCAATTCGAAAATATTTATTATTTATTTTTTCTCTCCCGTTTATCCGTTATCCCCCCGCGCGGATAATTGGGCAGGAAATCAACTTCGTGGTAAACGACATTACGTCTGTTTATATCTCAATTTGGGTGTGTGTTACAGTGCTCTTTTGTTTATTGCTCTCACACCAAGAACGTGTTCTTTTTTTAAATTGTTTGATTTGTCTATAAAATATTTTATAGTTTTATATACAGTTATGAAGATGTCTGCGGTTATATTTATCAAATATATACACGTTTATGAATATCTTTCTGAAGCATTATATGCTATTAAAAATAATCTATTAAAGAAACATTGCCATTAATCAATTGAAAAACGTTTTTTTCCACATTTGAGTTTTTGTTTCTTTACAAATTTCGAAAGTTTTACATATTCATAATCGGGTAAACGATGTAAAGAAAACATGTCAAGAAATCTAAACAAAAAATAATAAAAAAACAGTTTTTCATTCATAAAAAATCGTTCATGTGGAATTCCACAATTTTAACACCATAAGTTTATGAAAAAAAACTAACTAATCATCACGCCGTCTCCCCGAAGGGGTAGGCATAAAGAATGGACTGCCACACTTTAACCAATGCGGCACTCTATCCTATTCTTTTCGCCCCGCGGGAGATGCGGTGTGATGGGTTGCGAACCTCATCGCCACCAATAGGCATCTTCCGCGCGCACTTCGATCGTCCAACATCCACAAAATAAATCTAAAACAAATAATATTAAATAAATTTTTTTATTTATTAATATTAACCATAACCAATTTTCAAAGTTGAATAATATCCTTTAGTTGATAAATGTTGCTTTAAAATATTGAAGAAAATTTAAATATTACATTTTAATACACCCCTTTTTGAATGTTAATAGGGTATAATCCTCATAGAGATAGAGGAACCTTCGCATGTGTTATTACTATAACACCCCGTACCCCTGGAAACGATATAAAGTTGGAGAAACCTTCCACCACAATGGCAAGATAACAAAAGAGAACGGTCTCTTTAGCTATCCCTACAAAACAAGATTGCCATTGACAATAATAAGTTATTATTTACTTATATAATATCTCGTATTTTATATATTCAAATTAAATCTTTAATGCTTCTTCTTCTTCTTCTGCATTATTTGACTGTGTCCTGTTATTTCTCGGAGCCTGTTCCTGGGATACAGATGTCCAACTGTCTCGCCATCTTTTAGGTGGTCTTCTGTTGGTACTGATTTTCTGTTGGTAGGTACTTTATTTGCGGCTATGTTTATCACTCTTTCAGAACATGCTCTTTCCACCTGATCTCTCCAGTAGCGTCTTCTCAGTCTTCCCCATCGCACGACATCTTCTAAATTGCAGATCTTTCTTATTCTGTCTCGGAGTGTCGTTCCCGCAACGGATCGGAGAGTCTTCATTTCTGTGGTTCTTAGTAGACTTTTTGTTCTGATGGTGTCAGCTCTCGTTTCTATTCCATGTCATTATAGGACACACGCATATGTCTTGTAGATTCGAATTTTGCTCTCCTTTAGTATATTTTTATTTTTCCGAACAGCATTCGTCAAACAGCCAGCCACAACGGCGGCCCGGTTTGTAAGTTCACTTACTTAATTTAATACGTAACCTTTATTTGGGAGACTATGTGTTTTTAAAATTTCCTTGTCTTTCATAATATTCCCGGACGTCCGAGCGAGCGAGACAGCCGCGCCGAGAACAACGAATCCCTTCTCGCCCTCTTCCCTTTGAAGTGGCCGAAGATGGGACAGAAGATAGACGTAAAGGTGTGAGAGGAGGCAGGATCGATCCAGGGCCGCTCTGTACTTAAAATGCCGCCCGGGTATTAGGGGAAATTATCCCTAATTTCAATTTGGCCGGAAACCGCTAGATTTTGTCCCCATAGGGGTGGGCCAAGGACATTCGTTTATTCGAGCACCCACGTCAGGTAATACAATCGATCAGATATTTTTAATTATATCTATTCAAATTCATATATTTTTGCTTAAGCTTTTAACCCCTATGGTGTAGCTGACTTCATTTGAAGTAAAAAATATATGTACTCATATACTCGTATCTCGAACTGTCGTTGACTACATTCACAGCTCATAGAGATAGTCCCAGGTCATCATAATATACTGTGTATTTTTTAGAGGTTTGGTTTTTAAACTGGCAACATTGTTTCTACAGACTTTCAATTCGACAGTTGACAGTTGATTTGTAGTCTGACGTAGTTTAAAATCATTTTTTGGACTGGAAATGTAGTCAGTCGTACTAAAGGGGTTAATATAGTGGGTTGATTTCAACAATGTACCAACTAAACTTCAAGTAAAAAATATAAATATTTTGTGTTAAAAAAACATTTAACCCAAAAAAAATCTCTTAATTATCTAATTTATATTTACTAGACATTAATACAAACAATCTAAAAATACACAAAATCGTTCAGTATTCTTGTTGTATGTTTTTATTAATTTTTTTATCAGCTTCAGGTTATTTTTCAAGAAACTTTTCTTTAAGAAAAAAAACAGGTTTTTTATTAATGAAATTAAATTATGTATTAATTTTATTTTTTTTAAATACGAAACGTCTAATACTCGGCCGCACACTTCGCCTGCCCCTTGTAAAACTATCATATTTATGAAGACTTGTACTCAAGTGTTGTTGGCAAACGCACGTATCCCTAACACTTAGGGTGGTTAAGATGGTTTAGACAAATGGAAATGAATGGAACTTGGAAATAATGACGTAAATGGAATAAGAAATAGACGAAGTCCTTGGCACGATCACATTAATCAAATATTAAATGTCAGCCACGTGGCGGTTAATTCATTCTGCTTACTCCTTCGGGGAGACTACGTGATGATTAGTTGATTAGAAAATCTGCACGAGCCGTCCCTGTCCTCCGGTGGGTAGATAGGTAGGTACCTACCCAGTACCTACGCGTATCGATTACCTGGCCGAGTCCCGAGTGCACACAGCACCTTGCTAACCTTAATTTTCAATAATAATTCAATTTACCCCGGTGGGTCCTCATAAATATGTCCGTATTCATGAAACGCCGCTATCAAAATATTGGACCTAAATAAAATTACGTTTCTACCTTAATTTTATAATGGTATGCCTGGAGTACCTGCCCACTAATGGAAATAAATAAAAAAACACATATTTATTATTGCCAACACATATATAATATAAAACATATACATAAACATACTTCTTTGTTGATTGTATCTCAATAGAAACGAATATGTTAATTGTTTTCTGGGAACAGAATATGGTGGTCCAGGCGATTACAGGACTTACAGTGGAGCAAAAGAAGGATGAAAGTAAAATAAATGCAATAGAAATGAGATATACAGATATAACTAACTAACTAATTAACCATCACGCCGTCTCCCCGAAGGGGTAGGCAGAAAGAATGGACTGCCACACTTTTATTTCCTGACATATTTCACTCGTTTCCTCAACATTAATACATCGTGTCATGCACGCGCGTCGATTTCACTGACTCCTCACATGGCCGACATTCAATATTTGATTTATTTGATCGTGCCACGTTTTCCTCGGTCTTCCTCTATTTCTGGTTCCATTTACATCATTAACAAATATTTTTTTTACCATTCTTTCTTCATTTATTCTTTCCATGTGTCCAATCCATATTAATGACCCTTTCATTATTTTGTTTATAACATCATCCGCACTCACTCTTTATATTTTCATTCGACACTCTATCATACACAGAGTATTAACTTTTGCCAGTTCCATGCTTCGCTTCCAAACATAATGGTCGTAAGAAGAACACTATTGTGCACAACCATTTTAGCTTTTTTGGGTAGGTTTTTGTTTGCGATGACAACTTTAAGGGCACCATTCACTTTGCATGCATATAAAAAAGACAAAGAGAAATAAAGCATCTACAACAAAAAGTATGGCGAACATGGAAGAAAGATATTTTTATTCCTATAAAAATCAAACGAATATGGAGCTACAATACCACAAGAAAACCACATACATACATAAATAAATTTATATCGTATTTTCATCATTGATGACCCAATTTTTATATTTAATTCAATAATATACGCATCCATCTTGGTACATTAGACGACCAATAAGGAAGCGTACGATTATTTTTATTGTTTATGGTTCTAGAGAACAAAAAACTGTGCTCTCTGGTGGTCCACGTTAACAATCCTAACACTTCTGATGCCACAAAATGGCCTAGGGCGTAAAATTTTAGACCTTATTCATTAATTTATCATTATTTCGGACCCCAAAAACCCTAAAGACACATAGCATATGGCATTTATATTAAATTTCAAATTGCCGAAAGAACAGTTTATTTTGTATTTTTTTCTTCTTCTTCTTTTAATAGATCTGACGATCTCAATCGAATCATGTCTCGTCGGATGATAAGGTCCAGCTGACTCCCAACTCTTAGGCGGTCTTCCGGAGAGGATTTCATAAACGGCTATATATGCAAGTCTGTCACCTTCCATTTTTTTATTAATAATTTTTTTTTTATTAATTAAAAAATATGTTTAAATATATATCGCGTTGGAACAAACATAATGATTTTTATTTATCTCAGATTTATAGACATTGATTCATTTTTTTACAATTATGAAAAAATGGTTAGCTAATTTATCAGTTTTAAATGAGTTATATCGTCATATTATTATGGTGGTATTACCTTCTTCGTTAAAAGAAAAATAAATAAAAATGTGGCACGATCAAATAAATCAAATATAAAATGTCGGTCAAGTGAGCAGTCGGAGAAATCGACGTGTGTGCATGAGACAATATATGAATGCTGATGAAGGGAGAGAAGTATGTAAAAAAAAACAGTGTGGCGGTCCAATCTTTCTGCCTACTCCTTCGGAGAGAAGGCGTGATGATTAGTTATTTATAAAAAAATGTGTCGATGGTGTCATTACTTTATCATCATTCCAGGGTCTTTTGGTAATATTTTACACATCTCCCTTAATCCGGCACTGGCGCTATTCTCACACGAAATTTTCTTTTGCAGTCCTCAAGTGCATTGACAACCCGTCAGAGATTACATCGAGACTCAAAACACACCTTTTAAATACACCCTCTCCTGATGGAAATGTTGATCGACTGAGTCAGGTGCAGCCCTCATGCTTGACATGTTTGACAAGTTTATAAGGTGGAGCGATTTATACACCGCCCTTGAGATGATTAATCCTTAAAACGGTGCTTGATAAATCATCCAATTTATTATTATTATTATTATTATATTATCAATCAGATTCCAGGGCAGACATTACGATCAGAAACAACGCTCTCAGAGTGTCAGAAATGAAGACGCTCAGAAATATATCTGGCAAGACACTGCAAGAGAGCATAAGGAATACACGAATAAGGGAGATATGCGAGGTCGAGGATGTCGTTAGGTGGGGTAGGCAAATGAGAAGATACTGGTATGCACACGTGAGGAGAATGGATCCATCCAAACTCCCCTTTATTATGTTACACAGCCAGCCCCATAGTAAACGACCCTCGGGCAGACCATCAAAAAGATGAATCGACAGCTGGGAGTCGACTTCGTAGGAGGCCAATTCCTCTTTAGAAACAGGCCACTAGGCCTACACTAAGAAGAAGTTGAGTCATTGACATTATCTACCGTGTAGCGACTTTAAAATAGCAATGGGCAGGTCACGTAGCCAGAAGCTCAGATGAAAAATGGACAAGAAGACTGCTGATTTGGAGACCGTGGACGGTAAAAAGAAGTGCAGGGCGACGGCAACTACGGTGGAAGGATGATCTGAACAGAACGTCGGAATAACCTGGATGCAGTCTGCACAGTACAGAGTGACCTGGAAGCAAATGGAGGAAGCCTTTGTCCAAGAGTGGACGGGAATAGACTGAGGAAGAAGAATAAGAAGAATCATCAGCAAGGATCATATACGAGTACGTAATAATGTATTTTGAAACCAATAAAAAAAACTGTCACTTCTGCAAACAGTCTCCCCGAAAAGAATGGACTCTACAATGTAAATATGTATATGTGAAACATGTGTGTTGTATATTAGATTAGTGGGTATCTATAGCATAACCAAAATATACGTAGGTATAAATAGCTGCTTCGTTATTTAAAAAAGACTTCATTAACGATTTCCCACCGAAATGTGTTTTGATGTGAAACGACTTAACCATCTTTGGTAATTTGGTAGGCAGGGACCTACGTGAAGTGTACGCGTAAGTTCTTACCTTAATTTATGTACGTACAGGTAGGCACCTATAGCATCAGTGGCGGTGGAATTATTTTTGATAACAATATTTTTTAAGATATTTGATGTGTTTTTAATTTGATCAAATATTGGACATGGAAAATAAATACAATGAACCGGTTAGAGGCATTTGAAATGTGGCTTCACCGAAGAATGTTCAGGATCCCATGGACAGACAGAGTGACGAACACAGAAGTCCTGAATCGTGCAGGAGTAAATAGAGAGCTGCTGACATTGATCAAAGTCCGCAATATTTCATATCAGGATCACGTTCTACGAGGAGAAAAAAATCGCCTGCTGCATCTAATTTTGAAGGGAAAAATAGAGGGCCGCAGGGGGGCAGGGAGAAGGCAGATCTCTTGGCTGCGCATGTGAGGGAATGAACGGGAATCGGAACTGTGGAGGAGCTATTCCGGACAGCGCAGGATAGGTAAGAGTTTACCAAAGTGATCGCCAACGTCGGGGGAACCTGACAGGGCACTTTAAGAAGAAGAGTTGAATGATGAAAGTATAATCAATGCAGGAGAAATAAATATATTAGACCGTAAGAGTTTTCAAAGATCTCAATGTGCTCAGAGTCCTATACAACGCATTGGTTTATAGATGACTAGTTCTGCAATATGGAGTCCTCACGAGGCGGGATATTCCGTTATGCTGGAGAAGGTTCAGATAAAAATTCTGAGGTATCTCTATATGAGGGAGTATGGTAGCTATCCGTGGCTCTACGTATATCCCACGGCATTTCTTTTAGGAATGCTGGGAACTAATTCTCTGCAGCTTAGAAGAGATGGACATCTTATAACCCATTTTTTTAGATTAATCAAGGGATATTTCGAGAACTCGACCGTGCTGGAAGATGTTGGTCTGTTTGTCCCTAATAGATATTTCCGACAGCGACAGGATAAATTGTTTTAGCTACCGGACGCCTGAACCAATCTGCCTCCGGTGACACCGGTGGGAATAGCAATTAGTCTGCTGAGCGCTCGGAGATCGACGGCTTTCATATTAGTGAAAATACGTTCAGAAGATTAATACTCTTGACTTTAGAGAGTATTTTGTCATTATAATGTCGAACCTTCTCTCATACGTCCCTGGTATTATATTTTATATATAAAATTTTACCTGTACTCAAAATATATCTTATACATTTATATTGTTTGTATACGTGGCAGAGTGGTCTAACTGCTATACCGAAAGTTCCGGGTTCGATTCCCGTTGATGGCAGTGTGATTGTCGCACTGTCTTTTGTCTGGTGTAGAATTCTTGTGACAATAAAATGGCGATCGATTAGCTACCTATCACATGTAACGAGAATCAATATATCATCAGCTAAAAACAAATTTGTATACAGTAATTGGGTTCAAGCGACCTGTTGTATACCTGATTTGATTTGAATTGAAATCTGATATATAAGACGAATGTGTGGTGAATCCGTGTATGATAGAGTGTCAAATGCAACTATAAGAAATGAATGCAGTGCGAATGAAAGTGTTAAAGTGAAATAAACGAAACGTTATGAAATAAAAGGATCATTAAGATAGTTTGGACACATGGAAAAAATAAATAAATAAAAATTGGTATTATAATTAAATGTAAACGACGTAAACAGAACTAGAAATAGAGGAAGACCGATGAAAAACGATCGAATAAATCAAATATTGAATGTCGGCCACGTGAGGAGTCGGTGAAATCTAAGAGCGTGCGTGACACGATGTATGATTTTAAACTGTTAAATTAAGTACTTTTGTTTTTTGTATCACAATTGTATTTTATTTTTCGCGACAGCTGTTTCATCAACCTATGCGGACATCATCAGGTGTTACAATAATATATCAAATGTCAATTTTTTGTGATTTTTCGAATCTTTATGTGTATTTGTTCGTACGTCAATTTGAAAAATTTCTTTGATATAATTTTGAAGTTCTTTTGAGTTAGGTACTTACATATTTTAATTAAAAGAACGGTTAGTTACAATTTATAGGAGAAAATATTAAAGGTGGAAAATTCAATAATAAAATAATAATAAATAAACAGTAATTATAAGGAACAATTACACATAGTATAGAGACAAAAATGATGAAACATAATAAATTAAAAACGGTAAACAATAACAGGAAGTAAATAGATTGCATCAATAGGAAAGGTGACCTAAGTTGAAGGTAGTATAATTTTTTTTTTAGCTAGATTGTATAGGGGAATAGTTTTTATTGTACTATATACGAATGGGGAATAAGCTGGAATTTGGTTATTTATAACATTTATTTAACATTTTTTTGCCTCTAAAATTTCTAAATTTTCTAATTTCTATAATTTTTGAGGATTATTTGAAGACTACAGGGGAAAAACAAGGAATGTCAGTTAAAAATCAAAATAAATGTAATAATGCCATCTAGCGGCATTTGTACGTATCTATCCACAGTAAAATTTTCATTTTCAAAAATCATGTGTGTCATCGACTATGGCCAGATAATCGATTGCTAATTGCAAAAAAATGTATTGACTTTGATTAGCTTTATTATCAATTTACTCAAATTAACCTTTTACTGACATTCCTTGTTTTTCCCCTGTAGTCTTCATTTGTTATATGTAAAAAAATGTGTTTTTGGTCTCGAAATGATGGTCAAAATTCACACAACGATTGGCCATTCCCGAAAAGATGTTTCTGTTTTTGAATGAAATTTTGATGTATGATTGTTGAGGAATCGAATGTATGTCAGGAAGGAACAGTTAATTCTTTCAGGTACCCTTCGGGGAGCCGGCATGATAGTTGGTTAGTTTATAAGGTTGTATTTTAACATTTAGAGAAGGGCGCTCGTGGAAAATTTATCTGACTCCCATTGCTCCATTGTCCGTGAAACTTGAGATAATAATAGTACGTACTTCGTATATGCAACGTCTTCTGTGAATTATTCATGAACCAAATGTAATTAGTATCTAGTTACTTAAAAAGATTTAAATATCTCTTCGTTTGTACCGGAAGTTTAACGAAGATTTCTTACGATTTAATTAGCGGAGAATTTACATTTACATATATCGCTTAACCAAAAAGAAATATACTCAATTTGGGCGTATCATTTATTATTCTTCCTATTTGTAGACCTATGTGGTCTGTTCTCCAGAGTGTTGCTCCTCCTGTGAGGTAGACTTCCAGCTATCCTTACATATTTTAGAAGGTCTTCCACGAGGACGAGTCCCATGTGGCTGTTATGTAGTGCAATATAATGGAGTCTGGTGGTGTCCATTCTTTGAACATGACCGTACCAGTCTGCTCCATCTTATAATATTGTCAACCTCACATATATCTCTTATTCTGGTGTTTCCTTACACGATCTCTCAGTGTCTTGCCTGCTATCATCCTCAGTGTCTTCATCTCGGAGGTCCTCAAAACTCGTTTGGCCTTTACTGTGTCTGCTCTTGCTTCGACGCCATGTGTTATTATTGGTCTTACGCATGCTTTATAGATTATCTTCTTACTATTAATGGCTATGTCTTTGTTATTCCGTATTGTGGATTTTACAGATCATTTATTACAATTTATTGTATTATTGGATATTATTATCTTCTTCTTCTCGGCGCTACATCTCGGTGTGAGATTTGGCCTCTTCCATTGACTCTTGTCCCTGGCCATACTCTTCCATTCTCCAGTATTTCTAGTTTCTCCCAGTCTACTTCCACATCGGTTGGCGAAACAGCTGTCGCAACACTCGGCGAATAAAAAGAAATTGTGATATTATAACTTTTAAACAAATTTTAAATGACAATTCAAACCATTGTTTTGGCCGAAACACTGTGATACTTTAATATTAATATCTAAATGTTTTAATTTTATGTTTACTAGTTAAATTAAAAAATATATATTAATATTATAGTACCAGAGTGTTTCGGCCTAAACAATGGTTAAAATTGTCATTTAAAATTTTATTCTCCATCCACCCATGGTAAGCTACTCCCTCCTGAAATAATCTGCCATGTGCTCACCATCTTACCGACCTTTATTTATGGCAACGAAATGAAGAAATCCATCATTATTTGTAGCTTCTATTTTTGCTCCCGAACCAATTTGAAAATTTGATAACATCTCACTTCAGTGTAAGTCGAAGCTCGGCAACCAAAAAAATAATTTAGCACCGCGCTAAAGCAAAAATGTATATATTAAAAGGTTTTTAAAACATACAGAATATGTTAATAAGCTAAACCTTTTGATCAAAACCTTTGAAAGTTTAAATGATTCTTTACACCTCAATACGCTCTTTGAACACGGACCGATCATTGGACTAAATTAGATATTTCGTATCAAGTTTTGACGCCGGATAAAAGGCATTTAATAAAAGGGTTGAATCGTTTATACGAACGTTTTAATAATAATATATTTTTGGGTAGTACTTTGAACAATGTGGTTTTAAATTAATGTACGGTTTCTAGTGGAGCTCGGGTTTGTTTGAAGACGGCATGATGATGTTCTTAAGAACCAATTTGATTCAAGTATCCGATAGATTTTAGAACACCAATTTAAAACAAATCAATAAAACAAATGTATTCCAATTTTAAAATATACGTAAGTTAGCATTATGTACTGTCTAGAACAGAGGCTCCCAACATGTTTTGAGGTCATTGACCCCCAAATAATAGTGAAGATGTGCGATATGCATTTTTTTTACAATTAATGATACTGGTGATACCTATATATATAAAAAAAATTACAGTAAGACTCTCCATTCCCAAATCACTATTGATCGCCCCCTAAGCGATTTCAATCGGTCTGAGGGGGCTAATATTGCTCATGTAAGGAATTGATGATCCTAAGAATTTCGAAAAAAAAACACATCATGCCATTTCTTTGAGGTGGGCAAAGAGAATGGAAGACCAGACTACTCTATCCTGATACACCTATCAAGATTCCTTCACATTCATACAGCAAGTCATATACGCACATTTATTCTTCCAACTTCCAACATGGCCGACCATTAAAATTAGATTAATATGGTCATGCCATGTTTTCCTCGGCCTTCCTCGACTCCGTAATCTATTGACAACTCTTTCTCTTTGGATTTATCCATATTTCATAATTTTTTTATTAAGAAAATGTAAGTTTTATAGATGTTATATGATATTATGATGCGAAACCATCATCAAGCCAGTGGTGACATATGGTTCTGAGTCGTGGACAATGACTCTAAAAGTAATACAATTAATTCTTAATGATTAATACACCCGTAATAGATGAACTCCAGTATTTGTCTACAAGTATTTGTATACATTCAAAAAACAAAATGTTAATAAATATATCTGTTATTAATTTTTCGTAGAAATGGATTTGATTGTTGGTTAGTTATAAATTTGATTCATTATTACCTAGTAAAACCATTTTGTGTGGGATGTTGATAGCTGAAAAAAAAGGTTCTTAAAAAGATTAAGTTTTTTGTGTGTAAATAATTCAAGATGGTGGACCAATTTGGCGACCGCGGCGCCATCTTTCCAATTAAGTGTGTCAAAGAAAAGCGTGCCAGCGTCGGTAATGGCGGCTGAAATATGGTAATATAAAAGCCCAAACCGAACGTAAATTGCTATCGCTAATCATTATCGAATTGCGACCAACTTTTGCCGAATTACCGGCCAAATTACCAACGATAATCACGAGGTATTTCCACTCTAACCCCCTTTAAGCCTTTTGTAAGTTTTTTACTCTAGGGTTAATACCTACGACGTAGTCACTTCATCTTGAAGCCATGCCCTTGGATGAAGGCAAAATCCGTAACTTCTCACAATCTTCCTATATGACACAATAACGGCTCGAGTGTAGTTCGGTGATATGGAGTCCCCACAAGGCGAGATACTTGCTTATGTTAGAGAGTGTTCAGAAGAAGTTTGGTAGCTATCCGTGGCTTTATCCCACTGCGTTCCTCTTGGGCATGCTGGGGACCAATGGTTTACAGATAAGGAGGGATGGGTTCACACCTACCCATTTCTTCAGACTTCTCAGAGATCACAGTTACTTACACCTGAAGATGGAGGTATCCTCCTAAACATGTCGTGTTTTTTAAATTTGTTTTAATAATTAGTGGATTAAACAAAGTTATTTTCAATTTCCGAATTTTCAGTGAATGCGGTGCGAATGATGGTGTTATGAACAAAATAATGAAAGGATTATTAAGATGGTTTGGACATATGGAAAGAATGAATGAATAAATAATGGTAAAACAATTATACGTTAACGATGTAAATGGAACCAGAAATAGAGGAAGACCGATGAAAACTTGGCACGATGAAATAAATCAAATATTGAATGTCGGCCATGTGAAGAGTCAGAAATATCGACGCGCGTGCATGACACGATGTATGAATGTTGAGGAATCGAGAGAAGTATGTCAGGAAAGAAAAGTGTGGCAGTCCATTCTTTCTGCCTACCCCTTCGGAGAGACGGCGTGATGGTTAGTTTTTTTTTTTCAATTTCCTAAGTATATTACTATGGAATTCCACAGTGTTAATGCCTTAGCGGTCAATAAGTAAAAAATAATTGGTTTCAATCTGCCATTGGCTACATTTACTGCTCAGATACAGGACAGGTAGTCCTAGTTCATAATAATAATATCTATTATATAATTTAGTAGCAAGAAATAAGAAGTAAAAATGTTTATAAGATGGATTCAAATATAAGCTCCAAATATAGTCTCCCACAGTTCGAAACCTTTATTTACTGCAAATGTAACCAGCACTATAGGGGTTAAATACCCATTTGTGTACTAGAGGGTTAACCCGTGATTTTTCTCATTTTCCATTCGCGTTTTAAGTAACGCATGAAAATTTAGTACCCAACTGAGTACCAGCATTTTCAAATTTGGTTATATTAAGACGTGTGAGTCTGAAAATGGTACCACCAATAGAAACTCTTGTATAATTTGATTGAAATGAAAATGGCAATTTTCTTACATAGATAAAATATTAAGATATATTAAAAAAAATATAATGAAATACTAAAGTTTTAATCAATTTATATATTGTTTCTTGCAGAATGATGTAAAACTCCATTTTGAATAATTATTACGAACGAAAACGTCTATTTTATAGATGTTTTATTATATTAGATAAATAAAGACAAAACAAAGCTAGTGACTGTAGGCCAAACGCAAGATGAGAGTAGTGATGTCAGGAGTTCCACTTAAGAACACCAAGGAGTTTGTCTACCTCAGGAGCAAAATAACATGGGACGGTCGTTCTAAGAGCGAGATCGACAGCCGTATACATCAGGCTAGGCTTGCATTTAATAAAAGGTCGAAAATAATAGAATCAAATAATATAGACCTAAAACTGAGAATACTCCTCATCAAGACCTATGTATGGAGTATCTTGATGTACGGCTGCGAGACATGGTGCCTATCCGAAAGAGATAAACGGAGACTAGTGGCTTTTGAGATGTGATCCTATAGAAGACTATTAGGAATTTCCTGGAGAAACCACATTACGAATGAGGAGGTTCTTCAAAGAATCAAAGGAGGAAGGCACCTGCCTAGGACCTTGTCCGAAAGGCGTGCAAGATGGATCGGCCATGTAATACGTCAAGAAGGTCTCTTGCATGCCATAATGGAGGGTATGACTGAGCGGACAAACTCTAGGGGACGCCCACGCCGAGAGCACCCGGAGGACCTGTTGGTGGAAGTGCTCTGCTCATCACATGCAGATTTCAAAAGAGCCGCACAAGACAGGGAAGAATGGAAGAGAAGAATAGAAGAAATTGCTGCAAACCAATCCCAGGATTGAAACTTTCTAACTACCTAACTTTATTATATTTTATGTTAATGACATATTTCGCCTGCCTAAGGCATTATCAAATGTCTTGTTAATAAAACCTTAGCCATTCATAAAAATATAATAAAACTTCTAGAAAACTGACTCTTAAATCGTGTCAATTATTTAACCAATTGAACTAGAAAAGATAAAGCTCTGATATTATTATTATTCTTCTTCTTTAAATAGATCTGACGATAACAAGGTGATATAAAAATCATATATCTGATATTACAGAAAATATACAAAATTAAGAAAGAATAATAAAATTTATCAGACAGAAAGAATGGACCACCACGTCTTTCTTATATGACACACTTCTCTCAATTCCGTAGCATTCATACACCGTATCACGTACGCACGTCGATTTCTCCAACTCATCATTTGGCCCCCATTTAATATTTAATTGATTTTATCGTGCCACGTTTTCCTCGGCCTCCCACTGTTTCTAGCTCTGTTCACGTCGATAATATCGTTCTATCTTCACTCATTCTTTAATTGTATTTCTAGCTCTGTTCACGTCGATAATATCGTTCTATCTTCACTCATTCTTTAATTGTATTTCTTATTCTTCCTTATTATAGACCTATGTGGTATGTTTTACAGAGTGTTGCTCCTCCTGTGAGGTAGACTCCCAGCTGTCCTTCCATCTTTTAGGAGGTCTTCCACGAGGACGAGTTCCATGATGGTGATTATGTAATGTAATATAGGGAAGTTTGGTGGTGTCCATTCTTTGAACATGACCAGTTCTTTTTCGCTGTCTACTCCATCCTATAATATCCTCAACCTCACATATCTCTCTTATTCTGGATCCTCACCCGATCTCTCACTGTCTTGCCTGCTATCGTCCTCAGTGTCTTCATCTTGGAAATCTTCAAAACTTGTATGGTATTGACACCATATATAATTATATTTAATAATAATAAATTATTAAATTATCAATAGATTACGGAAAAAATACAGTTTATAGGATCTGCGATTCGTATTTCTCATTTCATAACAATTACAGATTTTTAAATAAATAATAAAACGTTCTAATTTGCGCAAATGATTCTAAAATACTTATTTCAAATTTGAATCAGAAACGTAACTTAACAACCGCATTTGGGTACTTTATTAGAAGCAATTAATTCGGTTTAAGTTGACGGTAAAAATACCATAAGGCAACCACTTTATTTTCAGTCACGCATTGCCTACAAATCTACAGTAAAATCATGAGTTGTAAAATTTTTGCCATTTAATTAGTACAGTCCACTTGAAATTACACAATTTACTTACTAATTTTTATTTCATGAAAGAATGAAACATATTTTTTACATTAGGGATTTTTAAATTGTCCTGGTGAATAGTATGTATGAGGTATGCATGCTAAATGATCTCATGATGAATGTGAATAAGTCTAAGGTAATGATTTTTGAAAAAGAAGAAATCATGACAGTCTGCAACATTAGCGTGAATGGTGAAAATTTGGAATAAGTAGATTAGTTAGTGTATTTGGTTAGTATGTTTACAAAAGATGGGCGAGTAGAAAGGGATATTGAAAGAAGGGTTGGGGCAGGCGACAAAGTGAATGGTGCACCTAAAGTTGTCAGCGCAAACAAGAACCTATTCAAAAAAGATAAAATGGCAGTGCACAATGGTGTTCTTATACCGACCATTGTGTATGGAAGCGAAGCATGGAACTAGCAAAAGAAGGATGATAGTAGAATGAATGCGGTAGGAATGAGATATCTTAGACGAATGTGTGGAAAATCTGTGCATGATAGTGTCGAATGATGGTGTCATGAACAAAATAATAAAAGGATCATTAAAATGATTTGGACACATGGAAAGAATGAATGAAGAAATAATGCTAAAAAAATTATGTGTTAGCGATGTAAATGGACCTAGAAATAGAAGAATAACAAGGAAAACGTGGCACGATCAAATAAATCAAATATTGAATATCGCCCACGTGAGGAGTCAGAGAAATCGACGCGCGTGCATGGCCGGCATTTAATTCGATATTTGATTGATTTGATCGTGCCACGTACAACTTATTTCTTCTCAATGATCTCATTTCTACGGCATTTATCCTACTTTCATCTTTTTTTTGCAAGCTCCAAGCTTCACTTCCATACATAAGGGTTGGCACTAGAACTCAATTGTATAGGTACTGCCATATTTGCTTTAGTTGAACAAATATATATTCTATTTTTAAATAAATTATTTTTAAATTATTTGATTTTTAAGTGTACAATATTTACATAAATAAATCACATTATATTAAAATTTGTTTTCTACGCTTTACGAAAGTTTGACACTTCATTTTAATTAATTTCTTTAATGTGTTTTTCAATTTGTAGAATATTAGAGGATCATTGGAGGCAGATCGATTCATACGTAAACTATTAATGTTGTTAAGATGAAGATATACTCGTATATACACACGAAGAGAAAATTAAATAAAACTAACCAACTAACTAACAATCACGCCGCCTCCCCGAAGGGGTAGGCAGAAAGAATGAACTGCCACACTTTTCTTTCCTGACATATTTCTCTCGATTCCTCAGCATTTATACATAGGGTCATGCACGTGCGTCGATTTCTCTGACTCCTCACATGGCCGACATTCAATATTTGATTTATTTGATCGTGCCACGTTTTCCTCGGTCTTCCTCTATTTCTGGTTCCATTTACATCGTTAACATATAATTTTTTTATCATTCTTTCTTCATTCATTCTTTCCATATGTCCAAACCATCTTAATGATCCTTTCATTATTTTGTTCATAACACCATCATTCGCACCGCATTCACTTCGAGAGTATCGACACATTCGTCTAAGATATCTCATTTCTACTGCATTTATTCTACTTGCATCCTTCTTTTGTCAGTTTCATGCTTCGCTTCCATACATAAGGGTCGGTAGAAGAACACCATCAAATTAAATATGTTTATTTAATTTGACACTCAAAAGCTATGCTACAACCAGAAGTGATTTATTATATTCTTATAACACGGATTGATACTCTATGCGAAATGCTACGGATAGAATATAATTGATAAAACATTGATAAACTTAAGCAGTTGACGTTGTGGAATTTCATAATTACGATATATTTTCATATATTAATACACTGTTTTTTCAACATTTTAGTTTATTTTTCTCGACATGTTTAGAAGGTTTTATACCGTCATCATCGGGAGTTTTATATAAACTGACGTTATTAACATAAAAGTATAATATTTTATTGTTTCTTGAACAATGATATAAAACTCCATATTAAATTATTCATATGTATGAAAAAAACGATAAATTTCAAGGAGTTTTATTATAATATTTATGTATGACGTGTTTCGCCCCTTTTCACATTTGATATTTGATAATGCCCTAGAAAGGCGAAACATATCATACAATATTAGCATAAAACTCACTGAAAACTATCGTTTTTTCATACATATTAATAATAAAAGTATAAACTGTTTATATCGTTCTTCTTATAATGAAGGTATAAAACCTAACAAAATAAAAACATAGTTAAATAAACTAAAAAGTGATAAAAACAGTGTTTTATTTTATATAAAAAATTGGTAAATCTGTATGAATACGGTTAGTATAGATATATTTTGACCAGTGGCGGTACTTCCATAGAAGCCCAGAAGCCCGGCTTGCGTAAGAAATTTTGAATCAAAACCTCTTCTGGCTCACAGAGGTTCACCTATTGTGGCTTTTTCTCTTACGTCTAATGGGAACATTGTTGAAAGGTAATTTGGTGGGTTGTTGGTTTATGCGGGGGCATGATTACTTAGATTTGGGGGTTTTGATTAAAAATTTCTTACGCAAGCCGAGCTTCTGGGCTTCTATGGGAGTACCGCCACTGATTTTGACAGCTATAAATAGGATGTATTTAGTATATTTAAAAAATATATTTCATTGGTCACTTTGATACCCTTATAACCAGCACCGTGAGAGCCGTTCGCCTAGCATGGATTGGGCACGTATGCCGAGCCGAAGAGACCAGAGCAATCAAGACCCTGTACGCGTCTAGACCGACTGGAGTAAGACCTCTAGGAAGGCCTGAATAGCGCCTAATGGACAATGTTCTGGCTGACCTGGCTAGCTTGGGCGAATCGGACTGCTGGAAGCAAAAGGCGCAGGATCGAGGAGCTTGGCGAAAAATCACCAAGGAGGCTAAAACTCATCAAGAGATGAAGAATACTTTTATCCACCAGAAGGTGGGAAGTTTTGACTTATAGATCATCTTCGACATCACTTTCGTAAAGTTATATTTTGTTAAAACATAAAATAAGTAGGATATAGTTGAGAAACTGGGTTGCCAAAGTTCATACCTGCAGAAGCTTCACTGCTGTTGGCTTCGAAGGTTTTGCTGGTCATCTGAAAGAGGGCGTCCAGGGGTGTCCCCAAAGGGGGGGCTCGTGGCCTCGTGGGCCTTGCCCCTCCCGGGGAGCAGCACTCGGAGCCACTGCTCGACCTTGAGCTCGCGGTCTCGCTGTCGGCGCTCCTGCCGAGCAGCCTCTGCGCCCTGAGCTGCTGCAGTTCCAGTTGTAGCTCGGCTCTAGCTCTCCAAGGCTCTCCTAGTTCGAGCTGGAGCTCTCGGCTTCTCCAGGGTTCGCCCAGCTCTATGTGCTGTTGGAGCTGTAGTTGCTGTTCCAACCTTAGTTGTTGCTGTAGCCTCTGCAGCGCGTGCGCAGACTCCCTCGCGTGCAGGTCCCACGGTCGCACGATCTTTTGCTGTTCTCTAACTGGCCTATGTGAGAGTATGTCCAAGATGGAGAACGATTTCACTCCGTCGAAGTGCCTGTGTGCCGTGGGGACATTGCGTTCTTCTGGGGAAGCCGGTCTTCTGGTCTCTTCCCTCTCGAGTGGCACCATCTTGAGTTTCTTCAAGGGTTTGAAGTAGTCGTCAGCGGGGGAGGCGGGCGGACTTGGACAGCCAACGCTGATCTCATCCTCGCTGGAAGCGCGACTTTCCATATCGTCGTGCATGTTGGGATCCTGGCGCCACAACATGCAGATAGTTTTAATGACGGCTTTTTTAAAAACCTGTCAAAATAAACCGATTTTTTTGTTTCTTATTTTAAACTTTCACAAATTCATTCTTCACCAGAAGTTCTCATCAATCGTAATACCCCATCAACAACAATGTTACATTAATCCCAGTTTAAAAAAAACATGTTTTTATAAACGTAACATTAAAAATGTCTCATAAATCATTTGTTTATTATTACAAAACACAATTTTTATTTTTATTTAGTGTACTTTTTTAAGATCATGTTTTTTTCAAGTTATGTCAAAAATTCATCGAAAAACACTGCGCCGCTTCGAAATAAAACGCACGATAGTATATTTAAAATAAAAACACTGTGTAACTTCAAAAATCTTGTCACTTAAACACACTTTTTTGCAGATTGTATTTTTTTTAGATTTTGTAAAGTTTTATTTTGGTCCAAACGTGAACTGGGTTCCCCGCGGAGGCGAAGTTTGTCGCTGGGACTCAGTTATGTAAGAGCGACGGCTAAGCGGACGTCAACATCGCGTTGTTACCGACAATATGACAGGCAGACCTTACTTAGCGTTGCCTCCCGCGCCCGGTTCGTTTGAGTCCAGAATGACAGATAAATTACGACTCCCGCCTCCTGGCGAGGCGTGGCTGAATAGCCCGCGGACCAATCGGCTCGCGGCGGGTCCCTTTGAACTCACCGCCGCAAAAAAGCGCCGCCTCCCGATTGGCCGCCTTTCCCGGCGGGGGCGCGGCTTGCGGAGAGCCAATCACGTGCGCGCTAAGTGCCGACACAAAAAGGTAATTTGGCCCAAGAGCTAAAGAGATTATCAAACTTTTGTTGCTTATTGTGCACTTTATATTATTTGGCTAAAGCAAACGGCTTCCTTTAGTGCTGGAAATCATTTTTCATTACTCAAATGCAAACAAATATTCACATAATTAATGCTAATGAAAACGTTTGTTTTCTAGAAGTTTTATTATATTTTATTGGAATAACAAGTTCGCCCTTCTAAAACATTATCAAAAGACATTTGATAATGCCTTAGAACGGCGAAACATGTCATTCCCGTAAAATATAATAAAACTCAAATGATTTTACTGAAATCTCTTGATGGAAGTATATTTTAAATAATAATTATAAGTATCTAAATAAAGACAAAAGTGGAAGTAGTTAAAAAACGTCGTTGTATTTAATTATTATTTATAATAAAACCTCTATAAAACTGACGTTTTCATTCATATTAATTATTTAATATGGAGTTTTACATCTTTGTTCAAGAAACATATTCACATAATTAATGCTAATGAAAACGTTTGTTTTCTAGAAGTTTTATTATATTTTATGGGATTGACATGTTTCGCCCTTCTAAGGCATTATCAAATGTCTTTAATAAAATATGCATTATCAAAAGACATTTTATGGCAAATCGTTTACACTGGACCGTTATCAGCCGATACCGACATGTCACGCGTTTGCGTTGAGCAAAATTTGCTTATTTAATAATCGTTTTGTTTGTTTTGATGGTGTCTTGTTACTTTTAATTAATGCCGATTCCGTTCATATTATATTTACCGAGATAATCGCCTTCACCACGGGAAATTTAAATGGTAGTAAAAACGATATTCTGTAAAAAATATTATATAGGTACTGTAGGAAACACATCCTGAAAAATATTGATCATTTTTATTAAGTGTCAATTTTATGTAGGTAGGTGCTTTGTTCGGCAACCCTCGACGTCGATTTTACTATAGCATTTGAGATAACGAGTCGGTGAGATTCAAGGCTATTTTTATCGTGACGTGTCGGTATCGGCTGATGACTGTCCAGTGTAAATGGACCTTTAGAAGGGCGAAACATGTCTTTCCTATAAAATAGAAAAAATCTTCTAGAAAACTGACTGTTTCGACGTACCTACGTAAGTATTAATTATTTAATATGGAGTTTTACATCATTCTCAAGAAACATATTCCCATTATTAATGCTAATGAAAACGTTTGTTTTCTAGAAGTTTTATTATATTTTATGCGAATGCCATGTTTCTCCTTGCTAAGGCATTGATAAATGTTTGATAATGTCATTCCAAGCGGAATATGTCATTTCCATAAAATATAATCAAACTTCCAGAAAACAGATGTTTTCATTTGTATGAATTATAAAGAGTTATGTTTGCTTAGCAGTCTATGGGTTAACATGGGGTTTTACATAATTGTTCAAAAAATAATAAATACCTATACAATTAGATTATTATGGAATTATTATGGAAAAAAGCTTAGAGCTGGCAGAACAAGGGCGAAAGTAGAATAAATGCCGTAGTAATAAGATAACTGAAAAGATTATGCACGAAAATGATGCTTGATATAATACCGAATGAAGTAATTAAAAAAGGATCACTTAGATGGTTGGGACACACGGAACGAATGATGATAGAATAATGGTTAAAAATTGTTTATAAGCAGTGCGAATGGAAAAAGAAATCAAGGACGGCCGAGAAAAAAAAGCAAGATCAAATTAATCAATCAACCAAATGCGGTCACATTTGAAGTATTAATATAGATAATGCACTAATTGTATGTCCGAATAGAAATTTGTGTCGGTCCATCCTCTCTGCCTTCCTAATATATTTACCTAATAAGTAAGGAGGTAGGTAGGTACCTACTTAAGATAATTGAATGATTTTACTGAAATCTCTTGATGGAAGTTCATTTTAAATAATAATTCAATAAAACGATGTTTTTTTAACTACCTACTACTTTTGTCTTTATGTCAGCAGTGGCCTGTTTCGCCAGGCTCGTTGACATCGACAGACTGGTCGCTGTCGAAATAAAGACAAAAGTGGAAGTAGTTAAAAAAACATCGTTTTACGTCATTATTTATTATATATTAGGTATATTATTATGTAGGTACTTTGGTATTACATATTTTTTTATAGATGTTAAATGTTAACATTGAATAGAGTAAGTAATTTAATAAGTAAGTATCAAATTAGTGAAGTGGTAAAATTTTATATTTAATATATAAATATTAAGAGTTTGACGTGCATATTTAAAACGATTTATTACAAATTCAATGATATCACATCTGTCTTTGAAACAATATATAATTTTATTTGAAACATAGAAAATATATGGGTGTTTTTCAAATAAAATGTTTACTCGAAAATTACATGTCCTATGACTTTCGAGGTAATTCTGCAGGCTATTGATTTTAAAACTGTTTTTTTTATATCTCAAAACAACAGAATAACTCACAAATTGATTATTCACATATCCAAAAGTACTTATATCTGTTTATTTTGCTTAATTATTGGGAATATACGATAGAAAAGTGGTGATTTTTGTGATGATTGATAAGCTACTTCTTGTCCAAGAGTTTTATGTTATGATTATATGATCCAGATTCAATAATATTCCTAGATAACAGCGTATTAGAGTTCAAAATAATATAAAATACTGTTTTTATTTAGTCACTCAAAACGACGTTGGTGGAAAATTCCGTATACGCTACGTCGATATACTGATTTAAACGAAAAATTTACTATAAACTAAGTATATATTTGATTGATGGCAACATTTTATAGCTCGTCAACGGTCGCCATGTTCGTAAATTGACACCAGTCGCATTATGTTATGTGAAATAGTGGTCGGGCGTCACGACGTGCTGTTTTTATTTTCCACTACGAACGTGATTCTATAATGTAAGTATTGATTGTTTGACTTACAGCTTTTCATGGGTAAAAATGACCGACATCTAGAATCTGAATTCAATGTAATATTTAGTAAAATCATATTCATAAACCTGCATTTTGGAGTTTGTTTCAATACTGGCATCATACGTCACATCCACTACGCGACGTGATGTATTAGTGGAACGCCAAATGTGACGTAGTGGGATTATTACGCAACGAGCAAACTTTTTGAAAAACGCCCATATACAATTTTTTTTGTTACAAATGACCTGAGTCTCCCCTATTGTATTTTCCCAGTCTAAAATATAATTAATCTTGATTTGGAAAAGTGTAAAAAAACGTGGCACGATCAAATCAATCAAATATTGAATGTCGGTCACGTGAGGAGTCGGAAAAATCGACGTGCGTGCATGACAAGATGTATGAATGTAGAGGAAGCGAGAGGCGTATGTCAGGACAGAACAGTGTGGCGTTCCATTCTTTCTGCCTACCCCTCCGGGGAGAGGGCCTGATGGTAAGTTAGTTAGTTAGTTAGTAAAATCTAAAACAACAACAACAACAAAAACACTGTTTTTTCCACTCAGGAGTTCTCATCGTTTTTCCGATGATGAAGGTTTAAAACCTTAGAAACACGCTAAAATAATAAATTCAAAAGTGAAAAAAAAACACCAAAAAAAACGTCATAATGAAATTCCACAGTGTTAACGCCTTGAATAAAATTTTGAAAACATAGTATTTCACAATTTTTTTTTTCATTTTCACAAACACGTTTCGAGACAAAAACTTCCCTTCTTCATTTAATGGTTAAAATTATTAATAAATATTAATGGAGATTTACAATAAACAAAAAAGAATTCGTAAGAATGAAAACGTCTGTTTTCACGAAGTTTTATTATAATTTATGATATTTTAGGTCCTTACATATGAAATTGGCGTTTTGTATGGGAGGAACATAAAGTTGATTTTTTTTAATATAATATATTTATTTTATCAAAGTCGGAGTTGAATTTTTTCCCTTGCAAGAAGTTATCCAAATTTCGAAAAAAATAGTAATCTGTTGTAGCAAGGTCCGGATAGTGCGGTGGATGTCTTAGACATTCCAATTGAAGCTCTCCTAATTCGGTAGTCGTCTGTTGTGCAGTGATCCTTCGAGCCGTTTCTGCAACACTGGTGCCACGGTGGAACTCGTACTCGTAAATAACGCGATATTTCAAGTTTTCCATTTTGTAAACTGAGTGACGCAAAGAAAAAAAATAATTGAGGAAAAAACAAATGAATTATAATTTTCGAAACACAAATACTTAAGTAAATAGCTGTATAAATTTGAATTTGGAATTCTTAACCAAAGAGAAGATATTTGAGATCAAAGTTGCCAGTACGGCAAAACGCCAATTTCATATGTAAGGACCTAATATTATAATAAAACTTATAGAAAATAGATAAATTTTTCACTCGTATTTATTATTTAATATGGAGTTTTACACCATTGTTCAAGAAACAATAAGTAAAAAATTAATTCACTTGTTAAGTTAATTCCAGGTATAGGTACCTACCTACTTGATTCACGAAACGAAATATTATTTATAATAAAATCTTTTGTTAATGTATGGAAGTGAAGCTTGGAGTTGGCAGAATATGGATGAATGTTTGATGAATGGTGTAGAAATGAGGTCACTGGTGTTATGAACAAAATAATGAAAGGATCATTAAGATGGTTTGGACATATGGAAAGAATGAAAGAAGAAAGAATGGTAAAAAAAGTATATGTTAACGGTGTAAATGTAACTAGGAATAGAGGAAGACCGAGGAAAAAGTGGCATGATCAAATAAATAAAATATTGAATATCGGCCACGTGAGGAGTCAGAGAAATCGACGCGCGTGCATGACACGATGTAAGAATATTGAGGAAGCGAGAGAAATATGTCAGGAAAGAAAAGTGTGGCAGTCCATTCATTCCTCCTTCCCCATTCGGGGAGACGGCGTGATGGTTAGTTAGTTTGTTAGTTACAAGTAGTATGAATGAAAAAATAAGTCGAGGAAGGCCAAGGAAGAAACGGCATTACCAAATTAATAAATTACTGACAATCGGCCATGTTCGAAGTAGGAATAATCAATGAGCGCGCATGTCACGATGTGTGAATATAGAAGAGGCGCTGTCAGGATAGAACATTGTGGCGGTCCATCCTCTCTGCCTACCCCTCCGGAGAAACGGTGTGATGGTTAGTTAGTTTAGTAAGTTAGTCTGTATCGTCAATTCTAGAAAGGATTCACCACACTAACTGACCATCACGCCATTAGCCCGGACAGTTGGGCAGAGACGCCTTGATGTTCTTCCATTCTCTATGCTTGGTTTAATTTTTAGGCCGATTTCGTAATTAATTTATGGTCGAATTAATTATTGCATCTGAATAGGGAGGTACCCAATTAATATATTATTAAAACTAAATTGTCGGAAGCAGGAGAACGCAATGATTAAACTTTAATTATGAAATAAAAATATACATATTTTATATTACCTACTTATAAAAAATTAAATAACATTTAACTGCTAGAGGCGAAAGTTGACGTAGGCCAAGGCTCGATATGGGCTGTAGCGCCATCGGAAGAAGAAACGTTGTCATCGCAAACAAAAGCCTATCCAAAAAAGCTAAGATGGCAGTGCATAATGGTGTTCTTGTGCCGACCCTGATGTATAGAAGTGAAGCATGGAACTGGCAAAAGAAGGATGAAAGTTGAATAAATTCAATAGAAATGAGATCTCTCAGACGAATGTGTGGTAAAACTGTATATGATAGAGTGTCAAATGGAAGTATAAAAGTGAATGCGGTGCGAATGAAAGTGTTATAAATAAAATAATGAAAGGGTCGTTTAGATGGTTTGGACACATGGAAAGAATGAGCGAAGACAGAATGGCGAAGAAGGTATATGTACGAATGACGTGAACGGAGCTAGAAATAGAGGAAGATCGAGGAAAACGTGGGACAATCAAATCAATCAAATATGCATAATCGGTCATGTGAGGAGTCGGAGAAACCGACGTGCGTGCATGACAAGATGTATAAATGTAGTGGAATCGAGAGAAGTATGTCAGGACAGAACAGTGTGGCGTTCCATTCTTTCTGCCTTCCACTCTGGGGAGACGGCGTGATGGTTAGTTAGTTAGTTAGTTAGTTTACTTAAAATACATTATATCATCTCTTATTGTTCATTGAAAATTTCTGGTTTGTAGGATATTGATGGCATTATTTAAATTCAATATATCTTACGTCTGCATTTTGAAGTCACATCACGTTTATCTAACTCCCTTAATTTCACCTCACTATATTATATTTCTTTTTTTTTTTTTAAAGACTAACACCAAAAATCATCAACGATATTATAATTTATTTTACAATCTTCAATATGAGCAGAAAATAGCTCATTGCTATTGCTATCTGGTAGTGTCCAGGTTCGAACCCATGTACCCTGGATCAGGAGCCAAGCATTTTATCCCCTAGACCAGTGGTCCGCAATCGGTGTGCCGCGGCACACCAGTGTGCCGCGGTCAAATGTATAATAAAAAAAATATTTAGTTCTAGTCGGAACTCATGAATTGCGAAAGACTAGACTCATTTGTAAATCAGATCAGGAGACATTTTTTTGTTTATTTGGTCATTCATGAAAAATCGGTCGCTGCTGATTTCTACTGGCTGAAAGTTACTGGCGACCTCAGTTTTTTAACTTAACAGCGACTTCCGGTCAGTAGAATTCGCGAAAATTTGGTCCCTTCGATCTTTCGGGAGGAGCAAAAAAAAACGTCTCCTGAGCTGATTGACTTCCACGTCCAGACAGAATTTTAACTTTTGGGGTGCCGTGGAATTCTAGAAAGAACTTAGGTGTGCCATAGGAGAGAAAAGATTGCGGAGCACTGCCCTAGACCACCACCCGACTATTCACCATCTTTGAAAACATTTAATTTATAGAAGTGTTATTATATTTTATAAGTCTTGTTTTGTCTTTAAATATTATAAAACTTCTAGAAAGAACATGTTTTCATTCATGTAAAATATGTAATATGAAGTTTGACGTTCTTTTTTCAAGAAAGAATAAAAATAATTTTTATTTCATAACGTGTGTTGAATTGTAGGTATGTTTTGTTTTTGGTTTATTCACTTACTTTTTTGTAAACGAACTGTGACTCACACAGTTGCAAAATGACTCCTTGAATTGAACGATCTCTACAAGGAAGAGATATAGAGCGGAAGGAAGTAATATGAACAATTTATTAATTCCTGCTATATTCTTCATAACTTTCCGTTGTAGATGTTTAATGTTTTTTCATACTCGTATACTTAGGTATACAACACTCACTCTATTAAAATAATAATAATTAAACACCATACATGTTTCGAACCCACAAGCCCCTTCATCAGTGATATTATATAAAATATGAATATTAAAAAAAAAATTACACAAGTGGTCAGTTTTGACAGATATTAAAATAAAATTTAATATCTGTCTAAACTGACCACAATTTGTGAAAAAAAAGATAATACTTTTAATAATTATATTTATAAAATATCACTGATAGGGCTTGTATGTCCGAAACATGTTTGGAATTTAATTATTGTTTTTTTAATAAAGTGAGTGTATACTTAGTATTTATAAAAAATAATTATTGCTTCTTAAACAAATTATGTTAAACTCCATTTGAAATAATTAAAAACTAAACTAACTAACCATCACGCCGTCTCCCCGAAAGGGTAGGCAGAAAGAATGGACTGCTACACTTTAACCAATGCGGCAATCCATTCTCCTCTTTTCGCCCTCGCGAGAGACGCGGTGTGATGGGTTGCGAACCTCAACGCCACCAATAGGCATCTCCCGCAAATTATAATAATTATATATAATTAATGTGAATGAAAACGTCTGTTTTCTAGAACTAACCATAACGCCGTTTCCCCGGAGGGGTAGGCAGAGAGGATGGATCGCCACATAACTCTCGCGCATCTTCTACATTCACACATCGTGACATGCACTCCTACTTCGAACATGGCCGCCTTTCAGTAATTGAATTATTTGGTCATGCCATGTCTTCCTTGGCCTTCCTCGACTTCTTTTTCCATTCACACTACTTGTATATATCTTAAGTTCTATTGCAATTTATGGGAATGAATTATTTCGCTGAAATTACGTTCAGAAGACACTGTTGACTTTAGAGAGTATCTTGTCTTCCTAAAGTCGAACCAACTCTCGTGTGTTCCTAGTATTATATAATACATATGGTGGCTTTATCCCACTGCATTCCTATTGGGCATGCTGGGAACCAATGGTTTACAAATAAGAAGGGATGGGTGCACACTTAACCATTTCTTCAGACTCATCAGAGGATTCTTTGAGAATTCTGTCATCTTGGAGGCTATCCATCTTTATGTTCCAGATGGTTATCTTCGACAGCGTCAGCATAGACTATTTTATCTCCCAGCATGCAGAACAAACCTGCCTCTGGTGATGTCAGTGGGGAGAGCAATCAAACTGCTGAACAAGATCGCTTCGGAGATCGATGTCTTTCATATTCGTGAAAGTACGTTCAGAAGACAAATACTCTTGACTTTGGAGAGTATCTTGTTTTCCTAATGTCGAACCATCTCTCATGCGTTCCTGGTATTATATTATATAGGTATATTATATTTTTTATGTTTTACCTGTTCTCAATAGATGCCTTAAACTATAATTGTTGTTTGTAATATCTTTTGAGAAAATAAACTGATTTGATTGATTGATTTGATTGATCAGCTTTCAATATATGATTAAAACCTGAATTTCGATTTATTGTACTCTTGGTAGTCAAACTTGTATTAAGGATCTGTACAACCGACAGGGCGGCGAAGTAAGATCTTTTGGACATTGTACAAATAAAACTAAATTCCTCTCGACTTAGAGCAAGAATCATTCAATTAAAAACAAACAAAGGGGACCGATTGAATTCCCTATTCCGAAGGGGCCGACAGCGATTGGTCTTGCCGCTTCAGAGAGGCCTAAAATCCGTTTAAAGTACAAAAAGAAAATTAATCAGGGCTTCCATTGTGCGCGTCCCGTCACGCCACTGGAACGTGACGTCAGACGCGCCTATTCCACCGAATATCAATTAGCACAACTACTCAAAACCGAAGTGACCGGACGTGGACGGACGAAAAGAGGTTTTGAAAGACTACCGAATTAAAATAAAAAAAAGTACTCGAGAAACGATTGCACAGATGAAAGAAGTGAATTCATTGAACTTTAAGGTAACAAGTTTCAATAATTAGTTTAATATTTCTGGTGTGTTATGGAGATACTGAGGATGATAGCAGGTAAGACACTAAAAGATTAACAATACGTAAAGGCACGTATGGAACACCAGAATAAGAGAGATATGTGAGGCTGAGGATATTATAAGATGGAGTAGACAGAGAAGCAGGTATGATAATGTCCAAAGAATGGACACCACCAGACTCCTCTATATTGCACTCGCGAATTGTCCTCGTGGAAGACCCCCTAAAGATGGACGGACAGCCGGGAATTCACCTCACAGGAGAAGCAACCCTCTGGAGAATAGACCACATAGGTCTACAGCAATGTAGAAGAAATTTTTTAGTTTGTGAATAAGAAGAACAACGTAAACGGAACTAGATATAGAAAACGTAACACAATAAAATGCATTAAACTGTTAAATTAAAGCACTTTGTTTTCTGTATCCCAATTGTATTTTATTGTACGCGACAGCTGTTTCAGCGTAAAATAAAATACAATTGTGATACAAAAAACAAAGTTATTTAACTTAACAGTTAAAAATGTTAAGGTATCATAGTATTTCGGTCAAAACAATGGACGTAACACAATCAAATCAATCTAATATTAAATGGCGTCTACTTGAGGAGTGGGAAAAGTAGACGTGCATGACTCGATGTATGATATGAATATTGAGGAAGCTATAGAAATATTGTATGTTCGGAATGAACAGTATGGGGATCCATTCGATATGTCTAGTCCTTCGGAGAGACAGCGTGATGTTTAGTGAAAATGGCATTCAAAATGGAGCTCTGGTTCCAACCAAAACTCCAAAAAGGAGATGACGTTAAGGTAAGCTGGTTAGCAAGAAGAAATGTGTTTATTTATTTTTTTACAAGCGGATCTCACAACGTTTCGCTAATGCTATATTCGAGAATATGCATATATAATGAACGAATTACTAACGTACAAATACAATTAATTTTAATTGTACAAGTACAAATACAATTAAAGTTAGAGAACAATTCATTTCTGCCGTTCAACGGAATAATCCAACAATTTTATTTTCCAAATTCATGATGTTTAACAATGAAATCCATTAACGATTTCAATTTTTGCTTTAATACATGTGCAGTAATGTCATAGCGATCTACTGACGATTGCTAGCTTTTATTTAAACCTATTCGAGCGCCATCTCTTGGTGACTACATTACACACAATTAAACACTTACATCAAATAAAATTAGTTCACACCAATATATAATGTAACGCACCTACCTATAAGAGAGTTCGCACCTACCAGGTCTGATCTGGCTAGGTTGGGCGAATGGGATTGCTGGGAGCAAAAGGCGCAGGATCGAAGAGTTTGGAGGAAAATCATCAAGGAGGCTAAAACTCTTGAAGATTTGTATGACCATAAGAAGTATGTAAGTACATTAATATTTCTTGCAACCGTTGCAGTCTCCATCTTCAAGTTAGTTTAAACATCGATCGAAAAGGATTTTAAGAGACACCGATATACCAGACAACATATTTCTACCAATCGATATTTGAAGCTATGTATACGTAATATCCTAAAACAATGTTTTTCTTAAAGAAGGATGAAAGTAGAATAAATGTAGTAAAAATGAGATCTCTTAGACGAATGTGTGGATACTCTGTGTATGATAGTGTCGAATGAAAATATAAGAAGTGAATGCGGTGCGAATGATGGTGTCATGAACAAAATAATGAAAGGATCATTAAGATGGTTTGGACATACGAAAATAATGAATGAAGAAAGAATGGTAAAAAAATTATATGTAAATGGAAGCGGAAATAGAGGAAGACCGAGGAAAACGTGGCACGATCAAATAAATCAAATATTGAATGTCGGCCATGTGAGGAGTCAGAGAAATCGACGCGCGTGCATGACACGATGTATGAATGTTGATTAAGCGAGAGAAATCTGTCAGGAAAGAAAAGTGTGGCGATCCATTCTTTCTGCCTACCCCTTCGGGGAGACGGCGTCATAGTTAGTTAGTTAGTTAGATTTTAATTATTGAATATGGAGTTTTCTTCTTCTTTCTGTGTCTTGTCAGGTCTCCCTAACGTTGACTATCACCCTTGAGTAGGCCTCATGGTGATGACCTGGGGAAAAATATTTAGAGTGGTATCCCCTTGCCATCTCTGGAGGATTTTCGGTCGGGGTTACCTTCCCTTAGCTGGGTGTATCCAGTTTTATGGCGCTGGAAGCTCGCTATTCGTCCTCTCTCTATCTGCTATGGCACTAAGTAATATGTGCCACATTGCCCAGGGTTCGCGGCTTCTTTAAAAGACCTCTCGTGGACGCTAGAGAGTTGGACTTGATAGTAGTGTTGCTGTTGTAAATGCAACATGGCGCCTTACGACATTTTAAACTTAATCATTCATTAGTCTTCGGACTCGTCATAGTCAGAGACGGGAAAATGGAGAAAGACATCGAAAGGAGGGTTGGTGCTGGGAATAAAATAAATGGCGCACTCAAATCCACAGAAGCAAAGATGTCAGTACACAATGGAGTTATAGTGCCAACCCTCATGTATGGAAGTGAAGCATGGAGCTGGCAAAAGAAGGATGAAAGCAGGATAAACGCCATAGAAATGAGATCACTAAGAAGAATGTGCGGGAAAACGTTGTATGATAGAATACCGAACGATGAAATAATAAAGAAATGTAAGGCAGATGACTGCATCATGAATAAAATTTAAAAAAGGATCCCTGAGATGGTTTGGACATATGGAACGAATGGATGAGAGTAGAATGGTTAAAAAGTTGTACACAAGCAGCGTGAGTGGGAAAAGAAGCCGAGGACGACCGAGGAAAACATGGCATGACCAAATTAATCAATTACTAAAAGGCGGCCACATTCGAAGTCGGAACAATCGACGTGCGTGCATGGTGCGATGTATGAATGTAGAGAAAGCCCGAGAAGTATGCCAGGACAGGCCAGTGTGGCGATCCATCCTCTCTGCCTACCCCTCCGGGGGAATGGCGTGATGGTTAGTTAGTTAGTTAGTCATCGGACCTGTACGAAGAATGAGAAGAAGAAGATATATGTTCTATGGCGATCGATATCGTCCCACGGTTAGAATTAGCGCTGATAATAGACACTCAATCGTTAATATGAAATAATTTGAGGAAAGTTCCTAGTGAAACATTAGGGAATCTATCGAGTCATCTGATTGGTCGATGGGAAACACGCCGCTGGGAAGGTCCCGTATAACAAATACTAATAGAACTAATACCAATACAGCGACTAATATGGCGACCGCCTATGACAAGCGAAGATTAAATTAATTATAGCCTCATACAAATTGGTACATGCCGCACTATTAGCGTTTCGTATTAATTGTCTCCCCTCTTAAGTTTCTGCGGGGCCAGGGCTTCTCAATCTGTGAAGTGTAAGCAATTACATTGTATATGTGTGACATGAAATTATCATTATTATTATTTTGTTGAAAAAACTCCTTACATCATTACAGCGCGAGCCAAATCAATGTAAAGGGTAAAAAAAAAGAATATCAAAGGAAATATACATAGAACCTTATGAATAGGAATATGCCAGTTATTTCCTTTCTGTCTTTTATCGTAAGGGTTTTCATCCATATAACGAAGAAAAACGAAACTTGTTCATTTGCTTATTTTATTAGATTGTCGACCTACGTGGTGGCAGAGTGGTAA
This sequence comes from Lepidostoma basale, assembly GCA_022606425.2. Lineage (NCBI taxonomy): Eukaryota > Metazoa > Arthropoda > Insecta > Trichoptera > Lepidostomatidae > Lepidostoma > Lepidostoma basale. The sequence continues at coordinate 1,247,022 of JAHDVF020001465.1, forward strand.
GAGCTCTGACTTCCATATCGAAGGTTCCGGCTTCGATTCCCAGCGATGGCAGTGTGATTGTCACACTGTCTTTGGTCTTGTGTAGAATTCACGTGATAATAAAATGGCGATTGATTGGCTACCTATCACACGTCATGAGAATCAATATACGAGTATATCTAATAGCTAAAATAAATTGTATACAGTAATTGATAATTATTTTAAAAAAAAGTTCTGATGATCTGTGGCACAGAACTCATGTCTCCTGGGATGATGAGGTCCAGCTGTCCCTCCATCTCTTAGGTGGTCTTTCACGTGGACGGTGTCCGGAAGGGATTTTTAAAGCGGCTTCAAACGACCTTCGTGGCCGAGTGATAAGTGCTTTGACTGCCACACCGAAGGTCCCCGGTTCCATGTTACTTATCGCATGTCATGAGACTCAATATAATATAATAGCTATACCCTTTACATCGATTTGGCTGGAGTTGTAATGATGTAATACGAAAGAAAACGTCTGTTTTTTAAGTTTTTTTTTTAGTTTATGGGAATGTCGTGTTTCGCCTTCCTAAGACATTATAATTTTTTTGATAAAGCCTTAGAAACGCAAAACATATCATTCCCATAAACTGTAAAAAAAATGTTTCTTGGACAATGATGTAAAACTCCTTATTAAATAATTAATAAGAATGAAAACGTCAATAACTGAGTCATTTGTATAGAGATATCAATATTTGATAATGCCTTAGAAGGGCTACACATGTCATTCCCATGAAATACAAAAAATCTTCTAGAAAACTGACGTTTTCATTCGTATTAATTATGTAAAAAAAAATCTAGATAACGGATGATTTAATTTGTATCAATTATTTAATATAGAGTCTTACGTCATTGTTCAAGAAACAATAAGTAATGTAAATTGAACAAAATAATAATAATAATAATTATAATTTGGGATTAGGATAAGGAGTAGAAAACATATGTCATAAAAGATGAAGATTACACTTCAGAAGCTGTGTGATTTTTGGTCTTGATATAAGATCACGGCAATCTATCATCATTGGCTCTTCGAAGACATTATTATTTTATAGGTATACAACATATCTGTATTATTTATGAAATGATAGGAGTATTATTCACAGTCCTTCCAATAATCAATTAAGTATTGCATTTTCCTGGAATTTCATTGTTTGAAGGTCGTTTCAAAATAAAAAAACGGCAAGCTATTTTAATATTAGGTAGGTCACCTTTATAAGACAAAGAATAAATTGTCTACACAAGAACCTTTTTTAAAATATTTTATATATTAGAGAATCCATTATTTTGGCGAAAACACTAATTAAGATTTTTAAATCTTATTATTGCCTGCTAGATTTTGAACGCCGTTAAAATATCATAATAAATTTATTTTCCAGGTATCGCAGCCATAATGTTCTTCTTGACTCTGGACTCTGAAAGTGAATGTAATGAACCGGTTGAAAGCGTTCGAGATGTGGATATACCGCAGAATGCTCCGTATACCGTAGACCGATAATGTCAGTAATGCAGACGTACTACAGAGAGCCAGAGCCAATAGAGAGCTGGTGTCAAGTGTGAAAATTAGAAAGGTCTTATATTTGGGTCATGTGTTAAGGGTAGAAAAATACCACCTCCTTCGGCTGATATTCATGGGTTAAGTGGAGGGACGTCGGGAAGCTGGTAGAAGGCAGCTGTCCTGAAAAGTCAGTAATAGATTTTTGTTTACAAAGTGAAATTTTAGACTTAGCTGCAGTATTCCTCCATTTCTTGGTGGGATCTTGTGGATTGAGTCGGGACAAGTTCGGCTCGAGCACGGTCGGATCTACCGGAGTGGCGGACCAGGCGAGGACGGACGAGGATGGTAGTACTGTAAACAAATTGTGTTATTAATGTATAACAGGGTTCACAAATACAAATATAATACAACAGTTAATTAAAATATAAGTATTATTGATGGTTGCGGCGTTAATTTGGTAAAACTCCATTATATAAATAACCAGAGAGGTATATATATGGGCTAAACTCAACATATTTACTCTTAATGATCAAATCAAATCAAATCATCATTATATTTACTTAAAAGACATTACAAACAGCAAAATGTTTAAGGCATCTATTGAGTACAGGTAAAATATTATAAAAATACAACATAATACCAGGAACGCATTAGAGATGGTTCGACATTAGGAAGACAATATACTTTCTAAAGTCAAGAGTATTTGTCCCCTGAACGTACCTTCACTAATATGAAACACATCGATCTCTACACAGCGTTCAGCAGATTAATTGCTCGTCCCACCGGTGTCACCAGAGGCAGGCTACTTCTGGCGACCGGTAGGTAAAACAATATATACTTACTGTTGCTGTCGTAGAAACCTATCAGGGACAAAAAGACCAACATCCTTTAGCAAAGCCGAATTCTCGAAATATCCCCTGATTAATCTAAAAAATGGATAGTAAGATACCCATCTCTTCGAAGCTGTAAAGAATTGGTTCGGAGCAATTCCAAAAGAAATGCCGTGGGATAACTATCGTTTTTTCATACATAATAATAATTTAATATGGAGTTTTACATCATTGATAAAGAAACAATTAATAAAAAAAACTTTGTTTTAAGTATCACAAATATATTTTTATTTTTCGCGACAGCTGTTTCGTCAACCTATGTTGACATCATCAGGTGTTACACTTGATGATGTCGACATAGGTTGATGAAACAGCTGTCCCGAAAAATAAAAATACAATTGTGTTACATAAAACAAAGTTTTATAAATATATTTTTTTAAACCTCATTTTGTCTTAGTTTAGCTTCAGTCTCGGTTCATACTGTTATCTGTTAACTATATTATTATTTTATATTTGTGGTAGCATGTAATTGGCCTTACTTTATTTTTTCTAATATATGTTATTAATATCGCTGTATGCTACCCTTAATAAATAAATAAATAATTAAATAACTTGACAGGTTTAATGTTTTTCATACTAATTTTAAAATATGAAAGCAACAGTTTTACATATTAGATTTCATTTAAACTTTCAAAGCCTTCCTGGGACTAACGAGAATAAACTGCGATATTTTCAGCGAAATCTGTTCAGTAATTTTTGAGAAAATCAAAGACAAGCAAACAGACAAACATTATTTTTTATTGTGTATATTTTTTCGGTTTTATATTGATTTAGTTATAAATAAAAATACATAAACAATAGTGACATACTTGTAAGGGCATTCTGGGAATGCCCTCGCAAGGCGAAACAAATTCGTCACTATTGTTTTTATATTTTTATATGTTTAGTTAACTGTTTAATTGAAACACACGTATATATGATATCACAATTGATTTAATTTCTATAAAATTGTCGCCATAGCGGCTTCGCTAACCAATGTTAGCATCATCAGGTGTTACAATGAAGGGAAAAATTAATATTAATTTTTTTATGTTTATAATTACATAAATTATAAAAAATAGGTATGCTCAAATTGACAGTTTCCATAATTTAAGACCCATTAACACTTGTTAATAGAATTTCGAAAAAGAAAATGCATATATTATATTATATTTTACTTTTGACCTCCCAGAAGTCCAAAAATCAATTAGGAGAGATACGAAATACTCGTATATTAAATTCTTCACATTACATGACTTTAAATGTCTAAATGCCAATTTACTCATCAATTATGCAACATTACTGTTTATCTGATTGGCTTCAAAATAATTAGGGGGTTTAAGTGAATAATTAATCTTTAAATACACTAAACTCGAATTACGGAACTTTCAAAAGAAGGGTGAAAATAGAATAAATGAAGTAGAAATGAGATCTCTAAGACGAATGTGTGAACATTTGTGTATGATTGTGTCGAATGAAAATATGAGAATTGAATGCGGTGAGAATAGAAGTGCTATGAACAAAATAATTAAAGGGTCGTTTAGATGGTTTGGTCACATGAAAAGTATGAATGAAGAAAGAATATTAAAAAGAATATATGTTAACGATGTAAATGGAACTAGAAATACAGGAAGCTCGAGGAAACCATGGAACGATCAAATAAATAAAATATTGAATGTCGGCACGAGTCGTAGAAATCGACGTGCGTGCATGACACGATGTATAAATGTTGAGGAAACGAGAGAAGAATGTCAGGAAAGAAAATTGCGTCAGTCTTACATTGAATATTTATTGTATTGGCCAAGTACCACATCGGGATGTAGTGCCGAGATGAAGATGAAGAAAAAGGAGAAGAAGAATTTATTTTAACAAAAAATCACTGTAAAACCGATCGCGTTTGCATGATATATTTTAGAATGGAGTTTTACAAAAAAAAAATCACAATTATCAATATTTTAATATATTTGTTTCGAGTTTTTATATTAGGTTTAATTAAAAGCTTGAGTATCCCTGCTTTTATCATCACCGAAGCTATCCCCCTTTCTCTTTTCACGTCGTCTAATTCCAAATTCGAAATAGAAATGGCCTGCACTCGGAGCCACGAGCAATTTCGCTATATTTTCAATTATCTTTGTCAGTGCTGCCCCCTTCCAGGCCGGCGGAGCGGCGAACTATTGAGCTGACGTCTTAATTGACCTACGATCATACCAATCCGAAATGTTACTGGCTTCTTCATTTGTAAACAAATTAGATTCTATACCCGGTAATGCTGAGCATACGCAATGGCAGCTTGCTAGCAAAAAACATAATTACATAAAAGCACTTACCCATTTTGTATTACTATTTTATTTTGTTTTTAAAACTACCCATTGAGGTTTTGTCGGGGTAATAGAACAAACAATTAGTTTTGTTACCCTAGCAAAGTTTCGGTTGAAGCAAAATCGTTTAGTAATTTAAAAAAAAAATAATAATAAAAAAATAATAATAATAATAATAAATACAATCTTCATAGATGGCGTTAGTGTGCAGATTGCAAAAACTACCATGTAGAGGGTGGTCTTACAGATTAACATATATGCAACTTCCAAAAATTTGTCAGACATGGTGGTCATAATAAAAAAAAATATGGAATGGGGAGTGTTGTATTACATAAAGCGTGCGCTTAACCCAACCAATGACAGGTCATAAGTTCTGTAAACACCTCGATCAACCATATTCTGTTTCCAATTTGCATCTTCGTCTCTATTGAGATACAATTGATTCTTTAAAAAATAAGTGTTATAAATATGTATTAATGAACGAATGGAGAGAATGACCCAAGGACAGGAGCCAGTGGTGGAGGCCAAGTACCACACCGGGATGTAGTGCCGAAAAGAAGAAGAATTTATTGTTTCTTGAACAATGCCGTAAAATTCCATGTTAAATAATCAATATGAATAAAAACGTGTTTTCTAGAAGTTTAATTATAATTTAAGGAAATTATAATACAGATCGCGTGAGGAACACCAGAATAAGAGAGCTATGTGAGGTTGAGGATATTATAAGATGGAGCAGACAGCGAAAAAGGGACTGGTTCGGTCATGTTAAAAAATGGACACCACCAGACTCCCCTATATTGCATTTCATAATCAGCCTCATGACTCCTCCTCGTGGAAGAAAATGACAGCTGGGAGTCTATCTCACAGGAGGAGCAACACTCTGGAGAACAGACCACATAGGTCTACAACAAGAAACAAGAAGAAGATAATACATGTTTTGCCTTGCTAAGGCTTTATCAAATGTCATTTATAACAAATAAAATGCTAACTAACCATCACACCATCTCTCTGAAAAGGTAGGAGGAAAAAGGGACCGCCACACTCTTCTTTCGTGACATACTTCACTCGCTTTCTCTACATGCATACATTGTGTCATGCACGCACGTCGATTTCTACGACTCCTCGCGTGGCTGACATTCAATATTCTATTTATTTGATCGTAGAAATAAACTGTAATTATTTTGAACTGACTAATCTACCTAATTTAACTGCAGTATATTTCTTAAATAAAAACAATGGGTTGAATCAAATTACGCTACTAATTCAATGAAAATTGAATAAAAACAGCGGACGACGAAACGTACAAAATTGTATAAATTTTTAACATTGTAAAATTATGTAATTTATGTTTGTGGGTACCCGGACACGCGGCTAGAACACCCAAATTTCAGTTAGGTGTTTAAAAGCACATCATTTTGATGTCTATCCTCTTGGCCTACTTTTTATGAGCAGGAACCAACCCTAATGACAGGGCGGCGTCCCGCGATGGAAAATATGAAACGTCATAAATTAAAATCACCCCTACCAAAAGTTTATTGTATCAATCTAATTTATAATGGAAACTAAGGAAACTGCTATAAGAATACAGAGAAAATTATAAAGTGTAGTGCAGCGTAGACGACCTTTGTGGCAGAGTGGCAATAGCTATGACTGCCACACCGAAGGTCCCGGGTTCGATTTCCGACGAAAATGGTAAAATTCTCACGGTCCCGGCGAGAATCGAAACCGGGACCTTCGATGTGTCAGTCGTAGTGCATACCACTCGACCACGAAGGTCGACATGGATAATAAAAATGGCGATAGACTTGCTACTTATCACATGTCATAAGAATTAATATCTATAAACTTGGATACAGTAGTTGGGTTCAAATAACCAGTTGTATAAAAAAACGGAGTGTTGGTTAGTTAGTTAGTTTAAAACTAACTAACTAACCATCACCCCATTTCCCCGGAGGGATAGGCAGAGAGGATGTATCGTCACAATGGTCTGTCCTGGCACCTCTCGGATTCCTCTACATTCATACATCGTACCATGCACGCACGTCGATTATTCCGACTTCGAATGTGACCGCCTTTTAGTAATTGATTAATTTGGTCATGCCATGCTTTCCTCGGTCGTCCTCGGCTTCTTTTTCCACGCTGCTTGTGTACAACTTTTTAAGCATTCTACTCTCATCCATTCGTTCCATATGTCCAAACCATCTCAGGGATCCTTTTTTAATTTTATCCATGATGCAGTCATTTGCCTTACATTCCTTTCTTATTTCGTCGTTCGGTATTCTATCATACAACGTTTTCCCGCACATTCTTCTCAGTGATCTCATTTCTACGGCGTTTATCCTGCTTTTATCCTTCTTTTGCCAGCTCCAAGCTTAGTTAGTTTAAATGTTTTATGAATAGATGAAGGCTACGATTTCGTGACTTTTTAAACACAAGAACGAGCTTTTTAAAATTACTAAAAACATTATAAAGCACACAATGGTTGGTTAGTTTTTGAAAGTTCATTTTGGTTTTCGATGCATTTCCCCCGTTATATTTATTCCATGTATCAATCGCGCCAAAGCCATCTATCCCGTAATAATCTATTAAGGTAATGATTGCAGATGGTTTCGAGATTGCCAGGGGTGGATTCGGACAAGATTGTTGTCTGTAGGTTACCGGAGGGTTGGAAATGGTAGCCTATCGGAAAGCAGTTAACTTGAGGGGGCTTTTAAGGGTTGAGAGGGTTATTTTTTTATAATCAATCGTAGTTTTGATAATGGAATTTTTATTTAGTGTTTTCTGAACAATGACGCAAAAATAAAATGAAACACTACATATTTTGGAAAACGTACGCTTTCTTTAAATTTTATTATATTTTATCAGGTTTATTATATTTTATCATAAGATATGGCATGACCAAATTAATCAATTACTGAAAGGCGGCCATGTTCGAAGTAGGAACAATCGACGAGCGTGCATGTCACGATGTGTGAATGTAGAATATGCGCGAGAGTTATGTCAGGATAGAACAATGTGGCAATTCATCCTCTCTGCCTACCTCTCTGAGAAAAGGCGTGATGGTTAGTTAGTTAGTTTATATTTTATCACTGTCAAGTTTTCAGTATTGTTTTTTTTTAATATTCCAATATTTTATTGCATTTATTCGCATAAATAGTTATGACCGGTTTTAGCAGCTAGCTGCCATATTTTGGTCTAGCCTAAATATATTTCCCACATAAAGTGGAAATTGGAATGTGGAAAAACAGTGTTTTGATTGATAAAAATTAAGGTGTGTGATTTTGGGGATTTTTATATCGAATATTATGAAGACACTTGATGTTCTCCCTGTTCACCGTATGGCAATAAAGTGTAAATTTTCATAAATAATCTCATGTAAGTGGAAAAACAGTGTTTATGATTGATATAAATTACTTTCAATTATGGGGATTATCATATCGAATATTATGAGGATATTTGATCTTTTCCCTGCTTACAGTAGATATGGCAATAAAGTATGAATTTTTATTAATATTCTTAAGTACATAAGTCTGTTTTGATTAATATAAATTAATACTTGTAATTTTAGATATATTTCATCAGGTGTTTTCTGGATATTTGATGTTTTTTTAGATTTGCAATATGGCAATTAAGGGTAAATTATTATAAACAATCCCAAGTAAGTTGAAAAGCAGTGTTATGATGAATAAAAGTGAAACCTTATAATTGTAAAAGTATGAGATATATTATTATAAATAATATGTTGTAAGTGGAAAAGCAGTGTTTTGATTTATAGAAATAAGGCTTTGCAATAATAGAGATAATTATATTAAATATTATGATGGTTCCCAGATTGCAATATGGCATAAGTATTATAGAAAAGCAATGTTTTGATTGATAAAAATTAAGACTTATGATGAATTATTATATTAAATATATGGGGATATTGGATACTTATACAATTAGAAATATGGCAATAAAGTGTGAATATCATATCATGAACAATATCGTGTATTATTATCATATGATTAATAAAAAATAATACTTGTAATTATGGGAATTATTAAATTAAATATACAGGTATAGGGATATTGGACGCTTACACAATTTGAAATATGGCAATAAAGTGTGAATTATTAAAAACAATATCATGTAAATGGAAAGGCAGTTTCTGATTAATAAATCAGACAGAGTCAGAAAGATACGGTGAGAGAAAAAACAAAGGTCACTGACATCATCCACCGGGTGGAGACTCTAAAATGGCAATGGGCGGGTCACGTAGCCAAAAGCTCAGATGAAAAGTGGACAAGAAGACTGCTGACTTGGAGACCGTGGACGGCGAGGAGAAGTGCAGGGCGACCGCAACTACGGTGGGAAGATGATCTGAACAGACACGTCGAAATAACATGGATGCAGTCTGCACAGGACAGAGTGACATGGAAGCGAATGGAGGAGGCCTTTGTCCAGGAGTGGACGGGAATAGCCTGAGGAAGAAGAAGAAGAAGATTATTATAAGAATATTAGATGCTTTCCCGGTTTAGAATATGGCAATAAAGTGTGAATTATCATAAACAATCACATGTAAGTGGAAAGGCAGTGTTTTGATTAATAAAAATTAAGATTTGTAATTATGGGAATTATGGGATTAAATATTACGGGGATATTGGAGGCTTCCCCAGTTTACAATATGGCAATAAAGTGTGAATTATTTCTCATAATATTTCTGCCTTAATTTAATAACAAACGGATAATTAACGTCAGAGAGCAGCGCGATTATTAATTAAAAGGCCATGATCGATGAGTTTTTACGGGTAATAAATATATTTTATGGCCGCTCTCCGTGGAGAGCGAACTACGTAACTAGGGAAATGTTCCGGTTTTGGCTATAGACAATAATAATAATAATACAATAACTTTTAAAAAGCAATTGTTGTGATTTAATCACCTCAATGGCCCATTAAAATGTATTACAAATCTAAAAAAAATTAAAAAAAAATTATGAATGTATACTTATACTTGTATACGAATACTGGATTTCACCCATGGTGGGTGATTAATTATTGATAAAGTAGTTCTGCTAAATGCTAAAAATTAATCTCCATAGATGGCGTTAGTGTGTGGATTATATAGATTAATCTAAAAAAAATATTAACATATGTAATCAAAATCTACATAGATGGCGTATTGAAACTGACATGTGAAGTTAAGCATATATTGGTAACATATACATATACAACCTCCAAAAATTTGTCTTACATGGTCATAAAAAAAGGTGAAATGGGGAATGTTGTAATTACATAAAGCGTGCGCTTAACCCAACCAATGACAGGTCATAAGTGCTGTAAACACCTTGATCAACCATATTCAGTTTCCAGTTTGCATCTTCGTCTCTATTGAGATACAATTAAATTTCATAAAAAATAAAGATATTCAAATGATTTTATTGAAATCTCTTGATGGAAGTTCATTTTAAATAATAATTAAATAAAACGATGTTTTTTAACTACTTCCACTTTTGTCTTTATTTCGACAGCGACCGGTTTCGCCAGGCTCGCTGGCTTCCAGTCTGGTGAAACTATTGCAAACCGAATCCTTTATATACATACAGATCAGGAGTGGTAAACATGATTCTATATAAAAATAATCTTCAAATATTGGTATTAAAGGTATTCAAGAAAATTCATATTCCGTACAATGGATTTAAAATTTTATAATCGCTTACATATTCATATATAACGTTTAAAAAAACGGTATTTTTGTTTTTATTATTACTGAATTTAAATATTATATGTCACAGTTGTTGGTTCGTAAGTTTGGCATCGCTAAGGTCTGGAATCAAACAAAACAATTTTTCAGCAGTAACCGATTCCAGGAATATTTTTTATTTGTTTACATTTACTACCCTTTGTAACTTACTAACTAACTAACCATTACGCCGTCTCCCCGGAGGGGTAGGCAGAAAGAATGGAACGCCACACTGTTCTGTCCTGACATACTTCTCTCGCTTCCTCTACATTCATACATCTTGTCATGCACGCACGTCGATTTCTCTGACTCCTCACGTGACCGACATTCAATATTTGATTGATTTGATCGTGCCATGTTTTCCTCGGCCTTCCTCTATTTCTAGCTCTGCCTACTACCCTTTGTTATACCCAATATATGTATATGAAGGACTAAGTTTAAAATAGTGTCAACAGTCTGTAGTACTTCCATCAAGATATTTTAGTAAAATCATTAAATTATCTTAACGCATTAAGTTTATCAAAAATGAATATGTAAAAAATACATGTGTACTAATACAATAAGCGGAAACTTGAATATTTATTAATGTTTATATACGTATATTTATGTTTGTCGACTTACAAAAAGCATATGATTACGTTAATAGAAAAAAGTTGTGGAAAATATTGTCGGAATATGGAATAAGTACAAAACTGATCACGGCCATTAAGTCGCTATACACGGAAAGCACTGCTAGTGTCAGAGTAAATGGAGATCTTACAGCCTGGTTTGATATCAATAAAGGTGTCAAACAAGGTTGCGTAATGTCCCCGTGGTTATTTAATCTGTATATGGACAATTGTATGAGAGAGCTGAAAGGGTTGGATGTAGGTGCCAAAATGAGCGGAGTGTCAGTAAGCTGTCTCTTGTATGCGGATGACGCTGTCCTACTTGCTGACAACGAGCATGAACTACAAGTCCTGGTGAATTGTATGTATGAGGTATGCATGCGAAATGATCTGATGATGAATGTTAATAAGTCCAAGGTAATGATTTTTGAAAAGGAAGAAACCATGACAGTCTGCAACATTAGCGTGAATGGTGAAAATTTGGAGCAAGTAGTTGAGTTTGTGTATTTAGGTAGTATGTTTACAAGAGATGGGCGAGTGGAGAGGGATATTGAAAGAAGGGTTGGGGCAGGCAACAAAGTGAATGGTGCACTTAAAGTTGTCATCGCAAACAAAAACCTATCCAAAAAAGCTAGAATGGCAGTGCACAATGGTGTTCTTCTACCGACCCTTATGTATGGAAGCGAAGCATGGAACTGGCAAAAGAAGGATGAAAGTAGAATAAATGCAGTAGAAATGAGATCTCTTAGACGAATGTGTGGATACTCTGTGTATGATAGAGTGTCGAATGAAAATATAAGAAGTGAATGCGGTGCGAATGATGGTGTCATGAACAAAATAATGAAAGGATCATTAAGATGGTTTGGACATATGGAAAGAATGAATGAAGAAAGAATGGTAAAAAAATTATATGTTAATGATGTAAATGGTACCAGAAATAGAGGAAGACCGAGGAAAACGTGGCACGATCAAATAAATCAAATATTGAATGTCGGCCATGTGAGGAGTCAGAGAAATCGACGCGCGTGCATGACACGATGTATGAATGTTGAGGAAGCGAGAGAAATATGTCAGGAAAGAAAGGTGTGGCAGTCCATTCTTTCTGCCTACCCCTTCGGGGAGACGGCGTGATAGTTAGTTAGTTAGTTAGTATATACGTATATAATAAAATAGCGATAGTAACCTAAAACCGGGGTAACTTTCAATCTAGGGATGAACAAAAAATGTATCTAAACATCATAATTATATCCCCGTAGGTGGCGCGTGAGACGCCCGAGGTGTTATCCCTATCATTTGCGTTTCCGGTTCCTTTTAGGGTTGCCGGGAGGAAATATTATTATTATTATCTAAATAGGGCACTACCTACCTATTGTCCTCATACCTGAATTCAAATTGAAACATTTTGTAGATAGTTGCTCGAACAATGATGTAAAACTCTGTATTAAATTATTAATACGAAAGAAAATGCCTGTTTTCACCTAAATTATGCATTAAAAAGGCGAAACATGTCATTCATTCGCATAAATTATAATAAAACTTCTAAATAACAGACGTATTCTTTTGTGTCAATTTGTTATTCGATATTTTTTTAAATTGTTATGATCTCAATACCAAAACTAAACAAATTAAGTAACTATTTCTCTATTTCTTTTTTATAAACATTGTATATACAACACTTATACTTATTAAAAAAATAAAATTACATAGACAAGTTTTGGACAAACAGTCCTTCTTGAGTGATACATATTATAAAGATACGTTTTTAAAAATATTATAAAATTGTTAACATGATCTGACAGATGTTATAAAAGATTAATATTTAAAAACAATTTTATGATATTTTTTAAAATGTATATTTATAATACGTATTACTGAAGAAGGACTGTTTGTCCGACTATGTAATTTTATTTTTAATATAAGTTTTGTATATACAAAGTATATAAAATAGAAAAAGAGTAATAAACCATAACAACACAAAGTATGGCGTATTCAGAAGAAATTTAGTAACTAACCACCACGCCGTCTGGCCGAAGGGGTAGGCAGAAAGAATGAAACGCAACACTGTTATTTTCTGACACTCAAGATTCAACATTCATACATCGTGATTTGTTTAATATTTGATTGATTTTAACACGTTTTATTCGTTTTTATTATATTTCTAGTTAAGTTAACGTCGTTTACATACACTTTCTTTACCATTCTTTCTTCACCCATTCTTTCCATGTGTACAAACTATTTTAATTACACTTTCATTATATTGTTCGTAGCACTTTCATTCGCACTGTATTCACTTACTAGACTAAAACTAAACTAACAATAAACTTGAAATAAGGCAATTAGGCTCATAATGTTGCTAATTGAAATTCATTGAAAACAATGTAAATAAAACAAATAACAAAATTATTTTAACTCATATATTAAGTATTATTATTATAATATACAGTATGAGTCAAAAGATTTTTCCACGTCTTTTTTAGTTTTCACCAGTTTTGGCAGCTCGCTGCCATCTTCTGAATTACTCAGACACTGATATTTTTAGACCAGAAGATGGCAGATGGTCTAAACCATAGGTTCCTAACTAACTTTTTGGCCCGTAGACCCCTTGCGAATTTTTCATCTTTTATTTAAACCCCACTGCCTTCCTAATATTGTTTTTTTTTTACAATTTCATATATAACTATAAGTTTGTTTTTGAAGCTGACACTTTGATGACCGATAATCAATATTAGTCTTCCTCTATTTCTAGTTCAATTTACATCGTTTACAAATACTTATTTACCATTCTTTCTTCATTCATTCTTTCCATGGGTCCAAATCACCTGGAGACCAATAGTTCGTTAATAGTAATTAATAAGGAGGTTTGCACTTACCCATGTCTTCAGAATTATTAGGGGATTATTTTAGAATTTCACTATCGTGTAGATCATCCATCTTCATGTTATCTTCGACAGCAACAGCCGCAGTCAGTTTTATCTCCTGATATGCAAAATAATATTATGTAATAATAATAATAATAATAATAATAAATTTTATGATTAATAAAGCGACATTATTATGAATAAATCAATCGATCTAACCGAGTGTCAGAAATAAAGACGCTTAAATATATATCTGGCAAGACACTGCAAGAGAGGATAAGGAATACACGGATAAGGGAGATATGCGAGGTCGAGGATGTCGTTAGATGGGGAAGGCAAAGGAGAAGATACTGGTATGCACACATGAGGAGAATGGATCCACCCAGACTCCCCTTCATTCGTAGACGACCCCCGGGCAGACCACCAAATAGATGGATCGACAGCTGAGAGTCGACTTTACAGGAGGCCAACTCCTCTTGAGAAACAGCCCACTAGGCCTACACTAAGAATAATAAGAGAAGAAGAAGAAGTAATACAATGGGGAGGGCAAGCAGAAAGAAAAGCAGAGGAAGAAAGTATTATGTCCTAAATTATGAAAGGATCGCTGCTTTGGTTTAGTCACACGGAACGCAGGGATAAAGAAAGAATGGTTAAGAAAGTATACTTCAACGATGTAAATGGAGTACGGAGTCGAGGAAGACCTAGGAAAACATGGCATGACCAGATGATTCAAATTTTAAAGGTTGGTCATGTTAGAAGTCGGAAGAAACGACGTGCGTGTATGACTCGCTGCATAAACGTGGAGGATGCTAGAGAGGTGTGTCAGAATAGGACCGCCATACCATTCTGTCCAGACATACCTCTCTTGCTCCCTCTACATTCATACATCGTAATATGCACGTTCGTCGATTTTTCCGACTTCGGATGTGGCCGCCTTTCAGTATTTGATTAATTTGGTCATGCCATGATTTCCTTGGTCTTCCACGTCTTCTCTTTCCACTCACACTGCTTGTATACAATATTTTAACCATTCTTCTCTCGTCTATTCGTTCCATATATCCAAACTATCTGAGGGATCCCTTTTTAATTTTATTTATGATGCAATCATCTGCCTTAGAACTTAGAAGTTCAAAACAAGCAAACAAACAAACCATCACGCCGTTTCCCCGCAGGGGTAGGCAGAAATAATGGACCGCTACACTACTATATCCTGGCAAACCTCTCTAGATTCCTCCACATTCATACAACGACTCATACACGCATGTCGATTCCTCCGACTTCTAGCATGACCAACCCTTAAAATTTTATTAATAAGGTCATGCCATGTTTTTCTCGGTCTGACTCTACTCCGTTCTGCGTTTACATCATTAACGTTTACTTCCATAATCATTATTTATCCATACATGCGTTCCATATGTCCAAACCATCGCAGCGATCCTTTCATGATTTTGTTTATAATACCTTCTTCCGCTCTACATTCCTTTCTTATATCAGCATTTGAGATTCTGTCGTATATCGTTCTACCACACATACGTCTTAGGGACTTCATCTCTACCGCATTTATTCTGCTTTCACCCTTGTTCTGCCAGTTTCATGCTCCTCTTTACCTACCCCTACGGGGAAACGGCGTGGTGGTTTTGTTGTTGATTTTGTAATAAAACTTCTAAAAAACAGACATTTTCATTTATATTAATTTTTATTTAGCTTACCTGAGATATGTCCCGGATCGCAGTTGGACATTCATGTGTTATCTTTATATTTTCTGTTGTCAATCATATGTGATATGATTGCGATGGATGCACGAATTTGCTGGACCCGCATCAAATCCACGAGGCACAGAACATGTTCCACATTTCACAATGTTTTTTGGTGGCTCAAGCAAAATATATTATTGTCACGTTACCAAGTCTAACCTAGCAAATGTAGAAATGACGTACGCCGGCCCTGCTGGCCCCCTCTTTCTCCTCGACTACCGAGGATTGCCGAGTTTTCCCGAACGGGCAATTCGGCTCTTGCGCCGCCCCTGTGTGCTCTACCGGTATGAGCTCTTCCTATTACTACAATATTATGAATAACTCTTATTAATAAAAACGCCAAGTTCGTGGAACTGGCAAAAGAAGGATGAAAATAGAATAAATGCAGTAGAAATCAGATCTTTAAGACGAATGTGTGCTGAAAACTCCTCGGCAATAGGAAAATTAGTTGAGCCAATGCGTTGCCCTAGTACGAATTTCGGGGATCAAGCGTTTGCATCAGCTTGGAACAATCTTCCTTTACACTGCAGATGCATAAATGATCCGACAGATTTCAGATCTAAGCTGAAAACCCATATTTTTCATATCATACCCAATTTAAAACTTGCATATTTTGTTTTATTACACTTTCTAATCGATGCAGCGTTCATATTTAGATTTAAAACAAAACTCAATGCGCCCTTGAGGGTAATCAATCACCTCACAAAAACAGCGCGTTGAAAGTTGGCATATTATTATTATTATTATTATTATTTATTATAGAGTGGCAAATGCAATTATAAGAAGTGAATGCGGTGCGAATGAAAGTTTAATGAACAAAATATCGCGATGAATGTGTAATGAAAGGGTCGTTAAGATGGTTTGGACACATGGAAAGAATGAGTGAAGACAGAATGGTAACTAACCATCACGCCGTCTCCCCGAAGGGGTAGGCAGAAAGAATGGACTGCCACACCTTTCTTTCCTGACATATTTCTCTCGCTTCCTCAACATTCATACATCGTGTCATGCACGCGCGTCGATTTCTCTGACTCCTCACATGGCCGACATCCAATATTTGATTTATTTGATCGTGCCACGTTTTCCTCGGTCTTCCTCTATTTCTGGTTCCATTTACATCATTAACATATAATTTTTTTACCATTCTTTCTTCATTCATTCTTTCCATATGTCCAAACCATCTTAATGATCCTTTCATTATTTTGTTCATGACACCATCATTCGCACCGCATTCACTTCTTATATTTTCATTCGACACTCTATCATACACAGAATATGCACACATTCGTCTAAGAGATCTCATTTCTACTGCATTTATTCTACTTTCATCCTTCCTTTGCCAGTTCCATGCTTCGCTTCCATACATAAGGGTCGGTAGAAGAACACCATTGTGCACTGCCATTCTAGCTTTTTTGATAGGTTTTTGTTTGCGATGACAACTTTAAGTGCACCATTCACTTTGTTGCCTGCCCCAACCCTTCTTTCAATATCCCTCTCCACTCGCCCATCTCTTGTAAACATACTACCTAAATACACGAACTCAACTACTTGCTCCAAATTTTCACCATTCACGCTAATGTTGCAGACTGTCATGGTTTCATCCTTTTCAAAAATCATTACCTTGGACTTATTAACATTCATCATCAGATCATTTCGCATGCATACCTCATACATACAATTCACCAGGACTTCTAGTTCATGCTCGTTGTCAGCAAGTAGGACAGGAGGATAATTAATACGAATGAAAACGTCAGTTTTCTAAAAGTTTTATTACATTTTATGGGAATGACATGATTCGCCCCTCTAAGGCATTATCAAATGTGGCGAAACTTCAACTCGTTGCAGTTCTTATACATTAGTAAATGGAGCAGAATATGGTAATTAACGAAAATTGATGTGGCTTCATACATTTTTAACAAATAATTATTTGGGTAGGTTCAAAAATATTGGAAAGTTTTTCTTGGAAGTCGTTAAGAAACATTATGACAATGATTACATGGTTAGGATACCGAATCATATTATATAAATAAAAAATAAGTTATTTGAGGTAGTACGAAATAAAGTGCTTCTAAAAAAAACATCTTCTTACAAATTGTTGACAAATGATTTTACATATTTCAGGGTGACTAATAATTCTTAGTATTATATATAAAATAAAATCGCCATCCTGCGT
Source organism: Lepidostoma basale (assembly GCA_022606425.2). Classification (NCBI taxonomy): domain Eukaryota; kingdom Metazoa; phylum Arthropoda; class Insecta; order Trichoptera; family Lepidostomatidae; genus Lepidostoma; species Lepidostoma basale. Next base: position 1,264,836 of record JAHDVF020001465.1, read on the forward strand.
GCGTAGACTCAGTGTTTTATAGAAGTTTTATAATATTTTCGTTCCCACCGGCATTATTAGAGGCAGGTTGGTTCTTTCGGCCGGAAGAAAGAACAATCTATGCTGGCGCTGTCGGAGATATCTGTCGGGAACAAAAAGACCTACACCCTCCAGCACGGCTGAGTTTTCAAAATATCCCCTAATTATAATAATCTAAAGAAATGGGTTACGAGAAACCCGTCTCTTCCAAGCTGCATCGGTGTAGACCGCCAGAAGAAGAAGAATATGCAATATATTAGAGATTGTTTTTATTTGTACGTAGGTACTATTTAAACCACTTTTTAAAGTACTTATAGAAGTACAAAATTTTCATTAATGATAATCGTCGGAGCCCGTTGAATTTAAGTAAACTCATTAAATTCTCTATTTGTTTTTATTCTAATTTAGGTCCATTAGCGAGAGGCGTTCAAAACTAATGTTTTTTGGACAAAATGAATGTCTTTTGAATAGAATTTATTGTGTTCTCCAATAGATTAGCTATGGGAAACATAATGCCGGGCGATAAATAATTTCTCATCACAATTATTCAGCTTTATCTATGTGAGCATCTAATTACCGTCTTTTTTTGTAACACAATATTTATGTTAAATTTCCAAACAGGGGTGCTAAACATAGATATTGAGTAATTATTATAAATGAAAACGTCTGTCTTCTAGGAGTTTTATTAAAAAGCGTGTTTTTTTTTAAGGTTTGGTTTTTAAACTAGCAACATTGTTTTTACACACTGTCAATTTAAAAGTTGACAGTTGATTTGTAGTCAAAACGTTTTGCCATTTTACCATGAATAAACTGACGTCATATCTCCGACAGCGACAGCATAGATTGTTTTACCTACCGGCCGCCAGAACCAACCTGCCTCTGGTGACACCGGTGGGAAGAGCAATTAATCTGCTGAACGCGGTCTCCTCGGAGATCGACGTCTTTAAAATCAGTGAAAGTACGTTCAGAAAGCAAATACTCTTAATTCTGGAGAGTATTCTGTCTTCCTAATGTTGAACCATCTCTCATGCGTTTCTGGTAGTATACTATACACAAAATATTATTTTACCTGTTCTCAATAGATGCCTTAAAATTTGATTTTGTATTGTCTGTTGATGAAATAAACTGATTTGATTTGATTTGATTTGATTTAATCATGACAGCATGAGCCAAATGTAAAGGGTATTTTAGCTATCATAGTGATTCTCGTAACATGTGATAGGTAGCGAATCTATCGCCATTTTATTGTTAGTTCTACACCAGACCAATGACAGTGTGACAATCACACTGCCCTCGCCGGGAATCGAACCCAGAACCTTCATGATGCACTTCAATGTACTTACCACTCAGCCACGAAGGTCGTCAACTACATACACCCAACTTCCCCTTTTTCTTCCCAACTTTCTCGGCACAATTAAAAATAAACATTTTGTTAAAAATTAATATTTTTAAGAAAATGTATATTTTTAACAAAACGTTTATTTTAAGTGAAATATTTATCTTTAACTAGATCAGAAAAATGGAGCTACAGTGCCCATCATCAATCCCAATGTAGGCCTCTCCCAAAGCACGCCACCGCCTCCTATCCATTGCCGCTCCCATCCATCCATGTCCAGCAATCCTTTTCAGTTAGTCGGTTTTCAGGGGGACGTCCAACTCTACGGAATCCTGTACGCGGTCTCCACTCCAGAACCCGTCTTCCCCATCGGCTGTCGGTTCTCCGGCAGACATGGCCAGCCCACCGCCACTTCAGCCCGCCTATCCGTAGAGCCACCTCAGTCACCTTGGTTTGTTGTCGAATAAATTCGTTTCTAAATCTATCCCTCAAGGTTATCCCAAGCATGGCTCTTTCCATTCAGTGCCCTTGAGATGATTTATTCATAAAAATGGCGCTATACAGATTATCCAATTTATTATTATTTTTTCTTATTATTATTATTGTTGTTATTATTATTCTTACTATTCTTATTCTATTATTATTATTATTCTATTGTTGCCGCCCTTTAGAATAGTAAATTGAGACACGTAATACGTTTTTACTGTTTTGATATTAAAATTATACCAGTTTTTTCGTTTATATAAAGAATTTTGACAGGTGTAAAAATAAATTTTTCTTTTGTTCCAATGACAATTTGAATAATTTCTTCAATATTATTTTTAAGTTCTTGCTGGTGTTGGTTTGTAAAGTGCCTTATTACTGTTAATTTTGAAAAATAGTGGATACGTGGAACATAAATTAAATAGACTATATTATATGTGCACCATCTAAAAATAACATTTTGTATTAAATTATTTTTATTTTGTTATTTTATTTTATATCATTGTATTTTATATTATTTGTTTTAGATTTATTTTGTGGGTGTCGGACGATTGAAGTGTGCGCGGGAGATGCCTATTGGTGGCGATGAGGTTCGCAACCCATCACACCGCGTCTCCCGCGGGGCGAAAAGAGAAGGATGGAGTGCCGCATCGGTTAAAGTATAGCAGCCCATTCTTTCTGCCTACCCTTTCGGGGCGACGGCGTGATGGTTATTTGGTTTATTATTATATTTTTTTAATTGTGCCCGGGAATTGGTAATCCCTGCAAGGCAGACATTTGGTAACGCTATCAATTACAGTATACAAAGTTGAATTAGAGTAACCCATCATTACGGCTAGCATTCTGATGGCAGGTCTCCCTTCCGAATTACCTTCTCCAATATTATTACACCGTTCTTATGTAATACTAATTATGCTCGGCGGGCAATTAAAATATGATGAACACATTCCAAATTTAATTTAAGGCACAATTTAATAATTCCACAGTAATCGGGTGTCCTAACTCACTTTTGCTAGGTTCAAAATATATTTTGCTTTAATCATAATATCAATAAAAGGCAAAATCCCTGATGTCATCAACAAAGAGTACGAGGATATCTACATAATCGTATTCTTCTCTATGTGTCCTGTCAGGTCTCCCCAACGTTGACTATCACCCTTGAGTAGGCCTCCCTGTCCTGGGCAGCTCGGAACAGCTCCCCCACGGTCCTCAGCCCCGTCCACTCTCGAATATTCCTCAGCCAGGAAACCCGCTTTCTCCCTACACTTCATCGACCCTCCATCTTACCCTCCAAAATCAGATGTAACAGTGAGTACTTTTCGCCTCTCAGAACATGGCCCAAGTAGGACACCTTACGGACTTTGATGTTGGTCAGCAACTCTCTGTCAACTCTGGCTCTATGGAGAACGTTTGTGTTGCTGACCATGTCAGTCCAGGAGATGCGCAACATCCTTCGGTGTATCCACATCTCAAAGGCCTCTAATCGGTTCGTAACATTGGCTTTAAGGGTCCATGACTCCACCCCGTATAACAGCACTGACCAAATATATCGTATATACGAGTAAAACAAAGTCGTTTTAGTTACACCATTTATAACTCAAGAACGGCTGGACTGATTTCGATGATCTTTAATTTGGTGGATTGGTCTCCGTCTCTAATAGCAGAATAATTATTAAAACATCGGGGGGCAAATCAAAAAAAAAATTTGAAGAAAAAATCAAAATGAAAATTCATTTTCTCATACATTTTGTATGGAGCGGCTTTTTTGATAAAAACTAATCATTATATATAAGATAAAGTCAACAATAACAACAAGGTATTGGCTAAGTATGGAGTGGGCACAAGTTACCGAGCAAGTTACCGAATTTACGTATCTGGGAAGCATGTTCACAAGATTAAAAGAAAAGAATTCATGACCTATTTTTGACATGTTTCTAATGCCCTTACAATTTTTTTAAATAACAAAATTACCTCTACCTCTTAACTTTATTCCTCTTCTTAGTAAGAAAGAATGTTTATGTTTGAATTCAAAGCGTTATGAGGAGATGTTAGACAACTTCTTGGTGCCTAAATTGCAAAACTTTCCTGGCAATAACCAAATAATATGGTTCCAATAGGATGGAGGAATATGGTCTATGGTTCCAACAGGAATATGGTCTCTGTCACGAGTTTGTGAAATTTTCCCTGGCAAATTGATCTCCAGGAGAGGTGACATAAATTGACCTCCACGCAGTCCTAATGTAACCCCTTTAGACTTTTTCCTGTGGGGTTATCTCAAATCTAAAGTTTACACCAAGAAATCGACTTATCAGGGGCATTTGAAAGAGAATATTCATCACAAAATGGCAGCCATCACGGAGTCTACCTGCCGAGCCGTCATTAGAAATTTTACTGTTCGACTAAATGAGTCCCGCGAACGCGAGAGTTTACATTTTGACGATATTGTTTTTAATGAATAAATTCCCAAATTGTGTTATTTAATAATTAATAAAAAAAAAATCATTAAATAGCTTACTTTTTTTTAATCGATCCACTAAATATAAACATTCTTTTGGGACTCCTTGTATATATATACAATTTAAAAAAAATTACGAATTTTTATGAATTAAAACACTGTTTTTTCCACTTTTGAGTTTATTCTTCTTGACATATTTCGAAGGCTTACACTTTCATCGTCAATTTATATCGTTCTCCCGATGATGAAGGTGTAAGCCATCGAAATATGTCAAGAAGAATAAACTCAAAAGTGGAAAAAACAGTGTTTTAATTCATAAAAATTCGTAATTTTTTTTTAATTGTATTATATATACAAGGAGTCCCAAAAGAATGTTTATATTTAGTGGATCGATTAAAAAAATATAAGCTATTTAATGAAAAAATGTTTTATTAATTATTAAATAACACAATTTGGGAATTTATTCATTAAAAATAATATCGTCAAAATGTAAACTCTCGTGTTCGCGGGACTCATTTAGTCGAACAGTAAAATTTCTAATGACGGCTCGGCAGGTAGACTCCGTGATAATAATAAACTCAAAAGTGGAAGAAACAGTGTTTTATTCATAAAAATTCGTGATTATGGAATTCCACAGTGTAAACGCCTTTTAGTTTATCTAAAAAATACAATAAATAACGATTTTGTACCATTCTGTTGTTAAAACTTGTGTACCGAAGATGGACTAGAAACATCCGAAACATGATGGACTGTGAAATATTACAAAAGTGTTTTTTTTTAAAACAATGATTTAGAAGTTATTCAAATAATAATGTATATAACATGAATATTTATTAACCGTTTCGGTGTTTACTTTTTTTTAACTAACTAACCATCACGCCGTCTCCCCGGAGGGGAAGGCTGAATGAATGGAACGCCACACTGTTCTGTCCTGACATACTTCTCTCGATTCCTCTACATTCGTACTTCTTGTCATGCACGCACGTCGATTTCTCAGACTCCTCACGTGACCGACATTCAATATTTTATTGATTTGATCGTGACACGTTTTCCTCGGTCTTCCTCTATTTCTAGCTCCGTTCACGCCGTTTACATATACCTTCTTTACCATTCTGTTTTCACTCATTCTTTTCATGTGTCCAAACCATCTTAATGACCCTTTCATTATTTTGTTCATAACACTTTCATTCGCACCACATTCACTTATTATACTTGCATTTGTCACTCTATCATATATATATATTTTCCACACATTCGTCTTAGAGATCTCATTTCTACTGCGTTTATTCTGCTTCCATCCTTCTTTTGAAAGTTCCATGCTTCACATCCATACATAAGGGTCGTTTTTTATTATATTTTAAAGACGTCTTTAAACCATTGCAAAATTCTTTTGCATAATGAAAGTTTAGGAGGTTTTGTGATGCCCTTATGGTATAGACCATAGGGTCGGTTCCCCCTGGTTCTCAGGTAGAAGTTCCCGACTGCATCTTCTGAAACTCCATAACCCATGAAAACCGTCTTTTGATCCCCACACTTTGCAGCCAAGAAGACGTCCCAGCTTTCGCACTGTATAGATAAGAAGGTGTAAGGGTGGCTGATGGATTCCACATAATACAACCAGCTACGACCGTGATTTCCTGCAACCACGTCCGATTTCGGCTGTACATATCCTCCGTTTGGATAGAAGTCAACATGACCTGGAAAAAATAAAATAATTACTGACTGACGTCCAACTCTAATGACGCGAAGTAACCAGCTCTAATGACCTCCCCAGAGAAGTAAGGTCACAGGTGGATAAGGCTGCAGCGGTTGCAGGCTGCCTGAAAGATGTCATATGGAGAAACAAGGACATGAGGACTGATAGCAAGGTACGCATCTAAAAGACCTGTGTGCAACCAATCCTCACATATGGCATTGAATCGAGGGCAGACACTGTCAAGACAAAGAGCATTCTCAGGACAACCGAGATGAAAACACTCCGCGCTATAGCTGGCAAGACCCTACGTGATCGAGCTAGGAATACAGCAATCTGCGAGGTCGAAGATGTGGTCAGATGGGGACGTCAAAAACGGCGATACTGGCATCAACACGTAGAAAGGATGAGCTCAAATAGGATACCACACATAGCTCTCCATGGAACGCCAAACGGACAACGCCGACCAGGAAGACCCCCGAAACGGTGGAGAGAAAGCTGGAGTTCAGCGTCTCAAGCAAACCGAAATAACAGACTCCTGAGTCTACGAAAAGTGAAGAAGAGAGACGTCCAACTCTATGAAATCCTGTGTGTGGCCTCAACTCCAGAACCTTTCTTCCTAATCGGCTGTCTGTTCTCGTTCGGTCAATGCCACTTGAATAATGTTTAACTGTTTAACCTTTCTCTTACAGTGCTAAAATAAAAACGCGCGTTCCGGTGTTGGGTAGTCAGAACCTGATAAAAAATTAGCGATTTTAAATCGGAAAAATAATAATATTCATAACTAATCCCCTTAATTAATTATAATTGAAGTAAAAAATTATAATAATTGAGATTTATTTGCTGAAAATATTAAAAAACCATCTGGCAACGCTCACGGAACGGGCATAGGTCCACTCTAGTTGCAAGTCCGAGAGCTACTGCCGGCGGCAGTGAGAACATTGAGCTCCTCGCGCTTCCACAGTGAAGTATGCAAGAGTGAGATGCGAATATAGTGTCGGCACTCACAGCGCTGTTTATATGCAAATTTGTTTCCGATGTTCAAAAAATACCTCCGATGTACCCGATAAATTCTGATTATTATTAATATTATTTTTTAAATCAATGCGTAAATATATTATGGACTAATACCTAAAATCTTAACCTTGTATTTATTATATACTCGTATATATAGAGACATTGATGGTTATTAAAAGCAACGTGTAGAAGATACCCATCATAGGGAAGGGAGGGATAACTAAAAAACACTGTTATAAAATACCACAATTGACTATATTTCTTTCGAAATTGTCGTGACAGCTGTAGTTGATTGTAACATCTAACGATGCTAACATCTCTTCTCTTCTATGTTTGCCATAACTTTGTGTTGTAAATGTTTAACGTTTCTTTTTTATATACTTTGTAAACAACACTCACATTTATTTAAAAAAAATTAAAATTAAATATCAAACATGTTTCTGACTAACCAGCCCTTCAACAGTGATGTTATATAAATATTTAAAATATTATAAAATTAAAACTTAATTAAATACTTTTTGAACTTGGTATACAACGACTTTATTTGTGAGGAGGGCCTTCTATGCGAGCTTCCTCAGGGCTTTACACTTACAGTATGTGTAAAGCCCTGAGGAACTTTTGAGTATTTTTGAGGAAGGTCGGAAAGAGCGAAACCGGTAGGCCCCTCATACTCACAAATAAAGTGGGTTGTATACCAAGTACAAAAAGTGTTAAATGTGTCCAACCACCAAGTAATGGCTTCTTATCAAAGTTTATTATAAAATTGTTTACAAATATGGTAAATTTTGACAGATGTTATTATATGCTAAAATCGGTTAGCGAAACAGCAGTAGCGACAATTTCTAAAGAAATATAATCAATTGTGACATTTTATAACAGTTTTTTTTTTATCCTAACAGTTATTAATGTTGAAACATCAAAGTGTTTCCGCCAAAACAATGGATTTTCCACACACACGTTTCGGATTGTAGACTTCCCTTCAAAACTTTCCTTTTGGCGAAACCGGTCGCTGTCGAAATACAGACAAATGTGGAATAGTATAGTTTTTGTTTGTAATATCTTTTGAGGAAAAAACTGATATTAAGATTTATTAGATTAGTTTTTAGAATAGTACATTAGTTCTTACCACATGCTTTGGTTATTCCTAGTGTTCCCATATCAGAATGTACTATATCAACGAAATCCGCGTCTGTCGCATCAATCACGAATTTTGGGGGACTATCAGTGAAGCACGGACCAGCAGGGTCCAATCCGCTGATCCTCCTCAGTTTCGTTCCGGTGTTACTCTGAAACTCGCTACCGGCAAAGCCAGCGATGTGAGCACCTAGACTATGTCCAATAATATGAATCTTCTTCGGGTCAATGCCAGCTTAAAAAAATAATAATATATTTTTGGTCAGTCACAGTAGAAAATGTCACATCAGATCACAAAATATTAAGCAATTTACATCTAACTATCTATTTAGATAGGATATCATGATATACAATTTGGTCCTGTGATAAAGACGTCCAGCTTTCTATCCATCTCTTTGGTGGTCGACCTGTTGGTTAACGATCTTGGGAATCCTTGATGTGGTCCCTCCAGAAGTGTCTCCTCTGTCTACTCCGTCTCATTATTTCGTCAATCTCGCCGGTTCTACGTATCTCTTCATTAGGTATCCTATCTCTAAGGGTTCTACCCACGATAGATCGCAATGTTTTTATTTCTGTCGTTCTTAGAAGGTGTTTCGTTTCGACAGTGTCTGGCGTTTGGTACGTTTAGATAGGAAATCAAATTTGGTCTTGTGATAAAGACGTCCAGCTTTCTATTTATCTCTTTGGTGATCGTCCTGTTGGTCGACGGCCCTCTGGAGTCTCATGCATCACGTATTTGGGAATCCTCGCTGGGTCCATTGTCTCTATGTGGTCCCTCCTAATTCGTCTTCTCTGCCTACTCCACCTCATTATGTCAGGTCAATTTTGCAGGTTCTGCGTATCTCGTCATTGGGTATATTATCTCTTAGGGTTCTACTAACGATGGGTCGCAATGTTTTTATTTCTACCATATCTGCCCCTTGGTACGATTCCGCAATTTAATAATGCACTTTATTGTTTATAATAATTGAGTTTAATATCCCCATTATGACGTATGCCATAGAGGTCAGAACCGATACCAATAGAACTAAGAAACTTCTTATAGTAGCAGAAATGCAAACCTAACGCTCTGTCGCAAACAAAACCCTCAGAGATCGGATCAGAAATGAAACGATAAGGTCTGTCTGTGGTGTTGAAGACAAAGTGAGGTGAGGAAGGAGCAGAATGCGCTTTCGGAGAGATCATGTGGACCGCATAGAGGATACAATAATTGCGAAAATTGACAAAAAATAAAACCCCGCAGCAAGAGACTACCAGGAAGGACACCGAAGAGATGAAGGAATGGCTGGACGCCATCATTCCAGGAGAATTCCCCGCCACAAACAAGTCGTACGACCTATACTAAGAAGAAGTAGAGGAAGAAGCAATAATAAATAATTTCCTTAGTTTAATTGCATTACTTTTCTTCTCTTAAATATATATAGTATAAACTTCCTATGTTACCTTCCATATTCCACATATTAAATCAATTTCCTTATTTCGCCCATCCTGCATATCGTCTCCTCCCTCCCTCTTGTGCCTCCTGCTGTGCATTATTTATTTTTTATTCTTTCCCTAACATATGTTATTTATGTATCAATTGTGTATATTCTTTTGCTGTTGTATTGCTATGTGTGTACGGCGGGGCATCAAGAGAGAGTAGCGTAGCTTAAATGTGGTCTGTGTCCCCCATGGTTGCAAATATACATATATTATTATTTTAACGTAAGTCCCGCATGGATGTCGGACGGGACTATAACAGCTTCGGGTAAGCGGAGGGAGCCCTCTATGGCTCGGCCATATAAATTATTTTTAAAAAATCGATTTGTTATCCGGAAAAGGGTATTTTGTTTATCAAAAACGAACCTTTGAAGAACAGTGTCAGCTGTTGTCCAAGTATGGATCCTATTTCACCCACACAGAGCACGGCCCTCATGTAGTATCTATGGATAACAGAACTGGCGTCAAGGGTCAACACATTAATTCCGCCCTTATCTATGAGCGCTTCGCGTATCGAGCCGGAAAAGCCGGAGGAATCATCGGATCGCCAACCATGGCAGATGATAGCGATTGGCAGTTCCTTATTGAAATTCGAGTTGTTCAGAATATTGATGGCATCAGTGAGAAGATATCTGAACTAAAAAGAGGATCTACATTTAAAATATATCTGGAGGTTGCTACACACCCTAACCCCTTAATAAAAGAAACCTCTAACTACATCTCCTATACCCACTACCATCACAAGCGTCCAAAACACATATTTCTTCAGACATACACCACAGGCCATACCGCAGTCACGACCTGTCCCGCTATCATCTAATCCAATCACCACCCTCCAAGATCCACCTTAGACGGGTAAATTTTAAAAACAAATAATCTTTTTCTTCTTCTACAAGTGCCCTGTTGGGTCCCCTCAACGTTGGTGATCACCTCGGCGAACCTGTCCCTGTCCTGCGCCGCTCGTAACAGTTCCTCCACACTTCAAATGCCGGTCCACTCCCTCACGTTTCGCAGTCAGGACATTTGTCTCCTACCGTACCCTCGCCGTCCCTCAATTTTCCCCTCCAATATCAGTTGGAGAAGGTGGTACTTTTCCCCACGCAGTATATGACCCAGATGTGAAATCTTTCGAACCTTGATGGAGCCATATTTCAAATGCTTTCAGTCTGTTCATTGAGTTAACTTTCAAGGTCCACGTTTCACATCCGTACAATAAAACAGACCACACATAGCATTTGATCATTCTCTGGCGGAGTTTCAAGTTTACGTTATCATTGCAGAAGAGTGATTTAATTTAATTAACGTAGCTCTTGCTGCCTCAATTCTGCATTTTATCTCTACATCTGGGTTTAAGGTTCTCTTCGGGAGGGTTTAAGATAAGAACATTAAATAGTTGAAATATCATTTATTTGTAGAGATAAAAACAAATAATATTACAACTATTTAATGTCATTTTATCTTAAACCCTGCACTATTTCACCCTCATGCGTAACACATCCTTATTCTTAACAAAGTAACTTCCAACAGGTGCGGGAGCAATAGCCTTTGGGATGATACTCCTGAAATACAATATGCTAGACTCCTAAATGAAAGACTTCTGCCCGTGAGGAGACCTGCCTACTTACCCCTTCTGGTGCTTTATTCTGCAACGGCATCTGCAGCAGGAACCTTTCGGTATTCCTTCGACTCCTTACACTCCCTAACCATAACGCGGTCTTTCTGAAGAGGTAGGAAGAAATAATCAAATATCTAGTTAATTTTTAACTCAACAGACATTACAAACAACATAAATGTTTAAGGCATCTATTGAATTCATGTGAAATATGCATGAGAGATGAAACAAAATTTCATTCAAAATCAAGAGTATTTGCCCTCTGAACGTACTTTCACTAATATGAAAGACGTTGATTTCCGAGGAAATCGCGTCCAGGAGACTAATTTCTCTTCCCACCGGTGTCACCAGAGGCACATTGGTTCTGGCGGCCGGTAGGTAAAACAATCTATGCTGTTTGTCGGATTTCAGGGACAAAAAGACCAACAGAACTACAAAAAGAAAGATGATCCTTTCATTATTTTGTTCGCACTTTCTTCATTTCTTATATTTTCATTTGACACGAAAAATTGGCGCCTCCCCCTAGCAATAGTCCGCGCCCCCCAGGTTGGACACCGTTGATCTAATGTATATATTTATTTTATATATTATATATTATCTCATCATTCCCTTCACTGTGCAATGTTATTTCTATTTTTGAGAAATCAGCTGGCTTATCGTCATCAGTAACATTTGGCAAACCGAGGAGTTTTTGAATACCAGAACCTGAAAAAAATTAGGCAACTGTGCATTTTGAATGATATTTCGACCCTTATGCATAGAAGTGAAGCATGAAACCGTCGAAAGAAGGATAAAAGTAGAAATGAAGAAGGATAAAAGTAGATTCCCTGAATGTTTCTGTAATTTTGTAAATCTTGTATTATGTTTAGTTTACATGTGTGTGTTTTGATATTTCCTGAATGTTTTTGTTAATCCATAAAACGTTTAAGATGTTTGAGTTTCTATGTGTGTGTCTGATATTTCCTGAATGTTTCTGTTTTTAATTTCTGTCTGTGTTTCGATATTTCCTGAAAGTATAATATTTCAATTGTTATGTATCTGTTTGTAATTATTAAATATGTTTATTGTCCCATAATGAGTATTATACTCATGGGAATACAGTTTTACTATTGTATGTCTAATAAATAAAATAAAATAAAACAAAGATCTATAAAATGAATGTGTGGAAAATCTGTGTATCATAAAATAGAGTATCGAATGAAAATATAGGAAGTGAATGCGGTGCAAATGAAGGTGTTTGAATGAACGAACAAAACAATGAAAGAATCATTAAGGTGATTTGGACACGTGCCACGTTTTCCTCGGTCTTCCTTTATTTCTATTTCCATTTACATCATTATCATATAGTTTTTTAACCATTATTTATTCATTCATTCTTTCTTATGTGTTCAAACCATCTTAATGATATTTTCATTATTTTGTTCATAACATCATCATTCGCACCGCATTCACTTCTCATATTTTTCATTCGACACTCTATCATACACAGGGTATCCATACATTCGTCTAAGAGATCTCATTTCTACTGCATTTATTATACTTTCATCCTTCTTTTACCAGTTCCATGATTCGCTTCTATACATAAGTGTCAGTACAAGAACACCATTGTACACTGCCATTTTAGTTTTTTTTAATGAGTTTATTAATAACGATATTTAAACTAGATTAATTGTACTTACAATCAGACATAAGATGCAATGGGAAATACCCTCTAAACTCTTTTGGTTTTTCCTCTTTGTTTTCGTTCAAACTATTTGTAATAGAGTGAAACAACAACAAAAGATAAAAAATCTTCATTTCTGAAAACATAATTATTATTATTATATTTGTTAATTTATGTTACACACAGCGATGTTAAACCATATTTAAAAAAAAACAAATAAACTATAAAATTAGGCAAATTACATGCACTACAAATATAAATGATTCTTCATCTTTTTCCTCAGCCTATTCTCGTCCACTCCTGGACAAAGGCTTCCTCTATTCGCTTCCATGTCACTCTGTCTTGTGAGACTGCATCCAGGTTATTCCGACGTGTCTGTTCAGGTCATCCTTCCCGTCTTCTCTTTGCCGTCCGCGGTCTCCAAGTCACCAGTCTTCTTGTCCACTTCTCATCTGAGCTTCTGGCTACGTGACCTAGAGAGAACGTATCATCGATTAGACAAAGCGAATAAATAAACTGATATTTAAATAGTGTGCTTCTATCTTTGAGTTCTATTTTAGAATTTCGTTTCCGAAAGTTCTTACTCTTGGCCATTGTCCTACGCAGAACTGAAGAAAACATTTTAAATTATTTGGTTCTTATTTTGATACTATTAGTATTTACTTATAACTAACTAACTAACCATCACGCCGTCTCCCCTAAGAGGTAGACAGAAAGAAACGACTGCCACACTTTTCTTTCCTGACATATTTCTCTCGCTTCCTCAATATTCATACATCGTGTCATGCACGCGCGTCGATTTCTCTATAATAGATATAAACAGCAACGAGCTAAAATTTCGTCACATTTGATACTGTCTTAGATGGGTGAAACATGTCATTCGCATTAATTAGTTAATATGGAGTTTTACATCATTGTTCAAGAAACAATAAATAAGTTAAAGGTAGCTGACATAGCTACCCAAATGATTCTTTGCCGGCAACTCAAACTCCAACACCGAAAAGTTGAGCAGAATCTCTGGTTTAACCAACAATGCATCAAGATAAACATCATTTCAAAGTTCGTGCAGATCTTAACTCGATGCACATCTCCAAGCCACCATCAGGAAGGCGCAGAGGATCTGGCTGAAAGAAGAAACGAAGGACTGCTACCGGAAACGCGACTCCCTGCTTCGCTATATCATGGTACTCCATTCAGAAATGTCTTTCGATCTCTGGACCTAACCAAATAATTATTTGTTAAAAATGTATAAAGTCAGATACACAATCAAGTTACCAGAAGCCGATCCGGTCTTCTATTTCCAACTTAGATTTGAAGGGATTTTTGGACGATTTAGATGATGAATCTTCCTTTCTGCACACACAACCGTTCCATCGAAATCCACCCTCTCACGCCTTTTCCGTCAAATTGACAACTTCAAAGCTACATTCCACACTACACAAATTAATAAAATTTTAAAATTAATTATAAAAGTGTATATTAAAAAAATATTTATAACATTAAGTATACAATTCACCTTTGATAGATACAAGCACCCTTATTATAGGGTAAGATACGTTCTTTAGTTTTTGATACACGATTGGATAGTGACTGAAACCCTGTATTTAGGGGATGCATTTGGAAAACTCGAAGGGGTAATTTCCCAACTTTAACTGACTTCCAGTCGGGTAATCAGTGGAAATGGCTCTTGTCTTCGTATATCATTTACATGAATTAGGCGGAAACGATTTTCATAATAATAGGGAAGGCTTATTTCCCGGGAAAACGAATTTATTCTATTTGATATGACGAAGTCAATTTGTATGCATATAAAAGTGTAGCCAGATATATTGTTCTAAATTATGGATCACGAAAAAGAAAGCTATATTCGATGTGAATGAAAGTTCTGTCGAAGTCGACGAAAAATTATTTTATCTTCTTCTGCTTGCGATCTGTTTATGCAGGAAATCAACATTCTTCCTGTGATGAAGACGACCAGCATTCTCTCCATTTCTTTGGTGGTCGCCCTGGTGATCGACGGCTCTCTGGAGTCTCGTGCATCACGATATTAAGAATTCTTGCTGGGTCCATTCTCTCGATTTGGTCCCTCCAGAATCGTCTTCTCTGCCTACTCCATCTCACTATATCTTTATACAGCAGCTCACTGTCGAAACCGGTCGAAACTAAAATTCAAGCGGAATACAATAAATTACTCGTATATATTAGAAAGGAATAATTTATTATTTAAAACATTTTATAATTGAATAAAGAATAAATTATTTATTTAATTATTATTCTTCTTCTTCCTTGTTGTAGACCTATATGGTGTGTTCTCCAGAGTGTTGCTCCTCCTGTGAGGTAGATTCCCAGCTGTCCTTACATCTCTTCGGAGGTCTTCCACGAGGACGAGTCCCATGAGGCAGATTATGCAATGCAATATAGGGGAATCTGGTGGTGTCCATTCTTTGAACATGACCAGTTCCTTTTTCGCAGTCTACTCCATCTTATAATATCCTCAACCTCATTTACTTATTCTTGTCTTCCTCACGCGATCTCTCAGTGTCTTGCCTGCTATCGTCCTCAGTGTCTTCATTCCTCAAAACTTGTTTGGTCCTTATTGTGTCTGCCCTGGCTTCGACGCCATATATTATTTTACTTACTATATTATTTTGCTTACTTATTTATATACTTTAGTTATTTATATATTATAATTACTTATTTTTATAAACGATTCGCACAGTAACAGATGTTCCTATATACTACACAGTGGCAGTTCTTTGGGTTCATTAAGAAAGCCGAGCCGTCAATTTTAATTTATAATAAGGTACCCATCACCCTACCCCATTGGCCAAATGTTACCCCTAGGAGCGATTAGGCGAACGCTTACCGTGTGTATAATAAATCAACCCTGCTTTCTTGTGGAAGGAAATTCTGTGCCTGTTTGAATCAATAAAATATCACCATAGAACAAGATACAAAATAATTGAACTCTTTTAAGCTGCATATGCATTTCGCCGATGTATAATATTTGATTCATTTGATCGTGCCACGTTTTCCTCGCGCTTCCTCTATTTCTTTTTCGATTTACATCTTTTACGCTTACTTTCTTCGTTTTTTCTTCTTTCGTATATAAAACAAAGTCGTGTTAGTTACACCATTTATAACTCAAGAACGGCTGGACCGATTTTGATGATCTTTGATTTGTTGGATTTGTTTTTTTGTCCCAAATAGCAGAATCACTATTAAAACATTGGAAAAAATCACCAAAAAAATTATGAAGAATATTCATTTTCTCATACATTTTGTATTGAGCGGCTTTATTGATAATTGCTATTCTATATATAAAACATCGGAAAAAATCGACCCGAGTGCATCCAATCCAGCAAATATAAATAGTTTAACAGAAAGTAGTGAAACAATGTGACAACAACAGTGAATTTAGTTCAATAAATGCGTAAAAATCAATATGTAAAGTATTTTAATTACATTGATATGAATGTAATTCACGTGGCAGCAAGGAATTTGCTTTATTGAAGCGTATCGAAATGATGTATGAATGTTGAGGAAGCTAGAGAAATATGCCAGGAAAGAAAAGTGTGGCAGTCCATTCTTTCTGCCTACCCCTTCGGGAGACGGCGTGATGGTTAGTTAGTTAGTGAGTTAGTATCATGTTCCTTTTATATAAAAAATAAAGACGTCACAAGTTTAACTTATTATTTAACTATTGACTATTCAACAAAAGTTTCAAAGGACGATACTACAATGGTCAATAGACTCGCAGCCAAATCCTTAAATAATTGTTTGGTGCACCTATTCCCAGGACATCTATTAACACCAGTCATCACATTTGTCACACCCTGTGAAGGACATGGAGTCTATTTAAATCAACTTACATAGTTGTTCATATTGTGTGATATGGGGGTGATATTTGAACACTTTAGGGTGGTATATTTAAATACAATATATGCAAGGGTGGTATTTAATATATTCTAAAGAGAAGAGAAATGTAGTTTAAAGAAATGTAAATTTTTGATCCTGTCTGTTGATGTCAGTGATACCGATTTAACTAAAAACAATAAGACTGGGCATTTAACATATAGTATTTTTACAACACTTTATAATACCTTTCACAGACATGTTTTGATTGTGACCCAACCTTTTCAATTTACAACATTTTAACAATAAAATAAAACAGAATAGTCACTTATACAATAAAAAGGGTGGAGTTATGTATAAAGGTGGGGGGGAATTTAAATTTAATTAGTTATTTATTATGTTTTGAATAATTTTTATGGCATTTTTAATTTCTAAATTATTTATTGTTAGATTTTCATTATTAATATTCTAAATTTTTTAAGTTTATTATTGGTTATAACCATTTTTTTTAATATGTCACATTTTATTATAGTTATAATATTTTAAAACTAGTTGAACACGGCGTTTTTATAATAAGTACAGGATGTTTTTTTAGAGGTTTGGTTTTTAAACTGGCAACATTTTTTTTACAGATTGTCAATTTGACAGTTGGCAATTGATTTGCAGTCAACACTTTTTGCCATTTTATCCAGTTGCTCGATAAAGTTGTCGAAATTGGACTTCACGATTGCGCTTCATTCGAGCTAGCCGTGGCACCCATACGCCCGAAATCATATTTAAACAATACTAGCATAAAATTATCTATTCAATTAAACAAATATCATAGTAATTATCTATTGAATAAAGCTAATAACACATTATTTGGATGCGTTTTTTTTTCATTTTGAATTTGTTTACTTAAAAAAAAAACACCTTTATATAACAATGTGTATAAGGCATGCACCTTTATTGAGCAACTGGGTAAAATGGCAAAACTTATTAACTACAAATCAACTATCAATTGTCAAATTGACAGTCTGTAAAAACAATGTTACTAGTTTAAAAATTAACCTCTAAAAAAAAACCTATACTTGATTGGCATCATTCGAAATTCGAATTCAGATTTAGAATTATTTATTCGCAATTCGTTTGTATTTTAGAGAAAAGGTTTGAAAATGAAAAAAAAATCGTAAGAATGACCAAGAACCCAAGAGCCCACCTAAGCACAGAACATTAACATTTGTGAGTTACCTGAGTCAAGGGATTGCCTTGACAGAGGACCGTAATGCGCATAACTAATTTAGAAACACCTTTCGGGACCAGCTGCTAAAATGTTGACTGCGAGGTTATTCCATTTTAACGTAATTAATATTGTTTGAGACAGATGTCTTGGAAAAGAACATAATTTAAATTTCTTAGGATTTGAATAAGATTTTCTTCTTCTTCTTCCTCTTTTAATAGATCTGACGAACTGTGACACAGAAATCATGTCTCGTCGGATGATGAGATCCAGCTGTCCTTCCATCTCTTAGGCGGTCTTTCAGGTGGGCGGTGTCCGGAGGGGATTTCATAAGCGGCTGTATATGCAAGTCTGTCACCATCCATTCGGGCTACATGGTCCCTCCAGTATCTTCTTCTGGATCTACTCCACTGAACGATATCCTCTATTTCGCAAGTTTTTCTTATGTCTACGTTGCGGACATGATCTCGGAAATTTTTTCCAGTAATTGATCTTAGGACCTTCATCTCCGATGTTCTTAGTAGTCCCTTGGTTCGCACAGTGTCGGCCCGCGTCTCTACAGCATACTGCACGCATGTTTTATAAATTCTGAAGATTTTCTATATGTTAATTATTCTTCTTCTTTTAATAGATCTGACGATCTGTAGCATAGAATTCATGTCTCCTGGGATGATGAGGACCAGTTGTCCCTCCATCTCTTAGGTGGTCTTCCAGGTGGACGGTGTCAGAAGGGGATTTCGAAAAAGGAAATATATGCGAGCTTCTATTGTGGCTAGGTACATGCACCCTACAGTATTATCTTCTGGATTTTCTGGATAACAAACGATAACTTCTTATTTCATCGCCGAATGCTCAGAATTCGCTGGACAGACTTGACAGGAAACTATTATCAACTATCAAGGTTCGGAAAATTTCACATCTGGGTCATATACTGCGTGGGGAAAAGTACCACCTTCTCCAACTGATATTAGAGGGGAAATTGAGGAACGCCGACGGCACGGTGAGAGACAAATGTCCTGGCTGCGAAACGTGAGGGAGTGGACCGGCATCCGAACTGTGGAGGAGCTGTTCCGAGCGGCGCAGGACAGGGACAGGTTCGCCGAGGTGATCGCCAACGTTGGGCGGACTCGACAGGGCACTTGAAGAAAAATAAGTTTTACATATTTGATCAAGAAACAATAATAAAAATAATAAAATTCTGTTTGGTCGTATAATCAACTTAAATACTAATTTTTATTGACTCAAAGCCACACCAATGTTCAGAGGACTCGATCCTAGAATAACTCACAAGGGCAATTAGGTTCTCTTCTAATAGAGACCTCCAACAATGGCAGTTTCCGCTCCGAGATTTATTTAGAACGGTGTATCCGCGCGGCCGTTGTGTTACCTCCGGTGGTGACTGTACCCGGCTGTAGGGTACACTCTCCGCCGACGGGAGTCAGTTAGTCACGGATCATCACAGAACCTCATTCACCACAATTGCTACTAATTATAATGCAGTCGCAGCGACGCTTGGGGGGATGGGATTATACAGCGCAGACGAAAGTCGAAACCGAATAATATATTTTTTCTTGTATACAACAGGTCGTTTGAACCCAATAATTACTGTATACCATTTATTTTAGCTATTAATAATAATAATAATAATAATATGCTAACTTTTAAAGCGCCGTTTTTGTGATGTAATCATCTCAAGGGCGCATTAAGACGTGTTTTAAATCTTAAAAATCTAGAAAAGAACAAAGTATAAATGTTTAAATTGGGTATGAAATATGAAAAAGATGGGTTTTCAATTTAGATCTGAAATCTGTCGGATCATTTATGCATCTGAGGTGTGAAGGGAGATTGTTCCAAGCTGATGGACCGGCTACCGCGAACGCTCGGTCCCCGAAATTTGTACTGGGGCAACGCTTCGGCTCAACTAATCTTCCTATTGCTGAGGAGTTCGCCGAGCGAAGTGTGGATTTCCGTGAATTTAGGCTGTCCGTTATACAGAGTTCAGATATATAACTTGGTGCCATTCCATGTAGCGCTTTGAAGACTGTCCAGCAGAGTTCATACTGGATTCTTTCTGGACTTTTAAGCCAGTGAAGTTATTTGAGATGTTGTGTTATATGGGATTTTTTTGGAATGCCTTTAATGAGCCTTGCTGCTGCATTGAACGCAGATTGAAGTTTGTTTATTTGTTGTTTTGGAATGTTTGCATAAATTCCATTACAATAATCAAGTCGTGACACAACGAAGGAATTTATTATATTGAATCTCATGACATGTGATAGGTAGCCAATCTATCGCCATTTTATTGTCTCGTGAATTCTACACCAGATCAAAGACAGTGTGACAATCACACTGCCAACGCCGGGAATCGAATCCGGGACCTTCGATATGGATGTCAGAGCTCTTACCACTCTGCCATGAAGGTTTTTATAATTTTGCAACCCTAAATTATCAGTTTACCAGTTTATCAGTTTATTTATTTACTCAAAAGATATTACAAACATAGTTACAGTTTAAGGAATCTATTTTGGAAAGGCTAGAGTACTTACAACAACGTCCGGAAAGCTTCTCTTGAAAAGAAAAGTTTTAATAGAGCTTCTTCGTAGTCTTGATTGCGGATATTGTAGGGCAGCCTGTTCCACGCCGTCGGTCCCGCGATGCTAAAAGCGCGATCCGCGAAGTTTGGAGACGAGAAGTTTGTGTGTTGCTTCTTCCTTCGAGAATCGTAGAGTTGACTGCCGAGGGTTCAAATCTATCAGCTTGCAAAGTTCTGTGAGGTATTGGGGCGCTCGTCCATGTAAGGTTTTGTGAACAAGTAGACACAGTTTACAATCGATTCGCTCAGGTAACCTTAGCCAGTGAAGTCGATAAAGCATTGAGGTTATATGGGTGAATTTTGATGCACCAAAACACCTTCATTATCGGGACAATGATATTAACTGAGCCTTCAAATCATGTCGAGAAAAATAAACTCAAAAATGAAAATAAAACTTATATCGGCTTGAAAAGGAGCGTTTTCAAAAAAATTGTTTTTTATTTGACATGACTTTCTGTCAACGCTGTATTATATGAGTGTAGTCACCGCTCTGTAGACATGCGTAAACAGGGGTAATTTAGTCACATATTTAAAAGGCATTTTGTGTGTTGTTACCAGATTTTTTCATCTCATCTTTTGTCCTCTCTCTGCGGCGGGATCCGCCATAGACTCGAGCACCGACGCGGATTTCCAAATCACTTCATCATTGAGGGGAGAAAATTGATACACTTTCGAAGAGTTCTCTAGGGTTGGCGCTACCTGAAAACAAAATCATCCATGTACTCGTATTAATGCTATCAATTGAAATTTATTGATATATGAATAGAATTTAACTGTTTTATTTGGAAAAACCTACCACGAACCTGTTTCCCCGGACAGAGCGGATCAACCGATTGTTGTATCCTAACATAACTCTCGTGATTCTTCTACATTCACACATCGTGACATACACGCTTGTCGATTGTTCCTATTTTATTTGGAACCCTGATGAACTATCACAATTTAATTAATACGATTGAAAAACATTCTCAAATGCCTTAGAAGGGCGAAACATGTCATTCCGCTAAAACATAATATTAGGTCTTTACATATGAAATTGGCGTTTTGGCGTACTGGCAACTTTGACCTCAAATATCTTATCTTTGGTTAGGAATTCCAAATTCAAATTTATACAGCTATTTACTCAAGTATTTTTGTTTCGAAAATTATAATTCATTTGTTTTTTCCTCAATTATTTTTTTTCTTTACGTCACTCAGTTTAAAAAATGGAAAACTTGAAATATCGCGTTATTTACGAGTACGAGTTCCACCGTTGCACCAGTGCTGCAGAAACGGCTCGAAGGATTAATGATGTGTATGGCGACGGTGCCGCAAAAAAAAACACAGTGCGTTTTTGGTTCCAACGTTTTCGTTCTGGAAATTTCGACCTGCAGAACAAGCTCCGTGGACGGCCGGAGACCAAAGTTGATAATGAAGAATTGAAGGCTATTCGGATCCATCGCAAACCACGTCCGAGTTAGCTGCAGGCTGCGGTGTTAGTGATAAAACTGTTTTAATCCACTTGAAGCAAATTGGGAAGGTGAAAAAGCTTGAAAGGTGGGTACCTCACGAATTGAGTGAAGCAAATCAACAAACGCGCGTTGACTGCTGCGTTGCATTACTCAACCGGCACAATAATGAAAGGATTTTGAATCGAATCATTACCTGTGATGAAAAGTGGATCCTGTATGATAATCGGAAGCGCTCATCGCAATGGCTGAACCCTGCCGAACCAGCTAAACCATGCCCCAAGCGAAAATTGACTCCAAAAAAGTTACTTGTGAGCGTTTGGTGGACTAGTGCTGGTGTCGTTCTAGTGAACGATGCTTTCTTAAATCTGGCCAGACGATTACGGCAGATGTCTATTGTCAGCAACTGCAAACCATGATGGAAAAGCTGGCTGCTAAACAACCGAGGCTGGTTAATCGCTCTAGGCCACTGCTGCTTCATGATAACGCTAGACCACACACTGCACAACAGACGGCTACCAAATTAGAAGAACTTCAATTGGAATGTCTAAGACATCCACCGTACTCTCCGGACCTTGCCCCAACAGATTACTATTTTTTTCGAAATTTGGATAACTTCTTGCAAGGGAAAAAATTCAACTCCGATGGGGTAGTCCAAACCGACTTCAAAGATTTTATTGATTCCCGTCCGAATGGTTTTTTTAGTAAAGGGATCGATGAACTACCTATGAGATGTTAAAAGTGCATAGCTAGCAATGGTACATACTTTGATTAAATAAATATATTATATTTAAAAAAAATCAACTTTATGTCCCTCCCATACAAAACGCCAATTTCATATGTAAGGACCTAATATAACTTCTAGAAAACTGACGTTTTCATTCGTATTAATTATTTAATATGGAGTTTTACATCATTGTTCAAGAAAGAATATCACAATTTATTTAAATTCTTTGTAAAATTTCTTAAAATTATTACAACAAATAACTCGCCAACCCATGTTGCCATCATCATGTGTCACTAACATCTCAAGTTGATGCTAACATCAGTAAGCGAGACAGCTGTTTAATAGATGGTTTATCACAAAACTCCTCACGAGGCTGACATTTGACATTTAATTTATTTGATCATGCCATATTTTCCTCGATCTTCCTCTATTTCTTGTTCCATTTACACCTTTAACATATATAATTTTTTACCATTGTTTCTTCCTTCATTCATTCCATGTGTCCAAACCATTTTAATATTCACTTCATCATTTTGTTCATTACACTTTCATTCACTTCTTATATTAGTATTCGATACTAAATTATAAACGGATTTTTCTCACATTCGTTTGAGAGATCTCATTTCTACTGCATTTAACGCAGAAATAAGAAAAACTTGCGAAATAGAGGATATTGTTCGGTGGAGTAGATCCAGAAGAAGATACTGGAGGGACCATGTAACCAGAATGGATAGTGATAGACTTGCACATACTCGTACAGCCGTTTACGAAATCCCCTCCAGACACCGTCCACCTGGAAGAACACCCAAGAAATGGAGGGGCAGCTGGTCTTCATCAACTGAGAAGACATGATTTCTGTGATCACAGATCGTCAGATTTTTTAAAAGAAGATAAAGATCGAATCTTATACTCTGAAAGCGAAAACGGCCGTTCACAATGGAGTTATGGTCCCAACCATAATGTATGGAAGCGAAGCATGGAACTGGCAGAAGAAGGATGAGAGCAGAATAAATGCGGCAGAGATGAGGTCCCTAAGACGTATGTGTGGTAGAACGATATACGACAGAATCTCAAATGCTGATATAATGTAGAGCGGAAGAAGGTATTATGAACAAAATTATGAAAGAATCGAACGGTTCGGACATATGGAACGCATGGATGGAGAAAGAATGGTTATGAAAGTATACACTAATAATCTAAATGGGGTGCGAAGTCGAGGCAGACCGAGGAAAACATGGCATGATTAATCAAATTTTAAAGGTTGGTCATGTTAGAAGTCGGAGTTATCGACGTGCGTGTATGACTCGTTGTATGAATGTGGAGGAAGCTAGAGAGGTTTGCCAAGATAGAGTAGTATGGCGGTCCATTCTCTATTCCTACCTCTGCGGGGAAACGGCGAGATGGTTTGTTTGTTTGTTTGTTTGTACTCTGCATACAAAATTGCTTTTTAACCTTTATAAAATGTGTTTTGCTGAATATTTTGGACAACCCTAAATCATCGCTTTTACCTAAATAACAATATTGCATGCGTGGAGGGGTGGAGGGGTGAAGTGGTGGGGATAATAGGGGCCGAGAGGCGTGAAGCTTATTCACGTCAGGGAACAAAGACGGTGACAATGTGGCCCCAATGATTAAGTGATCCAACAGCTGATGAAGCTGTGTCACATCTACTGAAACGGGACTGCGAATGCACCTCCCAACGTGGTTTAGTCGAATTAACACAGCATTACTCAAGGAACGCCAGAATTTTAAATAAAACGCTAATAATATAAAGGAATTATTGAATCAAGTAATGAGTTTCAGATATTTGGGAGTAGAGATCTGCAAGCCAAAATGACCTTTATACCGAAGTACGAGAACAAGTCAGTAAAGCCTCTGCCGTGTCAGGATGTCTAAAGAATCTGGTCTGAAAGAATAAGCACATGCGTATCGACAGCAAGATCTGAATTTATAAAACGTGGGTGCGACCTATCATGACGTACACTGTCGTGACGCGGGCCGACACTGTGCGAACCAAGGGACTACTAAGAACATCGGAGATGAAGGTCCTAAGATCAATTACTGGAAAAACTCTCCGAGATCGTGTCCACAACGTAGAAATAAGAAAAACTTGCAAAATAGAGGATATCGTTTAGTGGAGTAGATCCAGAAGAAGATACTGGAGGGACCATGTAGCCCGAATGGATGGTGACACACTTGCATATGCAGCCTTTTATGAAATCCTCTCCGGACACCGCCCACCTGTAAGACCGCCTAAGAGATGGAAGGACAGCTGGACCTCATCATCCGAGACATGATTTGTGTCACAGATCGTCAGATCTATTAAAAGAAGAAGAAGAAGAATGATTGAATCATCCTTTCGGACTAAGTAACTAACTAACTAACCTTCACGCCGTCTCCCCGACAGGGTAGGCAGAAAGAATGGACCGCCACACTGTTCTGCCCTGACATACATCTCTCGTTCCTCTACAGTTCCCCGAATCGCTTTCAAGCTGATTCAGGGTTCTATTGCGAACCCCTATGTTCTGGAGCGAATAGGTATTTTTGTTTCTGTGCGACAGCGCCGACATCAATTGTTCTATGCTCCGTCACGCAGAACCAACCTGGCTTTGGTGATGCCAGTAGGAAGAGCAATTCGGACGTTGAATCTAATCGTCTCGGATTTGGACATCTTCAGTGAGTTCTGTCAGTGAGGCAGTGTTCATAAAAAAATAAATTGCAAATTCTGGAAAGAGTACTGCCTCGCAGACGTCGACATATTTGGGTTCCTTCTGATATGTACTCGTATGATTTTTTGGTTTCATATTGTTAGGCGGGCCACACTGTTTTTAACAAGCTCTCCACATCGGTCTCCACCGGCGGTTTAAAACTGTGTAGACACTTGTTTGAAACCAAAATTCGTTTGACCTTCCACAAATTTTGTGGACGGACGCGCGTTTAAACACGCAATCCACATGTGGAGAGCTTGTTTACAACAGTGTGTGGACGCTACACCAACCGTGGGCTCCACAGCTCTCCACCAAGGTCACCCCTGTGGAGAGTTTGTTTCAAACAGTGTGGCACGGCCTTTATCTTTGTCTTATCTTTGTAACACCGTTTTGTGTCCAAATGAGTCCCCTAAATGTTTTTCGTTTGTAATGTCTCATTTGTGTATTATGTATAAATAAAAAAATAAAAAAATCTCTACTGTATTCTTTCTGGTCTTATCCTTTTTATGCCAATTCCATAATTTGCTTCCATACATAAGGGTTGGGCACCTTTATCTAACCTTTATACAAATGATTTATATCGGAGATGGCATCAAATATTTTAATAACAGTGTAGGTATGTATATTTACATAATAATTTTATCTTTATTACGTATTAATTCCTACTGGATAAAAACCTTCTGTATAATTTAACCCTTAATGTATTTTATCTTCAAATGATCTCGTTAGGTCCTTAAAAATCAATATCTCTATCCGTTCTGTAAAACACATTTTTACCGAAACATCTTTATTTAAATTTTTTGTGCGGGTCCTTTATTACCGCTAGTAATTTCCAAATTAAGCACGTACCCCATTTATCATCTCTGCCTTTTAATAATGGCCCACCGGTGGTCCAAAGCGTTATTTTATTGTCATTTTTTATTTAATACATTCGGGATACGGAATCAATCATAAGGAGGATGTGACAAAAAAGTTGGTGCTGTTATTAAAATAATTAATAAATAATTTGAGAGCGCCTTTTTCGTGAATAACTCACCTCAAGGGCGCTTTGGCAATATTTTTAGTTAAATAGTCCATTGCTTTGACCAAAACAATATGATACTTCAACATTATTACTGTTTTTTCAATTTCAATTTATTTATTTTTTTAAATCATAAACATTACAGTATATAACCAAAGCGCTTATGACCATATAGGTAAAATACTAAAACAACGTTTTCAAAAAAATAATTTTAAACCGAATATATTATACAATTGTGAAATTTTAAAATTACAATATAAGCAATGTACAAAAATATTTAAAAAAACACGAGATAATATAAAAAAAAATTAAGACCAATGAAGTAATTAGAAACAATAAGAAGAACAACACATTATTTAAGAGATAGATTAAAAATTTAAACACAGTTATATATCACACCTTCTTTTTATTTACTGAGTGTCGCGACAGCTGTTTCGCCAACCGATGTTGGCAAATGAAAAGACTTTGTAACTTTAGTTTATTGTAAAACTCATTAGTAAAACTAATTAAAACTATCAAAAAACTCATTAGTGTGGTTGGTCATAGTAAATATTAAATATGCGAAATTTGTTGACAATTTTACAAACAAATATAACAAAGGTGGGAAAAAACAGTGATTAAAAGGGACAATTACACATACAAGAAATGAAAGGGTATTGTCACAGTTAAAAATAATTAGGTGAAGAAGCTACAATGTTATTATAAGCCAACACAATAAAAGTTTTTATTATTTTTTATGGTGCACATTAAATTATTGATATTTGAATTTTAATGGTTAAATTAACTAACTTAAATGGTTAAGTTAACATGATCATATCCATCTCAAATCGAAGTGTATGACATTCTCTAGAAACCAACTAAGAAGCGAAATCTCCGTACGCCAAGAAAAAATTAAACAGGTAGACCAATTCAGATATCTCGGAAGCGAAGTAACCAGCTATAATGACCTTTCCAGAGAAGTAAGGTCACAGGTAGATAAGGCTGCAGCGGTTGCAGGCAGCCTGAAATATGTCATATGGAGAAACAAAGACATGAGGACTGACAGCAAGGTACGAATTTATAAGACCTGTGTGCGACCAATCCTCACATATGGCATTGAATGCAGGGCAGACACTGTCAAGACAAAGAGCATGCTCAGGAAAACCGAGATGAAAACACTCTATAGCTGGCAAGACCCTACGTGATCGGGTTAGGAATACAGCAATCCGAGAAATGGGGACGTCAAAGACGGCGATACCGGCATCAACGTGTAGAAAGAATGAGCTCAAATAGGATACCATTCATAGCTCTCCATGGAACGCCAAACGGATAACGCCGACCAGGAAGACCCCCGAAACAGTGGGGAGAAATCTGGAGTTCAGCGTATCAAGAGGACCGCCCTGAAATAACAGACTCCTGAATCTATCAAAAGTGAAGAAGAAGAAGAAGAAGAATGGTTAAATTATTTTTCAAATAATGTATAATTATTATTTTTAGCGTCACTTCCTCTAGGTAAGTTTATTCGTTGGGCCATTTGTATTGAGCAAAACAGAACAAAGACACCATCTTGACTGCATGAAAGGAGAATTTTTATTTCGCTGTAAAGAGCATTGACACGTGAGTTTTCAATTACATTCTTATTCTTCGTATTGTAAAAGGATTTGATGTATCAGATTCTTGGTGCAAACGACCCAAGTCACCATTGCTCGTCGAATAGAGCATCGCAATGATAACGGATAGTCGTATGTTCTGATTCGGTATGACGACTCTTTAAATCTAATCTTTTTTTTTGTTTACGTCTCCCCGCAGGGGTAGGCAGAGAGAATGGACCGCCACACTACTCTATCCTGACATACCTCTCTAGATTCCTCCACATTCATACAGCGAGTCATACACGCACGTGGATTTCTCCTGCTTCTGACATGACCAACCTTTAAAATTTGATTAAGACCTTAAGACCTTAAATAAGCTGTAATTAGGCACTTAAAACAAACCAACACCAGTAAGAACTTTAAAATAATAAGAATATTCTTTACTAACCCGACTATAAGGGAAATTTTTTTTTTAAATGGCAACACTTGAATCGCGAGGTCTTCTTCGGGTTACTAATATAGTATGTAACAATTAATTCATTACTAGCAAAAATTTAACATAGTGACAAGTGTTTTCAAAACTCGGTTTTGTATTGTTACGCATAACGTGCGCGTTTTCATTTCTGACAGTTGCAAAGTGAATTTGTTTATTCTGTGCTACGCTTTACATATATCTTTGATTTTAAAAACTTCATGATTGACCTAATTGATTTTAAAAAGTTGCGATTGACCAAATCAAATGTGAATCATGGAATACCCAGATTTCTGAAACCATTTTAAGGTTATATTAGTGCGTGGTGCAGAAACAATCAACAACTGTGCGGCATAGAGACTATTCGGTATCATGATAATAATATTAGACGTTTCGTTTACAAAAACATGACATGATTATTACACAATATACTAGAAAAAAGCATGGAGGGTGGAGAAAGGACGATTCAAATCAATTGAAAATAATTTATAATATAATAAAAGCATTCACGTTTGTTCTGTTTTGCTGTTAAAATTATATTACTTTTATCGTTTTTATAAGGAATTTTGACAGGTGTAAAAATAAAATTTTCATTCGTTCCAATGACAATTTAAATAATTTCTTCAATATTATTTTAAAGTTCTTACTGGTTAAGTGCCTAATTACAGCTTATTTAAAAAAAACGGTGGATACGTGTAACATAAATTAAATAAACACAAAAGTCCGGATCGTCCATGTCAACATGTGCAACATCAAAAAAAACATTGTGTTATTACATTATGTGCTAAATTAAAAAAAACGGTGGATTCGTGGAACATAAATTAAATAGACAATATGTGCACCATCTAAAAAGAACATTTTGTGTTAAATTATTTTTATTTTGTTATTTTATTTTAAATCATTGTATTTATTATTTGTTTTAGATTTATTTTGTGGGTGTTGGACGATCGAAGTGTGCGCGGGAGATGCCTATTGGTGTCGATGAGGTTCGCAACCCATCACACCGCGTCTCCCGCGGAGCGAAAAGAGAAAGATGGAGTGCCGCATCAGTAAAAGTGTGACAGTCCATTATTTCTGCCTACCCTTTCGGGGAGACGGCGTGATGGTTAGTTAGTTAGTTAGTTTTTTTTTATTATAAAATTGTTGTTGTTTATCTGTCAGATCATGTAAACAACAACAATTTTAAAATATTTTTATAAATATGTATCTTTACTGAAGATGGACTGTTTGTTAAAAATAATAATCCATTATTAAAAAACAAAATCATGTTTATTTGCTTATAGCTATGTTAGAGGTACCTTGTATGTAAAAGCAATGTTCGAGTATATAATAGCGAACATGCTTGAAACTGGTAATTTCCTATTCATTATGCACCTACCTGTATTTACAAATCAACCAGCTTTAATAACTAAATTACTCAAGCCATTTAAAAACGGATTATTTTATTGATACATTTTTCATTACGTCGATTACATCAATGGGTTATTGCTGCAGCCAACTTTCCAATTTGTAGTATGCTCTTCACAACAGTGGCGTCTGTAAAATATTATTTTACTATTTAAACTATTCTTCTTCTTCGATTGCCCTCAGCCTTCATTATTCCTCGCCTCGAACTCCTCCTGTCCTCTGCTTCGACCCTCTACTTTGACATTTGTAACAATATTTTTCTAACTATCGTAACACCGCCAGAGAATGATAAAATGCCATGCATGGTCTGTTTTATTGTATGGATGTGAAACGTGAACCTTAAAAGTCAACTCAATGAATAGACTGGAAGCATTTGAAATGTGTCTCTATCGCAGGATGCTCAGAATTCCCTGGAAAGACATGGTTTTTCTTTTTCTTCTTCCTTAGCCTATTCCCGTCCACTCATGGACAAAGGCCTCCTCCATTCGCTTCCGTGTCACTCTGTCCTGTGCAGACTGCAACTGCATCCAGGTTATTCTGACGTGTTCTGTTCCTTCCACCGTAGTTGCAGTCACCCTGCACTTCTCAGCAGTCTTCTTGTCCACTTTTCGTCTGAGCTTCAGGCTACGTGACCTTCCCATTGCCATTTTAGAGTCGCCACCCGGTGGATGATGTCAGTGACCTTTGTTTTTTCTCTCACCGTATCGTTTCTGACTGCCAGACATGGTTACCAATACCAAAGTCCTGAGCCAAGCTAGAGTTGACAGGGGGCCTTAAGTTCCATAAGTTCAGAGATTGCTTATATTACTGCAAATCCGTATTTGTCTATATTTTCTGATAATCCTGAGTCAAAAAGGTAACGGAAAATATCGGTTCTATTGCATTTTGTTCGTATCCAATGAACCCAATTACTGTATACAATTTGTTTTAGCTATTATATTGATTCTCGTGACATGTGATAGGTGGCTGGCTGGTAAAGGAACGCAGGACTTTGAAGCACAGAGACGACGTCACAGAGAGAAGGAGGAGAAAGGAGAGACCACCCAGAGACGATGACGGCTCCATTACCAGCGCCTTCCCCTGCCCCAGATGCCCCAGATGTGTAGGTCCAGGATCGGGCTCTTCAGTCACATGCGGATCCACAACCGTGAAGGACAGTCTTCCTCGGACACGAGGGCCAGCCGATGATGATGATGAAAGGTAGCTAATCTATCGCCATTTTATTGTCACCCAAATTTTACACCAGACCAAAGACAGTGTAAGACTCACACTGCCAACGCCCCGGGACCTTCGTTGTGGTAGTCATATCTCTTCCCACTCTCCCACGAAGGTCGTCGTTCTTTCCTTACATACGTCTCTCGCTTCCTTAACATCATGTCATGCTCGCACGTCGATTTGTTCGAATTATCACATTTAATATTTGATTGATTTGATCGTGTCATGTCGTCCACATTTAATATTTGATTGATTTGATCGTGTCACGGTTTCATCTGTCTTACTCTATTTCTTGTTCTTGTTGCGTCACATAGGTATATTTTAACATTCTTTCTTCATTCATTTTTTTCATGTTTCCAAATCATCTAAATTACTTTTCCATATATTTTCATTTGCCTGCATTCACTTCTTATATTTGCATTTATCACTCGTATACAGAAAACTTCTAAAAAGGGACGTTTTTAATCGCGTTAATTAACTATTATAGATGTTATCCGAAAATCTGAAGAACAAATATTTCAATCAGTAGGTAAATATATTGACATATTTATTGTTTCTTGAACAATGATGTAAAACTCCATATTAAATTATTAATATGTATGAAAAAACGATAGTTTTCAAGGAGTTTTTTTATAATATTTATGTATGACATGTTTCACCCTTCTAAGGCATTATCAAATGTGACGAAACTTCAACTCGTTGCAGTTTATATATACTAGGTATAGTAAATAGAGCAGAATATGGTAATTAACGAAAATTGATGTGACTTTATACATTTTTAACCAATACTTATTTGGGTAGGTCCAGAGACATTGGAAACTCTATGCCTACCCCGCTAGGCAATTAATAAACGTGATATTTCACCAAGCTTTGACTTTTCCAGCTCTAAAAATCATGACTTGAAAAACGTAATTCAATACTCAAAGTGCTTGAAGCAAGTTTTTTGATTACTGAACATATATCGTGAATCATTTTTAACTTTCTTCATCAACTAAAGATCCCTTAATAATAATAATAATTAGCCTTATGAATACAGCGCCGTTTTCTTGAATAACTCTCTTTAAGGACGCTTTGACAATGTTTTTTAGTCATCAGAGCCTGACACCAGAAATTAGATAATTGTTTTTCTTCTATTATATATTCGTCTTCACTTTGTGTTGTGGATTCATATTTGAATAAATATAACTGCATTTAGTATTTTTACAACTCTTTATTACATTTTTCACAGACTTGTTTCGGTTATGACACATCTTTTTTTTAATTTTCATTAAATAAGGTTATATTTATTCTGGTGGTTATATTTATTCGTGGTGATGCTGATGGGAGAGCAATCAAACTGCTGAACATGATCGCTTCAGAGATCGACGTCTTTCATATTAGTATGTTCAGAAGACAAATCTTGAATTCCTAAAGTCGAACCATCTCTCATGAGTTCCTGGTATTGTAACATATATTATATACGAGTAATATTTTACCTGTTCTCAATAGATGCCAGAAACTATATTTGTTGTTTGTGATATCTTTTGAGAAAATAAATATATTAATTTGATTTGATATAATTTTATACGACATTTTGTAAAGGTGGGTTTTTAAGCTAGATTAAAAATCAGCCGGAATCTCGTGCATCCGGGGCATGCAGGGAGCATGATCAACCATGCTTGGTTTTTTATAGTTTGTTTTAGGTATTTCCGCTTTGCGAGTATAATTTTCACGGACGTCTCTGGAAGCCACACGTAATAATAATTAGAACTCTTCAGCCAATAATTTGGATCTAGTGAAATCACAATTTTGTATAGGAATCACATCGCATCAATTATGGCTTAAGATTTATGTACGTATTTAATTATTTTGGTACAAATCGATCGCTCTAATGGCAAAACTGGTAACTATAATATTAAGCATCTTTGAACATAACGTATTCACTAAAGATATTTAAAAAAATATGTAAATATATAATATATTCAACAACGACAGTTTTCTAGAAGTTTTATTATATTTTATGGGAATGACATGCTTCGTCCTTCTAAAGCATTATCAAATGTGACGAAATTTCAGCTCGTTGCTGTTTATATACAGCAGAATATGGTAATTAACGAGAATTGATGTGACTTTATACATTTTTAACAAATAATTATTTGTGTAGGCCCAGAAACACTGGAAAGAGTTTCTTGGAACTCGTTAAGAAATTTTATGACAGAGATTACATACTAAATGATATTATATAAATCAAAAATAAGTTATTTGAGGTAGGACGAAATAAAGTTTTTCTGAGAAAAACATCATCTTACGAATTGTTTACAAATGATTTAACATATTTCAAAAAAAGCTAGAATGGCAGTGCACAATGGTGTTCTTCTACCGACCCTTATGTATGGAAGCGAAGCATGGAACTGGCAAAGGAAGGATGAAAGTTGAATAAATGCAGTAGAAATGAGATCTCCTAGACGAATGTGTGGATATTCTGTGTATGATAGAGTGTCGAATGAAAATATAAGAAGTGAATGCGGTGCGAATGATGGTGTCATGAACAAAATAATGAAAGGATCATTAAGATGGTTTGGACATATTGAAAGAATGAATGACGAAAGAATGGTAAAAAAATTATATGTTAATGATGTAAATGGAACCAGAAATAGAGGAAGACCGAGGAAAACGTGGCACGATCAAATAAATCAAATATTGAATGTCGGCCATGTGAGGAGTCAGAGAAATCGACGCGTGCATGACACGATGTATGAATGTTGAGGAAGCGAGAGAAATATGTCAGGAAAGAAAGGTGTGGCAGTCCATTCTTTCTGCCTACCCCTTCGGGGAGACGGCGTGATGGTTAGTTAGTTAGTTAGTTTTATTTCAATGTGACTAATGATTCTAAGTATTATAAAACTAACTAACCATGACGCCGTCTCCCCGGAGGGGTAGGCAGAAATAATGAAACGCCACACAGTTCTGTCCTGACATACTTCTCTCGATTCTTCTACATTCATACATCTTGTCATGCACGCACGTCGATTTCTGCGACTCCACACGTAACCGACATTTAATATTTGATTGATCTGATCGTGCTACGTTTTCCTCGGCCGTCCTCTATTTCTAGCTCCGTTCACGCCGTTTACATATACCTTCTTTACCATTCTGTCTCCACTTATTCTTTCCATGTGTCCAAACCATATTAATGACCCTTTCATTAGTTTGTTCATAACACTTTCATTCGAACCACATTCACTTCTTATACTTGCATTCGACACTCTATCATATACAGATTTGTTACACATTCGTCTTAGAGATCTCATTTCTACTGCAATTATTCTACTTTTATCCTTTTTTTGCCAGTAAGTATTATCTAAGTATTATATACATATAAAATAAAATAAAATCGCCTTCTTGCGTACGTAGACTCATTCGATGTATTCTTCTCTTCTGCATCTGACATGTGAAATACTCGTAAATACAGTGCAGAATCAAGAGTTCTTTGAATCTAATTATATATCGGAACTACATTAAGGAGTAGGGATGAATATATGTTAGTTTGTTCAATGTTTAAAGTAAAATTAGGGTTACGGTTTAATTTGTATCTTCTATTGCTTGTAGTTAGTAATCCGGAGTTACACTATTATCCTTCAGAGCCGCCGAATGAAGTTGTTACGGCTCGCTAGGATAGAGCAGTAATTTATATTCGGTTACAGTAATTTTCCAGCGTGTAAAAGTAAAAAAAAATAGTCTAAAACGTGAGCAAGCACCCTCCACGATCAACGGGGAATATTAAAATGATATAAATTCAACACTTTAACGGCAGGAACTACAATACAACGTAAATATATTAAGTGTTCAAATTTATAACACTGTTATGATATCACAATTTTTATAAATCACATTTTAAATATCATCAAAAATTGTGATATTATCGCGACAGCTGTTTCGCCAACCGATGTTGGCATCATCAAGTCGCAAACAACTAAATATACAAATTTAAAAAACTAACTATTTATAGGGCAGAAAACTCTTTAGTGTGGTTCTTCTTCTTCTTCTTTCTCAGCCTATTCCCGTCCATTCCTGGACAAAGGCCTCCTCCATTCGCTTCCATGTCACTCTGTCCTGTGCAGACTGCATCCAGGTTATTCTGACGTGTCTGTTAACAAGTACCTGATAAATTTGGAAGTAATTATAAAAGTATTTATTTATAGTTTTATTTAATAAAATTAATGTAATATTGTAGCAGTATTCCAAATTTAACAGTTAATTATGAAAAAAATGGTATTTTAATGTTTATTAGTACTTTTATTGAGAAGTATTTTAAATACTATTAAAAAAATATTTTTTCTAATTTTATTTAATATGAATTTATTTTTCTCTGTGTATTATATTTCAAAAGTTATTGTCGTTCTCCCGATGAAGAAGAAATTTCAATAAAAATAAATTGCAAAGTGAAAATATATATCTTTAAAATATGAGCGTATACCAACAAAACAATATTTCAGTATTGAGGTTATAAAAAATCTTAAAAATTACTTCTAAGCTGGGGTAGAAATTATTAAACAAAATGGCTAATAAAACAAACTTGACAAAATAAAGGCACTAGTATAATTATTCTGTTTTGGTTAATTCATAAAAAATATTGATGTATATGTAATGCCTTTATAATGCCTAAATAAATATAATTAGATTTTTTTTATTTAATATTTTATTTATTTCGTGTAGCCGGTCGTTAAAGTGTTTAACTTTCGTGCGGTCTCGAACCAAAGGTGGCCCAGACCACCATGTAGTGTGAAATCTCTCGCGTCCTACACGTAAAATATAAAATCGGTCCAGGCGAATATGGACCTTGCGCTCCTCTGAACCGGAACCAGCTAAGGGCCGTTTTCGTTTCGTCGTTAATTGGCACTTAGGGCGCTCGGCCGGGATGGCGATAATTGCCGAGTTCATCCGAAGTAAATCTACATATCAAAATGCGGTTTCGGCTCATATTGGTTTATTATAGAGAATTTTAAACTAAATTACAAAATGGCATTCAATTGAGATTTAACTTACAAGGTGAGGGCCAATGTAGGAAATTGACTTCGTGGTGAAATTTTCCAGGATTTTAGTACCTCTTAGGAGTCGTCCAGATTTTTTTTGTTCTAGAAGGACCGTTTTCTGGTCTAGAAGGACCAGAAGATGGCAGCGAGCTGCCGAAACCGGTCGAAGACGAAAATCAATAAGTAGATTTTACACTAAAAATAAACATAGAAAAGTTATTAATAATTTTTTTTTTCATTATTTATAGGTTAGGTTAGTATAGAATATATCTCACAGAACGTGAACTCCGTGATTTTGGTGTGTAGTGTAATTCTAACTGTATCTATGGTTACTATTTTTATTATCAACTTGAGACCATCAGATAAATTAATCCTTACGAGAGGCTTTTGACTGGCTATGGGGCATAATGTTAGATATTTTATGGCGGGGAATATTACAACAATCCCAAGAATATTAAAATGCTCCATTCAAATTCTAATTGGTTTATCGCTCACAAGGTGTAACCATTAACGACAAGACGCCGGCGTACTCGTGCTAGTCCGCTGAATATATTTTATTTTCTAATTAATCATACAACTATAAATATTCGTTCGTACTTTGCCCTACAAAAACAGTAATTCTTACACACATTTAAATTACATTAATTACCTACACAATAAGACTCCTACTTCTTCTTGTTCCTTGTTATTCTTCCTTGATTAATGTAATTCAATATTCAAGCCAACGTTCTGGAAGAACAAAGTCATATTAATATGAAAAAAATATTGTTTTGACAAATAGTAGAAACAAAGTGTTTTTGTTGATTTAATAATATTTTGTTGTGGGGTCAAAGCACCAATGAATGACCGTTTAAGGTTCAGCTTGTACTGAAATCCACATTAAAGGCATTAATTTCATTATTTCAGTGTACAAAATAAAATAAAACAATAAAAAACACATTGCCTTCTCTAAATTCTCTAACTTTTTTTATTAAAATATGAGTATTACTATTAAAATTAATATTTCTCTAAAAAAAATAGCACAATCACCAGTAAATGACCACTTCAGGTTAAATTGATACAATACATAGATTTTGTTACGTTGTCACATTATGAAACACCCTAACATATAAAAATATGTAAATATTCAAAGAATTGCATAAGAAATAACATTAAATAAACACTTACCACACTTTTCCTTATAAAAAACTACTAACAATCTCAGAACAACAACGGGAAGACGCACTTTTACCGTTTGACAAGGCACAGTTCAAAACTGATAGTTTTGTTTCTTACCAACAGTTGTCTCTGCCTTCCTCTTTTGTCATAGTTTCTTGGGATTAAAGTTTTTTGACTGGACACATAGAGCAATTCTTATTATATTTTGTTTTATTAACCAACGGTCATTTACTGGGGGGCGGTCAAATACTGGTGCTTCGACCCTATATTAAATCTTTCGATTTTCCTAGACGAAAGACGGACCAGAAGGGTATAGACATCGCGATGACAGAAGAAACAGAGGGAAACCTCTCATGATGGTCTGATGATATTTGAAGATTTTCTGGTGACTGGATGCGACAATCACAAGAAGTGGAGACGTATGGAGGAGGCCTATGTCCAGCAGTGGACGACATCTGCTCTACAAGTAAGTCTATATTAATATTAATTTATAAAAATACGTATAGTACTCAATAAATCATCCAATTTAATATATAGTAAAGTTCGCAAAAGTCTATAAAACAATCAGAGGTTATATGTATTAACAATAGGTATACATATATTGTTTTAGCAGAATAAAAACAAATTTAAATATTTATTTTGGTTAATTAATACAATTGAAAACATCTGTGTATAGAAGTTTCAATATATTTTATGAAAATGACATGTTTTGCCCTACTAATGATTTGACTAAGCTGGGCAGCTTTCGGGAACATGGGTTACATCCTTAAAAACCGGAAAAATACCGATCAACCTGAAACGAAAAGTCTATGAAGCCTGCGTTCTACCAGGTGGTACTTATAGTCTTGAAACTGTAACATTGTCCAAACAAAGTGCCGAGAAACTACGAGTGACCCAAAGAGCCATAGAAAGAGCCATACGGTGAGAGAGAAAACGATACGGTACGGTGTGAGAAAAAAACAAAGGTCACTGAAATCATCCACCGGGTGGCGACTCTAAAATGGCAATGGGCAGGTCACGTAGCCAGAAGCTCAGATGAAAAATGGATAAGAAGACTGCTGACTTGGAGACCGAGGACGGCAAAGAAAAGTGCAGGGCGACCGCAACTACGGTGGAAGGATGATCTGAGAAGACACGTTGGAATAACCTGGATGCAGTCTGCACAAGACAGAGTGACATGGAAACAAACGGAGGAGGCCTTTGTCTAGGAGTGGTTGGGAATAGGCTGAGGAAGAAGAAGAAGAAGAATGTTTGCTTAACTCTCTAAGGGTTAAGGTCGGAACAAATAATGAGTATACGTTGCACGATGTATAAAAGTGGATGACACTTTACCTCTTGAGTAGTAAGATATTATTAATATTTTTAAATATAGTTTATAAAAACAAACAAACAAACCATCACGCCGTTTCTCCGCAGGGGTAGGCAGAGAGAATGGACCGCCACACTACTCTATCCTGGCAAACCTCTCTAGCTTCCTCCACATTCATACAACGAGTCATACACTCACGTCAATTTCTCCGACTTCTAAAATGATCAACCTTTAAAATTTGATTAATTTGGTCATGCCATGTTTTCCTCGGTCTGCCTCGACTTCGTACCCCATTTACATCATTAATGTATACTTTCTTAACCATTCTTTCTCCATCCATGCGTTCCATATGTCTGAACCAACGCAGCGATCCTTTCATAATTTTGTTCATAATACCTTCTTTCGCTCTACATTCCTTCCTAATACCAGCATTTGAGATTCTGTCGTACATCGTTTTACCACACATACGTCTTAGGGATCTCATCTCTACCGCATTTATTCTGCTCTCATCCTTCTTCTATTCATAGTTTATTTAGTTATAAAAAGACTGTTACATTTAATTTACGTATTAATTTAAATGAAAAACATGTACATTTATAATTAGAGAAAGTTATTATTTCTGTGTTCTTATTTTGAATATTCGTTTATTTTTTTAAAGGGACAGTTATTACTGGTCGTATTCAGTGGTAATTGACAATAAGAAGAAATATATAATTTTATTCGTGAAAAAGACATTATGAGCACAATGAATATAACAACTGAATTAGAGTAAGAACCTGCGTATAAAAAAGTACCCGATTTATTGACGTGTGCCAGACCCATAGACAATGGGTAATTTGACAATAGACTAGTGCCAAATGGCACCATAAACTCTGAACAATGGCACAATAGACGCTAATAGGCACTGGATGTTTCAGAACCGAGATTTGAATATTTTATATTAAATTAACGCTAAAGCACTCACGTCAAACTCGGAACGAACTAAAGATCTTCTTCTTCTTCGTGTCGTGGCAGGATATTCTTCTTCTTCTTCTACCTCAGTCTATTCCCGTCCACTTCTGGACAAAGGCCTCCTCCATTTGCTTCCATGTCATTCTGTCATGTGCAGACTGCATCCAGGTTATTCCGACGTGTCTGTTCAGATCATCCTTCCACCGTAGTTGCGGTCGCCCTGCACTTCTATTCGCCGTCCACGGTCTCCAAGTCAGCAGTCTTCTTGTCCACTTTTCATCTGAGCTTCTGGCTACGTGACCTGCCCATTGCCATTTTAGAGTCGCCACCCGGTGGATGATGTCAGTGACCTTTGTCTTTTCTCTCACCGTATCGTTTCTGACAATGTAACAGTTTCAAGACCATAAGTACCAACTGGCAGAACGCAGGCTTCATAGACTTTTCATTTCAGGTTAATCGCTTAACTCTCTAAGGGTTAAACATAGCAATGTTCAATGTCGGAAAAAATAATGAGCATACGTTCCACGATGTATAAAAGTGGATGACACTTTACCTCTTGAGTACTTACTTACTTAGACAGCCGTTGTCGTTCACTGCTGGACATTGGCCTCCCCCATACTTCTCCACGTATCCCTATCTTGTGCCTTTTGCATCCAATCGCCAGCAATTCTTGTAATGCCATCGGACCATCGTGTGGGGGGTCTCCCTCTGTTTCGTTTGTCTTCGCGGTGTCTCCACTCTACCACAATTCTGGTCCATCCATCGCCTACCAATCTGGCAACATGTCCCGCAAATGACCATTTAAACTTCCCTACCCTTGCGATGACATCTGTTACTCCCGACCTTCTACGTATTTCAGTATTTCTCATCCGGTCTGAGAGTCTTACGTGTAGCTGTACGTGTACGTGTACCTCTTGAGTAGTAAGATATTAATACCATTTTGAAATATAGTTTGTTTAATAATAATAATAATAATAATATGCTAACTTTTAAAGCGCCGTTTTTGTGATGTAATCACCTCAAGGGCACATTAAGACATGTTTTAAATCTAAGAATCTAAATGTGACCGCTTATAAAGCGATCGGTTAAAAAATATAGTAGAACAAAGTATAAATGTTTAAATTGGGTATGAAATATGAAAAAGATGGGTTTTCAATTTAGATCTGAAATCTGTCGGATCATTTATGCATCTGAGGTGTGAAGGGAGATTGTTCAAAGCTGATGGACCGGCTACCGCGAACGCTCGATCCCCGAAATTTGTACTGGCGCAACGCTTCGGCTCAACTAATCTTCCTATTGCTGAGGAGATCGCCGAGCGAAGTGTGGATTTCCTTGTATTTAAGCTGTCCGTTATACAGAGTTCAGATATATAACTTGGTGCCATTCCATGTAGCGCTTTGAAGACTGTCCAGCAGAGTTTATACTGGATTCTTTCTGGACATTTAAGCCAGTGAAATTCTTTGAGATGTTGTGTTATATGGGACTTTTTTGGAATGCCTTTAATGAGTCTTGCTGCTGCATTGAACGCAGATTGAAGTTTGTTTATTTGTTGTTTTGGAATGTTTGCATAAATTCCAATACAATAATAAAGTCGTGACACAACGAAGGAATTTACAAGAGTTTTGAAAGTGTCATGGGGAATACTCCTTTTGACGGATTTTAATCGTCTTAGGTGGAAGAAACTAGCGCTGACCGTGTTATTAATTTGGGATTTTGGAGACAGATTTGCGTCAAGATAAACACCAAGAAGCTTTGTGGAGTTTTTGGGAACGATATCATTGTCAGCTGTTGAAATTGAGGAATGATCGATAAGATGTTGACGCTTTGCGGAAGAAGTCCAGAGAAATTCCGTTTTGGATGGATTTAGTTTAAGTTTGTTTGATGCCATCCATCTGGATATGGCATCAATGCAGTTGACAGTTATTGACGT
Source organism: Lepidostoma basale (assembly GCA_022606425.2). NCBI lineage: Eukaryota > Metazoa > Arthropoda > Insecta > Trichoptera > Lepidostomatidae > Lepidostoma > Lepidostoma basale. The sequence continues at coordinate 1,306,322 of JAHDVF020001465.1, forward strand.
AAGATGTTTGGTGTCATCAGGGTTGCAGAAAAAATAAAGTTGCTGATCATCAGCATAGCAATGTGAGAGGAGGCCAAAGGATTCTATTATTTTGGCGACGTCATTCGTAAACATGATAAATAAAAGGGGTCCTAATACAGAGCCTTGTGGCACACCAGAGTGGATATTTATAAATGAGGATTTTTTACCTGCTAGCTGCACAGCTTGTGAACGATTCGACAGATATGAATTTAGCCAGTCTATGGCATTACCTCTAAAACCATACGTGTTAGTCCATTTAGTTAGAAAAAATTGTGTGTCTAATCAATTCGTGTCTTTGGTAGTATACGAGTATACTAACTAACTAACTAACCATCACGCCGTCTCCCCGAAAGGGTAGGCAGAAAGAATGGACTGCCACACTTTAATCGATGCGGCACTCTATTCTTCTCTTTTCGCCATCGCGAGAGACGCGGTGTGATGGGTTCCGAACCTCATCGCCACCAAAAGGCATCTCCCGCGCACAATTCGATCGTTCAACGTCTACATAATAAATCTAAAACAAATTTTCTGAAATATAATGAAATAATCATTGCGCCCCACGGATGGGGCCGTATGCTATCTAACTCGGTATTTCAGCGATTGGCGAGTGTGGCGTAAATAATGAAATGATTTCATAAAAAATACATAGACATGTTCGTGCAGTAATACAGGGGTATTATTTTTTGGCGTATAAAAGAATTTCGTAACATAAAGAAGTTTTAATATTACACATTACAACTCTTCGAAAGCCCCGACGAAGTTTCTCGAACAAAGCCTATTGAAAGGTGTTATATTATTTGTTTATTGGATACCACACGCGCGGTCATTTTACAAAGTATTCCACTAAAAGAAAAGTAATGAAATGCGAAGTTACAAGTATTGCAGCATGTGTGAATTAGTGAATTACCTTTGTACCGCGTACCGCGATCCCGGACCCTGTAGGCAGATCCCTGCCGAATGTTACAAAGGATATTAATTTTAATTTGAGTTTGTGAGTACGCGCAAGCCGTGAATTGCTACCTCCGATGAAATTGCAGTAAATAAAAGAACACGTTATATTTTACAGCGTTTGTGAATTACGGTGTTTTTCTTTTGTGTCCAAATCAGAGAAAATTGATATTTTCAACAATGCAGCGGTTTAAAAAATTGCCTTTGCGTGTTTTAAATTCATCGTTTTTTTTCTGAGATAGTACGGAGTATATCTTTGGCTATATTCAAGGTATTTCTATTGGGTATGCTAGGGTATAACTCTCTTGAACTGAAGAGCAAAGTGTTTGCAGCAAAACTTTATGTCAAGCTGATTTTTGGCTCCATTGTGAATCCGTAAGTTTTGGAACAAATAGGTCATTTTGTTCTTCTGCAACAACGCCTACATCATTTGTTCTTTACTCCGTCACACAGAATCAACCTGCTTTTGGTGATACCAGTAGGAAGACCAGATCGGACGTTGAATTTAATCGTCTGAGATTTAGACATTTCGTGTCATTTGTGTTAAACAACAAAAAAATCTTATTCGTAGTCCCGACCCTTACGTATGGAAGTGTAGCTTGGAGTTGACAGAAGAAGGATGAGAGAATGATAAATGCCATAGAAATGAGGTCACTAAGAAGAATGTGCAGAAAAACAATGTATGATAGAATATCTAATGATGAAGTAAGAAAGGAATGTAAGATGGATGAATGCGTGATAAACAAAATTAAGAAAGGGTTGGTAAGATGGTTTGGACATATGGAACGAATGGATGAGGGAAGAATGGTTAAAAATATATATTCAAGTAGTGTGAATGGGAAAAGAAGTCGAGGAAGGCCAAGGAAGACATGATATGACCAAATTATTCAATTACTGAAAGACGGCTATATTCGAAGTAGGAACAATTGACGAGCGTGCATGTCACGATGTGTGAATATAGAAGAGGCGCGAGCATTATGCCAGGATAGAACAATGTGGCGATCCATCCTCTCTGCCCACCCCTCCGGGGAAATGGCGTGATGATTAGTTAGTTAGTTAGTTAGTTTTTTTTGTGTTAAGGAGGTGGGGGTAAACCCCTATGGACAAATGCAGGACTCCTGCCCGTGGGCAGACCTACCTACTCAAATCTTCATCTCGAGTGCTTCCTTTGTGCAACATTACTAACATTCGGCATTCCTTCAATGCAGCCTTGTAATTGCAAAAGGATTTAACCATGTACCTACTCGTAATTCATGTATTTTTATTTCCTTCCTTCTTCGTTTGGCTTTCATCTGCCATCATTTTATTTATTTATTACTATTTTTTGAACAACGATATAAAACTATATTAAATAATCAATACGAATGTAAACGCGTGGATTCTAGAAGTTTATTATAATTTAAATGTATATGTATCATAATATAATATAAATAGGCAAAAAAAACTAATATCGTTAAGAAAAAGTACGAGAATATTTTGAATACAAGAGAGCGAAAGAGGAATTCTCTCCTAAAGTACTCGTAATTCGAAATTCGAAAACGTTACTGCATTATATTGAAATTTGTTTTGAGTTTTGTTGTATTAGAGTAGTGCAGAAAACAAAAGAAAAACTAAATTGCTAAATTTTTAACGTGTTTGAAAAAAAAAAATTACGTTAAAAGTTATAATTTATTACTGATTACGATTATACAACGAACCAAGTTTTTAAGGGGAAGGAAATCTATACTTGCGTGATTATTTCAAGGGTTGCAACTAGTAATTTATGTAAACGACATTTGATAATGCCTTAAAGAAGCACATAAATTATCATAAATCTTCTAGAAAATAACTTCTTCAAAATATAATTTTTCATAAGAATGAAAACGTCTGTTTTCTAGAAGTTTTATTATATTTTATGTGAATTATAGGCGAAAAGCCAATTAGAGAACAAGACGCTAGACGCAAATGGCAGTGGATCGGTCACACTCTGAGACGGAACCCAGCCTGCATCGCTCAGGGTGCACTAGACTGGTCCCCTATGAAGGGAAAGAGAAAGCGAGGCAGACCTAGAGCCACCTGAAGAAGAACCCTGTAGGACAATGTTAAGGCAGCAGGCCTCCCTTGGGATGGTGTTAGGCATCAGGCATGCGATAGAGTCGGGTGGAGAAGGTTCCTTGAGGCCCTATGCACCACGGAGGTGTGACAGGACAAAAACAAGAAAAATAATGCATTATTTAATCTGATCGTCAAATCAAAATCAAATGAATTAAATTTACAAGAATGGAAATAAATCAATTATTTGACTTGACGTTAAATTTATTTAATTATTTTTTTGTTCAATGAATCTGCAACACAAAGTTTTGGCGAATATAGAAGAAAGTTCATCATTGTACAAGAAACAATAAATAAATTCTTTTATATCTAAATATATATTTAACACCCTTAATATTTTTTGTAAAGTGTTCGATACCGCATGATTTGTAATTTCCTTTAATTTTCTATTTGAAACAAGTTGTATTTATTTCCGTAAAAATAATATGTGAAGTTTATTGTACCCCATCATTTTTTCATACAAAAAGATTATAACAGCCGGTAACTGGGTATAATAACACAAAAAAAACACTTTTCTTTCTGAAAAGAGCTTAAACACATATCTTATATATTTTTTTAAAGGAACAAACATAACGTGTGAAGATTTTATTCGAATAATAATCGAGTAAACCGTAACTGCTTCTACGATGCGTAACATTTGCATTTATAAACGTATGATTTCCTTTGCACACAGAAGTTATTGTGTGAATTATAAGTGGCGGTTTTCAGAATGTATGTTTTTATTTATAGAAAACAGCTGTCTTAAAGCTTAAGAAAGAAAACAAAAAAAAAATTAAGCCATTCAAAATATACACGCACGAAAACTATAAAGAACGAAGTTAATACAGCATTATAAAATCGATCAAATTGATCAAATATATGATCAAATTTGACCACCATATTCTGTTTCCAAATAATTTACATCTTCGTCTCTATTGAGATACAATTAATTATTAATGATTAACCCGTAATGGGTAAAATCCAGTGTTTGTATACATTAAAATAACAAAAATGTTTTATAAAAACTGGTCAAAGTTAAAAGCATATAAAAATTGGAGAGTTTTCTCCAGGCGTTGTCTAGTAATGTGTGATTATTTGGTTGATAGCCTATCACATTACATTAATAAAGATTTTCTGCTTAATGCTTACATCTAATATCAATAGATGGCGCTAGTGTAGATTGAACTAAAATATGTGAAATGTTTCTCAACATGGTAGCATATATACAACTTTCAAAAAATAAAAGAAGTTTTATGAACAAAATAATGAGAGGATCATTAAGATGGTTCGGACATATGGAAGTAATGAATGCAGAAATAATGGTAAAAATATATATGTTAACGATGTAAATGGAACCAGAAATAGAGGAAGACCGAAGAAAACGTGGTACGATCAAATAAATCAAATATTGAATGTCGGCCACGCGAGGAGTCAGAGAAATCGACACGCGTGCATGACATGATGTATGAAGCCTACCCCTTCGGGGAGACGGCGTGATGGTTAGTTAGTTATATTTTGGAACTTTAACTTAAAAATATAATATGACAAATAAAATAAGAGTCTTAAATTTAAGTAGTTTCAGCGCATTCGACGCAAACAGTTTTAGAATACCCGAGACATATAGACTTGCGACATGTGTACTTAGTACGCCTCTTGTAGATATCTAGCATGTTTTTTTTATTACAATTTCCGTTTGGAATCACAAACCGCGAAGCTAGCGGGGCGCGCGGGGGTAAATTACTTAAAACAACGAAATAAGGAACAAATTTGTGAACACGCCGGCCGTCTGTGGGACACCCACGTCACTACTTAAAGGTTAAGAAAATAAACTGATTTGATTTGGGAGAATAATTAATGGATTAATTTTATCTCAATAGAGATGAAGATGCAAACTGGAAACTGAATATGGTGATCGAGGTGTTTACAGGACTTATGACCTGTCATTGGTTGGGTTAAGCGCACGCTTTGTGTAATACAATATTGCGTTATAAAAAGATCTTCTGCTTAATGCTTAAATCTAATCTTCATAGATGGCGCTGGTCTGTAAATTGAAACTGACATGTGAATTGTGGTGTTGGATATTAACATATATACAACTTCCAAAAATTTGGCAGACATGGTGGTCATAAGAAAGGTGGAATGGGGAATGTCGTATTACATAAAGCGTGCGCTTAACCCAACCAATTACAGGTCATAAGTCCTGTAAACACCTCGATCACCGTAATTAGTTTCCAGTTTGCATCTTCGTCTCTATTGAGATAAAATTAATCCTTGAATTGATTACCCGTAAATAAAATCCTGTATTCCTCTACAAGTATTTGTATACATTCAAAATGTTGTATAGAATAATTAATGTTTTTTTTATCGTCTTGGCCACCGTGCTAATTAGAGTCACGGCGAAACAGTTATTACATATTCCATGAATCATACAACTGTATAGACTGTAAGAATGGCTCTACTCTTTGCGATTTACATAAGCCTACCTCTTAACGTATATTCATATCCTACTTTCGTGACTCGAAATGCCAATTTGCGAACATTGATCACAATTCATAAACTGAATTATAGGTGCTTTACCACCGTACACCGAGACCATAATGTAATTTAGGTACTTACTTATAATGAAAAGCAGTGGCGAAGCATCTTAAATACTATACTATATACAATATTCAATTTAAAACACTGTTATTTTACGAATATTAATGCAACGCGTGAAATATTCACGAAAGATTTTGTACGCTTTAACCACCCTACGTATTTGAACGTATGTGATACGTTCACTGTGACTGTACCATTCTGCGCTATCCCGTATCACGTACGCGCTTGAGAAAAATTAATGTACCTAAAATGTACAAACTGTTAGGGATACGCGCGTGTGCCAAAAACACTCGAGTACAAGTCTTTATAAATATGATGGTTTTACAAGGGGCAGGCGAAGTGTGCGGCCGAGTATTTGATCAGAGTTTCACCCTGTATGGCGTTCCAGTATCATTTCGAGAAAGCTCAAGCTCCAAATATTCAGCAGTAGCGTTAAAAGCGTACTACTGTATGGATGTGAGACTTTGAAATCTACCACGGACATTATTGGAAAACTCCAGGTGTTTATAAATAGGTGACTTTGCTCATTATTCAAGATCTATTGGCCTAACAGTGTCAAATGCCGTTCTCTGGACCATGGCAGGCAAAAAGCCAATTAGAAAACAAGTCGCTAGACGGAAATGGCAGTGGATCGGTCACAATCTGAGACGGAACCCAGCCTGCATCGCTCAGGGCGCACTAGACTGGTCCGATATGGGGGGAAAGAGGAAGCGAGGCAGACCTAGAGCCACCTGGAGAAGAGCCCTGTAGGATGAGGTTAAGGCAGCAGGCCTCAGTTAGGATGATGTTAGGCATCAGGCATGCGATAGAGTCGGATGGAGAAAGTTCCTTGAGTCCCTATGCACCACGGAGGTGTGACAGGATAAAAAGAAGAAGACGAATTTAAATACGAAATGAAATACATATAATTTAAACGTAAACATTGATAGATGAAGTCAAATTATATTAGACCAGAATAAACTGACTCACATTATATCTGACATTGTATTTACTTATTATTGGAGCTTTTACCCAGCACCTTTATACCAGCAAACTGCATAACATTTACGTTGTTAATTTTCCAATGAAACTCATACGTTTTAATGAAATTAACTAACATTCACACTGTCTCGCCGAAGTGGTAGACTATTCTTTCCTGACATACTTCTCTCGATCCTCAACATTCATACTTCGATCGTGACACATTTTTCTCGATCTTCCTCTATTTATTTTTCCGTTTACATCGTAAACATTTAATTTCTTCAGCCTTCTTTCTTCGTTCATTATTTCCATGTGTCCAAACTATCTTAATGATCATTATTTTGTTCATAACACCATCATTCGCACCGCATTCACTTGCTATATTTTCATTCGACACTCTATCATACACAGAGTATCCACACATTCGTCTAAGAGATCTCATTTCTACTACATTTATTCTACTTTCGTCCTTCTTTTGCTAGTTCCATGCTTCGCTTCCATACATAAGGGTCGGTAGAAGAACACCATTTTGCACTGCCATTCTAGCTTTTTTGATTTTGTTTTTGTTTGTAGTACATATACGAAGACTCGTACATAAAAAGGCTTACATTACTCTACAGTACTACAGTAAACATATAATTTCTTCAGCCTTCTTTCTTCGTTCATTATTTACATGTGTCCAAACCATCTTAATGACACTTTCATTATTTATTTCATAACACTTTCGTTCGCACCGCTTTATTATTATAACTAAATAACCATCACGCCGTTTCCCCAGAGGGGTAGGCAGAGAGGATGGAGCACCATACTGCTCTGTCCTGATATACCTCTCTAATTCCTCTACATTCATAGTTCATATTAGTAAATATTATATGATACAGTATTACTTTTGTCTATGAAAATCTGTCACTGATTTCAGGCAAAAATTCACTTAAGAAAATATAAAAAAAATATTTTATTAGTTAAAATTTCATGGTAGAAGTTCAATTAATAATAATAATCAATTAATAATAATAAAAATAAAAATCATTAAAAAAATTTTTTAAATTAAATTGGAACTTAAATCCACCAATTTTTGTGTATTCGACAGGTTTTGACGGCTCGCTGCCATCTTCAGGTCAAATCAGAAGATTGCAGTGAGCTGCTGAAACCAATCGAAGATCAAACATTAGTGAATTTTAACTAAATATGTAGGTATACATATTTTTTTAATTTACAAAATTAAAATTATAAGACATTATGGCTCTCATGTACAGATTTAATATATGATATTTAAGCAAAAACATTTCATGAGCAGTGTTTTATAATCTAGTTTTGAGAATAACTTCACTTAAGACATTATGGCTCTCATGTACAAATTTTATAGATTAAATTTAATAGAAAACATTTCTTAAGCAGTTTTGAGCACTTAGCAATCTGGTATTTAGTTTATTATACATCAAGATTTATTTTTGGCAAAATTTCACTTAAGACATTATGGTTCTCATGAACAGATTTTATATATGATATTGAAGCTTAAACATTTCTGGAGAAGTGTTTTACAATATTGGTATTAAGTTAACACCATAACACATTTTGGGCATAATTTCACTTATGACATTATGGCTCTCATGAACAGATTTTATTTATGATATTGAAGCATACATAAAAATTTCTGGAGTAGTGTTTTACAATCTGGTATTTATTTAACACAATAACACATTTTGGGCATATCTTCACTTAAGACATTATGGCTCTCATGAACAGATTTTATGTATGATATTGAAGCATAAACATTTCTGGAGTAGTGTTTTACAATCAAGTTTTTTAGTTTATCTGTTTTTTTTTCTTCTCTTAAATACATCACCAGCCGTCAGAGAAAAAAACGTATCATGTTAGTTCTTAATGGTTCTACTTTTTGTTATAGTAAAAAAATAATAGCAGGCTAGTTAAGTAGTAAGTATCCTTAGACAATAATTATATTATTTAAGTGTTATGGGTGCGTGGTCTTGTTTTAGAAATATCCAAGACACGTTTCACGGCTCTTTTCTATTTCAAGACAATCTCTTCTAATATTCTCGTAAGTCCGTTATTCAGAAGGATGCATTTAAAAATATTTATTGCTGGAGCGCAGGCCTATACTGACATATACCATTGAAACTAGAGGGGATGAAAAGTGGACAAGGCGACTGCTGTGCTGGTGCCCGAGAACGGTAAAGCGTGGAGTTGGGCGCCCACAGCTACGTTGGTGCGACGATACGCGAGAGAATGCGGAAAGTGCCTGAATGCGGATCACCCAGGATGAAAGGGAGTGGAAAATACAAGAGGAGGCCTACGTCCAGGAGTGCAAGGCCACAACAGGCTGAAGAAGAATAATAATATGGCAAAAAAACACTTTATATTTATTTGCACTAAAAACATCAGCTACGAAACAGTATCCTAGTTAAATTGTGGCGAATACAGTAGCAGTATTATATGGGATGGTCGATCCAAGAAAGACGTCGATGGCTAAACTTGCCTTTAACAAGAAGTCTAAAATATTCGAGTCCAACAACATAGACCTGTCCCTCCGAAAACAATGTTAAAAACATTCGTGTGGAGTGTTTTACTGTACAATTACAATTACAACTATACCACAAGAACGAAGGCTTAAGTACGGGTGGCAGAGATGAGGACGCTAAAGATGATAGCAAGAAGGACTATTCGAGATAGGGTGAGAAACACGGCCATCTGCGAGATCTGCAAGGTGGAGGATGTTGTGAGATGGAGCAGACAACGCAGAAGATACTGGAATCCGCACATGCAGAAGATGGATCCCACTGGAATCCCACATGCTGTGGCGCATCAGATTCCTGCCGGCTGCTGTCCCCCCGGAAGACCGCCGAAGAGATGGAGAGTTAGTTGGGAGTCAACCTCCTAAGAGATTCCAGCCTGATTTCAGGAACAGACCAAAGGTCTATAAGGAGAAGAAGAAGAAGAAGAGTTTATACAAAGTGTGAATAATCTCAAATACAGTATTTAAAATAACAATTGAATTTATGAATGATAATTTTAAATGAGTAAAATTAACATATGCATATCAGTTCAAATGCCAAGTGCAAATACTTCAAACTAATGGTGAATTATACATTATAATAACAGGTCTATAGCAAAACCTTTTTAAAGGTGATTGATTTCAAACTTATCTAACTTATTATCACGCCGTTTCTTAGAAAGGTTAACTTTCTTACTTCCTATGGCCATAAAACTCTTGAAGAGTTTTAGCCTCCTTGATGATTTTTCGCCAAGCTCCTCGATCCTGCACCTTTTGTTCCCAGTAGTCCGATTCGCCCAACCTAGCCAGATCAGCCAGAACATTGTCCATTGGGCGCTGTCTAGGCCTTCCTAGAGGACTTACTCCAGTCGGTCTAGAAGCGTACAGGGTCTTAATTGCTCTGGTCTCTTCGGCTCGTAGAAAGGCCAAGCAGAGTATTAATAACCACACTTTTTTATTTTAATATTTTCCTCTATCCTTCTGTATTTTCCGCGAATGGCGCTTTACAATGTTAACTTTAATTGTATATATTAATTTAATCGCACACGATAGATTAACTACCTATCACATGTCAAAATAGCTAAATCAATAGTAAAAAGGTGTATACAGTAATTGGGTTCATATAATATGAAAGAGCTGAATGGGTTGGGGATGTAGGTGCCAAAATGAGCGGAGTGTCAGTAAGCTGTCTCTTGTATGCGGATGACGCCGTCCTACTTGCAGACAACGAGCATGAACTACAAGTCCTGGTGAATAGTATGTATGAGGTATGCATGCGAAATGATCTGATGATGAATGTTAATAAGTCGAAGGTAATTATTTTTGAAAAATAAGGAATCATAACAGTCTGCAACATTAGTGTAAATGGTGAAAATCTGGAACAAGTAGATGAATTTGTTTATTTATGAAATATACAAAAATGAATTTGTTTATTTATGAAGAAACAAAGGATGGGAGAGTGGAGAAGAATATTTAAAAGAAGGGTTGGGTGCACTTAAAGTTGTCATCGCAAGCAAAAGCCTATCCAAAAAAGGTAAAATTTTCAGGAAGCAGACCCTTTTGTATGGAAGTTAAGCATGGAACTGGCAAAAGAAAGATGAAAGTAGAGTAGAAATGAGATTTTTAAGATAAATGTGTAGTAGATCTGTATATGATAGAGTGATGAATGCAATTATAAGAAGTGAATGCGGTGCGAATAAAATTGTTATAAACAAAATAATGAAATGGTCGTTAAGATGGTTTACACATGGAAAGAATGAGTGAAGACAGAATGGTGAAGATGGTATAATGTAAACGACGTGAATGGACTAAGAAATAGAGGAAAACCGAGGATAACGTGGCACGATCAAATCATCCAAAGAATAATAATACTTATTATAAATGAATTTTTTTTATATTTTAAGATCAAAATATTTCTTAGGTTCACTATGATGAGCCCGCATCTTAGGTACAGAGTCGCAAATTACTTAAGTACCCAAGCAATGCTTATTACCTATCCATTACATGCATTTTCAACATGCAATACTCATGTCCATACTTATCGAAGTGCTTACACTTAAGCACTTGACCTGACGGGTGATTACTTATGAACTATGCTAATTAGATGGCAGTGCATAATGGTAATCTTATACCGACCCTTATGTATGAACCTCAATCATTTAACTAACAGATGCAAATTAAATGCGGTAGAAATGATGTCAGAATTCAAATTCATATTGAGTTATTAATTAATTTATATTTGCTATGATTATTTTTGCACCATTTATTTGGCTTCCAGCACCAACCATTCTTACGATATCCTACTCCGATTTTTCAACTCTTGAAATCATCTTTGGACATAATTTCACATATATGAAAGAAGTCGATCTCCGAGGATATCATGTTCAGGAGACTGATTGATCTTCCCACCTGTCTCACCATAGTCAGGTTGATTCTGGCGGCCGGACACGCACGTCGATTTTTCCGACTCATCACGTGACCGACATTCAAAATTTGATTAATTTGATCGTATCACGTTTTCCTCTGTCTTATTCTATTTCTAGTTCCATTTGCATCGTTTATATAAACTTTTTTTACCATTCTTTCTTCATTCATTTCTTCAATGTGTCCAAATCATCTAATTGTTTCTTTCAATATTTTCTTCATAACCCTTTCATTCGCACTGCATTACATTCTTATATATATTTTCATTCGATTCTCTATCATACACAGATTTTCCACACATTAATCTGGGAGATCTCATTTACACTGAATTTATTCTACATTCATCCTTCTTTTACCAGTTTTATGTTTCACATCCATACATAAGGATCGGTACAAGAATGCCATTGTTCACTGGCATTTAGGTTTGAAGCAATGGCAATTAGAATAAATATTAACATATAAAGATATGTTTGTAGTGATCATCAATATTATTTATTTTTTCTTGAATAATGATGTAAAACTCCCTATTAAATAATACGAATGAAAACGCCTGTTTTCTAGAAGTTTTATTATTATTTATGGGAATGGCATATTTCACCTTTCAAATGCCTTAGAATGGCGAAACATTTCATTTCCATTATTTCTAATAAAACTTCTAGAAAACAGATGTGCACTTAAAATTTGAATCGCAACAAAAGCCTATCCTGTTTGTAATGTCTTTTGAGTAAATAAACTGATTTGATTTGATTTGATAAATGCAGTAGGAATGAGATCTTTAAGACGAATGTGGGGTAAATATGATAGTGTATCAAATGCAAATATAAAAAGTAAATGCGGTGCGAATGAAAGGGTCGTTAAGATGGTTTGGACACATGAATGAGTGAAGGCAAAATGGTGAAGAGAGAATGGTGAAAAGTGAATGGTGAAGAAGTTATATGTAAACGACGTGAACGGAGTTAGAAATTGAGGAAGACCGAGGAAAACGTGGCACGATTAAATAAATCCAATATTAAATATCCGACACGGAGAAATCGACGTTCGTGCATGACACGACTTATGAATGTAGAGGAATCGAGAAAAGTGTGTCAGGACAGAATAGTGTGGCGGTCCATTATTTTTGCCTACCCCTCCAGGGAGACGGCGTGGTGGTTAGTTAGTTCATTCGCATTTATTAAAAAAATATTACTTAACAATAAACGAATTAAATATTAATTCAATTAATTCCCACTTAACCCCTGTCGCGCGGTGCACATTGCGAAAACACTTTAAAATAGCATAAAAAATTAGCGAACTCGCCGCCGACCCCGTGGGACCGCCGCGCAGAGGTTAACGGCGGATGGATTCGCCACCAGCCGCCCGACACAGGTTAGCGGCGAGATGAAAGGTGTGCGGCAAAGATCAAAGGAAAGGTATTGCTTCGGCGGTGTATTTAAGTGTACGGTAGTCCAAAGTATTTCTATTATCCTTTTCAAAATGGATTCAATCAAAAAGGAGTAATAAATATTATAATTGGGGAACGAAAACACTTCGCACGCTTAATAGTAAACTGACCGATTATGGTTTAGGTCACAATTGAATTAACATTAGACAGAGGATTGTGTTAACGCTATCCATCTATTATTCACAATGTTAACGCTATCCATTCGTACGTACGATAATCGTTCACAATGCTAACGCTATCTATTCGTACGTGTTTTTCGACTGTTTTTGTTAAAACAACGACTCATGTCAGATTAAGCAATACTTGCTTTTTTGAGTTAAGCTTCTGTTTTATTAAGCGTGCGACTTGTTCATTGTTTCTTGAACAATGACGTTATATATCTTAAGTCCTCTTTAAAAAAGCACCTTTCTCTATACTTTCAAGTCGGGTGTCCGGAGCCGGAATCTATCACGAAGCGGAATCTAATGCAAATCCGGATCTAATCTACTGTCTCCCCGTAAGAGGGAGGCAGAAATAATGGACTACCACACTTTTCTTTCCTGACATACTTCTTTCGATTCCTCAACATTCATACATCGTGTCATGCACGCACGTCGATGTCTCCGACTCTTCAGGTGGCCGACGTACAATATTTGATTTATTTTATCATGGCTCTATTTTTAAATAGTTCCATTTGCAAATACTTTTTACAAATTATTTCTTCATTCATTCTTTCCGTGTGTCCAAACTATCTTAATGATCATTTAATTATTTTGTTCATAACACTTTCATTCGTACCGCATTTGCTTCTCATATTTTCATTCGATACTGTCATACACTGATTTTCCATACATTCAGCTAAGAGATCGTAAAATTTATATTAAATCATTAATACGAATGAATACGTATGTTTTTTGGAAGTCTTATTGTGGTTTATGAGTAATTAATACAATTTAAAATGTCTGTTTTCTAGAAGTGTTATTATAATTTGTGCGAATGATATATTTCGTCTGTCTAAGGCATTATCGAATGTATTGATATTTTGTTTTAATTTAAGGTAAACTTTTATACGTAATATCGTTCTCCCGATGATGAAAGTGTAAAGCCTTCGTAACATATGTCGTGAAAAATAAACTCAAAAGTGGAAAAATCAATAAAAAATTAAGAAAAATAATCGTGTTTTGATATTTCCTTAGACAGACAAAACATATCATTCAGAAGAAAGGGCGCCGCTGCGTCCAGTGACAAACTTGGGTGTTTGGTGGGTCTCTTATATTATATGTAATAATAAAAAAATAATTCTAAACAATACATATAGGTTTTGGTCTATTTCACGTGTCAGCTTGCTGCCATCTTCCTTCCTGACACATGACAATTTCTTAATTTTATTTATTTTATAATTTTTTTCCAAAATTAGCGTCAAGTCTAATCTTTGATTTATTTCTTTTGTTGTAAGTAATTACCTGAACCCCATTAAGAACTTTAAATTATTATTTTAAATTTTAAATTGAATCGTAATATTTGTTATAACAAAAGCATAAACGTTCCAAAATAATTTTTTATATAATAACATCTGTCAGATCATGTAAACAAGAACAATTTTATAATATTTTTATAAATATGTATCTTTACTGAAGAAGGACTGTTCGTCCGAAACATGTCTGTATAATTTTAATTTTAATTAAAGTGTTGTATATACAAAGTGTATAAAAAATACAAATAGAAATAAATCATTTTGAATATTAACATTTCGTTTTTCCGATGATAAAGATTTTTTTTTTTTTCGAAACGTCTCAAGAAATTCGTACTTTTATAAAGCGGAACAAACATCCTATCAATTGTAATACAAAATATTACACAAGACTCGACCGA